>JASWHV010000020.1:11924831-13174107 GCA_030760725.1 Neostapfia colusana
ATCCACTTCAATGAATCGCTCCTTCGAATCCCCTTCGTTGTGGTTCCTATCGCAATGCATATGGACAATTTTTATAGAATGAAATGGAAAGAATTATAGAATGGATTTCTTAGGGACAGAGGTGGTCTGGAAAATCCAAGAATGGCATGATTAGCCTCTGTTGTGCAAAGAAACAGAACTGAACTAAATTGATCTTAGTGTTGTAGCTATACACTAACTACTTTCCCTAATGAACATAATAGATGAGCTGAAAAGAATTGGATGCAACTGAAGAACAAGAACTCCAATGTGCCTCAAAACTTTTACAGAAGGTTCTATACTACCTAGGAATTTAGCTTGCCAAATTGCAGCTAATGTGGAGTCAAATTGTGTTCTCTATAATTCTCACAATGTCTCTCATGTATTTCCACCTATACATAAGTATGGAGAATAAGAACAGGGAATTCCAGGGCTCAACTTGAGCTCATAATTTACATGTGAGTTCTTGGTCACATGAAAGTAATATGGTCCAAAATTCAGCCCTTTTACTTGAGTAGTTCTTCCAGAATAATTCTTTAAGCATTTCTACTCACAAGAATTAATTCTGAAGTAATATGCATTTTCATGCCCAATTAAGTGAACTACAATTTCAAGTTTGTCTCAGAGAGCTTGCCTAAATTTTCCTATAATTTTTGGAGCTATAGATTGCCCAGAATAGATTTTTCAAGTGGGAAACATTTTCTGAAAATGTTTCTGGACTCTTATGAACACAGCATGTTGTATTTAGCAAATTGCTACTCAAATGATCTTCAAATGAACTAAAAATTTGCTAGAAGGTCAACAATATGCTAAAGAATATTCTGCAAAAATTTTAGGATTGTTGGATAAGCCAAATTCCCTCAATAATTCTTTTTCAGAACAACTTCAAATAATTTTCCAGAATTATATATTGACTTCCATACAAATCTGAGTTCATATTTGGATATACCTTTGAAAAATGAATCCAACCTAATTGGAATCACTCAATTTGAAGATTTCTACAGAGAGCTGTGATTTTCCAAAGTTTGAGCAATCTCTGGAAATATTTTCCTACAGAAAATCAGCTGGGTCCACGTGTTTAAACCTCAGCCAGTAGAATTTGCAGCCACACTGGGTTCACAGGGTTCAGCGCACCAGCACACCGGATCCAGCCACAAATTGATCCCAGATTTAAACGTTACAGTCGCTGACCGCCGGGACCCACACTTCGTGTTCCTCCTCCAACTTCTTTCCCGCGCCCACGCGTTCCTCCTCGCCGGAGTAAACCGGTGCTCGCTGGATTGCCGCTGCCGGCCATCGCTCGGGCTGAGACTCACCGCCAGAGGGTTTGCGACGTCGAGGAACACGATTGTGAGGTGTTCTGGTGCTGCCGGTGACCAGAAGATGGCCGGCGACGTGTGGCGGCCTCGATTGAACTTTGGCACCGTCGGCCGGGGTTCCTAGCCCGCAAAAACATTGGCCAACTAGCTCTACAGCATCAGTGGGTGTTCACAAGGCTCGGCAAGGCCATGACTTGGCTCGGAAATGGCGGCAAATAGGTTGGCACCGTGTGCCCGACCGGTCCCGCCGAAAACATGGTCGGTAGACCTCGAAATACGTTGCTCCAAAGGGTTTTCATGCGACGGTTGCTAAAACAAAGATGATCGCCGGCTAGTACAGCACCTACATGCAAGATTTGATGACCTATGGAGGATCAGAGAGGGGAAATTTGAAGAAACCGTACCGGTCGATCGGTTTGCACTCGCCGGAGCAAAATTCCAAAATTCGTCGTCGATGCTTAACGGTTTGGCTCGAGCTTCGGTTGAGAGCAGCACGGTGGTCGTGCGCTTCCGTTGCCACTCTTGCTCGTCCGTGAAAGATCCTGTGGAGAGCTGTCCATGAGCGCCCGATCACCGTTCTTGAGCTAGGTCGCGGCGGATGGTGTTGATCACGGGGAAAAGAGGCCGAAGCTCGCCGGTTTCTGGGTCGGGGAGGTGGGAACTGAGCTTGCGGTGCCGTTTGGAAGCTCAGGGTGGAGAGGAAACGGGTGTTCTGCTAGTTCCCGATTGCTCCTGAGGAGGCGGCGTCGTGAGGAGCTCTGCCCGTGCGCTCGCGAGGAGGAAGCAAAGAGCTGTTGGCTCGGTCTGAGGAGGCGATCACGCCGAGCGCACGAGGGGGAGGTAATCAATCGGTCTCCAGCACGTGGGAGAAAGGAGCAGGTGGTGGCACGGTGGCTCCCTCGGTGGCGCCCGGGCAGCTCTCGGTCAGTTCGAGTAAAACAGAGACTTTTGCTTCCTTTGCAAGTCAAAAGTTGCTCACTGACTTGTGGGTCCCACCCCACATTTTCATCCCAAATATCTT
Organism: Neostapfia colusana; assembly: GCA_030760725.1. Lineage (NCBI taxonomy): Eukaryota > Viridiplantae > Streptophyta > Magnoliopsida > Poales > Poaceae > Neostapfia > Neostapfia colusana. The sequence continues at coordinate 11,927,190 of JASWHV010000020.1, forward strand.
CTCATGTGAATCCTCCCAATTCCACAATTCTGAGTTTGAAATGTGGGCTAGAATTCGAATTCTCCAAATTCAATTTGAATTTGCATATCAAATTTGAATTTGGTTAGAATTTGAAAATGCTTCTCTTTAACCCCCTTTTGAGCCCACCTTAATGACAAGTTTGTCACCCAACTCTTTTTCCATAATTTGCCAACTATATGGCTGCATGTTTATTCAAAATTTTGGCCACCATTTGGTTGAACTTTGAATTTCAAATCTGATTTTTAAACTTGCATGCAAGGGGTGTTTAAATCCTTATTGGTTTAACACTTTCAAATAAAAATGTGAGCCTCATTTTGGATGATCATCCATGTATCACTTTGCATGAATAAAAGTTTTAGCAAGTCCCATTTTTTTCATGCCCTTGCCACACATATGAATTCAAACCTAGGTTTTATTCATACACATTTTTGGGACTTTTACATTCCTCCCCCTTAAAAGAATATCGTCACGAGATTACAAAAGAAGAACGAGACGGGAGAGGTAATTACAAACTGTACAAAGCTAAAAGTTCCGGATAGTTGGTGCGAAGATAATCTTCACTTTCCCATGTTGCCTCTTCCGCGGTATGATTACTCCACAGCACTTTGAAAAATCTGATCGCCTGGTTCCGGGTTACCCGGGTCTTTTCATCCAAAATCTGAACCGGTCGCTCGGTGTAGGTAGGGTCCGGTTTCAATTCATCGATTTCCTCGGTGCGGACAGCAGCGGTGAATTTGAGGCACTTCTGCAGCTGTGGCACATGAAATACATCATGAACACCCGCTAGACTTGCCGGTAATTCCAGCCGACAGGCTACGGGTCCGCACTTCTCCGTGATAAAAAAATGACCAATAAAGCTGGGAGCGAGTTTCCCCTTTACACCGAACCGGTGAATTCCCTTCATCGGAGATACACGAAGATAAACGTGCTCTCCGTCGTCAAAATGCAATGGCCTACGCCTTTGATTAGCGTAGCTCTTCTATCGGGATTGTGCAGCCTTCAAATTTTCTTGCATCAACCGAACTCGGTCTTCGGCTTCGTTCACAAGATCAACCCCAAACAGAACTCTTTCGCCGGACTCACACCAATTCAATGGTGTGTGACACTTCCGGCCGTAGAGAGCTTCATACGGTGACATTTTAATACTCGCTTGATACCTGTTGTTCTATTAGAACTCCGCCAATGGTAGGTGATCATCCCAATTCCTATCGTGGTGGATGGCACACGCTTTCAACATGTCCTCAAGCACTTGGTTCACCCTCTCAGTTTGTCCATCGGTTTGAGGGTGGTATGCGGAGCTTCTAATCAGCTTGGTGCCCAATGAGGCGTGCAGCTGCTCCCAAAAGCGAGCAACAAACAGCGCACCTCGATCTGAAATGATGGTCTTCAGGACACCATGCGAGCATATAATTCTGGAGATATATAACTCCGCATATTGCTTGGCTCGAAAGTGAGTGTTCACCGGTATGAAATGAGCTGATTTTATCAACCGGTCGACTATCACCCATATCGAGTCATGCTTCCAGGATGTGAGCGGTAATCCCACGATGAAATCCATACTCACATCCTCCCATTTCCATGCCAGTATCTTCAGAGGTTGTAGCGGTCCGGCTTTCCGCATATGATCAGCCTTAACCCGTCTACACGTATCACACTCGGATACGTATTTAGCGATTTCCCTCTTCATCCTCGTCTACCAAAATTTCTGTTTCAAATCTTGGTACATCTTGTTACTTCCGGGATGAACGGAAAACTTCGACAGGTGGGCTTTGTCCAATATCTTCTTTCGGAGTTTCATATTACGCGGTACCACTATACGGTCATTGAACCATATTGTACCGTTCTCATCCTTCCGGAAACATTTCACCTCTCCGTTGTCTAGTCTTCTCCGTATGTGAGACATACCTCTGTCTCTTCTCTGAGCCTCAACAATCTCTTCACAAATCGTCGGAATGAGCGCGAGATTATAAAGCACGCCATACGGAATGATACGGAGACTTGGCTCTTCATCTTCCAACTCAGCAATCGCCAAGTTGTGAACGTGGGCTTTTCGACTAAGCGCGTCGGGAACCACATTTGCTTTTCCCGGATGGTAGTGGATCTCAATTTCATAATCTTTGATGAGCTCCAACCATCTCCATTGTCTCATATTCGGCTCCTTCTGCGTGAAGATATACTTCAGGCTTTTATGGTCGGTGTAGAGGTGAACAAGATTACCCAGTAGATAATGCCTCCACATCTTTAACGCCAACACCACAACAACAAGCTCGAGATCGTGAGTTGGATAATGCTGCTCGTGGTTTTGCAGTTGACGAGACCCATAGGCGACTACATGCCCGTCTTGCATAAGAACACAGCCGAGACCGATGCCGGATGCATCATAGTATACATCAAATGGCTTCGTCGTGTCCGGCTGAGCAAGAACTGGAGCTGTTGTGAGATGTTTCACCAAAGTTTTGAATGCGGATTCACATGCTGCATTCCACATGTATTTTGTGCCCTTCTTCAGCAGCTCCGTCATTGGTTTAGCAATTTTTGAGAAGCTCGGAATGAACCTCCGATAATACCCCGCTAAACCTAGGAAACTTCGGACCTCGTGGACAGATTTGGGAGATTCCCACTTCAGCACTTGTTCAATCTTGCTGGAGTCCACGGCAATGCCTTCTGCTGAAATAATATGGCCTAGGAAAGGCACTTGATTTATCCAGAATTCGCATTTGCTGAACTTGGCATATAACTTGTGCTCCCTCAGCCGTTGTAGCACGATGCACAAATGTTCAGCATGCTCTTCTTCAGATTTGGAGTAAACCAATATGTCGTCGATGAATACCACGAAGAACTTGTCTAACTCCGGCATGAACACCGAACATCAAGTACATGAAGTGTGCCGGAGCGTTGGTTAACCCAAATGACATGATGAGGTACTCATAGAGTCCGTATCTCATCGAGAAAGCTGTCTTCCGTATGTCCTCCGGTCGGATCTTGATTTGATGATAGCCCGACCAAAGATCCATCTTCGAGAATACCTTTGCACCCAGAAGTTGATCGAACAAGATGTCAATGCGGGGCAAAGGATACTTGTTCTTTATCGTGACAGCATTTATAGGACAATAATCAACACATAGCCGCAGTGTTTCGTCCTTCTTCTTAATGAACAGCACAGAGCAACCCCAAGGTGAAGAACTTGGTCGTATGAAACCTTTGCTCATGAGTTCATTTAGTTGCTCCTTCAACTCCGCTAGCTCGTTAGGTGCCATCTTGTAAGGCCTCCGTGAGATAGGTGTTGTTCCCGGCGCCAGTTCAATCTTGAACTCGACGTCCCGTTCGGGTGTCATGCTCGGTAAGTCATCGGGAAACACGTCGGGATAATCACGTACCACCGGAATATCTTCAAGTTTAAGCGCTTCCCTGTGGTAGGCCTCTACCATATCTGGGTCTTCGCTGTCTAAAAACAGAGTGTGCTGTCCGTGAATCGGTGAGTCAATCTGGACAGTCCGGTTACCGATATTGGGAACGGCACCGTGACAATTTAACCAAGACATCCCCAATATTATGTCTTTCTTCTGCCTATCCAACATAATCAGCGATATTGGGTATATTTTTCCGCCCAAACACAAAGCTGCTCGGGACACAATCTGATTAGCAGAGATATTTCCTCTCGGTGAACGGATCAGATAACTCGTTGTGGGAGTATTGGTGGATAATTGGTGCTGATCCACGCATGATTTGCTGATAAAATTGTGGGTTGCACCGGAATCAAAAAGTATGAGCACGGACACGTCTTTGAGAGTGAACATGCCCACTAACACCGGTGCTCCCTCCGGGACATCCTCAATAGCAAGATGTTGCACACTCCCGGATTGCAATGCTATTATGTTGGCTGTAGCAGGTGGCGGCATACCACCTGATGATGATGGTTGTCTACTGTTCAACAACTTCTCCCGACATTCCTGCTTAAAATGCCCAGAATGGTGGCAATAAGAACACGGAGGTTTCCCCGGTTCTTCGTTGACTTGTGGTTGAGAAGTTGATGTACTTGGCTGCAGCAATGACGCAACAGGTGTCATTCGTTGCTGCGGCAATGGTGTTGCTTCAAGACATGATCTTGAGCAGGAAATCTGTACAGAGCTGATCTTACTGGTGCTTGCCATATTTCATTGGATGGTGTGTGATACACCACACGGTATTTACGAGGAACAACTGGTTTGTCTTCTCGCACATCATTCCGGTCCCTCTTCTCTGCTTGACACTCAAGTGTCGCTTGTTCTTGCAGCAGAGCAGCACTGATCAAATCGGTGTAATTGCCCTGATTGAACAAAGCCAACCTATCTTTTAATATGGCACCCAGGCCATAGAAAAAGTAGTCACACCTTGCAGCTTCGCTCGTCGCATAAGCCGGAGCATATTGTGCCAAAAGGTTGAACTGTTTGACATAATCGAGGACACTCATGTCCCCCTGCTTCAAGTTTCTAACTTCTTGCTGCTGGGCCTTGATAAAACCCATAGGAATGTGACGAGCACGGAATGCTTCACGAAATTCCGTCCATTCCACTTGATGGCCTTCCGGAACGGTGGCGAGATAAGCGAACCACCAATTACCGGCAGCTCCATGGAGCTGTTGAGCTGCAAATAACGTCTTCTTATATTCATCACACTCAAACACTCCAAACTTGGACTCCATAACCCGAAGCCACTGATCAGCTTCCACTGGTTCGTTGGCTTCCGTGAAAATTGGCAGTTGTGTCGCCAAGAAGTCCAAATAGGCGTTCCGAGGTGGAACGTCCTGTTGTGCACGTTGGAGTAAGCCTTGTTGTACCAAGGCTTGGAGTAGTCTTGTGTTCTCTTTATTTGACTCGACCATTTGAGCCATGACATCTGCCCATACCATTGATGGCGGTGCCCGTGGTGGAGTCGAGTCATCACCGTCCCGGCGAGAACCTTCAGCCCTACTCAGAGAATGATTACGCACCATACTGCAAAAGAATAATTCTGAGGGGAGTAAAAACTTGATCTCAGCAGTATGTGAAAGTATGTAAAACATGAACATGCTAAAACTTTATGAAATCATAACAAAACTTCATGTTTACACATCTTTCTAAAGCCAACATAATCAGCCCCCTTTTCTGTACTGAACAGACCTTTCTGTACTTAACCCAGATTTTGATCCGGTTAGAAGCATTTTCATAACTCAAGTTGAATACCAAAGTTAAAGATAACTTCAGCATCGTACCAACTAGTACTCACATGCCTCTGGGTCATTTCTGGATCAAAAGTTATGATTGTTCAAAATTGACAGAATTTCTGGATAAAATTTGCCAGCATCTCCTTTGTATGTGGCTGTTTTCATTACAGTTGTACATAAAAATGGAGTACAATTCTGAACAAACTATGAACTACAAAATTGTACCAATTTCATAACCTTTCCAATGGTGTATCATATGACCCTTAGAAAATTTTCTACGGAACGTTATGGCCAATTTACAGAAACATACCGAGAAAGTTGCAGCTGTTCTGTTTTCTGAACAGTTTACATTCATCTGGACATTCAACCAAGTTAGGGTCTGATTTTGCTCTGGAGGTCTACAGAAAAGTTGTAGAGTGCTTAAAAACCTTTTCATAACTGTATCATACAACTCCATTGGGTCAATCTACTCAGAGTTATGCTCTGTCCAATTCCAGCAAACTTTCTGCCAGAACAGAGCACTCTGTTTTTTAGATCAGCAGAAGCCTAGCAATTCTCTTCTCTGAAACTTAGTTCAAATGAAGAGCCCAGTAACTAATATGTCCTTTCCAACATCCATTTTTAGTTTGAAAGTTAGTCATGAATGATTTCTTCATAGGAAAGAAGACTATTAAGTGTAGTACGGTGGCGATGCACCATAAGACATATGACGATACTACGTTGCCTCACCAAAGAAAAACCTAACCGGATTACACCGGCATGTACGTATCCTTAGGTGGCACTAAAACGGTCACTCGCAAACGTGTTCTACACGCACTAAGGTTTTCGTGGTTAGTATCTACATAAAACACACTCAATCATCAGGTTCGCCTGCACACCGAACCCGGTATCCATACAGCTCGTACACCTGGCCGTCATTACTCGCCCAGGTGTTCTCAAGCCAAACACGCCTTGAGCTACGTGTTCACGTTACTGACCACGTGACGGGGTCTCCCATACTTGCCCGAAGCACGCTAGGGAATGACGTTGCTCGAATACCCCAAACGACATGAAGAGTCGTAGAGGATACTAAAGCGGGTCGGGTCACCTGCCACCTGTGGGGCTCCACCCTTCAGCTTGTGCGCACTGATGGACAGCGCTTACGTGCACCCCCAAGACATAAACCATCCTGAGATGCACGATTTTCCAACATAACAAATAAGTTAGGTTGCCACCTTCATAATATGCTAATAGTTGTCCTTATGTGGGCCTAGTACCGTTATCTCACCGTATCCTAAGTTTTTAACGTAATATGATGCTCAATCCATGTGCTATTCCCGACGCAGCTCTGATACCAATTGTAACAGCTCTGATACCACGCTGTAAGGGCCGACCCTGTCGACACACCGACGACAGGACGACGCCCCGAACAGGACCTCGTTGGGTGGTGCCGTGATATGCGGCACCCGATAGCACACGGGTCGAAAAAAACACATCACATTACATAAATCATTTGCGGAAGCGTACAAAAGTGTTTTACAAGTACTTATATCAAAATAAGCTACAGCGGAAGACTATAACTCTCACGACTCCTTTCTAAAGTAGCAACAAAGAAACAGTCCAGCCCGCGGACGTTTCTTACTAGCAACACGAAGAACAATCTGCAGCGGCGAGGATGCTCTTTGAGTAAGCACTCGGAGGTTCCCGAGTCTCATCGGCATCCCTTCATAAGCATGAAGTCAATTACCTGCAAAACAACTCGGATAGCATACGTGAGCACAACGCTCAGCAAGACTTAACCTTCACCCTAAACATGAAACTCTATGTGAGGTTATGAACCTAAAGTAGGATGGCATAATGCCTAATAAACTTGCCTAAAAGTGAATCCTTACTTTCAGGTATTATTTGCAGCAATTTTAAGTAACCTTGGGCACACCACATCGGGAGTCCACAATCAAACAAGAAACACTTTCCCCCGATGTACCTTGCTCACGGCATAAGAGAATCGAGTTTGCACTAGCTATTCATCAACGATGCATAACAAAGATAGTATAAACTTCAAATCAATGTGATTAGTTCCTTTCTCATGCAAGTTCTTACTACGTCACGACTGTGAGAACAAGTATGCTCGGTCCATTCAGCGAGTGATGGTGATTCGAATCAATAACACCCGGACTACACGACACGTACGCCCGTACTCAACGTTGCCTACAGCAACCATCACTGACGTCGTACGTGGCAGCCTTTCTCTTGTTTCACCCCCGTTGAATCGATCAAGTCGCCCCGTACAGTAGCCACTCTCATGGTGCACCTACCGACATGAGATGTCAAGAGAATGTTGTAAAATCCCAAGAAAAGGGACTTACAAAATTTTTTCTCATCACCTCACAACACCACAGCTTTTGTTGTGGATATCTTGTGAAGACTTGTGAAGAGCAAGTAACCTCCATCAAGAGGGTGATTTGAGGGGAAAGCCCTAACTTTCACAAAGTAGGATTTCTACACATGAACATGAGAGGTTGATCTCACCCCTAGAACTTAAATAGTCTTGGGAAGGTTCATGCCAAATTTCATGCAAATCCAACACTTTTTGAGGCACTTTTGGAGGCATTTGAAAAATAGGCCAATTTGAGTGTAAATTCAAATTGCAGCAACTTTCATCACTTGGATTCAAAAGTTAGCTTCATATTCAAACTCAGAACATTTTTCTGAGTTAGTCCACCAATTTTCATCCCCATTGGAGTTCATCTTGTCGGGAGCTAAATTTGCAATAATTCAAAACTGAATTTGAATTTCAGTTTAAGTGTGAAGCAAATTTGGCCAAACAAATTTCAAATTTGAGAACCCAAATTCAAACTGTGACTTGGTGGCAAAGTCTATCATTCAATGTTTAGTGGCTGGGATATTTGCAGCAGAAGGGGGAAGCTCCAAATTCAGTGAACCAAAATTTTCTGAACTCAGAATTTTGAGTACTTTCCAGCAACATAAATTTCAGCATATGAAACTAAATAGTTTTCCAGAATTAATTCCCTAAACTTTAAACTGTTAGGAATTTTATCTGGAGAATTGCTTTATGAAAAATTCTGAAATTTGGCTGAGAGGTTCACTGGAAAATCCTTGTGTCACAGTAAAATTTTCAGACTCATCCAAGTTTATTTAGTCCCCCTAATGGGGTGATAAGGTAAACTGCCCTGAAAAATAGAAAAATGTACATAAACATTTTTCAGATTTTCTCAAACCTTGTTTAGGGCATAACTTCCTCTAGAATTCTTCAAATGACATGAAACATTCCATTAGAACCATCTTAAATTCTAGTTTCCAGAAAGTAATGGTTGGAGCCATGAAAACCCCGGGAATTCCCTAGAGGCTCTAATATTGACCAAATAGGCTTTTATTTGTACAAAGCTCAAATAAAACTTGTTTCAAATGAAACTTGGTCAAAACTCTGGTTAGGACCCTACCAAGCCACCATAAAAATTTCAGAACCAAAAGGGGAGGGCTAGCTAGAGTATAGTAATTACTTATTAAATTCTAAACATTGCATTTAAATTGACATATAGTATCTCGTTAACGTGTAGTCGCTGAAGGCGAGGAGACTCCGGAAGTGCTCGACTTCCTTCTTCCGGACAAAGCCCTAACAACTGACCAGCAGCAACAAGGCAAGCCCCGGTTTGCATTAACGAAATTTATAAAGTTTTGCTTTGTTTACATACTTTGTGTGAGGTGTATATATGTGCATTAGGTGTAGGATGGTTGAGACCCCAAATGCATAACCAGATTTTCCTATAAGAGTGAGGGTAGTGTCTAAGGCCTCGAGTAGACAGGCCATGCTTAATGATTCATAGGACTTCGGTACAAGTCGAGTAGTTGGAATCTACTCGCGAGTTAGGCTTTGGGACACACGGGATTGGTTCGAGTGGTGTGAGATCACTTTAGTAATGAAAATGAGACTAGGCAGGGGCTAGGGCGCAGCAAGAGGAAGTCTTGTGTGCGCAGCCCTGTCCGTATCGATTGAGGACTGATCCGTGTGCGGCCCTGCTGTAACACCCCAAATTTTGATTCAAAACTTCAAACCATGTTCAGAGGGGAATTTAAAAATTTTTGGACGTGTTGCATGTTTTGCAAAAATTCAAATTCAAACTGGAATTCAAATTATACTCAAAACAGAAAAGAAATGGAAAAAGAAAAAGAGAAACGGGAAAAAAACCGGCCAGCCGGCCCAGCTTCCCCGCGCCAGCCCGCCCCCGCGCGCCCGCGCTGTCTCTCACAGACGGGTGGGACCCACCTGTCATCCCTAACCCCGCGACCCCGGACTCTCTCCCGCGCGCGCGATCGCAACCGACCGGATTTCTGCGTCCTGCAGCCCGAATTCTGGTCCCAAACGACTCAAACTCGATCGCAACAGACCCACCGCCCTCCCCCGGCTATAAAAACCCCAGCCCTGATCGGTTTTTCTCACGCGATCGCCGATTTTCACTCCGGTGAGCACCGAGACTTCGCCGGTGAATTCTGGCCGATCTAAGCTCGGAAACTCTGATCTAACTCACTGGTCTTGATCCACCGCCTCCGGGGAACTTTGCAGGTGCAGAAAACCCGAAGACTTACGGTGTAAATCCAGCGCCGACGAGCTTCGCCGTGGTTTTGCCTCGGACCTCGCCGCCGATCACTTTCCAGGACCCCGAGCTCGAGAAAACCCCCGAGGTGAGATCCCTGACCTCCCCTCTACCGATCTAGGCCATAAGATCACAGTTCTAGGCAGAATTCTCGAGGATCCGAAACTTTCCGGCGAGATCGCCACTTCCCGCCGCCGTGCGCCGCCGGCAGCGCCGCCCGCGCTCGATCAGAGCGACGTGGCCGCTTGTGCGCCGTTTATTTTAAATCGCACGGTAGACTTTAAAACCCCGCGTACCGGTTCGATGTTATAATCTCAGCCGTCGGTTTAAAATCGGACGGTCCACGTTAGTCCCGCATTATAAAGACTGGAATTCTTACGTGCTACCCCCTGGGGTTCTCTGGAATTGAGAGCTAGCCCCGGAAACTTCAGATCTAGCCCCTGGAACTCCAGAAAATCATGTAAATTCATTTAAAAATCAGTTTTAGCCCCTGGACTTAATAAAAATTAGGAAAAACACCTCTGATAAGTGTAGCTAGACCCCTGGAAATTATGAAAATAATATTATAGACCCTGTAATGGGGTGAGTTCATTATTTTAGCCCTGTTTAGTATTTAATTTAAAACATTGAATATGTGACTAGTGTTTAAAAATTAAAAAGGGGGACAAACATAATTGTCAAAATTAATTAAAAACTTTCTCAGTACTTAGAAAACTTTGGAGTGAGATAAAAATATATTTTTGGGCTGAAATAAATCTGTTTCATCTATTATTCACATTTATTAGTATAGGGACACATTTTTAAGTAAAGAATAGCTATAGAAAAATAGGGGAAAATAATTATGAAATAGTATACATCAGAAGCCAAGGTCAAAATATGTTATTAAATTATATAGGACCAGAACCTATACTGTTTAGGTGATGTGTATTACTAAATTCATAATAAAATACACAATTATGCATAGGAGTATAAAAAAATGATAAATGGAGTTTTTAAAATCCAAAGGGTTCAGTTTAGGGTTGGTAGAAATTATGAAGGCACATATGGGGAAGAAAAATACTTTTCATACACACTTGGTCGTAAAAAGGTGTAGTAGTTGAATATAAGAAATTTATTGGAAACCCATATAAATAGTATGTAAGTATAAATGTGGACACAAAAGTAGGAATCATATATACATGGTTAAAAGTGCATGCAAGCCACAACTTAACACATATAAAGTAACCACAACACATATAATGGTAAAGAACTTTTATAAATATGAATGTGTGGTTTGTATGAAGTAGAAGTGTGAACTATGTCTTATGATTGTTGTTTTTCTTTTGCTATGTGTGATGGTATGAAGTAGAACCTGTTCAAGAGCAAGTTATTCCTTTCCAAGATCAGGACTACCCATTTCAAGAGCAGCAAGAAGGAGGCAAGTGTCCTTGACCACTTTGATCCTATGCTAGGATGTGTAGATAGAATTATTTGCATTGTCAAGTTAAATATGAAACCCATGCTAGGAAGTTTTCCTAGAATTGCATTACCTTGTTTCCTTGAAGCTTGGGTTGGGATTTATTTTGTCATGTCATTTATACACATGCATATGCTTAGCCATGCTTAGAATGGGATATTTGGGAAATGAGATCATCAGTTTATATTACCATACTCTTGAATGAGACATTGTGAGTTATGTAGAGGTAGGGATCAAGGCAAGTTGGATGTTTTGGTTGTATGCTGGGTGCACGAGACTTGGGTTTGTGTTTAGTACTTGCCTGGATCCTAAGGACCGGTTCATGGAGCATGTAACCCGGCTTTACAGTGCCAACCACATGCTGAGATGGGGCAGCTTGGCCAATTAATTAGGTGTATCCCCGGCGTAGTATGGGTGTGTTGGATGGTGCGGGGAGTAGGTGTCAGCTGGACTACCATATGAACCGCAAGGCTCAAGAGGGGGCCACTGCAGCGGGGTTGGAGCCTCTTGTATGCTGTTAGGGGTGAAACCTCAGTGGGCCCACGCTCGTCGGGAATCCCTTTGTAAAGGCTTCGTAGTGATCTCCTGGCCGCACACCTGAGAAGTGTGAATGTGGATCGTAGCCACTGGCATAATGGAGGTTCTTTTAGTCCACCCGGCAACGGGGGATGAAATCACTACTTGTGGGTACAGTGGCACAAACTCTGCAGAGTCAAAACTGTCTTGACAGCCGTGCTCACGGTTAAGAGCGGCCTGGACTTATTCATGATTAGAGGATTGATGGTTTTGGAAGTTAAGCGGGGAGCTTAACATTGGTAATGATGTTATGGTTATTGGATTACAATGATGGGATGGGAAATTGGGACCATTTCACCTGTGTAGTAATGAAGGTGCTTAATAAGCTAAGGTGATAGGTATTAATTGCGTAGTGCTTTAACCATGAGTTCAACCTCTCCTTGTTCTAGCCATGCATGATATAATTTTCCCACACTTGCTGAGTACCATTGGTACTCAACCTTGCATACTTGTTGGTTTATATTGCTGCTCAGGTCAAGACAATGAGGTGGTGTATAATGACCAAGATTTTGGACCCGAGGAAGGTTTTTAGGTTCATGAAGACCCCCGGGCAACGCCTGTGATGGAGCCCTAAAAGAATAATATTCTGCTGCTAGTTTATTTACTTGTGATGAACTTATTATTGTCCATCGAGTCATTTACTATGTAAGACTTACTTATATTCGACACCTGGCTTGTAATAAATGATGCTTCACTATTTGTCATCACATGTATGAGAAAATGATCCTGGCATACATGTGATATTCACTTGGTTGTTTCTTCGGAAAAACCGGGTGTGACAGAGGTGGTATCAGAGCCAAGGTTGCCCGTAGGAACGTGGACCTAGATAGAAATGGACGTATTTAAGGGCCCTATTTTCTTAAAAACTATTTTCCAAGGTGTGGGTGGAAAAGTGTTATTAAAGGAGTCATTTTCTTCATCTTACCCCAACTTTCATTCAAAATAGGATTTTGTTTGAGAATTTATCTAACCTAATTTTTAAATTCTTTTGTTTTAGATGGTTCACATGATTCGCACCGCTCGTAAGTCCACAGGAGGGAGAGTTTCCGTAGTTGCCCTTGCCGAAAGAGAGGAGAGTCGTCCAGTGACGTACCTTTCCTACGGATTGGCAGTAGGAGATTTGTTGCGCCGTCTTCGTCGTATGCTCGAAGCCGCCGGCAATACGGGCAAGCTAATCATCCACTATAACTCCACCAGGACCATCCGTGAGAAGAGGGAAGAATGGAGTTCGGAGATGAGGATTATACACGAGAATCAGCTCCTTAAGATTCACCACTCTCCAGCTTGTCGAGCAACACAAGTTGACGCGGAGAAAGATGTCACCTGGGAGGCCATCACCTGCCAGAGTCACATCTATCGTCGCCACTTGGACAAAACTGAGTACATGTATGTCCTCCAACGTGAGAGTGGTACCACGGAGTACAAGTGCCCACCGGTGCAGCAAGGGACTTCCCATGAGCACATGGACTTGTGTTTGGAGGATGCTGCTATGCTCAACACTCGACTGCAGGAGTGTCAACAAGAGCTTCAGGATGTCCGAGACACCCTGAAGGAAACGGAGGCGTTGCTGCGAGCTTGTTTAAAGGCGAGAGAAAGAGGAGATGGGAATGAACTGTGTGTCACCGTGAGTGATCCATGGACACCTGACTCCCCGGATCGCCGAGCAATCAGGCGTCGTCGCACTTCTCCACCAGCAGCCTCCCCACCCAAAGCAGAGTCAGAAGGTAGCCGAAATGAGGAGGAAGATCCCGAGGAGCCAGCTCAAGAGGACGAGTAGTGTAGAGTCTTTCCCTTAGCTAGCAAGAGGTCGAGTAGTCGAGTCGTTACGTAGTTAATGGTGTGATAATGCTTGGTGTGTGACGTGAGTTGTGGAAGCCATGAGCAATTGTCCACAGCCTCGTCTTCAGATTGTTTTGCTTTGGTGTGTGAAACCACAGGAAATAATAGTACATTTATTTGGTGTGAGATATAAATCCTAGTAAAATTTTAACAACGCCTTAACACCTCAAACTACACACAAATGAAAGTAGTAGGATGATACTAAATGATATCAAATTAACATTTGTTGATTCTGCCAGATGGCCGGAAGAGGAAAAGGACGTGCTGCCAACCCCGCCAACAACAATGATGAGGCATGTAACCCTCATCTTTCTGGAGGCCAGGACAGGGGTGGTCGCCGTGAAGAAGTTGATCCTCTCCACCAAATGCTGGAGAATCAAAATCAGCTCATCCAGAACTTGACTCAAGTGGTGGCCAACTTGCATCAATTTCCACCTCCACAAGCTGCACCACGCCAACCAAGGTTGAGTGAGTTTCTAGGAACTCAACCTCCAAAGTTTGCAAGTGCTGCTGAACCTCTGGAGGCAGATGATTGGCTGAAGACCATTGAAAGTAAGATGAGGATCATACAGTGCCAAGGATATGAAAGGGTGTTGTTTGCCTCCCATCAATTGCAAGGACCTGCTGCTGATTGGTGGACCGCCTACGTGGCTGCCCATCATGACCCTGAGAACATCACTTGGGAAGAGTTCAAGCGTAGCTTCCGCAACCACTACATCCCAAGAGGTGAACTCAAAAACAAGAGGAAAGAGTTTCTGGGACTGCAGCAGGGAAACATGACGGTGAGGGAATACCTCACTAAATTCACTCAATTATCCCGTTATGCTCCACGAGACATAGAGACCGATGAGCAGAAACAAGATTGTTTCGTGGAAGGGCTTACCGCAGAAATGCAGTGTGCAATGTCCTCAAATGAGTATGAAAGCTTTCAAAAGATGGTGGACAGAGCATTAGTGGTGGAAAGGAAGCTAAAGGCCCTGGAAAATGAGAATAAGAGGAAGGCTGGGTGGTCACATCAGGCCTCAGGGAGCAACACCCGCCCACGTATGATGCAACAACCTACGGGGCAGACAAGCCGTGCTGCGGTACCCTATTCAGCACCAAGAGGGTACAACCCAAACTACAGGCCTCCCGCAGCACCAGCACAGACTCAACGTCAGTTTGTGCAACAGCCTCGCCCCGCATATCCACCTCGACCAGCAGTGCAAGGACCCCCGAACCAACCCCAAGACAACAAAGGCCAAGCACCTAAGGTTGGGGTGCAATGTTTTAGCTGTGGTGAAGTGGGGCACTACGCCCATAAATGCCCAAAGAAGAAGCCTGCGCAGCCACAACAACATAATGTAGTGAGAGGACGGGTGAACCACGTCACTATGGAGGAAGCACAAGAGGCACCCGACGTGGTAGTTGGTAAGTTTCCTGCCAATTTACACGTTGCAACTCTGCTGTTTGATTCTGGTGCTACCCACTCGTTCATTGCTCAAGGGTTTGTTAAGAAGCATGACCTAGCAACCACACAAATGAACCATATGCTAGCGGTAAACTCTCCAGGTGGAGAAATAAGGACAAGACAAGTGTGTCCCAAAGTGAACCTAGACATTAATGGGGTAGTATTTACGGCTAACCTCATAGTGATAGATTCACAAGGGATAGATATTATTTTGGGTATGGATTGGTTGACCAAACATAAAGGAATCATCCATTGTTCGACCCGAACGGTGGAACTAACTCACCCCAATAGCACAAGAGTAAAGTTCATAACGATACACGAGCCTAGGAGGGACATCAAATTAAATTAAGTGGAAGTGAAAGTTGAGGAAATCAGGACTATCAGGGAATATCCAGATGTTTTTCCGGAGGAATTGCCAGGTATGCCTCCCGACCGTGACGTGGAATTCGCAATTGAGCTAGTACCGGGAACAGCCCCGATATACAAGAGACCTTATCGAATGGACTCCAAGCAGCTAGAAAAGATCAAGGATCATTTGAGAGAATTGACGGAGAAGGGGTATATTCGCCCTAGTTCCTCACCATGGGGAGCTCCGGTGATATTTGTGCCCAAGAAAGACGGAACCCAAAGGTTATGCGTGGATTACCGTGCCTTGAATGAGGTAACCATCAAAAACAAGTACCCATTGCCTCGCATTGAAGACTTGTTTGATCAGTTGAGGGGAGCTTGTGTGTTCTCGAAAATTGATCTCAGGTCGGGGTACCACCAACTCAAGATAAGGCAATCAGATATTCCCAAGACAGCTTTCGTATCTCGGTATGGACTGTATGAATACATTGTCATGCCTTTTGGGCTAACCAATGCCCCGGCATATTTCATGCACCTCATGAACAAGGTATTCATGGAATATCTGGACAAATTTGTGGTGGTTTTCATAGATGATATTCTCGTCTTCTCCAAAAATGAAGAAGAACATGAGAAACATCTAAGGTTGGTGTTACAGAGGCTGAGAGAACACCAACTATATGCCAAGTTGAGCAAGTGTGAGTTTTGGCTGAAGAGAGTTCCCTTTTTAGGACATATCATCTCGGAGGGAGGAATCTCCGTAGATCCCGCCAAAATCGAGGATATCCAGAAGTGGAAAACCCCTGAAAATGTCGGGGAAGTTCGAAGCTTTTTGGGATTGGCTGGATACTATCGACGGTTTATTGAGGGATTCTCCAAGATCTCGAGACCTCTCACTAAACTGTTGGAAAAGGGAATCACATTCACCTGGACGCCACAGTGCGAGACGAGCTTTCAGGAGCTAAAGAAGAGATTGACAACAGCCCCAGTGTTGGTTATGCCAGATATGCAGAAGAATTTCACAGTGTACTGTGATGCCTCTGGAAATGGGTTGGGATGTGTTCTCATGCAAGAAGGACATGCCGTGGCTTATGCATCCCGGCAGCTTCAGAAGCACGAGAAGAACTATCCTACACATGACCTAGAACTAGCCGCAGTGGTACACGCGTTGAAAATTTGGCGGCACTATTTGATGGGGCAGAGGACAGAGATATATACGGATCATAAGAGTTTGAAGTACATATTCACACAGCCAGATCTCAATCTCCGACAAAGGAGATGGTTAGAGCTAATCAATGACTTTGATGTGGGCATCAACTATCATCCCGGGAAAGCAAACGTCGTGGCCGATGCTTTGAGTCGGAAAGTGCAGGTCAATAAGTTGAGTTTGAAGGACATGCCTGCAGAATTGAAGGACGAGGTTATAAGACTCAATCTATGTCTAGTAAATAGTGGTGAAGCCATCGCCATGGAAGTGGACTCCACACTCGAGCGAGACATACGAGAGGGCCAAAAGAATGATGAGAAGATACAAGAGATCAGACAGCTCATTAAGGAAAATAAAGCTCCTGGTTTTAGAGAGGGTGAACAAGGAACGGTGTGGCACGGGAAAAGGATCTGTGTGCCAGAAGTAAAGGAGATCCGTGAATTAATTTTGAAGGAGGCTCACGATTCTGACTATTCCATTCATCCTGGGAGTACGAAGATGTACCAGGACCTCAAAAGCAGGTATTGGTGGTATGGCATGAAGCGAGATGTCGCGGAACATGTTGCCCTATGTGACACATGTCAGTTGGTGAAAGCAGAACATCAACGACCCGCGGGATTATTGCAACCACTCAAAGTGCCTGAATGGAAGTGGGAAGAAATCAGCATGGATTTTGTCGTGGGATTACCAAGGACCCAATCCGGGTATGATTCAATATGGGTCATTATTGATAGGCTAACCAAGGTAGCTCATTTCATCCCCGTGAAAGAAAGCTACAGCGGATCCAAATTGGCAGAATTGTACACGTCAAGGATCGTGTGTTACCATGGAGTGCCAAAGAAGATAGTGTCGGACCGAGGGACACAGTTCACCTCGAGGTTTTGGCAGAAGTTGCATGAAACCATGGGAACCCATCTGAACTTTAGTTCTGCCTATCATCCCCAAACCGACGGGCAGACGGAGAGAACCAATCAGATCCTTGAAGATATGTTAAGGGCATGTGCACTCAAAAACAATAGGAGTTGGGACAAGAACTTACCGTATGCGGAGTTTTCCTATAACAACAGCTATCAAGCTAGTATGAAAATGTCACCGTTTGAAGCTTTGTATGGAAGGAAGTGCAGAACTCCTCTATTCTGGAACCAAACAGGAGAAAGTAAAGTGTTTGGTCCAGAAGTGCTACAAGAAGCCGAAGCAAAGGTGAGGGAGATTCGTAACAACTTGAGGATAGCACAAACACGCCAGAAGAGTTATGCTGATGTACGAAGAAGAGAACTCGTTTTCAACGTGGGAGACTATGTTTATCTCAAGGTGTCCCCTATCAGAGGATTTCGTCGGTTCAAGGTGAAAGGGAAGTTGTCACCTCGATACATCGGACCCTTTCAAGTTTTGGAAAGAAAAGGCGAAGTGGCGTACCAACTAGAGTTACCGGTTCATCTATCAGATGTGCACGATGTATTTCATGTGTCACAACTCAAGAAATGTCTGAGGACGCCTGAAGAGGTGTTACCCATGAATGAAGTGGATGTAGCTGAAGATTTGTCTTATGCCGAGCAACCATACAAGATTTTGGAGACGATGGAACGCCTCACCAGAAATAAGAAAATCAGGATGTGCAAGGTGCAGTGGAAGCATCACTCAGAAGAGCAAGCCACCTGGGAACGGGAAGATGAGCTTAAGGCACAATTTCCGGAATTGTTTTCTTAAGAAACACCAATCTCGAGGACGAGATTTCTTTTAAGGGGGGTAGAGCTGTAACACCCCAAATTTTGATTCAAAACTCCAAACCATGTTCATAGGGGAATTTAAAAATTTTTGGACGTGTTGCATGTTTTGCAAAAATTCAAATTCAAACTGGAATTCAAATTATACTCAAAACAGAAAAGAAATGGAAAAAGAAAAAGAGAAACGGGAAAAAAACCGGCCAGTGGGCCGAAACCCGCCAGCCGGCCCAGCTTCCCCGCGCCAGCCCGCCCCCGCGCGCCCGCGCTGTCTCTCACAGACGGGTGGGACCCACCTGTCATCCCTAACCCCGCGACCCCGGACTCTCTCCCGCGCGCGCGATCGCAACCGACCGGATTTCCGCGTCCTGCAGCCCGAATTCTGGTCCCAAACGACTCAAACTCGATCGCAACAGACCCACCGCCCTCCCCCGGCTATAAAAACCCCAGCCCTGATCGGTTTTTCTCACGCGATCGCCGATTTTCACTCCGGTGAGCACCGAGACTTCGCCGGTGAATTCTGGCCGATCTAAGCTCGGAAACTCTGATCTAACTCGCTGGTCTTGATCCACCGCCTCCGGGGAACTTTGCAGGTGCAGAAAACCCGAAGACTTACGGTGTAAATCCAGCGCCGACGAGCTTCGCCGTGGTTTTGCCTCGGACCTCGCCGCCGATCACTTTCCAGGACCCCCGAGCTCGAGAAAACCCCCGAGGTGAGATCCCTGACCTCCCCTCTACCGATCTAGGCCATAAGATCACAGTTCTAGGCAGAATTCTCGAGGATCCAAAACTTTCCGGCGAGATCGCCGCTTCCCGCCGCCGTGCGCCGCCGGCAGCACCGCCCGCGCTCGATCAGAGCGACGTGGCCGCTTGTGCGCCGTTTATTTTAAATCGCACGGTAGACTTTAAAACCCCGCGTACCGGTTCGATGTTATAATCTCAGCCGTCGGTTTAAAATCGGACGGTCCACGTCAGCCCCGCATTATAAAGACTGGAATTCTTACGTGTTACCCCCTGGGGTTCTCTGGAATTGAGAGCTAGCCCCGGAAACTTCAGATCTAGCCCCTGGAACTCCAGAAAATCATGTAAATTCATTTAAAAATCAGTTTTAGCCCCTGGACTTAATAAAAATTAGGAAAAACACCTCTGATAAGTGTAGCTAGACCCCTGGAAATTATGAAAATAATATTATAGACCCTGTAATGGGGTGAGTTCATTATTTTAGCCCTGTTTAGTATTTAATTTAAAACATTGAATATGTGACTAGTGTTTAAAAATTAAAAAGGGGGACAAACATAATTGTTAAAATTAATTAAAAACTTTCTCAGTACTTAGAAAACTTTGGAGTGAGATAAAAATATATTTTTGGGCTGAAATAAATCTGTTTCATCTATTATTCACATTTATTAGTATAGGGACACATTTTTAAGTAAAGAATAGCTATAGAAAAATAGGGGAAAATAATTATGAAATAGTATACATCAGAAGCCAAGGTCAAAATATGTTATTAAATTATTTAGGACCAGAACCTATACTGTTTAGGTGATGTGTATTACTAAATTCATAATAAAATACACAATTATGCATAGGAGTATAAAAAAAATGATAAATGGAGTTTTTAAAATCCAAAGGGTTCAGTTTAGGGTTAGTAGAAATTATGAAGGCACATATGGGGAAGAAAAATACTTTTCATACACACTTGGTAGTAAAAAGGTGTAGTAGTTGAATATAAGAAATTTATTGGAAACCCATATAAATAGTATGTAAGTATAAATGTGGACACAAAAGTAGGAATCATATATACATGGTTAAAAGTGCATGCAAGCCACAACTTAACACACATAAAGTAACCACAACACATATAATGGTAAAGAACTTTTATAAATATGAATGTGTGGTTTGTATGAAGTAGAAGTGTGAACTATGTCTTATGATTGTTGTTTTTCTTTTGCTATGTGTGATGGTATGAAGTAGAACCTGTTCAAGAGCAAGTTATTCCTTTCCAAGATCAGGACTACCCATTTCAAGAGCAGCAAGAAGGAGGCAAGTGTCCTTGACCACTTTGATCCTATGCTAGGATGTGTAGATAGAATTATTTGCATTGTCAAGTTAAATATGAAACCCATGCTAGGAAGTTTTCCTAGAATTGCATTACCTTGTTTCCTTGAAGCTTGGGTTGGGATTTATTTTGTCATGTCATTTATACACATGCATATGCTTAGCCATGCTTAGAATGGGATATTTGGGAAATGAGATCATCAGTTTATATTACCATACTCTTGAATGAGACATTGTGAGTTATGTAGAGGTAGGGATCAAGGCAAGTTGGATGTTTTGGTTGTGTGCTGGGTGCACGAGACTTGGGTTTGTGTTTAGTACTTGCCTGGATCCTAAGGACCGGTTCATGGAGCATGTAACCCGGCTTTACAGTGCCAACCACATGCTGAGATGGGGCAGCTTGGCCAATTAATTAGGTGTATCCCCGGCGTAGTATGGGTGTGTTGGATGGTGCGGGGAGTAGGTGTCAGCTGGACTACCATATGAACCGCAAGGCTCAAGAGGGGGCCACTGCAGCGGGGTTGGAGCCTCTTGTATGCTGTTAGGGGTGAAACCTCAGTGGGCCCATGCTCGTCGGGAATCCCTTTGTAAAGGCTTCGTAGTGATCTCCTGGCCGCACACCTGGGAAGTGTGAATGTGGATCGTAGCCACTGGCATAATGGAGGTTCTTTTAGTCCACCCGGCAACGGGGGATGAAATCACTACTTGTGGGTACAGTGGTACAAACTCTGCAGAGTCAAAACTGTCTTGACAGCCGTGCTCACGGTTAAGAGCGGCCTGGACTTATTCATGATTAGAGGATTGATGGTTTTGGAAGTTAAGCGGGGAGCTTAACATTGGTAATGATGTTATGGTTATTGGATTACAATGATGGGATGGGAAATTGGGACCATTTCACCTGTGTAGTAATGAAGGTGCTTAATAAGCTAAGGTGATAGGTATTAATTGCGTAGTGCTTTAACCATGAGTTCAACCTCTCCTTGTTCTAGCCATGCATGATATAATTTTCCCACACTTGCTGAGTACCATTGGTACTCAACCTTGCATACTTGTTGGTTTATATTGCTGCTCAGGTCAAGACAATGACGTGGTGTATAATGACCAAGATTTTGGACCCGAGGAAGGTTTTTAGGTTCATGAAGACCCCCGGGCAACGCCTGTGATGGAGCCCTAAAAGAATAATATTCCGCTGCTAGTTTATTTACTTGTGATGAACTTATTATTGTCCATCGAGACATTTACTATGTAAGACTTACTTATATTCGACACCTGGCTTGTAATAAATGATGCTTCACTATTTGTCATCACATGTATGCGAAAATGATCCTGGCATACATGTGATATTCACTTGGTTGTTTCTTCGGAAAAACCGGGTGTGACACCTGCTGAGCAAGTATTGAACGTACCGAAGGCATATCGGATATATGGGCCCCGATAAACCGATGTAACCTATACCTCCGGGCGTCGAGGCATAACGCACCAATTTATAGGTGTAGGCTGAGGGCAGCAAGGTGGAAATCTGCTAACGGGCATAGAGAGATGCTCCGTGTAGGGAACCTCCTGCTCGTTTCGGTGCGACCGGTTCGACGTTTGGGCTGTTGGGTGAAAGGTTGTCCCGTACGACATCGAGTGAGCGTGCTGTGCAGCTCCACGGGTGGGCATACGTGACGTGCTCTTTGGGTATCCCTGCAGGTGTATATCAAATCGATTCACCGTCCCTCGCGGTGAAGAGTACCGCTTGTTCACTGAGTCGTGACGTAGGCTAATATATGAAACGTGATGATTCAATATTGCTGATATGCTAAAATTGTATTGTTACTTGTGTTCCACCAAATATTGCTTACTAAATTTCAGATTCCTAAACCGTTAACTTGTGGCTAAAAGATGAACTAAGGATGAACTGGTAGGTGTGTCCGGTTGCTGCCATTTTACCGTCCCTTGGTCATTGTACACTACATGTAGAGTTTCATGCCTAGGTGAGTCGGTTAAGTCTTATTGAGCCATCGTGCTCATGGTTGCTGCTTAAGTGTTTTTCAGGTGAGGATCCACCCACGGACTCGGGTTACGAGTCCACCTGCGAGGGTTACCCTCCGTCCGGGACCACGGCTGAGTGGGAGCCGTACACGCCGCGCTGAGCTGAAGAGTGCAGCTAGTGTGGGTTGCCCTAGGGCTGGGCAACCGACTTTCGCTAGATAGGCGGGCGTGAGTTGTACAAATTTAACTTCCGCTGTGTAATATAAACACTAGTTTGTAACTGAGTAGTGTACTACTTTGTACATTTCAGTTGGTTTTCAATGTAATACAATGTATCCTTATGATGTGTGCTGTCGGGTGTCGCATCGTATGGCACCACCCTCTGTGATCCTGGATGAGCGGATTCTGGTCCGCCACAAATGTTCCCCACATACTGCACACCGGCCGTCCGCCTGAGGCGACCCGAAAAGGCCCAACGACAGCTTCCCGAGGTACATCGGTTTACTAGGTCCCATAATACCAGCATGAGTCCGGTACACAACTCAAACTTGTTCAACAGGGCCGCATATGGATCGGTCCTTGACCGACAAGGACAGGTCTATAGCACCCAGGCCCCTATGTCCTGCTGCCCCTACAACCTTCCGGTCTCAACTTTAACTTGCTAATTCATTTTTGAACCAATCCCGTATGACCCTGTTGTTCCTGAACATGCGAGTAGCATCTCACCACTCGACTTCTACCGAACCTTACTTAAGCATGGCAGTTCTACACGGTGAAAGACTTCTACCCAATTGTAAAATCCCCAAAAAAAGTGGTAGCAAGGATTTTCAGCTCATGTACACTTAGGAAAAATGAGGGAATTAAAACTTTGAATTACAAAGGTGTAAGTTCAAAGTGAGGATTCAAACTTCCCAAAACTTCCAAACATGGAGATCTAAATTCATAACTAGGATCTTCATAGTCCAAATATTCACCCTTCCAAATTTCAGATCATTTGGAGGAGTTTCAATATTTGTTTGGGATTAAAAGGAGAAGCCCTCTAATCTGAATATCAAATTCAGTTTCAAATTCCAATTCCCTCAATTTGCAATTTTGGTTCCACAAATGTGTTCTTCACATTTGAATTAGCAGCCATGCCAAAATTCAGAAATATTTGAGTTGGTTTGCTATGTTTTTGGAGCAAGACAAAGGGGGGAATTCGAATTCCCTTTCAAATTCAAATGACCAAACCCAATTCAAATCTCACCCGAATTCAAACTATTTGAATTCAGCAATTTTAAACCATGAATTAGTGTGAAAGTATAGCCTTAAATGTTGAGTTGCTGGGGGAGAAATATCAGTGGAAAATTGTATAGGAATTAGGAGTGGTGGGACCCCTTTATCAGCCACACACAAGTGCTGCCGCCTCAGCCGACGGCGGTCGAACAGTGGGAGCGCGCCAGCTCCTGGTTGAGTCCACGCCCGAGGAAGAGCACCGCGCCACCTCCTGCTGCATGGGTTTGCTCGGCGGGATCACGGCAAGGGGTGCACCAGAGCTGTTTCGCTATCCCTCAGCTATAACTTGCGCCTCAGCCGCTTTCTTTCGCCCAGAACACCGCCGCCGTTTCCTCCCGATCACGCCACAGCCACTGAGCTCGGTTGCTCGAGCGCCCAACAGCGAAGAGCTGCGCCCACCAGTGCTCTAGCTATCCAGCCCCTCTCCTTTCCTGTCCCGAGCTCGATTGCACCGAAAATTGGCAAAGTAGCCACGATTCTCGGGTGAACACTGAAAACCCGAGAGAGGTCGCCGTGGACAGCTCACACCGAGCAAGATCATGCCAAAACGAGCCAGCCCCTCGGTGCATCCTCGACCCCAAAGCTCAGCCCTGGACGTTGATCACAGCAGAAGAATTTCGGGTTTTTCTCCCGGCGGTACCAACTGGCCCCGAGGTAGGAATTTGCCAAATTCTTCGTTAATTCATGTTCTCGTTGATTCAAACTGTGCACAAAGCTTCCTAACTACTTGGCGCACTTCCTCCCTCGATCT
This sequence comes from Neostapfia colusana, assembly GCA_030760725.1. Classification (NCBI taxonomy): domain Eukaryota; kingdom Viridiplantae; phylum Streptophyta; class Magnoliopsida; order Poales; family Poaceae; genus Neostapfia; species Neostapfia colusana. The sequence goes on from JASWHV010000020.1 coordinate 11,951,637, forward strand.
TCGACCTAGATATGGGGTGTAGAGAGAGAATTTCCACGTCTTGATCATGGCGCACCGCAGGACCACATCGGGCGCACGGTGCCGATAGGGTTACAGCGATCCTCGATCAGTTTAGGCTCCCTGTCGAGCTTCTACACCTTCCACTGGTGCTCTAGAGCCCGAGAACCGATCATTTGGTGGAGGGATGAGGGTTCCCGACCTCGCCGGAGTTCAAAACCTCACCAACCTCGCCGGAGCAGCGCCGCGGGCTCCTCTGTTTGGCGCGAGGAAGGAGAGAGAGCTGACAGGTGGGACCCACAGACAGAATTTAAACATTTCCTGATTTTTCTAATACAGTTCAAACTTTGGAGACCCATAACTTTGTGTAGAAAACTCCAAAAAGGGTGGGACCAATTTTATTGGAATCCTTAGGAGGAGTACTTCACAGAGGTACAAATCGCATGCTATGAAAATGCCCAGGAATTTCTATAGAATTGTTTTTAGTAAATCTTTTAGGGATTTATTACAGGAGCAATTCTATATGAAACATTCCCAAATTTGGGCAGCCAATCCTTTTCATAGTTACTGATCTCCAGTAAGAATTTGGGCTTCATTGGAGTTCATTTGCTAGGCTAAACTGCCTTCTCAAGTTCAGCCTTTATTTGAAAATTCCAATTTAAACAAGAAACTAATTCAGAACTCCTGTTCAACTTAAAAAATTCATATCTCTCTGCTGGTAGCTCCAAAAATGGTGAAACAAATTTTGTTAGAACTATGGAGACTTACCCTACTCAGATCTTCCACTATTAGCTATGTCAAAGCTCCTGATATAGGCTCAAAAATTCAGAGAAGCCTTGTGCTTGTGGGAACTTTGGAGACCACAATGTGCAACGACATTTCTCCAAATTTTGCTCAGATCATCCTAAGAGAGTCGAGTATTCACTGCAAAAATCCCAAAGCCAATTAAGGATCCTAAATAGCAGTAGCTATGAATAGAAGTTCAATTCTTATAAGTCCTTAATACTTATACATATATTTTGCTACATTTCACTTAGTGACCGAAGTTGAGTACGCACCGGAGCCGTTGGACGTCCTCCCACCAGAAGCTAATTTCTCCTCTGACTCGCAACCAGGCAAGCCCCGGTTTGCACTTAAGTACCTTTTATAAAGCTTTTCATTTGTATCACTTATGTCCAGGTTGAAATGTATGCATTAGAGTTAGGGTGATTGAAACCCCACTTGCATAGCCTTTTTAACTCCTATAAAGGGTTGGGTAGTTTACAAACTCGATGAGTAGAGAATGCCATGCTAATGTTTAGAATCTCGGTAGAAGTCGAGTGGTTGGAAGCTACTCGCGAGATAGTACTTATCACACGGAATGAAAAGAGGTAGAAAATGACTTGGGTGTAAAAATGAGACCCAGCAGGGGGGATAGGATGCAGTGAGCAGAGGTCTCACGTGCGTAGCCCTGTTGGCGTCGGTTGAGGACCGTCCATGTGCGGCCCTGCTGGACAAGTATCGAACAGTACCGGATGCATTCTGGCATATGGGAACCAGGAAACCGATGTAATTGGTTAACCTGGGTGCCGAGGCTTACCCAACCGTAAATAGGAGTGGGTTGAGGGTAGCAAGGTGTAAAAATGCCGGTGGGCACAGTCACGCTCCACGCGGGGACCTCCTGCCCGTTACGGATGGACCGGTTCGGTATTTGGGTTGCCTTTGAAAGGTTGTTGCATACAACAGAGTAGGAAGGGGTGTGGAATCACGCTTCTGAAAGTGGGTGTATGTGACGTGTTATCCGGGTGTGTCTTGATTGCAATCACCGTCCCTCACGGTTACTTGAGTACCAGCTTGTTCACTATGCTGTGACATAGTAAAAAGTGAAATAAGCCAACTGAATATGCTGCATTGAATTATAAATGACTTGAAACCTTGTATGCTGTAGTTATAGAGCTAATTAAGTTTATATTCCACTTTGGGCACCATCACATCGGAGGAAAGCGTTTCTTGTTTGATTGTGGACTTCTGATGTGAGGGCTGCCTAAGGCTCAATAAACTGTTGCTATAAAACTGAAAGTAAGGATCAACATGTAGGCGTGTCTTTATTGCAAAGTCCTTTTTCCTATCTTACACATCCTTACATGTAGAGTTCCATGCCTAGGGTTGTCGGTTAAGCCTTGCTGAGCCATCTTGCTCACGGTTGCAATATTTTGAGCTGTGTGCAGGTGAGAGTTATGAGGAAGGTTCCAAGGATGAGGCGATGCCCCCGTCAGGGTACACGGCCGAGCTGGAGCTCTGCACGCCGCCGTGATCTCCGGTTACTTGCTGCTAGTGTGTAGCGTCCCCGGGCTGGACGGCTGCACTTTTGCATAGTTAGGATGAGATGCCATCTATGTATAATACTTCCGCTGTTAATTAAGTTTTGTAAAAGATTTCCGCTGTTTTATATCAAATAAAAAGTTGTATGTTGTTCTTTATTCTCTTCTTCTGTGCTCTTGGGTGCCGCATCGCACGACACCACCCTATGCGATCCTGGAGTGGGCGAACCACGGGGTGGTCCCCACAGACGTGGTATCAGAGCCACATTGGGAATAGCACGCTCAAAAAGAGCTTATTTTAAAAATTTAGAAGTAGTCGAGTGAGGATTAGTCATTAAGGCCACATAAGGTCTATGATAGTAGTAGCTACTAAGGTGGAAAAGCTAACTTATGTGTTATACATTATGTAACGACGCTCCGACGTCAGGTAAGAGGTAAGGTACGCCAGCGCAGGCGGATCAATTGTGGTAACTCGCCATACGAGTAATAGTATGGAATGGTATACCGTGGCGTGGCACGGTAGTGAATATGAGTCTCTGAACCTTCCCATGGTTCTGAGAGCATATGAAAACGCTGATCTCCAGCGTGCTTTAGGCAAAAGTGAGAATACTCCATCGTGTGGTAAGCAACACGATAGTATGCAACTCTTGAACGTTCAATGTTCAAAGGGCCATACGCAGCGCTCGTCATCGGCGTGCCTCAACGGTCATGAGGCAGTAGGTGGTATCTGTTGGGTTGATAAAATTCCCAACCGTGACGACCCGTTCGTGCTCTACTCGGGTTCCTCATCGTGTGGTGTGAAAACACGACCATGTACCTTGAGACATGGCTTGACTCAAGGACAATCCGTATGGCAATGATACGGACCGTATGTTTTTACTACGATATGGAACTGCCTGAAATGTCAAAAACCCTTGTGTGCACAATTATTATGTGTTCTTCTGCAGGTACACTAACCAATTTAGTGTATGACGTTTAGAAACCGTTTGTGAGTGACGTTCTTAGTTCCACCATTTGACACGTATATGCCGGAATACCGGTTTAGGATTTTTCTTTGGTGAGGAAACGTAGTACCAAGACTGCATAAAAGAATATTTTTCAAAGAAAAGAGTTAAAATGAAGTTTAGGATTCCATTTAGGGGTTAGTAAACTCCTATATTAAACTAAGAGTCAATTGGGAGTATAGATTCAATCTCAAAAACTTAGGAACAATCTCCCCTGGTTTTGGCAGAAATTTTTGCTGAACTTGTACAGGGCATAACTTAAGATTGGTTGAACCAATGGAGGTGTGGGATACCATTCTGGAAATGTTTTGAAGTCCTCTACATCTTTTCTGTAGAGCTCCAGAACAAAATTTCCCTCCAAAGGGATGAAAATCTCAGAAGAGTAGGTACTGTCCAGAAACAGGGCAGACCAAAATGCTCTCTGGAGTTTTCTGTATTTCAACCACGACTTCCTGTAGAAAAATTTCCAAGGGTCAAGCAAGACACCGTTGGAAACAACAGGAAATGTGCTACAACTTTGTTGTTGAACGCTAGTCCAGATTTTGTCTCTATAGTGGTCAAAACGGTTGAATTATCCACACTGGTCAGCTAGACCAGAAGCTGGACAGTGAGCACCATGTTGAAGTGTTTTAACCAAAACACTTAGTGTCACAATTTGACATCCAGTGGCTGTGTAAAACAGCGAGTTGGAGTCGAAAAGTTTATGCATTCAACATATTATTGCGAGCGAGTACATGTTTGGGTCCAGTACAATAGCGAGGAATTACGCATGCTAACACACTTAACATCCCGTGGCGACCCACGATGGTCGAAATGAACTTTTAACCCATAAAGTTCAATACCTTGGAACTCGATCGTGTGACATGGTCCAGGGATGTATATGTTGTATAAAGTTTATACTTATCCATATGTGTGATTATGATGCGTATCATTTATTCCATTCTCGCACTACTATTGTATAAACTGGATGCAATAAACTAATATGTGCTGATCGTTTGAATGGTATGAATGCAGAATGGTGTGTACACGGTCCACGCAAGAGGAGGGAGGTCCAAGTCAGGTTCGTGGTGATGAGTCTCCACCTCCGGAGCAAACCACGATGCAGCAGCAACCACCTCCTCCACTGCCAGAACTTCCAAGGAATCTTGCGGAGGTTCTCGCTGCAGTGCTCGGCTCGCGCGACGAGCAAACCGAGTTGCTGCGGATGCTAGTTCAGCAGAATGCGTCCCATCAGGGAGGACGCCAAGACCATGGGCAATGCCAGCCCCAACAAAGTTCATATTCAGAATTCCTGGTGACCCATCCACCGGTCTTTACGGAGGCTGAAGAGCCTTTGGAGGCGGACAGCTTTATCCGCACTCTGGAGGTGAAGTTCGGGCTGCTATGATGCACCGAACACCAAAAGGCGCTGTACGCAGCGCAACAGCTTCAAGGCGAAGCCGGTACCTGGTGGGCGAACTACACCGCCTCCTTACCGTCTGGCCATGCCGTCACATGGACGGAGTTCCGGGAGGCGTTTCGCGCCTATCACATACCTCCCAGTGTTATGGAAAGGAAGCTCCAGGAGTTCCTGGCGCTACGACAAGGCGAGAGGAGTGCTCATGAGTACTCCAGGTTATTCAACAGACTGGCGCAGTATGCACCAGGATTTGTGGGGATGGAAGACGACAAGCGCAACGCATTCTTCCGGGGCCTGAATTCAAAGATGAAGTTCCATCTCACCCAAAGTAATCGAGGCACCTTCAACGACCTAGTTAATGCCGCAATTCTACAAGAAAATGCTCAGCGCGAGCGCGGTTCTGATAAGATAAAACGCAGCGCGCTGACGAGCAGCAGTTGTGGGACGCCACAAAAATACCGTGTGGTGTATCGCTCACCATCCGGTCAGAGATGGCAGCCACCGGCGCGACCGCCTCAGTTCCGCGGTCGACCATATAATGCGCCGGGCTTCCGACCGACGTACCCACCACAGCAACAGAAGCAGCAAAGGATGGTCCCGCGTGCGCCTCAGTTTCAACAGCGTGCACTGGGATTCCGTCCTTAAGTCGGCAGGACCCCGACACCTTACACGTGCTTCACGTGTGGCCGTGTCGGGCATATTTCAAGGGACTGCCCCGAGCCGCGACAGGGCAGGGGTGCAGCACCGTATCAGGGTGCTAATCAGCCCTGCAATCAGCCCAAGAAACCAGCACCAAAACCCGGCAACGTCCACCACTTAGCCATCGAAGATGTGCCGGAAGGCAAACCCGTCCTCGCGGGTACGTTTTCTTACATAGATCATCCCATAGTCATACTTTTTGACTCCGGTGCCACCCATAATTTCATAAGTCAGTCTTATGTTATTAAATATCAACTGCCTATCATTCCCACAAATAGTTCATACTTGATATGCTCTCCGGGTGGGAAAATAACAGCTGATAGAATTGTCTATAGAGCACCATTACAGTTGGGTGGAAATCTATATCCGACTTCTCTAATCATGTTAGAGAGTCAAAAACTTGATGTCATTTTAGGAATGTCATGGCTACAGCGCCATGGTGCTGTTCTTGACATCATTCCATGTGTGGTTCGTTTAAACTCTCCACTTCATGAACCACATGTTCTTATTCCTGACCGCTCGGTTCAAGAAGCTCCAGCCACATATAACACGGAAGCCACAGAACTTGAGGATATTCGTGTGGTCCGTGAATACCCGGATGTCTTTCCGGATGATTTCCCGGGCATGCCACCGGAAAGGGATGTCGAGTTCAAGATTGAACCTGTACCTGGGACGACACCGATCTCACGGAGACCGTACAAGATGGCTCCGAATGAGCTAGCTGAATTAAAGGAGCAGCTCAAGGATTTAATGAATAAGGGTTTCATTCGACCTAGTTCCTCGCCATGGGGATGCTCGGCGCTGTTTGTGAAGAAGAAGGATGAAACCTTGAGGTTGTGTGTGGACTACCGACCTCTCAACGCCGTCACCATCAAGAACAAATATCCACTGCCCCGCATCGATATATTATTCGATCAACTTGTGGGTGCGAGTGTATTTTCAAACATGGATCTTTGCTATGGATATCACCAAATCAAGATCTGAGTGGAGGATATTCCGAAGACGGCTTTCTCGACGAGATATGGGCTATATGAACACCTCATCATGTCCTTTGGTCTCACCAACGCCCCAGCACACTTCATGTATCTCATGAACTCAGTGTTCATGCCGGAGTTGGACAAATTTGTGGTTGTGTTCATAGATGACATCTTGGTTATTCCAAGACTGAAGAAGAACACGCCAAGCACTTGCATATCGTGCTTCAACGATTGCGAGACCATAAGCTTTATGCCAAGTTCAGCAAGTGCGAGTTTTGGATCAGCCAAGTGCCATTCCTTGGTCACATTATTTCTGCAGAAGGCATTGCAGTTGATCCAAGCAAGATTGAGCAAGTGCTGAAATGGAAATCCCCCACATCAGTCCATGAAGTCAGGAGTTTCCTCGGGTTAGCAGGATATTATCAGAGGTTCATACCGAACTTCTCCAAGCTTGCTAAGCCGATGACTGAACTGTTGAAGAAGGGGGTCAAATATGTTTGGAACTCAGCTTGTGAAGAAGCTTTCCAAGCATTAGTGAAGCATCTTACAACAGCCCCGGTGTTAGCTCAACCGGATACAACCAAGCCCTTCGACGTATATTGTGATGCGTCCGGCATCGGGCTTGGCTGTGTATTGATGCAAGGAGGAAGAGTGGTCGCCTATGGCTCATGTCAACTTCGTAACCACGAGCAGCACTACCCCACTCATGATCTTGAGCTCGCTGCTGTGGTGTTAGCCTTGAAAATGTGGAGGCACTATTTACTCGGGAACTTAGTGCACCTCTACACCGACCACAAGAGTCTGAAATATATATTCACTCAAAAGGAGTTGAATATGTGGCAATGGAGATGGTTAGAGTTGATCAAAGACTATGAGATCGAGATTCACTACCATCCCGGGAAGGCAAACGTGGTTGCCGACGCCTTAGGCCGCAAATCTCATGTCAACAATCTGTCCATCACCCCACCTGAAGAGGAGGAGCCGAGTCTGTACTTGGTTCCGCATGGGGCATTGTATAATCTTGCTCTCGTCCCTACAATACGAGAGAGAATTATGGAAGCTCAGAAGAAAGACGTGGAAATGTCGCACATTCAGAGAAGGATGAAGAATGGCGAAATGAAATGCTTCCGGGGAGATGAACACGACACTCTATGGTTTAAAGACCGTATAGTGGTACCCCGTGACATGAAGCTTCGGAAGAAAATCTTGGACGAAGCTCATCTGTCCAAGTACTCTATCCATCCGGGCAGCAACAAGATGTACCAGGATCTGAAAACCAGGTTTTGGTGGACACGGATGAAAAGAGAAATCGTAAACTACGTATCTGAATGTGATACGTGTCGGTGTGTGAAAGCCGATCATATGCGTAAAGCCGGACATCTGCAACCATTGAACATTCCGGCGTGGAAGTGGGAGGATATCAGCATGGACTTCATTGTTGGTTTACCTCTCACATCTCACAAGCATGACTCAATTTGGGTAATAGTCGATCGACTAACCAAGTCGGCTCATTTTATCCCCGTACATACAAAGTACGTGGCCAAGCAATATGCGGAGCTGTATATTGCAAGGATCTTGTGCTTGCACGGTGTTCTCCGCTCCATTATTTCAGATCGCAGTGCGCTGTTCATCTCTCGGTTTTGGGAACAGCTGCACGCGTCGTTGGGGACCAAACTGATCTGAAGCTCCGCGTATCACCCACAAACGGATGGTCAAACTGAACGGGTGAATCAAGTGATTGAAGACATGCTACGCGCTTGTGCCATCCACCACGGCAAGAATTGGGGCGATCATTTGCTGTTGGCGGAATTTTCTTACAACAATGGCTATCAAGCTAGCATCAAGATGGCGCCGTATGAAGCTCTCTACGGCCGGAAATGTCGCACACCTCTCAACTGGTGCGAGTCCGGTGAGCGAGTCATCTACGGCGTTGAACCTGTGAATGAGGCTGAAGAACGAGTGCGAGTAATACAAGCCAATATCAAGGCTGCTCAATCTCTTCAGAAGAGCTATGCGGACAAAAGACGCCGCCCTCTCCACTTCGACATCGGGGACCAGATTTATGTCCGTGTGTCTCCGATGAAGGGGGTTCATCGTTTCGGAGTGAAGGGTAAACTTGCGCCGTGGTTCATTGGTCCGTTCGCCATCATTGAAAGATGCCGAACCGTGGCCTATCGCTTGAATTTACCGGCGTAGCTTGCAGGAATTCACAATGTCTTCCATATCTCTCAGCTGAGGAAGTGCCTCAAACCCTCCGCTGAAATCCGCACTGAAGACATAGAAGTTCTTCAACCGGACCTCACGTACACAGAGTATCCAATCCGGATTACCGATGAAAGGACTCGCGCCACAAGAAACCGGACCTTATGGTTCTACAAGGTCTTGTGGAGTAACCATACTGCTGATGAAGCGACATGGGAAAGCGAGGACTATCTACAAACATATTATCCGGACTTGCTATCATTGTATACCCGGTAAAGTCTCCCCACTTGGCATTTCTTTTGGAATATCAGGACGAGATTCTTTTTAAGGGGGGAGGGATGTAAAATCCCCAAAAAAAGTGGTAGCAAGGATTTTCAGCTCATGTACACTTAGGAAAAATGAGGGGAATTAAAACTTTGAATTACAACGGTGTAAGTTCAAAGTGAGGATTCAAACTTCCCAAAACTTCCAAACATGGAGATATAAATTCATAACTAGGATCTTCATAGTCCAAATATTCACCCTTCTGAATTTCAGCTTATTTGGAGGAGTTTCAATATTTGTTTGGGATTAAAAGGAGAAGCCCTCTAATCTGAATTTCAAATTCAGTTTCAAATTCCAATTACCTCAATTTGCAAATTTGGTTCCACTAATGTGTTCTTCACATTTGAATTAGCAGCCATGCCAAAATTTAGAAATATTTGAGTTGGTTTGCTATGTTTTTGGAGCAAGACAAAGGGGGGAATTCAAATTCCCTTTCAAATTCAAATGACCAAACCCAATTCAAACCTCACACCTGAATTCAAACTATTTGAATTCAGCAAGTTTAAACCATGACTTGGTGTGAAAGTATAGCCTTAAATATTGAGTTGCTGGGGGAGAAATATCAGTGGAAAATTGGATAGGAATTAGGAGTGGTGGGACCCCTTTGTCAGCTACACACAAGTGCTGCCGCCTCAGCTGACGGCGGTCGAACAGAGGGAGCGCACCAGCTCCCGGTTGAACCCATGCCCGAGGAAGAGCACCGCGCCACCTCCTTCTGCCTGGGTTTGCTCGGCGGGATCACGGCAAGGGGTGCACCGGAGCTGTTTCGCTATCCCTCAGCTACAACTCGCGCCTCAGCCACTTTCTTTCGCCCAGAACACCGCCGCCGTTTTCTCCCGATCACGCCACAGCCACTGAGCTCGGTTGCTCGAGCGCCCAACAGCGAAGAGCTGCACCCACCAGTGCTCTAGCTATCCAGCCCCTCTCCTTTCCTGCCCCGAGCTTGATTGCACCGGAAATTGGCAAAGTAGCCACGGTTCTCGGGTGAACACTGAAAACCCGAGAGAGGTCGCCGTGGACAGCTCACACTGAGCAAGATCACGCCAAAACGAGCCAGCCCCTCGGTGCATCCTCGACCCCAGCTGCTCGAACCCAAAGCTCAGCCCTGGACGTTGATCACAGCAGTAGAATTTCGGGTTTTTCTCCCGGCGGTACCAACTGGCCCCGAGGTAGGAATTTGCCAAATTCTTCGTTAATTCATGTTCTCGTTGATTCAAACTGTACACAAAGCTTCCTAACTACTTGGCGCACTTCCTCCCTCGATCTTAGACCTAGATATGGGGTGTAGAGGGAGAATTTCCACGTCTTGATCATGGCGCACCACCGGACCACATTGGGCGCACGGTGCCGATAGGGTTACAGCTATCCTCGATCAGTTTAGGCTCCCTGTCGAGCTTCTACACCTTCCACTGGTGCTCTAGAGCCCGAAAACCGATCATTTGGTGGAGGGATGAGGGTTCCCGACCTCGCCGGAGTTCAAAACCCTGCTGTCACAGGTGTGCGGTGGTTTCCGGTGAGCTACGGTCGCCGGCAACCCTCCCAGAGTGTTCAGCACGGTCAATAATGAAGGAGCGGCCAGTTTGGGCCAGGAAAGACCTTCCTGCCAACCTCGCCGGAGCAGCGCCGCGGGCTCCTCTGTTTGGCGCGAGGAAGGAGAGAGAGCTGACGTGTAACACACGAATTCTCCACAAACGGATCAAAACCGCCCCCTTCCTTCTCTCTCGCTGCCAAAGGAGCCCACACGTCAGTTTTCTTCACCCCAACCGCTGCCTTCCTCTCCCCCTCTCTCATTTCTCTCTCTATTATCGCATGTGGATGAATTGCTTCGGCCACGTGTGAAACTCGACGCTTCTGCAGCAACCGCCGCGCCCCACGCCGCCGCCTCCTCCCCACCTATATATACAGCCCGACCCCCGGCCATTTTCCCCACAGAAACCGCCCAATTCACCCCGATCGGAAAAACCACCCTTCTCTTCAATTCTCCAAAAACACACGTCGATCTTCGGATCTAACACCCTCTGAGCCCTTCCCCGATCACCAGAGCCCCATCCCGACGAATATCTTTGAAGGAAAACGACTGGGAAGCGCTGCCGGCAAAGATCGCCGGAGTTTTCCCACGGTCGCTGTCGATCACGCTCCTCCGGCCAAATTCGGTCTCCAAAACTCCCCTAGGTGAGTTCCCCACACTCTCCTCTCTCTTCTGGTGCAAGTAGATTAAGAAATGGAGGAGAAACGGCAAAACCCGAGAGATTCCGGCCACTGCCGCCGCTCGCCGGCGATCGAGCGGCCTGCAGACGCGGGGGAGAAGCAGTTAGGGCGACGTGGCGCAATCGGGAGCGTCCATCTCGCGTGAACGGTTAAGATTAGAAAGAGCGTACCGGTTCGGTTATTTTAAATCTGGGCCGTTGATCTCAGATCCAACGGCCCACATTCAAAATAGTTATAAACGTTAGGAAATTCACAGAGGGGTCCCTAGGGATTTAAACAAATAGGAAATAGCCCCTGATTTTTGCAGAATTAACCCTAGGCTTATTAGAAATTTATAAACTCAGTTTAAAATAACCAAATAGCCCCTGTACATTATAGAAATTGATAAAACAGTGCTGTAAATTCAAATTGAACCCTAGAAAGTTTGAATTTATTACAGATTAGCCCAAATCAAATTAAAAGTCTGTTTTTAATTCTGAAAATAATCAAAATAGGCTAAATGAATTCTGGAAAATGTTAGAAATTTATTTTAAGCACTGTTAAAACATTCTGAACAGAATAAAAATTCTGAAATTAAAAATAACAGTTTACAAATGCTGAAATTATTTATATAGTGACAATTATTTCCGAAAATCAAAGTAAAAATCACATATATTCCAGAAAATTGCAGAAATTTATTTAAAAGGTATAAAATTATTTTGTTATCATATTTTTGTACATGTATAATTTCTGTAGTCCAGAATAATTATTTAAATGACTGAAAATGTACTTTTAAGTATTAAATAAATACTGAAAAATAGAAAAAAATAGTATATATTAAAGAAAAAAATTTGGAAACTGTTCTAAATGCTTAAATAGGTTCTGAAATGCAGAAAAATAGAAATATGAGTTCTGAAAAATCATTATAGTAATAATTTAAATGATTTCTAGGATTTAATTAATTATAAGAATTCACATATATATTTATAAAATTCTAAAATTTATTCAAATCATCTCACAAACTGAAAATGAGTGTTTGGCTGTGGCAATAGTAAAGTAAAAGGATATAGGTAGCCAATTGAAACCTACTTTCATTCCAACTCACATGAAATGACATGAAATCCATAAGTGTAGTTATAAAATCAAATACTTATGATTGAAGTGCATTGTCAAGACCCTTATGTAATGTTTGGTGTTATTTTGTGTGCATATGTATGGATAGAACCAACCCAAGAACTGTTCCATAACCTTCAAGATCAGGAGTTTGAAGTGAATCACCCTTCCTTCAAAGGCAAGTGTTCCTTGACCACTTTGTTCCTATTCTAGGATGAATAGTTAGATTATTTGTATAATTTCTTTAATATGAAACCCAGTGTAGGATGTTTCCATAGTTTCATTGTTCTATCTTTCCTTGCAAAACCATGGAGGGAATTAGTTAGGACATTGATGGTTATCATTTTATGTGCTTAGCCATGCTTATAACTTTAGAAATGAATGAAACATAGTTGATACTAGTCTTGTGGATTATATGAGAGACACAAGTGTGTGTCATGTGGTTATGAATCTAGACAGGCTGGTTGTTTTGGTTGGTGCTTCGTGCACGAGACTCGGGAATGAGTTAGTGCCTGTCTTAGATTCTAAGGACCGGTTCATGGAACAGTTAACCCGGCTTTACAGTGCCACCACAAGACTGAGATGGGGCAGCTTGGCCAATTAATTAGGAGTTTGCCGGTATAGTATGAGTGTTTGGATGGTGCGGGGAATGGGAGTCCATTTTTGACTGCCCTGGGAACTACAAGGCTCAAGAGGGGGCTTCTGTAGGGGAGGGTTACTCCCAGGAACTACAGCGGTGAAACCTCAGTGGGCTTGTACTTGCCGGTAGACCCTTTGTAAAGGCCATGTAGTGATCTCCTGATCGCACACCAAAGGAAGTGTGTAATGTGGCTTGCAACCACAGATATCATGGAGGTTTCTTAGTCCACCTGGCAACAGGGGATGAAATCACTACTTGTGGGTAAAGTGGTACAATCTCTGCAAAGAATCAAACTGTCATGACAGCCGTGCTCACGGTCAAGAGCGGTTTGGACTTGTCCATGATTAGAGAAACATGGATGTGAGTCGAAAGAGGTTGTTGGGTGGTGTAACCTAACATTAATGACTTAACTATGAAGATGGTGGGATTATCACTTAGTAAGACAGGTTGCTAATCAAAGCTACGGCTTAGAATTAATGCATAGTGCTTAACCATGTTAGCCTTCCTTGCTATTAGCCTTCATAACATTCTTTCCTACACTTGCTGAGTACCTTTGGTACTCAAACTTGCTTTTGTTGGATATCATATGCTGCTCAGGTGCAAATGAAGACATAGACTTTGACGAGGAGGATTTTGACCCCGAGGAGTTGTTCTAGGTTGGCGATACCCCCGGGCAACGCCTGTGGAACTGGAGCATCCACGATGTAGTCTTCCGCTGTTGTGTTATAGTGTAATGATACTCTTAGATTATTATTTCATGTACTATGATGTAATATTATGTCGTACGTTGAACTTGGCTTGTAATATAATGATACTACACTCTTGTCGGCACATGTATGAATCAACTGATCCTGGCATACATGTGATGATACGCTCGGGTGTTCCTTATGGAAAACCGGGTGTGACAAAGTGGTATCAGAGCCAAGGTTGCCCGTAGGACGCAAACCTAGTTAGAAATGGACGGGATAGATATCACTATTTTATTAAAAACTATTTTTCTAGAAGGAGGATTATTTAAATTATATATATGTTGTTGTCTAACCTCATCTATACTCAAAATTATATTATTGTTTATTTTCTAACACATTTTAATTTTTTCTTGAAACAGATGGCACACACACGACTCACGGCCCGTAAGTCCACCGGAGGACGAGTTCCTCGACACCAGCTGGCTGAGCGCACTACTAAGGAGGTGGACAACCCCGCCACCTACCAGACCTACGGGGAGTCCACTAGAGGCATGGTGGATCGCCTTAGACACCTCCTTCGCTGTGCTGGTTATACCGGCAAGCTAGAGGTGCAGTACGACACCACTCGAGTCTCTCGCGCAGAACGAGACGAGTGGAAGTCGCAGGCAAGGATCTACTACGAGAACAAGCTGCTCAAGATCCACAACTCGCCAGCATGGAGGTCCACCATGGCAGAGGCTGAGAAGGATGCCACTTGGGAGGCAATCACTTGCTAGAGCTACACCAACCGTGGCCGCCTTGAGGGGACCCAATACATGTACACCCCTCGGCGAAAAGTGGAAGTGCGGTATTCAACTACGAGCCCATCCATGAAGGTTGTGACGTAGTGCAGATGGATATGAGCCTCCAGGTAGGAGTGGACGTCAGTACGAGGCTGCAGAACTGCCAACAGGAACTCCAAGATGTACGGGACCTTCTGAAGAAGACGGAGGCCATTATGCGTGGACTGATGAGGATGAGGGATGGAGAAGTGAGTGATCTCTATGCTTCGGATGGAGACACTTGGACTCCGGACTCTCCAGACCGCAGGGCAGCCAAACGCCCTCATATTTCTCCAGCACCTGAGGCCTCCACAGCTGAGTCAGAGGCTAGCACTCCTGATGGAGATGGCGGGAACCCACAGGAGGATGCACAGAACCCAGGGGACAACTAGGATAGGTGTCCTTGTTCATGTAGTAACTCGTGTAGTACGTATGTATGGTAGTGTATGGACTAGTGTGTAATGCTTGATTAGTGAACTTGTTTAGAATGATGATGTAATGTATGTTAGTGTATGAACGTGAGTTGTGAAAGCCGTAGGCTTATGTTCACAACCTCGTTAGTGTATGTAAATATCTATTAAGGAATATAAGTGCTTAGTTTGTTTCAATCATGATCATCTAATAAACGAAGTAGAAACTTTAGTAACTCTTGTATAGAATTGATGAAGTAAGTACACAACGTAATACACTTAAGAGAACACCTATACATTAATTTTAAACATAATCTTTCACAATAGATGGCAGGAAGAAGGAGACGCAATGAAGGGAACAACAACAATGAGGCTGCAGAGTTTCGTTTGCCTGGGTGGCAGCCACGAGTTGCACGCAGAGCAGATGGAGAGGTTATACAACAGATGATGAATATGCAAAACCAACTCCTTCAGAACTTGACACAAGTGGTGGCCAAAATGCAACCACAAACTCAGAATGCACCACGTCAACCCAAATTGAATGAGTTTCTAAGCACTCAACCACCAAGGTTCGACAACGCTATAGAGCCATTGGAAGCTGATGATTGGCTCAAGAATATTGAGAACAAGTTGCAGATCATACAGTGCCCAGGACGTGAGAGGGTGCTCTTTGCTTCTCACCAACTATATGGATCTGCAGCGGACTGGTGGACGACATACAAAGAAGCCCATGAGGATCCAGAAAGTATCTCATGGAATGAGTTCAAACTTGCCTTCCGCAATCACTATGTTACCACAGGAGAGATCAAGAACAAGCGGAAGGAATTCCTCAACCTGAAACAAGGTAGCATGTCCGTGCGAGAGTACCTTACCAAGTTCACACAGTTATTTCGCTATGCTCCGGGAGACATAGACACGGACGAAAAGAAACAAGATTGTTTCATTGAGGGATTGAACTTAGAAATACAGTATGCTATGTCCTCAAGTGACTATGAAAGTTTCCAAAAGCTCATCAACAAGGCTTTCATAGTGGAAAGAAAAAGACAGAAGTTAGTTGAAGAGCGAAAGAGGAAAATGAATTGGCAAGGACAGACTTCTAGTAGCAACAGTCGGCCCCGTTTCTCATCACCGCCGACGGGAGCAATGAATCGACCTATAGCTCCCAATCAGTTTCAAAGGAACTACAACCCTGCTGCTAGGAATCCAAATTTTCAACCACAACAGCAGAGACAACAAGTGCAGCAACAACGTCCTGCTTTCCAACCTCATCCTGCAGGGTCAAATCCTCCAAATGCACAGCTAGGCAACAAAGCACCAATGAACAAGGTCACGGGGCAATGCTTCAACTGTGGAGAAATGGGACACTATGCCAACCGATGCCCCAACAAGAAGCCACCTCCACCACATAATCTTGTGCGTGGCAAGGTGAATCATGTGACCATGGAGGAAGCACAGGAGGCACCAGATGTGGTGATTGGTACGTTCTCCGCAAACACTTATCCTGCTACAATTCTGTTTGACTCTGGTGCAACACACTCATTCATAGCCAAGGAATTCATAACCAAGCACAACTTACAAATTACATCTATGAATCGAGTGTTATTAGTGAATTCTCCTGGAGGAGAAATAAAGACAAAACAAATATGTCCCAAGGTAAAGCTAGGAGTTAATGGAGTAGAATTCCTTGCAAATCTCATTGTGATAGAATCACAAGGGATAGATATCATCTTGGGGATGGACTGGTTAACCAAGTACAAAGGAGTTATACATTGCTCAACGAGAACAGTGGAACTAACCCATACGGATGGAACTAAGGTTGAGTTCACATCTATTCAAGTACCCTCTGGAAATGTTCAACTCAACAAGACCGGAGTAGTTATTGAGGACATAAAAGTGGTCAATGAATTTCCAGATGTATTTCCCGAGGAGTTACCAGGTATGCCACCGGATAGAGAAGTAGAATTCGTTATAGAATTAGTACCTGGTACTGCTCCTATATGTAAAAGACCATACCGGATGGATACCCAACAACTAGCAGAACTCAAGGATCATATCCGAGAGTTATCGGAGAAAGGGTATATCCGTCCCAGTTCCTCACCATGGGGAGCTCCGGTCATATTTGTACCAAAGAAGGATGGAACCAAGAGGTTATGTGTAGATTACCGTGCCCTCAATGAAGTGACAATCAAAAACAAGTACCCTTTACCTCGTATTGCGGACTTGTTTGATCAATTAAGAGGTGCATGTGTATTTTTCAAGATTGACCTCCGTTCCGGATATCATCAACTAAAGATAAGAGAATCGGATATCTCGAAGACAACATTTATTTCTAGGTATGGGCTGTATGAATATACAGTTATGCCTTTTGGACTAACAAATGCTCCGGCATATTTCATGTACCTTATGAATAAGGTGTTCATGAAATACTTGGACAAGTTTGTGGTAGTGTTCATGATATACTCAAAGAATGAGAAAGAACATGAAGAGCACCTGAGAATAGTATTACAAAAGCTACGGGAAAACCAACTTTATGCCAAATTCAGTAAGTATGAATTTTGACTTAAGAAAGTTGCTTTTCTGGGACATATCATCTCCGAAGGAGGAATCTCAGTAGACCCAGAAAAGATATCTGGTGTGCAGAAGTGGAAGACACCAGAGAATGTCGGTGAAATCCGAAGCTTCTTAGGATTGGCAGGCTATTACCGAAGGTTCATTGAAGGATTTTAAAAAATAGCCAAGCCACTCACAAAGATGTTGGAAAAAGGAGCTGCTTTTATATGGTCTCAAGAGTGCGAATCAAGCTTCCAAGAATTAAAGAGGAAGTTAACAACTGCCCCAGTCTTGGTTATGCCCGATATGGAGAAATCATTCTCCGTATATTGTGATGCTTTAGGACAAGGGTTAGGATGTGTGCTTATGCAAGAAGGACATGTTATTGCCTATGCTTCCCGCCAACTTCGGAAGCATGAGAAGAACTATCCTACCCATGACCTAGAGTTGGCAGCAGTTGTACATGCATTGAAGTTATGGAGACATTACCTAATGGGTAAAAGAACCGAGATCTATACCGATAATAAGAGCTTGAAGTATATCTTCACTCAGCCAGATCTCAACCTTCGGCAAAGGAGATGGTTGGAGTTCATTAACGATTTTGATGTGGGAATCAATTACCATCCTGGAAAAGCTAATGTGGTTGCAGATGCCTTGAGCAGAAAGACACATGTTAACATGTTGACCATAAGAGATCTACAACCCCAACTTTGTGAAGAGTTCGCAAAGCTCAACTTATGCTTGGTGAATCATACAGAAGCCATAGCAATGGAGGTTGACTCAACCCTGGAACAAGATATACGAAAAGGTCAAAAGGACGATGAAAAGATCAAAGAAATTAAGCAGTTGATCAAAGAAAACAAGGCCCCGGGATTTAGGGAAGATGAGAATGGTATCATATGGCATGGTAAAAGAATATGTGTGCCAGACATCAAGGAAATAAAGAAGTTAATCTTAAAAGAGGCTCATGATTCTGATTATTCTATCCATCCTGGAAGTACAAAGATGTATCATGATCTTAAAACAAGGTATTGGTGGTATGGAATGAAAAGAGATGTTGCAGAGCATGTTGCATTGTGCGACACATGTCAACTAGTCAAAGCAGAACACCAAAGGCCTGCAGGGCTATTACAACCACTAAAGATACCTGAATGGAAGTGGGAAGAAATTGGGATGGACTTCATAGTGGGTTTGCCCAGGACACAAACAGGGTATGACTCGATATGGGTGATAGTGGATAGATTGACAAAAGTTGCTCACTTTATTCCAGTGAAAGAAAACTATAATGGTTCCAAACTAGCAGAACTATATATGTCAAGAATAGTCTGCCTGCATGGTGTACCTAAAAAGATAGTATCAGATAGAGGTACACAATTCACTTCAAGATTTTGGCAGAAATTACATGAGTCCATGGGAACTCGATTAAATTTCAGTTCTGCATATCATCCACAAACCGATGGGCAAACAGAAAGGACCAACCAGATTCTTGAAGATATGCTCCGGGCTTGTGCACTCAAGAATAGTAGGAGTTGGGATAAGAATTTGCCATATGCAGAATTCTCCTACAATAATAGCTACCAAACAAGTATGAAGATGTCCCCATTTGAGGCTCTCTATGGAAGAAGATGTAGAACTCCATTATTTTGGGATCAAATAGGTGAGAATAAGGTGTTTGGACCTGAAGTATTAAAAGATGCAGAAAAGAAAGTAAGAGAAATTCGCAATAATCTAAAGATAGCTCAAACCAGACAAAAGAGCTATGCTGACACAAGGCGAAGAGAACTAGTCTTCGAAGTGGGAGACTATGTATATCTCAAAGTGTCACCCATGCGTGGGCTAAAGAGATTTAAAGTAAGAGGGAAGCTAGCACCTCGGTATATCGGACCATTCAAGATATTGGAATGCAAAGGAGAGGTAGCATATCAGCTGGAGTTACCCTCTCGGTTGTCGGATGTACACGATGTGTTCCACGTATCACAACTCAAGAAGTGTTTGAGAACACTAGAAGAACAACTGCCAATGGATGAGTTGGACATACAGGAAGATCTTTCATATACCGAGTACCCCGTCAAAATCCTTGACACAATGGAAAAAGTTACAAGAAACAAAATAATTCGCATGTGCAAGGTTCAATGGAAACATCATTCCGAGGCAGAAGCTACATGGGAAAGGGAAGATGAACTCAAATCACAATTCCCTAATCTATTCCCTTTGTAAACCCCAATCTCGAGGACGAGATTTTTCTTAAGGGGGGTAGAATTGTAACACCCGAATTCTCCACAAACGGATCAAAACCGCTCCCTTCCTTCTTTCTCGCTGCCAAAGGAGCCCACACGTCAGTTTTCTTCACCCCAACCGCTGCCTTCCTCCCCCCCTCTCTCATTTCTCTCTCTATTATCGCATGTGGATGAATTGCTTCGGCCACGTGTGAAACTCGACGCTTCTGCAGCAACCGTCGCGCCCCACGCCGCCGCCTCCTCCCCACGTATATATACAGCCCGATCCCCGGCCATTTTCCCCACGGAAATCGCCCAATTCACTCCGATCGGAAAAACCACCCTTCTCTTCAATTCTCCAAAAACACACGTCGATCTTCGGATCTAACACCCTCTGAGCCCTTCCCCGATCACCAGAGCCCCATCCCGACGAAAATCTTTGAAGGAAAACGACTGGGAAGCGCTGCCAGCAAAGATCGTCGGAGTTTTCCCACGGTCGCCGTCGATCACGCTCCTCCGGCCAAATTCGGTCTCCGAAACTCCCCTAGGTGAGTTCCCCACACTCTCCTCTCTCTTCTGGTGCAAGTAGATTAAGAAATGGAGGAGAAACGGCAAAACCCGAGAGATTCCGGCCACCGCCGCCGCTCGCCGGCGATCGCGCGGCCGCCGGACGCGGGGGAGAAGCAGTTAGGGCGACGTGGCGCAATCGGGAGCGTCCATCTCGCGTGAACGGTTAAGATTAGAAAGAGCGTACCGGTTCGGTTATTTTAAATCTGGGCCGTTGATCTCAGATCCAACGGCCCACATTCAAAATAGTTATAAACGTTAGGAAATTCACAGAGGGGTCCCTGTGGATTTAAATAAATAGGAAATAGCCCCTGATTTTTGCAGAATTAACCCTAGGCTTATTAGAAATTTATAAACTCAGTTTAAAATAACCAAATAGCCCCTGTACATTATAGAAATTGATAAAACAGTGCTGTAAATTCAAATTGAACCCTAGAAAGTTTGAATTTATTACAGATTAGCCCAAATCAAATTAAAAGTCTGTTTTTAATTCTGAAAATAATCAAAATAGGCTAAATGAATTCTGGAAAATGTTAGAAATTTATTTTAAGCACTGTTAAAACATTCTGAACAGAATAAAAATTCTGAAATTAAAAATAACAGTTTACAAATGCTGAAATTATTTATATAGTGACAATTATTTCTGAAAATCAAAGTAAAAATCACATATATTCCAGAAAATTGCAGAAATTTATTTAAAAGGTATAAAATTATTTTGTTATCATATTTTTGTACATGTATAATTTCTGTAGTCCAGAATAATTATTTAAATGACTGAAAATGTATTTTTAAGTATTAAATAAATACTAAAAATAGATAAAAATAGTATATATTAAAGAAAAAAATTTTTGGAAACTGTTCTAAATCCTTAAATAGGGTTTGAAATGCAGAAAAATAGAAATATGAGTTCTGAAAAATCATTATAGTAATAATTTAAATGATTTCTAGGATTTATTTAATTATAAGAATTCACATATATATTTATAAAATTCTAAAATTTATTCAAATCATCTCACAAACTGAAAATGAGTGTTTAGCTGTGGCAATAGTAAAGTAAAAGGATATAGGTAGCCAATTGAAACCTACTTTCATTCCAACTCACATGAAATGACATGAAATCCATAAGTGTAGTTATAAAATCAAATACTTATGATTGAAGTGCATTGTCAAGACCCTTATGTAATGTTTGGTGTTATTTTGTGTGCATATGTATGGATAGAACCAACCCAAGAACTGTTCCATAACCTTCAAGATCAGGAGTTTGAAGTGAATCACCCTTCCTTCAAAGGCAAGTGTTCCTTGACCGCTTTGTTCCTATTCTAGGATGAATAGTTAGATTATTTGTATAATTGCTTTAATATGAAACCCAGTGTAGGATGTTTCCATAGTTTCATTGTTCTATCTTTCCTTGCAAAATCATGGAGGGAATTAGTTAGGACATTGATGGTTATCATTTTATGTGCTTAACCATGCTTATAACTTTAGAAATGAATGAAACATAGTTGATACTAGTCTTGTGGATTATATGAGAGACACAAGTGTGTGTCATGTGGTTATGAATCTAGACAGGCTGGTTGTTTTGGTTGGTGCTTCGTGCACGAGACTCGGGAATGAGTTAGTGCCTGTCTTAGATTCTAAGGACCGGTTCATGGAACAGTTAACCCGGCTTTACAGTGCCACCACAAGACTGAGATGGGGCAGCTTGGCCAATTAATTAGGAGTTTGCCGGTATAGTATGAGTGTTTGGATGGTGCGGGAAATGGAAGTCCATTTTTGACTGCCCTGGGAACTGCAAGGCTCAAGAGGGGGCTTCTGTAGGGGAGGGTTACTCCCAGGAACTACAGCGGTGAAACCTCAGTGGGCTTGTACTTGCCGGTAGACCCTTTGTAAAGGCCATGTAGTGATCTCCTGATCGCACACCAAAGGAAGTGTGTAATGTGGCTTGCAACCACGGATATCATGGAGGTTTCTTAGTCCACCTGGCAACAGGGGATGAAATCACTACTTGTGGGTAAAGTGGTACAATCTCTGCAGAGAATCAAACTGTCATGACAGCCGTGCTCACGGTCAAGAGCGGCTTGGACTTGTCCATGATTAGAGAAACATGGATGTGAGTCGAAAGAGGTTGTTGGGTGGTGTAACCTAACATTAATGACTTAACTATGAAGATGGTGGGATTATCACTTAGTAAGACAGGTTGCTAATCAAAGCTAAGGCTTAGGATTAATGCTTAGTGCTTAACCATGTTAGCCTTCCTTGCTATTAGCCTTCATAACATTCTTTCCTACACTTGCTGAGTACCTTTGGTAGTCAAACTTGCTTTTGTTGGATATCATATGCTGCTCAGGTGCAAATGAAGACATAGACTTTGACGAGGAGGATTTTGATCTCGAGGAGTTGTTCTAGAATGGCGACACCCCCGGGCAACGCCTGTGGAACTAGAGCATACACGATGTAGTCTTCCGCTGTTGTGTTATAGTGTAATGATACTCTTAGATTATTATTTCATGTACTATGATGTAATATTATGTCGTACGTTGAACTTGGCTTGTAATATAATGATATTACACTCTTGTCGGCACATATATGAATCAACTGATCCTGGCATACATGTGATGATACGCTCGGGTGTTCCTTATGGAAAACCGGGTGTGACATGACGGGTGGGACCCACAGACAGAATTAAACATTTCAAGATTTTCCTAATACAGTTCAAACTTTGGAGACCCATAACTTTGTGTAGAAAACTCCAAAAAGGGTGGGACCAATTTTATTGGAATCCCTAGGAGGAGTAATTCACATAGGAACAAATTTCATGCTATGAAAATGCCCAGTAATTTCTATAGAATTGTTTTTATTAAATACTTTAGGGATTTATTATAGGAGCAATTCTTTATGAAACATTCCCAAATTTGGGCAGCCAATCCTTTTCATAGTTACTGATCTCCAGTAAAAAATTTGGGCTTCATTGGAGTTCATTTGCTAGGCTAAACTGCCTTTTCAAGTTCAGCCTTTATTTGAAAATTCCAATTTAAACAAGAAACTAATTCAGAACTCCTGTTCAACTTAAAAAAATTCATATCTCTCTGCTGGTAGCTCCAAAAATGGTGAAACAAATTTTGGTAGAACCATGGAGACTTACCCTACTCAGATCTTCCACTATTAGCTATGTCAAAGCTCCTGATCTAGGCTCAAAAATTCAGAGAAGCCTTGTGCTTGTGGGAATTTTAGAGACCACAATGTGCAACGACATTTCTCCAAATTTCGCTAAGATCATCCTTAGAGAGTCTAGTATCCACTGCAAAAATCACAAAGCCAATTAAGGATTCTAAATAGCAGTAGCTATGAATAGAATTTCAATTCTTATAAGTCCTTAATACTTATACATATATTTTGCTACATTTCATTTAGTGACCGAAGTTGAGGATGCACCGGAGCCGTTGGACGTCCTCCCACCAGAAGCTAATTTCTCCTCTGACTCGCAACCAGGCAAGCCCCGGTTTGCAGGTAAGTACCTTTTATAAAGCTTTTCATTTGTATCACTTATGTCTAGGTTGAAATGTATGCATTAGAGTTAGGGTGATTGAAACCCCACTTGCATAGCCTTTTTAACTACTATAAAGGGTTGGGTAGTTTACAAACTCGATGAGTAGAGAATGCCATGCTAATGTTTAGAATCTCGGTAGAAGTCGAGTGGTTGGAAGCTACTCGCGAGATAGTACTTATCACACGGAATGAAAAGAGGTAGAAAATGGCTTGGGTGTAAAAATGAGACCCAGCAGGGGGGATAGGATGCAGTGAGCAGAGGTCTCACGTGCGTAGCCCTGTTGGCGTCGGTTGAGGATCGTCCGTGTGCGGCCCTGCTGGACAAGTATCGAACGGTACCGGATGCATACTGGCATATGGGAACCAGGAAACCGATGTAATTGGTTAACCTGAGTGTCGAGGCTTACCCAACCGTAAATAGGAGTGGGTTGAGGGTAGCAAGGTGTAAATCTGCCGGTGGGCACAGTCACGCTCCACACGGGTACCTCCTGCCCGTTACGGATGGACCGGTTCGGCATTTGGGTTGCCTTTGAAAGGTTGTTGCATACAACAGAGTAGGAAGGGGTGTGGAATCACGCTTCTGAAAGTGGGTGTATGTGACATGTTATCCGGGTGTGTCTTGATTGCAATCACCGTCCCTCACGGTTATTTGAGTACCCGCTTGTTCATTGCGCTGTGACGTAGTAAAAAGTGAAATAAGCCGACTGAATATGCTGCATTGAATTATAAATGACTTGAAACTTTGTATGTTGTAGTTATAGAGCTAATTAAATTTATATTCCACTTTGGGCATCATCACATCGGAGGAAAGCGTTTCTTGTTTGATTGTGGACTTCCAATGTGAGGGCTGCCTAAGGCTCAATAAACTGTTGCTATAAAACTGAAAGTAAGGATCAACATGTAGGCGTGTCTTTATTGCAAAGTCGTTTTTCCTATCTTACACATCCTTACATGTAGAGTTCCATGCCTAGGGTTGTCGGTTAACCCTTGCTGAGCCATCATGCTCACGGTTGCAATATTTTGAGCTGTGTGCAGGTGAGAGTTATGAGGAAGGTTCCCAGGATGAGGCGATGCCCCCGTCGGGGTACACGGCCGAGCTCGAGCCCTGCAGGCCGCCGTGATCTCCGTTTACTTGCTGCTAGTGTGTAGCGTCCCCAGGCTGGACGGCTGCAATTTTGCATAGTTAGGATGAGAGGCCATCTATGTATAATACTTCCGCTGTTAATTAAGTTTTGTAAAAGACTTCCGCTGTTTTATATCAAATAAAAAGTTGTATGTTGTTCTTTATTCTCTTCGTATGTGCTGTTGGGTGTCGCATCGCACGGCACCACCCTATGCGATACTGGAGTGGGCGAACCACGGGGTGGTCCCCACACCAATACTCCATGGGTCATTTGGTTATGCAAGAGGAGTATCAAACACTAGACCTAATGCACAGTTCATATCTTAACCGAAATTGAATACAAAGTAAAAGCTTAAAGCTGTTACATGCAAACCAGAGCTTGCCTGTTTTGCGGAGTAGTCGTATATAATCAGTTAGTGATCTTGGTTGATCAACCCTTGATTCTCCGGAGTATGATCCACTTCAATGAATCGCTCCTTCGAATCCACTTCGGTGTGGTTCTTATTGCAATGCATATGCACAATTTTTATAGAATGAAATGGAAAGAATTATAGAATGAATTTTTTAGGGACAGAGGTTGTGTGGAAAAGCCAAGAATGGCTTGATTAACCTCTGTTGTGCAAAGAAACAGAACTGAACTGAATTGATCTTAGTGTTGTAGCTATACACTAACTACTTTCCCTAATGAACATAATAGATGAGCTGAAAAGAATTTGATGCAACTGAAGAACAAGAACTCCAATGGCCTCAAAACTTTTGCAGCAGGTTCTATACTACCTAGGGATTTAGCTTGCCAAATTGCAGCTAATGTGGAGTCAAATTGTGTTCTCTATAATTCTCACAATGTCTCTCATGTATTTCCACCTATACATAAGTATGGAGAACACAAACAGGGAGTTCCAGGGCTCAAATTGAGCTGATAATTTACATGTGAGTTCCTGGTCACATTAAAGTAATCAGGTCCAAAATTCAGCCCATTTACTTGAGTAGTTCTTCCATAATAATTCTTTAAGCATTTCTACTCACAAGAATTAATTCTGAAGTAATGTGCATTTTCATGCGCAATTAAGTGTACTACAACTTCAAGTATGTCTCAGAGAGCTTGCCTAAATTTTCCTATTATTTTTGGAGCTATGGATGTCCCAGAATAGATTTTTCAAGTGGGAAACATTTTCTGAAAATGTTTCTGGACTCTTATGAACACAGCATGTTGTATTTAGCAAATTGCCACTCAAATGATCTTCAAATAAGCTGAAAATTTGCTATAAGGTCAACAATATGCTAAAGAATATTCTGGAAATTTTTGAGGATTGTTGGATAACCCAAACTCCCTCAATAATTCTTTTTCAGAAATTTTCAAAGAATTTTCCAGAATTATATATTGACTTTCATACAAATATGAGTTAATATTTAGATAGAACTTTGAAAAATGAATCCAACCCAATAAAATCACTCAATTTGGATATTTCTACAGAGAACTATGATTTTCCAAAGTTTGAGCAATCTCTGGAAATATTTTCCTACAGAAAATCAGCTGGGTCCACGTGTTTAAACCTCAGCCAGTAGAATTTGCAGCCACACAGGGTTCACAGGGTTCAGCGCGCCAGCACACTGGATCCAGCCAAAAACCGATCCCAGATTTAAACGTTACAGTCGCTGACCGCCGGGACCCACACTTCGTCTTCCTCCCCCGGCTTCTTTCCCGCGCCGACGCGTTCCTCCTCGCCGGAGTAAACCGGTGCTCGCCGGATTGCCGCTGCCGGCCACCGCTCGGGCTGAGACTCGCCGCCAGGAGGTTTGCGACGTCGAGGAACACGATGGTGAGGTGTTCTGGTGCTGCCGGTAACTAGAAGATGGACGGCGACGTGTGGTGGCCTCGGTTGAACTTTGGCACCATCGGCCGGGGTTCCTAGCCCGCAAAAACATCGGCCAACTAGCTCTACAGCATCAGTGAGTGATCGCAAGGCTTGGCAAGGCCATGACTTGGCTCGGAAATGGCAGCAAATAGGTTGGCACCGTGTGCCCGACCATCCCCATCGAAAACATGGTCGGTAGACCTAAAAATACATCGCTCCAAAGGGTTTTCATGCGACGGTTGATAAAACAAAGATGATCGCCGGCTAGTCCAGCACCTACGTACAAGATTTGATGACCTATGGAGGATCAGAGAGGGGAAATTTGAAGAAACCATACCGGCCAATCGGTTTGCACTAGCCGGAGCAAAATTCCAAAATTCGTCGTCGATGCTTTACGGTTTGGCTCGAGCTTCGGCTGAGAGCAGCACGGTGGCCATGCGCTTCCGTTGCCACTCTTGCTCGACCATGAAAGCTCCTGTGGCGAGCTGTCCACGAGCGCCCGATCACCGTTCTTGAGCTAGGTTGCGGCGGGTGGTGTTGATCATGGGGAAAAGAGGCCGAAGCTTGCCGGTTTCTGGGTCGGGGAGGTGGGAGCTGAGCTTGCGGTGCCGTTTGGAAGCTCGGGGTGAAGTGGAAACGGGTGTTCTGCTAGTTCCCGATTGCTCCCGAGGAGGCGGCGTCGTGAGGAGCTCTGCCCGTGCGCTCACGAGGAGGAAGCAAAGAGCTGTTGGCTCGGTCTGAGGAGGCGATCACGCCGAGCGCACGAGGGGGAGGCAATCAATCGGTCTCCAGCGCGTGGGAGAAAGGAGCAGGTGGTGGCGCGGTGGCTCCCTCGGTGGCGCCCGGGCAGCTCTCGGTCAGTTCGAGTAAAACAGAGACTTTTGCTTCCTTTGCAAGTCAAAAGTTGCTCACTGACTTGTGGGTCCCACCCCACATTTTCCTCCCAAATATCTTCTCATGTGAATCCTCCCAATTCCACAATTCTGAGTTTGAAAGGTGGGCTAGAATTTGAATTCTCCAAAGTCAGTTTGAATTTGCATAGCAAATTTGAATTTGGTTAGAATTTGAAAATGCTTCTCTTTAACCCCTTTTTGAGCCCACCTTAATGACAAGTTTGTCACCCAACTCTTTTTCCATAATTTGCCAACTATATGGCTGCATGTTTATTCAAAGTTTTGGCCACCATTTGGTTGAACTTTGAATTTCAAATCTGATTTTTAAACTTGCATGCAAAGGGTGTTTAAATCCTTATTGGTTCAACACTTTCAAATAAAAATTTGAGCCTCATTTTGGATGATCATCCATGTATCACTTTGCATGAAGAAAAGTTTTAGAAAGTCCCATTTTTTTCATGCCCTTGCCACACATATGAATTCAAACCTAGGTTTTATTCATACACATTTTTGGGACTTCTACAAGTTCAATCTTGAACTCCACCTCTCTGTCGGGCGGCATCCCCGGTAAATCATCCGGGAACACGTCAGGGAACTCACGACTACTGGAATGTCTTCCAATCTGATGGTTGTGGATTCATACACACTTGGAAGTTTTATTTCTGGAATGTCCAAAAATAAGGAATGAGATTTGTGCACTTCTGAGTTCAAGTGCACAATTCAGAGGACGGTGTCTAAAACAGCGCCGTGGCGGGTTAACCACGACATCCCTAAGATGACATCGACCTTTTGTCCCTCTAGAACTATGAGAGACGTAGGGTATACTCTACCCTCTAAGCATAATGGCGCTTTTGGAACCATCATGCTTGCTGAAATTTTCCCACCCGGTGAACAAATCAAGTATGGACTCTCGGTGGGTAGTATTTGCAAGCTGTATTTAGCAATAAAAGCTTGGCTAATTAAGCTATGCGTGGCGCCTGAATTAGCGGGATGTTGGTGGAGTTGGAACATACCCGCAAGGATTGGTTCACCCTCCGACACGTCCTTTATGGCAAGTTGGTGGACAGTGCCGGGCCTAGGGTTTGCCCGCCGCGCATTAGTGGGGTTCCGGGGCTGATTCCTCTCCGGAAGTTGTGGTGCAACTCCGCCGCCTTGCCTCTCCGGACAACTGCTGGCGAAGTATCCTGGACGACCACATTTATAGCATGTGGCTGCTGCTTGGCCGGTGCTTGGAAGACGAAAGCCCCGCATGCGCTGCTGAGGTGCATACGCACGCGGCATCGCCCTCTGCTGCTGTTGTTGCTGCAGAGATGGTACTGGCAGTGCCTCCTGAATGCCGGTGGAGAATATGGCCGACTGCGGAATGGCATCGGCCTCTGTGGTGGCTGCCAGCGTGGACCCAATGGTGGGCGATTCACCATCCGATATTTCTGAGAAGGACCACCTCCCTCTCCGCTGCTTTGTGGCGCGCTACGCTTTCTTTCCGCCGCCGCTAACTCCTTGCCGGAGTCCTCCTGAACAATCGCAGCATCAATAATGTCATTGAGGTTGCCGCGATTGAACATCGCCAGCTTGTCCTTCAGGAGCGGGTTAAGCCCCTGGTAGAAATGATCCCACCGCTTCTCGTCGGTATCGGCGTAATACGAGGCATAAAGCGCAAGATCATTGAACGCCCTAGAGTATTCCAGCGTGTTCCGGCTCCCTTGCTGCAGGCGTAAGAACTCCTGCATCTTCCTCTTCATGAGACCCGGCGGTATGTGATAGGCCCTGAAGGCCGTCCGGAATTCCGTCCAGGTTATAACTTGCTCGGTGGGCTGCGAAGCACAGTAATTCGCCCACCACGCGCTCGCGGATCCCTGGAGCTGTTGGACCGCGAACTGAGTCTTGTGCTGCTCACTCACTTGGAGCAGCCCGGACTTCAACTCCGTTGTGCGGAGCCAGTTGTCCGCATCGAGGGGTTCATCCGCCCTTGAGAATACCGGGGGATGAGTAGCCAGAAAATCGGAGTAGGAGCTCTGTTGGCGCTGCTAACGATCTTGACGCCTCTCTGGTCGAGAAGTATTCGCAATGAGGGTCTGCAGAAACTCCGTATGCTGCTGATGAGAGCCCGCCATTGCTGCCACGATATCAGCCAATGTAACCGTTGGCGGAGGCGGTGGCGGTTGTTGCTGTTGCTGTCCCGAGGAGTTCTCGGGAGGCTCATGGGAGGTCTCTCCCCCTGACTAGAACCCCCAATGTCCGGGTTGGCAAGAGTACGAGTCATTCTGAAATTCAAAACAGCAGCGATCAGCACATGTCATACTTAAAATTCCATATGAAACAGTAGGTACTGAAGTGACGCATGAATAATTTGCACAACGTTCACATATATTGATAAAGCATAAACTTTATACAAGATACATTAGTCTCGGGTCTCCGAGAAGTCATGCTCATGTCGTCACTACTTATACATACACTACCGTCTACACGACATGTCACAGATTACAGAAGTTTTGGTTACATCGCCAGCTGCCCTACTTGGCAACGGTAACCTCCTACTCGGAGTAGAATTCGACCTCCTGCGGGTTGTCCTCCTCCGGTACCTCTGCTGGTGGCTCTGGGTCCACAACCTCCTCTTCTGGCTCGGGTTCTCCCATTGCCGGAAGACCCAAGACCATGGGTACGGCACCTACAACCGGTATGCCCATTACCGGAGGTACGAGGTCCTGCAACGCATGCACCTCGTCCATGGCTTGGTTGTAGTCCTCTTCCCAGCCTTGCCCTCCTCAATAGCATCGTCCCACTCTTGAGTAAGGACCTCGTTATGCTGGGTCAGATCCTGCACCTGTTGTTGCAAAGCCGTGATGTTGACACGGCTTTTCCTCTTCGCCTTCTTCAGACGATGCAACGGATTATGTTGTTCGTTCAGTCGCTTGATCGTCGGAAGGAGAATATTGCGGAGTGCGCTGTGAGCCCTCTCGAAATGATCTCCACGGCTGTTGCTCTCCTTGAGCTTCACGGCAAGACATTCCGTATGAAAAGCTTGGCTATCCATCATGGCTTTTCCCGCCCTTATCTGGAGACTAAGGTTCGCCTCCGCGGGATTGTACCTTGGGCAACCCGGATCTGTTGCCTCCATGTACCTCCCTTCCCACACATGATTAGCCTGTCCCTCCACCGGAATGAGCGCGTATGGAGTGCCCTCCATAGCTCTCACGTGTAGTTGGCAGAAACGCGACATGGTGTCACGGGCTGCCACTTGCCACATTTCTTCTGGCTGTCTACCTCTCACCGTAATGGTGAACGGCGCCCAACCGGGTGGCATAGGTCCTGCAGGAACTTCGACATGGATCATCCACGTATTGTTCTCCTCCTCGCCTTCTTCCTTGGCGAAGTACTTCGGCATCTTGCTGTACCCAAAATATTGAAGCATTTGCCTCAATGCTTCCGGATAGCCGCTGTGGTGAGAACAGTGGGACACCACCCACCCGTTCTCCAACTGTCTATTCGCTGTCATTTGTAGAAACATATTTGAGAAATGTCAAATATTTATTTGAACAGTAAACCATTGAGTTATAACATAAACATGTCATTGAACTCATAAAACTTGGAAACATAGTTCAAACTTAAACAAATTTAACTGTTGATCTGCTGTCCAATATGACAGCCCTGACCAGTTTCCATTTCAACCTGATTTAGACCATGCTAAAGGCAAAACCAATTCTGGAGCTCAACATCAAAGTTAAATCTAACTTCAATATCTTTCCAGAAAGTATTTTATTGGCCTAAGATCTGTCCTGGTTAAAAGTTATGAGATGTCAAAATTAACAGAATTTCTGGAGAAAATTGGACAGCACCTCCCTGCTTTAGGTACTGATTTGATCCAAGAATTCCAGTTAATTCTACTGCCAATCTGACAAAACCTTCTGTTACAAAGTTGTAACCCATCTCATAGACTTTTCAGAACTACCTCATTTTCTATTTTTGGATTTTTACGCAGGAAGTTATGCTTAATTTACAGAGAGTTACAGAGAGTGTTTGCTCTGCCATGTTTTCTGGACAGTTTCAACTCTACTGCATTTTTCGATTGGTTAAAGATGAAACACCTATGGATATCAACATAAAAGTTGTAAATCTCTTCTAAAGCTTTCCAGAAATGTATTATATGACCCCAACCTAGAAAGAACTCAACCTCTAACCTCTGATTAACTTCAGCCTTAATTCAGCTGAAAACAGGGGACTCTGTCCTTAGTACCCTATAAGTTGAAAACTTGTTAACTTTGAATATCCTGATTAAGGGAAGGAGTTACATCAAGTTTTAGTGCTCTGGATTCAAACTTTCAAGTTTTACAATGCAGTTTCTCATTTAGTGGGGTGTGACGTCGATGCGTCACCAGATCATGTCGGTACTACGTCCTCACAAGAAAAGCCTATACCGGACTTAGCCGGGCTCGTTAGTTCAGTGGCACTAAACGTCTCTCGCACACGGATGTTACACGTCTACCGTTTCGTGGTTAGCCTACCTACAGATAACTTAAACAATCGTCAGACTCGGCTGCACACCGAGCCTGGTATCCATACAGTTCGTACACCCGGCCGTCATCACTCGCCCGGATGTTCTCAAGCCAAACGCGCCTTGAGCTACGTGTTCACGTTACAGACCATGTGACGGGGTCTCCCAAATTGCCCAAAGCACGCCAGGGACAGACGTTGCTCGAATACCCCAAATGACATGAAGAGTCGTAGAGGATATTAAAGCGGGTCGGGTTACCAGCCACCCGTGGGGCTCCACCCTTCAGCTTGTGCGCACTGGTGGACATCGCTTACGTGCACCCCCCAAGACATAAAGCGTCCCAAGATGCACGATTTTCCGATATAAGCAAATAGGTTAGTATGCCACTTTCTATACACTAATAACATCCTTATATGGGCTACTAACTCGTTCCTCACTAGATTTTTGAAAATGATGACCTTTGTAGTGCGTTAAACCTCAAACGAGCTCTGATACCACGCTGACACGACCCTACGGTCTTGTCGAGCCAGGATCACGCTGAGGGGTGCTGCGTTGCACAGCACCGGATAACGCACATCAAAGATACAAAGCGGAAGCAAAGTTTTATTACATAAACCAGTTTATGAACATTTTTACAACAAAATAGTTCAGTCTACACTCGTGGGCGTAGACTATGCATCGAGTTCACGTTCAGCCCGTGAACATGTCCTCGCTAGTACGCACAAACACTAACACGGCGGCGTGCACGACTCCCACTCAACAGTGTTCGCCTCCTGGGGTTCCGTATCCTCCTCGGGAGTCCCTTCCTCATAGACCCCTGCAAAAGCTTCAAACAAAAGCAGTGAGCACGATGGCTCAGCAAGACTGACCCGTCTCTCCTATACATGAAACTTCTACATGAAAGGTGATAGGTTACATGAGGTAAAATAAGTTGCAAAGGACTCGCCTAATTAGTGGAACCTTACTTTCAAGTTTGAGCAGCAGGTTGTGGAGAACCTTACGCTAAGGCACATGAGAGAGCCGCAAACAAACAAGAAATGCATTTCTCTCATGTACTTTGCCCAAAGTTGAAAAGAACTTTAAGTAACTCTAAGCTACAACAAGGCATTAACAAGCAAAGTATAACTTTCAAATCAGCAAACTTTTAACATGTACCTAGCCCGTTCTTTCTACGTCATGGTACAGTGAACAAGTGGTACTCACTGACCGCGAGGGATGGCGATTATAATCGATTTACACCTGCAGGGTTACCCGAATAACCCGTCACGTACGCCCGTACTCGATGTTGCCTACATCAACCATCACGGACGTCGTACGCAGCCACCTTTCACCTGTCAGCCAAATGTTGAACCGGTCCGATCATCCCGAGCAAGAGGTCTCTGCGTGCATCCACAGTGCCGCCAGCCGATTTACACCTCGAGCTCTCAACCTACCCTCTGAACGATCAGCTATGCCTCAACACCTAGCTACCCGAGTTACATCGGTTTCCCGGTTCCCATATAGCCGGTAGGTCTTCGGTACGGTTCTAGCTTGTTCAACAGGCCCACACACGGCTTGGTCCTCAATCGACACAAGCGGAGCTATAGCACCCAGGCCCCAAAGTCCTGCTGCCCTTACTCTCTGCTCGGTCTCATTTTTCTTTCCATGTGTTTCATTTGCTATCTTTACCCGAGTCGAGTGCCTCTAGCCTATCCTCGCGAGTAGTTCTAACTACTCGACTTGTACCGAATCCTACTCTATATTAGCATTGCAGTAGCTAAACGGGGTTTTCAATCCTAATCCCAACCCATGATTTTCTTCGCTATGCAATTGGTTTTCAAACAAGACTCTAATGCCAGAAATAAGTGGTGCTCAGAGTAAGTTCTTCAAAACAATAAAAATTTATAAAAATGGTTAATGCAAACCGGAGCTTGCCTTTCTGCTCTTGGTCGTAGGCTAGCTGCTCTTCCGGAGTGACGAAGTCTAAGACTTTGGGTTCCTCCTCAACCTTAGCGACTACATGAGATAATATGTATATGTATCAATTTAAATGCATTTGAATTGAATTTAAACTTGTGAAGACTATAAGTCTTATTAGACAGACCCAATGACTCTGAAATTTTTACTGTGGTTTGTTTACAACCTAAACGGAGATTTGGCCAAGTTTCCTTTGCACCAAAGCTCATTTGAGCTCTCCACAAATAATAATGTACTTGACCTTAATTGGAGCTCTTAGGGTGTTCTAGAGATTTTCATGGAGCAAACCATGACTTTATGAAAACTAGATTTTCATAGGGTTCTAATGGAGTTGGTTTCACTTAATTTGAAGGTTCCTAGCTAAAGATATGAGCTAAACAATTTCAGAGAAATTCTGAAAATGTTTGTGGACATTTTCTATTTTCTCTGGAACAGTTTTATTAATCACACCATTAGTTGGATCTAATGAGCTCAAATGGATCTGAAATTATTATGGTAGCTCAGGGATATTTTGGTGAACATCCTAGCAAAATTTCAGGATTTTCCTCCAAAAGATTCTGTAGTTAAAATTCTAAACAGTTTAAACTTTGCAGAATTAATTCTGGAGAACTAAGGATTTTACTGAAGTGAAACTTAATTTTTTGGAAAGTACTCAGAGAGCTGAATCTAACAAAATTTGGTTTACTCGATTTGGAGTTTCCTAGCCAAAGTTATGTGGGTTTGAAGTTTGAACTAAATCTGAAAATCGGGAAAAAGTTTAAACCGCTGCGCGTGGGACCGGGGCTACATGTCAACTTCTCAGCGGTCGACACAGGGGCTACGGAATCTTTCGCGCGCAGCCGCACCCAATCCGATGCCACCACAGATCTCGGGGTTTAAAATATCGGCCGCTGACACATGGGACCGGGGGCTTCGTCTACCTCCGGCCTCCCGCGCTCGGCCGCCGCGACCCCTCGCCGGAGAGCTCGCCGGTGGCCTCTGTCGTGCGCCAAACTCAATGATCATGGCCACCGCTACCTAAATCCATCCGGGGAACACGATTCTGGGCTCAGCTCGTCGCGACAATCACCGGAACACGGCCGGCGACGAGCGGTGGCTTCGGAAGAACTTCGGCCGTGTTGGCCGGCCTTCCTAGCATCCCAAACGATCGAGCAAAGGGCCGGAGAGCATCAGTGGTCCCTGGGGAAGCTCGGCATGGGCTCGAAGCAGCTCGGGAGAGGTCCTAAGTAGGCTCTGACCGTGCGCCCGATGCTTCCCGCATAAGCCGCCGTTGGCAAGCTCGGAAATACGCCATGTACAGGGATTCTCATGCTAGGTGTTGTGAAGCTAACTTGTGCGCCACTAAGTCTAGATCGTGTAGAAACAGTTTGAGGTTCTCTAAACAACTATGGAGTGAGAATTTGGCGGATCCGCACCCGAAGGTCGGTCTGCGCCGAATGAAAGGGGAAGCTGAAATTCGTCGCCGGTGATCAAACACTCGGGCTGTGGTTCTGGGGTGAGCAGCACCAGCCCCTAACGCGTCCAAGGACGCCTTAGCTGTGGTGTGACATGCTCCCGTTTGGGCTGTCCACGGGAGCCCGAGGTGTGGCGAACTTAGGTCACCAAACAGAACCTCCGGTAGGGACGAGATTATCCAAGTTCAGCTAATTTCCTACGGTGGGGAAGGAGAAGGAGAGTCCTTAGTACCGTTTTGCAGCTTGGAGGGAGTGGAGAGGCTGTGATCATGGGCTTTTCCAATCAACCGAGAGAGCGGCGGCGAGAGCTGCGTTTCTTGCGCGAGGGAGCAGAGAAGCAACCGAATGCTCCTCTCGCCGGCTCGGGCTCGGGGATAAGAAGGCCGCGGGGCGGTTTGGTGGCCCGGGCGGTAAGCAGCTGCTGGTCTCGACGCTGCTCGCCGTGGCGGCTGCTGGCTCACACGCAAGTAACCGAGCTCGACTCCTCAGTCGGTTGATTTTTGTTGCTGAGGCTGACATGTGGGTCCCACCCAGGGTTTAACCTCTGAAATTAAATTTTGCCCACTCCTCTAAACAGTAGAGACCCAATTAACCTTGGTCATTTGAATTATCTACCCCTGGGCCATTTGAATTGGATAGAATTCAAATTGGGTTTTGTTTGAATATATTTTCAGCACATATGCAGTTTGAAATTCAAATAAAGTTTGAATTTGCTAAACCAAGCTCATGTCAAGATCAACTCCAAATAGAGTGAAAATTGGTGTGTGAGCTCACAAAAATGTGCTGAGTAAGAATATGCCTCCCACTTTTGAATTCATGGGATGGAAATAGTTTGAATTTGAATTTGAGTTCAAACCACTCTCTTTCTAGCTATACCCAAAAGGACTTCAAAAAGGTCTTGAATTTGGGTAGAATTTGGCATGGACATTCCTAGCAAGGTGTAGGACTTTTTCATATGTCCAGCCCCTATATGATGCATGTGGGAAATACCACTTTTGCATTTTGTGAGTTTATTCTCTAATGAGCATGTTGATGGTGTTTACTTGCTCTTCAAATGTATTGACACGACCCCACGGTCTTGTCGAGCCAGGATAACACACATCAAAGGTACAAAGCGGAAGCAAAGTTTATTACATAAAGAGGTTTATGAATATTTGTACAACAAAATATGTTCAGTCTACACTCACGGGCGTAGACTACGCATCAAGTTCACGTTCAGCCCGTGAACATGTCCTTGCTAGCACACACGCATACTAACACGGCGGCGTGCACAACTCCCACTCGACGGGGTTCCCCTCCTGGGGTTTCGTCTTATCCTCGGGAGTCCCTTCCTCATAGAACCCTGCAAAAGCTTCAAACACAAGCAGTGAGCACGAAGGCTCAGCAAGACTGACCCGTCTCTCCTAAACATGAAACTTCTACATGAGGGGTGATAGGTACATGAGGTAAAACAAGTTGCAAAGGACTCGCCTAAATATTGGAACCTTACTTTCAAGTTTTAGCAACAGGTTGTGGAGAACCTTACGCTAAGGTACATGAGAGAGCCGCAAAACAAGAAACGCTTTTCTCTCATGTACTTTGCCCAAAGTTCAAAAGAACTTTAGTTAGCTATAGACTACAACAAATCATTAACAATCAAAGTCCATTTTTCAATAAGCAACATTTTAACATGTAACTAGCCTATTCTTTCTACGTCACGGTACAGTGAACAAGTGGTACTCACTGACCGCGAGGGACGGTGATTATAATCGATTTACACCTGCAGGGTTACCCGAATAACCCGTCACGGACGCCCGTACTCGATGTTGCCTACAACGACCATCACGGACGTCGTACGCAACCACCTTTCACCCGTTAGCCAAATGTAACCGGTCCAATCATCCTGTGCAAGAGGTCTCTGCACGCGCATCTCAGTGCGGCCAGCCAATTTACACCTCGAGCTCTCAACCTACCCTCTAAACGACCAGCTATGCCTCAACACCCAGCTACCCGAGTTACATCGGTTTCCTGGTTCCCATATAGCCGGTAGGTCTTCGGTACTGTTCTTGCTTGTTCAACAGGACCGCACACGGCTCGGTCCTCAATCGACACAAGCGGAGCTATAGCACACAGGCCCCAAAGTCCTGCTGCCCTTACTCTCCGCTCGGTCTCATTTTTCTTGCCATGTGTTTCATTTTCTATCTCTACCCGAGCAATGTGCCTCTAGCCCATTCTCGCGAGTAGTTCCAACTACTCGACTTATACCGAATCCTACACTGTCTTAGCATTGCAGTAGCTAACGGGGTTTTCAATCCTAATCCCAATCCATGGTTTTCTTGGCTATGCATTTGGGTTTTCAAACAAGACTCTAATGCAAGGAATAATGGTACTCAAAGTAAGTTCTCAAAACAATAAAAGTTTGTAAAAAAGGTTAATGCAAACCGGGGCTTGCCTTGCTGCTCTTGGTCATAGGCTAGCTGCTCTTCCGGAGTAACGAAGTCTAAGATTTCGGGTTCCTCCTCGACCTTAGCGACTACATGATATAACAAATACATGTATTAATTTAAATGCATTTGAATTGAATTTTAAACTTGTGAAGGCTATAAGTCCCACTAGACATACTCAATGACTCTGAAACTTTTACTGTGGTTTGGATACAACCTAAAGAGAGACTTGGCCAAGTTTTAGTTGCAGCAAAGCTCATTTGAGCCCTCCACAAATAATTATGTACTTAACCTTAATTGGAGCCTTTAGGGTGTTCTGGGGATTTTCGTGGAGCAAGCCATGCCTTTCTGAAAACTAGATTTTAAGAGGGTTCTAATGGGGTTGGTCTCACTTAAATTGAAGGTTCCTAGCTAAAGATATGAGCTAAACAATTTCAGAGAAATTCTGAAAATATTTCTGGATATTTTCTAATTTCTCTGGAATAGTTTCATTAATCACACCATTAGGTGGATAAAATGAGCTCAAATGGATCTGAAATTTTTATGGTAGTTCAGGTATATTTTGGTGAACATCCCAGCAAAATTTCATAATTTTCCTCCAAAGGATTCTCCAGTTAAAATTCCAAATCTTTTAAATTTTGAAGAATTAATTCTGGAGAAATAAGGATTTTCATGACGTGAAACTTGCTTTGTTGGAAAGTACTCAGAGAGCTGAATCCAAAAAAATTTGGTTCACTCGATTTGGAGCTTCCTAGCCAAAGTTATGTGGGTTTGAAGTTTGAACTAAAACTGAAAATCGAAGAAAAGTTCAAACTTCTGCCCGTGGGCTCCACATACAGTGCTTCGTCTCCCTCCTCGCGCCAAATACTCGGCGGCGGAAGTCTCCGGCGAGACTCGCCGGAATCGAGCTCCCAGCCACCCCCTGGCCCGAAACTTGCCGCATGCCCCTTTCCTGACCTCCTGAACTCGATTGTGAGCTCGCCGGCCGCCGGCGATCGCCGGAAACCCGTGCGCACCGGTGACAGCACCGGCTAGAGTTCCAGTGTGGTTGGTTTTGCTCTACCGTGCACCAAATCGACCGGAAATCGTTCGGAGAGCATCAGTGGAGCACGAGGAACACGAACCCGGGCTTTGTGGAAGCTAGCAACGCCGGCAACCCTACCCTCGACGGTGAGCCGAGGTACTTTGCAAAGACGGCGAGGAAAACAGCCATAACACGGCCGATCCTCAAAGTTTTTCCTTACTTACTTCTCGAGCGTGCGCGCTAGTACGTGTAGAACCTACTGGACAACCGGCCTGACCAACCCTAGCGTGTGGAGTCCGAATTTCACTTGGAGGTGAGCTCGGCTCATATGAACTGGCTGGCAGTAAACTTGGAAATTCTCAACCGATGGTTGATCAACGGCTTTCGGCTACTCCATCTACATACAATAACACACCTTTCTTGTGTAGAGAAGTGGGTGTGACAACGGCTGCACCGAGCTGCCCACGAGAGCCCGAACAGCGGCGACGATTGGTCCACTGGAGAAGATGTCCGGTGTAGCTCGAGGGCGCCTGCTCACTGGCCAACACGGGGTCTAGGATGTTGCTCACGAGCTCCCGGTGCCGTTTTGCTGCAGAGGAGGCTGGGCTTGCGAGTACTCGGCCTGATCACGAGCAGGATCGAGGGGGCGGCTGGTTGTGGTGGAGCTCGGTGTGGAAACCGACTGATCGCGCCGGGGCTCGGGAACTATTTAACGGGAGCACGCCAGGGAGGGATAAGGAGCCCGGGCGGCTGGTCTCCAGCTCGGGGAACGCAGCAGGAGCTGGCGCTGGCCAGCCCCCTCGGTGGCGCGCTCGGGTTGCACCCGAGAACCGAGTGTTCAGGGCTTCAGTCGGTTTCAATTGAACCAGTGGCTGACATGTGGGTCCACTTTCATTTTAACTCCTGAACTTAACTCCATATCACTGTTGTAAACAGTAAGATCTAAAATGCCCATGGTGATTTGAAATATTCACCCCTGAGCCATTTGAATTGGTTAGAATTCAAATTGGGTTTGGTTTGACTAAATTTCAGCACATGTTCAGTTTGAAATTCAAATAAAGTTTGAATTTGTTACACTTATCTCATGTCAAGATCAACTCCAAATGGAGTAAAAATGGGTGTGTGAGCTCACAAAAATGTGCTGAGTAAGAATATGCCTCCCACTTTTAAATTCATGGGATAAAAACAGTTTGAATTTGAATTTGAGGTCAAACTACCCTCGTTCTAGCTATACCCAAAAGGACCTCAAAAAGGTTTTGAATTTGGGTAAAACTTGGCATGGACATCCCTAGCAATGTGTAGGAGTTTTCCAAATGTCCAGCCCCTATATGATGTATGTGGGAAATACCACTTTTGCATTTGTGAGTTTATTCTATGATGAGCATGTTGATAATGGTTACTTGCTCTTCAAATGTGTTCATCAACTATTTTCAAATGAGGTGTGTGTGTGTGGTGATGAACACTTTGAATGTGTCAAAAAACTGAGGCCTTTACATTCCCCCCTTAAAAGAATCTCGTCCCGAGATTATAAGGTGAAAATGAGAGAGAGGACGGTGAAAAATTACCGGATATGCGACATGAAAAGTTGGGGTAGTTAGCGCGAAGAAATCCTTTGCTCTCCCATGTCGCTTCGTCCACGGAGTGATTACTCCATAGAACTTTGTAGAACCACAACGTACGGTTGCGTGTGGTTCGGGCCTTCTCGTCAATGATCCGAATTGGTTCCTGCCGATAGGTGAGATCCGGTTTCAGTTCTTCAATGTCCTCCAGCTGAACGGTAGTTGATAGCTTGAGACATTTCCTCAGCTGGGAAATATGAAAGACGTCGTGCTCACCGGAAAGTGCTTCTGGTAATTTCAGCCGGTATGCTACTGATCCACATCTTTCGGTAATCTGAAATGGACTGATGAATCGGGGTGCCAACTTTCCTCTCACCCTGAATCTGTTTACGCCCTTCATTGGAGACACACGTAAGTATACGTGATCCCCGACTTCGAACTGTAATGGGCGTCTTCTCCGGTCCGCGTATTGTTTCCGTTGGGATTGTGCGGCTTTTAGGTTTGCTTGAATCAGTCGAACCTTTTCCTCCGCATTGTTGACAAGATCAATCCCGAAGGTAACCCTTTCGCCAGACTCACACCAATTTAGTGGTGTGCGGCATTTCCTCCCGTATAGCGCCTCATAAGGCGCCATCTTGATGCTGACTTGGTACCCATTGTTGTACGAGAACTCGGCTAACGGCAAGTGATCATCCCAATTCTTGCCGTGGTTGATAGCACAAGCTCGTAGCATGTCCCCCAGAGTTTAATTTACCCGCTCGTTTTGCCCGTCCGTCTGCGGGTGGTATGCTGAACTACGGATCAGCTTCATCCCCAATGCAGCGTGTAGCTGCTCCCAAAAACGGGACACAAATAAAGTGCCCCAATCCGATATGATGGTACGGGGTACGCTATATAAGCATAGGATCCATGAGATGTACAGTTCAGCGTACTTCTTAGTTGTAGTTGGTGTTGACCGGGATGAAGTGGGCAACTTTGGTGAGCCGGTCGACGATTACCCACATAGAATCATGTTTCTGCAAAGTGGTGGGTAAACCGATGATGAAGTCCATGCTCACATCTTCCCACTTCCAGGCAGGAACGCCCAGTGGTTGTAGCAGTCCCGGTTTCCGCATAAGATCTGCCTTCACCCTTCGACATGTATCGCACTCGGACACGTACTTGGTGATCTCCCGCTTCATTCATGTCCACCAAAACTTGCTTCTGAGTTCTAGATACATTTTGTTGCTGCTGGGGTGAATAGAAAACTTTGATAAGTGAGCCTCATCAAAAATTTTCTTCCGTAACTCCGGGTTACGGGGTACGACGATCCGATCCTTGAACCATAGGACGCCGTCTCCGTCTTTCCGGAAACATTTAAGCTCCCCACTATCTACACGTCTTCGCAAATGCGACATGCCCTTGTCATGTTTCTGAGCTGCCGCTATCTCTTCACGGATGGTGGGGATCAAAGCTAAGTTGTAGAGAGCTCCATGTAGGATTACATGCAGTGGTGGTTCGCTCTCTTCCAACGGTGTGATGGTCA
Source organism: Neostapfia colusana (assembly GCA_030760725.1). NCBI lineage: Eukaryota > Viridiplantae > Streptophyta > Magnoliopsida > Poales > Poaceae > Neostapfia > Neostapfia colusana. Next base: position 11,993,583 of record JASWHV010000020.1, read on the forward strand.
GATTGTTGACGTGCGACTTGCGGCTCAGCGCATCTGCCACTACGTTTGCCTTGCCGGGTGATAATGGATCTTTATTTCGTAATCCTTTATCAACTCTAACCATCTTCGCTGCCTCATGTTTAGCTCCTTCTGAGTGAATATGTACTTGAGGTTTTTGTGGTCGGTATATAAATGTACGAGGTTACCAAGTAGGTAGTGCCTTCACATTTTCAGTGCAAGTACCACGGCAGCGAGCTCCAAGTCGTGAGTTGGATAATTCTGCTCATGGTTTCTAAGCTGCCGTGACCCATACGCGACCACTCTTCGGTCTTGCATCAGCACACATCCCAACCCAATGCCGGATGCATCGCAGTACACATCGAACGGTTTTGTTGTGTCTGGCTGCGCCAAAACCGGTGCTGATGTTAGGTGCTTTACTAATGCCTTGAATGCTGCTTCACATGTTGGACTCCAAACATACTTGGTAGCCTTCTTCAGCAGATCTGTCATAGGCTTGGCAATATTTGAGAAGTTTGGAATGAACCTCCGATAGTATCCCGCGAGTCCGAGGAAACTCCGTACCTCGTGAACAGTTCTCGGAGATTTCCAATTCAGCACTTGTGTGATCTTGCTCGGGTCTACAGCGATGCCCTCCGCTGATATGATATGCCCGAGAAAAGGCACTTGTGATATCCAGAATTCGCATTTGCTGAATTTGGCGTATAGCATGTGATCCCGCAGCCGTTGCAAGACTATACGCAGATGCTTCTTGTGATCTTCCTCCGACTTGGAATATACCAGTATGTCGTCGATGAAGACCACGACAAACTTGTACAGCTATGGCATGAATACCGAGTTCATTAGATACATGAAGTGAGCTGGAGCGTTGGTGAGGCCGAAGGACATGACCAGGTACTCATAAAGCCCGTACCTCGTCGAAAAAGCCGTCTTCGGAATATCCTCAGCCCGTATCTTAATCTGATGGTACCCGGATCTTAAGTCCATCTTGGAAAAGATCTTTGCTTCGACCAACTGATCAAACAACATGTCGATCCGTGGAACGGGTACTTGTTCTTGATGGTTACGGCATTTAGTGGACGATAGTCCACACAAAGCCACAACGTATCATCCTTCTTCTTCACAAATAATGCCGAACAGCCCCATGGTGAGGAGCTCGTCCTAATAAAACCCTTCTCCAGCAGGTCCGTTAGCTGGGTCTTCAGTTCAGCCAACTCCTTGGGCGCCATCTTGTATGGCCTTCGGGATATTGGCATGGTTCCCGGTGCAAGTTCAATTATGAACTCCACCTCTCTATCGGGCGGCATCCCCGGTAAATCATCCGGGAACACGTCAGGAAACTCTCGGACCACTGGAATATCTTCCAATCTGATGGTTGTGGATTGATAGACACTTGGAAGTTTTATTTCTGGACTGTCCAGAAATAAGGAATGAGATTCGTGCACTTCTGAGTTCAAGTGCACAATTCGGAGGACGGTGTCTAAAACAGTGTCGTGGCGGTTTAACCACGACATCCCTAAGATGACATCGACCTTTTGTCCCTCTAAAAGTATGAGAGATGTAGGGTACACTCTACCCACTAAGCATAATGGCGCTTTTGGAACCATCATGCTTGCTGAAATCTTCCCACCCGATGAACAAACCAAATAAGGATTATCGGTGGGCAGTATTTGCAAGCTGTATTTAGCAATGAAAGATTGGCTAATAAAGCTACGTGGCGCCTGAATCAAATAATACTATGGCGGGATGCTGGTGGAGTTGGAACATACCTGCAAGGATTGGCTCTCCCTCCGGCACGTCCTCTATGGTTGGTGGATAGTGCCGGGCCTAGGGTTCGCCCGCCACGCATTAGTGGGGTTCCGGGGCTGATTCCTCCCCGGAAGTTGCGGTGCAACTCCGCCGCCTTGTCTCTCCGAACAACTGCTGGCGAAGTGTCCTGGACGACCACATTTATAGCATGTGGCCGCTGCTTGTCCGGTGCTTGGGGGACGAAAGCCCGGCATGCGCTTCTGAGGTGCATACGCACGCGGCATCACCCGCTGCTGCTGTTGTTGTTGGGGAAGTGGTGCTGGCAGTGCCGGCCTGAATGCCGGTGAAGAATATGGCCGACTGCGGAACGGCATCGACCTCTGTGGTGGCTGCCAGCGTGGACCTAATGGTGGGCGATTCACCATCCGAAATTTCTGAGAAGGACCGCCTCCTTCTCCGCTGCTTTGCGGCACGCTACGCTTTCTTTCCGCCGCCGCTAACTCCTTGTCAGAGTCCTCCTGAACAATCGCAGCATCAATTATGTCTTTGAGGCTGCTGCGATTGAACATCGCCAGTTTGTCCTTCAGGAGCGGGTTAAGCCCCTGGTAGAAGTGGTCCCGCCGCTTCTCGTCAGTATCGGCGTGATACGATGCATAGAGTGCGATATCATTAAACGCCCTGGAATATTCCAGCGTGTTCTGGCTCCCTTGTTGCAGGTGTAAGAATTCCTACGTCTTCCTCTTCATCAGACCCGGCGGTATGTGATAGGCCCTGAAGGCCGTCCGGAACTCCGCCCAGGTCATAACTCGGTCGGTGGGCTGTGAAGCACAGTAGTTTGCCCACCATGCGCTCGTGGATCCCTAGAGCTGCTGGACCACGAACTGAGTCTTGCGCTGCTCACTTATTTGGAGCAGCCCAAACTTCATCTCTATCGTGCAGAGCCAGTTGTCCGCATCGAGGGGTTCATCCGCTCTTGAGAATACCGGGGGATGAGTTGCTAGGAAGTCGGAGTAGGAGCTCTGTTGACGCTCCTCACGATCTTGATGCCTCTCTGGTCGAGACGTATTAGCAATAAGAGTTTGCAGCAACTCCGTGTTCTGCTGATGAGAACCGGCCATTGCCGCAACGATGTCGGCCAATGTAACCGTTGGCGGTGGCGGTATTTGCTGTTTCTGCTGCTGTCCCGAGGAGTCCTCAGGAGGCTGTTGGGAGGTTTCTCCCCCTTGACTGGAACCCCCAACGTCCGGGTTGGCACGAGTACGAGTCATTCTGAAATTTAAAACAGCAGCGGTCAGCACATATCATACTTAAAAATTCCATATGAAACAGTAGGTATTGAAGTGATGCATGAATAATTTGCACAACATTCACATGTATTGATAAAGCATAAACTTTATACAAGATACATCATTCTCGGTTTCCGAGAAGTCATGCTCATGTCGTCACTACCTATACATACGCTACTGCCTACACGACATGTCACTGGTTACAAAAGCTTGGGTCATACTACTCTGGTTGCCCTACTTGGCAACGGTAACACACTACTCGGAGTAGAACTCGACCTCCTGCGGGTCGTCCTCCTCCGGTACCTCTACTGGTGGCTCCGTATTTACAACCTCCTCTCCCATCTCAGGTTCTCCCATTGCCGGAAGACCCAAGACCACCGGTATGCCCACTACCGGCGGTACGAGATCCTGCAACGCGTGCACCTCGTCCATGGCTTGGTTGTAGTCTTCTTCCCAGCCTTGCCCTTCCTCAATAGCGTCGTCCCGCTCCTGAGTGAGGTCCTCGTTCTTCTGGGTTAGAGTCTGCACCAGTTCTTGCAACGCCCCGATGTCGACACGGCTCTTCTTCTTCGCCTTCTTCAGACGATGCAACTGATTATGCTGTTCGTTCAGTCGCTTAATCGTCGGAAGGAGCACATTGCGGAGTGCGCTATGAGCACTCTCAAAATGGTCTCCATGGCTTGCGCTCTATTTGAGATTTGCGGCGAGGTGTTCTGTATGAACAGCTTGGCTGTCCATCACGGCATTTCTCGCCCTCATCTTGAGGCTAAGGCTTGCCTCCGCGGGGTTGTACCTTGGGCAACCCGGATCGGTTGCCTCCCGGTACCTCCTTCCCACACATGATGAGCCCGTCCCTCCACCGGAACAAGAGCGTATGAAGTGCCCTCCATAGCCCTCACGTGTAGTTGGCAGAAACGCGACATGGTGTCGCGGGCTGCTACTTGCCACATTCCCTCCGGTTGTCTACCTCTCACCGTGACGGTGAATGGCACCCAACCGGGTGGCATAGGTCCTGCAGGAACTTCAAAATGGATCGTCCACGTCTTGTTCCCCTCCTCGCCTTCTTCCTTGGCGAAGTACTGCGGCATCTGGTTGTACCCGAAATATTGAAGCATCTGCCTCAATGCTTCCGGATAGCCGCTGTGGTGAGAACAGTGAGATTCCACCCACCCATTCTCGAACTGTTTATCCGCTGTCATCTGTAAAAATATATTTGAGAAATGTCAAATATTTATTTGAACAGTAAACCATTGAGTTATAACACAAAACATGCCATTGAACCCATAAAACTTGGAAGCATAGTTCAAATTTAAACAAATTTGACTGCTGATCTGCTGTCCCATGACAGCCCTGACCAGTTTCCATTTCAACCTGATTTAGACCATGCTAAAGGCAAAACCAATTCTGGAGCTCAACATCAAAGTTAAAGCTAACTTCAATAGATTTCCAGAAAGTATTTGCTTGGCCTAATATCAATCCTGGTTCAGAAGTTATGAGATGCCAAAGTTAACAGAATTTCTGGAGAAAATTGGACAGCACCTCCATGCTTTAGGTACTGATTTGATCCAAGAATTCCAGTTAATTCTGCTCCCAATCTGACAAAACTTTCTGTTACAAAGTTGTAACCCATCTCACAAGCTTTCCATAACTACCTCATTTTCTATTTTTAGATTTTTATGCAGGAAGTTATGCTCAATTTACAGAGAGTTTACAGAGAGTGTTTGCTCTGCCCTGTTTTCTGTACAGTTTCAACTCTACTGCATTTTTCGATTGGTTAAGGGTTGAAACACCTCTGGACATCAACAGAAAAGTTGTAAAGATCTTCCAAAGCTTTCCAGCAAGGTATAATATGACCCCAACCTCGAAATAACTCAATCTATGACCTCTGATTAACTTCAGCCTTAATTCAGCCGAAAACAGGGGACTCTGTCCTTAGCAGCCTATAAGTTGAAAACTTGTTAACTTTGAATATCCTGATTAAAGGAAGGAGTTACATCAATTTTACTGCTTTGGATTAAAACCTTCAAGTTTTACAATGAAGTTGTGCATTTAGTGGGGTGTGACGTCGATGCGTCACCAGAGCATGTCGGTACTACGTCCTCACAAAGAAAAACATATACCGGACTTAGCCAGCTTCGTTAGTTCAGTGGAACTAAACGTCACTTGCATACGGATACTACACGTCTACCGTTTCGTGGTTAGACTACCTGCAGAAAACTCAAAAAATTGTCAGGCTCGGCTGCACACCGAGCCCGGTATCCATACAGTTCGTACACCCGGCCGTCATCACTCGCCCGGATGTTCTCAAGCCAAACACGCCTTGAGCTACGTGTTCACGTTACTGACCACGTGACGGGGTCTCCCAAATTGCACCATGCACGCCAGGGAAAGACGTTGCTCGAATACCCCAAACGACATGAAGAGTCGTAGAGGATATCAAAGTGGGTCGGGTTACCTGCCACCCGTGGGGCTCCACCCTTCAGCTTGTGCGCACTGGTGGACAGCGCTTACGTGCACCTCCCAAGGCATAAAGCGTCCTGAGATGCACGATTTCTGACATAAGCAAATAGGTTAGTATGCCACTTTCTATACACTAATAACATCCTTATATGGGCTACTAACTCGTTCCTCACTGGATTTTTTTGAAAAAGATGACCTTTTTAGTGCGTTAAACCTCAAGCGAGCTCTGATACCAACGCTGACACGACCCCACGGTCTTGTCGAGCCAGGATCATCCTGAGGGGTGCTGCATTGCACAGCACCGGATAACACACATCAAAGGTACAAAGCAGAAGCAAAGTTTATTACATAAAGAGGTTTATGAACATTGTACAACAAAATATGTTCAGTCTACACTCACGGGCGTAGACTACGCATCAAGTTCACGTTCAGCCCGTGAACGTGTCCTTGCTAGCACACACGCACACTAACACGGCGGCGTGCACGACTCCCGCTCGACGGGGTTCCCCTCCTGGGGTTCCGTCTCCTCCTCGGGAGTCTCTTCCTCATAGAACCCTGCAAAAGCTTCAAACACAAGCAGTGAGCACGAAGGCTCAGCAAGACTGACCCGTCTCTCCTAAACATGAAACTTCTACATGAGGGGTGATAGGTACATGAGTTAAAACAAGTTGCAAAGGACTCGCCTAATTATTGGAACCTTACTTTCAAGTTTTAGCAACAGGTTGTGGAGAACCTTACGCTAAGGTACATGAGAGAGCCGCAATCAAACAAGAAATGCATTTCTCTCATGTACTTTGCCCAAAGTTGAAAAGAACTTTAGTTAGCTCTAGACTATAGCAAATCATTAACAATCAAAGTCCATCTTTCAATCAGCAACATTTTAACATGTAACTAGCCTATTCTTTCTAAGTCACGGTACAGTGAACAAGTGGTACTCACTGACCGTGAGGGATGGTGATTATAATCGATTTACACCTGCAGGGTTACCCGAATAACCGTCACGTACGCCCGTACTGCCTACAACAACCATCACGTACGTCGTACGCAACCACCTTTCACCCGTTAGCCAAATGTTGAACCGGTCCAATCGTCTCGAGCAAGAGGTCTCTGCTCGCGCATCTCAGTGCCGCCAGCCGATTTACACATCGAGCTCTCAACCTACCCTCTGAACGACCAGCTATGCCTCAACACCCAGCTACCCGAGTTACATCGGTTTCCCGGTTCCCATATAGCCGGTAGGTCTTCGGTACTGTTCTAGCTTGTTCAACAGGCCCACACATGGCTCAGTCCTCAATCGACACAAGCGGAGCTATAGCACACAGGCCCCAAAGTCCTGCTGCCCTTACTCTCCGCTCGGTCTCATTTTTCTTGCCATGTGTTTCATTTTCTATCTCTACCCGAGCAATGTGCCTCTAGCCTATTCTCGTGAGTAGTGTCAACTACTCGACTTGTACCGAATCCTACACTGTCTTAGCATTGCAGTAGCTAACGGGGTTTTCAATCCTAATCCCAATCCATGGTTTTCTTGGCTATGCATTTGGGTTTTCAAACAAGACTCTAATGCAAGGAATAATGGTACTCAAAGTAAGTTCTCAAAACAATAAAAGTTTGTAAAAAGGTTAATGCAAACCGGGGCTTGCCTTGCTGCTCTTGGTCGTAGGCTAACTTCTCTTCCGGAGTAACGAAGTCTAAGACTTTGGGTTCCTCCTCGACCTTAGCGACTACATGATATAATAAATACATGTATTAATTTAAATGCATTTGAATTAAATTTTAAACTTGTGAAGGCTATAAGTCCCACTAGACAGACTCAATGACTCTGAAAGTTTTACTGTGGTTTGGATACAACCTAAACAGAGACTTGGCCAAGTTTTAGTTGCAGCAAAGCTCATTTGAGCCCTCCACAAATAATTATGTACTTGACCTTAATTGGAGCCTTTAGGGTGTTCTATGGATTTTCATGGAGCAAGCCATGCCTTTATGAAAACTAGATTTTTATAGGGTTCTAATGGAGTTGGTCTCACTTAATTTGATGGTTCCTAGCTAAAGATATGAGCTAAACATTTCAGAGAAATTCTGAAAATGTTTCTGGATATTTTCTATTTTCTCTGGAACAGTTTCATTAATCACACTATTAGGTGGATCAAATGGGCTCAAATGGATCTGAAATTTTTATGTAGTTCAGGTATATTTTGGTGAACATCCCAGCAAAATTTCATAATTTTCCTCCAAAGGATTCTCCAGTTAAAATTCCAAACAGTTTAAACTTTGAAGAATTAATTCTGGAGAAATAAAGATTTTCATGAAGTGAAACTTGCTTTGTTGGAAATTACTCAGAGAGTTGAATCCAACAAAATTTGGTTCACTCGATTTGGAGCTTCCTAGCCAAAGTTATGTGGGTTTGAAGTTTGAACTAAAACTGAAAATCGAAGAAAAGTTCAAACTTCTGCCCGTGGGCCCCACATACAGTGCTTCGTCTCCCTCCTCGCGCCAAATACTCGGTGGCGGCGGTCTCCGGCGAGACTCGCCGGAAACCCGTGCGCACCGGTGACAGCACCGGCTAGGGTTCCGGTGAGGTCGGTTTTGCTCTACCGTGCACCAAATCGACCGGAAATCGTTTGGAGAGCATCAGTGGAGCACGAGAAACACGAACCCGGGCTTTGTGAAAGCTAGCAACGCCGGCAACCCTACCCTCGACGGTGAGCCGAGGTACTTTGCAACAGCGGCGAGGAAAACGGTCATAACACGGCCGATCCTCAACGGTTTTCCTTACTTCCTTCTCGAGCGTGCGCGCTAGTACGTGTAGAACCTACTGGACAACCGGCCTGACCAACCCTAGTGTGTGGAGTTCGAATTTCACTTGGAGGTGAGCTCGGCTCATATGAACTGGCTGGCAGTAAACATGGAAATTCTCAACCGATGGTTGATCAATTGCCGAACGGCTTTCGGCTACTCCATCTACATACAATAACGCACCTTTCTTGTGTAGAGAAGTGGGCATGACAGCGGCTGCACCGAGCTGCCCACGAGAGCCCGAACAGTGGTGACGTTTGGTCCGCTGGAGAAGATGTCCGGTGTAGCTCGAGGGCGCCTGCTCACTGGCCAACACGGGGTCTAGGATGTTGCTCACGAGCTCCCGGTGCCGTTTTGCTGCAGAGGAGGCTGGGCTTGCGAGTACTCGGCCTGATCACGAGCAGGATCGAGGGGGCGGCTGGTTGCGGTGGAGCTCGGTGTTGAAACCGATTGATCGCGCCGGGGCTCGGGAACTATTTAACGGGAGCACGCCGGGGAGGGATAAGGAGCCCGGGCGGCTGGTCTCCAGCTCGGGGAACGCTGCAGAAGCTGGCGCCGGCCAGCCCCCTCGGTGGCGCGCTCGGGCTGCACCCAAGAACCGAGTGTTCAGGGCTTCAGTCGGTTTCAATTGAACCAGTGGCGGACATGTGGGTCCACTTTCATTTTTAACCCCTGAACTTAACTCAATATCACTGTTATAAACAGTAAGCCCTAAAATGCCCATGGTGATTTGAATTATTCACCCCTGAGCCATTTGAATTGGTTAGAATTCAAATTGGGTTTGGTTTGACTAAATTTTAGCACATGTTCAGTTTGAAATTCAAATAAAGTTTGAATTTGTTACACTTAGCTCATGTCAAGATCAACTCCAAATGGAGTGAAAAGGGGTGTGTGAGCTCACAAAAATGTGCTGAGTAAGAATATGCCTCCCACGTTTGAATTCATGGGATAAAAATAGTTTGAATTTGAATTTGAGTTCAAACTACCCTCTTTCTAGCTATACCAAAAAGGACCTCAAAAAGGTTTTGAATTTGGGTGAACCTTGGCATGGACATCCCTAGCAATGTGTAGGGGTTTTCTAAATGTCCAGCCCCTATATGATGTATGTGAGAAATACCACTTTTGTATTTGTGAGTTTATTCTATGATGACCATGTTGATAATGGTTACTTGCTCTTCAAATATGTTCATCAACTATCTTCAAATGAGGTGTGTGTGTGGTGATAAACACTTTGAATGTGTTAAAAACTGAGGCCTTTACATGTATTCATTAAGTTACTTCAAATAAAGTGTGTGTGGTGATGAACACTTTGAATATGTGCCTAAAAACTTAGTCCCTTACAACTCGCTGGTCACTGCTCCTTTATATCGCCTTCTATGTGTGTTAGGAATAAACCTGACACGCGTCTCGGCGCGATCGCGTTTGTGCGAGGTCCGCCGGCAAGCATCGTGAGTTCGAGTGTGTGCGTGAATTGGCATGTACGTGCTGCGGCATGTGTGTGCGACGTAGCAGCAGGAGGCTCGGCCGAGGAACAAGTCGTGCGTTGTGGACGCGCCATGCGCGCGCGCGAGTAGGAGCTCGCGGGCAGCGCGGATCGTGAGCAACGGCAAGCTCAGGAGTTTGTTGCTCCCATGCGAAGCAGCTGCTGCTATTTAGGAAGTCGTTCGCGTCTGTTTGCTACAGAAAAAGGGCAGAAGAAAGGCTAACAGCGTTTGAGCGCTGCGTGTGTTCGTGCACCCGTGCCTATTACCCTTCATCTTCCAACTCCCTTCGTTCTCTGTTCTTCGAGCTCGCGTCGTGGTCGAGTGCCAGCGTTGTTCCGATCCAACAATGTGGCCGAGGGAGACATATATTGTCCTTCAAAAAAGAAGACATATACGGCAGTAGTCCATTTTCTAACTTCCTACTTCTTTTCAGTACTTCAAAAGAAGAAACCGATAATTTAATGTACACTATCAGTAACCGCTGGAGTAGAATGTCAGTTCTACGCAGGTTTGGTTGCCTAGCAGTAGTATTAAGTTGGCCTTATGTGGTCGCATTAAAATCATCCGTAGAAAAAGGAAATGAAAGATAAATTATACGATATATATAATACTGCCTCCTTTTTGAATTATTTGACACTAGCCAGCGTTAAATAATTCGAAATAGGGGGAATATAATGAAGTTCTCTTTACTATGTGAACCAATGTGTAGTCATATTTTTGCTAAAGTTTTTATTACTTTTGAAATTTGTGAAGTCATGCAAAAATATAAATCAGCATACATGAACCCTTTACACATATATATCTATCATTGTTTACATCTGTGCACCATAGAATAAAGCATCGCTGACGCTTCTTCAGACATGTAAAGGATAGGAGTTGCCACAGATTTCCCAGCAAGGGCTAGAGCCGCAGCCTCCATGTTTTAGAATTTTGGTCTAAGCTATTTGCAAATAAGAACAATAGTTTATGAAACAAAAAAAGTCTGGGAGCAAAACCTCACCAGCATAGGCAGCTAGCTCTGTTCATGTCCTTGTGAGCCCTATTTTTGCACTATTCGACAGTATGTGCCTTAGATCCACAGAAGGTAAACATTGTCTGTTCACGTCCGGCAATCCATCATCATCAAAGAAGAACGGAGAACACCAAGCTTATTGAAACACAGAAGCACTGCCAGGTATACCATTACTTCGATAAATTGCATATGTCGCTCTAAGGTTTGTAGAAGCATTTGGAACTATGCCTGCTAAGGACTACTCAGCGCAAACAACAGCTAACACTGAATGCATCTGTCGGTGAAAGTGAAACACTGAAACTACGTGGCATGGGAACTTTTGAAGGCATTTTCACGAACAGGTTGTGACCACGCATGCGTTCTACGGCTCTCCTTGCTTGCTAAGACCATCCCTACAAACACATCGTGCCATAGAAGGAAATACTGCTGTGTACAGCTCGCCCACCTTGCATCCTTAGATGACGGGCTCACCGTTGCCGTAGGTAGGGCGTGGTCAATGTCATTTAAATCTAAAGCTCCTCAGTGCTGCGCCGACGCTGACAGAAATGAAGGCACAACGACGGTCGACGGCGTGTTCAGGAAGCGACACGATATCCCACCCAACACCAGCACCTATCAGGTAGCTGTAGCCGTTTCCTATTACTCAAAATTTCCGATCATTTAATTTTATGTCAGTCAATAAAAAATAACAACATCATTACTGTTGCAGTGTAATCTGCGACATTCCTCCCGACTGCTCAGAAGCAGCCCGCGAGGTTCTTTTTTTCGAGAGGGGGTTTGACGCCCTTCGTGACCTGAGCTCGAGGGAGCATATGAACACGAGGATTTACGTGGTTTGGGCCGCCGGAGCGTAATACCCTACGCCTATGGGTGTGCTTGTTCTATTGCTTGAGCGCGAGCGCTTGTACGTTGTGTGATCTTGAGTGTGGGGAGTCGGAAGCCTTTGCAGGATGGTCACCCCGGTCCTTTTATAGTCCAAGGCTGGGGTGGTTACAATGGGGCTTGGTACCCGAAGCTTAGAGAGTGCTATACACGATCTAGTGTTTCGTCCTCTGAGTAGAGTGGCTGGCGGGGGAGTTAAGTCCCTCCGTCCGGCGCGCTGAGAGCCCCTGATCGCTTGTCAGGTGATGATGAAGACATCGTCTTGTCATCACGTCTCCTCGCCCTGTATGGGCGGCTTAGTGCCGTTGGGCGGCACTGTACTGCTGTCACGCTCTGCCGTCCTGTCTTGTCACCGTAATGGCGAACGGGCAAGGGATGGAGGCGTGCATAGTGCACCATGCTTCTGGGGATGACGCGGGCCTTGAATGCGAAGCCTGACACCACACTTCCTTCTTGACTTCGTCAACCCACGGCCCACGAAGGATCGTGGGACACGTGGAGGCTCTGGAGCTCTTATCGACGGGCTTGGTGTCTGGGGACACATGGTGGCTCCGGACCTTACCTTAGCGGGGAGACTCAGATCGGAGCCCGGGGCACGTGTCAGCACCGGAGCTGTCCTCAGCGGGGAGGCGGCTCGGAGCCAGGGGACACGCGGCAGCTTCGGATCTCACCTTAGCAGGGAGGCTCGGACCGGAGCCCGGGGGCACGTGTCAGCACCTAAGCAGTCCTCAGCGGGGAGGCGGCTCGGAGCCGGAGGACACGTGTCAGCTCCGGACCTTTGCGGGGAGGCTTAGGACGGAGCTCGGGGCACGTGCCAGCCCCGGTGCTGTCCTCTTCAGGGAGGTGGCTCAGAGCCGGGGACACGTGGCGGCTCCAGACCTCACCTCAGCGGGGAGGCTCAGGTCGGAGCCCAGGGCACGTGTCAGCTTTGGAACTCAGGCGCACGCGGTAGCCCTAGGGTTGATCATGGGGCCCAAAGCACGTGGCTTTTGTTGGGGCCCGCCTCAGCAGAGAGGCAGGGCCCGGACCGTCTTTTACCCACTACGCGGAGGTACCTGGTCTATAGAGTACCGACAGTGGCCCCCCGGGTCCATCTCTGGGGAGGCATTGAGCCCGTAGGTGGGGCCCCCATCTCTCCCGCGTGGTGGTTTTGAACCTATGCTTTGAAAACCGAAGTGGTGATGAGATTTCAGTTGTGGACGAGTGGTTGTACCTGGGAGACGAAAAGGTTGCACGTTCTCGGTGTAGTGGGCATACTCGCCAGTCGAAGTGGCAGCACTTCGGCGGTGTAGTGGACGCGTGTTCACCGCTGGCTAGAGGGTCGTGGCGACGTGTTCGAGGGGTTGTCCCGGGGCAGTTACTGCAACAGCCTTTGAGTCGGCCGCTGCAGCTCCACCACACCACTTTTCTCGAGAACCGCCGGACGTTTTTGATAAGTTACCCACCTAGCCCCCAGTGTCTGACGGGTGGACCTAGGTCCTACACATCATTGGGGGAGGCAAGTAACCCGCAGCGCAGCACGATGGAAACTCAAACGTCGCGCCTATTGCCCTGCCAGAGGTTGCGGACGTATAAAGGGAACCCTTCTGGAGAAGGACAGTTCCCTTCCGTCTTTTGCAATCTTCGCCTTCTTCCTGTGCGCTCGAAGCCTCTGCTCCCTAGCACTTACAACGTTTCCTCGCCACCATGTCTTCTGGACTCCGTTCATCCAGGCTCATGAGCAATGGCGACATCGCTATCATGAGGCGCCTGCTCGGCTGGCAATCAACCACATTCGACGGAAAGATCCACTGTGGGAGGGTCCCGCTGACCGACATGCGACCCGGCGTGGTGGTACTCTTCACCTCGTACGTGTTGTCCGGGTTCGCGCTCCCGTTCGTCACCCAAGGATGCCCTAGAGACCAGCAGGGCGTCGAAGAGAAAGCTGGTCCGTCCTGACGGAAGCTTCATCTCTAGCCTTCAGACAAGGGGTTCCCAGGTTTCCCGTGGTCCCACACCGGGCCCGGCTGTGGGGAACCCCTTCCAGGATCCACACTCAAGGATACACATTGGGTGGTGCCGTGCGATGCGGCACCCAACAGCATACACGAATAGAACCATAAACGTACAAAGTCTTTTATTTATCAACATAGTGTTATTTACAAAATAATGTACCATGAAGGTACACGCAGCGGAATATACATAATACATACTCTCGAAAATAACTATGCAAAAGAGAATACGTCCAGCCCGCAGACGCTTCTTACTAGCTTCAACAAAGATAAGTGCAGCGGACTGGTTTCCGGTGAGTCTCCGATGGCTCACTGAACAACCATCTTCATAGCAAATTTTATATGACCCGCAAAACACTAATAATGCAACCGTGAGCACGATGGCTCAGCAATACTTAACCGACATTCCTAACCATGAATCTCTACATGCAGGGATTAATAATATAGGATAAATATGTTGCAATGAAGACACGCGTACATGTTAATCCTTGCTTTCAGTTTTATAGCAGCAGATTAATATGCCTTAGGCAGCCCTCACATCGGAAGTCCCCAATCAAACAAGAAACGCTTTCCAACGATGTGGTTATGCCCAAAGTGGAAGATAAACTTAGTGAGCTCTACAACTATAGCATACATGGTTTGCAATACAATGAACTTAAGAACTTCACAACAGTAATGATTTATTTCACTTTATCTGGAAGTAATTACTACTCACAATGCAGTGAACAAGTGGTACTCATATAACCGCGAGGGATGGTAATTCGAATCAGGACATACCCGGAACACACGAAACATACACCCGCCTCGAAAGACTCACACAATAGCTCTTTCTTACGTTGTATGCAGCAACCTTTCACCCGTCACTCCAATGCTGAACAAGTTCTGCCGACCCATCAGAAGGGCCACTACGCGGAACACGTAGAAGTTGCTCCGCTAGTGGGTTTACACCTCTGACACCAATCCCCAAAGGACGGCCGCATAAGTTTCGACACGAGAGTATCCGAGTTACATCGGTTTCCTGGACCCCATAATTCCAGTATGCATCCCGTACTGTTCAAACTTGCTCAGCAGGGCGGCATACGCATCGGTCCTTAACCGACACAAACAGAGCTACGGCAACACAGGCCCACCGTCCTGCTGCTCCTACTCTCTGCCCGGTCTCGTTTTCCATTCCAGTTTTTCATTCTCTAGAATCATACCCCGTTGAACCAAAATCCTAACCTCGCGAGTAGCTTCCAACTACCCGACTTGTACCGGATCCTTACAACTTAAGCCTAGCCGAAACTACACGAAGGCAACCTGTTCTACCCTTTAACTACAAGGGTTTGTGGGTCATGCATTTGGAGTATCAATCACCTTGACCTAATGCATAATACATACTAGACTAATGAAAGTGATACAAAGTAAAATACAACTAAAAGTTGTTAAATGCAAACCGGGGCTTGCCTTATGTTGCTGCAGGTTTAATTATACTTTAAAGTCAGTAGCTTGGCGATGATTTAAGACTCAATTTCTGCTCCAAGTCGAATGCCTCGTCGAGCTCCTTTGTTGTGTTTCCTACCGAGATGAATATGTACAGTTTTATGTTGCAAGTAAATGAATTATAAAAATTGTTTTATGACTTAAGAAGAGTTCAGATCAACTAAGACTTAAGAGTTGGGTCTGGTTATGTGTTGGAACAGAGGTAAATTCATTTTTGGACCAGTGGAGGTTTTCGGACTAAAGTTCAAAGAACTAAATAATGGACATGAGTATGAAGCTAGAAAGAATTAGCAGAAAACTGGAGAATATGATTTCAAATTGCTCTGAAATTTTTACAGTGGTCCATAGATCATACAGAGGTATGGAATGCAAAATTTCAGACAAAGTTGATGTAATATGTGGCCTAATGAATTTTCTTAGCTATTTGGCTTCTATGAGTTCCTATAACAATTCTAGGGTCTTGGCATGCTCAAAATGTGGTTTTTCAGAAACTTGGGAGTATTATGAGTCCATAGGACTTGGTTTCACCATTTTTGGAGCTTCCTACACAGAGATATGGAATTTACAAGATGTAGCTAAAAGCTGGAAAATTGATTTTGTTATTTTTCCTTATTTTCAGAGACATACAAGATTGAATCATCATCTGGCCAAGAAAATGAGGTCCGATGCCTCTGAAATTTTTACTGGAGTTCAAGCATTTTAGGAACAATGTTCTGCCCAAATTTGGGAATTTTACAATACACAGAACTCCTGGAATAAATCCCCTAAGATTTTCATTAATTGAATTATTGAGCCAAATCCAGGGATTTTCATAAAAATTGGGATGCACCCCTTGATAGTACTCACTGATAGGGATTTTCGCCCGCATCCGATCCCCAATTCTTCGGCTGTGGCGGACCGGGATCCGCTCATCCAGGATCACAGAGGGTGGTGCCGTACGATGCGACATCCGACAACACACATCATAAGGATACATTGTATTACATAGGAAAAACCAACTAACTGTACAAACTGGTACAATATTCAGTTACAAACTAGTGTCTTTATTACACAGCGAAAGTCTAATTTGTACAACTCACGCCCGCCTATCTAGCAAAAGTCGGTTGCCCAGTCCTAGGGCAACCCACACTAGCTGCACTCCTCAGCTCAACGCGGCGTGTACGGCTCCTACTCAGCCGTGGTCCCCGACGGAGGGTAACCCTCGCCGGTGGACTCCTACCTCAAGTCCGTGGGTGGCTCCTCACCTGAAAAACAATTAAGCAGCAACCGTGAGCACGATGGCTCAACAAGACTTAACCGACTCACCTAGGCATGAAACTCTATATGTAGGGTACAATGACATGGGTGGTACATTTTTACCAAAGGGACACGCCTACAAGTTCGTCCTTAATTCATCTTTTAGCCACAGTTAACAGTTCATGAATCTGAAATTTAATAAGCAATTTTTGGTGGCACCCATGTAACAATACAATTATATCATACAGCAGAATTGAATCATAACATTCCATAAATTATCTACGTTACGACGCAGTGAACAAGCGGTACTCGTCACCGCGAGGGATGGCGAATCGACTCGATATACACCTGCAGGGATACCCAAAGAGCACGTCACGTACGCCCACCCGTGGAGCTGCACAGCATGCTCACTCGATGTCGTACGGGACAACCTTTCACCCAACAGTCCAAACGTCGAACCGGTCGCACCGAAACGAGCAGGAGGTTCCCTATACGGAGCATCTCTCTATGCCCATTAGCAGATTTCCACCTTGCTGCCCTCAGCGTACACCTATAAATCGGTGCGTTATGCCTCGACGCCCGGAGGTTTAGGTTACATCGGTTTATCGGGGCCCATATATCCGATATGCCTTCGGTACGTTCAATACTTGTTCAGCAGGGCCGCGCACGGATCGGTCCTCAATCGACACGGGCAGGGCCGCGCACACAAGACTTCCTCTTGCTGCGCCGTAGCCTCTGCCTAGTCTCATTTTCATTACTAAAGTGATCTCACATCACTCGAACCAATCCCGTGTGTCCCAAGCCTAACTCGCGAGTAGATTCCAACTACTCGACTTGTACCGAAGTCCTATGAATCATTAAGCATAGCCTGTCTACGCGAGGTCTTAGACACTACCCGCACTCTTATAGGCAAATTCTGGTTATGCAGGTGGGGTTCCATCCATCCTACACCTAATGCACAGTCATACTTCACACTTGACATGTGAACAAAGCAAAACTTCATAAAAGGGTTATTGCAAACCGGGGATTGCCTTGTTTCTGCTGGTCAGTGGTTAGGTCTTCGTCCGGAAGAAGGAAGTCGAGCACTTCCGGCGTCTCCTCGCCTTCAGCGACTACACGTTAATGAGATACTACATGTCAATTCAAATGCAATGTGTAACTTGAATAAGTAACTACTACAACTCTAGCTAACCCTTCCCTTTGGTTCTGAAATTTTTATGGTGGCTTGGTAGGGTCCTAACCAGAGTCTTGACTAAGTTTCATTTGAAACAAGGTTCATTTGAGCCTTGTACAAATAAATGCTTATTTGGTCAATATATGAGCCTCTAAGTAATTCCAGGGGTTTTCATGGCTCCAACCATTACTTTCTGGAAACTAGAATTTAAGATGGTTCTAATGGAATTGGTTTCATGTAATTTGAAGAATCCTAGAGGAAGTTATGCCCTAAACACGTTTTTGAGAAAATCTGAAAAATGTTTCTGTTCATTTTTCTATTTTCTCAGGCAGTCCTATTAATCACCCCATTAGGGGGACTAAATTAACTTGGATGAGTCTGAAAATTTTACTGTGACTCAAGGAATGTTTAATGAACCTCTCAGCCAAATTTCAGATTTTTTCATGAAGTAATTCTCCAGATAAAATTCCCAACAGTTTAAAATTTAGGGATTTAATTCTGGAAAATTATTAAGTTTCATGAGCTTAAATTGGTATTTCTGGAAAGTACTTAAAATTCTGAGTTCAGCAAAATTTGGTTCACTGAATTTGGAGCTTCCTACACAAAGTTATGAATTTCTAAAGTTTGGGCTGATCCCTGAATTATTTTCCCACAGAAAATCCTCTCCCGCGCTAAACCAGAGGCTGACAGCAGGGCCCGCCCGTTTAATTTGAACTAACCGTACGCTCGTGCGCGATTAGCACAGCGGCTGACACGTGGGACCCCGCCCTTCGTCTACCTCCCGACGCCGCCACCCGAGCTGCCGGAGCTCCGGCGAGGTCGGCGTTCCCGGCGATCTAGCTCGCCGGCGACGGTGAGACTCGCCGCCCCCACATGATCTCGGACACTGAACACGCTGGACACCCTGCCACCACCGGCTAACTGGCGTAGCTCGCCGGCGACGAGCGCTATGTCTCTGTGCCACCTCGGCAACATGTTCCCGCCCTCCTGACCATCTCCGGCTAACTGCGGCTGGTTGCTGAAGTTCGCGAAAACAGGAGCTCGCCGATGGTTTTGTGCCTTTTTATAGGCCACTGAGGGTGGTGGAGGGTGTGACACCTGCTGTGCCACCTTCCCCGCCGAAGCAGGAGCTGGCCGGCTGAGGCGGTCGGACGTCGGCGCCGTGGCTGGCTGGCGCGCATCCTGGTCGCGAGCCAATCAACTGAGGGTGCTTCTCTGTTAAGTCTGCTGACCAGTGGGCCTTCTTCTCCCCCCTAATTCTTTCTCCCATTTCTGCTGCAAATATCCCAGCTACTCACAATTAACTGTGAGACTTAAGCACCAAGTCATAGCTTGAATTTGGTTTCCAAAATTTGAATTTGATTTGGCTAAATTTGCTTCACATTTGAACTGAAATTCAAATTCAGTTTGAATTCTTGCAAATTTGGCTCCCGACAAGATGAATTCCAATGGGGGTGAAAATTGGTGGACTAACTCAGAAAAATGTGCTGAGTTTGAATATGAAGCCAACTTTTGAATTTAAGTGATGAAAGTTGCTGCAATTTGAATTTACATTCAAATGCCTCCAAAAGTGCCTCAAGAAGTGTGGGATTTGCATGAAATTTGCCCTGAACCTTCCCAAGACTAGCTAGTCAAGGGAGCTTTGATTGGTTGGGTCAACTATCCAGAAACAATATCATCGACTTCTAAGGAACGTATCTCTCATCTACCTTCTCTTCACTGTCACCTATTACTATGTTCATCTTCACCTTGCCCTGATGACCAGGGTAGCTCAACACATGTCAAGCACAGGCCTAAGGCTCTTATTTCTTCCCATACTTCATTCCTATTCTGAGAGTTTCCATTTTCTGGCTTATGCTCCAATGGAATTTATTTTACAATTTTTGTAGGTCCCTACTAAAAGTTATGAGCACTTGAAGTTGAACTGAAAACTGAAAATGAGGAAAAAGTTTAAACTCTGGCGTACGGGCCCCACTCCACAACTCTCTTCTTCCTCGTGCGCGGCAGCCTCGGGTGGCGGCGCTCTCCGGCGAGCTCCGCCGGAAGTGCCTTCCTGGCCTCCCCTAGAGCTCAAACTTGCCGCCTCTAACCTTAGTGACACGGGGAAGTCATCCAAGGTGTCGGCCGAGGCCCCCGATCACCGGAAAGGCGTCGGCAACAAGCGGTGGCGGAGGCTCAACTTCGGCGACGTCGCACACGCACTAGAATGGCTCAAACTCTTTGATTCTTCTTCCTAGAGTACCGTGGTAGCATCCTCATCACCGTCATGAGCTCAAATCAGCTCAAAAGTGTTGCAAATAGGAGCTCATCGGCGACCTAGAGCCAAAACCAGCGGCGGCTCGGATTTTTTGAAGAACAGCGTCTACACTTGATGATTTTCACTGCTTTTTGATCCTAGAGGAGCGTGGGAACGTCTAGAATACGTTGGTAGCTCGGCACAAGCGATGGTGGATTGATCACTACGAATTTTGAAGGTTTGTGCAACTCGGTACTATGAATATCGAAGCAATAAAACGCCAAATTCGTTCTCGGGGATGCATGAGAAGAGGAGAGAGTTGCACGGTCATGTTTAGCACCTGAGGGCGGTACTTTTTTCGTGTAGATCATCGGGCACGAAGAAGTTTCTGTCGCTCGGGCTCCGGAGAGCCGAGGGCATCGGGATACGGTGGGTTTGCTTCGGTTGTGCGAGGAAGACAGTGGAGAGCGAGGGAATGGTTCACGTGGGCTGGGGCGTGTTGATCACGATGCTTCACTCGGTATCCTCAACCGTAGAGCAGGAGGTGGCGGGCGCAACGTCGGTTGAAACCGTATGCCGGGAGGTGGCGGCCTCACAGCCGAGGCAAAATAGAGCACGTCGAAGAAGTGCACTTGTGACTTTGTCCAATGGGGTCCACTTCTCCCCCTTATCCCCAAATTCCATTTAAAATAGCAAACGAGCTCCAAATTTGATCAAACTTGGAATTTAAATTTTGGTGAAGTTGGAATTTGAAACTGAGATTTAAATTCCAATTCAAATTTTCTCCCGTTTTAATCCCAACAAATAGGAAATCCTTTCCAAATGCTCTAAAAATTTGCCGGCTATTATTAGATGTGTGGAGAACCAAATTGTGGATTTAGATCTCCTGGTTTGGAAATTTTTGCAAGTTCTCTTTAGCATCTAGAGCTCACACATTTGTATTCAAAAGTTTAAATTCCCTCTCATTTTCTCGGTGTGATTTGCAGCTCCACTTGCTAGAATTTTTAGGATTTCACATCCCTCCCCGCTTAAAAAGAATCTCTTCCCGAGATTCCAAAAGAAGAGATAAAGCGGTAGAGAAGGAATTACCGTATATGAGCGGACAGCAAGTCTGGATAGTTCAAACGGAGGTTTTCTTCACTCTCCCATGTTGCTTCCTCCGCAGTATGATTGCTCCATAATACCTTATAAAATAGAAGCGTCCGATTCCTGGTCGACCGAGACTTTTCGTCAATAATCTGGATTGGATGCTCGGTATAAGAAAGATCCGGTCGCAATGTCTCGAGATCTTCTGTGCGAACAACAGTGGTATTCTTGAGACATTTTCGAAGTTGGGACATGTGAAATATGTCATGCACCCCAGCGGGATTCATCGATAGCTCAGGCTGGTAGGTTACGGTCCACATTTCTCTGTGATAGCGAATGGACCGATAAACCGGGGAGCGAGCTTCCCTTCTACATTGAATCGATGAACTCCCTTCATTGGAGATACATGGAGATATACATACTCTCCGATGTTGAAGTTCAACGGACGACGTCGCTGGTCTGCATAGCTCTTCTGTCGAGATTGAGCAGCCTTTATATTCGTTTGTATGACTCGAACTCGTTCTTCGGCGTCATTGACAAGGTCAATCCTGAATGTTACCCTTTCACCGGATTTGCACCAGTTCAGCAGTGTGTGACATCTCCGGCCATAGAGAGCCTCATACGGTGCCATCTTGATACTCGTCTGATAGCTGTTGTCGTACGAGAATTCCACCAACGGTAAATAAGCATCCCAATTCTTACCGTGGTGGATGGCACACGCTCTCAACATATCTTCTAAGACTTAATTCACCCTCTCAGTTTGTCCATTGGTTTGAGGGTGATATACGGAGCTTTTAAACAATTTTGTTCCCCAAGATGCGTGCAGCTATTCCCAGAAACAAGAAATGAACAGTGCACCCCGTTCTAAAACTATTGTTCTTGGAACTCCATGCTGGCACAATATCCGTGCAATGTATAACTCCGCATATTTCTTGGCATTAAATCTAACATTTACCGGTATGAAGTGTGCTGATTTGGTTATTCGGTCAACGATTACCCAAACCGAATCATGCTTCTGAGATGTGAGCGGTAACCTGACAATGAAATACATACTCACATCTTCCCACTTCTATGCCGGAATATTAAGGGGCTGCAGCAAACCAGGTTTCTTCATATGATCGGCTTTTACCCTCCGACACGTATCGCACTCGGATATGTATTTAGCTATTTCCCGCTTCATCCGTGTCCACCAAAACTTATTTCTCAAATCTTGGTACATCTTGTTGCTGTCCAGATGAATGGAAAATTTTGATAAATGTGCTTTGTCTAATATTTTCTTACGAAGCTTCATGTCCCGCGGTACGACTATACGGTTCTTGAACCATAACGTACCGTTCTCATCTTTTCGGAAGTACTTTACTTCCCCTTTGTCTATTCTCTTCCGGATATGTGCCATGCCCTTATCTTTCTTTTAAGCCTCTACAATTTCATCTCGAATTGTAGGAATGAGGGCAAGACTAAACAATGAGCCATAGGAAACCAAGCGCAGGCTCAGTTCTTCTTCTTCCATTGCAGCCATGGTTAAGTTATGAACATGTGATTTCTGACTCAGTGCGTCGACAACCACATTTGTTTTTCTAGGATGGTAATGAATATCTATTTTATAGTCTTTAATTAACTATAACCATCTTCACTGCCTCATATTTAATTCCTTTTGTGTGAATATGTACTTTAAACTCTTGTGGTGGTGTAGAGGTGGACTAAGTTTCCAAGTAAATAGTGCCTTCACATTTTTAGAGCAAGGACCACAGCAGCTAGCTCGAGGTCATGTGTCGGATAATTCTGCTCATGATTTCAAAGCTGCTGGGATACATATGCGACCACTCGCCCTTCTTGCATGAGCACGCAACCAAGGCCGATGCCGGATGTATCACAATAAACATCAAAAGCCTTAGTCATATCGGGCTGCGCCAACACTGGGGCTGTTGTGAGGTGATTTACCAATGCTTTGAACGCCTCCTCACATGCTTCACTCCACATATTTCTTGCCTTTCTTCATAAGTTCCGTCATCGGTTTAGATACCTTGGAGAAATTCGGCATGATTCTCCGGTAGTAACCCGCTAAACCGAGAAAACTACAGACTTCATGGACTAATTTTGGCGAACTCCAATTCAGTACTTGGACGATCTTGCTCGAATAAACCGCAATGCCCTCCGAAGAAATAATGTGCCCAAGAAATGACACTTGGTTGATCCAAAACTCGCACTTGCTGAATTTTGCATATAGTTTGTGATCCCGTGGACGTTGGAGCACAATATGTTGATGTTCGGCGTGTTCTTCCTCCGACTTAGAATATACCAAGATATCTTCGATGAAGACCACGAGAAACTTGTCCAACTCCGGCATGAAGACTAAATTCATCAAGTACATAAAATGAGCCGGGGCATTTGTGAGTCCGAATGACATGACGAGATACTCATATAACTCGTATCTCGTCGAGAATGCCGTCTTTGGTATGTCTTCTGCCCGGATTTTTATCTGGTGATATCCGGACTGAAGATCCATCTTCGAGAAAACCTTAGCACCCACTAATTTATCGAAAAGCATATCGATACATGGTAGTGGATAATTGTTCTTGATAGTTACGGCATTGAGCGGACGATAGTCCACACATAGTCTCAGAGTCTCATCTTTTTTCTTGACGAACAGCGCGGAATATCCCCACGGTGATGAACTTGGTCGAATGAAGCCTTTTCTTAACAAGTCATTCAGCTGCTCTTTCAGCTCCGTGAGTTCTTTCGGTGCCATTTTATACGGCCTCCGAGAGATGGGTGTGGTTCCCAGTGCTAGTTCAATTTTTAACTCCACTTCACGTTCGGGCGGCATGCCCGGTAGATCCTCGGGAAACATGTTTCGGACCACTGGGATGTCCTCCAGTTTCTTAGCTTCAACGGTGTGTACAGCGGTAACTTCCGGTGCAACATTTATCAGAATCAACGTGTGTTGCCCGTGCTTCTTTGAATTCAGCTGAACCGTTTGTGAACTAATATCAAAGATAGCTTGGTGATGTATCAACCAAGCCATTCCCAAGATGATGTCAATCGGCAAGCTTTCCAGGATGATGAGAGTAGTAGGATATATCCGCCCATCCAAACATATAGGCGTTCGAGCAACAATCCTGCCCGCTATCCTACTACCTTCCGGTGAATTAATCTTATAAGAGGCGACCAAGGTAGTTGATGGTATTTGGTGCTTAACCACATAATCTTTGCTGATAAAATCATGTGTGGCACCCGAGTCGAACAAAACAAATGTGGGCTGATCACGTAGGCTGAACATACCCGCAAACACGGGTTCTCCCATGGGAACATCTTCAACTGCCATATAGTTTATATTTCCCACTTTCAGTGTTGTCCTCTTTGGCTGACCGTGGAATTTCTTTACAGCTTGAGATGACATATGACTGGTGCTTTGCTGGGTCACTTGACCCTCCTGAGAAATATGCTCTACATCGCTACAAGTACCGTAAGATGCGAGCTCAGGATCTTCACAATATGGAAGTGGTTGATATTCTTGTGCACCTTGCTGAAGTGGAGCTGCACAAATACTCATTTGTTGCTGTTGCAGCAGTGGCTGAACATCCATAGTTGAATATGGACAGAATTGGATCTGAGGTGGTCCGTCAAAGGACTGAATTTCCACCCCGGATGGTAAGCAATATATCACCGGTTGTTCTTGAGGATAATCATCTCAACTTGCCGATGATAATCTTCTCTTCCTCTTACTTTCCTTATGCTGGAGTTCAGATATTTCTTGAATCATAGCAGCATTGACTAACTCGCTATAATTCCCTTTATTGCATAGTGCCACTTTCGCCCAAAGCTCCACGTTGAGGCCTCGAAAGAAGTAATGACACTTCATCGTCTCCTTATCCACATAAGCGGATGCATATATATTGTACTAAACGGTTAAATTCCATAAAGTACTCCATAACACTCATGCCTCCTTGCTTGAGTTCATAGAACTAACTCTTCAACTCTGGTTTGGACGATGCCCTCACAGATATGACGTGCACGGAAAGCATCACGAAACTCCGTCCACGTCACACGATGGCCTTCAGCGATCTTAGCAAGATATTCAGACCACCAAGCCCCAACGGATCCATAAAGTTGCTGAGCGGTAAATAAAGCCTTCTCATATTCATCACACTGGAGCATTCCGAATTTAGATTCAATCACCCGGAGCCAATGATCTGCCTCCAAGGCTTCTTTAGCTTCCTTGAATACCGGTGGTTGTCTTGCTAGGAAATCCAGATAAGTGTTTAGTGTGGGATTACGCTGTAAGGTCTCTTGCCGGATGGCTTGGTGCACCAAGATCTCAAGGGACTCAACCATTTTTCCCAACACCTCCGCCAGTCCGGTTGATGATGGCGGTGATCGTCGCTGCGACGAATCATTTCCATCCCGGTCGGAACCACCAACCTCATACTCGGAATGCGTATGATCTATACTGCAAGAGCGAGTAATTTACGGTTAATATCCAAGATCGTACTCAACTTGAAACTCAAAATTATTAACCGTAAAAGCATCACATCAACAGTGCAGCATACATGAAGGAAACAAGGTTTTTGACAATTCTGAAATATAACCAATGATTGTTGAAGTTTGTCAAACACTTAAATGAACAGCAAGGAATGATGAAAGATAACTAATGAACATGTCATGGAACTTAGAGAAGTATAAAAACCTTCATGTCCACAACAAGTCTCAAGTTACCTGGCCAATGAACAATGCTCTATTCAGACTGACCATTTGGCCTAATTCCCAGATTTGATTATGAAAATGGCAGTTTCATGTCTCTAGTTGAATATCAAAGTTTTAGATAACTTCAATATATTTTCAACTAGTATTTATGTGCCTTCATATCAATTCTGGATCAAGAGTCAGGATATTTCAAAGTTGACAGAAATCTGGAATAATTTTGACAGCACCTCCTCTGAAAGTGTCTGTTTTGTCCGCGAGATTTCATAAAGTTCTACCCCAAATCTGTAGAAAATTTGAATTATAAAGTCATAGCACATATCACAAAATTTCCAACGGTGTCTTACATGACCCTTAGAAATTTTTCTACAAGAAGTTATGGTCGAAATACAGAAAATTCCAGAGAGCATTTTTGGGCTGCCCTGTTTCTGGACAGTTTATACTCATCTGAGATTTTCATCCATTTGGAGGGAGATTATGTTCTAGAGTTCTACAGAAAAGTTGTATAAGACTCCAAAACCTTTCCAGAAATATATCCCTCACCTCCATTGGTTCAACCAATTAAATGTTATGTCCTGTTCAAGTTCAGCAAAAATTTCTGCCGAGAACAGGGGAGATTGTTTCTATGTCTTTGTGAATGATTCTATACTCCCAATTGACTCTTAGTTTAATATAGGAGTTCATTAACTCCTAATGGAATCCTAGACTCCAAATTTACTCTTTTCTTTGAGAACTTCCTTTTACATGTAGTTAAGAACATATCACGGTACTACGTTTCCTCACCAAATAAAAAATCCTAACCGGCGTTACACCGGCATATACGTCTCAAGGGTAGCACTGAAACAATCACTTACACACGTGTTCTAAACGGAATGTTCTACACGTGATTAAGGTACCTGAATAAAAATAATCAATAATGATGCACACAAGAGGTTTTCCATTTAAGACAGGTCCATATCATAGTAAAAACATACGCCCCGTATCATTGCCATACGGGCCGTCCTTGAGTCAAGTCACGTCTCAAGGTACATGGTCGCGTTTTCACACCACACGACGGGGAACTCGAGTAGAGCGTGAACGGATCGTCACGGATGGGAATTTTATCAACCCAACAGATACCACCTACTGCCCGGCAGGGCACACCGATGACAAGCGCTGCGTATGTCCTCCTAGGCTATTTCCAGAAGAACACACTATCGCGTTACCGACCACACGATGGGGTTTACACTTTCTTGCCTAATGCACGCCAGGGACCAGCGTTTCATATGAACTCAAGAACATAAAGAGTTCAAGAGTTTCATATTGACGTCTCACACCAAGATGTGAGACCTATACCCTGAACCACTTTTCTCGTCAGGGGAGCTAACCGAAATTGATCCGCTTTCGGTGGCGTTCCTTACCATGCTTACCTCCACGTAGGTGCGTCGTTACAGAATTGAAATACTGAATAATAACACACTGTTAGCTTGCCACCTTATGTAATTGTACTAATAATAGTACTTATATGGGCATACTATACGTTCCTCACTCGTATACTTCTAAGTTTTAAAAAATAGACTCTTTTCATGCGTGCTATTCCCAATGCGGCTCTGATACCACACCTGTGGGGAACCCCTTCCGGGATCCACACTTCAGGATACACATTGGATGGTGCCGTGCGATGCGGCACCCAACAGCATACATGAAAAGAACCATAAATGTACAAAGTATTTTATTCGTCAACATAGTGTCATTTACAAAATAATGTACCACGAAGGTACACGCAGCAGAATATACATAACTCATACTCTCGGTCCTAACTATGCAAAAGAGAAGACGTCCAGCCCGTGGACGCTTCTTACTAGCTTCAACAAAGATAAGTGCAGTGGCCGGGTTTCCGATGAGTCTCCGATGGCTTACCGAACAACCATCTTCATAGCAAATTTTATATGACCTGCAAAATACTAATAATGCAACTGTGAGCATGATGGCGCAGCAAGACGTAACCGACATTCTAGGGTCTTGGCTATTTTGGTGTAATTTCAGACAAAGTTGATGTAAGATGTGGCCTAAGGAATTTTCTTAGCTATTTGGCTTCTATGAGTTCCTATAGCAATTCTAGGGTCTTGGCATGCTCCAAATGTGGTTTCAGAAACTTGGGAGTCTTATAAGTCCATAGGACTTGGTTTCACCATTTTTGGAGCTTCCTACACAGAGATATGGAATTTACAAGATGTAGCTAAAAGCTGGAAAATTGATTTTGTTATTTTTCCTAATTTTCAGAGACATACAAGATCGAATCATCATCTGGCCAAGAAAATTAGGTCCGATGCCTCTGAAATTTTTACTGGAGTTTAAGCATTTTGGAAGAATGTCCTGCCCAAATTTGGGAATTTTCCAATACACAGAACTCGTGGAGTAAATCCCCTAAGATTTTCATTAATTGAATTATTGAGCCAAATCCAGCAATTTTCATAAAAATTGGGATGCACCCCTGGATAGTACTCACTGATAGGAATCCAATGGAATTTATTTGACAATTTTTGGAGGTTCCTACTAAAAGTTATGAGCAATTGAAGTTGAACTGAAAACTGAAAATTAGGAAAAAGTTTAAACTCTGGCACATGGGCCCCACTCCACAGCTCTCTTCTTCCTCGTGCGCGGCAGCCTCGGGTGGCGGCGCTCTCCGGCGAGCTCCGCCGGAAGTTTCTTCCCGGCCTCCCCTAGAGCTCAAACTTGCCGCCTCTAACCTTAGTGACACGGGGAACTCATCCAAGGTGTCGGCCGAGGCCCCCGATCACCAGAAAGGCGTCGGCGACGAGCGGCGGCGGCGGCTCGACTTTGGCGATGTTGCCCGCGCACTAGAACGGCTCAAACTCTTTGGTTCTTCTTCCTAGAGCACTGCGGTAGCATCCTCATCACCGTCATGAGCTCAAATCAGCTCAAAAGTAGCTGCAAATAGGAGCTCATCGGCGACCTAGAGACAAAACCGGCGGCGGCTCGGATTTTTCGAAGAACAGCGCCTACACTTGATGATTTTCGCTGCTTTTTGATCCTAGAGGAGCGTGGGAACGTCTAGAACATGTTGGCAGCTCGGCACAAGCAATGGTGGATTGATCACTATGAATTTTGAAGGTTTGTGCAGCTCGGTCCTATGAATACCGAAGCAATAAAACACCAAATTCGTTCTCGGCGATGCATGAGAAGAGGAGAGAGTTGCACGGTCGTGTTTAGAACCTGAGGGCGGTCCTTTTTCATGTAGATCGTTGGGCACGAAGAAGTTTGTGTCGCGCAGGCACCGGGGAGCTGAGGGCGTCGGGCTGCGGTGGGTTTGCTTCGGTTGTGCGAGGTAGACAGTGGAGATCGAGGGAATGGTTCACGTGGGTTAGGGCGTGTTGATCACGACGCTTCGCTCAGTGTCCTCAGCCGCAGAGCAGGAGGTGGCGGGCACAACGTCGGTTGAAACCGGATGCCGGGAGGTGGCGTCCTTGCACCCGAGGCAAAACAGAGCACGTCGAAGAAGTGCACTTGTGTCTCTGTCCAGGGGGGTCCACTTCTCCCCCTTACCCCCAAATTCCATTTAAAATAGCAAACGAGCTCCAAATTTGATCACACTTGGAGGATAGGCCAAAAGGAATATGAGGAACATAATGGTGCACTCGAATTTTAATTTCGGTGAAGTTGGAATTTGAAACTGAGATTTAAATTCCAATTCAAATTTTCTCCCGTTTTAATTCCAACAAATAGAAAATCCTTTCCAAATGCTCTAAAAATTTGCCGGGCTATTATTGGATGTGTGGAGAACCAAATTGTTGATTTAGATCTCCCGGTTTGGAAATTTTTGCAAGTTCACTTTAGCATTTGGAGCTCACACCTTTGTATTCAAAAATTTAAATTCCGTCTCATTTTCTCGGTGTGATTTGCAGCTCCACTTGCTAGAATTTTTGGGATTTCACACCGGGGACTGGTGCCGGGGGCAGCTCTGGAGCCGCCGCTGTGTCACACCCGGT
The DNA here is from genome assembly GCA_030760725.1 of Neostapfia colusana. Taxonomy (NCBI): domain Eukaryota; kingdom Viridiplantae; phylum Streptophyta; class Magnoliopsida; order Poales; family Poaceae; genus Neostapfia; species Neostapfia colusana. The sequence continues at coordinate 12,023,141 of JASWHV010000020.1, forward strand.
ATCTCCGAAGAACAACCGAGTGAATATCACATGTATGCCAGGATCATTTTCTCATACATGTGATGACAAATAGTGAAGCATCATTTATTACAAGCCAGGTGTCGAATATAAATGTCTTAAAAAGCATATGTCTCGATGGACGATAATAAGTTCATAACATGCACATAAACTAGCAGCGGAATATTATTCTTGGGGCTCCATCACAGGCGTTGCTCGGGGGACTCCATGAACCTAGAATCCGTCTTCGGGTCCGAAGTCTTGGTCATTGAATACCACCTCATCCCCTTGACCTGAGCAGCAATTTAAACCAACAAATATGCAAGTTTGAGTACTGTTGGTACTCAGCAAGTGTGGGAAAGTTATGTCATGCATGGCTAGAACAAGGAGAGGTTGAACTCAGGGTTAAAGCACTACGCAATTAATACCTATCACCTTAGCTTATTAAGCACCTACATTACTACATAGGTGAAATGATCCAAATCTCCCAACCCATCATCATAATCAAATAACCATACATCATTTCCAATGTTAAGCTCCCCGCTTAACATCCACAACTTCCAAAGTCCTCATTCCTCTAATCATGAATAAGTCCAAGCCGCTCTTGACCGTGAGCACGGCTGTCATGACAGTTTTGACTCTGCAGAGTTTGCACCACTGTACCCACATGTAGTGATTTCATCCCCCGTTGCCGGGTGGACTAAAAGAACCTCCATTATGCCAGTGGCTACGAACCACATTCACACTTCCCAGGTGTGTAGCCAGGAGATCACTACGAAGCCTTTACAAAGGGATTCCCGACGAGCGTGGGCCCACTGAGGTTTCACCCCTAACAGCATACAAGAGGCTCCAACCCCGCTGCAGTGGCCCCCTCTTGAGCCTTGCGGTTCATATGGTAGTCCAGCTGACACCTATTCCCCGCACCATCCAACACACCCATACAACGCCGGGGATACACCTAATTAATTTGCCAAGCTGCCCCATCTCAGCATGTGGTTGGCACGGTAAAGCCAGGTTACATGCTCCATGAACCGGTCCTTAGGATCCAGGCAAGTACTAAACACAAACCCGAGTCTTGTGCACCCAGCACCAACCAAATCATCCAACTTGCCTCGATCCCTACCTCTACATAACTCATAATATCTCATTCAAGAGTAAGGTAAATAAATTGATGATCTCATATCCCAATTATCCCATTCTAAGCATGGCTAAGCATAAGCATATAAATAAATGACATGATAAAATAAATCCCAACCCAAGCTACAAGGAAACAAGGTAATGCAATTCTAGGGTTTCATATTTCAATTGACAATGCAAATAATTCTATCTACACATCCTAGTATAGGATCAAAGTGGTCAATGACACTTGCCTTCTTCCTGCTGCTCTGGGAGTGGATAGTCCTGATCTTGGAAGGGAAGAACTTGCTCTGGGGCAGGTTCTACTCATGCCAACACACATAGCAAAAGAAAACAACAATCCATAAGACATAGTTCACACTTTCACTCCACACATACATACTTATGATAGTTATTCACATTTCTAAGTGTTGTGTTTACTCTAGCTGTGTTGATTTTTAGCCTTCATGCACTTTTAAACATATGTATATGATTTCTAACTTTTGTATTTCAGATTTCTGTTTGCACACTATATATGAATTTTCAATTTGAATAAATTCTTTATATTTAATTAATTTACTTCTTGACTACCAAGTTTGCATGGAAGGTATTTTCCTACTCCAAATGGGTTTTCAGATCTTCTACCAAATCCTAAACTGAAATATTTGGATTTGGATACTTCATTTATCATTCCTAGTTATGCAGACCTATTTTCCTATATTTTCAGATTTATTTTCTATGCCTAAATATGAACTTTATTATGAAAATAGTAAGACACCTCATCTAAACAGAATAGGTTCTGATCTAAAATACTAAATAATATATTTTTGAACTTCTCCTCTGATGTGAACTAATTTAAATTTATTTTACAAATTTTCAGAATTATTTCCTAGCCTAAAAATGTGTTTCTAGAACTAATAAATATGAACCACATTTAGACAGATTTCATTTCAGCCTAAAATTTGTTTTTAGTTCCTTCTAAAGTTTTCCAAGTGTTAGTAGAGTTTAAACTTGAATTAGCACATGTGTTTGTCTTTCCTTTTAAATTTAAATCCTAGTCATACATTCAAATTTCTAAACTTAATACCATATAGGGTCAAAAAGGTAAGTTCACCCTACTATAGGGTCTAATTTATTATTTTCAAATTTCCAGGTGTCTAACTATGCATAACAGAGGGGTTTTGCTAATTTTTATTAAGTCCAGGGGCTAAAACTGATTTTTAATTGAATTTACAAGAATTTCTGAAGTTCCAGGGGCTAGATCAGAAGTTTCCGGGGCTAGCTCGTATTTTCCGAGATTCCCAGGCGGTAGCGCGTAAGAGTACCGACCTTTATAATGCGGGACTCACGTGGACCGTCCGATTTAAAACAGACGGCTGAGCTTATAACGCCGAACCGGTACGTGGGGGTTTTATGTCTACCGTGCGATTTAAAATAGACGGTGCACAAGCGGCCACGTCGCCCTGACCGTGTGCAGGCGGCGCTGCCCGGCGGCGATCTCGCCGGAAAACTTCGGATCTTCGTCCATACTTCCTAAAACTGGGATTTCATGGCATAGATCGGTAGAGGGGAGGTCGGGGATCTCACCTCGGGGTTTTTCTTGAGCTCGGAGGCCCTGGAAGGCGGTCGGCGATGAGGTCCGAGATGGAATCGCGGCGATGCTCGTCGGAGCTGTGTCTAGGGCGCAATCTACCGAGTTTTCTGCACCTGCGTGATTCCCTGGGGGCGGTGGAACAAGATCGGCGCGTTAGATCAGAAATCCCGAGCGAAGATCGAGAGAAAACGGCCGGAGAAGCTCTGGTTCTCACCGGAAAGAAAAACAGGCGATCAGGATGAAAAAAACGGGCGATGCTGGCGCTTATATAGACGAGGGAGGGCGGCGTTTGGTTGGGATCGAGCTGGAGTCGTCCAGAACCGAAATTCGGCTGGGGGAACGCGGGTTTCCGGGGTGGTTTTGATTTGGGCGCGCGGAGGAGTTCCGGCGGTTGGCGCGATCGCGCGAGGAAGAAGATGACCGCGGGCCCCGTGTGTCAGTGAGAAAGAGAGGGGAGCGCGCGGCTGCGGGCTGGCGCGGGAGAAGGTGGGCCGGCTGGTGGGTTTCGGCCCACTGGCCGGGGTTTTCTGTTTTTCTTTTTCTTTTTCCATTTCTTTTCTGGTTTTGATTTGAATTTGAATTCCAAATTGAATTTGAATTTCTGCACCACATGCAATACGTCCAAAAATTTTTAAATTCCCCTCTTAACAGAATTTTGGGGTGTTACAGCTCTACCCCCCTTAAAAGAAATCTCGTCCTCGAGATTGGTGGATCTAGGAAAACAATTCTGGAAATTGTGCCTTAAGCTCGTCTTCTCGCTCCCATGTGGCTTCCTCTTCCGAGTGATGCTTCCATAGCACCTTGCACATCCGGATTCTTTTATTTCTTGTGAGGCATTCCATTGTCTCCAAAATCTTGACCGGTTGCTCGGCATAAGACAGATCCTCTCGCACGTCAACCTCATTCATGGGTAACATCTCTTCAGGCGTCCTTAGACATTTCTTGAGCTGTGACACATGGAATACATCATGCACATCCGATAGGCGAAGTTGATATGCCACTTCGCCTTTCCTCTCCAGAACTTGAAAGGGTCCGATGTATCGAGGTGATAACTTTCCTTTCACCTTGAACCGACGAAGTCCTCGGATAGGGGACACCTTGAGGTAGACATAGTCCCCCACGTTGAAAACGAGCTCTCTTCTCCGTACATCGGCATAGCTCTTTTGTCGTGTCTATGCTATCCTCAAATTGTTGCGGATTTCCCTCACTTTCGCCTCGGCTTCTTGTAGTACTTCGGGTCCAAACACTTTACTTTCCCCAGTTTGGTTCCAAAATAGTGGAGTTCTGCACTTTCTCCCATACAAAGCCTCAAATGGTGACATCTTCATACTGGCCTAATAGCTGTTGTTATAGCAGAACTTCGCATACGGTAAGTTCTTATCCCAACTCCGATTGTTTTTGAATGCACACGCTCTCAGCATGTCCTCAAGGATCTGATTGGTTCTTTCCATTTGTCCGTCAGTCTGAGGATGATAGGCAGAACTAAAATTCAGATGAGTCCCCATGGTTTCATGTAACTTCTGCCAGAACCTTGAGGTGAACTATGTCCCTCGATCTGACACTATCTTCTTTGGCACTCCATGGAAACACACGATCCCTGACATGTATAATTCTGCCAATTTGGATCCGCTGTAGCTTTCTTTCACGGGAATGAAATGAGCTACCTTGGTTAGCCTGTCGATGATGACCCATATCGAATCATATCCTGATTGGGTCCTAGACAGTTCCACTATGAAATCCATACCAATTTCTTCCCATTTCCATTCAGGCACTTTGAGTGGTTGCAATAATCCCGCGGGTCGTTGATGTTCTGCTTTCACCAACTGACATGTGTCACATAGGGCAACATGTTCCGCGACATCTCGCTTCATGCCATACCACCAATATCTGCTCTTGAGGTCATGATACATCTTCGTACTCCCAGGATGAATGGAATAGTCGGAATCATGAGCCTCCTTCAAAATCAATTCACGGATCTCCTTCACTTCAGGCACACAGATTCTTTTCCCGTGCCACACCGTACCTTTTTCATCCTCTCTGAAACCAGGGGCTTTATTTTCCTTGATGAGTTGTCTGATTTCTTGTATCTTCTCGTCATTCTTTTGACCATCGCGTATGTCTTGCTCTAGTGTGGAGTCCACTTCCATGGCGATGGCTTCACCACTATTCACCAGGCATAGATTGAGTCTTATAACATCGTCCTTCAATTCTGCAGGCATGTCCTTCAAGCTCAACCTATTGACCTGCGCTTTCTGGCTTAAAGCATCTGCCACGACATTTGCTTTCCCAGGATGATAGTTGATATCCACATCAAAGTCGTTGATTAGCTCTAACCATCTCCTTTGTCTGAGGTTGAGATCTGGTTGTGTGAAGATGTACTTTAAGCTCTTATGATCCGTATATATCTCTGTCCTCTTCCCCATCAAGTAATGCCGCCAAATCTTCAACGCGGGTACCACTGCGGCTAGCTCTAGGTCATGTGTAGGATAGTTCTTCTCGTGTTTCCAGAGCTGCCGGGACGCATAAGCCACGACATGCCCCTCTTGCATGAGAACACATCCCAACCCGTTTCCAGAAGCATCACAGTACACCAAAAAGTTCTTCTGCATATCTGGCATAACTATTACTGGGGCTGTTGTCAATATTTTCTTTAGCTCCTGAAAACTCGTCTCGCACTGCGGCGTCCACGTGAATGTGATTCCCTTCTCCAACAATTTTGTGAGGGGTCTCGAAATCTTGGAGAAACCTTCGATAAACCGTCAATAGTATCCAGCCAACCCTAAGAAGCTTCGAACTTCCCCGACATTCTCAGGGGTCTTCCACTTCTGTACATCCTCGATCTTGGCGGGGTCTACGGAGATTCCTCCCTCCGAGATTATATGTCCTAAGAAGGGAACTCTCTTCAACCAGAATTCACACTTGCTCAGCTTGGCATATAGTTGGTGTTCTCTCAGTTTTTGCAACACCAACCTTAAATGCCTCTCATGTTCTTCTTCATCTTTGGAAAGACGAGAATGTCATCAATGAAAACCACCACAAATTTGTCCAGATATTCCATGAATACCTTGTTCATGAGATACATGAAGTATGTCGGGGCATTAGTTAGCCCGAAGGGCATGACGGTGTATTCATACAGTCCGTACCGAGATACGAAAGCTGTCTTTGGAATATCAGTTTGCCTTATCTTAAGTTGGTGGTATCCCGACCTGAGATCAATTTTCGAGAACACACAAGCTCCCCTCAACTGATCAAACAAGTCTTCAATGCGGGGTAATGGGTACTTGTTCTTGATGGTTACTTCATTCAACGCACGGTAGTCTACGCATAACCTTTGGGTTCCGTCCTTCTTGGGCACAAATATCACTGGAGCTCCCCATGGTGAGAAACTAGGACGAATGTACCCCTTTCCTGTCAATTCTCTTAAATGATCCTTGAGTTCTTCCAGCTGCTTGGAGTCCATCCGATAAGGTCTCTTGTATATCGGAGTTGTTCCAGGCACTAGCTCAATCGCGAATTCCACTTCAAGATCAGGAGGCATATCTGGCAACTCCTCCGGAAAAACGTCTGGATATTCCCTGATAATCCTGATCTTCCCCAGTTTCACCTCAACTTGATTTAACTTATTGTTCCTCCTAGGCTCTTGTATTGTTATAAACTTTACTCTTGTGCCACTAGGGTGAGTTAGTTCCACCGTTTTGGTCGAACAATGGATGATTCCTTTATGTTTGGTCAACCAATCCATGCCCAAAATAATGTCTATCCCTTTTGAATCTATCACTATGAGGTTGGCAGTAGATACTACCCCATTAATGTCTAGATTCACCTTGGGACACACTTGTCTTGTCCTTATTTCTCCCCCTGGAGAGTTTACGGCTAGCATATGGTTCATTTGTGTCGTTGCTAAATCATGCTTCTTAACAAACCCTTGGGCAATGAACGAGTGGGTAGCACCAGAATCGAACAACAGGGTTGCAATGTGTAAATTGGCAGGAAACTTACCAACTACCATGTCAGGTGCCTCCTGTGCTTCCTCCATGGTCACGTGGTTCACCCGTCCTCGCATCACGTTCTGCTGTTGCGGCTGCACGGGCTTCTTCTTTGGGCACTTATGGGCGTAGTGCCCCACTTCACCACAGTTGAAGCATTGTACCCCAACCTTAGGTGTCTGGCCTTTGTTGTCTTGGGGTTGGTTTGGGGGTCCTTGTACTGCTGGTTGAGGTTGATACGTGGGGCGAGGCTGCTTTACAAACTAACCTTGTGGCTGTGCTGGTGCTGACGGAGGCCTGAAGTTCGGGTTGTACCCTCTCGGTGCTGAGTAGGGTACCGCAGCACGGCTCGTCTGCCCTGCGGGTTGCTGCATCAGACGTGGGCGTTTGTTGCTACCCGAGGCTTGGTGTGACCACCCCGCCTTCCTCTTGTTTTCATTTTCCAAGGCCTTCAGCTTCCTTTCCACAACAAATGCTCTGTCCACCATCTTTTGGAAGCTTTCATACTCGTTGGAGGACATTGCACAATGCATTTCCGCTGTAAGTCCTTCCACAAAGCAATCATGTTTCTGCTCGTCAGTCTCTATATCCCGTGGTGCATAACGGGATAGTTGGGTAAATTTAGTGAGGTATTCCCTCACCGTCATGTTTCCTTGCTGCAGCCCCAAGGACTCCTTCCTCTTGTTTTTAAGTTCACCCCTTGGTATGTAATGGTTGCGGAAGCTACGCTTGAACTCTTCCCAGGTGATGTTCTCAGGGTCATGATGGGCTGCCACGTAACCGGTCCACCAATCAGCAGCAGGTCCATGCAATTGGTGAGAGGCAAACAGCACCCTCTCATACCGTTGGCATTGTATGATCCTCATCTTGCTCTCAATGGTCTTTAGCCAATCATCGGCCTCCAGAGGTTCAGCAGCACTTGCAAACTTTGGAGGTTGAGTCCCTAGAAACTCACTCAACCTTCGTTGGCGTGGTGCAGCTTGTGGAGGTGGAACTTGATGCAAGTTGGCCACCACTTGAGTTAGGTTCTGGATGAGCTGATTCTGATTTTCAACCATTTGGTGGATGGGATCAACTCCATCATGGCGACCACCTCTGTCTTGTCCTCCAGAAAGATGAGGGTTGCTGGCCTCATCATTGTTGTTGGCGGGGTTGGCACCACGACCCTTTCCTCTTCCGGCCATCTATCATGATCAACCAAATGTCAATTTTAAGCATTACCTATTAACTTTCGAGTTTTGCTTGTTTAAACTTTAAAATTTTGAGACCTTATTTCATTTATATTTTCTGATGATTTCATGTCTTATGCGAATCATAAATGCACTCTTAATTCATATAGGTTCACACACCAAAGCAAAACAACCTGAAGACGAGGTTGTGGACAAACGCCCATGGCTTCCACAACTCATGTCACACACCAAGCATTAATACACCATTAACTAAGGTAACGACCTGACTACTCGACAACCTGCTAAACTAAGGGAAAGAACTCTACACTACTCGTATCACTGAGCTGGCTCCTCAGGATCTTCCTCATTATTGCGGCTGCCTTCTGACTCCGCTTTGGGTGGGGAAACTGCTGGTGGAGAAGTGCGGCGACGCCTGTTCGCCCGGCGATCTGGGGAGTCAGGAGTCCATGTGTCATTCACGGTGACACACAATTCATTCCCATCTCCTCTTTCTCTCGCCCTCAAGCTGGCTCGAAGCAACGCCTCGGTCTCCTTTAGAGTGTCACGAACATCCTGAAGCTCCTGCTGGCACTCCTGCAGTCGAGTGCTGAGCATAGCAGCATCCTCCAAGCACAGGTCCATGTGCTCATGGGAAGTCCCCTACTGCACTGGCGGGTACATGTACTCCGTTGTACCACTCTCACGCTGGAGGACATACATGTATTCCGTCCTGTCCAGGTGGCGACGATAGATGTGACTCTGGCAGGCGATTGCCTCCCAGGTGACATCCTTCTCCGCATCGACCTGTGTCGCTCGACAAGCGGGAGAGCGGTGGATCTTGAGCAGCTGATTTTCGTGGATAATCCTCATTTCTGAACTCCATTATTCTCGCTTATCACGGATGGTTTGGGTGGAGCTGTAGTGTATGATTAGCTTGCCCATATTGCCGGCGGCTTGGAGCATGCGTCGAAGACGGCGCAACAAGCCTCCTACTGCCAATCCGTAGGAGAGATACGTCACCGGACGGTTCTCCTCTCTCAGGGCCAGGGCAACTACGGGAACTCTCCCTCCGGTGGACTTGCAGGCGGTGCGGATCATGCGAACCATCTAAAATATAAAGCATTTAAAATTAAGTTAGATAAGATTTTAAACAAAAATTCCTATTTTGAATAAAAGTTGGGGTAAGATGAATAAAGTGACCCTATTAAATAACACTTTTCAACCCACACCTTTGTAAAATACTTTTTAAGAAAATAGGATCCTTAAATACGTTTATTTCTACCTAGGTCCACGTTCCTACGGGCAACCTTGGCTCTGATACCACTTCTGTCACACCTGGTATCTCCGAAGAACAACCGAGTGAATATCACATGTATGCCAGGATCATTTTCTCATACATGTGATGACAAATAGTGAAGCATCATTTATTACAAGCCAGGTGTCGAATATAAATATGTCTTACAAAGCATATGTCTTGATGGAAGATAATAAGTTCATAACATGCAAATAAACTAGCAGCAGAATATTATTCTTGGGGCTCCATCACAGGCGTTGCCCAGGGGACTCCATGAACCTAGAATCCGTATTCGGGTCCGAAGTCTTGGTCATTGAATACCACCTCATCCCCTTGACCTGAGCAGCAATTTAAACAAACAAATATGCAAGTTTGAGTACCGTTGGTACTCAGCAAGTGTGGGAAAGTTATGTCATGCATGGCTAGAAAAGGGAGAGGTTGAACTCAGGGTTAAAGCACTACGCAATTAATATCTATCACCTTAGCTTATTAAGCACCTACATTACTACATAGGTGAAATGATCCAAATCTCCCAACCCATCATCATAATCAAATAACCATACATCGTTTCCAATGTTAAGCTCCCCGCTTAACATCCACAACTTTAAAAGTCCTCATTCCTCTAATCATGAATAAGTCCAAGCCGCTCTTCACCGTGAGCACGGCTGTCATGACAGTTTTGACTCTGTAGAGTTTGCACCACTGTACCCACATGTAGTGATTTTATCCCCCGTTGCCGGGTGGACTAAAAGAACCTCCATTATGCCAGTGGCTACGAACCACATTCACACTTCCCAGGTGTGTAGCCAGGAGATCACTACGAATCCTTTGCAAAGGGATTCCCGATGAGCGTGGGCCCACTGAGGTTTCACCCCTAACAGCATACAAGAGGCTCCAACCCCGCTGCAGTGGCCCCCTCTTGAGCCTTGCGGTTCATATGGTAGTCCAGCTGACACCTATTCCCCGCACCATCCAACACACCCATACAACGCCGGGGATACACCTAATTAATTGGCCAAGCTGCCCCATCTCAGCATGTGGTTGGCACGGTAAAGCCAGGTTACATGCTCCATGAACCGGTCCTTAGGATCCAGGCAAGTACTAAACACAAACCCGAGTCTCGTGCACCCAACACCAACCAAATCATCCAACTTGCCTCGATCCCTACCTCTACATAACTCATAATATCTCATTCAAGAGTAAGGTAAATAAATTGATGATCTCATATCCCAATTATCCCATTCTAAGCATGGCTAAGCATAAGCATATAAATAAATGACATGATAAAATAAATCCCAACCCAAGCTACAAGGAAACAAGGTAATGCAATTCTAGAGAAACTTCCTAGCATGGGTTTCATATTTCAATTGACAATGCAAATAATTCTATCTACACATCCTAGTATAGGATCAAAATGGTCAAGGACACTTGCCTTCTTCCTGCTGCTCTGGGAATGGATAGTCCTGATCTTGGAAGGGAAGAATTTGCTCTGGGGCAGGTTCTACTCATGCCAACACACATAGCAAAAGAAAACAACAATCCATAAGACATAGTTCACACTTTCACTCCACACATACATACTTATGATAGTCATTCACATTTCTAAGTGTTGTGTTTACTCTAGCTGTGTTGATTTTTAGCCTTCATGCACTTTTAAACATATGTATATGATTTCTAACTTTTGTATTTCAGATTTCTGTTTGCACACTATATATGAATTTTCAATTTGAATAAATTCTTTATATTTAATTAATTTACTTCTTGACTACCAAGTTTGCATGGAAGGTATTTTCCTACTCCAAATGGGTTTTCAGATCTTCTACCAAATCCTAAACTGAAATCTTTGGATTTGGAAACTTCATTTATCATTTCCTAGTTATGCATACCTATTTTCCTATATTTTCAGATTTATTTTCTATGCCTAAATGTGAACTTTATTATGAAAATAGTAAGACACCTCATCTAAACAGAATAGGTTCTGATCTAAAATACTAAATAATATATTTTTGAACTTCTCCTCTGATGTGAACTAATTTCAATTTATTTTACAAATTTTCAGAATTATTTCCTAGCCTAAAAAATGTGTTTCTAGAACTAATAAATATGAACCACATTTAGACAGATTTCATTTCAGCCTAAAATTTATTTTTAGTTCCTTCTAAAGTTTTCCAAGTGTTAGTAGAGTTTAAACTTGAATTAGCACATGTGTTTGTCTTTCCTTTTAAATTTAAATCCTAGTCACACATTCAAATTTCTAAACTTAATACCATATAGGATCAAAAAGGTAAGTTCACCCTACTATAGGGTCTAATTTATTATTTTACAAATTTCCAGGGGTCTAACTATGCATAACAGAGGGGTTTTGCTAATTTTTATTAAGTCCAGGGGCTAAAACTGATTTTTAATTGAATTTACATGAATTTCTGAAGTTCCAGGGGCTAGATCAGAAGTTTCCGGGGCTAGCTCGTATTTTCCGAGATCCCCAGGCGGTAGCGCGTAAGAATACCGGCCTTTATAACGCGGGACTGACGTGGACCGTCCGATTTAAAACAGACGGCTGAGATTATAACGCCGAACCGGTACGCGGGGGGTTTATGTCTACCGTGCGATTTAAAATAGACGGTGCACAAGCGGCCACGTCGCCCTGACCGTGTGCAGGCGGCGCTGCCCGGCGGCGGAAGGCGGCGATCTCGCCGGAAAACTTCGGATCTTCGTCCATACTTCCTAAAACTGGGATTTCATGGCATAGATCGGTAGAGGGGAGGTCGGGGATCTCACCTCGGGGTTTTTCTTGAGCTCGGAGGCCCTGGAAGGCGGTCGGCGACGAGGTCCGAGATGGAATCGCGGCGATGCTCGTCGGAGTTGTGTCTAGGGCGCAATCTACCAAGTTTTCTGCACCTGCGTGATTCCCCGGAGGCGGTGGAACAAGATCGGCGCGTTAGATCAGAAATCCCGAGCGAAGATCGAGAGAAAACGGCCGGAGAAGCTCTGGTTCTCACCGGAAAGAAAAACAGGCGATCGGGATGAAAAAAACGGGCGATGCTGGCGCTTATATAGACTAGGGAGGGCGGCGTTCGGTTGGGATCGAGCTGGAGTCGTCCAGAACCGAAATTTGGCTAGGGGAACGCGGGTTTCCGGGGTGGTTTTGATTTGGGCGCGCGGAGGAGTCCCGGCGGTTGGCGCGATCGCGCGAGGAAGAAGATGACCGCGGGCCCCGCGTGTCAGTGAGAAATAGAGGGGAGCGCGCAGCTGCGGGCTGGCGCGGGAGAAGGTGGGCCGGCTGGTGGGTTTCGGCCCACTGGCCGGGGTTTTCTGTTTTTATTTTTCTTTTTCCATTTCTTTTCTGGTTTTGATTTGAATTTGAATTCCAAATTGAATGTGAATTTCTGCACCACATGCAATACGTCCAAAATTTTTTAAATTCCCCTCTTAACAGAATTTTGGGGTGTTACACGCTGCCGGAGCAGTACCGACGGCCACGGGAAGGGCGTCTGGTGCTACCGCGGCTCCAAGGCGGACCCCAGCAACGTCATCGGCTTCTTAGCCATCGAGGGCCGCCCCAGCTCAGGACGCATCTTCTACGTCGGTGTCCTCGGCAGGGAAGGCTCCTGAAGTGGTGTCTTTGTCGACGAAGACCCCCGAGGCTCCGCCAGCTCCGAAGCCAGCGGAGGTGACCCTGACGCCGATGGGAGCGAGTGGCTCGAGCCCTCTGCATAAAAAGCTCTGCGCGAAGTGGAACTTCCAGCCCTCCAGGTACGGTTCAACCTTATAAGGCTGTGTACTGAGCCGCTAGATGCTGTAGTTGATGCTTGGTGCTCCACTTTGCAGGGCTTCCCAGCAGGGCACCTCTGCTCCTCCTCCGCCGCAGCAATACGGAAGCCGGAGCTCCCTGTCCGCCGAAGCTCCAGCATCAGCGACGGTGCCGGAGCCTGTGCCTGAAGCAGCTCCGGATGTCGACACCCGGGCCCCCGAGGCCAGCCAACCTGCAAGCACGACTTCCTTCTGTAGCAGTGCGGCTGCCACTGGACGGGCCGCTAACCCTCCTCCTCTCCCTTTGCAAGATGCCATGGTGGCAACCCCACTGGTGGTCGAAGAGCCAGAGGGTGTCGAGGCGCTGCCTTGCCTAACGATGCCGAATGCTGTCCTGGTCCCTAGGGCCGCAAGGTCCGTCCGCTCTAGCCTGGACCAGATGCAATACACACTCGAGCAAGAGTGGGCCGAACTGAGGTCCGAGCAGGAGCGCCTCCAGGACTGGGACGACCTGCTGAAGGCACGGGTCCAGTCCGCCAGGGCGAAGGCTCAGGCTCGGGCAGAGCAACTTGAAGCTCGGGAGGAAGTGCTGGCGGAGACGGAGGACGCCATTCCGACCCTCCAAAGGAATGTGAAGAGGACCCATGCTGAGGCCGTGAGTCTCCAAGTCTCCGCCGATGCACATCTCACAGCCCTGACGGAGCTCCGAGAGACACTCGTTTGTCAGGAGGAGGCGACGGAGGCAAGGGAGAGGGAGCTCTCCGACCGTCTGGCTGCCTATGAGGCGGAGAAGATGCGCCTGGAGGAGCGGCTTCAGGGCGTCCATGGCTGGGAGATCGCTGCATTCAGGGAGTTTGACTTGGAGGAGCGGAATGCGCGGCTGGTCAACAGGGAGCATGCCCTGGTTGCTCTGGAGCAGGGGCTAGCTGCTCGGGAACACGAGTTGGCGAGGAGGAGTTCGGCGGGGGAGCTAGCTTCTTCCATCAAGGAGGTCGAAGATCTCCGGGCTTCTCGTGCCGCGGAGGCAGAGAAGGTCTAGGACTTCCTCGGCCATGCAGAAGTGGCCCTAGAACCCTTCAGCTTCGGCCCCTTGCGTCCCGGAGGGCCGGTCCAGGAGGTGGGCTAGATGCTCCCTGCCCTTGAGTCAGCCGGGGAGAAGCTCCTGACGCTGGAGAATGTCGTGGGGGAGCATCTGGTGGCTGAAGGCAAGGATCTGGTTCAGATGGTGGCAAGGCATGTGCTCACCTGCCTTCGGAGCTCCGACCCTGACATCTCCCTGGAACCTGTGGTACAGGGCCACAACGCAGAGCTGTCGGAGGTGGTGAAGTCTTCCGTGGAGGAAGTTGCCCGACTTGTAGCTGCTAGGTTCTAGCGCAAGTAGCTCCTAGGTCTCCCGCCTGCTTTGTATCCTCCTGTGTATGCCGACGCTCTACTTTTATCAAAGACTTTTTTGTTTCAAGTCTTATGTTACCTTGACTTGTTGATGTAGACTTCAGACCCTTGGCAGCGTAAAGGTCCGGAATAACTTAGCCGACGTGGACAGCTCTTTGCCGAAGCTTGGAGCTTCTTCCTCTGGGTCCATAGCAGCGTAAGGTCCCAGGGCGCTCCGGCAGTGTGGCTACCACTACTTTCGGGTCCTTGGCGACATAAGGGCCCGAGGGAAGTTCGGCTTTTGTCTTCAGCTTGCTGTAGCTGGCGTCCCAAGTCTTCTGGTCACAGCTGCAGTGGTCCGACGTCCTGCCCGCGTGGATCACCGTGATGACCACCTGGTAAGTGTGGCCCTTGTGTTAGGGCACTACTACCATTTGAATGAGGCAGGACATCAGCACCGGACCTCCTGGGAGGTCCGAAACGCCAAGGACTTGTGCGGACCTACAGTCATGGCAGAAAGAAGGGGTAGTCGTGCTCTCTGGTCACTCTTCCTTGTTTCATAGCCTTGCTGTGGCTTACGGTCCTTAGTTTAGCTGCGGGGCTTGGGTATTTGGATGTGGGTCCACCGGGTTATGGTTAAAGCCTTGCCCACAGGTATGAGCCATCCGGTTCCCTGGTACCAAGCCGTAGCGCTAGAGAGGTAGGGTACGCACGCTAAGGGTATGGAACCAGGCATAGCAGGCTATGCCCCTGGACCTCCCTCGGGCGTGAGCTTTTCGGGGGAGGACCGTTAGGTGCCATATGGCCCCCAGGCAATGAGATAACCAAAGATCCCTTATGTTACAGTCAAGATTTTGCTCGTGGGTATGAGCCATCCGGCTCCCCGGTACTGAGCTGTAGCGCTGAAGAGGCAGGGTACGCACGCTAAGGGTATGGAACCAGGCATAGCAGGCTACGCCCCTAGACCTCCCGCCGGCATTAGCTTTTCGGGGGGGGGGGGGCATTTGGCGCCATAAGGCCCCCGAGTAACGAGAGAACCGCAGGATCCCCTAGTACGCCACAGGTATTTCAAGCGAACCCGCCAGTACTAGGATAGCACAGCTCTTGCTACGGTTGGACACAAGGAAAGGTGACTGGCCACATGGCCGGAGCGGTATGGAAAGAAAGCACAAAAAGTATGGGGGCAATGTCTGGGGTCCAGTTACTTCTCTTGCCCGTAGGCGTGTTCTTGCTAGCCCCCAAGTACTCAGTTGTAGCGCTGGGGAGGCAGGATGTGCACGCTAAGGGTACGAAACTAAGCGTAGCAGGCTACACACCATGGACCTCCCGCGGGCGTTAACCTTTCAATGAGGAGACCTTCCAGTGGCACGGGACCCAGGACAAGTGTGTAGGACAGGCTCCAGACATGCCGTTTACAGTTGATATGCATGAGCAAGCACAAACTGTAAATAAAGTGTTCAAGGCAGGATAAACTTTTCTTATTTTGGACTTCTTTCAGGTAATAGGAGGTAACAGGCCGTATAAGAAGGCAGCGACCCACCCCGAATGACAAGAGTAGCTGGACTCCTCCGGGACTTAGCTGTTCTAAGCGCTATTCCTAGAGACTATAACACCCTTACAAAAAAGAGAAAAAGAAAAAATATCCTACCACTGCGCTAAGGGTAGAACTTACAGAGGGGTTCTACGTCCTGTGGTCTGGGTAGAGATACCCATCCCCTGCAGCCAGGCGAGCGCATATGGAGTGGCATACTTGTACTGGTCGGAAGGGACCCTCCCAGCTGGGGGGAGGGTTTGTCACCCCTTCTTGAGAAAGCATTGGCCGAGGCACTAGATGGCCCTACCTTGGGCTGCCTACTCTGCGCGTACCGTTGCCGGAGCATTTTGCTGCGTAGCGCATTTCGAGCAGCCTCTAGCCATGTTGCCTCGTCGACGAGGTCGATTTCTCCACTCAGAAGCTGGTTCTAGGTGGCTTCATCGTATGTCTGGACGTTGGGTGAGCCCCTGGTGTGTTCTGGGTGGAGGGCGGCTTCGACCCCCTACACCAATGTAAGAGGGTGTTTTCCCTTGTCGCATGACGGAATGACGGAAGAGCGGGGACGCCTGGTTACGCATGGAGCGTCTTGTGACGCTCGCTGTGGTTGTGATATCCTGACTCCCGGCTTAATAGGATTGATTAGAGTACTCATATCATCAACGTATACCTTCTTTTCCGGAAGCCCACCAGCAAAGGACTCCAGGGTTAAGCGTGCTTGGCCCGGAGGAATTTGGGGATGGGTGATCGACCGGGAAGTCTTCCCGGGTGCGCACGAGTGAGGACAAAAGTGTGCAGAAAAGACGAGTGGTGGTATGTGGGGCCAATCTATGATCCTAGAGAGCTGGGACGTGGGTACATACGCATGATGCGTGGGTCCTCTATGTGGGACACAGTATGGTACGTGCTGCTAATCGGATGTACGGTATGCGTATGCCAGCTGAACGTACGGACGTGGCTAAGAGGGGACGTTCCTGTCTTGGCGTTGACCGACGAGGATGTCGGTCTTCTAAGGGGGGTGGATTGTGTGATATCCTAACTCCCGACTTAATAGGATTGATAGAGTACTCATATCATCAAGGTATACCTTCTTTTCCGGAAGCCCACCTGCAAAGGACTCCGGGGTTAAGCGTGCTTGGCCCGGAGGAATTTGGGGATGGGTGACCGACCGGGAAGTCTTCTCGGGTGCGCACGAGTGAGGACAAAGTGCATAGAAAAGATGAGTGGTGGTATGTGGGGCCAGTCTATGATCCTAGAGAGCTGTTACAGTGGTCGCTGGAGTCAGAGTCGGAGTGGCCATAGACATCTTTCAACGCCCTCTTAGCATCTTGATACTACATACCCTGCTCAGCTTCGGCCTCGTGTTTGGCCTTTTGTTTGCCCTCCCTCTGGCGGGAGGTTGCGCCATCTTGGCATGACCGCTGCTGTTGCAGCTCACGGAAGCGTTCCGTGAGCTTCTTGATCTCGCGGCAGTCGTTAGTGCCATGGCTGCCGGTGTTGTGCACTAGGCACCACTGGCTGTTGTCGCTGGCAGAAAACGGCCGAGGGTGCTTGTCAGGACGCGGGGCTCGACCCCCACCGGCCGCTGCTAAAGCAGCAGTGTGTGCCCCGGCCAGAGGCTCGTTCTTGCCTCCGGTCTTGTTCTTCTTGCTGTCGCGTGAAGCAACAGCCTCTCCGTCACTCCATGCAACGGAGGTGGGTCGCGAGTGCCAGTCTCGACCTTTCGCTGCCCTGGCACATTTTTCGGCCAGGCTGAAGACCTCGGAGACGTCTTGCACGTCATGCGTGACTAACTTCTTGAGCATCTTCTTGTCGCGAACACCTTGCTGGAAGGTGACGACGACAGAGGTGTTGGAGATGCGGGGATGGTGTTCCTGACCTGGGAAAATCGCTGGATGAAAGATCGCAGCGACTCCCCATTGCGTTGACGCACAGCATGGAGGTCGAGCTCGGTGCCGGGCCGCATGTAGGAACATCCAAAGTTGGCTGTGAATCTCCAACACAACTCTTCCCAGGACGAGATGGATCCTGGGGGAAGGTTCATAAGCCATGACCGGGCTGTGCCGGTCAAAGCTACGGGGAAGTAGTTGGCCATGACGGCCTCATCCCCTCCTGCAGCTAGGATGGAGGTGGAGTAGATCTGCAGGAACTCGACGGGATTGACTGTCCCATCGTATTTTTCTAGAAAGGTGGGGTCGGAACTTGGGTGGCTAGACCACCATATGAAGGAGAGGCAGGGGTAGGGGGTGCGCGTCCCGCCGGTACGGCGCTCGGTACCTGTCTTCGAGGTTGCAACACCTCTCGCGTCGTCGCTCGATGGTGGTGCGACCATCCTCACTCGCTAGGCGACGGTTCAACTCGACCCTGAGGTCGGGTGTGGCCGTCGCGCACGGGGCTGCTACCCCTCGGGCCACCGTCGGCGTACACGACTGGGCCAGCGAGGGTTCTACCGGTTGTCTCTTGTAGGCAGGAGAGTTCATGGCAGCAGCAACAAGATGGTCAACGTCATGCCGCCACTGCTCCGCCGCCTCGTGGGTGGCACCCTCTCGCGGAGGGTTGTAGAGCAGAGCGTGTGCTGCGGCCAGCACACTCTTTGGGCTCGGCCATGGCGGTGTTGTCGCCACGGTCGGAGAAGAGAGTGGCCGAGAGGAAGCGACCACCGACAGTGTAAAAACACTGATAGCGCACCATCTGCACGGTTGCTGGTCCGTCTCGACCTGGGCGCCACGGGAGCCTTAGGGGCGCCAGCGTTCCGGTCACTGGTCTGGCCGGATTTGGGCGCTGGGGCCGCTGGTGGCACGACGGTCATCTGACTGCCAGCCTGACCAGGCCTACCCACCATGGAGCGGGAGGTAACTTTGTCGTCTCCTATTTGGAGACGACAGCGAGCTGGGCGAGAAGGCTCACCATCAGAAGTGATGTTCACCATGGTTCGCGAGAAGAGCGCGTGAAACCCCCTACCTGGCGTGCCAAATGTCGAAGTGTGAGCCGCGACACTCCTCCCAGCCTGCTCGGAAGCAGCCCGTGAGGTTCTTTTTTTCCGGAGGGGGCTTGGCGCCGTTCATGACCTAAGATCGAGGGAGCAGATAAACACGAGGATTTACGTGGTTTGGGCCGCTGGAGCGTAATACCCTATGTCCACGGGAGTGCTTGTTCTATTGCTTGAGCACGAGCGCTTGTGCGTTGCGTGATCTTGAGTGTGGAGAGTCGGAACCCTTTGCAGGGTGGTCACCCCGGTCCTTTTGTAGTCCAATACCGGGTGGTTACAATGGGGCTTGGGACCCGACAGGTGGCCTCAAAGCTTAGAGAGTCCTATACACGATCTAGGGTGAGACGGCCCCACAGGACCTCGTCGGGTGGTGCCGTGTTATGCGGCACCCAACAGCATACGGGTTGCAGAAACACATCATATTACATAAATAGTTTAGCGGAAGCGTACAAGAATGTTTTACAAATAGTTATATCCGAGTAAACTACAGCGGAAGACTATCACTCTCACAACTTATATCTAAACTAGCAACAAAGAAACGGTCCAGCCCGTGGACGTTCCTTACTAGCAACACGAAGACAATCTGCAGCGGCGAGGATGCTCTTTGAGTAAGCACTCGGAGGTTCACGAGTCTCATCGGCACCCCTTCTCATAAGCATCGAGTCAATTACCTGCAAAACAACTCGGATAGCATCCGTGAGCATAACGCTCAGCAAGGCTTAACCGTCACCCTAAACATGAAACTCTAAGTGAGGTTATGAACCTAACATAGGATGGCATAAGCATAATTAAACTCGCCTAAAAGTGCATCCTTACTTTCAGGTATTAATTGCAGCATTTTAAGTAACCCTGGGCACGCCACATCGGGAGTCCACAATCAAACAAGAAACGCTTTCCCCCGATGTAAATTGCTCATGGCATAAAAGAATCGAGTTTGCACTAGCCTATTCATCAAGATCCAATACAAAGGTAGGATAATACTTCACATCAAAATGATTAGTTCCTTTCTCATGCAAGTTCTTACTACGTCACGACTGTGAGAACAAGTATGCTCGATCCATTCCGCGAGCGACGGTGATTCGAATCAATAACACCCGGACTACACGACACGTACGCCCATACTCGACGTTGCCTACAACAACCATCACTGACGTCGTACGTGGCAGCCTTTCCCCCGTTTCACCCCCGCTGAATCGATCAAGTCGCCCCGTACAGTAGCTACTCTCATGGTGCACCTTCCGACGTGAGATGTCATGAGAATATTCCCCACATACTGCACACCGGCCGTCCGCCTGAGGCGACCCGAAAAGTCCCAACGACAGCTTCCCGAGGTACATCGGTTTACTGGGTCCCATATAGCCAGCATGAGTCCAGTACACAACTCAAACTTGTTCAACAGGGCCGCATACGGATCGGTCCTTTACCGACACGGACAGGTCTACAGCACCCAGGCCCCTATGTCCTGCTGCTCCTACAACCTTCCGGTCTCAACTTTAACTTGCTAATTCAAGTACGAACCAATCCCGTATGCCCCTGTTGTTCCTAAATCTGCGAGTAGCATCTCACCACTCGACTTCTACCGAACCGTACTTAAGCATGGCAGTTCTACACGGTGAAGGACACCTACCCAATACTCCATGGGTCATTTGGCTATGCAAAAGGAGTATCAAACACTAGACCTAATGCACAGTTCATATCTTGACCAAAAGTGAATACAAAAGAAAAACTTAACAGCTGTTAAATGCAAACCGGAGCTTGCCTTTATTTTGCAGGTGACTTATATATATATGCAGTGCAGTTAGTGAAGACCACTTGGTGCTTGATCAACTGATTTCCTCCTTCTTTGATCTCTACTCGGATGACTTCAACTCCTTCACGTAGATGCTACACGTAATGTATATGCACAATTGTTTAATTGTAAATACTTTGCTACACGTTCTAATAACAAGTTTTCAAAAACTGGAACTCTGTTTAAGAATTTAAAATGACACTGGTGCTAGTGGTTTGGGTTTGGATCTAAGCACATGATTAATGCTAAGTGGTTTTCCCCCCTCTTCTATATTGATCACCTTAAGAGGTTAAATAGAGCAAGGGTGATCCAGAGCTCCAATGGGGCTGAGAATTTTCATGTGAGCTCCTTGCCACAAGAGAGTCCTGTGGACCAAAACTTAGAACTTTTCATTGAGTGGTTTGTTCAGAATAATTTTCTAAGCAATTAAGCAAAGAAGAATTAATTCTGAGATCACACCCATGTTCATGCCAGACTTAGTGAACTACAATTTCAATTATAGCTCATAGAGTTTTCAAGAATTTTTCTAGCCTTTTCGGAGTTAAGATCTGTCCAGAACAGAATTTCCAAGTTTTTGGAAATTCTCTGAAAAAGTTTCTGTATTCAATTGAACACAGCATCTTCAAAACTGAATTTCCCTGAACAAATCAACTCCAATTGCGCTGAAACTTTTACAGGGGTTCCCTAACACCCTAAAGACTATTCTGGAAAAAATTGAGGATTTTTGGATAAGCCAAACTCCCTCAAATATTCTTTTGCTGAAAACCTTTAAAGAATATTCCAGAATTAAATAAGGATTTTAATGCAAATTGGGTTGTAGATTTGGACAGAGCTATTCAATATGAATCCAACCCAATTTGAATCACTAAATTTGGGGATTCCTAGCAAGAGTTATGAGGTTCTAAAGTTTGGGGAAAATTCTGAAATTGACCTCTGTTTATTTTCCCATTTTCAGAGACATAAGGAATTAACACCACATTTGGCCAAGCAAATTAGGTCCAATGCTTCTGAAAACTTTACTGGAGTTCAATTATTTTTGGAAGACTCTCCTGCCCAAATTTGGGGATTTTCCAATACATAGAACTCCTGGAAAAATTCCCACAAGATTTTCCTTATATGAATTAATGAGCCAAAACCAGGGGTTTTCATAATTATTGGGTTGTACATCTGGATAGTACTCTCTTAGAGGAATCCAACAAAATTTATCTCACTATTTTCGGAGCTTCCTACACCAAGTTATGCATTTTACAAGTTTGAACAACTCTCTGTTTGATTTTAAACAGCACAGTCACACGTGGGGCCCACGGGTCAGGTATTTCTTCAACCTCCCGCCAGAGCCCGCGGGTGCACACCGGCAGAAAACTTGGCATGGCTCGTTCTCTCTCATTTCTCCACCAAATGAGCTCCGGTTTCGCCCTACATGCTCCTGGGAACGTGGCGCAGCTGCCGGGCTAGGTTTCCCCGCGTGAAAACGGCTGTAGGTGGGTCGGCACCGGCAGGGCGGCTCAGGAGCTCCACATGGACGCGTTCCAGCGTGTCCAAGGCATCTCCCGGCAAGCTACGATGTCCTACAGCATCCTTATGGTCCTAGGAACATGGAACGGAGATCAAATCGTGCAGAAAATGGCTGCAACCTAGTCGTCACCGTGGACCGTGGCAGTTTTGGCTGCCGCCGGCGATTTCTCGTCGCCTGGGGCATAGGAGGGTCGTTTTGCTTCGTGCTTCGGCGTGGGAGGGCGCTGGGGCATCTAGTTGCTGTGGTTTGAATTGTAGGAGGGATGATCAATCGGTTTGGGTGAATTTCAAGAATTAATCAAGGTCTGTTCTATACGTGCACCGGTACCAAAATTCAAATTCCGGCGAACCGGCGTCGGAGGAGAGCAGGGGGACGACAGGATGATGATCAGTACCTCCTGGCGCACCTCTGTGGCCTCTTGAGCATGCCGGAGAAGCGCTGGACTGGCCGGGAGACGATCAGCAATGGAGGCGTCGTGGCTCTGGTTTGGCCGGAAGAAAACTGGCTCTGCAGCCGTGGGGAAAGGCCGGGGACGAGCTGAGCACACGTTGAGGATGTCGGGGAGACTTTGGCGCAGCTCTGGCATGGTCCAGCCGGCGTTCAACTCGTGGGAATGGCTCAGCGGCGATCAACCGAGGCACAGCAGCATGTTTGGGGTCGGGTGAGCGCGTGAGGAAGAAAAACACTCGTGGCTGCCTCGGCTGTGCGAGAAAATCACGTAGGGAGGGCACCGCCAACCCCCGTGCTGCCAGCAACCGGTGCAAAGAGCAGGAGGTGGCTCGGAGCAGCTCCCGTGGTGTCGCCCGGTGGAATGTCTCGGTGGAGTGAGGAAACAGAGAGGAGACTTAGTGTGCAAGTCTAACTCACACTATGACATGTGGGTCCCACTGCCCCTTCTTATCCCCCTCATTTTTCTCACAAATATCTCCACCTTTTGGCAAATGCTGGAAATCAAATGGTGAGAATTCAAACCTGTATTGTGTTTGGGTAATTTGGACAAGTTACATCCAAATTCAAATGTATATTTGAATTCCTTGCAAATTTAAGCCCATTTGGAAAATGGATAGCAAATATCTTCAAAAATTCATGAGACTTTGCCTACCCCCTAATTTTGACCTAAGAAATTCAAATATGAACTCTAATATTTGCGTTGGCTGCTGCAAATGAGGTTTTTAATACAACAGTTTGAAAACCATTGTGTTACTCATTTGAATTTTTTGAGTGGAACAAATTGTTCCAAAATCTGACTTTAGCCTTTCTCCCACATATGGGAACTCCCCAACTTGGTTTTTGATCCCTCTTGGGTTCCAAGTCTTCAAATAAATATTTGAACTTGTGTGAAGAAGGCTCTCATGTGTATTATCACATGTGGAAAACGTTTTAACAAGTCCCATTTTTCATACATGTGAAACCAACTTTGTGCAAACAAGAGTTTCTTTGTATGCATATTTTGGGACCTTTACAATCCTCCCCCCTTAAAAGAATCTCGTCCCGAGATTATAAGGTAAAAACGAGAGGGAGGATGGTGAAAAATTATAGGTTGTGCGACGTCAAGGGTTGGTATGATTGACACGAAGAAATCCTTCGCTCTCCCATGTCGCTTCAACCTTGGAGTAAGCACTTCCTAAAACTTTATAGAACCACAACGTATGGTCGCGTGTGGTTCGGTCCGTTGTGTCGAAGATCTGAACCAGTCCCTCCTGAGGCGTGAGATTTGGTTTCAATTCCCCGGTATTCCCAGCTGAATGGTGGTTAAACACTTGAGGCACTTCTTCAGCTGAGAAATGTGGAAGATGTCGTACACATCAGTGAATATCGCTGGTAATTCCAGCCGGTATGCAACGGATCCACATTTTTTTGAAAACCTGGAATGGACCGACGAATTGGGGGCGAATAGAAATTTTGACAAGTGAGCCTCGTAAAAAATCTTTCTCCCTCGACTCCGGGTTACGGGGTACGACGATTCTGTCCGTAATCACAGGACGTCGTCTCCGTCTTTCCGGAAATACTTCAGTTTCCCCCACTGTCTATACATCTCCGCAAATTTGACATGCCCTTATCACGTTTCTGGGCTGCCACCTTTTCTTCGCGGATGGTGGGGATGAAATCTAAATTGTAGAGAGCTCTAAGGGGAACCATGCGTAATGGTGGCTTGCTCTCTTCCAATGGGTGATGGTTGGATTACGAACGTGTGACTTGCGACTCCCTCATTTGCCCATGTTAACCTTGCCGGGGTGATAATGGATCTCTATTTCGTAATCCTTTATCAACTCCAACCCTCTTTGCTGCCTCATGTTACACTCCTTCTGAGTGAATATGTACTTGAGGCTCTTGTGGTCGATATATGAAATGCACGAGGTTACCGAGTAGGTAGTGCCTCCACATTTTGAGTATGAGTACCACGACAGTGAGTTCTAAGTCATGAGCCAGGTAGTGTTGCTCATGATTCCTGAGTTGCCGTGATCCATATACGACCACCGTTTGGTTTTGCATCAGCACACATCCTAGCCCAACGCCGGATGCGTTGCAGTACACAATGAACGGTCTTGTTGTGTTTGGCTGTGCCAAAACCGGTGCTGATGTTAAGTGTTTTATTAATGCCTTGAACGCTGCTTTACATGCTGGACTCCAAACCTATTTGGTAGCCTTCTTCAGCAGCATGTCCTAGGCTTGGCAATCTTCGAGAGGTTCAAAATGAACCTCCGATAATATCCCGCGAGTCCGAGGAAACTCCGTACCTCGTGAGCAGTTCTCGGGGATTTCCAATGGAGCACTGGTGCGATATTATTCGGGTTCACAGCGATGCCCTTCGCTGAGATGAGATGCCCGAGACAAAGTACTTGTGATATCTAGAATTCACACTTGCTGATTTCACGTATAGCTTGTGATCCTGCAGCCGTTGCAAGACTATACGCAGGTGCTTCTCGTGTTCTCCCTCCGACTTGGAATAAACCAGTAGGTCGTCGATTAAGACCACGACAAACATGTCCAGCTCCGGCATGAATACCGAGTTCCTTAAGTACATGAACTAAGCTGGAGTGTTGGTAAGGCCAAGGAATATGACAGGTACTCATAAACTCCGTACCTCGCTGAAAAACTGTCTTCAGAATAGCCTCAGCCCTTATCTCAATCTGATGGTACCCTTATCTTAAGTCATCTTGGAAAAGATCTTTGCTTTGACCAACTGATCAAACAATATGTCGATCTGTGGTAACGGGTACTTGTTCTTGATTGTTACAATATTAAGCGGACGAAAATCAACACTAAGTCGTAGTGTTTCGTCCTTCTTCCTACTACACAGCGCAGAGCAACCCCAAGGTCATGAGCTTGGTTGTATAACACATTTGCTCATGGTTTCCCTTAGTTGCTTCTTCAACCGTTCTCTTTGCTGTGCAGAACAGCCTCTTCTGTCCTAACCCAGATTTTGATCCGTTTAGAAGCATTTTCACAACTCAGATCGAATACCAAAGTTAAAGTTAACTTCAATACCTTTCCAATGCATATTCAAATGCCTCCATATCACTTCTGGATCAACAGTTATGATTGCTCAAAGTTGACAGAATTTCTGGATAAAATTTGCCAGCATCTCCTTTGTATGTGGCTACTTTATCACAGTTGTATATGAAGATACAGTAAGAATCTGAGCAAACTCTGAACTACAACAATGTTGCGTATCTCATAACCTTTCTAAAGGTGTATCACAGGTTCCCTAGGGATTTTTCTACAGGAAGTTATGGCTTAAAAACAGAAAGGTCCAGAGAGGTTTTGCTACTGTCCTGGTTCTGAACAGTTTGCCTTCAACTGGACTTTTCACCAACTTAACTTATGATTTTGCTCTGGAGGTCTACAAGAGTGTTGTAGAGAACTTGAAAAGCCTTCCAGAACTGTATCATACAACTTAATTGGTTGAAGCTACTCAGAGTTATGCTCTGTTAAATTCCAGCAAAAATTTCTGCCAGAAACAGAGCACTCTGTTTTTGAAATCTTTAAATACTAGACACTCTCTCATTTGAATCTTAGTTCAAAATAAGAGTTCAGTAACTAACATTTGTTTCAAACTTCCATTTTTAGTTGAAAGTTAGCTTATGAATCATTTCTTCATAGGTAAGAATACTATCCAGTGTAGTACGGTGGCGATGCACCGTAAGACATATGACGGTACTACGTTGCCTCACCAAAGAAAAACCTAACCGGATTACACCGGCATATACGTATCCTTAGGTGGCACTAAAATGGTCACTCGCAAACATGTTCTACACGCACTAAGGTTTTCGTGGTTAGCACCTACATAAGCCACACTCAATCATCAGGTTCGGCTGCACACCGAACCCGGTATCCATAACAGTTTGTACACCCGACCGTCATCACTCGCCCAGGTGTTCTCAAGCCAAACACCCCTTGAGCTACGTGTTCACGTTACTGACCACGTGACGGGGTCTCCCAAATTGCACCACGCACGTCAGGGAATGGCGTTGCTCGAATACCCCAAACGACATGAAGAGTCGTAGAGGATACTAAAGCGAGTCGGGTTACCTGCCACCCGTGAGGCTCCACCCTTCAGCTTGTGCGCACTAGTGGACAGCGCATACGTGCACCCCCAAGACATAGACGTCCTGAGATGCACGATTTTCTGACATAACACATAAGTTAGGTTGCCACCTTCATAATATGCTAATAGTAGTCCTTATGTGGGCCTAGTACCGTTATCTCAACGTATCCTAAGTTTTTGACATAATATGATGCTCAATCCGTGCTCTGTTCCCAACGCAGCTCTGATACCATGTGTGACAGCTCTGATACCATGTGTGGCAGCTCTGATACCACGCTGAGACGGCCCCACGGGACCTCGTCGGGTGGTGCCGTGTTATGCGGCACCCAACAGCACACGGGTTGCAGAAACACATCATATTACATAAATAGTTTAGCGGAAGCGTACAAGAATGTTTTACAAATAGTTATATCAGAGTAAACTACAGCGGAAGATTATCACTCTCACAACTTATATCTAAACTAGCAACAAAGAAACGGTTCAGCCCGTGGACGTTCCTTACTAGCAACACGAAGACAATCTGCAGCGGCGAGGATGCTCTTTGAGTAAGCACTCGGAGGTTCCCGAGTCTCATCGGCACCCCTTCTCATAAGCATCGAGTCAATTACCTGCAAAACAACTCGGATAGCATCCGTGAGCATAACGCTCAGCAAGGCTTAACCGTCACCCTAAACATGAAACTCTAAGTGAGGTTATGAACCTAACATAGGATGGCATAAGCATAATTAAACTCGCCTAAAAGTGCATCCTTACTTTCAGGTATTAATTGCAGCATTTTAAGTAACCCTGGGCACGCCACATCGGGAGTCCACAATCAAACAAGAAACGCTTTCCCCCGATGTAAATTGCTCATGGCATAAAAGAATCGAGTTTGCACTAGCCTATTCATCAAGATCCAATACAAAGGTAGGATAATACTTCACATCAAAATGATTAGTTCCTTTCTCATGCAAGTTCTTACTATGTCACGATGTGAGAACAAGTATGCTCGGTCCATTCCACGAGCGACGGTGATTCGAATCAATAACACCCGGACTACACGACACGTACGCCCGTACTCGACGTTGCCTACAACAACCATCACTGACGTCGTACGTGGCAGCCTTTCCCCCGTTTCACCCCCGCTGAATCGATCAACTCGCCCCGTACAGTAGCTACTCTCATGGTGCACCTTCCGACGTGAGATGTCATGAGAATATTCTCCACATACTGCACACCGGCCGTCCGCCTGAGGCGACCCGAAAAGTCCCAACGACAGCTTCCCGATGTACATCGGTTTACTGGGTCCCATATAGCCAGCATGAGTTCGGTACACAACTCAAACTTGTTCAACAGGGCCGCATACGGATCGGTCCTTTACCGACACGGACAGGTCTACAGCACCCAGGCCCCTATGTCCTGCTGCTCCTACAACCTTCCGGTCTCAACTTTAACTTGCTAATTCAAGTACGAACCAATCCCGTATGCCCCTGTTGTTCCTAAATCTGCGAGTAGCATCTCACCACTTGACTTCTACCGAACCGTACTTAAGCATGGCAGTTCTACACGGTGAAGGACACCTACCCAATACTCCATGGGTCATTTGGCTATGCAAAAGGAGTATCAAACACTAGACCTAATGCACAGTTCATATCTTGACCAAAAGTGAATACAAAAGAAAAACTTAACAGCTGTTAAATGCAAACCGGAGCTTGCCTTTATTTTGCAGGTGACTTATATATATATGCAGTGCAGTTAGTGAAGACCACTTGGTGCTTGATCAACTGCTTTCCTCCTTCTTTGATCTCTACTCCGATGACTTCAACTCCTTCACGTAGATGCTACACGTAATGTATATGCACAATTGTTTAATTGTAAATACTTTGCTACATGTTCTAATAACAAGTTTTTAAAAACTGGAACTCTGTTTAAGAATTTAAAATGACACTGGTGCTAGTAGTTTGGGTTTGGATCTAAGCACATGATTAATGCTAAGTGGTTTTTCCCCCACTTCTATATTGATCAACTTAAGAGGTTAAATAGAGCAAGGGTGATCCAGAGCTCCAATGGGGCTGAGAATTTTCATGTGAGCTCCTTGCCACAAGAGAGTCCTGTGGACCAAAACTTAGAACTTTTCATTGAGTGGTTTGTTCAGAATAATTTTCTAAGCAATTAAGCAAAGAAGAATTAATTCTGAGATCACACCCATGTTCATGCCAGACTTAGTGAACTACAATTTCAATTATAGCTCATAGAGTTTGCAAGAATTTGTCTAGCCTTTTTGGAGTTAAGATCTGTCCAGAACTGAATTTCCAAGTTTTTGGAAATTCTCTGAAAAAGTTTCTGTATTCAATTGAACACAGCATCTTCAAAGCTGAATTTCCCTGAACAAATCAACTCCAATTGAGCTGAAACTTTTACAGAGGTTCCCTAATACCCTAAAGACTATTCTGGAAAAATTTGAAGATTTTTGGATTAGCCAAACTCCCTCAAATATTCTTTTGCTGAAATTTTTTAAAGAATATTCCAGAATTAAATAATGATTTTAATACAAAATTGGGTTGTATATTTGGACAGAGCTGTTCAATATGAATCCAACCCAATTTGAATCACTAAATTTGGGGATTCCTAGCAAGAGTTATGAGGTTCTAAAGTTTGGGGAAAATTCTGAAATTGACCTCTGTTTATTTTCCCATTTTCAGAGACATAAGGAATTAACACCACATTTGGACAAGCAAATGAGGTCAAATGCTTCTTAAACATTTACTGGAGTTCAATTATTTTTGGAAGACTCTCCTGCCCAAATTTGGGGATTTTCCAATACATAGAACTCCTGGAAAAATTCCCACAAGATTTTCCTTATATGAATTAATGAGCCAAAACCATGGGTTTTCATAATTATTGGGTTGTACCTATGGATAGTACTCTCTTAGATGAATCCAACAAAATTTATCTCACTATTTTCGGAGCTTCCTACACCAAGTTATGCATTTTACAAGTTTGAACAACTCTCTGTTTGATTTTAAACAGCACAGTCACACGTGGGGCCCACGAGTCAGGTGTTTCTTCAACCTCCCGCCAGAGCCCGCGGGTGCACACCGGCAGAAAACTTGGCATGGCTCGTTCTCTCTCATTTCTCCACCAAATGAGCTCCGGTTTCGCCCTAAATGCTCCTGGGAACGTGGCGCAGCTGCCGGGCAAGGTTTCCCAGCGTGAAAACGGCTGTAGGTGGGTCGGCACCGGCGGGGCGGCTCAGGAGCTCCACATGGACGCGTTCCAGCGTGTCCAAGGCATCTCCCGGCGAGCTATGATGTCCTACAGCATCCTTATGGTCCTAGGAACATGGAACGGAGATCAAATCGTGCAGAAAATGGCTGCAACCTAGTCGTCACCGTGGACCGTGGCAGTTTTGGCCGCCGCCGGCGATTTCTCGTCGCCCGGGGCATAGGAGGGTCGGTTTGCTTCGTGCTTCGGCGTGGGAGGGCGCTGGGGCATCTAGTTGCTGTGGTTTGAATTGTAGGAGGGATGATCAATCGGTTTGGGCGAATTTCAAGAATTAATCAAGGTCTGTTCTATACGTGCACCGGTACCAAAATTCAAATTCCGGCGAACCAGCGTCAGGGGAGAGCAGGGGGACGACAGGATGATGATCAGTACCTCCTGGCGCACATCTGTGGCCTCTTGAGCACGCCGGAGAAGCGCTGGACTGGCCGGGAGACGATCAGCAATGGAGGCGTCGTGGCTCTGGTTTGGCCGGAAGAAAACTGGCTCTGCAGCAGCGGGGAAAGGCCGGGGACGAGCTGAGCACACGTTGAGGACGTCGGGGAGAATTTGGCACAGCTCTGGCATGGTCCAGCCGGCGTTCGACTCGTGGGAATGGCTCAGCGGCGATCAACCGAGGCACAGCAGCGTGTTTGGGGTCGGGTGAGCGCGTGAGGAAGAAAAACACTCGTGGCTGCCTCGGCTGTGCGAGAAAATCACGTAGGGAGGGCACCGCCAACCCCCGTGCTGCCAGCAACCGGTGCAAAGAGAAGGAGGTGGCTCGGAGCAGCTCCCGTGGTGTCGCCCGGTGGAATGTCTCGGTGGAGTGAGGAAACAAAGAGGAGACTTAGTGTGCAAGTCTAACTCACACTATGACATGTGGGTCCCACTGCCCCTTCTTATCCCTCTCATTTTTCTCACAAATATCTCCACCTTTTGGCAAATGCTGGAAATCAAATGGTGAGAATTCAAACCTGTATTGTGTTTGGGTAATTTGGACAAGTTACATCCAAATTCAAATGTATATTTGAATTCCTTGCAAATTTAAGCCCATTTGGAAAATGGATAGCAAATATCTTCAAAAATTCATGAGACTTTGCCTACCCCCTAATTTGGACCTAAGAAATTCAAATATGAACTCTAATATTTGCTTTGGCTGCTGCAAATGAGGTTTTTAATACAACAGTTTGAAAACCATTGTGTTACTCATTTGAATTTTTTGAGTGGAACAAATTGTTCCAAAATCTGACTTTAGCCTTTCTCCCACATATGGGAACTCCCCAACTTGGTTTTTGATCCCTCTTGGGTTCCAAGTCTTCAAATAAATATTTGAACTTGTGTGAAGAAGGCTCTCATGTGTATTATCACATGTGGAAAACGTTTTAACAAGTCCCATTTTTCATACATGTGAAACCAACTTTGTGCAAACAAGAGTTTCTTTGTATGCATATTTTGGGACCTTTACATAGGGCTTCGTCCTCTGAGTAGAGTGGCCAGCGGGGAGTTAAGTCCCTCCGTCCGGCGCGCTGAGCGCCCCTGACTGCTTGTCAGGTGATGATGAAGATGCAGTCTTTTCGCCGCGTCTCCTCGCCCTATATGGACGACACTGTACTGCTGTCACACCTTGCCATCCTGTCTTGTCACCGTAATGGCGAACGGGCAAGGGATGGAGGTGTGCATAGTGCGCCATGCTTCTGGGAAGGCGCGAGCCTTGAATGCGAAGCCTGACAGCGCACTTCCTTATTGACTTCATCGACCCACGGCCCACGAAGGATCGTGGGACACGTGGTGGCTCTGGAGCTCTTACCGACAGGCTTGGTGTCTGGGGGCACGTGGCGACTTCGGACCTTACCTGAGCTGGGAGACTCGGACCGGAGCATGGGACACGTGTCAGCACTGGAGCTATTCTCAGCGGGGAGGCGGTTTGGAGCCAGGGAACACGCGGCAGCTTCTGACCTCACCTTAGCAGGGAGGCTCAGACTGGAGCCCAGGGCATGTGTCAGCACTTGAGCTGTCCTCGGTGGGGAGGCGGCTCAGAGCCGGAGGACACGTGTCAGCTCCGTACCTCAGCGGGGAGGCTTAGGACGGAGCTCGGGGCACGTGCCAGCCCCGGTGCTGTCCTCTTCAGGGAGGTGGTTCGGAGCCAGGGACACATGCGGCTCCGGACCTCACCTCAGGGGGGAGGCTCAGGTCGGAGCCCATGGCACGTGTCAGCTCCGGAGCTCAGGCGCACGCAGTAGCCTCAGGGTTGATCATGGGGCCCAGAGCACGTGGTTTTGTTGGGGCCCACCTCAACAGGGAGGAAGGGCACGAACTGTCTTTTACCCACTATGCGGGGGTACTCGGTCTGCAGAGTATAGATAATTACAGTAGCAAAAAAGTAGTAAGAAAAACAGCAGCAAAATTAGCACTCAAGCAGCATTACAGCAGCAGAATAACAGCACCATTAGATTGAAGGAAAACCTGAACATTTTCACATCCTTATACTGTAACCGTCCTGACTTTTGTAAAGTTGATTTCAACTGATGAAACAAAGTTAAGGCGAAGACAGACTATATTTGTGTCACATAAAATGATAAACACAACAATGGACATGTGAGGGAGCTAAAAATTTTCTTCACCTCTTGATTAGCATATGCTAACCTGAGGAGTGAACTTTACTCCCTAAATTGTACTCATGTGCACCTACTCCATATGTAGAGGATGGAAGAAAATTTAAACACCATTTGAATTCCTATGAAAGGATTCATGTTCAGATTGCCCAAATGCATACAAATGAATTCACTGATGCACTCCCCATGTATCAATGAGCTCATGATCCAAATTTGGATATTTTTGGAGCTCGTATACCAATTTTTCCGAGGAATATTCGAAGGAAAGTTCAAATTCAAGTTTGAATTTGAAAACTGAACCAAACATGCTCAATTTTGAAATTTGAGTTTAGATTCAAATTCCTCACATCATGTTTGGTCTATCGTCCAATTTTGGCGGAATTTGGACGAAGGCGGTGAGGGAATATTAAAGCGCAAAGGGGGAGACATATTTGGGGGTGTTGTGGCCCACATGTCATACACACCCAACACAAACCGACTCTGTTTCCCTCTCGGTTGCACACGATCTCGACAGCGCCCCGGCGCCACCCCGGCCCGAGGACTCAGGTGCCAGCTCCTGCTTCCACTCGTGAGCTTGGTCTGATCTTCCCCACACCGAGTGCACCAAAGCTATTTCGCCTCTCCCAGCTCGCTCTCAGCCTCGATGGCTTGCTCCCGGGAAGCACCCAGCCCGCCCGCTCTCTGTTTCTACCGATCACGCCATAGCAACCCGAGCTCGGTTGCTCAAGCTCCCCACAGCAAAGAGCAGCGTCAACGCGTTCTCTAGCCGGCTAGCACTTTTCCTCCACTGTCCCATGCTCGTTTGCGTGCGGAAATTTAAAGTTTTGGTCGGGCGCCCGAGTGAAGCTGAAGTAAACCAAGTTCGGTAACCTTGGACAGCTCAAACCGAAGAAGCTCACGCTCAAGAGAGCCACTCCCTCGGTGCACCGGAGACCCTAGCTACTCCTCTCCGAAGCTCAGCCCTAGCCATTGATCACAGAGCAAGAATTTGGAGATTTCCTCCCGGGCGGCGCAATTTAACCCCGAGGTGAGGATTCAGGAAATTCACGTTCAATTCTTGTTTCTAGTGATTCAAACTTCGCACAGAGACTCCTCACTACCTAGCGCACTTGCTCCATCGATTTTAGACCTAGATATGGGGTGTAGAGGGAGAAAATCCAAATTTTGTCCACGGCGCACCGCGGACCCCGTCGGCCGCACGGTGCCGATGGGTTTGGAGAGCTCCCCGGCCGGTTTGGTTGCCATGTCCATCTTCTACACGTCCCCTGGTGCTTTAGAGCTAAAAACCCGACGGTTTAGTGAAGAAATGAGCCTCCCCGACCTCACTGGAACCCTAGCAAGCGCTGTGACCAGTGCGCACTGTTTTTCCGGTGATCTTCGGCAGCCGCCGACCTCACCCACGTGTTTAGTGTCTCATATTAGGGGGGGGGGGGGCGAGTAGGAGGTCGGGTGGTGGCCAGGAAGGCCCTTCCGGCGACCCTCGCCGGAGGGCGCCGCCGCTGTCCTCTGTTGGCGCGAGGTTGAAGAGAGTGCTGACGTGTGGGGCCCGCCGGCAGCGTTTAAACTTTTCCAGGATTTTCTGAATTCAGTTACTTTGAACAGCCATAACTTTGTGTAAAAGTGTCCAAAAATTACCAAATATTTTTTGTTGGATTCCTCTAAGAGAGTACTATTCAGGGATATAGCCCAATATTTATGAAAATCCCTGGAATTGGTTCATTCATTCATAGAAGGAAAATCTTGTAGAAATTATTACAGGAGTTCTGTTTATTGGAAAATTCCCAAATTTGGGCAGGACATTCTTCCAAAAATCGTTGAACTCCAGTAAAAATTTCAGAGGCATTGGACCTCATTTGCTTGGCCAAATGAAATGGCAATCCTTTATGTCTCTGAAAATAGGAAAAATGAACGGAGACATTTTCAGACTTTTACCCAAGTTGGAAAAATCCATATCTCCATGTAGGAAGCTCCAAAAATAGTAAAACCAATTCCTATAGACTCAGGACATTTTGTACTTCACAAAAACCTACTTTGCAGTATAGGAAAGCTTAATATCTAGGGGGTAAAGGCAGATTTGTTAAAATCACATAAGGAATTATTGTGATCACCTTGAGCCCATTCATGATATCAATTTTTGCACACTGCCTAAATACCTTCCATAGAAGCTGTGGTTAAGTTTTCAGATTCATTGGACCTATGGAACTTGAGCTACCATCTTTTAGGTTTAAGTGTTCATATATTCGACTTAGTCATATGGTAATTAATAGTACCTCCATTTCACTTAGTATTTTCTTCTCTAAGGTTGTAGAGCCAACAACAGAAACCTTACTATTGTTTATCCCTCTTATGTGTGATTTAACTTGTACAACAGCTTTGAATCATTTTCTAAATTGCTTTTGAATACATGTGCATAAATCATCTTAATAGCTCACGTGACGTTGACGTTCGACGAGAACTCAACTCCGCAGCGAGGATCTCCATC
Source organism: Neostapfia colusana (assembly GCA_030760725.1). Taxonomy (NCBI): domain Eukaryota; kingdom Viridiplantae; phylum Streptophyta; class Magnoliopsida; order Poales; family Poaceae; genus Neostapfia; species Neostapfia colusana. The sequence goes on from JASWHV010000020.1 coordinate 12,058,126, forward strand.
TCGTGACGAGTTTGACAGATTCTCCGGAGGAAGACTAACTCCTAGCTTCTAACAAAAACCGTTGAGCAAGGCAAGCCCCAGTTTGCATATAATTACAGTTTTAAATTTTGCGTTACTTCACCTCATGGTTATTAGACTTGATATTATGCATTATGTCTAGGATGATTGAAACCCACTTGCATGGCTATTACATCCCCGAGTAGAAGGTTTAGTGTAGGCTTTGCCTTGTCGTAGATGCTAGGTTAATATTGTAGCTAGCTCGGTAGAAGTTCAGTAGTAAAAAGCTACTCGCTAGAAAGGTCGAGTAGTGGAGTTACTCACGAGAGGTTGGTGATAATAGCATCCTCATAAAATATGAGATGGGGACAGGGAGTTCCTGTAGGATGGAGCGCTCAAGGTTGGTCTCAACCTGCGATGGGTGTGACAATGCTTGAGACCACGTTGGGCCTGAGCCGGGATGGTAAGGTCAATGTGGAGGTTGGGTTTAGCCACGTCCGTGTCAGTTAAGGACCGCGCGTATGCGGCCCCGCTGGACAAGATTGAGCTGTACCAGATATATAGTGGGGTATGGGACCCATAAAACCGATGTAACTCGATAGACCGTGATATAGAAACTCATCCTTCGCATGGGAATGGCGTTGAGAAGGCGGGAGGTGTAAATCCTTTAGCGGACAACTTCGACGTGTCCGCGTAGAGGACCATCCTGCTCGGCGTGAAACGTTTTTCTATGTCGGGGTGTCATGTGAAAGGTTGTTGCATACAACGTAAGAAAGAGCTCTTGAGAGAGTCTTTCGAGGCGTGTGTATATGTCGTGTATTCTGGGTTGTTATTGATTCGAATCACCGTCGCTCGTGGAAGAGGATTGAGCATACTTGCCCACTGCGCCGTGACGTAGTAAGAAGAGGAACTAAGTCTCTTAACTTGCTGTTTATGGATTAATCATTGTATTGGAACCTTGACTGAATTATATTTAGTGCCAACTAAGTTTTTACTCCACCTTAGGCTAGCAACATCGAGATAAGCATTTCTTGTTTGATTGTGGACTTCCGGTGTTGTGAGGCGTGGGGACCACTAAAATGAAGGCTATATGAATATGAATATAAGGATCAACTTTAGTCAAGCTTCATTTTGTAAATTCATGTTCCAACTGTCTTACTACCCCTGCATGTAGAGTTACATATTTAGGATTGACGGTTAAGACTTGCTGAGTCTTAGTGCTCACGGTTGCTTCTGAGCTGTTTTTTGCAGGTCGCAGGATGCCTGCTATAAAAAGTGTTGTTCGGTGAGACGGCGAACCTCACGGTTCGTTCAACTCATTGGAAACCTAACCGCTGCTTTTCTTTGGTGAAGCTAGTAGGAAGCGTTCACGGGCTGAACGACTTCTCTTCGGCGTAGTTAGGGTCGAGAGTGAGTAGTTGTCCAATTTCTAAATTCTGCTGCGTATGCATATTATGTTGTAAAAGATCTTATCGTGAGTAATAAAAGGGTTTCATATGTTGTTACCGTCTTTTTGCATGCTGTTGGGTGCCGCATCACACGGCACCAACCAGTGCGATTCCCGGACGAGAGCGTCGCCGACCCCGTCGTTGGCGGGGCGGGCGCCCCTCACATATACTGAAACAGACAAGGCGAATAAGACTTGGCCCTATTAGATTGAAGGAATTTCACATGGAATCTAGAAAGAATCAGAATATCAAAAGTTGTAGATTTTTTCTATCAAAATCTGTCTCAACTTCTGAAGGCGAACGGAAAATACATAATCCTGTAATGGACCGAGCCTACTGTCAAGACCGTCGACATGGGTCATGGGCCTTGTAATCGCGTGAGTCTGGAATGTTTTTACCGGCCTGTGGCCACTGAACGATGTCACGATGTGGTAGGTGAGACAGAAGAGAATGACAATCTACGAACCTTAATCCTCTCTGCTTTCCCCTTCAGTCTCCACTCTATCCTTGAATTCTCGTGATTCTACCTCCATCCGAACTTTCAACCAGAGTTACATTGTTTCGCCTGGTTTCAGCCAAAGTACAAGTTCATAAGTTTACATGTTCAGGTAAGATTAGAAGAAAAAGCTCAATAGCAGCTACTCACTGCCACTAAGACTTCTTGCAGGTCTCTACTCTTGGCAGCGGCGGTTCAGCATATATCAATATGCTGCTCACAGCTCACGATCTATCTATCTGAAATGTTCAGAAAGCTAATAACCTCTAGTGACTATCTTATCTGCGAACATCTTGCCAGTCTTTATTATCATACTTTCTCCGTTTCGAATTATTTGACATTGGTCGTCAAATATTTCGAAACAGAGGAAGTATGTGTTAGTGCATTGTCAAGTTGAAATCCTTGCCTTTCAAATGACTTCCTTGTAACGAGATAGAATGGGGACATAAATCAACCCTGAAAAATGGCGTATCACAGGTGCAAAATCACTTTAGACAGTTGTGTTATAGAACGAGTATACACCAAACCTGTTCCTTCAAAAAAAGTATACACCAACCAAAGGCTAGACCATGACATAGCTATCAACTAGTAAAAATTAAAGAGCATAAAATCCAGATCACATCAAGAACTATGCCCCCATTTTTTTTGCAAAATCACTGTTTTCATTACCCAAATTTTTAGTTCATCCTTTTGCGAGCAAGGGAACTCAGGAATCAGCAGCGGTTCAGTTTCAGCACCATATAGAGGAGGATTGCAGGTCGCTTAATCCCAGACGCCTCCTGCTCCAAAAATATGTAATTTACGCTGTTCATTTTTCTCTCTTCTTTTGTTGATGCCTTGTCTTCTGTCTTGTTTTGTGGACGATACCTTTCACTACCGTAGAAGTGATGTACAGTCACGAGAGTAGAGAGACGAGAGCCAACATTGCAACTAGGTACTCCTTTCTTTCCAAGGATAGAAGATGAGGACTAGTTTCATTAAAACCTGTGTAATTATGTCACATGCAAACGTCCCGCAGAAAGATCAAAATATATTTAATTCATTTATTGTTTCTTTGATGTTAGAATTTAAGCTGGCGGTAGGTGTTTAGAATTCTATATTGAGAAGTAAAATCCGTTTGCCCTTGCATGTTTTCTAATAGTATGCAAGGCTATTCCCAACAGGGGTTTCATTTTTAATAGCATGTTAGCATATTTGGTGACGTGACCAGTGAATAATAAAGAGAGATAAGAAACCGGTTTCATATAGATGAAACTATAGGTGTACACTGTTTTATGAAACTGACGACATTGAAGCTAACTGTTTCAATTCGTATGGAAATCTAATCAAACATCATCAAGGACTAAATGGCACGATAAACACAGGAAAAACAATGCATTAGAGAGATGTGTTTTATTTGAACATCACTCATTATGCTTATTTTCATGCATGACCAATTTGCATCACTTGATAGTTATGTCACTTACAAATGTTGCAGTAACGTGCGGGGTATTCACATGTACTGATATGTATGTACTTTGGAGTTTGGAGCATGTTGACAGGTGAACAAGACCCATGAGGCCATTTTGTGTTAAAACATGAATCTGCTTTTTAATCACAGATTGTCCCCCATTTTTTGTAAATACTGTTTCATTGCCCAATTTGTTGCTTCCACAAAAGGACTATGTCGTCCTCGTGCGAGACTGCGAGCAAGGAAACCTAGGCACAAGAGTTCAGTTTTAGCGCCATCTAGATGAAGGCAATAGACTTTTTATTGTTGTTGTCATTGTTTCCAATTTGGGACATTCCCACTTGATAAGGGTCGGAGTGCGTGAACTGCGACACTCCTCCCGGCCTGCTCGGAACCAGCCCGCGAGATTCTTTTATCGGAGAGGGCTTGGCGCCCTACGCGACCTGGGCTCGAGGGAGCGGATGAACAGCGAGATTTACGTGGTTTGGGCCGCCGGAGCGTAATACCCTACGGCCACGGGGGTGCTTGCTGTATTGTTTGCTTGTAAGGGTGCGTATGCGGAATTGGGGACCAACCCCTTGTCGGGTGGTTACCCCTGGTCCTTTTATAGTCCAAGGCCGGGGTGGTTACAATGAGGCTTGGGGCCCGACAGGTAGACCCAAAGCTATGTGAACCCTATACATTATCTAGGGCTTGGTCCTTTGAGTAGAGTGGTCGACGGGGGAGTTAAGTCCCGCCGCCTGACGCGCTGAGCGCCCCTGTCCATGTGTCAGATGATGATGAAGGCGTCGTCTTGTCGCTGCGTCTTCTCGCCCTGCTTGGGCGGCTTCCTGCCGTTGGGCGGCACTGTACTACTGTCACGCCTTGCTGTAAAATCCCCAAAAAGTGGTAGCAAGAATTTTCAGCTCATGTACACTTAGGAAAAATGAGGGGAATTAAAACTTTAAATTATAACGGTGAAGGTTCAAAGTGAGGATTCAAACTTCCCAAAACTTCCAAACATGGAGATCTAAATTCATAGCTTGGGTCTTCATATTTCAAATATTCAACCTTCCAAATTTCAGCTCATTTGGAGGGATTTTAGTATTTGTTTGGGTTTAAAAGGAGAAGTCCTTTAATCTGAATTTCAAATTCAGTTTCAAATTCCAAATTCCTCAATTTGCAAATTTGGTTCCACAAATGTGTTCTCCACATCTAAATTAGCAGTCACGCCAAAAATCAGAAACTTTGGGCTTGGTTTGCTATGTTTTTGGAGCAAGGCAAAGTGGAGAATTCAAATTCTATTTCAAATTCGAATGACCAAACGCAAATCAAACTTCACACCAGAATTCAAATCATTTTAATTCAGCAAGTTTAAACCATGATTCAGTGTGAAAGTATAGCCTTAAATGTTGAGTAGCTGGGAGAGAAATATCAGTGAAAATTTTGATTAAAAAGAAGGAAGTGGGACCCAGGGGTCAGCCTCACAAAGGGGCTGCCACCTCTGCCGACTTCGGTCGAACACCGAGCGACCGCCAGCTCCCGGTTGAACCTGTGAAATCCCAAAAACTCAAGCAAGTGAAGCTACAAGTCACACCGAGAAAACGAGAGGGAATTTAAACTTTTGAATTTAACGGTGTGAGCTCCAAGTCTAAACTTGAACATGCAAAAATTCCCGAACACGGAGATCTAAAGCTATCATTTGGTTCTCCACACATCCAATAATAGTCCGGCAAATTTTCAGAGCATTTGAAAAGGATTTCCTATTTGTTGGAATTTAAACGGGAGAAAATTCGAATTTGAATTTAAATCTCAGTTTCAAATTCCGACTTCACCAAAATTCAAATTTGAGTGCACCATTGTGTTCCTAATATTTCTTTTGGCCTGTCCTCCAAATTTTATCAAATTTGGAGCTCGTTTGCTATTTTAAAACGAAATTGGGGATAAGAGGGAGAGGTGGACCCCACATGTCATACACACAGGGTTTCTACCGCCTCTGTTTTTCCTCTCTCGCTGGAGCTCCCGACAGCACACCGGAAGAAGACTTCGGAGTGAAGTTTTGGCGCCACTTCCTGCTCTCAGCGTGTTTTCTTCACCCTTATCTCTCCCACACGCAGCAGCAGCGAAGTCCTCCTTTCCTGCTCACACGTCCCTCACCCGCTCAAACAGAAGAACACAGCTGCCCGTGCGCTCCGCGTTTTCCCGATCACCACAGCAACCAAACAACCTTTGCTCGAGCGCCCCATAGCAAAGAGAAGCGCCAACGCGTGCTCTAGCCGGCCAGCAACTTTTCCCCATGGCCCCGAGCTTCTTAGCACCGGAAATCAGCGAAGATTCTGCAGCTGTCGGGTGAACGCCGAAAAACTGAACTGGTCGCCGTGGCCAGCCCAAACCAGCAGTGATCAAGCCCAAGCAAGCCACCCCATCCGTGCACATACAAGCCTAGTTGCTCACCTCCAAAACTCAGCCCATGCCATTGATCACAGAGGGAGAATTTCAAGTTTTTCTCCCGGGCGGCCGAAACTGACCTTGAGGTAAGGAATTGCAAAATTCGTCCTCAATTCGTGTTGGTTGTGTTTTAAACTCCGCACACAAGTTCTTAACTGCCTAGCACACCTCCTCCATCGATTTTAGACCAAGTAATTGAGTGTAGAGCGAGGAATCCGATTTCTTTTCAAGGGTATACCGCTGAACCATGTCGGGTGCACGGTGCCGATAGGTTTAGAGCTCTCCGCGGCTTGTTTGGACCTCATGCCGGTCTTCTACACGATTCTCTGGTGCTTTAGAGCCCAAGAACCGACCATTTGGTGGAGAATTCACCGTGCACGACGTCGCTGGAGCTCTAGGGTTTGCTGTTGCCGGTGCGCACTATTTTCCGGCGGGTTTCAGCCGCCGGCGACCTCACCAATGAATTCAGCATGGGGGGGAAATGGGGGGGGCGGCCAGCAGGGGGTCCGGAGGTGGCCGGGAAGGTCATTTCCGGCGACCTCGCCGGAGGGAGCCGCCCCTGCTCTGTTTGGCGCGTGGCTGGAGGTTAGGGATGACGAGTGGGACCCACTGTCAGCATTTAAACATTTTCCAGATTTTCCTATTTCAGTTCAAACTTTGTAGAGTCATAACTTTGTGTAGGAGTGTCCAAAAATTGTGAAACAAATTTTTTGGATTTCTCTCAAAGAGTACTATCCAGGGGTGCAGCCCAATATTTATGAAAATTCCTGGATTTGGCTCATTAATTCATATAAGGAAAATCTTGTAGGAATTTATACAGGAGTCCTGTTTATTGGAAAATTCCCAAATTTGGGAAGGCCACCGTTCCAAAAATACTTGAACTCCAGTAAAATTTTCAGAGGCATTGGACTTCATTTGCTTGGCTAAATGTTGATTCAATCTTGTATGTCTCTGAAAATTAGGAAAAATAACAGAATGAGTTTCAGCTTTTAGCTCCAACTTCTAAAATCCATATCTCTGTGTAGAAAGCTCCAAAAATGGTGATACCAAGTCCTATGGAATCATGAGACTATCAAGTTTCTGAAAAACCAAATTTGGAGCATGACAAGACACTATAATTACCATAGGAATTCAGAGAAGCCAAATAGTAAGAAAAATTGTCTAGGCCACATCTTCCATCAACTTTGTCTGAAATTTTGCAAGCCATACCTCTGTATGATATATGGACCACTGTAAAAATTTCAGAACATGTTGATATCATCTTCTCCAGTTTTCTGCAAATTATGTCCAGCTTCATACTTATGTCCATTATAAATAGATCTTTGCATTTTCTCCAACAAACATCCACTGCCCACATAAAGATATCCTCTGTTTTTGTCCATAACAGAGCTTTCCACTCACTTTAGAGTTGGTCTAAACCATTCTTAGTTCCTAAAATACTTTTGATTTATAATGTCTTTACTTGCAACATAAAACTGTGCATATTCATGTCGGTAGGAAATACGACGTAGGAGGTCGACGAGCAACTTGACTCGGAGCAGCAAGTTGAGGCTTAATCATCGCCAAGATACTGACTATAAAGTAGAACTAAACCTGCAGCAACATAAGGCAAGCCCCGGTTTGCATTTAATAGCTTTTAGTTATATTTTACTTTGTATCACTTCTATTAGTCTAGCATGTATTGTGCATTAGGTCAAGGTGATTGATACTCCAAATGCATGACCCACAAACCCTTGGAATACAGGGTAGAATAGGTTACCTTCGTGTAGATTCTGCTGGGCTTAAGTTGTATAGGATCCGGTACAAGTCGGGTAGTTGGAAGCTACTCGCGAGTTTAGGATGTTGGTTCAGCGGGGTATGATTCTAGAGAATGAAAGTTCTGGAATGAAAAATGAGACCGAGCAGAGAGTAGGAGCAGCAGGACGTTGGGCCTGTGTGGCTATAGCTCTGTTTGTGTCGGTTAAGGACCGATGCGTATGCCGCCCTGCTGAGCAAGTTTGAACAGTACCGGATGCATATCGGATATATGGGACCCGATAAACCGATGTAACTCGGGTACTCTCGTGTCGAAACTTATACGGCCGTCCTTTGGGGGTTGGTGTCAGAGGTGTAAACCCGCTAGCGGAGCAACTTTGACGTGTTCCGTGTAGTGGCCCTTCTGATGGGTCGGCGGAACTGGTTCGGCATTGGAGTGCGGGTGAAAGGTTGCTGCATACAACGTAAGAAAGAGCTCTAGTGTGAGTCTTTCGAGGCGGGTGTATGTGTCGTGTATTCCGGGTGTGTCCTGATTGCAATCACCGTCCCTCGCGGTTATATGAGTACCACTTGTTCACTGCGTTGTGACGTAGTAACAAATTCCAGATGAAGTGAAATGAATCATTGCTGTCGTGAAGTTCTTAATTTCATTGTATTGCAAACCATGTATGTTATAGTGTAGAACTCACTAAGTTTACCTTCCACTTTGGGCATCACCACATCGGAGGAAAGTGTTTCTTGTTTGATTGTGGACTTCCGATGTGAGGGTTGCCTAAGGCATAATAATCTGCCGCTATAAACCTGAAAGTAAGGACTAACATTTAGGCGTGTCGTTATTGCATCATACCTTTCCTATGTTAGTAATCCCTGCACGTAGAGTTCCATGTTTAGGAGTATCGGTTAAGTCTTGCTGAGCCATCGTGCTCATGGTTGCATTATTAGTGTTTTGCAGGTTATAAAATTTGCTATGAAGATGGTTGTTCGGTGAGCTATCAGAGACTCACCGGAAACCCTGCCGCTGCACTCATCTTTGTGGAAGCTAGTAAGAAGCGTCCATGGGCTGGACGCCTTCTCTTTTGCATAGTTAGGACCAAGAGTAAGTGTGTACGTATATTCCGCTGCGTGTACCTTCGTGGTATATTATTTTGTAAATAACACTATCTTGAGAAATAAAAGACTTTGTACTTTATGGTTCTTTTCGTGTATGCTGTTGGGTGCCGCATCGCACGGCACCACCCAATGTGTATCCTGGAGTGTGGATCCCGGAAGGGGTTCCCCACAGGCGTGGGATCAGAGCCGCATTGGAATAGCACGCATGAAAAGAGCTTATTTCTGAAAACTTCGAAGTATACGAGTGAGGAACGTGTAGTATGCCCACATAAGGACTATTGTTAGCATAGTTACTTAAGGTGGCAAGCTAACAGTGTGTTACATTCAGTATTTCAATTCTGTAACGATGCACCTACGTCAGGTAAGAGGTAAGGTATGCCACCGCAGGCGGATCAATTGCGGTAACTCACCATACGAGTAATAGTATGGAATGGTATACCGTGGCTTGGAACGGTAGTTAATATGAGTCTCTGAACCTCTCTATGGTTCTGAGAGCATATGAAAACGCTGATCTCCAGCGTGCTTTAGGCAAAAGTGAGAATACCTCATCATGTGGTAAGCAACACGATAGTATGTAACTCTTGAACGTTCAATGTTCAAAGGGCCATACGCAGCGCTCGCCATCGGCGTGCCTCAACGGTCATGACACAGTAGGTGGTATCCGTTGGGTTGATAAAATTCCCAACCGTGACGACCCGTTCGCGCTCTACTCGGGTTCTCCGTCGTGTGGTGTTAAAACACGACCATGTACCTTGAGACGTGACTTGACTCAAGGACGGCCCATATGGAAATGATACGGGGCGTATGTTTTTACTATGATATGGACCTGCCTGAAATGAAAAACCATTGTGTGCATCACTATTGATTGTTTTTCTGCAGGTACCTTAACCACGTTAGAACATTGCGTTTAGAAAACGTTTGTGAGTGATCGTTTTAGTGCCACCACTTGAGACGTATAACGCCGGTTAGGATTTTTGATTTGGTGAGGAAACATAGTACTGTGAAATGTTCTTAACTACATGAAAAAGAATGTTTTCAAAGAAAAGAGTAATTTTGAAGTCTATTATTCCATTAGGGGTTAATGAACTCCTATATTGAACTAAGAGTCAATTGGGAGTATAGTTTCCATTTCAAACCATTAGAAACAACCTCCCCTGTTTTTGGCAGAATTTTTGCTAAACGTGAACAGGGCCTAACTTTTGTATGGTTGAACCAATGGAGGTGAGGGATACATTTATGGAAAGTTGTTGAAGTCTTCTACAACTTTTCTGTAGAACTCCAGAACAGAATCTCCCTCCAAATGGCTGAGAATCTCAGATGAGTGTTAACTGTCCAAAAACAGGGCAGACCAAAAATACTCTCTGGAATTTTCTGTATTTCGACAATAACTTCTTATAGAAAAATATCTAGGGGTCATGTGAGACGCCGTTGGAAAGTTTATGATATATGCTACGACTTTGTAGTTCAATGTTGCTACAGATTTGATGTAGAACTTTATGAAATCTTCCGGACAAAACAGACACTTTCAGAGGAGGTGCTGTCAAAATTGTTCCAGATTTCTGTCAACTTTGAAATATCACAACTCCTGATCCAGAATTGATATGAAGGCAAATAAATACTCGTTGGAAAGATATTGAAGTTACATATAACTTTTATATTCACCTTGAGACATGAAACTGCCATTTTCATAATCAAATTCTGGAAATTAGGTCAAATGGTCATTCTGAACAGAGCATTGTTCATTGCCCATGTAACTTGAGACTTGTTATGGACATGGAGATTTTTATACTTCTCTAAGTTCCATGACATAGTCATTAGTTATCTTTCATCATTCCTTGCTGTTGATTTAAGTGTTTGACAAACTTGAACAATCATTGGTCACATTTCAGAATTGTCAAAAACCTTGTTTCCTTTATATATGCTGCACAGTTGATGTGATGCTTTTGCGGTTAATAATATCGAGTTAAAGCTGAGTACACTCTTGGATATTAACCGTAAATTGCTCACTCTTGCAGTATGGATCATACTCATTCCGGGTATGAGGTTGGTGGTTCCAGTAGGGATGGAAATGATTCGTCGCAGCGACGATCACCGCCATCATCAACCGGACTGGCGGAGGTGTTGGGAAAAATGGCTAAGTCTCTTGAGTTGTTGGTGCAGCAAGGCATCCGACAAGAGACCTCACGGCAAAACCCCACCTTGAACACTTATTTGGATTTTCTAGCAAGACAACAACCGGTATTCTCTGAAGCCAAAGAAGCCTTGGAAGCAGATCATTGGCTCCGGGTTATTGAAACTAAATTGGGAATGCTCCAGTGCGATGAATATGAGAAGGCTTTATTTGCCGCTCAGCAACTTCATGGATCCGCTAGGGCTTGGTGGTCTGAATATCTTGCTAAGATCGCTGAAGGTCATCGTGTGACGTGGACGGAGTTTCGTGAGGCTTTCCGTGCACGTCATATTTGTGAGGGCATTGTCAAAACAAGAATTGAAGAGTTTTATGAACTCAAACAAGAAGGCATGAGTGTCATGAAGTACTTTACGGAATTTAACCGTTTAGTACAATATGCATCCGCTTATGTGCATAATGAGACAATGAAGTGTCATTACTTCTTCCGAGGCCTCGATGTGAAGATTCGGACAAAAGTGGTACAATGCAATAAAGGAACTTATAGCGAGTTAGTCAATGCCGCTATGATTCAAGAAATAGCTGAACTCGAGCACAAGGAAAGTAAGAGGAAAAGAAAATTATCACTAGCAAGTATGGGTGATTATCATCAAGAACAACCGGTGATATATTGCTTACCATCTGGGGTGGAAATTCAGTCCTTTGACGGACCACCTCAGATCCAATACTGTCCATATTCACCCATGGAGGTTCAGCCACTGCTGCAACAGCAGCAAATGAGAAATTGTGCACCCCCACCTCAGCAAGGTGCACAAGAATATCAATCACTTTCATATCATGAAGATCCTGAGCTCGCATCATACGGTACTCGTAGCGACGTAGAGCATATTTCTCAGGAGGGTCAAGTGACCCAGCAAAGCAGCAGTCACATGTCATCTCAAACTGCAAAGAAATTCTATGGTCGGTCAAGGAGAACATCACTGAAAGTGGGAAGCGTAAACTATATGGCAGTTGAATACGTTCCCGTAGGAGAACCCGTGTTGGTGGGCATGTTCAGCCTACGTGATCATCCCACGCTTGTGTTGTTCGACTCGGGTGCTACACATGATTTTATCAGCAAAGATTATGTGGTTAAGCACCAAGTACCATCAACGACCTTGGTCGCATCATATTAATTCACCGGGAGGCAGTAGGACAGCGGGCAGAATTTTTACTTGAGCGCCTATATGTTTAGATGGGCGGATATATCCTACTACTCTTATCATCCTAGAAGGCTTGCGGATTGACATCATATTGGGAATGGCTTGGTTGACGCGTCACCAAGCTATCTTTGATATTAGTTCACGAATGGTGCAGCTGAATTCAAAAAAGCACGGGCAACATACGATTCTGAGAAATGTTGCACCGGAAGTCACTGCTGTCCACACTGTTGAAGTTAAGAAACTGGAGGACATTCCAGTGGTCCGGGAATATCCGGACGTGTTTCCCGATGATCTACCGGGCATGCCGCCCGATCGTGAAGTGGAGTTCAAAATTGAACTAGCACCGGGAACCACACCCATATCTCGGAGGCCATATAAAATGGCACCGAAGGAACTCGCGGAGCTGAAGGAGCAGCTGAATGATTTGTTAAACAAAGGCTTCATTCGACCCAGTTCATCACCATGGGGATGCTCCGCGCTGTTCGTCAAGAAAAAGGACGAGACTTTGAGGTTATGTGTGGACTATCGTCCGCTCAATGCCGTAACTATCAAGAACAAGTATCCACTACCACGTATCGATATGCTTTTCGATCAATTAGTGAGTGCTAAGGTTTTCTCGAAGATGGATCTTCGGTCCGGATATCATCAGATAAAAATCCGGGCGGAGGACATACCCAAGACGGCATTCGCGACGAGATACGGGTCGTATGAGTATCTCGTCATGTCATTCGGGTTCACTAATGCTCTGGCTCATTTTATGTTCTTGATGAATTCAGTCTTCATGCCGGATCTGGACAAGCTCATCGTGGTCTTCATCGATGATATCTTGGTATATTCTAAGTCGGAAGAAGAACACGCCGAACATCTTCATATTGTGCTCCAACGCCTACGGGATCACAAACTGTATGCAAAATTCAGCAAGTGTGAGTTCTGGATCAACCAAGTGCCATTTCTTGGACACATTATTTCTACGGAGGGCATCGCAGTTGATCCGAGCAAGATCGTACAAGTGCTGAATTGGAGTTCACCGAAATCAGTCCACGAAGTCCGTAGCTTTCTCGGTTTAGCGGGGTACTACCGGAGATTCATTCCAAAATTCTCCAAAGTTTCTAAACCGATGACGGAACTTCTGAAGAATGGCAACAAATATGTGTGGAGTGAAGCATGTGAGGGAGCGTTCAAAGCATTGGTAAAGCACCTCACAACAGCCTCAGTCTTGGCGCAGCCCGACACGACTAAAGCTTTTGATGTGTATTGCGATGCATCCGGCATCGGCCTTGGCTGCGTGTTTATGCAAGAAGGGCGAGTGGTCGCATATGGATCCAGGCAGCTTAGGAATCATGAGCAGAATTATCCAACACATGATCTCGAGCTAGCTGCTGTGGTTCTTGCTCTAAAGATGTGGGGGCACTATTTACTTGGAAACTTAGTTCACCTCTACACCTACCACAAGAGTTTAAAGTACATCTTCACACAAAAGGAATTAAATATGAGGCAGCGAAGATGGTTAGAGTTAATCAAGGATTATGAACTGGAGATTCATTACCATCCTAGAAAAGCGAATGTGGTTGCTGACGCCCTTAGTCAGAAATCACATGTTCATAACCTAACCATGGCTGCAATGGAAGAAGAAGAACCGAGCCTGCGCTTGGTTCCCTATGGGTCATTGTTTAACCTTGCCCTCATTCCTACAATTCGTGATGAAATTGTAGTGGCTCAAAAGAAAGATAAGGGCATGACCCATATCCGAAGAGAATAGACAAAGGATAAGCTAAGTGCTTCCAGAAAGATGAGAACGGTGCGTTATGGTTCAAGAACCATATAGTCGTACCGAGGGACATGAAGCTTCGTAAGAAAATATTAGACGAAGCTCATCTATCAAAATTTTCCATTCATCCAGGAAGCAACAAGATGTACCAAGATTTGAGAAACAAATTTTGGTGGACACGGATGAAGCGGGAAATAGCCAAATACGTATCCGAGTGCGATACGTGTCAAAGGGTGAAAGCAGATCACATGAAGAAACCTGGTTTGCTGCAGCCCCTCCATATTCCGGCATGAAAGTGGGAAGATGTGAGTATGGATTTTATTGTCGGGTTACCACTCACATCTCGAAAGCATGATTCAGTTTGGATAATCATTGACCGATTAACCAAGTCAGCACACTTCATACCGGTGAATATGAGATTCAATGCCAAGAAATATGCGGAGTTATACATCGAGCGGATATTATGTCAGCATGGAGTTCCAAGAACAATAGTTTCAGATCGTGGTGCACTGTTCGTTTCTTGTTTCTGGGAACAGCTGCACGCATCTTTGGGAACCAAATTGCTTAGATGCTCCGCATATCACCCTCAAACCGATGGACAAACCGAGAGGGTGAATCAAGTCTTGGAAGATATGTTGAGAGCATGTTCCATCCACCACGGTAAGAACTGGGATGCTTATCTACCGTTGGCGGAATTCTCGTACAACAACAGCCATCAAACGAGTATCAAGATGGCACCGTATGAGGCTCTCTACGGCCAGAGATGTCGCACACTGCTGAATTGGTGTGAATCCGGTGAAAGAGTGACATTCGGGATTGACCTTGTCAATGATGCCGAAGAACGAGTTCGGGTCATACAAGCAAATTTAAAAGCTGCTCAATCTCGACAGAAGAGTTATGCAGACCAGCGACGTCGACCGCTGAACTTCAACGTAAGAGAGTACGTATATCTCCGCGTATCTCCAACGAAGGGAGTTCACCGATTTGGTGTAAAAGGAAACCTCGCTCCCCGGTTTATCGGTCCATTTTCTATCACAGAGAAATGTGGACCCGTAGCCTACCGGCTTGAGCTACCGACAAATCTCGCTGGAGTGCATGATATATTTCACGTCTCTCAGCTTTGGAAATGTCTCAAGAATACCACTGCTGTCCGCAATGAAGATCTCGGGACATTGCAACCGGATCTCTCTTATGCCGAGCATCCAATCCGAATTATTGATGAAAAGTCTCGGTCGACAAGGAATCGGACACTCCAATTCTATAAGGTATTATGGAGCAATCATACCGTGAAGGAAGCAGCATGGGAGAGTGAAGAATACCTCCGTTCGAACCACCCGGACTTGCTGTCCGCTCATATAAGGTAATTCCTTCTCTACCGCTTCGTCTATTCTTTATGAATCTCGGGACGAGATTCTTTTAAGCGGGGAGGGATGTGAAATCCCAAAAACTCAAGCCAGTGAAGCTACAAGTCACACTGAGAAAACGAGAGGGAATTTAAACTTTTGAATTTAACAGTGTGAGCTCCAAGTCTAAACTTGAACTTGCAAAAATTCCCGAACACGGAGATCTAAAGCTATCATTTGGTTCTCCACACATCCAATAATAGCCCGGAAAATTTTCAGAGCATTTCAAAAGGATTTCCTATTTGTTGGAATTTAAACGGGAGAAAATTTGAATTTGAATTTAAATCTCAGTTTCAAATTCCGACTTCACCGAAATTCAAATTTGAGTGCACCATTGTGTTCCTCATATTTCTTTTGGCCTGTCCTCCAAATTTTATCAAATTTGGAGCTCGTTTGCTATTTTAAAAAGAAATTGGGGATAAGAGGGAGAGGTGGACCCCACATGTCATACACACAGGGTTTCTACCGCCTCTATTTTTCCTCTCTCGCTGGAGCCCCCGACAGAACACCGGAAGAAGACTTCGGAGTGAAGTTTTGGCGCCACCTCCTGCTCTCAGCTGGTTTTCTTCACCCTTATCTCTCCCACACGCAGCAGCAGCGAAGTCCTCCTTTCCTGCTCACACGTCCCTCACCCGCTCAAACAGAAGAACATAGCTGCCCGTGCGCTCCGCGTCTTCCCGATCACCACAGTAACCAAGCAACCTTTGCTCGAGCTCCCCACAGCAAAGAGCAGCGCCAAAGCGTGCTCTAGCCGGCCAGCAACTTTTCCCCATGGCCCCGAGCTCCTTAGCACCAGAAATCAGCGAAGATTCTGCAGCTGTCGGGTGAACGCCGAAAAACTGAACTGGTCGCCGTGGCCAGCCCAAACCAGCAGTGATCACGCCCAAGCAAGCCACCCCATCTGTGAACCTACAAGCCTAGTTGCTCACCTCCAAAACTCAGCCCAAGCCATTGATCACAGAGGGAGAATTTCAAGTTTTTCTCCCGGGTGGCCGAAACTGACCTTGAGGTAAGAAATTGCAAAATTCGTCCTCAATTCGTGTTGGTTGTGTTTCAAACTCCGCACACAAGTTCTTAACTGCCTAGCACACCTCCTCCATCGATTTTAGACCAAGTAATTGAGTGTAGAGCGAGGAATCCGATTTCTTTTCAAGGGTATACCGCTGGACCATGTCGGGTGCACGGTGCCGATAGGTTTAGAGCTCTCCCCGGCTTGTTTGGACCTCATGCCGGTCTTCTACACGATTCCCTGGTGCTTTAGAGCCCAAGAACCGACCATTTGGTGGAGAATTCACCGTGCACGACCTCACTGGAGCTCTAGGGTTTGCTGTTGCCGGTGCGCACTATTTTCCGGCGGGTTTCAGCTGCCGGCGACCTCACCAATGAGTTCAGCATGGGGGAAAATGGGGGGGGGGGGGGCGGCCAGCAGGGGGTACGGAGGTGGCCGGGAAGGTCATTTCCGGCGACCTCGCCGGAGGGAGCCGCCCCTGCTCTGTTTGGCGCGTGGCTGGAGGTTAGGGATGACGAGTGGGACCCACTGTCAGCATTTAAACATTTCCACATTTTCACATTTCAGTTCAAACTTTGGAGAGCCATAACTTTGTGTAGAAGTATCCAAAGATTGTGAAACAAATTTTGTTGTATTCCTCTCAAAGAGTACTATCCAGGGGTGCAGCCCAATATTTATGAAAATTCCTGGATTTGGCTCATTAATTCATATAAGGAAAATCTTGTAGGAATTTATACAGGAGTTCTGTTTATTGGAAAATTCCAAAATTTGGACAGGCCACCTTTCCAAAAATACTTGAACTCCAGTGAAATTTTCATAGGCATTGGACTTCATTTGCTTGGCTAAATGTTGATTCAATCTTGTATGTCTCTGAAAATTAGGAAAAATAACAGAATGATTTTCAGCTTTTAGCTCCAACTTCTAAAATCCATATCTCTGTGTAGAAAGCTCCAAAAATGGTGATACCAAGTCCTATGTACTCATGAGACTCTCAAGTTTCTGAAAAACCAAATTTGGAGCATGACAAGACACTATAATTACCATAGGAATTCAGAGAAGCCAAATAGTAAGAAAAATTCTCTAGGCCACATCTTCCATCAACTTTGTCTGAAATTTTGCAAGCCATACCTCTGTATGATATAAGGACCACTGTAAAAATTTCAGAACATGTTGATATCATCTTCTCCAGTTTTATGCAAATTATGTCCAGCTTCATACTTATGTCCATTATGAATAGATCTTTGCATTTTCTCCAACAAACATCCACTGCCCACATAAAGATATCCTCTGTTCTTGTCCATAACAGAGCTTTACACTCACTTTAGAGTTGGTCTAAACCATTCTTAGTTCCTAAAACACTTTTGATTTATAATGTCTTTACTTGCAACATAAAACTGTGCATATTCATGTCGGTAGGAAATACGACGAAGGAGGTCGACGAGCAACTTGACTCGGAGCAGCAAGTTGAGGCTTAATCATCGCCAAGATACTGACTATAAAGTAGAACTAAACCTGCAGCAACATAAGGCAAGCCCCGGTTTGCATTTAACAGCTTTTAGTTATATTTTACTTTGTATCACTTCTATTGGTCTAGCATGTATTGTGCATTAGGTCAAGGTGATTGATACTCCAAATGCATGACCCACAAATCCTTGGAATACAGGGTAGAATAGGTTACCTTCTTGTAGATTCTGCTAGGCTTAAGTTGTATAGGATCCGGTACAAGTCGGGTAGTTGGAAGCTACTCGCGAGTTTAGGATGTTGGTGCAGCGGGGTATGATTCTAGAGAATGAAAGTTCTGGAATGAAAAATGAGACTGAGCAGAGAGTAGGAGCAGCAGGACGTTGGGCCTGTGTGGCTATAGCTCTGTTTGTGTCGGTTAAGGACCGATGCGTATGCCGCCCTGCTGAGCAAGTTTGAACAGTACCGGATGCATATCGGATATATGGGACCCGATAAACCGATGTAACTCGGGTACTCTCGTGTCGAAACTTACACGGCCGTCCTTTGGGGGTTGGTGTCAGAGGTGTAAACCCGCTAGCGGAGCAACTTCGACGTGTTCCGTGTAGTGGCCCTTCTGATGGGTCGGTAGAACTGGTTCGGCATTGGAGTGACGGGTGAAAGGTTGCTGCATACAACGTAAGAAAGAGCTCTAGTGTGAGTCTTTCGAGGCGGGTGTATATGTCGTGTATTCCGGGTGTGTCCTGATTGCAATCACCGTCCCTCGCGGTTATATGAGTACCACTTGTTCACTGCATTGTGACGTAGTAACAACTTCCAGATGAAGTGAAATGAATCATTGCTGTCGTGAAGTTCATAATTTCATTGTATTGCAAACCATGTATGTTATAGTGTAGAGCTCACTAAGTTTACCTTCCACTTTGGGCATCACCACATCGGAGGATAGCGTTTCTTGTTTGATTGTGGACTTCCGATGTGAGGGTTGCCTAAGGCATAATAATCTGCTGCTATAAACCTGAAAGTAAGGACTAACATTTAGGCATGTCGTTATTGCATCATACCTTTCCTATGTTAGTAGTCCCTGCACGTAGAGTTCCATGTTTAGGAGTGTCGGTTAAGTCTTGCTGAGCCATCGTGCTCATGGTTGCATTATTTGTGTTTTGCAGGTTATAAAATTTGCTATGAAGATGGTTGTTCGGTGAGCCATCAGAGACTCACCGGAAACCCTGCCGCTGCACTCATCTTTGTGGAAGCTAGTATGAAGCGTCCGCGGGCTGGATGCCTTCTCTTTTGCATAGTTAGGACCAAGAGTAAGTGTGTATGTATATTCCGCTGCGTGTACCTTCGTGGTACATTATTTTGTAAATGACACTATCTTGAGAAATAAAAGACTTTGTACTTTATGGTTCTTTTCGTGTATGCTGTTGCGTGCCGCATCGCACGGCACCACCCAATGTGTATCCTGGAGTGTGGATCCCGGAAGGGGTTCCCCACAGAACCCGCGCCCGAGGGAGAGCACCACACCACCTCCTGCTGCCTGGATTTGCTTGGCTGGATCACGGCAAGGAGTGTACCGAAGCTATTTCGTTTTCCCTCAGCTCTTACTCACGCCTCAGTTGCTTCCTTCATGCAGAGCACTGCCGCCGGTTTCCTCCCGATCAACCACAGCCTCCCGAGCTCGGTTGCTCGAGCTATCCACAGCAAAGAGTAGCGCCTTGACGTGCTCTAGCTCCTCCTAGAATTTCCTCCAAGGTTTCCGATCAGAGCTGCTCACAAAACACGGGTTTGCACCAAAGTGTCGGGGTGCACCGAACCTCACCGTCTCGGCTCACCGTTGACAGCCTCATCCGGCCACCTTATTCTCCAACTTACTGTACATGAAAGGTACATTTGCATGTCCTGATCGTGTAGCCGGAGGCTGTTTAGCGGTTGCTAGAACCGGTGGCGAGAATTTCGCCGTTTCCAGAAACTGTGTGCAGGCGGGTAGTGCTCGGTCTAACCGAAAATTCGTGTTGCACGATCCACTAGAGCTCGAGCAAGCTTGCACACAATTTCCATACTGCCTAGCGCTTCTCCTCGACAAAGAACCGAGCGAAAATGTCAAGAAATGAGGAAGTTCTAGCTGTTTTCTTAGTCGCCGGTGCAAAAGCACCTCGGGTCACCGTGGAGCCACCGGTTGCCGGTTGTTTCACTGGCGTTAGAGGCCATTACTAGCTTATGCATCTTCCACTGGTGCTCTAGAGCCCGAGAGCCAATCATTTGGTGGAGGAATGAGGGTTCACCACCTCGCCGGAGTTCAAAACCCTGCTGTCACCGGTGCGCGCCATCTTCCGGTGAGTTTTGGCCGCTGGCGACACCACCAGCATGTTCAGCGGGGTAAATAATGGAGGAGCGGCGAGATTTGGCCCGGGAGGCGGCCGGGAAGGCCTTTCCCGCCACCCTCGCCGGAGCACCGCCGCAGGTTCCTCTGTTTGGCGCGAGGTAGAAGAGGGAGCTGACGGGTGGGCCCCACAGCCAGGATTTAAACATTTCCAGATTTTCCTAATTCAGTTCAAACTTTGGAGACCCATAACTTTGTGTAGAAAAACACAAAAAGGGTGAGCCCAATTTTGTTAGAATCCTCATGAGGAGTACTTCACAGAGAAACAAATTTCTTTCTATGAAAATGCCCAGGAATTTCTGTAGAATTGTTTTTATTAAATCCTTTAGAGATTTATTACAGGAGCAATTCTTTATGAAACATTCCCAAATTTGGGCAGCAAATCCTTTTCATAGTAACTGATCTCCAGTAAAAATTTGGGCTTCATTAGAGTTCATTTGCTAGGCTAAATTGCTTTCCAAAGTTCAGCCTTTATTTGGAAATTCAAATTTAAACAGAAACTTTTGCAGAACTCCTATCCAACTTCAAAAATTCATATCTCTCTGTTGGTAGCTCAGAAAATGGTGAAACAAATTTTGTTAGAACCATGGAGACTTACCCTAATCAGATCTTCCACTTTTAGCTATGTCAAAACTCCTGATTTGGGCTCAAAATTCAGAGAATCCTTGTACTTGTAGGAATTTTAGAGACTACATTGTGCAATGACATTTCTCCAATTTTTGCTCAGATCATCCTTAGAAGGTCTAGTCTTCACTGTAAAAATCCTAAAGTCAATTAAGGATCCTAAATAGCAGTAGCTATGAATAGAAGTTTGCTTCTTATAAGTTCTTAATACTTATACATATATTTTGTTACATTTCATAATAGTGACCGAAGTTGAGGACGCACCGGAGCCCTTGGATGTCCTGTCACCTGAAGCTGACTTCCCATTTAACTCGCAACCAGGCAAGCCCCGGTTTGCATTTAAGTACCTTTTATAAAGTTTTTCATTTGTATCACTTATGTCTAGGTTGAAGGCTTGCATTAGAGTTAGGGTGATTGAAACCCCACTTGCATAACCTTTTAAATTCTATGGAGGGTTGGGTAGTTTACAGACTCGACGAGTAGAGAATGCCATGCTAATATTCTTAGGATCTCGGTAGAAGTCGAGTGGTTAGAATCTACTCGCGAGGTAAGGCTTTATCACACGGTTGGTCAGATTAGAAAATGGCTTAAGAGTGGAGAAAATGAGACCCAGCAGGGGGATAGGAAGCAGTGAGCGGAGGTCTCACGTGCGTAGCCCTGTTGGTGTCGATTGAGGACCTAGTCGTGTGCGGGCCTGCTGAACAAGTATCGAACAGTACCGGATGGCATACTGACATAAGCAGGAAACCGATGTAATTGGTTAACCTGGGTGTCGAGGCTTACCCAACCGTAAATAGGAGTGGGTTGAGGGTAGCAAGGTGTAAATCTGCTGGTGGGCACAGTCACGCTCCACGTGGGGACCTCCTGCCCGTTACGGATGGACAGGTTTGGCATTTGGGTTGCATTTGAAAGGTTGTTGCATACAACAGAGTAGGAAGGGGTGTGGAATCACACTTCTGAAAGTGGGTGTACGCAACGTGTTGTCCGGTTGTCTCCTGATTGCAATCACCGTCCCTCGCGGTTATTTGAGTACCGCTTGTTCACTGTTCTGTGACGTAGTAAGAAGGTGAAGTAAGCCAGATGAATGATAATATGCTGTGATGATATATTAATGTTTTGGAAACCATGTCTGCTGTAGATGTAGAGCTAATTAAGTTTATTTTCCGCTTTGGGCATCACCACATCAGAGAAAAGCGTTTCTTGTTTGATTGTGGACTTCCGATGTGAGGGCTGCCTAAGGCACATGAATCTGCTGCTATAAAACTGAAAGTAAGGATCAACTTATAGGCGTGTCTTTGTTGCAAAGTCCTTTTTCCTATCTTACACATCCCTGCATGTAGAGTTCCATGCCTAGGCTAGTCGGTTAAGCCTTGCTAAGCCATCGTGCTCACGGTTGCAATATTGAGCTGTATGCAGGTGAGAGCTATGAGGAGGGGTCCGAGGACGAGGCAATGCCCCCGACAGGGTACACGGCCGAGCTGGAGCCCTGCACGCTGGTTCCATGCTGCTAGTGGGTAGCGTCCCCGGGCTGGACAGCTACACTTTTGCTTAGTTAGGATTTGAGAGTAGCTATGTATATAACTTCCGTTGTATAATTAAGTTTTGTAAAAAGACTTCCGCTGTTTTATGTCAAATAAAAGTTTGTATGTTGTTCTTAATTCTTTTCGTGTGTGCTGTTGGGTGCCGCATCGCACGGCACCACCCTATGCGATCCTGGAGTGGGTGAACCACGGGGTGGTCCCCACACTTGCCGTCCTGTCTTATTACCATAATGGCAAACGGGCAGAGGACGAAGGCGTGTGTAGTGTGCCATGCTTCTGGGGAAGGCGCGAGACTTGAATGCGAAGCCTGACATCGCACTTTCTTCTTGACTTCGTCAACCCACGGCCCACGACAGATCGTGGGGCACGTGGCGACTCTGGAGCTCTTATCGACGGGTTTGGAGCTAGGGGACACGTGGCAGCTCCGGACCTCACCTCTGCAGGGAGGATCGGACCGGAGCTCAGGGCACGTATCAGCACTGGAGCAGTCCTCAGCAGGGAGGTGGCTCTGAGCCAGGGGACACGTGGCAGCTCTGGATGTCACCTCAGCAGGTAGGCTCGGACCGGAGCCCGGGGCACGTGTCAGCTCTGGAACTCAAGCGCACGTGGCAGCCCCAGGGCTGACCTTGGTGCCAAGGACACGTGGCTACGCTGGGGCCTGCCTCAACAAGGAGGCGGGGCCTAGGCTGTCTTTTAGCCACTACGCGGGGGTACCCGGTCTGCAGGGTACCAAAAGTGGCCACCGGGCCCATCTCGGGGGAGGCACCGAGCCCGTAGGTGGGGCCCCCATCTCTCCCGCGTGGTGGTTTTGAACCTGTACTTTGGGACTTGACTTCCTGTCCTGCCGGATCGCCCCTCTCCAGCAGCGCGTCCTGGCCGCTTGGCAGTACACTGGGGAGGGCAACATGACCCGGTTGGAGCGCAGAGCGGGGTCGTCGCCGGATTGGGAGATGCTGGAGACGATGCTACAGAAGCTCTCCTGTGACCCGATCATCAACGACGCCATCACCCCGCCGGTGAACTGCCAACCCGTCTACCTCAACCCGCAGGAGCGGTCAAGGCTGTTGAGGGAACTGCCAACGTTGGACGACATCGATGTCGCAGTGCGGAGGATCGGTGACCCCTCGCGGGGTATCGAGATCCCTGGAGCAGACAGCAACGGTGGTCAGGCAGGGCCAGCGCCGATCTCACTCCCAAACAGAGGGAAGGAGTCGGCAGCCACCCAAGGATACCGCAGAGTCGAACAGGGCGGCGCCAAAGAGGAAGTTGGATCGTCTTGAAGGAAGCTTCATCTTTGGCCCCTAGGCGGGGAGCTCCCATGCTTCTCGTGGTTCTGCACAGGGCTCGGCGACTGGCACCGGGGGCAGCTCTGGAGCTGCCGCTGCCGGAGCAGTCCCGGCGGCCACGGGAATGGCGTATGGCGCTTCTGGATCCTCAAGACAGGACCCCGATGCACCTATGATGCAGAAGAAGTCTTCAGGCGCGTCCCCGGCTTGGAAGCTATCGTTGGGGAAGACTCCTGAGGCGACATCGGTGGCGGCGAAGGTTCCAGCAACGTCGTCGGCTTCTCAGCCGTTGAGGGCAGCCCCAGGTCAGGGTGTATCTTCGGCGTCGAGGTCCTCGGCAGGGAAGGCTCCTGCTGCGCCGTCTTCAGCGATGAAGACCCCTGAGGTTCCATCGGCTCTGAAGCCAGAGGAAGCGACCTCAAGACCGGCGGGGGTGAGTGGCTCGAGCCCTCTGCGTAAGAATCTCCGCACGGGGTGGAGCTTCCATACCTCCAGGTATGGCTCAACCTCGTAGGGTTGTGTACTGAGCCGCTTGGTGGCGTAGTTGACGATTGGTGCTTCCTTTTGCAGGGCTCCTCAGCAGAGCACCTCTGTTCCTCCTCCGCCGCAGCAGTCCGGAAGCCGAAGGTCCATTTCTATGGAAGCTCCAACGCCGGTGACAGTGCCTGAACCTGTGCCTGGGGCAGCTCTGGATGTCGGCACCCGGGCCCCCGAGGCCAGCCAACCGGAGGGCGGGGATGCCACTGGTAGCGGTGCGGCTGCTGCTGGGCGGGCTGCTAGACCTCCTCCTCTCCCTTCGCAGGTTGCCATAGTGGCAACCCCACCGGCGGACAAAGAGCCGGAGGATGTCGAGGCAGTACCTTGCCTGGCAATGCCGAAGGCCCTCCTGATCCCCAGGGCCGCGAGAGCTGTCCGCTCTAGCCTGGACCAAATGCTTGACGCGCTCGAGCAGGAGTGGGCCAAGCTGAGGTCTGAGCGGGAGCGCCTCCAAGGCTGGGATGACCTGCTGAAGGCGCGGGTCCAGTCTGCCAGGGTGAAGGCCCGTGCTCGGGAGGAGTAGCTCGAGGCTCGGGAGAGGTACTGGAGGAGAAAGAGGCTGTTGTCACCAACCTCCACAGGAATGCGGCGAACATCCTGTCTGAAGCCCACGACCTTCATGCTTCCGCCAATGCACGCCATGCGATCCTGAGGGAGCTCCAGGATACGCTCCTTCATCGGGAGAAGGAGACGGGGGCGAGGGAGAAGTAGCTCTCAGACCGTCTGGCTGCCCATGAGGAGGAGCATGGGCGCCTGAAGGAGCAACTTCAGGGCATCCACGACCGGGAGCTCGTCGCCGCGTCCAGGGAGTCTGACCTGGGCGAGCGGGCCACGTGGTTGGCCACCAAGGAGCAGACCCTAGTTGCTTGGGAGCGGGAGCTGGCCACTTGGGAACAGGAGCTGGCGAGGAGGAGTTCGGCAGGGGAGCTGACTTCTTCCGCCAAGGTGGTCGAATATCTCCGGGCTTCTCGTGCCGCTGAGGCAGAGAAGGTCTGGAATTTCCTTGCCGCACGGAGGCGGCTCTGGAACCCTTCGGCTTCGGCCTCTTGCTCCCCGGAGGGCCGGTCCAATAGGTGAGCCAGGTGCTCCCCCCCTGAACTTAGTCGGGGAGAAGCTCCTGACGCTAGAGAATGTCATGGGGGAGCATTTGGAGGACGAAGGCAAAGCTCTGGCCCAGATGGTGGTAGGGCATGTGCTCACTTGCCTTCGGAGCTGCAACCCCAGCATTTACCTGGAACCTGTGGGGCAGGGCCACCGTGAGAGTTATCGAGGGCGGCGAAGTCTTCCGTGGAGAAGGCCGCCTGACTTGTTGCTGCTAGGATCCAGCGCGGATAGCTCCTTGGTCTCCCGCTTGCCTTGTATCCTCCTATGTATGTCGGAGCTCTGTTCTTGTTGAAGACTTTTTGTTCCAAGTCTTATGTTGTCTTGAGTTGTTGATGTAGACTTCGTACCCTTGGCAGTGCAAAGGTCCGAAATGGCTTAGCCGACGTGGATAGCTCTTTGCCGATGTCCCGAGCTCGTTCCTCTGGGTCCTTAGCAGCGTAAGGACCAAGGGTGTTCCAGCAGTGTGGCTACCACTCCTTCCGGGTCCTTGGCGGCACAAGGACCCGAGGGATGTTCAACCCTTGTCTTCAACTTGTCGTAGCTGGCGCTCCGAGTCTTCTACTCACTGCTACAGTGGTCCGACGTCTTGCCCATGTGGTTCACCGTGATGGCCCCTGGTAGGTGTGGCCCTTGTGTTGGGGCGCACCTACCACTGGATGAGGCAGGACGTCAGCATCAAGATCCCTGGGAGGTCCGAGACGCCAAGGACCTGTGCAGACCTGCAGTGATGGCAGAAAGAGGGAGTAGTCGTGCTCTCTGGTCACTGCTCCCTGTAAGGTAGCTTTACTGTGACTTACGGTCCTCAGCTGAGCTGTAGGGCTTGTGTAATTCGATGTGGGTCGTCCGGGCTATGGTTAAAGCTTTGCCCAGGGGTATGAGCCGTCCGGTTCCCCGGTACCGGGCTGTAGCGCTGGAGAGGTAGGGTGTGCATGCTAGGGGTACGGAACCAGGCATAGCAGGCTACACACCCTGGATCTCCCCACTGGCGTAACCTTTCAGGAGAGGGCCATTCGGCGCCATAGGGCCCCTAGGTAATGAGACAACCAAAGGTCCCCAAGTTACGGTTAGGACTTTGCTTGGGGTATGAGCCGTCCGGCTCCCCGGTACCGAGCTGTAGCACTGGATAGGCAGAGTGCGCACGCTTGGGGTACGGAACCAGACATAGCAGGCAACACACCCTGGACCTCCCACTGGCTTAAGCCTTTCGGGGGAGGGATCATCGGGCGCCATAGGGCCCCCGAGCAATGAGACAACCACAGGACCCCGGGTACGCCACAGGTACCTCAAGCAGACCCGCCTGCAGAAGGATAGCACATCACTTGCTACGGTTGAACACAAGAAAAAAATGATTGGCCACACGGCTGGAGCAGTATGGAAAGAAAGCACGAAGAGTATGGGGGCAATATCCGAGGTCTGGTTTCTTTTCTTGTCCGTAGGGGTGTTCTTTCTGGCCCCCAAGTACTCAGTTGTAGCACGGTGGAGGCAGGATGTGCACGCTAGGGGTACGGAACCAGGCATAGCAGGCTACACACCCTAGACCTCCCGCGGGCGTTAACCTTTCAGAAAGGAGACCTTCCAGTGCCACGAGACCTAGGACAAGTAGGTAGGACAGGCTCCGGACATGCCATTTACAGTTGATATGCATGAGTAAGCACAAACTGTAAATAAGTTACACAAGGTAGGATAATTTTTTCTCATTTCTAGCTTTCTTCGGGTGATAGGAGGAAACAAGCCATGCAAGAAGGCAGCAACCCGTCCCGGATGACAAGAGTAGCAGGACCCCTCCGGGGCTTAGCTGTTCTAAGCGCTGTTCCTAGACACTATGACACCTTTACAAAGAAAGAGAAAAAGAAAAAATACCTTACCACTGCGTTAAGGATAGAACTTACAGAGGTGTTCTATGTCCTATGGATTGGGTAGAGGTACCCGTCCTCCGTGGCTAGGTGGGTGCACCTGGGGTGGAACACTTATGCTGCTCAGAAGGGACCTTCCTGGTTGGGGGGAGGGTTTGTCACCCCTTCTCGAGAAAGTGTATAACCGAGGCACCAGGTGGCCCTACCTTGGGCTGTCTACTCTGCGCGTACCGTTGCTGATATCACCGGAGGGCTTAGCGGTGCGGCACATTTCGGGCAGCCTCTAGCCACGTTACCTTGTCGACGAGGTCAATTTCTTCACGCGGAAATTGGTCCTGCGTGGCTTCGTCGTTTGTCTGGACGTGGGATGAGTCCTTGGTGTGTTCCGGGGGAAGGGCGGCCTCGACCCCCTGCACCAGTGTAAGAGGGTGTTTCCCTTGTCGCACGACGGAGGGAACCTCTGGTTAGACGTGGAGTGTCTTGCGTCGCTCGCTGTCTGCGCTGGAGTGGGAGTTGGAGTGGCCGTAGATGGCTTTCAACGCCCTATCGGTGTCTTGATACTCCATCTCTTGCTTAGCGCTGGCCTCAGGTTTGGCCTTTTGTTTACCCTTCTGCTGGCGGGAGGGTGCGCCGTCTTGGTGCGGCCGCTGTTATTGCAGCTCACGGAAGCGTTCTGCAAGCCTCTTGATCTCACGGCAGTCGCTAGCGCTGTGGTGGTCGGAGTTGTGCACCGGACACAATTGGTCGTCGTCGCTGGCAGACGATAGTCTCGGACGCTTGTCAGGGCGTGGGGCTCGGCCCCACCGGCCGCTGCTAGGGTGGCAGTGGTTGCCCTGGCCAGAGGCTTGTTCCTGCCCCCGGCCTTGTTCTTCTTGCTGCTGCATGGAGCAGCAGCCTCTCCAGCACTCCCTGCCGCGGAGGCAGGTCGGGAGTGACAGTCTCGGCCTTCCGCCGCCCTGGCACATTTATCGTCCAGGCTGAAGTGCTCGGAGACGTCTTGCACGTCGTGCGTGGCCAACTTCTCAAGCATCTTCTTGTCGCGGATGCCTTGTCGGAAGGCAACAACGACGGAGGCATTGGAGATGTGGGGGATGATGTTCCTAAATTGGGAGAACCGCTGGATTAAAGATTGCAGCGATTTTCCATCACGCTGACGCATGGCGTGGAGATAGAGCTCGGTGCTGGGGCGCGTGTTGGAACTCCCAAAGTTTGCTGTGAATCTCCAGCACAACTCTTCCTAGGACGTGATGGAGCCTCGGGGAAGATTCATGAGCCATGATCAGGCTGTGCCGGTCAGGGTAATAGGGAAGTAGTTAGCCATGACGGCCTCATCCCCTCCTGTAGCTAGGATGGAGGTGGAGTAGATCCACAGGAACTCGGGAGGGATTGACTGTCCCGTCATATTTTTCCGGCAAGTGAGGCCGGAACTTGGGTGGCCAAACCACCATACGAAGGTGTGGGGCGAGCGCCATGCAGTCCCCTACTGCCCTCGGAGAGACAGGGGTAGGCGGAGCATGGCCCGCTGGTACAATGCTCAGTGAGCGGTACTCTCTTTTGAGGTTGCGATGCCTCTCTTGGCGTCGCTCGATGGTGGTGTGACCATATTTGCTTGCGAGGCGATGGTTTAGCTCGACCCTGAGGTCAGCCATGGCCGTCGCGCGTGGGGCTGCCGTCCCACAGGCCACTGTCGACGTACGGGACTGGGCCAGCGAGGGTTCAGCCCGCTGTCTCCTGTAGGCAAAAGAGTTCATGGCAGCAGCGATGAGATGGTCAACATCATGTCGCCACTATTCTTCTGCCTCGGGGATGGCGCCCTCGCCCAGAGGGTTGTGGAGCAGAGCGCGTGCTATGGCCAGCACGCTCTCCAGGCTCAGTCGTTGTGGAGCTGTCGCCATCATCGGATTAGGGGCTGCCGAGAGGAAGCGCCATCTGGCGGTGTGAGCGTCGGCGGCACACCGTCCGTACGGTCACTGGCTCATCCTGACCTGGGCGCCATAGGGGCACCAGCGGTCTGGCCGCCGGTTCGGCCGGATTTGGGCGCTGTGGGCGCCGCTGGTTGGCCGGTTGTTTGATCGTCAACCTGGCCAGACCTACCCGCCTTGGAGCGGGAGGTTGCGTCATCATCTCCCGCCTGGAGACGACGGCGAGTCAGGTGAGAAGGCTCGCCATGGGAGGTGATGTTCACCATGGCCGCATGGAGAGCGAAGAAAGCCCCCAACCTGGCACGCCAAATGTCGGAGTGCGTGAACCGCGACACTCCTCCCAGCCTGCTCGAAAGCAGCCCGTGAGGTTCTTTTATCGGAGGGGGCTTGGCGCCCTACGCGACCTGGGCTCGAAGGAGCGGATGAATACCGAGATTTACGTGGTTTGATCCGCCAGGGCGTAATACCCTACGTCCATAGGAGTGCTTGCTGTATTGTTTGTTTGTGAGGGTGCGTGTGCGGAATTGGGGACCAACCCCTTGTCGGGTTGTTACCCCGGTCCTTTTATAGTCCAAGGTCGGGGTGGTTACAATGAGTCTCGGGGCCAGACAGGTGGCCCCGAAGCTATGTGAACCCTATACATGATCTAAGGCTTCGTCCTTTGAGTAGAGTGGTCGACGGGGGAGTTAAGTCCCGCCGCTTGGCGTGCTGAGCGCCCCTGTCCGTGTGCGAGGTGATGATGAAGACACCATCTTATCGCCGCGTTTTCTCGCCCTGCTTGTGCAAAGGTCCCAAAAATATGAATACAAAGAAACTCATGCTTGCACAAAGTTGGTTTCATATGTATAAAAAATGGGACTCATTTAAACTTTTTCACATGTGATAATACACATGGGAGCTCTCTTCACACAAGTTCAAATATTTATTTGAAAACTTGGAACCAAAAAGGGGTTTGACACCAAGATGGGAAGTTCCCATATGAGTGAGAAGGCTAAAATCATATTTTGGAACAAATTTGTTCAACTCAAAATTCAAATGAGAGCAACACATCAAATTTTAAGACTGTTGTGCTAAAAATCTCATTTGCAGCAGCCAAATCAAGGATCAGGTTTCATATTTGAATTCTTTAGGTCCAAATTAAGGGGTAGGAAAAGTCTCATGAATTTTTGAAGATATTTGCTACCCATTTTTCCAAATAGATCTAAATGTGCGATGAATTCAAATACATATTTGAATTTGGATGAATTGTGCCCAATTATCCAAATACAGTCCAGTTTTCAACTCCACACAATTGAAGTTCATCATTTGCAAATTTTGGGATATTTTGGAAGAGATAAGGGGGAGGTGGGACCCACTTGTCATATGCACACAAATATCTCCACAGAAGTAGTCGGTCTCTGTTTTACCTCCCCGGGTGAATCGACACTGAGGTGCAGCGCCGGTTGACACCGAGCAGCCCCCGAGCCACCACCTGCTTCTCGGCTGGCGCCTGGCGAGCTGCTTTTCCCTTCTTATCACCCCAGCCGATCCAGCGCTTGGCAAAACGAGCTGGCCGACCCTCTCTCGTCCTCTCTCACGCCCCTGAACAGAACCACTGCCGCCACGTTCGTTCGATCGGCAGCCAGCTCAATTGAGCGCGAGCAGCAGATAGTGAGTAGCCAAATGGCACCGGTGCATCATTCTCTCCATCCTCGACGCGCCCCTGTGACACTCATCCCTCTCTCGCTCAAGGAAGCCCCGGCAGCAGTTGCTGTTTTCCCAAAACCGCCGAAGTCCTCCTCCTCTTCCTCTCTCCCCCCTTATATCACATGTGAACAAATTTCTCCGGCAGCAACCGCCTCTCCACGTTTTCTCTCCAAACGGCGCCCCCATTTCGTCGCCTCTGTGTCCCCTATAAAACCCAACCGAGGCCCCCCCCCCCGTTCATTCACCGATCGCACGCAATTGCCCTCAACAAAAACCACCACCCCGTAGCCCTAATTCCGAAATTCGACACAACCGTCGCAATATCCTTCACCGTAACTCCTCCTACATCGTCACAAGGCCGAGAGGAAGACTTCCCGACTAGAAGCTACGAAGAAACACGCTCGGAACACTCCACCGACGAAGATCGCCGGAGTTTTCCGCCAAACACCGTCACCGACGTCCTTCCGGCCGTTCCAAGACCAAAGGGGCACCCTAGGTGAGTTCCTGAGGACCTCCTCTTCGTTCTGGTATAGAAATGTCAAAGAATAGTAGAGAAATTAAGGAAACCGAAAGTCTCCGGCGATGCCGCCGCCGCTCGCCGGCGAGCGCGCCACCGCGCGTGAAGGAGAAAGGTCGGGGGCGACGTGGCCGAATCCTGGCTCTCCATTTTTATATGTGCGGCTAGGATTAGAAGGGGGCGTACCCCTTCGGTTCATTAAATCTGAACCGTCCAGATTAGATCCAACGGTCCATATTTAAAATAGTTACAACCGTTGAGAATTTCACGGTTAGGTCCCTGGAGATTTCAATAACTAGGAAATGGCCCCTGTGATTTACAGAATCAACCTCAGGTTTATAGAAAATTGGAAATCCACTGTGTATTAGCCAATTAGCCCCTGTACATTTTAGAAATTTGTAATATAGTTCTGTAAATTCAATTTGAATCCTAGGAAGTTTGAAAATATTACAAATTGGCCCAAATCAGTTTAAAAGTTTGTTTTAATTCTGTAATTAATCAAATTAGGACTAAATAATTTCTGAAAAATGTTAGAAAATTATTAAAAGCCCTGATTAAATGTTCTGGTCAGAATATTAAATCTGAAATTAAAAGTAATTAGTTCCAAAGACTGAAATTAATTATATAAGGATAAATTAATTCTGAAAATGTAAACAAAAAATAATATAAATATCAGAAAAATTGTAAAAATTTATCAAACAGCACAATATTATTCTGTTTTTATGTTTTTATGCATTTGAAGTTTCTGTAGTCCAGAATAATTATTTAAATGACTGAAAATGCATTTTTAGGTATTAAATAAATACTGAAATATAGATAAAAATAGTATATATTAAAGAAAAATTTTGGAAACTGTTCTAAATACTTAAATAGGTTCTGAAATGCAGAAAATATAAATATGAGTTCTGAAAATCATTGTAGTAATAATTTAAATGATTTTTTAGGATTTAATTAATTATAAAAATTAACATATATACCTATAAAATTCTAAAATTTATTCAAATCATCTCACAAACTGAAAATGAGTGTTTAGCTGTGGCAATAGTAAAGTAGAAGGATATAGGTACCCCAATTGAAATATATTTTCATTCTAACCCATATGAAATGATATAAAAACAATAGGTGCATGTGTGGATTCAAACATATATGATTGAAATACATTACTAGGATTCTTATGGCATGTTTGGCATTGTTTTGTGTGCATGTGTATGGATAGAACCAAACCAAGAACTATTTCATAATCTTCAAGAGCAAGAGTTTGAAGTAAATCCCTCTTCATTCAAAGGCAAGTGTTCCTTGACCACTTTGTTCCTATTCTAGGGTGTTTAGTTAGAATGCTTGCATGATGTCATTAATATGAAACCCAATGTAGGATTGTTTCCCTAGTTATCTTCCTTTATCATTCCTTGTTGAACCATGGAGGGACTTAGTTGATATTTGATGGTTATCATTTTATGTGCGTAGCTTAGTCATACTTAGAACTTAGAGAATGAATGAAACATTGATGTTACTCGTCTTATGGAATTATATGAAAGACACAAGAGTGTGTCATGGTATTAGGAATCTAGACAGGCCCGTGAGTGTAGACTAAACTATTTTGTTGTAAAAATGTTCATAAACTGGTTTATGTAATAAAACTTTGCTTCCTATTTGTACCTTTGATGTGTGTTATCCGGTGCTGTGCAACGCAGCACCCCTCAGCGTTATCCTAGCTCGACAAGACCGTGGGGTCGTGTCAGCATTGGTATCAGAGCTCGCTTGAGGTTTAACGCACTACAAAGGTCATCTTTTTCAAAAATTTGGTGAGGAACGAGTTAGTAGCCCATATAATGATGTTATTAGTGTATAGAAAGTGGCAAATTAACCTATTTGTTTATGTCAGAAAATCGTGCATATCGGGACGCTTTATGTCTTGTGGGGTGCACGTAAGCGCTGTCCACCAGTGCGCACAAGCTGAAGGGTGGAGCCCCACGGGTGGCAGGTAACCCGACCCGCTTTAGTATCCTCTACGAATCTTCATGTCGTTTGGGGTATTCGAGCAATGTCTGTCCCTGGCGTGCGTGGTGCAATTTGGGAGACCCCGTCATGTGGTCAGTAACATGAACACGTAGCTCAAGGCGTGTTTGTCTTGAGAACATCCGGGCGAGTGATGACGGCCTGGTGTATGAACTGTATGGATACCGGGCTCGGTGTGCAGCCGAGTCTGACAATTGTGTGAGTTATCTGCAGGTAGTCTAACCACGAAACGGTAGACATGTAGCATCCGTGTGCGAGAGACGCTTAGTGCCACTGAGTTAACGAAACCGGCTAAGTCTGGTTAGGATTTTCTTTTGTGAGGCAACGTAGTCCCGTCATATGTCTTACGGTGCATCGCCACCGTACTACACTTTATAACTTCTTTCCTATGAAGAAATTTTTCATGACTAACTTTAAACTAAAAATAGAAGTTGGAAAACACATATTAGTTACTGAACTCTTCATTTGAACTAAGTTTCAAAGGGGTGAATTCATAGGTTTCTATGTTTCTCAAAAACAGAGTGCTCTGTTCTGGCAGAAATTTTTGCTGGAATTTGATAGAGCATAACTCTGAGAAGATTGACTCCATGGAGGTGTATGATACAGTTCTGGAAATATTTTTAAGTTCTATACAACTTCTTTGTAGAACTCCAGAGCAAAATCACACGCCAAATTGGTTGAATGTCCAGTTGAATGCAAACTGTTCAGAAAACAGGACAGATGCAAATCTTCCTGGATGTTTCTGTATAACACTCATAACTTCCTGTAGAAAAATCCCTAAGGGTCATATGATACACCGTTAGAAAGGGTATGAGATAGGCAACATTGTTGTAGTTCAGAGTTTGTTCAGATTCCTATTGTATTTGCATATACAACTGTGATAAAACCAGCCACATACAAAGGAGATGCTGGCAAATTTTATCCAGGAATTCTGTCAACTTTGAAAAATCATAACTTTTGATCCAGAAGTGATATAGAGGCATGTGAATACTCGCTGGGAATATATTGAAGTTAACTTCAACTTTTGTATACAACTTGAGTTATGAAAATGCTTCTAACTGGATCAAAATCTAGATTTAGTGCATCAAGGTCTGTTCTGTATAGAGGAGGAAAATGAGTGATATCGTGCAGGCTAGTACAAGTTATGTGCCCCAAAAGTACCGGTTGGTGTTCCGAACTCCATTCAGTGAAATGGAGGCCCCTGTACGATTAACTCCTAAGAGGTTGATTGCTGGTCAAGTACCACAACTTGCACCACCTCCAGAGCAGCAGCATCAGATGGTGGTTTGTACTCCATCGCTGCAGCTATATGTATCTAGTTCCAACCACAAGTTAGAGAAGAGCCGGAGAGACATCCATGCTCTACTTGTGGTCGGATGGGCCATTATGCTAGGTATTGTATGGAGGGAATGCAAGGTTGTGGATCATCATACTTTCAATGATCAGACCCGTACCTATATCTGCAGAAAAGAGGGCAGACAAGGGGCAACATTCACTACACAGTGAGTGATGATGTTCCAGAAGGAGAAGCCGTGTTAGCAGAGATGTTTTCTCTGAATCGGCTACCGGTATTAATTCTCTTGGACTTAGGTGCCACACCTAGCTTTGTTAGTCAACCTTTTGTGGCTCAACATCAGCTCCAAACCACTTTTACAAAGAGGCAGTACCTCATATCTTCGCCAGGGCAGCATTACAAGAAGTGATGTTGTATTCCAAGCACCTCTTTGTTTGCGGGTTAGGCTATAACCCATGAACCTCCTTATTCTTGGGGTCTGAAGATCAACATTATTTTGGGGATGTCGTGGTTGAATTACCACAAAGCGGTTCACAACATCAGTTTCGAACCGTTAAGCTCAAACTCCCCACGGCACGGTCTTCATACATTAGTTCTGGGCGTTAGTCGGCAACAGATTGCAATATTGAACCACTCGGAAACTGTTTAGATAGAGGGCAGTCCGGTGGTACGTAAATTTCAGGAGGTGTTTCCCAATTGTTTACCGGGCATACCGCCCGAACAGGACGTAGAGTTCAAGATTGAACTTGCGCCAGGAACGCCACTGAGTTCACCAAGGCCGTACAAAATGGCACCCAATGAATGGGTAGAGTGGAAGACACCACTGAATAACCCTATGAGCAAAGGTTTTATACGACTGGGTTGTTACCTTGGGGTTATTCAGCATTGTTTGCAAAGGAGAAGCACAAAACACTACAACTTTGTGTAGTGCTCGTCTGCTTAACACTGTGACAATCAAGAACTAGTACCCGTTACCACAGATCGACATATTGTTTGATCAGTTGGTCAAGGCAATGATCTTTTCCCAGATAGACTTAAGATCCGGGTACCATCAGATTGAAATACGGGCTAAGGCTATTCCAAAGACAGCTTTTCGACAAGATACGGGCTTTACGAGTACCTTGTCATGTTCCTTGGTCTCACCAACGCTCCAGCTCAGTTCATGTATTTGATGAACTCGGTATTCATGCGGGAGCTGAAAAAGTTTGTCGTGGCCTTCATCAACGACCTACTGGTTTATTCCAAGTCGGAGGAAGAACACGAGAAGCACCTGTGTATAGTCTTGCAAAGGCTGCGGGATCACAAGCTATACGAGAAATTCAGCAAGTGCAAATTCTAGATATCTTAAGTACTTTTTTCTCGGGCATATAATCTCAGCGAAGGGAATCACTATAAAACCGAGTAAGATCGCACCAGTGCTGTATTGAAAGTCCCCGAGGTTTATTCACGAGGTACGAAGTTTCCTCAGACTCGCGGGATATTATCGGAGGTTCATTCCGAACTTTTCGAAGATTGCCAAGCCTATGACGGAGCTGCTGAAGAAGGCTACCAAATATGTTTGGAGTCCAGCATGTGAAGCAGTATTCAAGGCTTTAAGTGAAGCACTTAACATCAGCACCGGTTTTGGCGCAGCCAGACACAACAAAACCGTTCGATGTGTACTGCGATGCATCCGGCATTGGGCTCGGATGTGTGCTGATGCAAGACCGAAAAGTGGTCGCGTATGGATCAGGAAGCTCAGAAACCATGAGCAGAATTATCCAACTCACGACTTGGAGCTCGCCGCCGTGGTGCTCACACTTAAAATGTGGAGGCACTACCTACTCGGTAACCTCGTACATTTATATACCGACCACAAAAACCTCAAGTACATATTCACTCAGAAGGAGCTGAACATGAGGCAGCAAAGATGGTTAGAGTTGATAAAGGATTACGAAATAGAGATCCATTATCACCCCGGCAAGGCAAACGTAGTGGCAGATGCACTGAGCCGCAAGTCACACGTCAACAATCTGACCATCACACCGTTGGAAGAGAGCGAACCACCACTGCATGTGATTCCACATGGAGCTCTCTACAACTTGGCTTTGATCCCCACCATCCGTAAAGAGATAGTGGCAGCCCAGGAACATGACAGGGGCATGTCACAATTGCGGAGACATATCGACAGTGGGGAGTTGAAATGTTTCCGGAAAGACGGAGACGACGTCCTGTGGTTTAAGGACAGAACCGTCGTACCCCGTAACCCGGATTTAGGAAGAAAATTTTTGGACGGGGTTCACTTGTCAAAGTTTCTATTCACCCCGATTCATCGGTCCTTCCAGGTTTTGAGAAGATGTGGCTCCGTGCATACCGGCTGGAATTACCAATATTATTCACCGGTGTGTACGACATCTTCCATAATTCTCAACTGAGGAAGTGTCTCAAGGGTTTAACCACCACTCAGCTGGGGAATATCGAGGAACTGAAACCAGATCTCACATATCAGGAGGGACTGGTTCAGATCATTGACATAAAGGACCGAACCACACGCAACCATACGTTGTGGTTCTATAAAGTTTTATGGAGTTTTTACTCCAAGGTTGAAGCGACATGGGAGAGCGAAGGATTTCTTCGCGCCAATCATCCTGACTTCTAACGTCACGCTTCCTATAAGTTTTCCATCATCCTCTCTATCATTTCTACCTTATAATCTCGGGACGAGATTCTTTTAAGGGGGAGGAATGTAATGGTGCCAAAAATATGAATACAAAGAAACTCATGCTTGCACAAAGTTGGTTTCATATGTATGAAAAATGGGACTCGTTTAAACTTTTTCACATGTGATAATACACATGGGAGCTCTCTTCACACAAGTTCAAATATTTATTTGAAAAACTTGGAACCAAAAAGGGGTTTGACACCAAGGTGGAAGTTCCCATATGAGTGAGAAGGCTAAAATCAGATTTTGGAACAAATTTGTTCAACTCAAAATTCAAATGAGAGCAACACATCAAATTTCAAGACTGTTGTGCTAAAAATCTCATTTGCAGCAGCCAGATCAAGGATCAGGTTTCATATTTGAATTCTTTAGGTCCAAATTAAGGGGTAGGCAAAGTCTCATGAATTTGAAGATATTTGCTACCCATTTTTCCAAATAGACCTAAATGTGCAATGAATTCAAGTACCTATTTGAATTTTGATGAATTGTGCCCAATTATCCAAATACAGTCCAGTTTTCAACTCCACACAATTGAAGTTCATCATTTGCAAATTTTGGGATATTTTGGAAGAGATAAGGGAGAGGTGGGACCCACTTGTGATATGCACACAAATATCTCCACAGAAGTAGTCGGTCTCTGTTTTACCTCCCCGGGTGAATCGACACCGAGGTGCAGCGCCGGTCGACACCGAGCATCCCCCGAGCCACCACCTGCTTCATCGGCTGGCACCTGGCGAGCTGCTTTTCCCTTCTTATCACCCCAGCCGATCCAGCGCTCGGCAAAACGAGCTGGCCGACCCTCTCTCGTCCTCTCTCACGCCCCTGAACAGAACCACCGCCGCCACGTTCGTTCGATCGGCAGCCAGCTCAATTGAGCGCGAGCAGCATCTAGTGAGTAGCCAAATGGCACCGGTGCATCTCCCTCTCCATCCTCGACGCGCCCCCGACTGGTGATCGGCTCTCCAACCCCGGGAACAACGCGACGGCGCGGAGGCCGAACAAGAGCCGATGAGGAGGCGTCCGTGGACAGCCCAACCTGGTGGTTGTCACGGCCAAGTACCGGTGCCCTGGGACGCACCAAGGCACCGTGCTGCTCTCCTCCCAACCTCAGGCCATGTTATGAACCACCGAGAGAGAATTTGGAAAAAATTCTCCGGCGTGCTCAGATCGACCTTCCGGCATGGTAACCCCAAATTCCACCTCAATTCTTATTCTTAGTTCGTCAAAGTTTGCACAGAGGGCCCAAAGTGGTAGGCGATCCTTTGCTCTTCACAGTTCTAGCCTGAAACTGCACCTAGATCGAGTATTTCGTGGTTTTATAACGGCAACCAAAGTGGGGGCCGCGGTCGCACGGTGAAACCATATTTGCCATCGGTCCCGAGCGGCTTTGAGGCTAGGTTGAGCTCCCTCATGGTTCACTGGTTCTGTAGCACCGTTTTACTGAGTTGTTAGGACGGCCGGCCGACGTCGCCGATGGTGTGCCGAGCTGCCGCACCGCCGCTAGCCACCGTAGAGGCCGTGCCGGCTCGGGGAGACTTCATCATCGTGCTCAGCGTGGTGGGTTAGGCCCTGGCGGCGAGCAGGGGCTCGGGAAGAGGTCGGGAGACCAATTTCCGGTGATCTCCGGCGAGGGCGGCGGCGCGGGCACGCGAGCGCGGGAATAGACCGAGGTTGAAGAAGGGTTCCGGCGGGCCCAGCCGTCAGTGAGAGGAAATTTAAAAACCCCGATCTTCTGTGGCTGTTGGATCCGGTGCGACTGCACGTCTGGAAACGTGTGGCCCCGTGTGTCTTTGTCCCAGTGAGTAACACGTGGCCCGGACCCGCAGTCAGCGTTTAAACATTTTAGGATTTCCAGTTTTCAGTTCAACTTTTGAAGAGCCACAACTTTGTGTAGGAATGTCCAAAAAAATGTGAAACAAATTTTGTTGGATTCCTCTCAAAGAGTACTGTCCATAGGTGCAGCCCAATGTTTATGAAAATCCCTGAATTTGGCTCATTAATTCATATAAGGAAAATATTGTGGGATTTATTCCAGGAGTTCTATGTGTTGGAAAATTCCCAAATTTGGGCAGAAGGTTCTTCCAAAAATACTTGAACTCCAGTAAAAATTTCAGAGGCATTGGACCTCATTTGCTTGGTCAAATGTGGTGTTAATTCCTTATGTCTCTGAAAATTGGAAAATCGAACAGAGCTCATTTTCAGATTTTCCCCAATTCATGTAAAGCTCATATCTTTGTGTAAAAGCCTCCAAATTCAGTTATTCAAATTGGTTTAGATTCAGGTTGACAAACTCTATCCAAATATGCAACCCAATTTGTATGAAAGCCTTTAGTTAGTTCTGGAAAATTCTTTAAAACTTTTCAGCAAAAGAATTTTAGAGGGATTTTGGTTTATCCAGAAATCTTCAAATTTTTCTAGGATATTCTTTAGGGTGTTACTAGACTCCTGTAAAAGTTTCAGCTCATTTAGAGTGTATTTGATCAGGAAAAGTTCAGATTTTAAGTTGCTGTGTTCAAATGAATACAGAAACATTTCAGAGAATTTCCAAAACATGGAAATTCAATTCTGGGTAATTCTTAGCTCAAAAACCCTAAGAAAATTCATGCATACTCTATGAACTATAATTGAAATTGTAGTTCACTAAGTTGTGCATGAACATGTGAGTTAAATCAGAATTAATTTCTTTGTGCTTAATTGCTTAGGGAATTGTTCTAAATAAAACACTCAATGAAAAGTGTTCATTTTTGGTCCAGAGCACTTTCATGTGACCAGGAATTCACAGGCAAATTTTCAGCTCAAATTGAGCCTTGAGTCTCCCTGTCCTTGTCCTCCTTTATATTGGTTGTGAAGAACAACATGGGGATTAGTGTGGAAATTGTGGGAGACACAATGTCCTTTCACTTTAGCTGCAATTTAGAAAGTTAAGTCCCTGTGTAATATATGACTTCCTGTAAAAATTTCGAAGTCATTGGGGATCAGGATCTTTAGTTATGTCCAAATCATTAGATCTCATTCTATATGTCCTTAGACACTTAGCTAGAGATGTAATGAAACATCTAAGGTAGATTTAGTTTCTTTGAATTCTTTGCACAACAGAGGCAACAACTTCATTCTAGGATCTCTGCACAGCCTCTGTTCTTAAGAAGTTTTAATCCTTAAGTCTTTAAATTACATTATAAAATACCATGCATATACATGTCACTAGGGTTCACAATGAAGGCCATCCCTTGACGTGTGGATCAGTTGAGCAAGTTCAGAAAGATCAAGGGATTGAAGATCACTAACTTCTATTATATACTACTACCCTACAAAGCAGGCAAGCTCCGGTTTGCATTAACCTCTTTACAAACTTTTATTGTTTTGAGAACTTACTTTGAGTACCCTTAATTCTTGCATTAGAGTCTTGTTTGAAAACCCAAATGCATAGCCAAGAAAACCATGGGCTGGGATTAGGATTGAAAACCCCGTTAGCTACTGCAATGCTAAGATAGTGTAGGATTCGGTACAAGTCGAGTATTTGGAACTACTCGCGAGGATAGGCTAGAAGCACTCGACTCGGGTAGAGATAGCACATGATACACATGTAAAAGCCCAAGAAAAGGGACTTGCAAAAACTTTTTCTTCACCTCACAACACCACAGTTTTTATTGTGGACATCTTAGGAAATATTGTGAAGAGCAAGTAACCTCCATCAAAAGAGTGATTAGAGGGGAAAGCCTTCACTTTCACAAAGTAGGGTTTCTACACATGAACATGAGAGGTTGAGCTCACCCCTAGAATTTGAAAAGTCTTGGGGAGGTTCAGTCCAAGTTTCATGTAAATTCAACACTTTTGAGGCACTTTTGGAGGTATTTGGAAAAGAGGCCAATTTGAATGTAAATTCAAGTTGCAGCAACTTTCATCACCCAAATTCAAAAGTTAGCTTCATATTCAAACTCAGCATATTTTCCTGAGTGACCCCACCAATTTTCACTCCCATTGGACTTCATCTTGTCGGGAGCCAAATTTGTAGCAATTCAAACTGAATTTGAAGTTTCAAATTCAAATATGAAGGGAATGTGGCCAAAGCAGTTTGAAGTTGATGAAATCAAATTCTTCCTCTGAATTGGTGGCTAAGTTCCCTTTTCAAGTCTGAGTAGATGGGATATTTGCACAACAGAGAAGATTAGGGGGGAGAAGAGGGCCCACCAGTCAGCTAGCCTTCGGGTCTAAGTCAACACCGAGCGAACTCGGTTTACCGGGCCTCGGCAGCGCTCGACACCGCGCCAACCGAGCAGCCACCTCGCCCTCCCCCTCCTCGCGTGCTGGCGACCAGCTTGCCGGCTCCGCCGCCTCGGCCCGATCTTTACCCCGGGAGCAAACAGCAGCACGTCGCCTTCTTCATTGATCGCATGCTCGCTATTTCCCTCACCCCCGCACAGAACCGGAGCTCACCCGCGCTCTCTTTTCCCGATCGTCGGCACCAACCGAGCCTCGGTTGCTCGTGCCAGCAGCACCGAAAAGCAGCGCCCGTGCATGCTATACCACGTCAGCCCCACAACCCCAAAACTCCTAGCCTGTGGCGCGTGCAATTCGGCAACGGGCGCCGAGGAACAGAGCACCGGCGGAAAGCTGAGGATTGCTCCCCGTGGACAGCACGCCACGGTCAGTTTCACGGCCGGACTTCTACACGGAAAAGGTGCGCCTTAGTCTCCAGATCGTGTAGCTGCAACCCTCCTAGCCATTGATATACCGTGCGCTGAGAATTCCTAAGAATCCCGAGAACTAGTGCAACCGAGTGGGGGTCAGTCTACCCCAAAATTCTAGCTGCACCGGCCAACCCAGCTCGGGTGAGCCTACACACACCTTCCTAACTCCCTAGCGGGCCTCCTTGACCAAGAATCAAGGGAAATGACCCAGAAATGGCTGGGTTTAGGTTGTTTTTCGGGCCGCCATAGAATAATAGCTCGGTTCACCGTGGAGCTCTAGGCTGCCGACCTTTTCATGGGGTTTGGCGGCCATTTCCATCACCCTCGAGCTTCCACGGTGCTCTCCGACCCTTCGCCGATCATTTTGATGCGTTGTAACGCATTCCTGACCATGCCGGAACCCTAACCGCCGCTGTCACCGTCGGGAGCCCTGTTCCGGTGAGCTACAGCCGCCGGCGACACCACCGACGAGTTCAGCGTCGTGAGTTAGGGCGGGGCGGCAAGTTTGGGGTCGGGAGACGGCCGGGAAAGAAGTTCCGGCGACGCTCGCCGGAGTGCGCCGCCGCGGACCCCTGTTTGGCGCGAGGAAGGAGAAGACTGCCAGGTGGGACCCACTGGCAGACATTTAAACATTTTGAACTGTCCAGTT
Source organism: Neostapfia colusana (assembly GCA_030760725.1). NCBI lineage: Eukaryota > Viridiplantae > Streptophyta > Magnoliopsida > Poales > Poaceae > Neostapfia > Neostapfia colusana. The sequence continues at coordinate 12,100,578 of JASWHV010000020.1, forward strand.
TATAGTTCAAAGTTTGGAGGACCACAACTTGGGTAGGAGAATCCAAAAATTATGAAACAAATTTTGTTGGATTCCTCTAAATGAGTACAATCCAAATCTGAAACCCAATTTGGATGAAACCTATTATTTAATTCTGGAAAATTCTTTAAAGCTTTTCAGCAAAAGAATTTTAGAGGGAATTTGGTTCATCCAAAAATCCCCAAATTTTGCCAGAATGTTCTTTAGGACATTAGTGAACCCCTGTTAAAGTTTCAGACCATTTGGAGTTGATTTGGTCAGAGCAATTCAAATTTGAAGGTGCTGTGTTCATTTAAATACAGAAGCATTTTCAGAGAATTTCCAAAACTTGGAAATTCAGTTCTGGGCAAATCTTAGCTCCAAAAATATTAGGAAAATTCATGCAAACTCTATGAGCTATAATTGAAATTGTAGTTCACTAAGTTGGGCATGAACAGGGGTATTACTTCAGAATTAATTCTTCTTTGCTTATTTGCTAAGAGAATTATTCTGAGCAAACCACTCCATGAAAAGTGTTAGTGTTTGGTCCAGAGAGTTTTCTTGTGACAAGGAACTCACACAAAATTTCTCAGCTCCATTGGAGCTCTGGATCACCCCTGTCCTGTTTAACCACTTGAGGGATTAATATGGAAAAGGGGGGAAACCACTTAGCATTTAACCAGGGGGATTAAGTCTAAGCCAAACCACCAACACCCAGTTCATCTTTAAATTCTTAAACAGAGTTCCAGGTATTAGAGACTGGTTATTAGCACTAATAGCAGTAGTATTACAATAAACTTGTTTGCATATTCATTAACATGTAGTATTTCAATAACGTGTAGTCGCTGAAGGCGAGGAAGCTCCGGAGGTTCTGGACTTCCTTCTCCCGGACGAAGGACTAACTACTGACCAGCAGCAACAAGGCAAGCCCCGGTTTGCATTAACCTTTTATAAGTTTTTACTTTGTTTACATGTGTCATATGAAGTATGTATGTGCATTAGGTATAGGATGAATGAAACCCCACTTGCATAACCAAAGGTTCCTAAAAGAGTGAGGGTAGCGTCTAAGACCTCGAGTAGACAGGCTATGCTTAATGAGTCATAGGACTTCGGTACAAGTCGAGTAGTTGGAATCTACTCGCGAGTTTAGGCTTGGGAACACATGGGGTCGGTGGAGTGATGTGAGATCACTTTAGTAATGAAAATGAGACTAGGCAGGGGCTAGGGCGCAGCAAGAGGGAGTCTTGTGTGTGCAGCCCTGCCCGTGTCGATTGAGGACCGATCCGTGTGCGTCCCTGCTGAACAAGTATTGAACGTACCGAAGGCATATCGGATATATGGGCCCCGATAAACCGATGTAGCCTAAACCTCCGGGCGTCGAGGCATAACGCACCGATTTATAGGTGTAGGTTGAGGGCAGCAACGTGGAAATCTGCCAATGGGCACAGCGAGATGCTCCGGGTGGGGAACCTCCTGCTCGTTTCGGTGCGACCGGTTCGACGTTTGGGCTGTTGGGTGAAAGGTTGTCCCGTACGACATCGAGTGAGCGTGCTGTGCAGCTCCACGGGTGGGCGTACGTGACGTGCTCTTTGGGTTTCCCTGCAGGTGTATATCGAGTCGATTCGCCGTCCCTCGCGGTGACGAGTACCGCTTGTTCACTGCGTCGTAACATAAACTAATGAATGAAATATTATGATTCCATATTGCTGTTATGATATAACTGTATTGCTACATGTGTGCCACCAAATATTGCTCACTAAATTTCAGTTTCATGAACCGTTAACTTGTTGCTAAAAGATGAACTAAGGATGAACTTGTAGGCGTGTCCATTTGCTGCAACATTGCTATCCTAAGTCATGGTACACCTCATGTAGAGTTTCATGCTTAGGTGAGTCGGTTAAGCCTTGCTGAGCCTTCATGCTCACGGTTGCTGCTTAAGTGTTTTTCAGGTGAGGAGCCACCCACGGACTCGGAGTACGAGTCCACCGGCGAGGGTTACCCTCCGTCGGGGACCACGGCTGAGTGGGAGCCGTACACGCCGCGCTGAGCTGAGGAGTGCAGCTAGTGTGGGTTGCCCTAGGGCTGGGCAACCACTTTTGCTAGATAGGCGGGCGTGAGTTGTATAAAAGAAACTTCCGCTGTGTAATAAAAGACCCTAGTTTGTAACTGAGAAGTGTACTATTTTGTACATTTGGTTTGTTTTCCCATGTAATATAATGTGTTCTTATGACGTGTGCTGTCGGATGTCGCATCGCGCGGCACCACCCTCTGCGATCCTGGATGAGCGGATTCCGGTCCGCCACAGCCTGGTATCAGAGCTGCAGTGGGATAGCATTGTACTTAAGGACTGCATTATGGGAAAACTTAGGTTACGGTGAGGATTCGGTAGTTGCCCAAGTAAGGACTAGATTAGCATAGTTACTTAAAGTGTCAAAGACTAACCTATGTGTTATAATTTTGAATTTCAATTATTGTAACGACGCACCTACGCTCTGGTAAGTATGGTAATGAACGCCACCGAAAGCGGTTCAATTTCGGTTAGCTCCCCCTGACGAGGAACGTGGTTCAGGGATTGATCTCACAGCTTGGTGTGAGACGTTAATATGAACCTCTTGGACTCTTCATGTCCCTGAGTTCATATGAAACGCTGATCCCTAGCGTGCATTAGGTAAGTAAGTGGAGACCCCATCGCGTGGTCAGTAACGCGAGAGTGTGTTCGTCTGGAAATAGCCCAGGAGGACATACGCAGCGCTTGCCATCGGCGTGCCCTGCAGGGCAGTAGGTAGTATCTGTTGGGTTGATAACATTCCCAACCGTGACGACCCGTTCATGACATACTCGGGTTCCCCGTCGTGTGGTGTTGAAACACGATCACGTGCCTTGAGACGTGACTTAGCTCAAGGACGGCCGTATGGAAATGATACGGGCGTTTGTATTTACTTTCAAATATAGTACTGCCTGAAATGGAAACAAAACCCTTGAGTGCATCACTATTGTGTGGTATTCTGCAGGTACTAACCACGTTGTATCCGTGTAGAAAACGTGTGCGAGAGACTGTTTAGTGCCACACTTGAGACGTATATGCCGGTATGATCCGGTTAGGATTTTCTTTTGTGAGGAACGTAGTACCGAGATATTGTAGGCATATGCATGAAAATAATGATAACAAGGAATTAAAATCTATAGGTTCAACATTTAGGACCCTGGTTGGGTATAAGAATGGGATAGTGATGAGGGTAGTTCCAAAAAGACTGAAAAACAGAGTGTTCTGTTTTGGACAGCAAGTTTGCTGATCTTCAACAGGGCATAACTCACAGGTCTTTTAGCCCAGAGAGGTGTGCTATATAATTCTGGAAAGGTATTTAAGTACTCTACAACTTTGTTGTAGACTTCCAGAGCTGAAACTCACCTTGAGATGGCTTAAATCCCAGAGGAATGTAAACTGTCCAGAACCAGGACAGAGTAAAACATTCTCTGGACTGTTCTGTTTTTCAAACATAAATCCCAGTAGAAAATTTAAAAATCTTCATATGATACATCCTTAGAAAGGGGAGAAGATGTGTGACATCTTTGCAATTCAAAGTTTCTGAAGTTTCAGCACAGAGTTCAGTGGAAAACTCGAATTGAAAACAGCAACTTTCCAAGGGAGGTGCTGTTAAAATTCTTCCAGAAATTCTGCTGACTTTGAATTAGCATAACTTTTTAACCAAAGCTGATCTGGGGGCAAATGAATACTCGTTGGAAAGATACTGAAGTTGACTTTAACTTTGGTATTCAACTTGAGTCGTGAAACTGCCCCAAACCAGATCAAAACTTGGAATAGGTAGAAACTGGTCATTCTGACAGAAGAATGACAGTTGAACTCATTGGAGAGGGTGTTGTACCCTAAGGGTGGTATACGTGATGACAATGCGATAGTAATGTCTCGTAGTGACCAAACCTAGTTATGTTGAGCTTCCAAAGAGGAGGTTCATCAAGTGGGATTGAACTAGCTTGTGTTTGGTCTTGTAATGGTGTAGCTTGTGCAAAGTTATTACATTATCTACATACGAGATGTATTGCATGAATTATTGTCATTATGTTTTACGCCTATTTTCTTTGGACTGCATGCAAAATGTTGCGGGACTGATGATTATTGTCGTGTGGTTGCATATGGTTCGTACTAGGACCACGCACGAGGTTGGTGGCTCTAGCCAACAGGGAGGTGACGACTCCCAGCCACCGGCCTACGACAGCACCCCGCAGCAGCAGCCACCACCGCCGCCTCCGCTTACTCTAGCGGATGTGATAGCGGCACTGGTGGGAGGTCGTGAGGAGAAGACCGAACTGCTCCGCACGATCATGCAGAATACGTCCCAGGCGGGGGGACGTCAAGAGCGAGGGCCTCGTGAGCCACGTGAAGTGTCGTACTCGGATTTCATGAGTACGCACCCTCCAGTGTTCACCGAAGCCGAAGAACCACTGGAGGCGGACAACTGGCTGCGGACCATCGAGTCCAATTTCGGGCTGCTCCAATGTACGGAGCGGCAGAAGACTCTGTTCGCAGCGCAGCAACTCCACGGTGCCGCTGGTGCGTGGTGGGCGAACTATGTCGCCTCACATCCGGCTGGCCATGCCGTGGAATGGAAAGAGTTCCGGGAGGCGTTCCGCGCCTATCACATTCCTCCCGGAATCATGAAGAGGAAGTTCCAAGAATTCTTGGAGCTGAAGCAGGGCGGGAGGAGTGCCCATGACTACTCCCGTGCTTTCAACCATCTGGCGCAATACGCGTCAGACTATATCTCCACGGAGGAGAAGAAGAGGGAGCATTTCTATCGGGGGTTACACCCCGAAATGAAGACGCACCTCGTTCAGTGGAATCGTGGCACTTTCAATGACCTAGTCAGTGCCGCGATTATGCAAGAGGATGCTCAGCGGGAATTGGCAGCTGAGCAGAGGAAGCGCAGCGCTCCACCTAGCAGCGGTGGTGGCGCGCCACAGAAGTACCGTATGGTGTATCGGACACCATCCGGGCAGCAGTGGCATCCACCGGCGCGACCTCAACGGTTCGGGGGATGTCCTTTCCAGTCACCCTCGTTCCGTCCGCCGATGCCACCACCAAGACAGCAACAGCAGCAGCAGACGGTACCCCGGGCGTTTCCACCGCCACAACGCGCCCCGGGATTCCGTCCACCGATCAGCGGGGGACCGCCCCGTTTCACCTGCTTCACGTGTGGCCAGGCGGGCCACTTCGCGAAGGACTGTCCCCAGGGGCAGCAGAGCAGCGGGCAAGCCCAGTTCCAGGGCGGTGCTCGAGGCTGACCTCCGGTGAAGAAGGTTGGTCAGCGGACTGGGGGTGTCCTCAACCTCGACAATGAGGACGCCCCAGAGGGAGACAACGTGCTGGCAGGTACGTTTACTCTCAACCATCAAGCCATCGTCATACTTTTTGATTCTGGTGCAACCCACAACTTTTTAAGTGCATCATACGTGGTTAAGCATCAGCTGGAAGCCTTTCCAACCGAGTGTTCGTATATGATCTTCTCACCGGGAGGAAAGATTTCAGCAACGATGATGGTTCCAAAAGCACCACTGTGCTTAGGTGGGAAGATATATCCCACCACTATGATTATCCTAGGGGGGCAGAAGATTGATGCAATCTTGGGAATGTCATGGCTAAGCTACCATGGCGCTGTCCTGGAAACACTATCACGGACGGTTCACCTCAACTCCCCATTACACCGTCCGCAGTCCCTCCTATTAGATAATCCAGTCCGGTAGGTTTCAGAAATCAACAATACTGAAGCTCTCAAGTTAGAGGACATCCCCGTAGTCCGGGAGTATCCCGACGTGTTCCCGGATGATCTACCGGGCATGCCACCTGAGCGGGATGTCGAGTTCAAGATCGAGCTCGCACCCGGGACTACGCCCATATCACGGAGACCATACAAGATGGCTCCAAATGAGCTGGCGGAACTGAAAGAACAGCTCAATGATCTGTTGAGCAAGGGTTTCATTAGGCCGAGTTCCTCGCCTTGGGGATGCTCGGCGCTGTTCGTGAAGAAGAAAGATGAAACCTTGAGGCTGTGTGTGGACTACCGGCCGCTCAACGTCGTCACCATCAAGAATAAGTACCCACTGCCCCGCATCGACATATTGTTTGATCAACTTGTGGGTGCAAGTGTGTTCTGAAAGATGGACCTTCGCTCTGGATATCACCAGATCAAGATCCGGGCGGAGGATATCCCGAAGACGGCCTTCTCGACGAGATATGGACTATATGAATATCTCGTCATGTCCTTTGGTCTCACAAATGCTCCAGCCCATTTCATGTATCTCATGAACTCGGTGTTCATGCCGGAGCTGGACAAGTTCGTGGTAGTGTTCATCGACGATATCTTGGTGTACTCCAAGGCAGAAGCCGAACATGCCGAACACTTAAGAATCGTTCTTCAACGATTGCGAGACCACAAGCTCTACGCCAAGTTCAGCAAATGTGAGTTTTGGATCAGCCAAGTGCCATTCTTGGGGCATATCATCTCCGCAGAAGGCATTGCGGTTGACCCAAGCAAAATAGAGCAAGTGCTGAAATGGAAAGCTCCCACTTCAGTTCATGAAGTCAGAAGCTTCCCCGGGTTAGCGGGATACTACCGGAGATTCATTCCAAGTTCTCCAAGCTCGCTAAGCCGATGACAGAATTGCTAAAGAAAGGGACGAAGTATGTTTGGAACACGGCGTGTGAAGGAGCGTTCCAAGCATTGGTGAAGCATCTCACAACAGCCCCGGTCTTAGCTCAGCTGGATACAACAAATCCCTTCGACGTGTATTGTGACGCGTCCGGTATTGGGCTCGGCTGCGTGTTGATGCAGGAAGGACGTGTGGTCGCATATGGCTCACGCCAACTTCGGGACCATGAGCAGCATTATCCGACTCATGATCTGGAGCTTGCTGCAGTGGTGTTGGCGCTAAAAATGTGGAGGCACTATCTCCTGGGAAATTTGGTCCACCTCTACACCGACCACAAGAGCTTGAAGTATATTTTCACCCAGAAGGAGCTGAACATGAGGCAAAGGAGGTGGTTAGAATTGATAAAAGATTATGAAATTGAGATTCATTACCACCCCGGCAAGGCGAATGTGGTTGCCGACGCGCTGAGTCGGAAATCACATGTCCATCACCTCACCACTACACCGGTGGAGGAGGAAGAGCCAAGTTTATACTTGGTTCCTTATGGATCGCTGTACAACCTTGCCCTCATCCCTACTGTTAGGGAGGACATCATTGCAGCTCAGAAAATGGATAAAGGCATGGCACATCTCTGGAGACGGATAGACAATGGAGAAATTAAATGTTTCCGGAAAGATGATGAGGGGACGCTGTGGTTCAATGACCGCATAGTCATACCCCGGGATATGGAGTTGAGAAAGAAGATCCTCGATGAAGCTCACTTGTCCAAGTACTCCATTCATCCGGGCAGCAACAAGATGTACCAAGATTTGAAAAAGAAATTTTGGTGGACACGGATGAAGCGGGAGGTAGCTAAGTACGTATCCGAGTGTGATACGTGTAGACGAGTGAAAGCTGATCACATGAAGAAATCAGGGCTGTTGCAACCCCTGCAGATCCCGGCATGGAAATGGGAAGATGTGAGCATGGACTTCATTGTGGGATTACCCCTAACATCCAACAAGCATGATTCCATATGGGTAATCGTTGATTGGTTAACCAAGACGGCTCACTTCATCCCGGTGAATACACGTTACAATGCCGGCAAATATGCGGAGCTATACATAGCGAAGATTCTATGCCTATACGGGGTACCCAAGACCATCATCTCAGATCGGGGTGCATTATTTGTATCTCGCTTTTGGGAGCAGCTGCACGCTGCATTGGGTACTAAGTTGATCAGGAGCTCCGCTTATCACCCTCAGACAGATGGGCAAACAGAGAGGGTGAACCAAGTATTAGAAGACATGTTGAGAGCATGTGCCATCCACCATGGTAGGAACTGGGATGATCACCTACCATTGGCGGAATTCTCGTACAACAACGGTTATCAGGCGAGTATCAAGATGGCACCCTACGAAGCTCTCTACGGTCGTAAATGCCGCATCACATTAAATTGGTGCGAGTCCGGTGAAAGGGTCACATTCGGGGTTGATGTGGTGAACGACGCCGAAGAGCGCGTTCGTGCAATTCAAGCTAACTTGAAGGCCGCTCAATCCCGACAGAGGAGCTACGCTGATAAGAGGCGTAGGCCGTTGCACTTTGACGTTGGGGAACACGTGTACCTCCACGTGTCTCCGATGAAGGGCGTGCACCGGTTCGGTGTGAAGGGGAAGCTCGCTCCCCGTTTCATTGGACCCTATGCTATCACCAAGAAGTGTGAACCAGCAGCGTATCGATTGGAGCTACCGGCATCTCTGGCTGGTCTCCATGATGTTTTCCATGTTTCGCAACTGCGAAAATGTTTGAAGCATACAGCTGCTGTTCCTACCGAAGACATCGGCGAGCTGAAACCGGATTTAACATATGACGAGTATCCGGTGGAAATTCTTGATGAGAAAGCCCGAACCACACGTAGTAGAACGTTGTGGTTCTACAAAATACTCTGGAGTAACCACACCGCCGAAGAAGCGACGTGGGAGAGCGAGGAGTTCCTTCGCTCAAATTACCCGGAGTTTATGGCGTCTCAACACGGGTAAGTCCCTACTACATCGCTATCTCTTCTTTTGTAATCTCGGGACGAGATTCTTTTAAGGGGGGAGGGATGTAAAATCCCAAGAAAAGGGACTTGCAAAAACTTTTTCTTCACCTCACAACACCACAGTTTTTATTGTGGACATCTTAGGAAATATTGTGAAGAGCAAGTAACCTCCATCAAAAGAGTGATTAGAGGGGAAAGCCTTCACTTTCACAAAGTAGGGTTTCTACACATGAACATGAGAGGTTGAGCTCACCCCTACAATTTGAAAAGTCTTGGGGAGGTTCAGTCCAAGTTTCATGTAAATTCAACACTTTTGAAGCACTTTTGGAGGTATTTGGAAAAGAGGCCAATTTGAATGTAAATTCAAGTTGCAGCAACTTTCATCACCCAAATTCAAAAGTTAGCTTCGTATTCAAACTCAGCATATTTTCCTGAGTGACCCCACCAATTTTCAGTCCCATTGGACTTCATCTTGTCGGGAGCCAAATTTGTAGCAATTCAAACTGAATTTGATGTTTCAAATTCAAATATGAAGGGAATGTGGCCAAACCAGTTTGAAGTTGATGAAATCAAATTCTTCCTCTGAATTGGTGGCTAAGTTCCCTTTTCAAGTCTGAGTAGATGGGATATTTGCACAACAGAGAAGATTAGGGGGGAGAAGAGGGCCCACCAGTCAGCTAGCCTTCGGGTCTAAGTCAACACCGAGCGAACTCGGTTTACCGGGCCTCGGCAGCGCTCGACACCGCGCCAACCGAGCAGCCACCTCGCCCCCCCCTCCTCGCGCGCTGGCGACCAGCTTGCCGGCTCCGCCGCCTCGGCCCGATCTTTACCCCGGGAGCAAACAGCAGCACGTCGCCTTCTTCATTGATCGCACGCTCGCTGTTTCCCTCACCCCTGCACATAGCCGGAGCTCACCCACGCTCTCTTTTCCCGATCGCCGGCACCAACCGAGCCTCGGTTGCTCATGCCAGCAGCACCAAAAAGCAGCGCCCATGCATGCTCTACCACATCAGCCCCACAACCCCGTAACTCCTAGCCTGTGGCGCGTGCAATTCGGCAACGGGCGCCGAGGAACAGAGCACCGGCGGAAAGCTGAGGATTGCTTCCCGTGGACAGCACGCCACGGTCAGTTTCACGGCCGGACTTCTACACGGAAAAGGTGCGCCTTAGTCTCCAGATCGTGTAGCTGCAACCCTCCTAGCCATTGATAGACCGTGCGCTGAGAATTCCTAAGAATCCCGAGAACTAGTGCAACCGAGTGGGGGTCGGTCTACCCCAAAATTCTAGCTGCACCGGCCAACCCAGCTCGGGTGAGCCTACACACACCTTCCTCACTCCCTAGCGGCCCTCCTCGACCAAGAATCAAGGGAAATGACCCAGAAATGGCCGGGTTTAGGTTGTTTTTCGGGCCGCCATAGAATAATAGCTCGGTTCACCGTGGAGCTCTAGGTTGCCGACCTTTTCATGGGGTTTGGCGGCCATTTCCATCACCCTCGAGCTTCCACGGTGCTCTCCGACCCTTCGCCGATCATTTTGATGCGTTGTAACGCATTCCCGACCACGCCGGAACCCTAACCGCCACTGTCACCGTCGGGAGCCCTGTTCTGGTGAGCTACGGCCGCCGGCGACACCACCGACGAGTTCAGCGTCGTGAGTTAGGGCGGGGCGGCAAGTTTGGGGTCGGGAGACGGCCGGGAAAGCAGTTCCGGCGACGCTCGCCGGAGTGCGCTGCCGCGGACCCCTGTTTGGCGCGAGGAAGGAGAAGACTGCCGGGTGGGACCCACTGGCAGACATTTAAACATTTTGAACTGTCCAGTTTGTAGTTCAAACTTTGGAGGACCACAACTTAGGGTAGGAGAATCCAAAAATTATGAAACAAATTTTGTTGGATTCCTCTAACTGAGTACAATCCAAATATGAAACCCAATTTGGATGAAACCTATTATTTAATTCTGGAAAATTCTTTAAAACTTTTCAGCAAAAGAATTTTAGAGGGAATTTGGTTCATCCAAAAATCCCCAAATTTTGCCGGAATGTTCTTTTGGACATTAGTGAACCCCTGTAAAAGTTTCAGACCATTTGGAGTTGATTTGGTCAGAGCAATTCAAATTTGAAGGTGCTGTGTTCATTTGAATACAGAAGCATTTTCAGAGAATTTCCAAAACTTGGAAATTCAGTTCTGGGCAAATCTTAGCTCCAAAAATATTAGGAAAATTCATGCAAACTCTATGAGCTATAATTGAAATTGTAGTTTACTAAGTTGGGCATGAACAGGGGTATTACCTCAGAATTAATTCTTCTTTGCTTATTTGCTAAGAGAATTATTCTGAGCAAACCACTCCATGAAAAGTGTTAGTGTTTGGTCCAGAGAGTTTTCTTGTGACAAGGAACTCACACAAAAATTCTCATCTCCATTGGAGATCTGGATCACACCTGTCCTGTTTAACCACTTGAGGGATTAATATGGAAAAGGGGGAAACCACTTAGCATTTAACCAGGGGGATTAAGTCTAAGTCAAACCACCAACACCCAGTTCATCTTTAAATTATTAAACAGAGTTCCAGGTATTAGAGACTGGTTATTAGCACTAATAGCAGTAGTATTACAATAAACTTGTTTGCATATTCATTAACATGTAGTATTTCAATAACGTGTAGTCGCTGAAGGCGAGGAAGCTTCGGAGGTTCTGGACTTCCTTCTCCCAGACGAAGAACTAACTACTGACCAGAAGCAACAAGGCAAGCCCCGGTTTGCATTAACCTTTTATAAGTTTTTACTTTGTTTTCATGTGTCATATGAAGTATAGGTATAGGATGAATGAAACCCAACTTGCATAACCAAAGGTTCCTAAAAGAGTGAGGGTAGCGTCTAAGACCTCGAGTAGACAGGCTATGCTTAATGGGTCATAGGACTTCGGTACAAGTCGGGTAGTTGGAATCTACTCGCAAGTTTAGGCTTGGGAACACACGGGGTCGGTGGAGTGATGTGAGATCACTTTAGTAATGAAAATGAGACTAGGCAGGGGCTAGGGCGCAGCAAGAGGGAGTCTTGTGTGCGCAGCCCTGCCCGTGTCGATTGAGGACCAATCCGTGTGCGACCCTGCTGAACAAGTATTGAACGTACCGAAGGCATATCGGATATATGGGCCCCGATAAACCGATGTAGCCTAAACCTCCGGGCGTCGAGGCATAACGCACCGATTTATAGGTGTAGGTTGAGGGCAGCAAGGTGGAAATCTGCCAACGGGCATAGCGAGATGCTCCGTGTGGGGAACCTCCTGCTCGTTTCGGTGCGACCGGTTCGACGTTTGGGCTGTTGGGTGAAAGGTTGTCCCGTACGACATCGAGTGAGCGTGCTGTGCAGCTCCACGGGTGGGCGTACGTGACGTGCTCTTTGGGTTTCCCTGCAGGTGTATATCGAGTCGATTCGCCGTCCCTCGCGGTGACGAGTACCGCTTGTTCACTGCGTCGTATCGTAGACTAATGAATGAAATATTATGATTCCATATTGCTGTTATGATATAACTGTATTGCTACATGTGTGCCACCAAATATTGTTCACTAAATTTCAGTTTCATGAACCGTTAACTTGTTGCTAAAAGATGAACTAAGGATGAACTTGTAGGCGTGTCCATTTGCTGCAACATTGCTATCCTAAGTCATGGTACACCTCATGTAGAGTTTCATGCTTAGGTGAGTCGGTTAAGCCTTGTTGAGCCTTCGTGCTCACGGTTGCTGCTTAAGTGTTTTTCAGGTGAGGAGCCACCCACGGACTCGGAGTACGAGTCCACCGGCGAGTTGTATAAAAGAAACTTCCGCTGTGTAATAAAAGACCCTAGTTTGTAACTGAGAAGTGTACTATTTTGTACATTCAGTTTGTTTTCCCATGTAATATAATGTGTTCTTATGACGTGTGCTGTCGGGTGTCGCATCGCGCGGCACCACCCTCTGCGATCCTGGATGAGCGGATTCCGGTCCGCCACAACACATGTTAAGAAAAATGAGACCGAGCAGAGAGTAAGGGCAGCAGGACTCTGGGGCCTCGGTGCTATAGGTCCGCTTGTGTCGATTGAGGACCGAGCCGTGTGCGGGCATGTTGAACAAGTTAGAACAGTACCGAAGACCTACCAGCTATATGGGAACCGGGAAACCGATGTAACTCGGGTAGCTGGGTATTGAGGCATTGCATGTCGTTCAGAGGGTAGGTTTGAGAGCTTGAGATGTAAATCGGCTGGCGGCACTGAGATGCGCGTGCAGAGACCTCTTGCTCAGGACGATAGGACCGGTTCAATATTTGGCTAACGGGTGAAAGGTGGTTGCGTACGGCGTCCGTGATGGTTGCTGTAGGCAACATCGAGTACGGGTGTACGTGACAGGTTATTCGGGTAACCCTGCAGGTGTAAATCGATTATAATCGCCGTCCCTCGCGGTCAGTGAGTACCACTTGTTCATTGTACCGTGACGTAGAAAGAACAGGCTAGTTACATGTTAAAATATTGCTGATTGAAAGATGGACTTTGATTGTTAATGATTTGTTGTAGTTTAGAGCTAACTAAAGTTCTTTTCAACTTTGGACAAAGTACATGAGATAAATGCATTTCTTGTTTGATTGCGGCTCTCTCATGTGCCTTAGCGTAAGGTTCTCCACAACCTGCTGCTAAAACTGAAAAGTAAGGTTCCACTAAGTAGGCGAGTCCTTTGCAACTTATTTTACCACATGCACTTATCACCCTCATGTAGAAGTTTCATGTTTAGGAGAGACGGGTCAGTCTTGCTGAGCCTTCGTGCTTACTGCTTGTGTTTGAAGCTTTTGCAGGGTTCTATGAGGAAGGGACTCCCGAGGAGGAGACGGAACCCCAGGAGGGGAACCCCGTCGAGTGGGAGTCGTGCACGCCGCCGTGTTAGTGTGTGTGCTGTAAAAGTTCCAAAAATGTGTATGAATAAAAACCAAGTTTGAGTTCATATGTGTGGCAAAGACATGAAAGATGAGATTTGCTAAAACTTTTCTTCATGCAAAGTAATACATGGATGAGTATCCAAAAGAGAGGATCACATTTTTATTTAAAAGTGTTGAACCAATAAGGAGTTAAATACCTCTTGCATGTAAGTTTGAAAATCAGATTTGAAAATTCAAAGTTCACACATGTGGTGGCCAAAAACTTTGAATAAACATGCAGCCATATAGTTGGAAATATAGGGAAAAGTTTGATCACAAACTTTTCATTTGTAGGGTGGGCTTAAAAAGGAGTTAAAGAGAAGCATTTGCAAATTCTAGCCAAATTCAAATTTGTCATACAAATTTAAACTGAATTTGGAGAATTCAAATTCTAGCCACCCTTTCTAAACTCAGAATTTTGGGAATTGAGAGGATCAGCTTGAGAAGATATTTGGGAGATAAAGATGGAGTGGGACCCACATGTCATAGAGCTGAAGAGTGTGCCTTACACACTAAGTCTAAGCCTCGGTGGGCAATTCCACCGAACAGCTCGCGTGAGCCACCGAGCAGCTTTGCCGCACCAGCTCCTGCTGTTTTCTCCCACGCGTGATCACCCCAGGGTCGGTTCTGACCGCTCCTTCAACGTGATCACGTTCCCTCAGGCCGAACAAAGGCTCATTTGCCTTCCTCTCTGGCGAGAATGCCGAGCAAACCAGTTCCTCACGTCCGCTGCTCGGCCGATCGTAAGAACGGCGAAACAACCGTGCCATCCCTCCCCCGAGCTGCTAAACATTGCCGCGAGCTCAGCCCTCACCTCCCTGACCCGAAAGCAAGCGAGCCTCGGCCTCCCTAGCCCGGGAACAACCGTCATAGCGGCGACCTAACGTCGGCCGCCGAGCAGGCGCTCGTGGACAGCTCACCACAGAGACTTTCATGGCCGAGCAAGGGCGGCAAAAGGAGCGCACGGACTCCACTCTGCTTACACCTGAAGCTCAAGCCACGTCGTGAGCTCTCGCCGGTGAATTCGGGAATTTTGTCCCGGCGGCTTCAAACCGAAGTTCCGGTACAGTTCCTTAAATTTCTCCTTCTCTACTCCTCCTTAAGTCATCAAACTTTGCACATAGATGCTGGATTAGCCGGCGATCAATTTCCCTTTGGCATTCATTGCATGAAAACGCCTCAGAACGACGAATTTCGAGCTCTACTGAGGGTGTTCATGGCGGACCCATTCGGTTGCACGATGACAACCCACTTGCGGCCGTTTCCGAGAAAGTTTGCGACCATGTCGGTTCTTCCTAAGACCCACTGGTGCTGTAGAGCTCTTCAGCACAGGTTTTGGCGGGCTGGAAACCTTGGGCGACGGCGCCGAACCTCAACAGAGGCCGCCGCACGTCGACGAGCTAGTTCCGACCACCGGTAGCCCGAGCACGCTCCACCACCGTATTCCCCAGCCTCCATAACCCCCTGGCGGCGAGTCCTAGTTCGGATGGTGGCCGGGAACGGCCGGCCGGCGAGCACCGACATGCTCCGGCGAGGGAGAACACGCAGGCGCGGGAAGGGGGCCGGAGGAGGAAGACGACGGGTGGACCCTGTCTGTCAGCAGCCCAAATTTTAAATTTGGATCAGTCTGCGGCTCGGATCCGGTGTGCTGGCACGCAAAAACCCCGTGGCCCCGGTGTTGCCCAGTCCTGATTGGCTGGAATTTAAATAAGCGGGACCAGTAGAATTTGGAGTTGAAAAACAATTCCAGAGATTGCTCCAACTTGAGAAATTCATAGCTCCGTGTAGAAACCTCCAAATTAAGTGATTCCAATTGGGTTAGATTCATCTTTTAGAGTTCTATCCAAATATGAACTCAGATTTGTATGAAAGTTAATATTATATTCTGGAAAATTCTTTGAAGTGTTTCTGAAAAAGAATTATTGAGGGAGTTTGGTTTATCCAAAAATCCCCAAATTTTGCCAGAATATTCTTTAGCATATTGTTAATTTTCTAGCAAAATTTAAGCTCATTTGAAGATCATTTGTGTAGGAATTTGCCAAAAACAAACTGATGTGTTCATAAGAGTCCAGAAACATTTTCAGAAAGTATTTCTCACTTCAAAAATCTATTCTGGGAAATCCTTAACTCCAAAATCATGGGAAAATTTAGGCAAGCTCTCTGATACATACTTGAAATTGTAGTTCACTTAATTGGGCATGAAAATGCACATTACGCCAGAATTAATTCTTTTAAATAGAAATGCTTAAGGAATTATTCTGGAAGAACTACTCAAGTAAAAGGGCTAAATTTTGAACCAACTTACTTTAATGTGACCAGGAACTCTCATGTAAATTATCAGCTCAAGTTTATCCCTTGAACTCCCTGTTCTTATTCTCTATACTTATGTATAGGTGGAAATACATGAGAGACATGTGAGAATTATGGGGAACACAATTTAACTCCACATTAGCTGCAAATCGGCAATATAAATCCCTAGGTAGTATAGAACCTGCTGTAAAAATTTTGAGGCCATTGGAGTTCTTTTTCTTCAGTTGCATTCAAACCTTTTCAGCTCAGCTATTATATTCATTAGGGAAAGTAGTTAGTGTATAGCTAAGACATTAAGGTCAATTTAGTCATTTCTGTTTCTTTGCATAACAGAGGCAAACCAAGCCATTCTTGGCTTTTCCACACAACCTCTGTTCTTAAGAATTCCATTCTATAACTTCTTTCCATTATATTCTATAAAACATATACAGATGCATTTCAATAGGAACCACAACGAAGGGGATTCAAAGGAGTGATTCATTGAAGTGGATCAAGCTCCGGAGAATCAAGGGTGGATCAGCAAGGATACTAACTGCTTATATACGACTACCCTGCAAAACAGGCAAGCTCTGGTTTGCATTTAACAGCGGTTAAGTTTTTATTTTGTATTCACTTTCGGTTAAGATATGAATTGTGCATTAGGTCTAGTGTTTGATACCCCTCTTGCATAACCAAATGAACACATGGAGTGTTGGGTAGGTGTCTTACACCGTGTAGAACTGTCATGCCTAAGTAAGGTTCGGTAGAAGTCGAGTGGTGAGATGCTACTCACAGGTTCAGGAACAACAGGGGCATACGGGATTGGTTCATAAATGAATTAGCAAGTTAAAGTTGAGACCGGAAGGTTGTAGGGGCAGCAGGACATAGGGGCCTGGGTGCTATAGACCTGTCCATGTCGGTCAAGGACCGATCCGTATGCGGCCCTGTTGAACAAGTTTGAGTTGTGTACCGGACTCATGCTGGTATTATGGGACCCAGTAAACCGATGTACCTCGGGGAGCTGTCGTTGGGAATTTTCGGGTCGCCTCAGGCGGACGGCTGGTGTGCAGTATGTCGGGAACATTCTCATGACATCTCACGTCAGCAGGTGCACCATGAGAGTGGCTACTGTACGGGGCAACTTGATTGATTCAACGGGGGTGAAATGGGAGAAAGGCTGCCACGTACGACGTCAGGGATGGTTGCTGTAGGCAACGTCGAGTACGGGCGTACGTGTCGTGTAGTCCAGGTGTTATTGATTCGAATCACTGTCGCTCGCGGAATGGACCGAGCATACTTGTTCTCACAGTCGTGACGTAGTAAGAACTTGCATGAGAAAGGAACTAATCACATTGATTTGAAGTTATACTATCTTTGTTATGCATCATTGATGAATAGCTAGTGCAAACTCGATTCTTTTATGCCGTGAGCAATTTACATCGGAGGAAAGCGTTTCTTGTTTGATTGTGGACTCCCGATGTGGCGTGTCCAAGGTTACTTAAAAGTGCTGCAAATAATACCTGAAAGTAAGGATTTAGTTTTAGGCGAGTTTAATTATGCTTATGCCATCCTATTTTAGATTCATAACCTCACATAGAGTTTCATTTTAGGGTGACAGTTAAGTCTTGCTGAGCATTATGCTTATAGATGCTATCCGAGTTGTTTTGCAGGTATTTGACTTCATGCTTAAGAGAAGGGATGCCGATGAGACTCGGGAACCTCCGAGTGTTTACTCAAAGAGCATCCTCGCCGCTGCAGATTGTTCTTCGTGTTGCTAGTAAGAAACAGTCAGCGGGCTGGACTGTTTCTTTGTTGCTAAGATAGAGATGAGTCGTGGGAGTTATAGTCTTCCGCTGTAGCTTACTTTGAGATAAGTATTTGTAAAACACTTTTGTACGCTTCCGCAAATGATTTATGTAATGTAATGTGTTTCTTCGACCCGTGTGCTGTTGGGTGCCGCATATCACGGCACCACCCGACGATATCCTGTCCCTCACAGCGTGGTATCAGATCTGCGTTGGGAATAGCACAGGGGTTGAGCATCAGATTACGTTAAAAACTTAGGATACGGTGAGATAACAGTACTAGGCCCACATAAGGACTATTATTAGCATATGATGAAGGTGGCAAGCTAACCTATTTGTTATGTCGGAAAATCGTGCATCTCGGGACGTTCTATGTCTTGTGAGGTGCACGTAAGCGCTGTCCACCAGTGCGCACAAGCTGAAGGGTGGAGCCCCAAGGGTGGCAGGTAACCCGACCCACTTTAGTATCCTCTACGACTCTTCATGTCGTTTGGGGTATTCGAGCAACGCTTTTCCCTGGCGTGCTTTGGGCAAGTATGGGAGACCCCATCACGTGGTCAGTAGCGTGAACACGTAGCTCAAGGCGTGTTTGGCTTGAGAACACCTGGGCGAGTGATGACGGCCGGGTGTATGAACTGTATGGATATCGGGTTCGGTGTGCAGCCAAATCTGATGATTGAGTGTGTTTTATGTAGGTGCTAACCACGAGAACCTTAGTGCGTGTAGAACATGTTTGCGAGTGACCGTTTTAGTGCCACCTAAGGATACGTATATGCCGGTGTAAGCCAGTTAGGTTTTTCTTTGGTGAGGCAACTTAGTGCCGTCATATGTCTTACGGTGTATCGCCACCGTACTACACTGGATAGTCTTCTTTCCAATTAAGAAATCACTCATGACTAACTTTCAAACTAAAAATGGATGTGGTAAAGCACATATTAGCTACTGAGCTCTTCATTTGGACTAAGTTTCAAAGAAGAGACTTGTTAGGATTCTTTAGATCCAAAAACAGAGTGCTCTGTTCTGGCAGAAATGTTTGCTGGACTTTGACAGAGCATAACTCTGAGTAGCTTGACCCAATGGGGGTGTATGATACAGTTCTGGAAATTTTTTTAAGTCCTCTCCAACTTTTCTGTAGACATCCAGAGCAAAATAATACACCAACTTGGTTGAATGTCCAGATGAATGCAAACTGTTCAGAAAACAGAGCAGCTGCAACCTTCTCTGGATGTTTCTGTAAATTGGCCATACTTTTCTGTAGAAAAATTTCTAAGGGTCATATGATACACCGTTGGAAAGGTTATTAAATTTACAACAATTTTGTAGTTCATAGTTTGTTCAGAATTGTAATCCATTTGTATGTAAAACTGTGATGAAAACAACCACATACAAAGGAGGTGCTGGCAAATTTTATCCAGAAATTATGTCAACTTTGAATAATCATAACTTTTTATCCAGGAATGATCTAGAGGCATATGAGTACTTTTTGAAAATATACTGAAGTCAACTGTAACTTTGGTATTCAACTTGAGTTATGAAAATGCTGGTAACTGGATCAAAATCTGAGTTGAGTACAGAAGGGTCGGTTCTGTACAGAATGAGGGACTGAATATGTTGGCTTTAGGAAGATGTGTAAACATGAAATTCTGTTATGCTTTCATAAAGTTTTAGCGTGTTCATGTTTTACATACTTTCACATACTGCTGAGATCAAGTTTTGACTTCCCTCAAAATTATTCTTTTGCAGTATGGTGCGTAGTCATTCTCTGAGTAGGGCTGAAAGTTCTCGCCGAGACTGTGATGACTCGACTCCACCAGGGGCACCGCCATCAACGGTATGGGTGGATGTCATGGCTCAGATGGTCGAGTCAAGTCAAGAGAACACAAGACTACTCCAAGCCTTGGTACAACAGGGTTTACTCCAACGTGCGCAACAGGACGTTCCACCTCGGAACGCCTATTTGGAATTCTTGGCGACACAACCGCCAATTTTCACGGAAGCCAATGAACCCGTGGAAGCTGATCAGTGGCTTCGAGTCATGGAGTCCAAGTTTGGAGTGTTTGAGTGCGACGAATATCAGAAGACGTTATTTGCAGCTCAACAGCTCCATGGAGCCGCCGGAAATTGGTGGTTTGCTTATCTCGCCACCGTTCCAGAAGGCCATCAAGTGGAATGGACGGAATTTCGTGAAGCATTCCGTGCTCGTCACATTCCTATGGGTTTTATCAAGGCCCAACAACAATAATTTAGGAACTTGAAGCAAGGGGACATGAGTGTCCTCGAGTATGTCAAACGGTTCAACCTTTTGGCACAATATGCTCTGGCTTATGCGACGAGTGAAGCTGCAAGGTGTGACTATTTCTTCCATGTCTTGAGTGCCATATTAAAAGATAAGTTAGCGTTGTTCAATCACGGCAGTTACACCGAGTTGATCAATGCTGCTCTACTTCAAGAACAAGCGACACTTGAGTGTCAAGCAGAGAAGAGGGACCGGGATGATGTGTGAGAAGACACACCAGTTGTTCCTCGCAAATACCGTGTGGTGTATCACACACAATCCTATGAAATATGGCAAACACCAGTGAGATCAACTCCGTACAGATTTTCTGCTCAAGAATCATGTCTTGAAGCAACACCTTTGCCGCAGCAATGAATGATGCCTGTCACATCATTGCTGCAACCAAGTGCATCAACTTCTCAACCACAAGTCAACGAAGAACCGGGGAAACCTCCGTGTTCTTATTGCCACCGTTTTGGGCATTTTAGGCAGGAATGCCGGGAGAAGTTGGCAAACACCAGACAGCCATCATCATCAGGTGGTATGCCGCCACCTGCTCAAGTCAACATAACAGCATTGCAATCCGGGAGTGTGCAACATCTTGCTATTGAGGATGTCTCGGAGGGAGCACCGGTGTTAGCGGGCATGTTCACTCTCAAAGGCGTGGCCGTGCTTGTACTTTTTGATTCCGGTGCAACCCACAATTTCATCAGAAAATCATGCGTGGATCAGCACCAACTATCCACCAATACTTCCACAACGAGTTATCTTATACGTTCACCGGGAGGAAATATCTCTGCCAATCAGATTGTGTCCCGAGCAGTTTTGTGTATGGGCGGAAAAATATACCCAACATCGCTGATTATGTTGGATAGGCAGAAGATAGACGTAATATTGGGGATGTCTTGGTTAAATCGTCACGGTGCCGTTCTTAATATCGGTAACCGGACTGTCCAGATTGACTCGCCGATTCACGGACAGCACACGCTGTTTTTAGACAGCGAAGATCCAGATATGGTAGAGGCCTACCACACGGAAGCACTTAAGCTTGAAGATATTCCGGTGGTATGTGATTATCCCGATGTATTTCCTAATGATTTACCAGGTATGCCACCCGAACGGGACGTCGAGTTCAAGATTGAACTGGCGCCGGGAACGACGCCTATCTCACGAAGGCCTTACAAGATGGCCCTAACGAGCTAGCGGAGTTGAAGGAGCAACTGAATGAACTCATGAGCAAGGGTTTCATACGACCAAGTTCTTCACCTTGGGGTTGCTCTGCGCTGTTCGTTAAGAAGAAGGACGAAACACTATGACTATGTGTTGATTACCGTCCTCTAAATGCTGTCACAATAAAGAACAAGTATCCTTTGCCCCGCATCGACATATTGTTCGATCAACTTGTGGGTGCAAAGGTATTTTCGAAGATGGATCTTTGGTCGGGCTATCATCAAATCAAGATCCGACCGGAGGACATACCGAAGACAGCTTTCTCGACGAGATACGGACTCTATGAGTACCTCGTCATGTCATTTGGGTTAACCAACGCTCCGACACACTTCATGTACTTGATGAATTCAGTGTTCATGCCGGAGTTAGACAAGTTCGTCGTGGTATTCATCGACGACATATTGGTTTACTCCAAATCTGAAGAAGAACACGCTGGACATCTGCGCATCGTGCTACAACGGTTGCGGGTGCACCAGTTATATGCCAAGTTCAGCAAGTGTGAATTTTGGATTGATCAAGTACCTTTCCTAGGCCATATTATTTCAGCAGAAGGTATTGTTGTGGACCCCAGCGAGATTGAACAAGTTCTGAAGTGGGCATCGCCCAAATCAGTCCACGAGGTCCGAAGTTTCCTAGGTTTAGCAGGGTATTATCGGAGTTTCATTCTGAGCTTCTCAAAAGTTGCTAAACCAATGACGGAGCTGCTGAAGAAGGGCACTAAATACATATGGAGTGCAGCATGTGAAGCCGCATTCAAAACTTTGGTGAAACATCTCACAACAGCTCCAGTTCTTGCTCAGCCGGACACGACAAAGCCATTTGATGTATATTGTGATGCATCCGGCATCGGTCTCAGTTGTGTTCTTATGCAAGAAGGGCGTGTAGTCGCCTATGGATCTCGTCAACTGCGAAACCACGAGCAGCACTACCCAACTCATGATCTTGAGCTTGCTGCAGTGGTGTTGGCGTTAAAGATGTGGAGGCATTATCTACTGGGTAATCTTGTTCACCTCTACACCGACCATAAAAGCTTGAAGTATATCTTCACGTAGAAGGAGCTGAATATGAGACAACAGAGATGGTTGGAGCTCATCAAAGATTATGAAATTGAGATCCACTATCATCCCAGAAAAGCGAACGTGGTTGCCGACGCGCTTAGTAGGAAAACCCACGTTCACAACTTGGCGATTGCTGAGTTGGAAGTCGAAGAACCAATTCTCCGTGTCATTCCGTATAGCTTGGTTTATAATCTTGCGCTCATTCCAACGATCCGTGAAGAGATTGTTGAGGCTTAAAGAAGAGACAAGGGTATGTCTCACATACGGAGAAGACTAGACAACGGAGAGGTGAAATGTTTCCGGAAGGATGAGAATGGTACGATATGGTTTAAAGACCGTATAGTGGTACCGCGCAATATGAAACTCCGGAAGAAGATCTTGGATGAAGCCCACCTGTCTAAGTTTTCCATTCATCATGGAAGTAACAAGATGTACCAAGATTTGAAACAGAAATTTTGGTGGACGAGGATGAAGAGGGAGATCGCCAAGTACGTGTCCGAGTGTGATACGTGTAGACGGGTCAAGGCTGATCATATGCGGAAAGCCGGACCGCTACAACCTTTGAAGATACCGGCATGGAAATGGGAGGATGTGAGTATGGACTTCATCGTCAGATTACCGCTCACATCCCGGAAGCATGACTCGATATGGGTGATTGTCGACCGGTTGACGAAGTCAGCTCATTTCATACCGGTGAACACTCATTATCGAGCAAGGCAATATGCGGAGTTATACATCTCCAGGATTATATGTTCACATGGTGTCCCGAAGACTATCATTTCAGATCGAGGTGCACTGTTTGTTGCTCATTTTTGGGAACAGCTGCACGCCTCGTTGGGCACCAAGCTGATTAGAAGCTCCGCATATCACCCTCAAACCGATGGACAAACTGAGAGGGTGAACCAAGTACTTGAGGACATGTTGAGAGCGTGTGCCATCCACCACGGTAGGAATTGGGACGATCACCTACCGCTGGCGGAGTTTTCATACAACAACGGTTATCAAGCGAGTATTAAAATGGCACCGTATGAAGCTCTCTACGGCCGGAAGTGTCGCACACCGCTGAATTGGCGTGAGTCCGGCGAAAGAGTTCTGTTTGGGGTTGATCTTGTCAACGAAGCCGAAGAGCGAGTTCGGTTGATACAAGAAAACTTGAAGGCTGCACAATCCCGACAGAAGAGCTATGCTGATCAACAGCGTAGTCCTTTGCATTTTGACGTCGGGGAGCACGTGTATCTTCGTGTATCTCCGATGAAGAGAATTCACCGGTTCGGTGTAAAGGGGAAACTTGCTCCCTGTTTTATTGGTCCTTTTGCTATCACGGAGAAGTACGGACCCGTAGCCTACCGGCTGGAATTGCCGGCAAGTCTAGCGGGTGTCCATGATGTATTTCATGTGTCACAGCTGCGGAAGTGCCTCAAATTCACCGCTGCCGTTCGCACCGAGGAAATCGACGAATTGAAACCGGACCTGACCTACACCGAGCAACCGGTTCAGATTTTGGATGAAAAGACCCGGGTAACCCGGAACCGGACGATCAGATTTTTCAAGGTGTTGTGGAGTAATCACACCGCGGAAGAGGCGACGTGGGAAAGTGAAAATTTCCTCCGCACCAACTATCCGGAACTTTTAGCGTTGTACAGTTTGTAATCATCTCTCCCGTATCGTTCCTCTTTTGTAATCTCGGGACAAGATTCTTTTAAGAGGGGAAGAATGTAAATGTCCCAAAAATGTGTATGAATAAAAACCAAGGTTTGAGTTTATATGTGTGGCAAAGACATGAAAGATGGGACTTGCTAAAACTTTTCTTCATGCAAAGTAATACATGGATGAGCATCCAAAAGAGAGGCTCACATTTTTATTTAAAAGTGTTGAACCAATAAGGAGTTAAATACCTCTTGCATGTAAGTTTGAAAATCAGATTTGAAAATTCAAAGTTCACACATGTGGTGGCCAAAAACTTTGAATAAACATGCAGCCATATAGTTGGAAATATAGGGAAAAGTTTGATCACAAACTTTTCATTTATAGGGTGGGATCAAAAAGGAGTTAAAGAGAAGCATTTTCAAATTCTAGCCAAATTCAAATTTGTCATACAAATTTAAACTGAATTTGGAGAATTCAAATTCTATCCACCCTTTTTAAACTCAGAATTTTGGGAATTGAGAGGATCAGCTTGAGAAGATATTTGGGAGATAAATGTGGAGTGGGACCCACATGTCATAGAGCTGAAGAGGGTGCCTTACATACTAAGTCTAAGCCTCGGTGGGCAATTCCACCGAACAGCTTGCGTGAGCCACCGAGCAGCTTTGCCGCACCAGCTCCTGCTGTTTTATCCCACGCGTGATCACCCCGGGGTCGGTTCTGACCGCTCCTTCAACGTGATCACGTTCCCTCAGGCCGAACAAAGGCTCATTTGCCTTCCTCTCTCGCAAGAACGCCGAGCAAACCAGTTCCTCGCGTCCGCTGCTCGGCCGATCGTAAGAACGGCGAAACAACCGTGCCATCCCTCCCCCGAGCTGCTAAACATTGCCGCGAGCTCAGCCCCCACCTCCCTGACCCGAAAGCAAGCGAGCCTCGGCCTCCCTAGCCCGGGAACAACCGTCACATCGGCGACCTAACGTCGGCCGCTGAGCAGGCGCTCGTGGACAGCTCACCACAGTGATTTTCACGGCCGAGCAAGGGCGGCAAAAGGAGCGCATAGACACCACTCTGCTTACACCTGAAGCTCAATCCACGTCGTGAATTCTCGCCGGCGAATTCGGGAATTTTGTCCCGGCGGCTTCAAACCGACGTTCCGGTACAGTTCCTTAAAATTCTCCTTCTCTACTCCTCCTTAAGTCATCAAACTTTGCACATAGATGCTGGATTATCCGGTGATCAATTTCCCTTTAGCATCCATTGCATGAAAACGCCTCAGACCGACGAATTTTGAGCTCTACTGAGGGTGTTCATGGCGGACCCATTCCGTCGCACAATGACAACCCACTTGCGGCCGTTTCCGAGCAAGTTTGCGACCATGTCGGTTCTTCCTAAGACCCACTGGTGCTGTAGATCTTGTCGGCACAGGTTTTGGCGGGCTGGAAACCTCGGGCGACGGCTCCGAACCTCAATAGAGGCCGCCGCACGTCGACGAGCTAGTTCCGACCACCGGCAGCCCGAGCACGCTCCACCATCGTATTCCCCAGCCTCCATAACCCCCTGGCGGCGAGTCCTAGTTCGGATGTTGGCCGGGAATGGCCGGCCGGCGAGCACCGACGTGCTCCGGCGAGGGAGAACACGCGGGCGCGGGAAGGGGGCCGGAGGAGGAAGACGACGGGTGGACCCCGTCTGTCAGCAGCCCAAATTTTAAATCTGGATCAGTCTGCGGCTCGGATCCAGTGCGCTGGCGCGCAAAAACCCCGTGGCCCCGGTGTGGCCCAGTCCTGATTGGCTGGAATTTAAATAAGCGGGCCCAGTCGAATTTGGAGTAGAAAAACAATTCCAAAGATTGTTCCAACTTGGGAAATTCATAGCTCCGTGTAGAAACCTCCAAATTAAGTGATTCCAATTGTGTTAGATTCATATTTTAGAGTTATATCCAAATATGAACTCATATTTGTATGAAAGTTAATATTATATTCTGGAAAATTCTTTGAAGTGTTTCTGAAAAAGAATTATTGAGGGAGCTTGGTTTATCCAAAAATCCCCAAATTTTGCCAGAATATTCTTTAGCATATTTTTAACCTTCTAGCAAAATTTCAGCTCATTTGAAGATCATTTGTGTAGGAATTTTCCAAAAACAAACTTCTGTGTTCATAAGAGTCCAGAAACATTTTCAGAAAGTGTTTCTCACTTCAAAAATCTATTCTGGGAAATCCTTAACTCCAAAAATCATGGGAAAATTTAGGTAAGCTCTCTGATACATAATTGAAATTTTAGTTCACTTAATTGGGCATGAAAATGCACATTACTCCAGAATTAATTCTTTTAAATAGAAATGCTCAAGGAATTATTCTGGAAGAACTACTCAAGTAAAAGGGCTAAATTTTGGACCAAATTACTTTCATGTTACCAGGAACTCACATGTAAATTATAAGCTCAAGTTGAGCCCTTGAACTCTCTGTTCTTATTCTCCATACTTATGTATAGGTGGAAATACATGAGAGACATGTGAGAATTATGGGAAACACAATTTTACTCTACATTAGCTGCAATTTGGCAAGATAAATCCCTAGGTAGTATAGAACCTGCTGTAAAATTTTTGAGGCCATTGGAGTTCTTGTTCTTCAGTTGCATTTAAACCTTTTCAGCTCAGCTATTATATTCATTAGGGAAAGTAGTTAGTGTATAGCTAA
The DNA here is from genome assembly GCA_030760725.1 of Neostapfia colusana. Classification (NCBI taxonomy): domain Eukaryota; kingdom Viridiplantae; phylum Streptophyta; class Magnoliopsida; order Poales; family Poaceae; genus Neostapfia; species Neostapfia colusana. Next base: position 12,127,190 of record JASWHV010000020.1, read on the forward strand.
GACATTAAGGTCAATTTAGTCATTTCTGTTTCTTTGCACAACAGATGCAAACCAAGACATTCTTGGCTTTTCCATACAACCTCTGTTCTTAATAATTCCGTTCTATAACTTCTTTCCATTACATTATATAAAACATATACATATGCATTTCAATAGGAACCACAACGAAGGGGATTCAAAGGAGTGATTCATTGAAGTGGATCAAGCTCCGTAGAATCAAGGGTGGATCAGAAAAGGATACTAACTGCTTATATACGACTACCCTGCAAAACAGGCAAGCTCCGGTTTGCATTTAACAGCTGTTAAGTTTTTATTTTGTATTCACTTTCGGTTAAGATATGAATTGTGCATTAGGTCTAGTGTTTGATACCCCTCTTGCATAACCAACTGAAAACCAATGGAGTGTTGGGTAGGTGTCTTACACCGCGTAGAACTGCCATGCCTAAGTAAGGTTCGGTAGAAGTCGAGTGGTGAGATGATACTCGCAGGTTCAGGAACAACAGGGGCATACGGGATTGGTTCATAAATGAATTAGCAAGTTAAAGTTGAGACCGGAAGGCTGTAGGGGCAGCAGGACATAGGGGCCTGGGTGCTATAGACCTGTCCGTGTCGGTCAAGGACCGATCCGTATGCGGCCCTGTTGAACAAGTTTGAGTTGTGTACCGGACTCATGCTGGTATTATGGGACCCAGTAAATCGATGTACCTCGGGAAGCTGTCGTTGGGAATTTTCGGGTCGCCTCAGGCGGACGGCCGGTGTGCAGTATGTCGGGAACATTCTCATGACATCTCACGTCGGCAGGTGCACCATGAGAGTGGCTACTGTACAGGGCGACTTGATCGATTCAGCGGGGCTGAAATGGGAGAAAGGCTGCCACGTACGACGTCAGGGATGGTTGCTGTAGGCAACGTCGAGTACGGGCGTACGTGTCGTGTAGTCCAGGTGTTATTGATTCGAATCACTGTCGCTCGCGGAATGGACCGAGCATACTTGTTCTCACAGTCGTGACGTAGTAAGAACTTGCATGAGAAAGGAACTAATCACATTGATTTGAAGTTATACTATCTTTGTTATGCATCATTGATGAATAGCTAGTGCAAACTCGATTCTTTTATGCCGTGAGAAATTTACATCGGGGGAAAGCGTTTCTTGTTTAATTGTGGACTCCCGATGTGGCGTGCCCAAGGTTACTTAAAAGTGCTGCAAATAATACCTGAAAGTAAGGATTTAGTTTTAGGCGAGTTTAATTATGCTTATGCCATCCTATTTTAGGTTCATAACCTCACATAAAGTTTCATGTTTAGGGTGACGGTTAAGTCTTGCTGAGCGTTATGCTCACGGATGCTATCCAAGTTGTTTTGCAGGTATTTGACTTCATGCTTAAGAGAAGGGATGCCGATGAGACTCGGGAACCTCCGAGTGTTTACTCAAAGAGCATCCTCGCCGCTGCAGATTGTTCTTCATGTTGCTAGTAAGAAACAGTCAGCGGGCTGGACTGTTTCTTTGTTGCTAAGATAGAGAAGAGTCGTGGGAGTTATAGTCTTCCGCTGTAGCTTTACTTTGAGATAAGTATTTGTAAAACACTTTTGTACGCTTCCGCAAATGATTTATGTAATGTGATGTGTTTCTTCGACCCGTGTGCTGTTGGGTGCCGCATATCACGGCACCACCCGACAAGATCCTGTCCCTCACATGTGCGTGCTAGCAAGGACACGTTCACGGGCTGAACGTGAACTTGATGCGAAGTCTACGCCCGTGAGTGTAGCCTAAACTATTTTGTTGTAAAAATGTTCATAAACTGGTTTATGTAATAAAACTTTGCTTCCGATTTGTACCTTTGATGTGTGTTATCCGGTGCTGTGCAACGCAGCACCCCTTAGCGTGATCCTGGCTCGACAAGACCGTGGGGTCGTGTCAGCTTGGGCGGCTTCATGCTGTTGGGCGGCATTTTACTATCGTTACGCCTTGCTGTCCTGTCTTGTCACCGTAATGGCGAACGGGCAGAGGACGAAGGCGTGTGTAGTGCGCCATGCTTCTGGGGAAGGCGTGAGCCTTGAATGCAAAGCTTGACAGCGCACTTCCTTCTTGACTTCTTCGACCAATGGCCCACGACGGATCATGGGGCACGTGGCGGCTCTGGAGCTCTTATCTACGGGTTTGAAGCTAGGGGACACGTGGCAGCTCCGGACCTCACCTCAGTAGGGAGGCTCGGACCGGAGCCCAGGGCACGTGTCAGCACCGGAGCTGTCCTCAGCAGGGAGGTGGCTCTGAGCCAGGGGACACATGGCAGCTCTGGACTTCACCTCAGCGTGGAGGCTCGGACCGGAGCCCAGGGCACGTGTCAGCACCAGAGCTGTTGTCAGCAGGGAGGTGGCTCTGGGCCAGGGGACACGTGGCAGCTCCGGACCTACCTCAGCGGGGAGGCTCGGACCGGAGCCCAGAGCATGTGTCAGCACCGGAGCTTTCCTCAGTAGGGAGGTGGCTCTGAGCCAGGGGACACGTGGCAGCTCCGGACCTCACCCCAGCGGGGAGGCCCGGACTGGAGCCCGGGGCACGTGTCAGCTCCGGAACTCAAGCGCACGTGGCAGCCACAGGGCTGACCTTGGGGCCAAGGACATGTGGCTATGCTGGGGCCCGCCTCAACAGGGAGGCAGGGCGCAGGCTGTCTTTTACCCACTACGCGGGGGTACCCGGTGTGCAGGATACCGACAATAAGTGTTCTTGTAACTTTTTTGCGTGGTCCTTTGTTTTAGCTATACTATTGTAGACAAACTGATGATTTGAAGTTTATGTTTCTTGTTCACTTGGTGTCGAGGTATTTTGCAGCAGTAGAATTTACAGACAGGATCTTGAGAAATTTAGTGGATACATGCATAACGATGATTTTGGCAATAATAAGGAGACAATGTTTAACCAGGTTCAGACTCTCATGGTGAGGTACACTATTCTTGCTTGGTTAGTTTCTTTTTAATATGGGGAATACAGTGGTGTATGATGAGACCTAATGAGTGTGGGGACTGGAGGCCCCGACATTCCAGGAATCACATTGGGTGGTGCCGTGTTATGCGATACACAACAACATACACAAAAAGATAACACAAATTACATGAACAAGTCTTTTATTGCATAAAAGGTTCTCTTTTACAATTATTGTACAACGAATGTACAACGCAGCGGAAATCTACATAACACGTGCTCTCGGACCTAACTATGCAAAGAGGAAGCCATCCAGCCCTCCGACGCTTCCCACTAGCAACTGGAATCATAAGACAGCGGCAAGGTTTTCCGATGAGATTATACAACCCGAAGGTTGGGATATCTCACTGAATAACCCTCATCATAAGTATAGCAATACCTGCAAAACAATTCATATAGCAAGAGTGAGCACAGAGGCTCAGCAAGACTTAACCGTCACCCTAAACTTAGAACTCTACATGCTGTGACTTTAACATAGGAGAAGCGGAATTTACATAAATAACTCACCTATAAGTTCCTTCTTAACTTTCAGTTTTTAAAGCATCACTTTAAAGCCTTGAGCCGAGCCGCATTGTAACTCCATAATCCAACAAGAAACACTTCATCACGATGCTTCTTGCACAAGGTAAAATAAATTTTAGTTTGCACTAACTCTAAGCCAAATGAAGTTGCAATACATGAACTTAATCAAATCAGCAGGTATAATGAGTTCCAAATACTCTTTATTACTACGTCTTGACTCAGTGAACAAGCGGTACTCATATAACCGCGAGGGACGGTGATTTGAATCAGTAAACACTCGGACTGCACGACAGATATGCACTTTCGAAAGAGAACTGCTGTCTTCTTCAGTACTCGTCGTATATGGCAACCTTTCACAAGACACCTACATGCCAAATTGGTTCAATCGTCTTGGATAGTAGCCTCTCTCATGGTGACTCTACCCAACGTGATAGTGTTCCTAAGCGAGTTACCTGCTACTGTGCAGTTCGGCTGACAGCCTGAGAAGCTTGAAAAAGTATCGACACTAAGGTTAACAAGTTAGGTCGGTTTACTTAACCCCATAATTCAGTATACACCCGGTGCATGTCAAAACATGTCCAGCGGGGCCGTGCACAGCGCGGTCCTTAACCGACACAGACAGGACTACAATCCCAACCTCAACATCTGCCTCGCCATACCGGCCCAGACACGATGTGGTCACAAGCATTGTCCCACAGATCGGGTTGGGACAACCTTGCACGTTCCATCCTACATAACTCCCCGTCCACATCTCAATTTATTAGAGGGTGATCTATGATTATTATCTCGCGAGTAGAATGCCACTACTCGACTTGTGGTCGACGAAATGTGACCATCTCGCGAGTAGATTCCAACAACTCGTCTCCTATCAAACCTTTCAACTAAACATTAAGATTAGCCTCTCGACACGAATAGGCATCTCAGTAACTAACCCTCTAATGGTATTTTGGGTATGCAATTAGGTTTCATACAAACTAGACTTAATGCACATCACAAGACTACATAATATAGTGTGTGAAAAGCAAAACTTTACAAAAGCACTTAAATGCAAACCCGGTGAAAGTGGCCTAGAGGGGGGTGAATAGGCGAAACACCTGAAAATTGACTTAATAAAAGCTAATCAGCAAGCAGAGTGTGGAATAGTTCGGGCAGGGGGCGGACTAGTACGGTCACAGGGAGGTAGAACACCAAAGGTGAGATTTTTAGGAGTTTTTCAACGATCTACTTAATAAACTATGAAGTATAACAACCTAGCCATCTAGTGGTGAAGTTGCACGAAGAGTAAATGACTAGATCTAGGTGGATCGCAAGATTGGGACGAAGAACGCGAAGAACCCTAAAGTGATCTAACGAAGAATGAAGGACAAATCAAGAGCATGAGACACAAGATTTATCCTGTGGCTCAACTTTACGGAGAAGCCTACATCCACATTGAGGAGTCCACAATGGACCGGGTTGCTCTCAACCCTATCCTCACCAAGCCACCACAAAGGCCAGCTTGTTCTTCCACTAAATCACGGGAGATCACAATGATCCGCGGGACAACTCACAATATGAGGCTCCCATAAAGTTACAGCTCAAAGAGATCACGAATCAACATCCAAATTAACTCAAAACAACGAGTCAAACCAAGAGAATCAACCAAGAGCTCAAGTCAAAGCACATCCTTCTCTCTTCTCTCCCCAAATCTCACAAAACCCTCAAGATTCGCTCTTAGGGCCTAAAGAAATGAAGAGAAGGGGCTAGGAGGGCTCTTGGAAGGCTATGACAGCGCTAGGGTTCTGTCAGGTCCCCAGTCCCGATCACGGGGATGGGGCACCTCGCCCGGGAATCGCATTGGGTGGTGCCGTGCGATGCGGCACCCAACAGCACACACAATAAAACATCATATTACATAAACCAAGCGGAAGCTTACAAAGTGTAAGTTTTACAAATATTTCTCAAAATACTCTATAGCGGAAAACTAACACAACTCACGTCTCATATCTGTGCTAAGCAACAGAGAAGACATTCAGCCCGTGGACCCTTCTCACTAGCATCACGATGACAACAGCAGTGGCAAGGGTTTCCATGAGTTTACCACTCGGAGAGTTCCGAGTCTCATCGGACAACCGTACTCAGTAGCATAGTGTTATTACCTGCAAAACAACTTGTATAGTATCCGTGAGCATAACGCTCAGCAATACTTAACCGTCGGCCCTAAGCATGAAACTCTACATGATGGTAAAAACATAACATAGGATAGTACATTGCATATGAACTCGCCTAAAAATGGGTCCTTACTTTCAAATGTTATTAGCAGCAAATTAAGCATAACCTTGGGCACCTGACACGACCCCATGGTCTTGTCGAGCCAGGATCACGCTGAGGGGTGCTGCGTTGCACAGCACCGGATAACACACATCAAAGGTACAAAGCGGAAGCGAAACTTTTATTACATAAAGTGGTTTATGAACATTTGTACATCAAAATAAGTCCAGTCTACACTCACGGGCGTAGACTACGCATCAAGTTCACGTTCAGCCCTTGAACGTGTCCTTGCTAGCACACACGCACACTAACCCTGCGGCGTGCACGACTCCCACTCGACGGGGTTCCCCTCCTTGGGACACCACCCACCCGTTTTCCAACTGCTTTTCTGCTGTCATCTGTAAAAATTATATTTGAGAAATGTCAAATATTTATTTAAACAGTAAACCATTGAGTTATAACATAAGACATGTCATTGAACCCATAAAACTTGGAAACATAGTTCAAATTTTAAACAAATTTGACTGCTGATCTGCTGTTCAACATGACAGCCCTGACCAGTTTCCATATCAACCTGATTTAGGCCATGTCAAAGGCAAAACCAATTCTGGAGCTCAACATCAAAGTTAAAGCTAACTTCAATAGCTTTCCAGAAAGTACTTGCTTGTCCTAAGATCTGTTCTGGTTCAAAAGTTATGAGAGGTTAAAGTTAACAGAATTTCTGGAGAAAATTGGACAGCACCTCCCTGCTTTAGGTGCCGATTTGATCCAAGAATTCCAGTTAATTCCTTTCCTAATCTGACTAAACTTTATGTTATAAAGTTGTAACCCATCTCATAATCTTTCCAGAACTACCTCATTTTCTATTTTTGGATTTTTATGCAGGAAGTTACCCTCAATTTACAGAGAGTTTACAGAGATTCTTTACTCTGTCCTGTTTTCTGGACAGTTTCAACTCTGTATTTTTCAATTGGTTAGGGGATGAAACACCTCTGGACTTCTACAGAAGAGTTGTAAAGCTCTTCCAAAGCTTTCCAGGGATGTATCATATGACCCCAACCTCGAAAGAACTCAACCTCTAACCTCTGATTAACTTCAGCCTTAACTCAGCTGAAAACAGAGTGCTCTGTCCTTAATAATCCTATAAGTTGAAAACTTGTTAACTTTGAATATCCTGATTAAGGGAAGGAGTTACTTCAAAGTTTTAGTGCTCTGGATCAAAACTTTCAAGTTTTACAATGAAGTTATTCATTTAGTGGGGTGTGACGTCGATGCGTCACCAAATTATGTCGGTACTACGTCCTCACAAAGAAAAGCCTATACCGGACTTAACCGGCTTCGTTAGTTCAGTGGCACTAAACGTCACTCGCACACGGATGCTACACGTCTACCGTTTCGTGGTCAGGCTACCTGCAGAAGCTCAAACAATCGTCAGACTCGGCTGCACACCGAGACCGGTATCCATACAGTTCGTACACCCGGCCGTCATCACTCGCCCGGATGTTCTCAAGCCAAACACGCCTTGAGTTACGTGTTCACGTTTCAGACCACGTGACGGGGTCTCCAAAATTGCACCACGCACGCCAGGGACAGACGTTGCTCAAATACCCTAAATGACATGAAGAGTCGTAGAGGATACCAAAGCGGGTCGGGTTACCTGCCACCCGTGGGGCTCCACCCTTCATCTTGTGCACACTGGTGGACAGCGCTTATGTGCACCCCCAAGACATACACGTCCCGAGATGCACGATTTTCCGACATAATCAAATAGGTTAGTATGCCACTTTCTATACACTAATAACATCCTTATACGGGCTACTTAGCCGTTCCTCACTGGATTTTTGAAAAAGATAACCTTTGTAGTGCGTTAAACCTCAAGCGAGCTCTGATACCAACGCTGACACGACCCCACGGTCTTGTCGAGCCAGGATCACGCTGAGGGGTGCTGCGTTGCACAGCACCGGATAACACACATCAAAGGTACAAAGCGGAAGCGAAACTTTTATTACATAAAGTGGTTTATGAACATTTGTACATTAAAATAAGTCCAGTCTACACTCACTGGCGTAGACTACGCACACACGCACACTAACCCTGCGGCGTGCACGACTCCCACTCGACGGGGTTCCCCTCCTGGGGTTCCGTCTCCTCTTCGGGAGTCCCTTCCTCATAGAACCCTGTAAAAGCTTCAAACATAAGCAGTGAGCACGAAGGCTCAACAAGTCTGACCCGTCTCACCTAAACATGGAACTTCTACATGAGGGGTGATGGGTTACATGAGGTAAAAATCAATTGCAAGGACTCGCCTAATTAGTAGAACCTTACTTTCAAGTTTTAGCAGCAGGTTGTGGAGAACCTTACGCTAAGGTACATGAGAGAGCCGCAATCAAACAAGAAACGCATTTCTCTCATGTACTTTGCCCAAAGTTGAAAAGAACTTTAGTTAGCTCTAGACTACAGCAAATCATTAGCAACCAAGTCCATCTTTCAATCAGCACCATTTTATCATGTAACTAGCCTGTTCTTTCTACGTCACGGTACAGTGAACAAGTGGTACTCACTGACCGCGAAGGACGGCGATTATAATCGATTTACACCTGCAGGGTTACCCGAACAACCCGTCACATACCCCCGTACTCGATGTTGCCTACAGCAACCATCACGGACGCCGTACGCAACTACCTTTCACCCGCTAGCCAAATGTTGAACCGGTCCAATCGTCCCGAGCAAGAGGTCTCTGCACGCGAATCTCAGTGCCGCCAGCCGATTTACACCTCGAGCTCTCAACCTACCCTCTGAACGACCAGCTATGCCTCAACACCCAGCTACCGAGTTACATCGGTTTCCCGGTTCCCATATAGCCGGTAGGTCTTCGGTACTGTTCTAGCTTGTTCAACAGGCCCGCACACGGCTCGGTCCTCAATCGACACAAGCGGAGCTACAGCACACAGGCCCCAAAGTCCTGCTACCCTTACTCTCCGCTCGGTCTCATCTTTCTTGCCATGTGTATCATGTGCTATCTCTACCCGAGTCGAGTGCCTCTAGCCTATGCTCGCGAGTAGTTCCAACTACTCGACTTGTACCGAATCCTACTCTATCATAGCATTGCAGTAGCTAACGGGGTTTTCAATCCTAATCCCAACCCATGGTTTTCTTGGCTATGCAGTTGGGTTTCCAATCAAGACTCTATTGCAAGTAATAATGATACTCAAGTAAGTTCTCAAAACAATAACAATTTGTAAAGAGGTTAATGCAAACCGGAGCTTGCCTTGCTGCTCTTGGTCGTAGGCTAGCTGCTCCTCCAGAGTAACGAAGTCTAGGACTTCGGGTTCCTCCTCGACCTTAGCGACTACATGATATAAGAAGTACATGTATTAATTTGAATGCATTTGTATTAAGTTTGAACTTGTGAAGCTTATAAGTCCCACTAGACAGACTCAATAACTGTGAAACTTTTACTGTGTCTTGGTTACAACCTAAAGACAGACTTGGTCAAGTTTTAGTTGCAGCAAAGCTCATTGGAGCCCTCCACAATTAATTATGTACTTGACCTTAATTGGAACTCTTAGGGTGTTCTAGGGACTTTCATGGAACAAACTATGACTTTCTGAAAACTAGATTTTCAGAGGGTTCTAATGGAGTTGGTCTCACTTAATTTGAAGGTTCCTAGCTAAAGATATGAGCTAAACAATTTCAGAGAAATTTCTGAAAATGTTTCTGAACATTTTCTATTTTCTCTGGAACAGTTTCACTAATCACACCATTAGGTGGATCAAATGAGCTCAAATGGATCTGAAATTTTTATGGTAGTTCAGGGATATTTTGGTGAACACCCAGCAAAATTTCAGGATTTTCCTCCAAAGGATTCTCCAGTTAAAATTCCAAACAGTTTAAACTTTGAGGAATTAATTCTGGAGAAATATGGGTTTTCATGAAGTGAAACTTGATTTGCTGGAAAGTACTCAGAGAGCTGAATCCAACAAAATTTGGTTCACTCAATTTGGAGCTTTCTAGCCAAAGTTATGAGGATTTGAAGTTTGAATGAAATCTGAAAATCAGGGGAAAAGTTTAAATCTGCCGGGGCCCGCGGGGACACGTGTTGAGCGCCGAGGCGACCGCACACCGCGGCCCACCGGGTTTTTGCGCACCAGCACACCCGATCCCAGCCACACCCGATCCCAATTTCAAATTTTGAGCCGCTGATGCGTGGGCCAGCCGGCTTCGTCTTCCTCCCGACGCGCCCGCACGCTCGCGCCGCCGCCCCTCGCTGGAGCAGACCCGGAGCTCGCCGGCTCGCCACTGCCGGCCATCCCATGGTCTGAAACTCGCCGCCAGGGGGTTGTCGACGTCGAGGAACACGTCGGTGGTGTTAGTTCGGGCTGGCGGTGACCGGAAATAGTCCGGCGACGTGCCGCGGCCTCGGTTGAGGTTCAGCGCCGTCGGCCGTGAGTTCTAACCCGCCAAAACCTCGAACAATCGGTCCTACAGCATCAGTGTAACTCTAGGAAGCTCGACAAGGTGTCAAAAAGGTTCAAAGATGGCGGCAAGTCGGTCGGCACCGTGTGACCGATCGTGCCCGCCATGACCGTCCTTGATCAAGCTCGAAATTCGTCACTCCAAGACAGTTTCACGCCACGGATGCAGAAAAGAACTTGATCGCTGGCTAGTCCAGCGTCTATGTGCAAGATTTGATAGCTAGAAAAGGATCTTAGAGCGAGAATTTGAAGAACCCGTACCGGAAGCTCAGTTTAAGGTCACCAGAGCAAAAACTGAGAATTCGCCGTGGATTCTTCACGGTTTGCTTCCAAACTTGGAGGAGAGCAGCACGGTGGTCGCGCGCTCTTGTTGCCTCTCTTGCTGGACCGCGAAAACGCCTGTGGAACGCTGTCCACGGGCGCCTGACTCTCGGCTGAGGCTAGGTCGCCGCGGTGGCGATCGTTTTCGGGCAAGGGAGGTCGGAACTCGGGGTTTCTGGCGTTGGGGAGGTGGAGTGCGATCTCAGGTTGCTGTCTAGCAGCTCAGGAACGAAAGAGGAGATCGTTTGCTGGTTTTCCCGATCGAGCAGTGAGCTGCGGGGAGAAGAACTGCCGCTGCTCGGGTTCACACGCGAGGAGATAAAGCCAGCCGATTCCTGCTCGTGCTGAGGTGGTGCCGGTCGCGTGGAGGCGCGAGCAAGCCGCCCTGGGCGCCAGCGCGCGGAGAGGGAAGCAGCTGGTGGCGCCGGTGGCTGCTCGGTGGCACAGCCGACAGCTGCTCGGTGGAATTTTCCACCGAGGCTGTGACTTTGTGTGCAAGTTTTCCCTCCTTCTCTCTATGACATGTGGGTCCCACCCGGGGTTTTAACCTCTGAAATTTACTCCTAATCACTGTTGTAAACAGTGAGCCCCAAAATACCACTGGTGATTCAAATTATTCACCCATGAGCCATTTGAATTGATTAGAATTCAAATTGGGTTTGGTTTGAATGAATTTCAGCACAAGTTCAGTTTGGAATTCAAATAAAGTTTGAATTTGTCCCACTTAGCTCATGTCAAGATCAACTCCAAATGGAATGAAAATTGGTGTGTGAGCTCACAAAAATGTGCTGAATAAGAATATGCCTCCCACTTTTAAATTCATGGGATAAAAACAGTTTGAATTTGAATATGGTTTCAAACTGCCCTCTTTCTATCTATACCCAAAATGACCTCAAAAAGGTTTTGAATTTGGATGAAACTTGGCATGGACATCCTTAGCAATGTGTAGGAGTTTTCATATGTCCATCCCCTCTATATCACATGTGGGAAAAACCACTTTTGCAATATGTGAGTTTGTTTTCTAATGAGCATGTTGATGGTGGTTACTTGCTCTTCATTTGTGTTCATCAACTTACTTCAAATGAGGTGTGTAGTGTGGTGATGAACACTTCAAATATGTGTCAAAAACTGAGGCCCTTACATTCCTCCCCCCTTAAAAGAATCTCGTCCCGAGATTATAAGGTGAAAATGAGAGAGAGGACGGTGGAAAATTACCGGATATGCGACGTGAAAAAGTTGGGGTAGTTAGCACGAAGAAATCCTTCGCTCTCCCATGTCGCTTCGTCCACGGAGTGATTACTCCATAGAACCTTGTAGAACCACAACGTACAGTTGTGTGTGGTTCAGGCCTTTTCGTCAATAATCTGAACCGGTTCCTCCCGATAGGTGAGATCCGGTTGCAGTTCTTCAATGTCCTCCAGCTGAACGGTAGTTGATAGCTTAAGACACTTCCTCAGCTGGGCAATGTGAAAGACGTCGTGCACACCAGAAAGTGCGTCTGGTAATTTTAGCCGGTATGCTACTGATCCACATCTTTCAGTAATCTGAAATGGACCGATTAATCGGGGTGCCAACTTTCCTCTCACCCCGAATCTGTTTACGCCCTTCATTGGAGACACACGTAGGTATACGTGATCCCCCACTTCGAATTGTAATGGGCATCTTCTCCGGTCCGCATACTGTTTCTGTCGGGATTGGGCGGCTTTTAGGTTCGCTTGAATCAGTCGAACCTTTTCTTCCGCGTTGTTGACAAGGTCAATCCCGAAGGTAACCCTTTTGCCAGACTCACACCAGTTCAATGGTGTGCGGCATTTCCTACCGTATAGCGCCTCGTAGGGCGCCATCTTAATGCTGGCTTGGTACCCATTGTTGTACGAGAACTCGGCTAACGGCAAGTGATCATCCCAACTCTTGCCGTGGTTGATAGCGCAAGCTCGTAGCATGTCTTCTAGTATCTGATTCACCCGTTCCGTTTGCCCATCCGTCTGCGGGTGGTATGCTGAACTACGGATCAGTTTCGTCCCCAAGGCAGCGTGCAGCTGCTCCCAAAAACGGGACACAAATAAAGTGCCCCGATCCGATATGATGGTACGGGGTACGCCGTACAAGCATAGGATCCGTGAGATGTACAGTTCAGCGTACTTCTTGGTGTTGTAGTTGGTGTTGACCGGGATGAAATGGGCAAATTTGGTGAGCCGATCGACGATCACCCACACAAAATCATGTTTCTGCAAGGTGGTGGGTAAACCGACGATGAAGTCCATGCTCACATCCTCCCATTTCCAGGCAGGAATGCCCAGTGGTTGCAGCAGTCCCGGTTTCCGCATATGGTCTGCCTTCACCCTTCGACATGTATCACACTCGGACACGTATTTTGCAGTCTCCCGTTTCATCCGTGTCCACCAAAACTTGCTTCTGAGTTCTTGATACATCTTGTTGCTGCCGGGGTGAATAGAAAATTTTGATAAGTGAGCCTCATCAAAAATTTTCTTCCGTAACTCCAGGTTTCGGGGTACGACGATCCGGTCCTTGAACCATAGGGCGCCGTCTACGTCCTTCCGGAAACATTTCAGCTCCCCACTATCTACACGTCTCCGCAAATGTGACATGCCCTTGTCATTCTTCTAGGCTGCCGCTATCTCTTCACAGATGGTGGGGATCAAAGCTAAGTTGTAGAGAGCTCCGTGTGGAATCACATGTAGCGGTGGTTCGCTCTCTTCCAACGGTGTGATGGTCAGATTGTTGACGTGTGACTTGCGGCTCAGCGCATCTGCCACTACGTTTGCCTTGCCTGGATGATAATGGATCTCTATTTCATAATCCTTTATCAATTCTAACCATCTTCTTTGCCTCATGTTCAACTCTTTCTGAGTGAATATGTACTTGAGGCTTTTGTGGTTTGTATACAAATGTACGAGGTTACCGAGTAGGTAGTGCCTCCACATCTTGAGTGCGAGTACCACGGCAGCGAGCTCCAAGTCGTGAGTTGGATAATTTTCCTCATGGTTTCTAAGCTGCCGTGACCCATAGGCGACCACTCTTCGGTCTTGCATCAGCACACATCCGAGCCCAATGCCGGATGCATCGCAGTACACATCGAACGGTTTTGTTGTGTCTGGCTGCGCCAAAACCGGTGCGTCAGGTGCTTGACTAAAGCCTTGAATGCTGCTTCACATGCTGGACTCCAAACATATTTGGTAGCCTTCTTCAGCAGCTCTGTCATTGGCTTGGCAATCTTCGAGAAGTTCGGAATGAACCTCCGATAATATCCCGCGAGTCCGAGGAAACTCCAATACCTCGTGAACAGTTCTCGGGGATTTCCAATTCAGCACTTGAGTGATCTTGCTCGGGTCTACAGCGATACCCTCCGCTGAGATGATATGCCCGAGGAAAGGCACTTGCGATATCCAGAACTCGCATTTGCTGAATTTCGCGTATAGCTTGTGATCCCGCAGCCGTTGCAAGACTATACGCAGATGCTTCTTGTGATCTTCTTCCGACTTGGAATATACAAGGATGTCATCGATGAAGACCACGACAAACTTGTCCAGCTCCGGCATGAATACCGAGTTCATTAAGTACATGAAGTGAGCTGGAGCATTGGTGAGGCCGAAGGACATGACCAGGTACTCATAAAGTCCGTACCTCGTCGAGAAAGCTGTCTTTGGAATGTCTTCCGCCCTTATCTTAATCTGATGGTACCTGGATCTTAAGTCCATCTTGGAAAAGATCTTTGCTTCGACCAACTGATCAAACAACATGTCGATCCATGGCAACAGGTACTTGTTCTTGATGGTTACGGCATTTAATGGACGATAGTCCACGCAAAGATGCAACGTCTCATCCTTCTTCTTCACAAATAATGCCGAACAGCCCCATGGCGAGGAGCTCGGCCTAATAAAACTCTTCTCCAGAAGGTCCGTGAGCTGAGTCTTTAGTTCTGCCAATTCCTTGGGCGCCATCTTGTACGGCCTTCGGGATATTGGCATGGTTCCCGGTGCAAGTTCAATCTTGAACTCCACCTCTCTATCGGGCGTCCCCGGAAAATCGTCCGGGAATACATCAGGGAACTCTCGGACCACTGGAATATCTTCCAGTCTGATGGTTGTGGCTTGATAGACACTTGGAAGTTTTATTTCTGGACTGTCCAGAAATAAGGAGTGACACTCGTGCACTTCCGAGTTTAAGTGCACGACTCGAAGGACGGTGTCTAAAACAGCGCCGTGGCAGGTTAACCACGACATCCCTAGGATGACATCGACCTTTTATCCCTCTAACATTATGAGAGACGTCGGGTAGACTCTACCCTCTAAGCACAATGGCGCTTTTGGGACCATCATGCTTGCTGAAATTTTCCCACCCGGTGAACAGATCACATAAGGACTATCGATGGGTAGTATTTGCAAGCTATATGTATCAATGAAAGCTTGGCTAATGAAGCTATGCGTGGCGCCTGAATCAAATAATACTATAGCGGGATGTTGGTGGAGTTGGAACATACCCGCAAGGATTGGCTCGCCCTCCGGCACGTCCTCTATGGAAAGCTGGTGGACGGTGCCGGGCCTAGGGTTTGCCCGCCGCGCATTAGTAGGGTTCCGGGGTTGATTCCTCCCCGGAAACTGCGGTGCCACTCCGCCGCCTTGCCTCTCCGGGCAACTGCTCGCCAAATGTCCTGGACGACCACACTTGTAACATGTGGCCGTTGCTGGTGTAATGCTCGGGGGATGAAAGCCCGGCATGCGTTGCTGAGGTGCATACACACGCGGCATTGCCCGCTGCTGCTGTTGTTGCGGAGGTGGTACTAGCAGTGCCGGCCTGAATGCCGGTGAAGAGTATGGCCGACTGCGGAAAGGCATCGACCTCTGGGGTGGCTGCCAGCGTGAACCTGATGGAGGGCGATTCACCATCCGAAACTTCTGAGAAGGACCGCCTCCTTCTCCGCTGCTTTGCGGCGCACTTCACTTCTGCTCCGCCGCCACCAACTCCTTGCCGGAGTCCTCTTGAACAATCGCAGCATCAATGATGTCGTTGAGGCTGCCGCGATTGAACATCGCCAATTTGTCCTTCAGAAGCGGGTTAAGCCCCTGGTAAAAGTGGTCCCGTCGCTTCTCGTCGGTATCTACGTGATACGACACGTAGAGCGCGAGATCGATGAACGCCCTGGAGTATTCTAGCGCGTTCCGGCTCCCTTGCTGCAGGTGCAGGAACTCCTGCATCTTCCTCTTCATCAAGCCTGGCGGTATGTGATAGGCCCTGAAGGCCGTCCGGAACTCCATCCAGGTCATCACTCGGTCAGTGGGCTGTGAAGCACAGAAGCTGGCCCACCACGCGCTCGCGGATCATTGGAGCTGCTGGACCGCGAACTGAGTCTTGCGCTGCTCACTTATCTGGAGCAGCCCGAACTTCATCTCTATTGTGTGGAGCCAGTTGTCCGCGTCAAGAGGTTCATCCGCCCTTGAGAATACCAGGGGATGAGTCGCCAGGAAGTCGGAGTAGGAGCTCTGTTGACGCTCCTCATGGTCTTGACGTCTCTCTGGGCGAGACGTATTCGCAATGAGAGTTTGCAGCAACTCCGTGTGCTGCTGATGTGAACCCGCCATTGCCGCGACGATGTCGGCCAATGTAACTGTTGGCAGTGGCGGTGGCGGTGTTTTATGTTGCTGCTGTTGCTGCTGCTGTCCCGAGGAGTCCTCAGGAGGCTGTTGGGAGGTCTCTCCCCCTTGGCTAGTACCCCCAACATCAGGGTTGGCACGAGTACGTGTCCTTCTGAAATTCAAAACAGCAGTAATTAGCCCATGTCATACTTAAAATTCCATATGCAACAGTAGGTATTGAAGTGACACATGAATAGTTTGCACAACATTCACATATATTGATAAAGCATAAACTTTATACAAGATACATTATTCTCGGGTCTCCGAGAAGTCGTGCTGATGTCGTCACTACCTATACATACGCTACTGCCTACACGACATGTCACCGATTACAAAAGTTGGGTTACCCTACCCGAGCTGCCCTACTTGGCAACTGTAACCCCCTACTCGGAGTAGAACTCGACCTCCTGCAGGTCGTCCTCCTCCGGTACCTCTGCTGGTGGCTCTGGATCTACCACCTCTTCTCCCATCTCGGGTTCTCCCATTGCTGGAAGGCCCAAGACCACCGGTATGCCCAATACCGGAGGTACGAGGTCCTGCAAAGCATGCACCTCGTCCATGGCCTGGTTGTAGTCCTCTTCCCAGCCTTGCCCTTCCTCAATAGCGTCGTCTCGCTCTTGAGTAAGTTCCTCGTTCTGCTGGGCCAGGTTCTGTACCAGTTCTTGCAACGCCACGATGTCGACACGGCTCTTCTTCTTTGCCTTCTTCAGACGATGCAACTGATCGTGCTGTTCATTCAGTCGCTTGATCGTTGGAAGGAGCACATTACGGAGTGCGCTGTGAGCACTCTCAAAATGGTCTCCATGGCTCGTTCTCTCCTTGAGATTCATGGCGAGATGCTCCGTATGAACAGCTTGGCTGTCCATCACGGTGTTCCCCGCCCTCATCTGGAGGCTAAGGTTTGCCTCCGCGGGGTTGTACCTTGGGCAACCCGGATATGTTGCCTCCAGGTACCTCTCTTCCCACACATGCTGAGTCCGTCCCTCCACCCGAACGAGCGCATATGGAGTGCCCTCCATAGCCTGCACGTGTAGTTGGCAGAAACGTGACATGGTGTCACGGGCTGCCACTTGCCACATCCCTTCCGGCTGTCTACCTCTCACCGTGACGGTGAACGGCACCCAACCGGGTGGCATAGGTCCTGCAGGGGCTTCGACATGGATTGTCCACGTCTTGTTCCCCTCTTCGCCTTCTCCCTTGGCGAAGTACTTTGGCATCTGGTTATATCCGAAATATTGAAGCATCTGCCTCAATGTTTCCAGATAGCCGCTGCGGTGAGAACAGTGGGACACCACCCACCCGTTCTCCAACTGCTTTTCTGCTGTCATCTGTAAAAATTATATTAGAGAAATGTCAAATATTTATTTAAACAGTAAACCATTGATTTATAACATAAGACATGTCATTGAACCCATAAAACTTGGAAACATAGTTCAAATTTTAAACAAATTTGACTGCTGATCTGCTGTTCAACATGACAGCCCTGACCAGTTTCCATTTCAACCTGATTTAGGCCATGTCAAAGGCAAAACCAATTCTGGAGCTCAACATCAAAGTTAAAGCTAACTTCAATAGATTTCCAGAAAGTACTTGCTTGGCCTAAGATCTGTCCTGGTTCAACAGTTATGAGAGGTTAAATTTAACAGAATTTCTGGAGAAAATTAGACAGCACCTCCCTGCTTTAGGTGCCGATTTGATCCAAGAATCCCAGTTAATTCCTTTCCTAATCTGACTAAACTTTCTGTTACAAAGTTGTAACCCATCTCATAATCTTTTCAGAACTACCTCATTTTCTATTTTTGGATTTTTTATGCAGGAAGTTACCCTCAATTTACAGAGAGTTTACAGAGATTCTTTACTCTGTCCTGTTTTCTGGACAGTTTCAACTCTACTGTATTTTTCGATTGGTTAGGGGATGAAACACCTCTGGACTTCTACAGAAGAGTTGTAAAGCTCTTCCAAAGCTTTCCAGGGATGTATCATATGACCCTAACCTCGAAAGAACTCAACCTCTGATTAACTTCAGCCTTAACTCAGCTGAAAACAGAGTGCTCTGTCCTTAATAATCCTATAAGTTGAAAACTTGTTAACTTTGAATATCCTGATTAAGGGAAGGAGTTACTTCAAAGTTTTAGTGCTCTGGATCAAAACTTTCAAGTTTTACAATGAAGTTATTCATTTAGTGGGGTGTGACGTCGATGTGTCACCAAATTATGTTGGTACTACGTCCTCACAAAGAAAAGCCTATACCGGACTTAGCCGGCTTCGTTAGTTCAGTGGCACTAAACGTCACTCGCACACGGATGCTACACGTCTACCGTTTCGTGGTCAGGCTACCTGCAGAAGCTCAAACAATCGTCAGACTCGGCTGCACACCGAGCCCGGTATCCATACAGTTCGTACACCCGGCCGTCATCACTCGCCCGGATGTTCTCAAGCCAAACACGCCTTGAGTTACGTGTTCATGTTTCAGACCACGTGACGGGGTCTCCCAAATTGCACCACGCACGCCAGGGACAGACGTTGCTCAAATACCCTAAATGACATGAAGAGTCGTAGAGGATACCAAAGCGGGTCGGGTTACCTGCCACCCATGGGGCTCCACCCTTCAGCTTGTGCGCACTGGTGGACAGCGCTTACGTGCACCCCCCAAGACATACACGTCCCGAGATGCACGATTTTTTGACATAATCAAATAGGTTAGTATGCCACTTTCTATACACTAATAACATCCTTATACGGGCTACTAACTCGTTCCTCACTGGATTTTTGAAAAAGATAACCTTTGTAGTGCGTTAAACCTCAAGCGAGCTCTGATACCAACGCTGACACGACCCCACGGTCTTGTCGAGCCAGGATCACGCTGAGGGGTGCTGCGTTGCACAGCACCGGATAACACACATCAAAGGTACAAAGCGGAAGCGAAACTTTTATTATATAAAGTGGTTTATGAACATTTGTACATAAAAATAAGTCCAGTCTACACTCACGGGCGTAGACTACGCATCAAGTTCACGTTCAGCCCTTGAACGTGTCCTTGCTAGCACACACGCACACTAACCCTGCGGCGTGCACGACTCCCACTCGACGGGGTTCCCCTCCTGGGGTTCCGTCTCCTCTTCGGGAGTCCCTTCCTCATAGAACATTGCAAAAGTTTCAAACACAAGCAGTGAGCACGAAGGCTCAGCAAGTCTGAGCCGTCTCACCTAAACATGGAACTTCTACATGAGGGGTGATGGGTTACATGAGGTAAAAATCAATTGCAAGGACTCGCCTAATTAGTAGAACCTTACTTTCAAGTTTTAGCAGCAGGTTGTGGAGAACCTTACGCTAAGGCACATGAGAGAGCCACAATCAAACAAGAAACGCATTTCTATCATGCACTTTGCCCAAAGTTGAAAAGAACTTTAGTTAGCTCTAGACTACAGCAAATCATTAGCAACCAAGTCCATCTTTCAATCAGCACCATTTTAACATGTAACTAGCCTGTTCTTTCTACGTCACGGTACAGTGAACAAGTGGTACTCACTGACCGCGAGGGACGGCGATTATAATCGATTTACACCTGCAGGGTCACCCGAACAACCCGTCACATACCCCCGTACTCGATGTTGCCTACAGCAACCATCACGGACGCCGTACGCAACTACCTTTCACCCGTTAGCCAAATGTTGAACCGGTCCAATCATCTCGAGCAAGAGGTCTCTGCACGCGAATCTCAGTGCCGCCAGCCGATTTACACCTCGAGCTCTCAACCTACCCTCTGAACGACCAGCTATGCCTCAACACCCAGCTACCCGAGTTACATCGGTTTCCCGGTTCCCATATAGCCGGTAGGTCTTCGGTACTGTTCTAGCTTGTTCAACAGGACCGCACACGGCTCGGTCCTCAATCGACACAAGCGGAGCTACAGCACACAGGCCCCAAAGTCCTGCTGCCCTTACTCTCCGCTCGGTCTCATCTTTCTTGCCATGTGTATCATGTGCTATCTCTACCCGAGTCGAGTGCCTCTAGCCTATGCTCGCGAGTAGTTCCAACTACTCGACTTGTACCGAATCCTACTCTATCATAGCATTGCAGTAGCTAACGGGGTTTTCAATCTTAATCCCAACCCATGGTTTTCTTGGCTATGCAGTTGGGTTTCCAATCAAGACTCTATTGCAAGTAATAATGATACTCAAGTAAGTGCTCAAAACAATAACAATTTGTAAAGAGGTTAATGCAAATCGGAGCTTGTCTTGCTGCTCTTGGTCATAGGCTAGCTGCTCCTCCAGAGTAACAAAGTCTAGGACTTCGGGTTCCTCCTCGACCTTAGCGACTACATGATATAAGAAGTACATGTATTAATTTGAATGCATTTGTATTAAGTTTGAACTTGTGAAGCTTATAAGTCCCACTAGACAGACTCAATGACTGTGAAACTTTTACTGTGGCTTGGTTACAACCTAAAGACAGACTTGGTCAAGTTTTAGTTGCAGCAAAGCTCATTGGAGCCCTCCACAATTAATTATGTACTTGACCTTAATTGGAACTCTTAGGGTGTTCTAGGGACTTTCATGGAACAAACTAAGACTTTCTGGAAACTAGATTTTCAGAGGGTTCTAATGGAGTTGGTCTCACTTAATTTGAAGGTTCCTAGCTAAAGATATGAGCTAAACAATTTCAGAGAAATTTCTGAAAATGTTTCTGAACATTTTCTATTTTCTCTGGAACAGTTTCACTAATCACACCATTAGGTGGATCAAATGAGCTCAAATGGATCTGAAATTTTTATGGTAGTTCAGGGATATTTTGGTGAACATCCCAGCAAAATTTCGGGATTTTCCTCCACAGGATTCTCCAGTTAAAATTCTAAACAGTTTAAACTTTGAGGAATTAATTCTGGAGAAATATGGGTTTTCATGAAGTGAAACTTGATTTGCTGGAAAGTACTCAGAGAGCTGAATCCAACAAAATTTGGTTCACCCGATTTGGAGCTTTTAGCCAAAGTTATGAGGATTTGAAGTTTGAATGAAATCTGAAAATCAGGGGAAAAGTTTAAATCTGCCGGGGCCCGCGGGGACACGTGTTGAGCGCCGAGGCGACCGCACACCGCGGCCCACCGGGTTTTTGCGCACCAGCACACCCGATCCTGGCCACACCCGATCCCGATTTAAAATTTTGAGCCGCTGACCCGTGGGCCAGCCGGCTTCGTCTTCCTCCCGACGCGCCCGCACGCTCGCGCCGCCGCCCCTCGCCGGAGCAGACCCGGAGCTCGCCGGCTCGCCGCTGCCGGCCATCCCATGGTCTGAAACTCGCCGCCAGGGGGTTGTCGACGTCGAGGAACACGTCGGTGGTGTTAGTTCGGGCTGGCGGTGACCGGAAATAGCCCGGCAACGTGCCGCGGCCTCGGTTGAGGTTCGGCGCCGTCGGCCATGAGTTCTAACCCGCCAAAACCTCGAACAATTGGTCCTACAGCATCAGTGTAACTCTAGGAAGCTCGACAAGGTGTCAAAAGGGTTCAAAGATGGCGGCAAGTCGGTCGGCACCGTGTGACCGATCGTGCCCGCCATGACCGTCCTTGATCAAGCTCGAAATTCGTCACTCCAAGACAGTTTCACACCACGGATGCAGAAAAGAACTTGATTGCCGGCTAGTCCAGCGTCTATGTGCAAGATTTGATAGCTAGAGAAGGATCTTAGAGCGAGAATTTGAAGAACCCGTACCGGAAGCTCAGTTTAAGGTCGCCAGAGCAAAAACTGAGAATTCGCCGTGGATTCTTCACGGTTTGCTTCCAAACTTGGAGGAGAGCAGCACGGTGGTCGCGCGCTCTTGTTGCCTCTCTTGCTGGACCGTGAAAACGCCTGTGGAACACTGTCCACGGGCGCCTGACTCTCGGCTGAGGCTAGGTCGTTGCGGTGGCGATCGTTTTCGGGCAAGGGAGGTCGGAGCTCGGGGTTTCTGGCGTTGGGGAGGTGGAGTGCGATCTCAGGTTGCTGTCTAGCAGCTCAGGAACGAAGGAGGAGATCGTTTGCTGGTTTTCCCGATCGAGCAGTGAGCTGCGGGGAGAAGAACTGCCGCTGCTCGGGTTCACACGCGAGGAGATAAAGCCAGCCGATTCCTGCTCGGGCTGAGGCGGTGCCGGTCGCGTGGAGGCGCGAGCAAGCCGCCCTGGGCGCCAGCGCGCGGAGAGGGAAGCAGCTGGTGGCGCCGGTGGCTGCTCGGTGGCACAGCCGACAGCTGCTCGGTGGAATTTCCCACCGAGGCTGTGACCTTGTGTGCAAGTTTTCCCTCCTTCTCTCTATGACATGTGGGTCCCACCCGGGGTTTTAACCTCTGAAATTTACTCCTAATCACTGTTGTAAACAGTGAGCCCCAAAATACCCCTGGTGATTCAAATTATTCACCCATGAGCCATTTGAATTGATTAGAATTCAAATTGGGTTTGGTTTGAATGAATTTCAGCACAAATTCAGTTTGGAATTCAAATAAAGTTTGAATTTGTCCCACTTAGCTCATGTCAAGATCAACTCCAAATGGAGTGAAAATTGGTGTGTGAGCTCACAAAAATGTGCTGAATAAGAATATGCCTCCCACTTTTAAATTCATGGGATAAAAAACAGATTGAATTTGAATATGGTTTCAAACTGCCCTCTTTCTATCTATACCCAAAATGACCTCAAAAAGGTTTTGAATTTGGGTGAAACTTGGCATGGACATCCTTAGCAATGTGTAGGAGTTTTCATATGTCCAGCCCCTCTATATCACATGTGGGAAAAACCACTTTTGCAATATGTGAGTTTGTTTTCTAATGAGCATGTTGATGGTGGTTACTTGCTCTTCATTTGTGTTCATCAACTTACTTCAAATGAGGTGTGTGGTGTGGTGATGAACACTTCAAATATGTGTCAAAAACTGAGGCCCTTACAGCACCTCACATCGGGAGTCCACAATCAAACAAGAAACGCTTTCTCCCGATGTAACTTGCTCATGGTGGGGATGAATCGAATTTGCACTAACCTATTCACAAATCATAACATTACGTTACTAGTATTACCTCTACGTCACGACGCAGTGAACAAGCGGTACTCATAACCGCGAGGGACGGCGAATCGACTCGTTATACACCTGCAGGGATACCCGAATAGCACGTCACGTATGCCCATACTCGGAGCCGCACACAGCACGCTCCCCTGATGTCGTACGGGACAACCTTTCACCAAACAGCCCAAACGTCGAACCGGTCACACCGAACGAGCGGGAGGTTCTCTACACGGAGCATCTCTCGATGCCCATTAGCAGATTTCCACCTTGCTGCCCTCAGCCTACACCTATAAATCGGTGCGTTATGCCTTGACGCCCGGAGGTATAGGTTACATCGGTTTATCGGGTCCCATATATCCGATATGCCTTCGGTACGTTCAATACTTGTTCAGCAGGGCTGCATACGGATCGATCCTCAACCGACACGGACAGGTCTAAGCACCCAGGCACCCATGTCCTGTTGCCCTTACACCCTGCCCGGTCTCATTTCAACTTACTAACAACTTTTTGACTCAATCCCCTGTGCTCCCAAATTCCAATACTCGCGAGTAGCGTCCAGCCACTCGACTTCTACCGAGGCCTACTTAATCATAGCATATTCTACACGGTGGAAGGACACCTACCCAAATACTCCATAGGTTTTCTGGTCATGCAAGAGTAGTATCAAACATCTAGACTTAATGCACAATTCATCCTAACCGACGTATTGTATACAAAGTAAAAACTTAGGGGTAGTTAAATGCAAACCAGGGCTTGCCTGTTTTGCAGGGTCTGATAGTATATAGTTCAGTTAGATTCTTGTCTCCCTTGAGGTTTGATCAACTGGTCCACTTCAATGGAACCACTCCGTCGAACTTCTCCATTGGTTGCCTCCGTCGTAAGTCCTATTGATATGTATATGCATATGTTCTTATAATGCAATTTAAAGAGGTAAAGACTCAACTTGTTAATAATAGGGAACTGTGTGGGATTACTAAGAATGAAGTTTTTGTCCCTGTGGTGCAGAGGAATTAGAGGAAAAACCACATGTCCATAAGAATTTCCATTAACGTGTTTTATGGTTCCTAATGGACATGTGACATGAGTTGAAATGGGTTGAAAGGAACTAAAGGTCCTGATCTCCAATGACTTCACAATTCTTACCTGAAGTCATACATTACACAGAGACTTAGCTTGCCAAATTGCAGCTAATGTGAGTGGAAATTGTGTCTTCCATAATTCCCATTATAATCCTCTATGTGTTGCTCATATACATAAGCATGGAGAACAAGAACAGGTAGAGCTAGAGTTCAATTTGATCTGAAACTTTACAGGTGAGTTCCTGGTCACATGAAAGTACTTTGGTACAAAATTCAGACTTTATACTTGAGTAGATCTCCCAGAATAATTTTTGAAGCAGTTATGCTACCAGGAGTTAATTCTGAAGCAATGTGCATTTTCATGCCCAAACAACTGAACTATCATTCCAAGTATGGCTCATAGATCATGTCTGAATTTTCCTATGATTTTTTTGGAACTAAGGATTTCCCAGAACTGATTTTACAAAGGAAAACCATTTTCTGGAAGGTTTCTGGATAATTTTGAGTACAGCAGATTGTACTCTGGAAATTCATACTCAAATCAACTTCAATTGAGCTTAAACTTTGCTGAAAGTCCAATAATATCCTAAATAATATTCTGGCAAAAATTGGGGAATTTTGGATAAACCAAACTCTCTCAATAATTCTTTTACAGAAAAATTTAAAAGAATTATCCAGAATTTAATATTGAATTTCATACAAATTGGGGTTGATATTTGGATAGACCTTTGCAAAAGGAATCCAACCCAATTTGAATCACCTAATTTGGAGTTTCCTACACAAAGTTATGAATTTCCTAAGTTGGAGCTAAAACTGGATTTGTTTTACTATTGGAAAAAGACTTGGGCCCACGTTTTAAATCGAAGCCACTGAAAACTGATAACACACGGGGCTACACGGTTCCAGCGCACAGCCACAGTGGATCCCCAGCCACAGGAGATCAAATTTTTAAACCGCAGTCGCTGATGGCTGGGCCCGGCCCTTTCATATTTCCTCCCGCCCGCGCTCTCGCGCGCGCCGCCGCCCCCTCGCCGGACTGAGGCGGTGCCTCACCGGAGGGGCGTTCCCGGCTGCCATCCGACTGGAAAGTCGCCGCCGGTGGATTTACAGTGACGGGAAATCGATTGGAGGGGTCGGCGTAGGCGGTAGACCACCGGAAATGTGCCGGCGTCGTGCGGCCACCTCGGGACAAGTCCGGCGCCATCGACCGGTGATCCTAGCCCACCAAACTTTCGAGGAATTGGCTCTACAGCATACTTGGATGCTAGGGAAGCTCGGCATAGCCTTGGAATTGCTCGGCAACAGCGACAAATGTGTCTTCACCGTGCACCCGAGACACCTTCCAAGTTTGAGCTCGGAAAACTCAGAATTTGGGCGGTCTACATGCGTTTCTAAGCTAAGGTTGTGAAGAACAAATGTCCACCGACTAGTTTCGGTCCTGTGTGCAAGATTTGGAGAACTAAGAATGGAAATTGAGATCGAATTCGAGAGTGCCTCACCGGAAGGTCGGTTTATGGCCGCCGGAGATCTTTTCTTGAATTCGTGCTCTGTCGTCCATGTCATGGCCTGTGCTTCGGAGGTGAGCATCACCGAGGAACAGCGCATCCAAAAGTGTTCTTGCTCGGGCACGAGAAGCTCTCTGTGGAGCTGTCCACGAGAGACCGATTGCCGGCTTGTGTTAGGTTGTGCGCGAAAAGCTGTGTTCTCAGTGCATCGCGGTTCGGCTGTCCCGGTGGCGAGTGGAGAAGGTAGGGGATGACCCCTCAGCGCTGCGGTGCAGCTCGGGAAGCTCGGTGGCCCGAGTTTGGCCGTCTCCCGAAGAAAACCAAAGTGGCGGCGCCGGAGGGGGGGCTCTGCTCTGTGTGGGAGGGAGAAGGCATCGGTGTCCGGTTTGTGAGCAACGAGAGCCACGTTGGGAGCTGCTGATCACGTTGAGCAAGCCACGGAGAAGCTCCAGCTGCTTAAGAGGTGTCCCGATCACCCCTCGTGTTGCCCGGATCTCACTCGGCTCGGTTGCTTCGCATGGGTTACGAGCGAGGGAACCAGCACCCGGTCGGCTCGGCTGTGGTCGAGTGGATCGCACCGAGCGAGAGAGGAACAGCGAAGCTGGTCGCCAGCGCGAAGAGGAAACGGGGCGTGGCTTCGGGGCTGCATGCGGTGGCGCGCCGGAGAGGAGTCCCGATTGATTCATTTCTGAACCGAGGACCCGGTTGCTCAGTGTACACAGACAGAGGTGACTTAGGGGGTAAGTTATACTTTTTGCCCAATGACATGTGGGCCCTACTGTCCCCCTTATCCCCTCAATTTTTCTCAAAATTGGAGAATGACTCCCTGCAATAGTGGGAAAGTTTGAACCCGGTCTGAATTTGAAGGTTTGGACAAGTTTCATCTAATTTCGAATTTGATGAATTCCCATGCAATTTAAGTCCATTTGACAAATGGGTAGCAAATCATTTCAAGAATTTATGAAACTTTGTATACCCACTTATTTAGACCTAAGGAATACAATTATGAAATCTGCTTTTGGTTTTGGCTGCTGCAAATGAGGTTTTGTGCACAACAGTTTGCCTTCCTATTTGTTGCCCGCATTTGCAATTTGAATTGGATAATTTGAGTTCCCACTCTGAATTTCATTTAACCTGGCATATGAGAGCTTACACATGAGTTTTACTTAACTTTGTCCCACAAACACTCTCTTGATCATAGACTAGAGTGGTGGGACACTCATGTGTGTCATCACATGTGGAAAAATGTAAACAAGTCCCAATTTTTATAAACTTGAAACCAAAGGGTATTCCCAATTCAGTTCCTTTGTATTCAAAATTTTGGGACCTTTACATTCCTCCCCCCTTAAAAGAATCTCGTCCCGAGATTCCAGAAGAAGAACGAGACAGGAGAGGTAATGCTAAGTGGTATGACGATCAAAATTTCCGGATAGTTCATGCGGAGGTAATCTTTGCTATCCACGTTGTTTCCTTCGTTGGTATGATTACTCCACAGCACCTTGTAAAAGCCTAATGCTCGATTCCAGGTGTTCCGGATTCTTTTCATCGATAGTCTGAACCGGTTGTTCAGTGTAGGCACGACCCGACTTCAATCCGTCGATTTCTTTGGTACGGACAGCAGCGGAGATTTGAGGCACCTTCGCAGCTGTGACACATGACTATGTCGTGGACACCCGCAATACATGCCGGTAGTTCCAACCGGTAGTCTACGGGTCCGTACTCCTTTGTGGTAGCAAATGGATCTAAGGCTCAGGGAGCAAAACCTCCCCTTTACATCGAACCGGTGAATGCCTCTCATCGGAGACACACGACGATACACGCGTTCCCCGACGTCGAAATGCAACGGTCTACGCCTTCGATCCTCTTAGCTTTTCTGTCGGGATTATTCAGCCTTAAAGTTCACTTCTTTTGTCCAAACTCGATCATCTGCTTCGTTGACTAATCAACCTCGAACAGTACCCTTCCGCCGTACTCACACCACTTCAGCGGTGTGCAACACTTCCAGCAATGGAGTGCTTCATCTCATGAGGTATAACTATACAGTCTTTAAACCATAGAGTACCCTCACTGTCCTTTATGGTGACGGCATTGAATGAATGATACTCACACTTAATCTTAGTGTCTCATCGTTCTACTTAACGAACAGCGCAGAGCAATCCCAAGGTGATGAGCTTGGTCGGATAAAACCATTGCTCACGAATTCCCTTAGTTGCTCCTTCTATTTCGCCAGTTCATCGGGTGCCATCATATACGGCTTCTGTGAAATCGGTGTTGTTTCCGATGCCAGATCAATCTTGGACTTGACGTCCCATTGGCCGGCGTGACCGGTACTCATCGGAAACAAATCGTATATCCACCTACCACCGGAATATCCTCGGGTTTAGTCACTTCCGTGTGATAGGCTTAACTAACCCTCCTTGCTGTAAAGAACAGACCGGCTGTCCTAACCCAGATTTTAATCCGTTTACTAGCATTTCCATAACTCAAGTTGAATACCAAAGTTAAAGTTAACTTCAGTATCTTTCCAACGAGTAATTTTATGCCTCAAGATCATTTCTGGATCAATGGTCATGAATGTTCAAAGTTGACAGAATTCCTGGATAAAATTTGCCAGCATCTCCTTTGTATGCGGCTATTTCTATCACAGTTGTATATGCAAATACAATAAAAATATGAACAAACTTTGAACTATAACCATGTTGCAAATTCCATAACCTTCCCAACAGTGTATCATCTGACCCTCCGAGATTTTTCTACAGACTGTTATGTCTAATATACACAAACCTCCAGAGAGTGTTGCAGCTGTTCTGTTTCCTGAACAGTTTGCATTTACCTGGACATTCAACAAAGTTGGCGTGTGATTCTGCTCTGGAGTTCTACAGAAAAGTTGTAGATCACTTAAAAACCTTTCCAGAACTGTATCAAACACGTTCATTGGGTCAAGCTACTTAGAGTTATGCCCTGTCAAGGTCCAGCAAAATTTCTGCCAGAACAGGGCACTCTGTTTTTGAAATCAATGGATACCTAGCAAGCCTCTTCTTTGAAATTTAGCCCAAACGAAGAGCTCAGTAACTAATATGTGCTTTTAACCATCCATTTTTAGTTTGAAAGTTAATAATGAATGATTTCTTCATAGGAAAGAAACTATCCAATGTAGTACGGTGTCGATGCACCGTAAGACATATGACGGTACTACGTTGCCTCACCAAAGATAAACCTAACCGGATTACACTGGCATATACGTATCCTTAGGTGGCACTAAAACGGTCACTCGCAAACGTGTTCTACCCGTACTAAGGTTTTCGTGGTTAGTACCTACATAAAACACACTCAATCATCAGGTTCGGCTGCACACCGAACCCGGTATCCATACAGTTGGTACACCCGTTCGTCATCACTCGCACAGGTGTTCTCAAGCCAAGCACGTCTTGAGCTACGTGTTCACATTACTGACCACGTGACGGGGTCTCCCATACTTGCCCAAAGCACGCTAGGGAAAAGCGTTGCTCGAATACCCCAAACGACATGAAGTGTCGTAGAGGACACTAAAGCGGGTCGGGTAACCTACCACCCGTGGGGCTCCACCTTTTAGCTTGTGCGCACTGGTGGACAGCATACGTGCACCCCCCAAGACATAGACGTCCCGAGATGAACGATTTTCTGACATAACAAATAGATTAGCTTGCCGCCTTCATAATATGCTAATAGCAGTCCTTATGTGGGCTTAGTACCGTTATCTCACCGTATCCTAAGTTTTCGTCGTAATATGATCCTTATTCTGTGCGCTATTATCAATGCGGCTCTGATACCATGCTGTCAGGTCCCCAGTCCTGATCACGGGGATGGGGCACCTCGCCGGGGAATCGCATTGGGTGGTGTCGTGCGATGCGGCACCCAACAGCACACACAATAAAACATCATATTACATAAACCAAGCGGAAGCTTACAAAGTGTAAGTTTTACAAATATTTCTCAAAATACTCTACAGCGGAAAACTAACACAACTCACGTCTCATATCTGTGCTAAGCAACAGAGAAGACATCCAGCCCGCGGACCCTTCTCACTAGCATCACGATGACAACAGCAGCGGCAAGGGTTTCCATGATTTTACCACTCGGAGAGTTCCGAGTCTCATCGGACAACCGTACTCAGTAGCATAGTGTTATTACCTGCAAAACAACTTGTATAGTATCCGTGAGCATAACGCTCAGCAAGACTTAACCGTCAGCCCTAAGCATGAAACTCTACATGATTGTAAAAACCTAACATAGGATAGTACATTGCATATGAACTCGCCTAAAATGGGTCCTTACTTTCAAATGTTATTAGCAGCAAATTAAGCATAACCTTGGGCACCTCACATCGGGGGTCCACAATCAAACAAGAAACGCTTTCTCCCGATGTAACTTGCTCATGGTGGGAATGAATCGAATTTGCACTAACCTATTCACAAATCATAACATTACATTACTAGTATTAACTTCAAAACAATGATGATTAATTCTTATCTCAGTGCAAGTTATCTCTACGTCACGACGCAGTGAACAAGCGGTACTCATAACTGTGAGGGACGGTGAATCGACTCGTTATACACCTGCAGGGATACCCGAATAGCACGTCACGTACGCCCATACTCGGAGCCGCACACAACACGCTCCCCTGATGTCGTACGGGACAACCTTTCACCAAACAGCCCAAACGTCGAACCGGTCGCACCGAAACGAGCCGGAGGTTCTCTACACGGAGCATCTCTCTATGCCCGTTAGCATATTTCCACCTTGCTGCCCTCAGCCTACACCTATAAATTGGTGCGTTATGCCTCGACGCCCGGAGGTATAGGTTACATCGGTTTATCGGGTCCCATATATCCGATATGCCTTCGGTACGTTCAATACTTGTTCAGCAGGGCCGCATACGGATCGGTCCTCAACCGACACGGACAGGTCTAAGCACCCAGGCCCCCATGTCCTGTTGCCCTTACACCCTGACCGGTCTTATTTGAACTTACTAACAACTTTATGACTCAATCCCCTGTGCTCCCAAATTCCAATACTCGCGAGTAGCGTCCAGCCGCTCGACTTCTACCGAGGTGTAAGGGTCTCAGTTTTTGACACACATTTGCAGTGTTCATCACCACACCACACACCTCATTTGAGGAAGGATCATGAACACAAATGAAGAGCAAGTAACAATTATCAACATGCTCATTAGAAAACAAACTCACATATTGCAAAAGTGATATTTCCCATATGTGATATAGATGGGCTGGACATATGAAAACTCCTACACTTTACTAAGGATGTCCATGCCAAGTTTCACCCAAATTCAAAACCCTTTTGAGGTCATTTTGGGTATAGATAGAAAGAGGGCAGTTTGAAACCACATTCAAATTCAAACTGTTTTTATCCCCTGAATTTAAAAGTGGGAGGCATATTCTTATTCAGCACATTTTTGTGAGCGCACACACCAATTTTCACTCCATTTGGAGTTGATCTTGACATGAGCTAAGTGGGACGAATTCAAACTTTATTTGAATTCAAAACTGAACTTGTGCTGGAATTCACTCAAACCAAACCCAATTCGAATCCTATTCAATTCGAATGGCTCAAGGGTGAATAATTTGAATCACCAGAGGTATTATGGGGTTCACTGTTCACTACAGTGATTGGGAGTAAATTTCAGAGGTTAAAACCCCGGGTGGGACCCACATGTCATAGAGGGAAGAAGGAGAAACTTGCAACCAAAGTCAGAGTCTCGGTGGGAAATTCCACCGAGCAGCTGTCGGCTGTGCCACCGAGCAGCTGTCGGCTGTGCCACCGAGCAGCTGCCGGCGCCACCAGCTGCTTCCCTCTTCGCGCGTTGGCGCCCAGGGCGGCTTGCTCGCGCCCCCATGCGACCGGCACCGCCTCCACTGAGCAGGAGTCGGCCGGCTTTATCTTCTCGCGGGCAGACCCGAGCAGCGGCATTGTCTCTCGCCGCAGCTCTCTGCTCAATCGGGAAAATCAGCAAAACCATCTCCTCCTTCGTCCTTGAGCTGCTAGACAGCCACCTGAGGTCGCACTTCACGTTCCCAACACCAGAAACCCCGAGTTCCGACCTCCTTTGCCCAAGAGCGATCGCCACCGCGGCGACCTAGCCTCAGCCGAGAGTCGGGCACCCGTGGACAGCGTTCCACAGGCATATACACGGTCCAGCAAGAGAGGCAACAGGAGCGCGCGACCACCGTGCTGCTCTCCTCCAAGTTTGGAAGCCAACCGTGAAGAATCCACAGAGAATTTCCAGTTTTTGCTCCGGCGACCGTAAACCGAGCTTCCGGTACGGTTTCTTTAAATTCTCGCTCTATGATCTTTCGGAGGTCATCAAATCTTGCACATAGACGCTGGACTAGCCGGCGATCAAGTTCTTTTCTGCATCCGTAGCGTGAAACTGTCTAGGAGTGACGAATTTTGAGCTCGATCGAGGGCGGTCATGGCGGGCACGATCGGTCACACGGTGCCGACCCACTTACCGCCATCCCTGAAACCTTTTGACACCTTGTCGAGCTTCCTAGTGGTACACTGATGCTGTAGGGCCGTTTGTTCGAGGTGTTGGCGGGTTTAGAAACCACGGTCGACGGTGCCGAACCTCAACCGAGGCCGCGGCATGTCGCCGGGCTATTTCCGGTCACCCTCAGCCCGACCTGACACCACCGAAGTGTTCCTCGACGTCGACAACCCCCTGGCGGCGAGTTTCAGACCATGGGAGGCCCGGCAGCGGCGAGCCGTCGAGCCCCGAGTCTGCTCCGGCGAGGTCGGCGGCACGGGCGCGAGAGAACGGCGGGAGGAAGAAGAAGCCGGCTGGCCCACGTGTCAGCGGCTGAAGAATTTAAATCGGGATCGGGTGTGGCCGGGGATCGGCTGTGCTGGCGCGCAAATACCCTGCAATCTCCGGTGTGCCGGACACCTCCGCGCTCGACACGTGTGGTATCTCCGGTGTGCCGGACACCTCCGCACTCGACACGTGTCCCCACGGCCCCGAGAGTTTAAACTTTTCCCCGATTTTCAGAAATCATCCAAACTTCAAGTCCCCATTACTTTGGCTAGAAAGCTCCAAATTGAGTGAACCAAATTTTGCTGGATTCAGCTCTCTGAGTACTTTCCAGCAAATCAAGTTTCACTTCATGAAAATCCTTAACTCTCCAGAATTAATTCCTCAAAGTTTAATCTGTTTGGAATTTTAACGGGAGAATCCTTTTGGAGGAAGATCCTGAAATTTTGCTGGGATGTTCACCAAAATATCCTTGAACTACCATAAAAATTTCAGATCCATTTGATCTCATTTAATCCGCCTAATGGTGTGATTAGTGAAACTGTTCCAGAGAAAATAGAAAATGTTCAGAAACATTTTCAGAATTTTCTCTGAAATTGTTTAGCTCATATCTTTAGCTAGGAACTTCCAAATTAAGTGAGACCAATTCCATTAGAACCCTCTGAAAAGCTAGTTTTCAGAAAGGCATAGTTTGTTTCATGAAAATCCTTAGAACACCCTAAGAGTTCCAATTAAGGTCAAGGACATAATTAATTGTGGAGGGCTCCAATGGGCTTTGCTGCAACTAAAACTTGACCAAGTCTCTGTTTAGGTTGTACCCAGGCCACAATAAAAGTTTCACAGTCATTAGGTCTGTCTAGAAAAGGTTATAGACTTCACAACTTCAAACTTAATACAAATGCATTAAATTAATACATGCATTGTTTCTATCATGTAGTCGCTAAGGTCGAGGAGGAACCCGAAGTCCTAGACTTTGTTACTCCGGAGGAACAGCTAGCCTACGACCAAGAGCAGCAAGGCAAGCCCCGGTTTGCATTAACCTTTTTACAAATGTTTATTGTTTTGAGCACATCTTTGAATATTGTTCTGTGCATTAGAGTCCTGATTGGAAACCCAACTGCATAGCCAAGAAAACCATGGGTTGGGTTTAGGATTGCAAACCCCGTTAGCTACTGCATTGCTAGGATAGAGTAGGATTTGGTACAAGTCGAGTAGTTGGAACTACTCACGAGAATAGGCTAGAGGCACATTGCTCGGGTAGAGATAGCACATGATACACATGGCAAGAAAATGAGACCGAGCGGAGAGTAAGGGCAGCAGGACTTTGGGGCCTGTGTGCTGTAGCTCCGCTTGTGTCGATTGAGGACCGAGCCGTGTGCGGGCCTGTTGAACAAGCTAGAACAGTACCGAAGACCTACCGGCTATATGGGAACCGGGAAACTGATGTAACTCGGGTAGCTGGTTATTGAGGCATTGCCCGTCGTTCAGAGGGTAGGTTGAGAGCTCGAGGTGTAAATCGGCTGGTGGCACGGAGATGCGCGTGCAGAGACCTCTTGCTCGGGACGATGGGACCGGTTCAATATTTGGCTAACGGGTGAAAGGTAGTCGTGTACGGCGTCCGTGATGGTTGTTGTAGGCAACGTCGAGTACGGGCGTACGTGACGGGTTGTTCGGGTAACCCTGCAGGTGTAAATCGATTATAATCGCCGTCCCTCGCGGTCAGTGAGTACCACTTGTTCACTGTACCGTGACGTAGAAAGAACAGGCTAGTTACATGTTAAAATGCTGCTGATTGAAAGATGGACTTTGCTCGTTAATGGTTTGTTGTAGTTTAGAGCTAACTAAAGTTCCTTTCAACTTTGGGCAAAGTACATGAGAGAAATGTGTTTCTTGTTTGATTGCGGCCCTCTCATGTGCCTTAGCGTAAGGTTCTCCACAACCTGCTGCTAAAACTTGAAAGTAAGGTTCTACTAATTAGGCGAGTCCTTGCAAATGATGTTTACCTCATGTAACCCATTACCCTCATGTAGAAGTTCCATGTTTAGGTGAGACGGGTCAGACTTGCTGAGCCTTCATGCTCACTGCTTGTGTTTGAAGCTTTTGCAGGGTTCTATGAGGAAGGGACTCCCGAAGAGGAGACGGAACCCCAGGAGGGGAACCCCGTCGAGTGGGAGTCGTGCACGCCGCAGAGTTAGTGTGCGTGTGTGTGCTAGCAAGGACACGTTCGAGGGCTGAACGTGACTTGATGCGTAGTCTACGCCCGCGAGTGTGGACTAAACGTATTTTGATGTAAACATGTTCATAAAACTGTTTATGTAATAAACTTCCGCTTCCGCTCTGTACCTTTGACGTGTGTTATACGGTGTTGTGCAACGCAGCACCCCTCAGCGTGATCCTGGCTCGACAGGACCAAACGGGGTCGTGTCAGCGTTGGTATCAGAGCTCGCTTGAGGTTTAACACAGTACAAAGGTCTTTTTACTTAAGCATGGCATATTCTACACGGTGGAAGGACACCTACCCAAATACTCCATAGGTTTTCTTGTCATGCAAGAGTAGTATCAAACATCTAGACTTAATGCACAATTCATCCTAACCGACGTATTGTATACAAAGTAAAAACTTAGGGGTAGTTAAATGCAAACCGGGGCTTGCCTGTTTTGTAGGGTCTGATAGTATATAGTTCAGTTAGATTCTTGTCTCCCTTGAGGTTTGATCAACTGGTCCACTTCAATGGAACCACTCCGTCGAACTTCTCCATTGGTTGCCTCCGTCGTAAGTCCTATTGATATGTATATGCATATGTTCTTATAATGCAATTTAAACAGGTAAAGACTCAACTTGTTAATAACGGGGAACTGTGTCGGAGTACTAAGAATGAAGTTTTTGTCCCTGTGGTGCAGAGGAATTAGAGGAAAAACCACATATCCATAAGAATTTTCATTAACATGTTTTATGGTTCCTAATGGACATGTGACATGAGTTGAAATGGGTTGAAAGGAACTAAAGGTCCTGATCTCCAATGACTTCACAATTCTTGCCAGAAGTCATACATTACACATAGACTTAGCTTGCCAAATTTCAGCTAATGTGAGTGGAAATTGTGTCTTCCATAATTCCCATTATAATCCTCTATGTGTTGCTCATATACATAAGCATGGAGAACAAGAACAGGTAGAGATAAAGTTCAATTTGAGCTGAAACTTTACAGGTGAGTTCCTGGTCACATGAAAGTACTTTGGTACAAAATTCAGACTTTATACTTGAGTAGATCTCCCAGAATAATTTTTGAAGCAGTTATGCTACCAGGAATTAATTCTGAAGCAATGTGCATTTTCATGCCCAAACAACTGAACTATCATTCCAAGTATGGCTCACGAGCATGTCTGAATTTTCCTATGATTTTTTTGGAACTAAGGATTTCCCAGAACTGATTTTACAAAGGAAAACCATTTTCTGGAAGGTTTCTGGATAATTTTGAGTACAGCAGATTGTACTCTGGAAATTAATACTCAAATCAACTTCAATTGAGCTGAAACTTTGCTGAAAGTCCAATAAAATCCTAAAGAATATTCTGGCAAAAATTGAGGAATTTTGGATAAACCAAACTCTCTCAATAATTCTTTTACAGAAAAATTTAAAAGAATTATCCAGAATTTAATATTGAATTTCATACAAATTGGGGTTCATATTTGGATAGACCTTTGCAAAAGGAATCCAACCCAATTTGAATCACCTAATTTGGAGTTTCCTACACAAAGTTATGAATTTCCTAAGTTGGAGCTAAAACTGGATTTGTTTTACTATTAGAAAAAAACTTGGGCCCACGTTTTAAATCCCAGCCACTGAAAACTGAGAACACACGGGGCTACACGGTTCCATCGCACAGCCACAGTGGATCCCCAGCCACAGGAGATCAAATTTTTAAACCGCAGTCGCTGACGGCTGGGACCGGCCCTTTCTTCTTCCTCCCGCCCGCGCTCTCGCGCGCGCTGCCGCCCCCTCGCCGGACTGAGGCGGTGCCTCACCGGAGGGGCGTTCCCGGCTGCCATCCGACCGGAAAGTCGCCGCCGGTGGGTTTACAGTGACGGGAAATCGATTGGAGGGGTCGGCGTAGGCGGTAGACCACCGGAAATGTGCCGGCGTCGTGCGGCCACCTCGGGACAAGTCCGGCGCCGTCGACCGGTGATCCTAGCCCGCCAAACTTTCGTGGAATTGGCTCTACAGCATCCTTGGATGCTAGGGAAGCTCGGCATAGCCTTGGAATTGCTCGGCAACAGCGACAAATGGGTCTTCACCGTGCACCCGAGACACCTTCCAAGTTTGAGCTCGGAAAACTCAGAATTTGGGTGGTCTACATGTGTTTCTAAGCTAAGGTTGTGAAGAACAAATGTTCGCCGACTAGTTTTGGTCCTGTTTGCAAGATTTGGAGAACTAAGAATGGAAATTAAGATCGAATTCGAGAGTGCCTCACCGGAAGGTCGGTTTATGGCCGCCGGAGATCTTTTCTCGAATTCATGCTCTGTCGTCCACGTCATGGCCTGTGCTTCGGAGGTGAGCATCACCGAGGAACAGCGCATCCGAAAGTGTTCTTGCTCGGGCACGAGAAGCTCTCTGTGGAGCTGTCCACGAGAGACCGATTGCCGGCTTGTGTTAGGTTGCCGCGCGAAAAGCTGCGTTCTCAGTGCAGCGCGGTTCGACTATCCCGGTGGCGAGTGGAGAAGGTAGGGGATGACCCCTCAGTGCTGCGGTGCAGCTCGGGGAGCTCGGTGGCCCGAGTTTGGCCGTCTCCCGAAGAAAACCAAAGTGGTGGCGCCGGAGGGGGGCTCTGCTCTGTGTGGGAGGGAGAAGGCATCGGTGTCCGGTTTGTGAGCAACGAGAGCCATGTTGGGAGCTGATGATCACGTTGAGCAAGCTACGGAGAAGCTCCAGATGCTGAAGAGGTGTCCCGATCACCCCTCGGTGTCGCCCGGAGCTCACTCGGCTCGGTTGCTTCGGGTGGGTTACGAGCGAGGGAACCAGCACCCGGTCGGCTCGGCTGTGGTTGAGTGGATCGCACCGAGCGAGAGAGGAACAGCGAAGCTGGTCGCCAGCGCAAAGAGGAAACGGGGTGTGGCTTCAGGGCTGCATGCAGTGGCGCGCCGGAGAGGAGTCCCGATTGATTCGTTTCTGAACCGAGGACCCGGTTGCTCAGTGTACACAGACAGAGGTGACTTAGGGGGTAAGTTACACTTTTTGCCCAATGACATGTGGGCCCCACTGTCCCCCTTATCCCCTCAATTTTCCTCAAAATTGGAGAATGACTCCCTGCAATAGTGGGAAAGTTTGAACCCGGTCTGAATTTTAAGGTTTGGACAAGTTTCATCCAATTTCGAATTTGAATTTGAATTCCCATGCAATTTAAGTCCATTTGACAAATGGGTAGCAAATCATTTCAAGAATTTATGAAACTTTGTCTACCCACTTATTTAGACCTAAGGAATCCAATTATGAAATCTGCTTTTGGTTTTGGCTGCTGCAAATGAGGTTGTGCACAACAGTTTGCCTTCCAATTTGTTGCCCGCATTTGCAATTTGAATTGGATAATTTGAGTTCCCACTCTGAATTTCATTTAACCTGGCATATGAGAGCTTACACATGAGTTTTACTTAACTTTGTCCCACAAACACTCTCTTGATCATAGACTAGAGTGGTGGGACACTCATGTGTGTCATCACATGTGGAAAAATTTAAACAAGTCCCAATTTATATAAACTTAAAACCAAAGGGTGTTCCCACTTCAGTTCCTTTGTATTCAAAATTTTGGGACCTTTACAGGTTCAAGAGGTTGTAAAAGCCCAAGAATGGACTTGCAAAAGTGTTCACTACATCACCCCACCATAGTTCCTTTGGTGGATAGCTCTTGAACATTTGAGAAGAGCAAGTAAACACCATCAAGAGGGTGATTAGAGGGGAAAGCCATAAATTCAAAAAGTAGGAGTCATACACATAAACATGAGAGGTTGAGCTCACCCCTAGACCTTAAATATTCTTGGGGAGGCTCAGGCCAGGTTTCCTGCAAATCCAAGCCTTTTTGAGGCACTTTTCGATACATTTGAAAAAGGGGCCAATTTGAATGCAAATTCAAATTGGAGCCACTTTCATCACTTGAATTCAAAAGTTGACTTCATATTCAAACTCAGCATATTTTTCTGAGTTAGTCCACCAATTTTCATCCCCATTGGAGTTCATCCTATCGGGAGCTAAATTTGCATTAATTCAAAACCGAGTTTGAATTTCAAATTCAAATGTGA
Organism: Neostapfia colusana; assembly: GCA_030760725.1. Classification (NCBI taxonomy): domain Eukaryota; kingdom Viridiplantae; phylum Streptophyta; class Magnoliopsida; order Poales; family Poaceae; genus Neostapfia; species Neostapfia colusana. The sequence goes on from JASWHV010000020.1 coordinate 12,166,094, forward strand.
AGCAAATTCAGCCAAACCAATTTCATTTTAGTGAATTTAAATTTACTCACTGACTTGGTGGCTAAGATTACCTTTTAAGAGTGAGTAGATGGGATATTTGCAGCAAAAATGGAAAAAGATTTAGAGGGGAGGGGGGACCCACTGGTCAGAAGACTTTCCACTGAAGTCTTCTGTTTCTTTCACTCGAACACAGGGCACGTGCGCGCCATCTCCTGAGCGTTCCCACCACCTCGCCTCTGTGCCACCTTCTGCTCTGGGGCTGAGGACACCGTGTGCAGCACTTGATTGACACGACGGTCCATGTGAACCTCCCTCACCCTCTCCAGTTTGCCTCGCACACAACCGAAGCAAAACACCTCGCCAGCCGCTCTCCTCGGGTCCTCGGTGCGCCGCCGATCTAAGCGTTCTCGCGACCGACAATCAACAGCAACTAGACGCACTAGGGGCTGCTCGAACTCACGGTGAAAACCCTACCCTTTTTCGTGCCCTGTCGAGAGAGAATTTCTGCGTTTATTCCTTGGCGTTCAAAGAACCGAGCTAGCCAAGAATCCAAAATTCGTGGTGATCGGTCTACCACCGCGTATGCCAAGCTAACCACATGTTCTACACGTCTCCACGGCTACCTAGGATCAAAGACCACCAGAAACTGTCGAGTTTTGGCGTTGCTATTCGAGTTTTTCGAGTATCCACCATTTTAGCCCTAGGTCGACGGTGAGGTCCTAGCTCCGGCCATTTCCATGGCAAACAGAGTTCATTTTCATGCTCAGCATGCCACCGCTGAGCTGTAGGAGCAAACCGTTCCAAAAATAGGGCCCTGAGTATCTCGGCCAACATCGCTGGAGTAGGGATCGCCGCTGTCACCGTCGCGAGCGTGGTTCGGGCCATCGCCGAGCTTCGGTGAGTGCACCAACATGTTCTCCGAGAAAATTTAGGCACAGGCGGCGAAATCCATCGAAGGTCGTGCGGTAAAATGGCCGGCGGCAAGCTCTCCGGTGAAGCGCCGCCGCGGGGATCGCGGGTTGTCGCGAGGAAGACGAAGGGGGGCTTGGTCCACCGGTCAGTCTCTGTTTTCCAGCGGGGATCCATTTTGCGGCTGGGATCCGTTGCGGTAGCGCGGGTAAAACCCCGTGGGCTGCGGTGTGGCCGCGATCTCAGTGGGCCAGCTTGAGGAGTGGGGCCCACAACCCGAGTTTAAACATTTCTATGATTTCAAATTTGGTTCAGACTTCAAATGCCTATAACTTTTGCTAGGAAGCTCCAAATTCAATGAACCAAATTTAGTTGGATTCATCTTTTTGAATACTAACCAGCAAAACAAGTTTCAGCTTATGAAACTTATTATTTTTCCAGAATTAATTCCCTAAATTTTAAACTGTTGGGAATTTTATCTGGAGAATTCTTTTATGGAAAATTCGGAAATTTGGTTAGGATGTTCATTTGAAAATCCTTGAGTCACAGTAAAAATTTCAGACCCATACAAGTTTATTTAGTCCCCCTAATAGTGTGATTAAGTGAACTGCCCTGAGAAAATGGAAAAAATGTACAGAAACATTTTCAGATTTTTCTCAAATCTTGTTTAGGGCATAACTTATTATAGAATTCTTCAAATGACATGAAACCAATTTCATTAGAACTATCTCAAACTCTAGTTTCCAGAAAGTAATGGTGTGAGCCATGAAAATCCCTGGAAACCCTTAGAGACTCTAATAATGACCAAATAGGCTTTTATTTGTACAGAGCTCAAATGAACTGGGGTTCAAATGAAACTTGGTCAAATCTCTGCTTAGGACCCTACCAAGCCACCATAAAATTTCAGAGCCAAAGGGGAGGGCTACCTAGAGTTATGGTATTTATTTATTCAATTTAACACATGACATTTAAATTGACATATAGCATATTGCTTACGTGTAGTCGCTGAAGGCGAGGAAACCCCGGAAGTGCTGGACTTTTTCTTTCCGAACGAAGCCCTAACCACTGACCCGCAGCAACAACGCAAGCCCCGGTTTGCATTAACAAATTTTACAAAGTTTTGCTTTATGTATACTTAGCATGAGATATGTATGTGCATTAGGTGTAGGGTGGATGAAACCCCAAGTGCATAACCAGATTTTTCCTACAAGAGCGAGGGTAGCATATAAGTCCTCGAGTAGTCAGGCTATGCTTAATGTTCATTGAACTTTGGTACAAGTCGAGTAGTTGGAATCTACTCGCGAGTATAGGAGTCGGGACACACGGGATTGGTTCGAGTGATGTGAGATCACTTTAGTAAGAAAATGAGACTAGGCAGGGGCTAGGGCGCAGCAAGAGGAAGTCTTGTGGACGCAGCCCTGTCCGTGTCGATTGAGGACTGATCCGTGTGCGGCCCCGCTGAACAAGTATTAAACGTACCGAAGGCATATCGGATATATGGGCCCCGATAAACCGATGTAACCTAAACCTCCGGGCGTCGAGGCATAACACACCGATTTATAGGTGTAGGTTGAGGGAAGCAAGGTGGAAATCCACTAACGGGCATAGAGAGATGCTCCGTGTAGGGAATCTCCTGTCCATTTCGGTTCGACCGGTCGACGTTTGGGCTGTTGGGTGAAAGGTTGTCCCGTACGACACGGGGTGAGCGTGCTGTGTGCAGCTCCGCGTTTGGGCATACGTGATGTGCTATTCGGGTATCCCTGCAGGTGTATATCGAGTCGATTCACCGTCCCTCGCGATGATGAATACCGCTTGTTCATTGAGTCGTGACGTAGGTTAATATGTGAAATGATATAATTCAATATTGCTGTCATGATTAACTTGTATTGCGCTATGTGTGCCACCGCACATTGCTTACTAAATTTCAGATTCCATGAACTGTTAACTTTTGGCTAAAAGATGAATTAGGGATGAACTTGTAGGCGTGTCCTTTACTGCAATGTGCCATCCTATGTTGTATAACCCGCATGTAGAGTTTCATGTGTAGGTGAGTCGGTTAAGCCTTGCTGAGCCATCGTGCTCACAGTTGCTGCTATGAGTGTTTTTCAGGTGAGGACTACTCCACGGACTCGGGGTATGAGTCCACCGGCGAGGGCTACCCTCCGTCGGGGACCACGGCTGAGTGGGAGCCGTACACGCCGCACTGAGCTGAGGAGTGCAGTTAGTGTGGGTTGTCCATAGGGCTGGGCAACCGACTTTTGCTAGGTAGATGGCGTGAGTTGTATAACTTAGCTTCTGCTGTTGTAATATCAATATTTAGTTTGTAACTGAAGTCTTGTACTACTTTATGCATATTCAGTTGTTTTCTATGTAATGCAATGTCTCCTTATGATATGTGCTGTCGGGTGTCGCATCGTGCGGCACCACCCTCTGAGATCTTGGGAGAGCGGATTCCGGTCCGCCACAGGCTGGTATCAGAGCTGCATTGGGGATAGCACACTAATTAAGGATTGCATTACAGGAAAACTTAGGTTTACGGTGAGGATTCACTAGTTTGCCCAAGTAAGGACTATATTAGCATAGTTACTTAAAGTGGCAAGACTAACATATGTGTTATAATTCTGAATTTTGATTATGTAACGACGCACTTACGCTCAGGTAAAATTGGTAAGGAGCGCCACCGAAAGCGGTTCAATTTTGGTTAGCTCCCCTGACGAGGAATGTGGTTCAGAGCTAGGTCTCACAGCATGGTGTGAGAAATTAATATGAAACTCTTGGACTCTTCGTGTTCCTGAGTTCATATAAAATGCTGATCTCTAGCGTGCATTAGGCAAGTAAGTGGAGACCCCATCGTGTGGCCAGTAACGTGATAGTGTGTTCTTCGGGGAATAGCCTAGGAGGACATACGCAGCGCTTGCCATCGGCGTGCCCTGCAGGGTAGTAGGTGGTATCTGTTGGGGTGATAAAATTTCCAACTGTGAAGACCCGTTCTCGCTCTACTCGGGTTCCCCGTCGTGTGGTGTAAAAACACGATCACGTGCCTTGAGACGTGGCTTAACTCAAGGACGGCCGTATGGCATTGATACGGACGTATGTATTTACTTTTAAATATGGATCTGCCCGAAATGAAAACAACCTTTGAGTGCATCATTATTGGGTGTTCTTATGCAGGTACTAACCACGTATGTGTAGTACACGTGTGTGAGTGACCGTTTAGTGCCACAATTGAGACGTATATGACGGTATAATCCGGTTAGGATTTTCCTTTTTGTGAGGAATGTAGTACCGACATATAATAGGCATTTGCATGAAAGATAATAGTAACAAGGAACTAAAATAACCATGTCTCAATATTTAGAACCCTGGTTGGGTAGAAAAATTCAATAGTTGATCAGTTTAGCTCAAAGGGATTGAAAAACAGAGTGCTCTTTTTTGGCAGCAAGTCTGCTAAACTTTAACAAAGCATAACTCACAGATTATCTAGACAATGGAGGTGTGGGATATAGTTTTGGAAAGGTGTTTAAGTACTCTACAACTTTTCTGTAGACTTACAGAGCAGAATCACATATTAAGATGGTTTAAATCTCAGAGAAATGCAAACTGTCCAGAACCAGGACAGATTTAAAATACTCTCTGGACTGTTCTGTTTTTCAAGAATAACTTCCAGTAGAAAAATCTAAAATTTTCACATGACAACTTTTTGTAAATGGTAGGAGATTTTTTACATCTTTGTAATTCAAAGTTTTAGCAATTTCAGCACCGAATTCAGTGGAAAGTAGAGTTGAAAACAGCAACTTCCAAAGGAGGTGCTGTTGAAATTCTTCCAGAAATTCTGTTGACTTTGAATTACCATAACTTTTTAACTAGATCTGATCTGACGGCAAATAAATACTCGTTGGAAAGATACTGAAGTTAACTTTAACTTTGGTATTCAGCTTGAGTCATGAAATGTAAGGGCCTCAGTTTTTGACACACATTTGCAGTGTTCATCACCACACCACACACCTCATTTGAGGAAGAATGATGAACACAAATGAAGAGCAAATAACAATTATCAACATGCTCATTAGAGAACAAACTTACACATTGCAAAAGTGGTATTTCCCACATGTGATATAGATGGGCTGGACATATGAAAACTCCTACACTTTACTAAGGATGTCCCTGCCAAGTTTCACCCAAATTCAAAACCTTTTTGAGGTCAGTTTGGGTATAGTTAGGAAGAGGGCAGTTTGAAACCTTATTCAAATTCAAACTGTTTTTATCCCATGAATTAAAAGTGGAAGGCATATTCTTACTCAGCACATTTTTGTGAGCTCACACACCAATTTTCACTCCATTTGGAGTTGATCTTGACATGAGCTAAGTGGGAGAAATTCAAACTTTATTTGAATTTCAAACTGAACTTGTGCTGAAATTCATTCAAACCAAACCTCATTTGAACTTTGATCAATTCAAATGGCTCATGGGTGAATAATTTGAATTGCCAAGGGTAGTATGGGGTTCACTGTTTACAACAGTGATTAGGAGTAAATTTCAGAGGTTAAAACTGGAGGTGGGACCCACATGTCAGCCACTGCTCAGATCAAACCGACTGAGACTTTTTCACTCGGGTCGCCGAGCCGCAGCGGTGATCGCCACCGAGGCTAGCCGCCGCGCCACCAGCTGCTTGCCCACGCGCGGGCATGAGGCGGTGCAGAGCCTTCTTAAGGCGCCTGCCCCCTCCTCGGCCGAGGCACCGTCGTTCTTCCCCGCAAGAACTCAGCGCCGGCCGAAAACTTCCGCAGCTCGGACTTGATCGGAGGACGCCGATCGCAGCTCCCTCCTCCCACTCCAGAGCCCCAGCAAGGTACTAGAGACCTTCCTCCGTCCTCCCCGTTGCTAGAATTCGGTTGAAACTGATTGATATCGGCTGTGCCGAAAGATCAAATTCGGGACTTGGAACCGCCGCACCTCGGGCTCTCGTGGACAGCCCAACCAGGGCGTTGTCACGCCCGAGCCAAGGCACCCTTGGACGCGCAGGTGACCGGTGCTGCTCATCCCCGAGCCACAGCTCGAGTGGTTGCTCACCGGCGGCGAATTTCCACTTTTCCCCTTTCTGTGTGCAGAACGACCTTCGGGTACGATTCTGTTTAATTCGTGCTCTAGAAAGGGTTAGAGGGCCTCAGGCCGCTCTCACACGAGCTAGACACGGTAACGCACAAGTTGCCTTCACAACTCTGGGCCGGAGAACCTCTGTGCCCGGCGTAATTTGAGGTCTACTAATGGCGGAACGAACGGGCGGCATCGGGCGCACGGTGAGGACCTATTTCGGGCCTCCCCCGAGCTGCCTCGAGCTCATGTCGACCTTCTCTGAGGTCCACTGATGCTCCCCGACCGATTTCCCAAGTAGCTGAGGTGCTAGAGAAGTCAGCCGACATGGCCGAAGTCATTCCGAGGTGGCGGCTCGTCGCCGACCATGCTCCGGCCGTTGTCATGAGCAGCTGACCCTCGGATCCTGTTCCCCGAGTAAAAGTAGGCAGGGGCGGCCAGGATCGAGAAGTTTGGAGCTGTACAGCGGCCGGCGGCGAGCTCTCCGGCGAGATCCCTCGGCGGCGGGGCGCGGGTGTCGTGAGGTTGAAGAAGGGGGTGGACCCCAGCTGTCAGCGGGAGATATTTTGAATCGGGATCCGGCTGCGGCCGGTATCGTGTGTGCTGGCGCGCAAAATCCTTGTGGGCCGCGATGTGCCATCGCCTCGGCGTGCGACGCGTGTCCCCTGGGCCCACGCGCGAGTTTAAACTTTTCCCCGATTTTCAGATTTCCTTCAAACTTCAAATCCTCATAACTTTGGCTAGAAAGCTCCAAATTGAGTGAACCAAATTTTGCTGGATTCAGCTCTCTGAGTACTTTCCAGAAAATCAAGTTTCACTTCATGAAATTCCTTATTTCTCCAGAATTAATTCCTCAAATTTAAACTGTTAGGAATTTTAACTGGAGAATCCTTTGGAGGAAAATCCTGAAATTTTGCTGAGATGTTCACCAAAATATCCTTGAACTACCATAAAAATTTCAGATCCATTTGAGCTCATTTAATCCACCTAATGGTGTGACTAGTGAAACTGTTCCAGAGAAAATAGAAAATGTTCAGAAACATTTTCAGAATTTTCTCTAAAATTGTTTGGCTCATATCTTTAGTTAGGAACCCCCAAATTAAGTGAGACCAAATCCATTAGAACCCTCTGAAAATCTAGTTTTCAGAAAGTCATAGTTTGTTTCATGAAAATTCCTAGGACACCCTAAGAGTTCCAATTAAGGTCAAGGACATAATTAATTGTGGAGGGCTCAAATGAGCTTTGCTGCAACTAAAACTTGACCAAGTCTCTGTTTAGGTTGTAACCAAGCCACAGTAAAAGTTTCACAGTCATTAAGTCTGTCTAGCGAGGGTTATAGACTTCACAACTTCAAAGTTAATACAAATGCATTTAAATTGATACATATATTGCTCTTATCATGTAGTCGCTAAGGTCGAGGAGGAACCCGAAGTCCTAGACTTCGTTACTCCGGAGGAACAGCTAGCCTACGACCAAGAGCAGCAAGGCAAGCTCCGGTTTGCATTAACCTTTTTACAAATTTTTATTGTTTTGAGCACATACTTGTTTCCTTTATTCTGTGCATTAGAGTCTTGTTTGGAAGCCCCACTGCATAGCCAAGAGAACCATGGGTTGGGTTTAGGATTGCAAACCCCGTTAGCCACTGCATTGCTAGGATAGAATAGGATTCGGTACAAGTCGAGTAGTTGGAACTACTCGCGAGAATAGGCTAGAGGCACATTGCTCGGGTAGAGATAGCACATGATACACATGGCAAGAAAATGAGACCGAGCGGAGAGTAAGGGCAGCAGGACTTTGGGGCCTGTGTGCTGTAGCTCCGCTTGTGTCGATTGAGGACCGAGCCGTGTGCGGGCCTGTTGAACAAGCTAGAACAGTACCGAAGACCTACCGGCTATATGGGAACCGGGAAACTGATGTAACTCGGGTAGCTGGTTATTGAGGCATTGCCCGTCGTTCAGAGGGTAGGTTGAGAGCTTGAGGTGTAAATCGGCTGGCGGCACGGAGATGCGTGTGCAGAGACCTCTTGCTCGGGACGATGGGACCGGTTCAATATTTGGCTAACGGGTGAAAGGTAGTCGCGTACGGCGTCCGTGATGGTTGTTGTAGGCAACATCGAGTACGGGCGTACGTGACGGGTTGTTCGGGTAACCCTGCAGGTGTAAATCGATTATAATCGCCGTCCCTCGCGGTCAGTGAGTACCACTTGTTCACTGTACCGTGACGTAGAAAGAACAGGCTAGTTACATGTTAAAATGTTGCTGATTGAAAGCTGGACATTGATTGTTAATGATATGCTGTAGCTTAGAGCTAATTAAAGTTCTTTTCAACTTTGGGCAAAGTACATGAGAGAAATGCGTTTCTTGTTTGATTGTGGCTCTCTCATGTGCCTTAGCGTAAGGTTCTCCACAACCTGCTGCTAAAACTTGAAAGTAAGGTTTTACTAATTAGGTGAGTCCTTGCAAATAATTTTTACCTCATGCAACCCATTACCCTCATGTAGAAGTTCCATGTTTAGGTGACACGGGTCAGACTTGCTGAGCCTTCGTGCTCACTGCTTGTGTTTGAAGCTTTTGCAGGGTTCTATGAGGAAGGGACTCCCGAAGAGGAGACGGAACCCCAGGAGGGGAACCCCGTCGAGTGGGAGTCGTGCACGCCGCAGAGTTAGTGTGCGTGTGTGCTAGCAAGGACACGTTCGAGGGCTGAACGTGCACTTGATGCTTAGTCTACGCCCGCGAGTGTAGACTGAACTTATTTTGATGTAAACATGTTCATAAACTTGTTTATGTAATAAAACTTCCGCTTCCGCTTTGCACCTTTGACGTGTGTTATACGGTGCTGTGCAACGCAGCACCCCTCAGCGTGATCCTGGCTCGACAGGACCAATGGGGTCGTGTCAGCGTGGTATCAGAGCTCGCTTGAGGTTTAACACCGTACAAAGGTCTTCTTTTTCAAAAATCCAGTGAGGAACGAGTTAGTAGCCCGTATAAGGATGTTATTAGTATATAGAAATTGGCTTATTAACCTATTTGTTATGTTGGAAAATCGTGCATCTCGGGACGTTCATGTCTTGGGGGGTGCACGTAAGCGCTGTCCACCAGTGCGCACAAGCTGAAGGGTGGAGCCCCACGGGTGGCAGGTAACCCGACCCGCTTTGATATCCTCTACGACTCTTCATGTCGTTTGGGGTATTCGAGCAACGTCTGTCCCTGGTGTGCGTGGTGCAAATTGGGAGACCCCGTCACGTGGTCCGAAACGTGAACACGTAACTCAAGGCGTGGTTGGCTTGAGAACATCCGGGCGAGTGATGACGGCCGGGTGTACAAACTGTATGGATTCCGGGCTCGGTGTGCAGCCGAGTCTGATGATTGTTTGAGTTTCTGCAGGTAGCCTGACCACGAAACGGTAGACGTGTAGCATCCGTGTGCGAGTGACGTTTAGTGCCACTGAAATAACGAAGCCGGCTAAGTCCGGTATAGGTTTTTCTTTGTGAGGACGTAGTACCGACAAAATCTGGTGACGCATTGATGTCACACCCCATTAAATGAACAACTTCATTTAAAAACTTGAAGGTTTTGATCCAAAGTAGTAAAACTTGATGTAACTCCTTCCCTTGAACAGGATATTCAAAGTTAACAAGCTTTCAACTTATAGGATGTAAAGGACAGAGCACTCTGTTTTCAGCTGAATCAAGGCTGAAGTTAATCAGAGGTTAGAGGTTGAGTTCTTTCGAGGTTGGGGTCGTATGATACATTTCTGGAAAGCGTTGGAAGAGCTTTACAACTCTTCTGTTGAGGTCCAGAGGTGTTTCATCCCTTAACCACTCGAAAAATGCAGTAGAGTTGAAACTGTCCAGAAAACAGGACAGAGCAAAGACTCTCTGTAGACTCTCTGTAAAATTAAGCATAACTTCCTGCTTAAAAATCCAAAAATAGGAAATGAGGTAGTTCTGGAAAGTTTATGAGATGGGTTACAACTTTGTAACATAAAGTTTTGTCAGAGTAGGAACAGAATTAACTGGGGTTCTTGGATCAAATCAGTACCTAAGGCAGGGAGGTGCTGTCCAATTGTTTCCAGAAATTCTGTTAACTTTGACATCTCATAACTTTTGAACCAGCACAGATCTTAGGCCAACCAAATACTTTCTGGAAAGCTATTGAAGTTAACTTTAACTTTGATGTTGAGCTCCAGAATTGGTTTTGCCTTTAACATGGCCTAAATCAGGTTGATATGGAAACTGGTCAGGGCTGTCATGGGAACAGCAGATCAGCAGTCAAATTTGTTTAAAATTTGAACTATGTTTCCAAGTTTTATGGGTTCAATGACATGTTTTATGTTATAACTCAGGGGTTTACTGTTTAAATAAATATTTGACATTTCTCAAATATATTTTTACAGATGGTAGCAGATAAACAGTTGGAGAACGGGGTGGGTAGTTTCCCACTGTTCTGACCGTAGCGGCTACTCGGAAGCATTGTGGCAAATGCTCCAATATTTCGGGTACAACCAGATGCCGCAATACTTCGCCAAGGAAGAAGGCGAAGAGGGGAACAAGACGTGGACGATCCATGTCGAAGTTTCCGCAGGACCTACGCCACCCGGTTGGGTGCCATTCACCGTCACGGTGAGAGGAAGACAACCGGAAGGGATGTGGCAAGTGGCAGCCCGTGACACTATGTCACGTTTCTGCCAACTACACGTGCAGGCTATGGAGGGTACTCCATACGCACTCGTTCCGGTGGAGAGACGAGCTCAGCATGTGTGGGAAGAGAGGTACCTGGAGGCAACAGACCCGAGTTGCCCAAGGTACAACCCCGCGGAGGCAAATCTCAGCCTCCAAATGAGGGCGGGAAACGCTGTGATGGACAGCCAAACTGTTCATACGGAGCATCTCGCCACCAAGCTCAAGGAGAGCACAAGCCGTGGAGATCATTTCGAGGGTGCTCACAGCGCACTCCGCAATGTGCTCCTTCTGACGATCAAGCGACTGAATGAACAACACAATCAGTTGCGTCGTCTGAAGAAGGCAAAGAAGAAGAGCCGTGTTGACATCGCGGCGTTGCAAGAGCTGGTGCAGACCCTAACCCAGCAGAATGAGGACCTTGCTCAAGAGCGGGACGACGCTATCGAGGAAGGCCAAGGCTGGGAAGAGGACTACAACCAAGCTATGGACGAGGTGCATGCCTTGCAGGACCTCGTGCCCCCGGTATTAGGCGTACCGGTAGTCTTGGGTCTTCCAGCCATGGGAGAACCTGGAATGGGAGAAGAGGTGGTAGACCCCGAGCCACCAGCAGAGGTACCGGAGGAGGACGACCCACAGGAGGTCGAGTTCTACTCCGAGTAGGGGGTTACGGTTGCCAAGTAGGGCAGCTAGGGTAGCGTAACCCAACTTTTGTAATCGGTGACATGTCGTGTAAACAGTAGCATATGTATAGGTAGTGACGACATGAGCACGACTTCTCGGAGATCCGAGAATAATGTATCTTGTATAAAGTTTATGCTTTATCAATATATGTGAACGTTGTGCAAATTAATCATGTGTCACTTCAATACCTACTGTTGCTTGTGGAATTTTAAGTAAGACATGTGCTAATCGCTGCTGTTTTGAATTTCAGAATGACGCGTACTCGTGCCAACCCTGACGTTGGGGGTACCAGTCAAGGGGGAGAGACCTCCCAACCACCTCCCGAGGACTCCTCAGGAAAGCAGCAGCAACAGCAACAGCAAACACCGCCACCGCCACTGCCAACGGTTACATTGGCCGACATTGTCGCGGCAATGGCGGGCTCGCATCAGCAGCACACAGAGTTGCTGCAAACTCTCATCGCCAATACGTCTCGCCCAGAGAGACGTCAAGATCGTGAGGAGCGCCAACAGAGCTCCTACTCCGACTTCCTGGCGACTCATCCCCCTGTATTCTCAAGGGCGGATGAACGACTTGACGCGGACAACTGGCTCCGTGCCATAGAGATGAAGTTCGGGCTGCTCCAAATCAGCGAGCAGCGCAAGACTCAGTTCGCGGTCCAGCAGCTCCAAGGATCCGCGAGCGCGTGGTGGGCCAACTTCTGTGCTTCACAACCCACCGACCGAGTGATGACCTGGGCGGAGTTCCGGACGGCCTTCAGGGCCTATCATATACCGCCAGGTCTGATGAAGAGGAAGACGCAGGAGTTCCTACACCTGCAACAAGGGAGCCGGAACGCGCTGGAATATTCCAGAGCGTTCAACGATCTCGTGCTCTACGCGTCGTATCACGCGGATACAGACGAGAAGCGGCGAGACCATTTTTACCAGTGGCTTAACCCGCTCCTGAAGGACAAGTTGGCGATGTTCAATCGAGGCAGCCTCAATGACATCATTGATGCTGCGATTGTTCAGGAGGACTCCGGCAAGGAGTTGGCGGCGGCAGAGCAAAAGCGAAGCGCGCCGCAGAGCAGCGGAGAAGGAGGCGGTCCTTCTCAGAAGTTTCGGATGGTGAATCGCCCACCATCAGGACCACGCTGGCAGCCACCACAGCGGTCGATGCCATTCCGCAGTCGGCCGTATTCTTCGCCGGCATTCCGGCCGGCACTGCCAGTACCACCGCAACAACAACAGCAGCAGCGGGCGATGCCACGTGCGTTTGCACCTCCGCAACGCATGCCGGGCTTTCGTCCACCAAGTACTCCACCAGCAGCGGCCACATGTTACAAGTGTGGTCGTCCAGGACACTTTGCGAGCAGTTGCCCGGAGAGGCAAGGCGGCGGAGTGGCACCACAGTTTCCGGGGAGGAATCAACCCCGGAACCCTACTAATGCGCGGCGGGCAAACCCTAGGCCCGGAACTGTCCACCAACTTGCCATTGAGGACGTGCTGGAGGGCGAGCCAATCCTTGCGGGTATGTTCCAACTCCACCAGCATCCCGCTATAGTACTATTTGATTCAGGCGTCACGCATAATTTTATTAGCCAAGCTTTCATTGCTAAACACAGTTTGCCAATACTACCCACCGATAGTCCATATTTAATTTGTTCACCGGGTGGGAAGATTTCAGCAAGCGTAATGGTCTCCAAAGCACCATTATGCTTAGCGGGTAGAGTGTACCCCACGTCTCTCATTGTCTTGGAGGGACAGAAGGTCGATGTCATCCTAGGGATGTCGTGGTTAACCTGCCACGGCGCTGTTTTAGACACCGTCCTTCGAGTCGTGCAGTTAAACTCAGAAATGCACGGTTCTCACTCATTATTTCTGGACAGTCCAGAAATAAAACTTCCAAGTGTCTATCAAGCCACAACCATCAGATTGGAAGACATTCCAGTGGTCCGAGAGTTCCCTGATGTATTCCCGGACGATTTGCCGGGGATGCCACCCGATAGAGAGGTAGAGTTCAAAATTGAACTTGCACCGGGAACCATGCCAATATCCCAAAGGCCGTACAAGATGGCGCCCAAGGAGTTGGCTGAACTGAAGACTCAGCTCACGGACCTTCTGGAGAAGGGTTTTATTAGGCCGAGCTCCTCGCCATGGGGCTGTTCGGCATTATTTGTCAAGAAGAAGGATGAGACGCTGCGGCTTTGCGTGGACTACCGTCCATTAAATGCTGTAACCATCAAGAACAAGTACCCGTTGCCACGGATCGACATGTTGTTTGATCAGTTGGTCGAAGCAAAGATCTTTTCCAAGATGGATTTAAGATCCGGGTACCATCAGATTAAGATAAGGGCGGAGGACATTCCAAAGACAGCTTTCTTGACAAGGTACGGACTTTATGAGTACCTGGTCATGTCCTTCGGCCTCACCAATGCTCCAGCTCACTTCATGTATTTAATGAACTCGGTGTTCATGCCGGAGCTGGACAAGTTTGTCGTGGTCTTCATCGACGACATCCTGGTATATTCCAAGTCGGAGGAAGATCACAAGAAACATTTGCGTATAGTCTTGCAACGGCTGCGGGACCATAAGTTATACACAAAATTCAGCAAATGCGAGTTTTGGATATCGCAAGTGCCTTTCCTCGGGCATATCATCTCAGCGGAGGGTATTGCTGTGGACCCGAGCAAGATCACTCAAGTGCTGAATTGGAAATCCCCGAGGACGGTTCATGAGGTACGGAGTTTCCTCGGACTCGCGGGATATTATCGGAGGTTCATTCCGAACTTCTCGAAGATTGCCAAGCCAATGACAGAGCTGCTGAAGAAGGCTACCAAATATGTTTGGAGTCCAGCATGTGAAGCAGCATTCAAGGCTTTAGTCAAGCACCTGACATCAGCACCGGTTTTGGCGCAGCCAGACACAACAAAACCGTTCGATGTGTACTGCAATGCATCCGGCATTGGGCTCGGATATGTGCTGATGCAAGACCGAAGAGTGGTCGCGTATGGATCACGGCAACTTAGGAACCATGAGCAGAATTATCCAACTCACGATTTGGAGCTCGCTGCCGTGGTACTTGCACTGAAGATGTGGAGGCACTACCTACTCGGTAACCTCGTACATTTATATACCGACCACAAAAGCCTCAAGTACATATTCACTCAGAAGGAGCTGAACATGAGGCAACGAAGATGGTTAGAACTGATAAAGGATTACGAGATAGAGATCCATTATCATCCGGGCAAGGCAAACGTTGTGGCAGATGCGCTGAGCCGCAAGTCACACGTCAATAATCTGACCATCACACCGTTGGAAGAGAGCGAACCACCACTCCATGTGATTCCACACGGAGCTCTCTACAACCTAGCTTTGATCCCCACCATCTGTGAAGAGATAGCGGCAGCCCAGAAGAATGACAAGGGCATGTCACATTTGCGGAGACGTATAGACAGTGGGGAGTTGAAATGTTTCCGGAAGGACGGAGACGGCATCTTATGGTTCAAGGACCGGATTGTCGTACCCCGAAACCCGGAGTTACGGAAGAAAATCTTTGATGAGGCTCACTTATCAAAATTTTCTATTCACCCCGGCAGTAACAAGATGTATCAAGAACTCAGAAGAAGGTTTTGGTGGACACGGATGAAGCGCGAGGTTGCAAAATACGTGTCCGAGTGTGATACATGTCGAAGGGTGAAGGCAGACCACATGCGGAAACCGGGACTGCTGCAACCACTGGGCATTCCTGCCTGGAAGTGGGAGGACGTGAGCATGGATTTCGTCGTCGGTTTACCCACCACCTTACAGAAACATGATTCGGTGTGGGTGATCATCGATCGGCTCACCAAAGTTGCCCATTTCATCCCGGTCAACACCAACTACAACGCCAAGAAGTACGCTGAACTGTACATCTCACGGATCCTATGCTTATACGGCGTACCCCGTACCATCATATCGGACCGGGGCACTTTATTTGTGTCCCGTTTTTGGGAGCAGCTACACGCTGCCTTGGGGACGAAGCTGATCCGTAGTTCAGCCTACCACCCGCAGACGGATGGACAAACTGAGCGGGTAAATCAGATTCTAGAAGACATGCTACGAGCTTGCGCTATCGACCACGGCAAGAATTGGGATGATCACTTGCCGTTAGCCGAGTTCTCGTACAACAATGGGTACCAAGCCAGCATCAAGATGGCGCCCTACGAGGCGCTATACGGGAGAAAATGCCGCACACCATTGAACTGGTGTGAGTCTGGCGAAAGGGTTACCTTCAGGATTGACCTTGTCAACAACGCGGAAGAAAAGGTTCGACTAATTCAAGCGAACCTAAAAGCCGCTCAATCCCATCAGAAACAGTATGCGGACCGGAGAAGGCGCCCATTACAATTCGAAGTTGGGGTTCACGTATATCTACGGGTGTCTCCAATGAAGGGTGTAAACAGATTTGGGGTGAGGGGAAAGTTAGCACCCCGCTTCATCGTTCCATTCCAGATTACCGAAAGATGTGGATCGGTGGCATACCGGCTGAAATTACCAGAAGCACTTTCCGGTGTGCACGACGTCTTTCACATTTCCCAGCTGAGGAAGTGTCTCAAGCTATCAACTACCGTTCAGCTGGAAGACATTGAAGAACTGCAACCGGATCTCACCTATCGGGAGGAACCGGTGCAGATTATTGATGAAAAGGCCCGAACCACACGCAACCGTACGTTGTGGTTCTACAAGGTTCTATGGAGTAATCACTCCATGGATGAAGCGACATGGGAGAGCGAAGAATTCCTTCGCACTAACTACCCCGACTTTTTCACGTCGCATATCCGGTAATTTTCTACCGTCCTCTCTCTCATTTTCACCTTATAATCTCGGGACGAGATTCTTTTAAGGGGGGAGGAATGTAAGGGCCTCAGTTTTTGACACACATTTGCAGTGTTCATCACCACACCACACACCTCATTTGAGGAAGAATGATGAACACAAATGAAGAGCAAGTAACAATTATCAACATGCTCATTAGAGAACAAACTTACACATTGCAAAAGTGGTATTTCCCACATGTGATATAGATGGGCTGGACATATGAAAACTCCTACACTTTACTAAGGATGTCCCTGCCAAGTTTCACCCAAATTCAAAACCTTTTTGAGGTCAGTTTGGGTATAGTTAGGAAGAGGGCAGTTTGAAACCTTATTCAAATTCAAACTGTTTTTATCCCATGAATTAAAAGTGGAAGGCATATTCTTACTCAGCACATTTTTGTGAGCTCACACACCAATTTTCACTCCATTTGGAGTTGATCTTGACATGAGCTAAGTGGGAGAAATTCAAACTTTATTTGAATTTCAAATTGAACTTGTGCTGAAATTAATTCAAACCAAACCTCATTTGAACTTTGATCAATTCAAATGGCTCATGGGTGAATAACTTGAATTGCCAAGGGTAGTATGGGGTTCACTGTTTACAACAGTGATTAGGAGTAAATTTCAGAGGTTAAAACTGGAGGTGGGACCCACATGTCAGCCACTGCTCAGATCAAACCGACTGAGACTTTTTCACTCGGGTCGCCGAGCCGCAGCGGTGATCGCCACCAGCTGCTTGCCCACGCGCGGGCATGAGGCGGTGCAGAGCCTTCTTAAGGCGCCTGCCCCCTCCTCGGCTGAGGCACCGTCGTTCTTCCCCGCAAGAACTCAGCGCCGGCCGAAAACTTCCGCAGCTCGGACTTGATCGGAGGACGCCGATCGCAGCTCCCTCCTCCCACTCCAGAGCCCCAGCAAGGTACTAGAGACCTTCCTCCGTCCTCCCCGTTGCTAGAATTCGGTTGAAACCGATTGATATCGGCTGTGCCGAAAGATCAAATTCGGGACTTGGAACCGCCGCACCTCGGGCTCTCGTGGACAGCCCAACCAGGGCGTTGTCACGCCCGAGCCAAGGCACCCTTGGACGCGCAGGTGACCAGTGCTGCTCATCCCCGAGCCACAGCTCGAGTGGTTGCTCACCGGCGGCGAATTTCCACTTTTCCCCTTTCTGTGTGCAGAACGACCTTCGGGTACGATTCTGTTTAATTCGTGCTCTAGAAAGGGTTAGAGGGCCTCAGGCCGCTCTCACACGAGCTAGACACGGTAACGCATAAGTTGCCTTCACAACTCTGGGCCGAAGAACCTCTGTGCCCGGCGTAATTTGAGGTCTACTAATGCCGGAAAGAACGGGCGGCATCGGGCGCACGGTGAGGACCTATTTCGGGCCTTCCCCGAGCTGCCTCGAGCTCATGTCGACCTTCTCTGAGGTCCACTGATGCTCCCCGACCGATTTCCCAAGTAGCTGAGGTGCTAGAGAAGTCAGCCGACATGGCCGAAGTCATTCCGAGGTGGCGGCTCGTCGCCGACCATGCTCCGGCCGTTGTCATGAGCAGCTGACCCTCGGATCCTGTTCCCCGAGTAAAAGTAGGCAGGGGCGGCCAGGATCGAGAAGTTTGGAGCTGTACAGTGGCCGGCAGCGAGCTCTCCGGCGAGATCCCTCGGCGGCGGGGCGCGGGTGTCGCGAGGTTGAAGAAGGGGGTGGACCCCAGCTGTCAGCGGGACATATTTTGAATCGGGATCCGGCTGCGGCCGGGATCGGGTGTGCTGGTGCGCAAAATCCTTGTGGGCCGCGATGTGCCATCGCCTCGGCGTGCGACGCGTGTCCCCTGGGCCCATGCACGAGTTTAAACTTTTTCCCGATTTTCAGATTTCCTTCAAACTTCAAATCCTCATAACTTTGGCTAGAAAGCTCCAAATTGAGTGAACCAAATTTTGCTGGATTCAGCTCTCTGAGTACTTTCCAGAAAATCAAGTTTCACTTCATGAAATTCCTTATTTCTCCAGAATTAATTCCTCAAAATTTAAACTGTTAGGAATTTTAACTGGAGAATCCTTTGGAGGAAAATCCTGAAATTTTGCTGAGATGTTCACCAAAATATCCTTGAACTACCATAAATATTTCAGATCCATTTGAGCTCATTTAATCCACCTAATGGTGTGACTAGTGAAACTGTTCCAGAGAAAATAGAAAATGTTCAGAAACATTTTCAGAATTTTCTCTAAAATTGTTTGGCTCATATCTTTAGTTAGGAACCCCCAAATTAAGTGAGACCAAATCCATTAGAACCCTCTGAAAATCTAGTTTTCAGAAAGTCATAGTTTGTTTCATGAAAATTCCTAGGACACCCTAAGAGTTCCAATTAAGGTCAAGGACATAATTAATTGTGGAGGGCTCAAATGAGCTTTGCTGCAACTAAAACTTGACCAAGTCTCTGTTTAGGTTGTAACCAAGCCACAGTAAAAGTTTCACAGTCATTAAGTCTGTCTAGCGAGGGTTATAGACTTCACAACTTCAAAGTTAATACAAATGTATTTAAATTGATACATATATTGCTCTTATCATGTAGTCGCTAAGGTCGAGGAGGAACCCGAAGTCCTAGACTTCGTTACTCCGGAGGAACAGCTAGCCTACGACCAAGAGCAGCAAGGCAAGCTCCAGTTTGCATTAACCTTTTTACAAATTTTTATTGTTTTGAGCACATACTTGTTTCCTTTATTCTGTGCATTAGAGTCTTGTTTGGAAGCCCCACTGCATAGCCAAGAGAACCATGGGTTGGGTTTAGGATTGCAAACCCCGTTAGCCACTGCATTGCTAGGATAGAGTAGGATTCGGTACAAGTCGAGTAGTTGGAACTACTCGCAAGAATAGGCTAGAGGCACATTGCTCGGGTAGAGATAGCACATGATACACATGGCAAGAAAATGAGACCGAGCGGAGAGTAAGGGCAGTAGGACTTTGGGGCCTGTGTGCTGTAGCTCCGCTTGTGTCGATTGAGGACCGAGCCGTGTGCGGGCCTGTTGAACAAGCTAGAACAGTACCGAAGACCTACCGGCTATATGGGAACCGGGAAACTGATGTAACTCGGGTAGCTGGTTATTGAGGCATTGCCCGTCGTTCAGAGGTAGGTTGAGAGCTTGAGGTGTAAATCGGCTGGCGGCACGGAGATGCGCGTGCAGAGACCTCTTGCTCGGGACGATGGGACCGGTTCAATATTTGGCTAACGGGTGAAAGGTAGTCGCGTACGGCGTCCGTGATGGTTGTTGTAGGCAACATCGAGTACGGGCGTACGTGACGGGTTGTTCGGGTAACCCTGCAGGTGTAAATCGATTATAATCGCCGTCCCTCGCGGTCAGTGAGTACCACTTGTTCACTGTACCGTGACGTAGAAAGAACAGGCTAGTTACATGTTAAAATGTTGCTGATTGAAAGCTGGACATTGATTGTTAATGATATGCTGTAGCTTAGAGCTAATTAAAGTTCTTTTCAACTTTGGGCAAAGTACATGAGAGAAATGCGTTTCTTGTTTGATTGCGGCTCTCTCATGTGCCTTAGCGTAAGGTTCTCCACAACCTGCTGCTAAAACTTGAAAGTAAGGTTTTACTAATTAGGCGAGTCCTTGCAAATGATTTTTACCTCATGCAACCCATTACCCTCATGTAGAAGTTCCATGTTTAGGTGAGACGGGTCAGACTTGCTGAGCCTTCATGCTCACTGCTTGTGTTTGAAGCTTTTGCAGGGTTCTATGAGGAAGGGACTCCCGAAGAGGAGACGGAACCCCAGGAGGGGAACCCCGTCGAGTGGGAGTCGTGCATGCCGCCTTAGTGTGCGTGTGTGCTAGCAAGGACACGTTCGAGGGCTGAACGTGCACTTGATGCTTAGTCTACGCCCGCGAGTGTAGACTGAACTTATTTTGATGTAAACATGTTCATAAACTTGTTTATGTAATAAAACTTCCGCTTCCGCTTTGCACCTTTGACGTGTGTTATACGGTGCTGTGCAATGCAGCACCCCTCAGCGTGATCCTGGCTCGACAGGACCAATGGGGTCGTGTCATGAAAATGCCCAGCACTATATCAAAATCTGGAATATGTAGAAACTGGTCGTTCTGGCAGAGGGATGACAGTTGAACTCATTTGAGAGATTGTTGTACCCTAGGGGGTTTAAGTACTTCCAAATGAGGTAGAACATACTCATGAGTGGTTATATTCAACTAGTGCAAGATTTGACTAGGTTTCGTACTCAAGTTTCTTTTGCTAGAGGCCATGTTTGTGTCGTATTGAAGATAAAAAGGTAGTATACGTGATGACAACGCGATATTAACGTCTCGTAGTGACCAAATCTAGTTGAGATGAACTTCCAAAGAGGAAGTCCATCAAGTTTTATTTAACTAGTTGCATTTGGTCTGGTAATGGTGTAGCTTGTGCAAAGTTATTACATTATCTATTTACGAGATGTATCGTATATTTATTGTCATTATGTCTTTACGCCTATTTTATTGGACTGCATGAAATATGTTGCGGTACTGATCTTTATTGTCGTATGGTTGCAGATGGTTCGTACATGGGCCACGCATGAGGTCGATGACTCTAGCCAGCAGGGGGATGATCCCTCCCAGCCACCTGCCTATGACAGTACCCCGCAGCAACAACCACCACCGCCGCCTCTGCTTACACTAGTGGATGTGATCGCAGCCCTGGTGGGTAATCGTGAGGAGCAGACCGATCTGCTCCGCACGATCGTGCAAAATACGTCCCAGGCAGGGGGGGCGTCAAGAGAGGGGGCTTCGTGAGTCCCACATTGTGACGTACTCAGACTTCATGAGTACGCACCCTCCGGTGTTCACCGAAGCGGCAGAACCCTGGAGGCCGACAACTGGCTGCGGCCAATTGAGTCCAAGTTCGGGCTGCTCCAATGCACGGAGCGGCAAAAGACTCTCTTCGCGGCGCAGCAGCTTCACGGTGCCGCTGGTGCATGGTGGGTGAACTATGTCGCCTCACTGCCCGCTGGCCACGCCATGGAGTGGGAAGAATTCCGGGAGGCGTTCCGCGCCTACCATATCCCTCCCGGGATAATGAACCAGAAGTTCCAAGAGTTCTTGGAGCTGAAGCATGGCGGGAGGAGTGCCCACGACTACTCCCGTGCCTTCAACTATCTGGCGCAGTATGCATCGGATTATGTCTCCACCGAGGAGAAGAAGCGAGAGCATTTCTATCGGGGGTTAAACCACGAGATGAAGATGCATCTCGTGCAATGCAATCGCGGCACGTTCAACGATCTTGTCAACGCCGTGATCATGCAAGAAGATGCTCAGCTGGAATTGGCGGCTGAGCAGTGAAAGCACAGCGCTCCACCCAGCAGTGGGGGTGGATCCCCTCAGAAATACCGCATGGTGTATCGGACACCATCCGGTCAGCAGTGGCATCCACCGGCGCGACCTCAGCAGTTCGGGGGGTCGTTCTTTACAGCCACCCCCGTTCCGACCGCTGATGCCACCACCGCTACTGCAACAGCAGCAGCAGATGGTACCATGGACGTTTCCACCACCACAACGCGCCCCGGGTTTCCGTCCGCCGATTAGCGGAGGACCGCCTCGCTACAACTGCTACACGTGTGGCCTGGCGGGCCATTTCTTGAAGGACTGACCCTAGAGGCAGCAGAGCAGCGGGCAAGCCCAATACCAGGGCGGTGCTCGAGGCCGACCTCCGGTCAAGAAGTTTGGTCAGCGAACCGGGGGCGTTCGCAACCTCGACAATGAGGACGCCCCAGAGGGAGAAAACGTGCTGGCGGGTACGTTCACTCTCAACAATCAAGCAATCATCATATTATTTGATTCGGGTGCAACCCACAACTTCATAAGTGCATCATATGTGGTCAAGCATCAACTGGAAGCCTTTCCAACCGAGTTCTCTTATATGATTTGCTCACTGGGAGGAAAGATTTCAGCAACTATGATGATTCCGAAAGCACCACTGTGCTTAGGTGGGAAGATATATTCGACTACTATGATTATTCTTGAGGGGCAGAAGATTGATGCAATCTTAGGGATGTCATGGCTAAGTTACCATGGCGCTGTCCTAGAAACCTTATCACGTACGGTTCACCTCAACTCTACACTACACCGTCCGCAGTCCCTCATACTAGACCATCTAGTCCTGGAAGTTTCAGCCGCTTATAATACTGAAGTTTCCAAGTTTGAGGACATCCATGTAGTCCGAGAGTATCCCGACGTGTTCCCGGATGATCTCCCAGGCATGCCACCTGAACGGGATGTGGAGTTCAAGATTGAACTTGCACCCGGGACTACTCCCATATCACGGAGACCATACAAAATGGCTCCGAATGAGCTGGTGGAGTTGAAAAAACAGCTCAATGATTTGTTGAGCAAGGGTTTCATTAGGCCGAGTTCCTCAACTTGGGGATGCTCAGTGCTGTTCGTCAAGAAGGATGAAACCTTGAGGCTGTGTGTGGATTACCGGCTGCTCAACGCCGTCACCATACAAGAACAAATATCCACTGCCCCACATTGACCTACTGTTTGATCATCTTGTGGGTGCAAGTGTGTTCTCCAAGATGGACCTTCACTGGGTATCATCAAATAAAAATCCGAGCGGAGGATATCCGGAGACAGCCTTCTCGACGAGATATGGCTTATATGAATATCCCGTCATGTCTTTTGGTCTCACCAATGCTCCGGCCCATTTCATGTATCTCATGAACTCGGTGTTCATGCCGGAGCTGGATAAGTCTGTTGTGGTGTTCATTGATGATATCTTGGTTTACTCCAAGTCAGAAGCAGAACACGTCGAACACTTGAGAATCGTTCTTCAATGATTGCGGGACCATAAGCTCTATGCCAAGTTCAGCAAATGTGAGTTTTGAATCAGCCAAGTGCCATTTTTGGGACATATCATCTCAGCGGAAGGCATTGCGGTTGACCCAAGCAAAATTGAACAAGTGCTGAAATGGAAAGTCCCCACTTCTGTCCATGAAGTCAGAAGCTTCCTCGGTTTAGCGGGATATTACCGGAGATTCATTCCAAGTTTCTCCAAGCTTGCTAAGCCGATGACAGAATTATTGAAAAAGGGAACAAAGTATGTTTGGAACGCAGCATGTGAAGGAGCGTTCTAAGCATTGGTGAAGCATCTCACAACAGCCCCGGTCTTAGCTCAACCGGATACGACCAAGCCCTTTGACGTGTATTGTGATGCGTCTGGTATCGGGCTCAGCTGCGTGTTGATGCAGGAAGGACGTGTGGTCACGTATGGCTCACGCCAGCTTCGAAACCACGAGCAGCACAATCCGACTCATGATATTGAGCTCGCTGCTGTGGTTTTGGCGCTGAAAATGTGGAGGCACTATCTCCCAGGGAATTTGGTGCATCTCTACACCGACCACAAGAGCTTGAAGTATATCTTCACCCAGAAGGAGCTGAATATGAGGTAAAGGAGGTGGTTAGAACTAATCAAAGATTATGGGATTGAGATTCATTACCACCCTGGCAAGGCGAATGTGATTGCCGACGCGCTGAGTCAGAAATCACATGTCCATAACCTCGTCATTACATCGTTGGAGGAGGAAGAGCCGAGTTTATACTTGGTTCCTTATGGATCACTCTACAACCTTGCTCTCATTCCTACCATTAGGGAAGATATCATTGCAGCTCAGAAAGTTGACAAGGGCATGGCAGATCTCCGGAGACGGATAGACAATGGGGAAATCAAATGTTTCCGGAAAGATGATGAGGGGACGCTGTGGTTCAATGACTGCATAGTCGTACCCCGGAATATGGAGCTGAGGAAGAAGATCCTTGATGAGGCTCGCTTGTCTATATTTCCCATTCATCCGGGCAGCAACAAAATGTACCAAGATTTGAAAAAAAAATTTAGTGGACACGAATGAAGCAGGAAGTGGCTAAATACGTATCCGAGTGTGATACGTGTAGACGAGTGAAAGCGGAACATATGAGGAAATCAGGGCTGTTGCAACCCCTAAAAATTCCGGCATGGAAGTGGGAAGATGTAAGCATGGATTTCATTGTGGGATTACCCCTGACTTCCAACAAGCACGATTCCATTTGGGTAATCGTTGACCGATTAACCAAATCGGCTCACTTCATTCTCGTGCATACACATTGCCATGCCAACAAGTATGCGGAGTTGTACATTGCAAGGATTCTATGCTTGCATGGGGTACCCAAGACCATAATCTCAGATCGAGGAGCACTATTTGTATCTCGTTTCTGGGAGAAGTTGCACGCTGCATTGGGTACTAAGCTGATTAGAAGCTCCACCTATCACCCTCAGACAGATGGGCAAACTGAGAGGGTGAACCAAGTATTAGAAGACATGTTGAGAGTGTGTGCCATCCACCATGGTAGAAACTGGGATGATCATCTACCGTTGGCGGAATTCTCGTACAACAATGGCTATCAAGCGAGTATCAAGATGGCACCATATGAGGCTCTCTACGGTCACAAATGTCGCACCCCATTAAACTGGTGCGAGTCCGGTGAAAGGGTCACATTCGGGGTAGATGTGGTGAACGACACCGAAGAGCGTGTTCGGATGATTCAAACCAACTTGAAGGCCGCTCAATCCCGTTAGAAAAGCTACGCTGACAAGAGGCGTAGGCCGGTGCACTTTGACGTCGGGGAACACGTGTACCTCCGTTTATCTCCGATGAAAGGCGTGCACCGGTTCAGCGTGAAGGGGAAGCTCGCTCCCCGATTTATTGGAC
This sequence comes from Neostapfia colusana, assembly GCA_030760725.1. Lineage (NCBI taxonomy): Eukaryota > Viridiplantae > Streptophyta > Magnoliopsida > Poales > Poaceae > Neostapfia > Neostapfia colusana. The sequence goes on from JASWHV010000020.1 coordinate 12,191,030, forward strand.
CCTATGCTATCACCGAGAAGTGTGGACCAGTGGCGTATAGACTGGAGCTACCAGCATCTCTCGCTGGTGTTCACGACGTTTTCCATATTTCACAACTACGGAAATGTCTGAAGTATACGGCTGCTGTTCCCACCGAAGACATTGGCGAGCTGCAACCGGATTTGACGTATGCTGAATATCCAGTGGCAATTATTGATGAGAAGGCTCGTACCACACGTAGCCGAACGCTGTGGTTCTACAAGATACTGTGGAGCAACCACACCGCCGAAGAAGCGACGTGGGAGAGCGAGGAATTCCTTCGCTCAAACTACCCGGATTTCATAGCGTCTCATCACGGGTAATCTCCTCTTACATCGTTGTCTCTTTTTTTGTAATCTCGAGACGAGATTCTTTTAAGGGGGGACGGATGTAAAAGCCCAAGAATGGACTTGCAAAAGTGTTCATTACATCACCCCACCATAGTTCCTTTGGTGGATAGCTCTTGAACATTTGAGAAGAGCAAGTAAACACCATCAAGATGGTGATTAGAGGGGAAAGCCATAAATTCAAAAAGTAGGAGTCATACACATAAACATGAGAGGTTGAGCTTACCCCTAGACCTTAAATATTCTTGGGAAGGCTCAGGTCAAGTTTCCTGCAAATCCAAGCCTTTTTGAGGCACTTTTGGAGACATTTGAAAAAGGGGCCAATTGGAATGCAAATTCAAATTGCAGCCACTTTCACCACTTGGATTCAAAAGTTGACTTCATATTCAAACTCAGCACATTTTTCTGAGCTAGTCCACCAATTTTCATCCCCATTGGAGTTCATCCTGTCGGGAGCTAAATTTGCATTAATTCAAAACCGAATTTGAATTTCAAAGTCAGCCAAACCAATTTCATTTTAGTGAATTCAAATTTACTCACTGACTTGGTGGCTAAGATTACCATTTAAGAGTGAGTAGATGGGATATTTGCAGCAAAATGGAATAAGATTTAGAGGGGAGGGGGGACCCACTGGTCAGTAGACTTTCCACTGAAGTCTTCTGTTTCTTTCACTCGAACACAGGGCGTGTGCGCGCCAGCTCCTGAGCCGGCATTCCCACCGCCTCACCTCTGTGCCACCTCCTGCTCTGGGGCTGATGACACCGTGTGCAGCACTTGATTGACACACCGGTCCACGTGAACCTCCCTCACCCTCTCAAGTTTGCCTTACACACAACCGAAGCAAAACACCTCGCCGGCCACTCTCCTCGGGTCCTCGGTGCGCCGCCGATCTAAGCGTTCTCGCGACCGACGATCAACAGCAACTAGACGCGCCAGGGGCTGCTCGAACTCACGGTGAAAACCCTACCCTTTTTCGTGCCCTGTCGAGAGAGAATTTCCGCGTTTATTCCTCGGTGTTCAAAGAACTGAGCTAGCCAAGAATCCAAAATTCGTGGTGATCGTTCTACCACCGCGTATGCCAAGCTAACCACATGTTCTACACATCTCCACGTCCACCTAGGATCAAAGACCATCAGAAACCAACGAGTTTTGTGCTGCTATTCGAGTTTTTCGAGTATCCGCCATTTTAGCCCTAGGTCGACGGTGAGGTCCTAGCTCCAACCGTTTCCATGGCAAACCGAGTTCATTTTCGTGCTCAACATGCCACTGTGGAGCTGTAGGAGCAAACCGTTCCAAAAATAGGGCCCTGAGTAGCTTGGGCGACATCGCCGGAGTGGGGATCGCCGCTGTCACTGTCGCGAGCGTGGTTCCGGCCATCGCCGAGATTCGGTGAGTGCACCAACATGTTCTCCGAGAAAATTTAGGCACAGGTGGCAAAATCCGTCGAAGGTTGTGCGGTAAAATGGCCGGCAGCGAGCTCTCCGGCGAAGCGCCGCCGCGGGGATCGCGGGTTGTCGCGAGGAAGACGAGGGGGGCAGGTCCACCGGTCAGTCTCTGTTTTCCAGCGGGGATCCGTTTTGTGGCTGGGATCTGGTGCGGAAGCACGGGTAAAACCCCGTGGTCTGCAGTGTGGCTGCGATCTCAGTGGGCCGGCTTGAGGATTGGGGCCCACAACCCGAGTTTAAACATTTATATGATTTCAAATTTGGTTCAAACTTCAAATGCCTATAACTTTTGCTAGGAAGCTCCAAATTCAGTGATTAAGCTCCAAATTCACAGTAAAAATTTCAGATCCATCCAAGTTCATTTAGTCCCCCTAATGGTGTGATTAAGTGAACTGCCCTGAGAAAATGGAAAAAAATGTACAGAAACATTTTTCAGATTTTCTCAAATCTTGTTTAGGGCATAACTTCCTATAGAATTTTTCAAATGCCATGAAACCAATTCCATTAGAACCTTCTCAAACTCTAGTTTCTAGAAAGTAATGGTGTGAGCCATGAAAATCCTTGGAAACCCTTAGAGACTCTAATAATGACCAAATAGGCTTTTATTCGTACAGAGCTCAAATGAACTGGGTTTCAAATGAAACTTGGTCAAATCTCTGGTTAGGACCCTACCAAGCCACCATAAAAATTTCAGAGCCAAAGGGGAGGGCTAGCTAGAGTTATGGTATTTACTTATTCAATTTAACACATGGCATTTAAATTGACATATAGCATATTGCTTACGTGTAGTCGCTGAAGGCGAGAAAATCCCGGAAGTGCTGGACTTTCTCCTTCCGGACGAAGCCCTAACCACTGACCTGCAGCAACAAGGCAAGCCCTGGTTTGCATTAACAAATTTTACAAAGTTTTGCTTTATGTATACTTAGCATGAGATATGTATGTGCATTAGGTGTAGGGTGGATGAAACCCCAAGTGCATAACCAGATTTTTCCTACAAGAGTGAGGGTAGCATATAAGTCCTCGAGTAGTCAGGCTATGCTTAATGTTCATAGAACTTCGGTACAAGTCGAGTAGTTGGAGTCTACTCGTGAGTATAGGAGTCGGGACACACGGGATTGGTTCGAGTAATGTGAGATCACTTTAGTGAGAAAATGAGACTAGGCAGGGGCTAGGGCGCAGCAAGAGGAAGTCTTGTGGGTGCAGCCCTCTCCGTGTCGATTGAGGACCGATCCGTGTGCGGCTCCGCTGAACAAGTATTGAACATAACAAAGGCATATCGGATATATGGGCCCCGATAAACCGATGTAACCTAAACCTCCGGACGTCGAGGCATAACGCACCAATTTATAGGTGTAGGTTGAGGGCAGCAAGGTGGAAATCCGCTAACGGGCATAGAGAGATGCTCCGTGTAGGGAACCTCCTGTCCATTTGGGTGCGACCGGTTCTACGTTTGGGCTGTTGGGTGAAAGGTTATCCCGTACGACACGGGGTGTGCATGCTGTGTGCAGCTCCGCGTGTGGGCGTACGTGACGTGCTATTTGGGTATCCCTGCAGGTGTATATCGAGTCGATTCGCTGTCCCTCACGGTGATGAGTACCGCTTGTTCGCTGAGTCGTGACGTAGGTTAATATGTGAAATAATATGATTCAATATTGCTGTCATGATTAACTTGTATTGCTACATGTGTGCCACCACACATTGCTAACTAAATTTCAGATTCCATGAACTGTTAACTTTTGGCTAAAATATGAATTAGGGATGAACTTGTAGGCGTGTCCTTTACTGCAATGTGCCATCCTATGGTGTATAACCTGCATGTAGAGTTTCATGTGTAGGTGAGTCGGTTAAGCCTTGCTGAGCCATCGTGCTCACAGTTGCTGCTATGAGTGTTTTTCAGGTAAGGACTACCCCACGGACTCGGGGTACAAGTCCACCGGCTAGGGATACCCTCCATCAGGGACCACGGCTGAGTGGGAGCCGTACAGCCGTGCTGAGCTGAGGAGTGCAGCTAGTGTGGGTTGTCCATAGGGCTGGGCAACCGACTTTTGCTAGGTAGATGGCATGAGTTGTATAAACTTAGCTTCCGCTGTTGTAATCTAAATATTTAGTTTGTAACTGAAGTCTTATACTACTTTGTACATATTCAGTTGTTTTCTATGTAATGCAATGTCTCCTAATGATGTGTGCTGTCGGGTGTCGCATCGTGCGGCACCACCCTCTGAGGTCCTAGGAGAGCGGATTCCGGTTCGTGATAGAGGTAGCCTTAGAGGCACGGGGGATCCCCTTTTATAGGGGTCCCGACAATTAGCCGTTGCCATCAGAAAAAATGCGGACAAGTCCAGCCTCGGACCCCGGACTAGTCTGGCTTGTGGGGACCAGTGATGTCACCCTTGACAAACCACAAAGTCCCCCACCACCTTTTGAATTCAAACGGTCACAACACCACGGACTAGTCTGTCCAAGAATGGACTAGTCCGATCTCACACAGAACCTTTTATTCCGGTTGAGAACGGACAAGTCTGGTCCACGGACTAGTCCGAACTAACACAGAACCTTTTGTTCCGGTCAGAAACAAACTAGTCTGATTGGGCGGACTAGTCCGGTCCATCAGGACCTAGTCCCAGAAGGACTCATACACACTCACCACAGACTAGTCTGTCCCCAAACGGACAAGTCCAAACTCACACAGTACCTCTTGGTCCGCCTAACATCGAATCAGTCCGATGTGGCCGGATTAGTCTTGCCTTTCAGTCCGGACAAGTCCGGCCCTGTCCTTAGGGCTGCCTCAACTCATCTCTCCAACTGACCTAACTTGGACTAAGAGCTCTTAGATGATTTTCAACACTTTGACACAATGAACACACTCATACTAAAAGGCTAAACTCGACGCAAAGAAATTTTAAACTCTAAATTCTACTCTTCGAGTTTTTCTGCCTTTTCTCATCTTTTTCCTTTTTGAGTGTATCCAACTCCCTCCATTATTTAGTCACCTTTACTTACACTTGTAATGCTCATTAGTCCCTTAAGTGTTGTCATTAATCATCAAAACCAACGAGGATCTAGCCTATGATGCACTTTCACCGGGGCTTGCCTTTGTTTTGCAGGTGACTAGGGTTATATATAACAGTTAGAATTCTTCTATCACTTGATGCTTGATCACTTGTTCTTCTTGCTTCTTGATCAAATCTTCAATTTCTCAACGAAGCTCCACTTAACACTATACGTTACGAATTTGCATGCACAAACAAGTATAAGAATTCTAATCTAAACATGGTCAAACTGAAGGAATAAAAGAAATGAGTTTAGAACTGGAGTTGATGTGATGAGGAGTTCTAAACTTGTAATTGATTTGATAGAAGAAAGGATTCCAACAATATTCTTATGAGTTCTCATATACATAAGAACGGATAACATGTACAGGAAGATCCACAGCTCAACTGTAAAGGTCCCAAAAATATGAACACAAAGAAAATTGTGTTTGCACAAAGTTAATTCATATGTAGGAAAAATGGGACTTGTTTAAACTTTTTCACATATGATAATACACATGAAAGCTCCCTTCACACAAGTTCAATGGTTATTTGAAAACATGGAACAAAAAGGAATTTGAAACCAAGTAGGGAAGTATCCATATGTGTGAGAGAGCTAAATTCAGATTTTGGAGCAAGTTGGTTCCACCCAAAAAATCCAAATGAGATTAACACAATGGTTTTCTAAACTGTTGTATTAAAAATCTCATTTACAGCAGCCAAATCAAGGATCAGGTTTCATATTTGAATTCTTTAGGTCCAAATTAAGGGGTAGGCAAAGTCTCATGAATTGTTGAAGATATTTGCTACCCATTTTTTCCAAATAGACCTAAATGTGCAATGAATTCAAATACCTATTTGAATTTGAATGAATTGTGCCCAATTTTTCAAATGCAGTTTAGTTTTCAACTCCACACAGTTGAATTTCATCTTTTGCAAATTGTTGGGATATTTTGGGGAGATAAGGGGGAGATGGGACCCACTTGTCATATGTATCAAAGTATCTTTGCAGAGGAATTGGGTCTCTATTTTGCTGCCTTCGGGAGATCGACAGCAGCTGCTCGCGACAGCACACCGGCAGCTGGTCGACCGCCCCGCAACCGACTCCAATGCCGATACAGCCCCCCTCAGCGCCCTCATCCATCCATAACGTGTTCTCCCTCTGCTTGCGGACAGAGCACCGAGGCTCTCCCTCCCTCACACCGAGCCGAGTAAACTCGCCTCCGCCACACCACCGCTCGCTCGGTGACCTCCAAATTCCCACGAACCGAGGCTAGTGAGTAGCAAGATGGCACCAGGGCGTCACCCTCGTCCTCCTTGACGTACTCCCGACCGGTGATCGGCTCTCAAACCCCGGGAGCAACGTGACCGCGCGAAGGCCGAACCAAACCCGATTGGGGGGCGTCCGTAGACAGCTCAACCTGGTGAGTGTCACGACCAAGTACCGGCGCCTCTGGACGCGCCAAGGCACCGTGCTGCTCCCCTCCCAAGCTCAGACCATGCCATGCACCACCGGGAGAGAATTTGGAAAAGTTGCTCCGGCGTACTCAATTCGACCTTCTGGCACAGTAATCCCAAATTCCCCCTCAATTCTCAATCTTTGTTTGTCACAGTTTGCACGAAGGGTCCAAAGTAGTAGGCGATCCTTTGCTCTTCACGGTTCTAGCCTCAAACTGCACCTAGAGCGAGTATTTCGTGGTTTTCTACCGGCAACCGAACCGGGGGACCGCGGTCGCACGGTGAAAGCATGTTTGCCATTGTTCCCGAACGTTTTTGAGGCTAGGTCGAGCTCCCCCATCGTTCACTGGTGCTGTAGCACCATTTTGCCGAGCTTTTAGCGCACTAGGGTGGTCGGCCGACGTCGCCGATGATGTGCCGAGATGCCGCATCGCCGCTAGCTACCGTAGAGGCTTCGCCGGCTCGGGGAAACCTCACCATCGTGCTCAGCGTGGCAGGTTTGGCCCTGGCGGCGAGCAAGGGCTCAGGCAGAGGCCGGGAGATCGGTTTCCGGCGATCTCCGGCGAGGGCGGCGGCGCGGGCACCCGGGCGTGGGAACTGACCCGAGGTTGAAGAAGGGGTCGGCGGGCCCAGTCGTCAGTGAGCGAAAGTTTAAAACCCTGATCTTATGTGGCGGTTGGATCCGGTGCAACTGCACGTATGGAAACATGTGGCCCCGTGTGTCTTTGTGCCAGTGAGTGACAGGTAGCCCGGACCCACTGTCAGCGTTTTAAACATTTTAGGGTTTTCAGTTTCCAGTTCAATCTTTGAAGAGCCATAACTTTGTGTAGGAATGTCCAAAATTGTGAAACAAATTTTGTTGAATTCCTCTCAAAGATTACTATCCATGGGTACAGCCCAATATTTATGAAAATCCCTGGATTTGGCTCATTAATTCATATAAGGAAAATCTTGTAGGAATTGTTCCAGGAGTTCTGTGTATTGGAAAATTTCCAAAAATGGGGCAGGAGATTCTTCCAAAAACACTTGACCTCCAGTAAAAATTTCAGGGGCATTGAACCTCATTTGCTTGGTCAAATGTGGTGTTAATTCCTTATGTCTCTGAAAATTGGAAAATAAAACAGAGCTCATTTTCAGATTTTCCCCAATTCTTGTGGAGCTCATATGTTTGTGTAGAAACCTCCAAATTTAGTGATTCAAATTGGGTTAGATTCAGATTGACAAACTCTATCCAAATATGCAACCCAATTTGTATTGAAGTCCTTATTTAATTCTGGAAAATTCTTTAAAACTTTCCAGCAAAAGAATTTTAGAGGGAGTTTGGTTTATCCAAAAATCCTCAAATTTTGCCAGAATAATCATTAGGATGTTATTGAACTCCTGTAAAACTTTCAGCTCATTTGGAGTTGAATTATGTTGAAGAATTCAGATTTCAATGTACTGTATTCAAATGAATACAGAGACTTTTCAGAAATTGTCCCAGAGTTAGAAAATTCATTTCTGGGCAATTCTTAGCTCTAAAAATCCTAGGAAAATTTATGCAGGCTCTATGAACTATAAGTGAAATTTTAGTTCACTAAATTGGGCATGAACATGTGAGTTAATTCAGAACTAATTTCTTTGTGCTTAATTGCTTAGGGAATTATTCTGAATAAAACCCTCAATGAAAAGTGTTCATTTTTGGTCCAGAGCACTTTCATGTGACCAGGAACTCACATGCAAATCTTCATCTCAAATTGATCCTTGAGTCTCCCTGTCCTTGTTCTCCATTCTAGTGGATGTGAAGAACAACATAGGGTTGGGGTGGAAATTGTGCGAGACACAATTTCTTTCCACTTTAGCTGCAATTTAGCAAGCTAAGTCCCTGTGTAGTGTATGACTTCCTGTAAAAATTTCGAAGTCATTGGAGATCAGGATCTTTAGTTATGTCCAGATCATTAGAACTCATCTTATATGGCATTAGAAACTTAGCTAGAGATGTAATGAAACATCTAAGGTAGATTTAGTTTCTTTGAGTTCTTTGCACAACAGAGGCAACAACTTCATCCTAGGATCTCTACACAGCCTCTGTTCTTAAGAAGTTTTAATCCTTAAGTCTTTAAGTTACATTATAAAATACTATGCATATACATGTCGATAGGGTTCACGATGAAGGACATCGACAGAGCCATCCCTTGACGTGTGGATCAGTTGAGCAAGTTCAGAAAGATCAAGAGATTGAAGATCACTAACTTCTATTATATACTACCCTACAAAGCAGGCAAGCTCCGGTTTGCATTAACCTTTTACAAATTTTTATTGTTTTGAGCACTTACTTGAGTATTATGATTCTTTGCATTAGAATCTTGTTTGGAAACCCAATTGCATAGCCAAGAAAACCATGGGTTGGGTTTAGGATTGCAAACCCCGTTAGCTACTGCAATGCTAAGATAGTGTAGGATTCGGTACAAGTCAAGTAGTTGGAACTACTCACGAGCATAGGCTAGAGGCACTCGACTCGGGTAGAGATAGCACATGATACACATGGCAAGAAAGATGAGACCGAGTGGAGAGTAAGGGCAGCAGGACTTTGGGGCCTGTGTGCTATAGCTCCGCTTGTGTCGATTGAGGACCGAGCCGTGTGCGGGCCTGTTGAACAAGCTAGAACAGTACCGAAGACCTACCGGTTATATGGGAACCGGGAAACCGATGTAACTCGGGTAGCTGAGTGTTGAGGCATAGCTGGTCGTTCAGAGGGTAGGTTGAGAGCATGAGGTGTAAATTGGCTAGCGGCACTGAGATGCGTGTGCAGAGACCTCTTGCTCGGGACGATTGGACCGGTTCAACATTTGGCTAACGGGTGAAAGGTAGTTGCGTACGGCGTTCGTGATGGTTGTTGTAGGCAACATCGAGTACGGGCGCACGTGACGGGTTGTTCGGGTAACCCTGCAGGTGTAAATCGATTATAATCGCCATCCCTCGCGGTCAGTGAGTACCATTGTTCATTGTACCGTGACGTAGAAAGAACAGGCTAGTTACATGTTAAAATGTTACTGATTGAAAGATGGACTCTGATTGCTAATGATTTGCCGTAGTTTAGAGCTAACTAAAGTTCTTTTCAACTTTGGGCAAAGTACATGAGAGAAATGCGTTTCTTGTTTGATTGCGGCTCTCTCATGTGCCTTAGCGTAAGGTTCTCCACAACCTGCTGCTAAAACTTGAAAGTAAGGTTCCAACAATTAGGCGAGTCCTTTGCAAATTGTTTTATCTCATGTACCCATCACCCTCATGTAGAAGTTCCATGTTTAGGAGAGACGGGTCAGTCTTGCTGAGCCTTCGTGCTCACTGCTTGTGTTTGAAGCTTTTGCAGGGTTCTATGAGGAAGGGACTCCCGAAGAGGAGATTGAACCCCAGGAGGGGAACCCCGTCGAGTGGGAGTCGTGCACGCCGCCGTGTTAGTGTGCGTGTGTGCTAGCAAGGACACGTTCACGGGCTGAACGTGAACTTGATGCGTAGTCTACGCCCGTGAGTGTAGACTGGACCTATTTTGATGTAAAAATGTTCATAAACCAGTCTATGTGATAAAAGTTTTGCTTCCGCTTTGTACCTTTGATGTGTGTTATCCGGTGCTGTGCAACGCAGCACCCCTCAGCGTGATCCTGGCTCGACAAGACCGCGGGGTCATGTCATCAACTTGATCTGAAACTTTGCATGTGAGTTCTTTGTCACAAGAAAGAATTTTGGACTAAGTTTCAGGATTTTTCATTGAGTAGTTCATCTAGAGTAATTCATTAAGCAGTTATGCTAAAAGGAATTAATTCTGCATAAATCTGCATTTTCATGCAAATTAAATGGAATTACCCTTTCAATCATACCTCAGAGAGTATGCATGAATTTTCCTGGGATTTTAGAGCTAAGGAATTACTAGGATGGATTTTACAAGTGTTTAGCTTCTTCTGGAAATGTTTCTGGACCTTTTTAGTACAGTAGTTTGTATCTCTGAAATTTTCTACTCAAATCATCTACAAATGAGCTGAAACTTGGATAGAAGTTCAATAACATTCTAAATAATATTCTGGTAAATTTGGGGGATTTTTGGAACCAAACTCCCTCAATAATTCATTTACTGAAAAATTTCAAAGAATTATCCAGAATATATTACTGACTTTCATACCAATTGTATTCAAATTTGGATAGATATTTTCAAACTAAGTCTAACCCAATTTGAATCACTAAATTTGGAGTTTCCTAGCAGAAGTTATGAATTTCCAGTTTGAACAGAAACTGGAATTTCTTTTCAACTGGAAATCATTTAAACTGGGGCTGGGCCAACGGGTTTAAATTGGACCAATCAGACGCGAGAACACATGGGGGCACAGGATTTAATGTGCATAGCCACACCGAATCCGTAGGACACAGAAGATACCGGCCGAACCGTTTCTCTCCCTGACGAGCGGGGCCCACCCCTTCCTTCTTCCTCGTGCCACCCGCGATTTCCCGCGACTGACCTCGCCGGCGATCTTGCCACAGTGGCCTTCCCGGCCACAGAGCTTCACGAAACTTGCCGCCTCCACATGATTTTCGACGCTGAATACCCTACCTGCCTCAACTCATCACGAGAACGGCCGAAGATACCCGCGCGATGGTGGCAGTGATTCGGACAACTCCGGTGATGGCGCTACAGCTCGGTGATGTCCCAAATCCACTACGGTTTGCTCCTACAACATCAGTAGACCATGCCTAACCCGGAAATGGATCCTGATCGGGGTGAAAACCACCGGAAGTATGCTCTTACCGGTGACCCGAGCCCGAAAATGGTTGCGGTAGCAAAAACTTGGTTATCGGTGATCCTACTTGATCTTTTTGGCCGCAGTTTCTTTGGATATGGTCGTGAGAACATGGAAAAGCTATCCTAGGATCAGGTAACATGGAAATACTCCGATCACGGTGAATTTTTGCCGAAAATTGTTCGGTGTTCTAAAGAACAGCTGACGCAAGAATTGGAAATACTCGGAGCTAGAGCTATGAACGAGGGAGTGCGTCTTCGGGAATGAAGAAGAGATCATAGCGCACCTCAGGAACCTTTTGGTTGAACTCAAGAGGCCGTAGATCCGCCGGGCGACGTGTAAAAGCCCAAGAAAAGGGACTTGTAAAAACTTTTCTTCATCTCACAACACCACAATTTTCATTGTGGACACCTTAGGAAATGCTGTGAAAAGCATGTAACCTCCATCAAAAGAGTGACTAGAGGGGAGAGTCTTCACTTTCACAAAGTAGGGTTTATACACATATGATCACACAATGAGGAATTCAAAACTGTTGTGTCCAAACTATTGTTTGCAGCAGCTAACACAAGGATCAAGTGGCATATTTGGATTCCTTAGGTCCAAATTAGTGGGGAGGCAAAGTTTCATTAATTTTTGAAAAGTCTTGCTGCCCATTTTTCCAAAGGAAGTCAAATGTGCAAAGAATTCAAATGGATATTTGAATTTGCATGGAATTTGTCCAAACTTGTCAAATGAGCTCAGTTTCCAATTTTCAAACAATTGGGTTGGATAATTGTCAAACTTTGGAGATATTTTGAGGAAAAGAGGTACTGAGTTGTGGGGCCCACATGTCATAGGAATGAGTATACTTAACACTTAAGTTTCTCTCTGGTCTTCACTCCACCGAGGTGTAACCCCGGGGCGACACCGAGCGGCCGCCCCCGTCGACCGAGGCTCCACCTCCTGCTCACATTTCGCGCTGGCCTGCTCCTTACCCCGGAAACCGGCTGCAGCACGTTGCCATCTTCGCTTTGATCGCACGCTAGCTGTTCTTCCCACGCGCAAACAGCAATCGGCACTCACCGCCGCACTCCTTTTCCCCGATCGCCGGCCTCAACCAAACCTCGGTTGTGCGCACCGGCAGTACAGAAAAGCAGCGCCTGTGCCTGCTCTACCACACCAGCCCCGCAACCCCAAAGGCCCTAGCCTGTAACGCGCACAATTCGGCAAACGGCGCCGAGAAAACAGAGCTGTCCGGCGGAGAACCGAAGCTGGTCTCACGTGGACAGACCCACCCAGAGCTTCTCAGGCCCGAGCTAGAGCACCCTCGGATGCGCTGGGAGCCCCTGATGCTCGTCCCCGAGGCTCAAGCCATGAGATGATCTACCAGGCTCGAATTTGGGAAAAGATCGCCGTCGGGCACCATCCGACCTTCTGATACGGTAATACCAAATTCGATCGTCCCTCTCGTTTTTAGGCCGTGAAACCTTGCACACAGGACCGCCACTAACCGGCGATCAGTAGTCCTTCACAACCCTAGTGGGAAATATGCACGTAGACCGCATGAAATCCAGAATTTCCGACCTCAAACGCGGAGGAGGTTTCGGGTGCACGGTGAGACACCATTAGCCGCCGGTCCCGAGCAGTTTTGAGGCTAGGTCAAGCATCCCTTTGGTCCACTGGTGCTGTAGCGCCGTTCCACCGAGGTGTGGGCAGGCTAGGGTGACCGGGCGACGTTGCCGAACCAGTCCAGAGCCGCCGCACCGTGGCCAGCTAGGTTAGAGCCATCGCCGACCGGGGAAGAGTGTTCCATCGTGTTCAGCACGGGAAATTAGGCCCTAGCGGCGAGGGAGAGCTCGGGGGATGGCCGGGAGGCCGGAATCTGTCGAACTCCGACGAGCCCGGCGGCGCGCAGGCGCGGGTGGCCGGAGGTAGAAGACGACCGGTGGGTCCCGCCCGTCAGCGACGGTTTTTCAAATATTTGATCAGCTGTGGCGCAGGGATCTGGTGTGGAGGCACGGGAAATAACCTGTAGCCTCGTGTGGCTTGCCCCGACGCGTGACACCTGTCCCCGGACCCACAGCCAGTATTTGAACATTTTGGGGAATTTCAGTTTTTAGTTCAAACTTTGAATAGCTACAATTTTGGGTAGGAGAATCCAAAAAATTGTGAAACAAATTTCGTTGGATTCCTCTGATAGAGTACTATCCAAATGTAGAACCCAATTTGTATGAAACCCTTTAATTAATTCTGGAAAATTCTTTAAAGCTTTTCAGCAAAAGAATTTTAGAGGGAGTTTGGTTCATCCAAAAATCCCCAAATTTTGCCAGAATGTTCTTTAGGACATTAGTAAACCCCTGTAAAAGTTTCAGACCATTTGGAGTTGATTTGGTCAGAGCAATTCAAATTGGAAGGTGCTGTGTTCATTTGAATACAGAAACATTTTCAGAGAATTTCCAAAACTTGGAAATTCAGTTCTGGGCAATTCTTAACCCCAAAAATGTTAGGAAAATTCAGGCAAACTCTATGAGCTATAATTGAAATTTTAGTTCATTAAGTTGATCATGAACAGTGGTATTACCTCAGAATAAAATTCTTCCTTGCTGATTTGCCAAGAGAATTACTCTGAGCAAACCACTCCATGAAAAGTGCTAATGTTTGGTCCAGAGAGTTTTCTTGTGACAAGGAACTCACACAAAAATTCTCAGCTCCATTGGAGCTTTAGATCACCCCTGTCCTGTTTAACCAATTAAAGGATTAATATGGAAAAGGGGGAAAAACCACTTAGCATTTAACCATGTGATTAAGTTCAAGCCAAACCACCAACACCAGTTCATCTTTAAATTCTTAAACAAAGTTCCAGGTGTTAGAGGCTGGTTATTAGAACTAATAGTAGAAGTCTTACTCTAAAACTCACATTTGCATCTAAATTAACATGTAGTATTTCATTAACGTGTAGCCGTTGAAGAAGAGACTCCGGAAGTGCTGGACTTCCTTCTTCCGGACGAAGAACTAACTGCTGACCAGCAGCAACAAGGCAAGCCCCGGTTTGCATTAACCCTTTTATATGTCTTACTTTGTTTACATGTGTCATATGAAGTATGTATGTGCATTAGGTATAGGATGAATGAAACCCCACTTGCATAACCAAAGGTTCCTAAAAGAGTGAGGGTAGTGTCAAGGACCTCGAGTAGACAGGCTATGCTTAATGAGTCATAGGACTTCGGTACAAGTCGAGTAGTTGGAATCTACTCGTGAGATAGGCTGGGGACACACGGGTTCGGTTGAGTGATGTGAGATCACTTTAGTAATGAAAATGAGACTAGGCAGGGGCTAGGGCACAGCAAGAGAGAGTCTTGTGTGTGCAGCCCTGCCCGTGTCGATTGAGGACCGATCCGTGTGCGGCCCTGCTGAACAAGTATTGAACGTACCGAAGGCATATCGGATATATGGGCCCCGATAAACCGACGTAGCCTAAACCTCCGGGCGTCGAGGCATAGCACACCGATTTATAGGTGTAGGTTGAGGGCAGCAAGGTGGAAATCTGCCAACGGGCATAGAGAGATGCTCCGTGTGGGGAACCTCCTGCTCGTTTCGGTGCGACCGGTTCGACGTTTGGGCTGTTGGGTGAAAGGTTGTCCCGTACGACATCGAGTGAGCGTGCTGTGCAGCTCCACGGGTGGGCGTACGTGACGTGCTCTTTGGGTTTTCCCTGCAGGTGTATATCGAGTCGATTCGCCGTCCCTCGCGGTGACGAGTACTGCTTGTTCACTGCGTCGTAACGTAGACTAATGGATGAAATATGTTGATTCAATGATGCTGATTGATATAATTGTATTGCTACATGTGTGCCACCAAATACTGCTTACTAAATTTCAGATTTCATGAACTGTTAACTTGTTGCTAAAAGATGAACTAAGGATGAACTTGTAGGCGTGTCGTTTTGCTGAAATGTTACTATCCTATGTCCATTGTACACCTCATGTAGAGTTTCATGCTTAGGTGAGTCGGTTAAGCCTTGCTGAGCCTTCGTGCTCACGGTTGCTGCTTAAGTGTTTTTCAGGTGAGGAGCCACCCACGGACTCGGAGTACGAGTCCACCGGCGAGGGTTACCCTCCGTCGGGGACCACGGCTGAGTGGGAGCCGTACACGCCGTGCTGAGCTGAGACGTGCAGCTAGTGTGGGTTGCCCTAGGGCTGGGCAACCGACTTTTGCTAAATAGGCGGGCGTGAGTTGTATAGTGTAGTCTTCCGCTGTGTAATAGAACAATAATTGTAACTGAAGTTTGTACTTGTTTGTACAGTTTCAGCTGTTTTTCCCATGTAATATATTGTGTTCTTATGACGTGTGCTTTCGGGTGTCGCATCGCGCGGCACCACCCTCTGCGATCCTGGATGAGCGGATTCCGGTCCGCCACAGCCTGGTATCAGAGCTGCAGTGGGGATAGCACAGTACTAAAGGACTGCATTATGGGAAAAACTTAGGTATACGGTGAGGATTCGGTAGTTGCCCAAGTAAGGACAATATTAGCATAGTTACTTAAAGTGGCAAAGACTAACTTATGTGTTATAATTCTGAATTTCAATTATGTAACGACGCACCTACGCTCTGGTAAGTATGGTAAGGAACGCCACCGAAAGCGGTTCAATTTCGGTTAGCTCTCCCTGACGAGGAACGTGGTTCAGGGATAGAGTCTCACAGCTTGGTGTGAGATGTCAATATGAACCTCTTGGACTCTTCATGTCCCTGAGTTCATATGAAACGCTGATCCCTAGCGTGCATTAGGCAAGTAAGTGGAGACCCCATCGCGTGGTCAGTAACGCGAGAGTGTGTTCGTCTGGAAATAGCCCAGGAAGACATACGCAGCGCTTGCCATCGGCGTGCCCTGCAGGGCAGTAGGTGGTATCTGTTGGGTTGATAACATTCCCAACCGTGACGACCCGTTCATGACATACTCGGGTTCCCCGTCGTGTGGTGTTGAAACACGATCACGTGCCTTGAGGTGTGACTTAGTTCAAGGACGGCCGTATGGAAATGATACGGGCGTTTGTATTTACTTTCAAATATGGTACTGCCTGAAATGAAAACAAAACCTTGAGTGCGCCATTATTGTGTGGTCTTCTGCAGGTACTAACCACGTATGTATCCGTGTAGAGAACGTGTGCGAGAGACCGTTTAGTGCCACACTTGAGACGTATATGCCGGTATGATCCGGTTAGGATTTTCTTTGGTGAGGAACGTAGTACCGAGGTATTGTAGGCATATGCATGAAAATATTGAGAACAAGGAATTAAAATCTATAGGTTCCACATTTAGGACCCTGGTTGGGTATAAGAGTGGGATAGTGATGGAGTGTAGTTCCCAAAAAGACTGAAAAACAGAGTGCTCTGTTTTGGGACAGCAAGTTTGCTGATCTTCAACAGGGCATAACTCACAGGTCTTTAGCCGAGAGAGGTGTGCTATATAGTTCTGGAAAGGTATTTGAGTATTCTACAACTTTGTTGTAGACTTCCAGAGCTGAAACTCACCTTAAGATGGCTTAAATCCCAGAGACATGTAACTGTCCAGAACTAGGACAGTGTTAAAACATTCTCGGGACTGTTCTGTTTTTCAAGGATAAACTCCCAGTAGAAAAATCTAAAATTGTCATATAATACATCCTTAGAAAGAGTAGATGATGGGTGACATCTTTGCAATTCAAAGTTTCTGAAGTTTCAGCACAGAATTTAGTGGAAATCAGGGTTGAAAACAGCCACTTCCAAGGGAGGTGCTGTTAAAATTCTTCCAGAAATTCTGCTAACTTTGAATTAGCATAACTTTTTAACCAAAGCTGATCTGGGGGCAAATGAGTACTTGTTGGAAAGATACTGAAGTTAACTTTAACTTTGGTATTCAACTTGAGTCATGAGAATGCCCAGAACCAGATCAAAACTTGGAATAGGTAGGAACTGGTCATTCTGACGGAAGAATGACAGTTGAACTCATTGAAAAGGGTGTTGTACCCTAAGGGTGTTATACGTGATGGCAACGCAAGAATAATGTCTCGTAGTGACCAAACCTAGTTATGTTGAGCTTCCAAAGGGGAGGTTCATCAAGTTGGATTAAACTAACTTGTGTTTGGTCTGGTAATGGTGTAGCTTGTGCAAAGTTATTACATTATCTACTTACGAGATATTTCGCATGTTTTGTTGTCATAATGCTTATACGCCCAGTTCTATGGGACTGCATGCAAAATGTTGCGGGACTGATGTTTAATGTCGTATGGTTGCAGATGGTTCGTACTAGGACCACGCACGAGGTTGGTGGCTCTAGCCAAGGTGGAGGCGATGACTCCCAGCCGCCGGCCTATGACAGCACCCCGCAGCAGCAGCCACCACCGCCGCCTCCGCTTACTCTAGCGGATGTGATAGCGGCATTGGTGGGAGGTCGTGAGGAGCAGACCGACCTGCTCCGCACGATCGTGCAGAATACGTCCCAGGCGGGAGGACGTCAAGAGCGAGGGCCTCGTGAGCCCTGCGAAGTGTCGTACTCGGATTTCATGAGTACGCACCCTCCAGTGTTCACCGAAGCTGAAGAACCACTGGAGGCGGACAACTGGCTGCGGACTATCGAGTCCAAGTTCGAGCTGCTTCCGTGTACGGAGCGGCAGAAGACACTGTTCGCAGCGCAGCAGCTCCACGGTGCCGCTGGTGCGTGGTGGGCGAATTATGTCGCCTCACGTCCGGCTGGCCATGCCGTGGAATGGCAAGAGTTCCGGGAGGCGTTCCGCGCCTATCACATCCCTCCCGGGATAATGAAGCGAAAGTTCCAAGAATTTTTGGAACTGAAGCAGGGCGGGAGGAGTGTCCACGACTACTCCCGTGCCTTCAACCATCTGGCGCAGTATGCGTCGGACTACATCTCCACGGAGGAGAAGAAGAGGGAGCACTTCTATCGGGGGTTACATCCCGAAATGAAGACCCACCTCGTACAATGGAACCGCGGCACATTCAACGACCTAGTCAATGCCGCCATCATGCAAGAGGACGCTCAGCGAGAGTTAGCAGCTGAGCAGAGGAAGCGTAGCGCTCCACCTAACAGCGGTGGGAGTGGCGCTCCCCAGAAGTACCGTATGGTGTATCGGACACCATCCGGGCAGCAGTGGCAACCACCGGCGCGACCGCAACGGTTCGGGGGACGTCCCTTTCAGGCACCTCCGTTCCGTCCGCCGATGCCACCACCAAGACAGCAGCAGAAGACGGTACCTCGGGCGTTTCCACCGCCACAACGCGCCCCAGGTTTCCGTCCACCGATCAGCGGCGGACCGCCCCGTTTCACCTGCTTCACGTGTGGCCAGGCGGGCCACTTTGCGAAGGACTGTCCCCAGGGGCAGCAGAGCAGCGGGCAAGCCCAGTTCCAGGGCGGTGCTCGAGGCCGACCTCCGGCGAAGAAGGTTGGTCAGCGGACTGGAGGCGTCCGCAACCTCGACAATGAGGACGCCCCAGAGGGAGAAAACGTGCTGGCGGGTACGTTTACTCTCAACCATCAAGCCATCGTCATATTATTTGATTCTGGTGCAACCCACAGCTTTATAAGTGCATCCTATGTGGCTAAACATCAATTGCAAGTCTTCCCAACCGACTGCACTTATATGATCTGCTCACCGGGAGGGAAGATTTCAGCTAATATGATGATTCCAAAGGCACCTCTGTGCTTAGGTGGGAAGCTATATCCCACCACCTTGATAATCCTTATGGGACAAAAGATTGATGCAATCTTAGGGATGTCATGGCTGCAATACCATGGCGCTGTCTTAGAGACTCGGACACGGACGGTTCACTTAAATTCTCCATTTCACCGTCCGCATTCCATGGTGTTAGACACACCAGTCCGGGAAGTTTTAGCAATTAATAATGCTGAAGTTCTCAAGTTAGAAGACATCCCCGTAGTCCGGGAGTATCCTGACGTGTTCCCGGACGATCTTCCGGGCATGCCACCTGAGCGGGATGTCGAGTTCAAGATTGAGCTCGCACCCGGGACTACGCCCATATCACGGAGACCATACAAGATGGCTCCAAATGAGCTGGCGGAACTGAAAGAACAGCTCAATGATCTGTTGAGCAAGGGTTTCATTAGGCCGAGTTCCTCACCTTGGGGATGCTCGGCGCTATTTGTAAAGAAGAAGGATGAAACCCTGAGGCTGTGTGTGGATTACCGGCCGCTCAACGCCGTCACCATCAAGAATAAGTACCCACTGCCCCGTATTGACATCTTGTTTGATCAACTTGTGGGGGCAAGTGTATTCTCAAAGATGGACCTTCGCTCTGGATATCACCAGATCAAGATCCGGGCGGAGGATATCCCGAAGACGGCATTCTCGACGAGATACGGCTTATACGAATATCTCGTCATGTCCTTTGGTCTCACAAATGCTCCAGCCCATTTCATGTATCTCATGAACTCGGTGTTCATGCCGGAGCTGGACAAGTTCGTGGTAGTGTTCATCGACGATATCTTGGTTTACTCCAAGACAGAAGCCGAGCATGTCGAACACTTGCGGATCGTTCTTCAACGATTGCGAGACCACAAACTCTATGCCAAGTTCAGCAAATGCGAATTTTGGATCAGCCAAGTGCCGTTCTTGGGACATATCATCTCAGCTGAAGGCATTGCGGTTGACCCAAGCAAAATAGAGCAAGTGTTGAAATGGAAAGCTCCCACTTCAGTTCATGAAGTCAGAAGCTTCCTCGGGTAAGCGGGGTACTACCGGAGATTCATTCCAAGTTTCTCCAAGCTCGCTAAGCCGATGACAGAGCTGCTGAAGAAAGGGACAAAATATGTTTGGAACACGGCGTGTGAAGGAGCGTTCCGAACACTGGTGAAGCATCTCACAACAGCCCCGGTATTAGCTCAGCCGGATACAACAAAGCCCTTCGACGTGTATTGTGACGCGTCCGGTATTGGGCTCGGCTGCGTGTTGATGCAGGAAGGACGTGTGGTCGCTTATGGCTCACGCCAACTTCGGAACCATGAGCAGCACTACCCGACTCACGATCTTGAACTTGCTGCCGTGGTGTTGGCGCTAAAAATGTGGAGGCACTATCTCCTGGGGAACTTGGTGCATCTCTACACCGACCACAAGAGCTTAAAATACATTTTCACCCAGAAGGAGCTGAACATGAGGCAGAGGAGGTGGTTAGAACTGATCAAAGATTATGAGATTGAGATCCATTACCACCCCGGCAAGGCGAATGTGGTTGCCGACGCGCTGAGTCAGAAATCACATGTCCATCACCTCACCATTACACCGGTGGAGGGGGAAGAGCCAAGTTTATACTTGGTTCCTTATGGATCGCTGTACAACCTTGCCCTCATCCCTACTATTAGGGAGGACATCATTGCAGCTCAGAAAACGGATAAAGGCATGGCACATCTCCGGAGACGGATAAACAATGGAGAAATTGAATGTTTCCAGAAAGATGGTGAGGGGACGTTGTGGTTCAATGACCGCATAGTCGTACCCCGAGATATGGCGTTGAGGAAAAAGATCCTCGATGAAGCTCACTTGTCCAAATACTCCATTCATCCGGACAGCAACAAAATGTACCAAGATTTGAAAAAGAAATTTTGGTGGACACGGATGAAGCGGGAGGTAGCTAAGTACGTATCCGAGTGCGATACGTGTAGACGAGTGAAAGCTGATCATATGAAGAAATCAGGGCTGCTGCAACCCCTGAAGATCCCGACATGGAAATGGGAAGATGTGAGCATGGATTTCATTGTGGGATTACCCCTAACAGCCAACAAGCATGATTCCATATGGGTAATCGTTGATCGGTTAACCAAGACGGCTCACTTCATTCCGGTGAATACACGTTACAATGCCGGCAAATATGCGGAGCTGTACATAGCGAAGATTCTATGCCTATACGGGGTACCCAAGACCATTGTCTCAGATCGAGGTGCATTATTTGTATCTCGCTTTTGGGAGCAGCTACACGCTGCATTGGGTACTAAGTTGATCAGGAGCTCCGCTTATCACCCTCAGACAGATGGCCAGACAGAGAGGGTGAATCAAGTTCTGGAAGACATGTTGAGAGCATGTGCCATCCACCATGGTAGGAACTGGGATGATCACCTACCATTGGCAGAATTCTCGTACAACAACGGTTATCAGGCGAGTATCAAAATGGCACCTTACGAAGCTCTCTATGGTCGTAAATGCCGCACCCCATTAAATTGGTGCGAGTCCGGTGAAAGGGTCACATTCGGAGTTGATGTGGTGAACGACGCCGAAGAGCGCGTTCGGACAATTCAAGCCAATTTGAAGGCCGCTCAATCCCGACAGAAGAGCTACGCTGATAAGAGGCGTAGGCCGTTGCACTTTGACGTTGGGGAACACGTGTACCTCCGCGTATCTCCAATGAAGGGCGTGCACCGATTCGGTGTGAAGGGGAAGCTCGCTCCCCGTTTCATTGGACCCTACGCTATCACCGAGAAGTGTGGACCAGCAGCGTATCGATTGGAGCTACCGGCATCTCTGGCTGGTGTCCATGATATTTTCCATGTTTCACAACTGCGAAAATGCTTGAAGCATACAACTGCTGTTCCTACCGAAGACATCGGCGAGCTGAAGCCGGATTTAACATATGATGAATATCCGGTGGGAATTCTTGATCAGAAAGCCAGGACCACGCGTAGCAGAACGTTGTGGTTCTACAAAATACTCTGGAGTAACCACACCGCCGAGGAAGCGACGTGGGAGAGCGAGGAGTTCCTTCGCTCAAATTACCCGGAGTTCTTGGCTTCTAAACACGGGTAAGTCCCTATTACATCGCTATCTCTTCTTTTATAATCTCGGGACGAGATTCTTTTAAGGGGGGAGGGATGTAAAAGCCCAAGAAAAGGGACTTGTAAAAACTTTTCTTCATCTCACAACACCACAATTTTCATTGTGGACACCTTAGGAAATGCTGTGAAAAGCATGTAACCTCCATCAAAAGAGTGACTAGAGGGGAGAGTCTTCACTTTCACAAAGTAGGGTTTATACACATATGATCACACAATGAGGAATTCAAAACTGTTGTGTCCAAACTATTGTTTGCAGCAGCTAACACAAGGATCAAGTGGCATATTTGGATTCCTTAGGTCCAAATTAGTGGGGAGGCAAAGTTTCATTAATTTTTGAAAAGTCTTGCTGCCCATTTTTCCAAAGGAAGTCAAATGTGCAAAGAATTCAAATGGATATTTGAATTTGCATGGAATTTGTCCAAACTTGTCAAATGAGCTCAGTTTCCAATTTTCAAACAATTGGGTTGGATAATTGTCAAACTTTGGAGATATTTTGAGGAAAAGAGGTACTGAGTTGTGGGGCCCACATGTCATAGGAATGAGTATACTTAACACTTAAGTTTCTCTCTGGTCTTCACTCCACCGAGGTGTAACCCCGGGGCGACACCGAGCGGCCGCCCCCGTCGACCGAGGCTCCACCTCCTGCTCCCATTTCGCGCTGGCCTGCTCCTTACCCCGGAAACCGGCTGCAGCACGTTGCCATCTTCGCTTTGATCGCGCGCTAGCTGTTCTTCCCACGCGCAAACAGCAATCGGCGCTCACCGCCGCACTCCTTTTCCCCGATCGCCGGCCTCAACCAAACCTCGGTTGTGCGCACCGGCAGTACAGAAAAGCAGCGCCTGTGCCTGCTCTACCACACCAGCCCCGCAACCCCAAAGGCCCTAGCCTGTAACGCGCACAATTCGGCAAACGGCGCCGAGAAAACAGAGCTGTCCGGCGGAGAACCGAAGCTGGTCTCACGTGGACAACCCACCCAGAGCTTCTCAGGCCCGAGCTAGAGCACCCTCGGATGCGCTGGGAGCCCCTGATGCTCGTCCCCGAGGCTCAAGCCATGAGATGATCTACCAGGCTCGAATTTGGGAAAAGATCGCCGTCGGGCACCATCCGACCTTCTGATACGGTAATACCAAATTCGATCGTCCCTCTCGTTTTTAGGCCGTGAAACCTTGCACACAGGACCGCCACTAACCGGCGATCAGTAGTCCTTCACAACCCTAGTGGGAAATATGCACGTAGACCGCATGAAATCCAGAATTTCCGACCTCAAACGCGGAGGAGGTTTCGGGTGCACGGTGAGACACCATTAGCCGCCGGTCCCGAGCAGTTTTGAGGCTAGGTCAAGCATCCCTTTGGTCCACTGGTGCTGTAGCGCCGTTCCACCGAGGTCTGGGCAGGCTAGGGTGACCGGGCGACGTTGCCGAACCAGTCCAGAGCCGCCGCACCGTGGCCAGCTAGGTTAGAGCCATCGCCGACCGGGGAAGAGTGTTCCATCGTGTTCAGCACGGGAAATTAGGCCCTAGCGGCGAGGGAGAGCTCGGGGGATGGCCGGGAGGCCGGAATCCGTCGAACTCCGGCGAGCCCGGCGGCGCGCAGGCGCGGGTGGCCGGAGGTAGAAGACGACCGGTGGGTCCCGCCCGTCAGCGACGGTTTTTCAAATATTTGATCAGCTGTGGCGCAGGGATCTGGTGTGGAGGCGCGGGAAATAACCTGTAGCCTCGTGTGGCTTGCCCCGACGCGTGACACCTGTCCCCGGACCCACAGCCAGTATTTGAACATTTTGGGGAATTTCAGTTTTTAGTTCAAACTTTGAATAGCTACAATTTTGGGTAGGAGAATCCAAAAAATTGTGAAACAAATTTCGTTGGATTCCTCTTATAGAGTACTATCCAAATGTAGAACCCAATTTGTATGAAACCCTTTAATTAATTCTGGAAAATTCTTTAAAGCTTTTCAGCAAAAGAATTTTAGAGGGAGTTTGGTTCATCCAAAAATCCCCAAATTTTGCCAGAATGTTCTTTAGGACATTAGTAAACCCCTGTAAAAGTTTCAGACCATTTGGAGTTGATTTGGTCAGAGCAATTCAAATTGGAAGGTGCTGTGTTCATTTGAATACAGAAACATTTTCAGAGAATTTCCAAAACTTGGAAATTCAGTTCTGGGCAATTCTTAACCCCAAAAATGTTAGGAAAATTCAGGCAAACTCTATGAGCTATAATTGAAATTTTAGTTCATTAAGTTGAGCATGAACAGTGGTATTACCTCAGAATAAAATTCTTCCTTGCTGATTTGCCAAGAGAATTACTCTGAGCAAACCACTCCATGAAAAGTGCTAATGTTTGGTCCAGAGAGTTTTCTTGTGACAAGGAACTCACACAAAAATTCTCAGCTCCATTGGAGCTTTAGATCACCCCTGTCCTGTTTAACCAATTAAAGGATTAATATGGAAAAGGGGGAAAAACCACTTAGCATTTAACCATGTGATTAAGTTCAAGCCAAACCACCAACACCAGTTCATATTTAAATTCTTAAACAAAGTTCCAGGTGTTAGAGGCTGGTTATTAGAACGAATAGTAGAAGTCTTACTCTAAAACTCACATTTGCATCTAAATTAACATGTAGTATTTCATTAACGTGTAGCCGTTGAAGAAGAGACTCCGGAAGTGCTGGACTTCCTTCTTCCGGACGAAGAACTAACTGCTGACCAGCAGCAACAAGGCAAGCCCCGGTTTGCATTAACCCTTTTATATGTCTTACTTTGTTTACATGTGTCATATGAAGTATGTATGTGCATTAGGTATAGGATGAATGAAACCCCACTTGCATAACCAAAGGTTCCTAAAAGAGTGAGGGTAGTGTCAAGGACCTCGAGTAGACAGGCTATGCTTAATGAGTCATAGGACTTCGGTACAAGTCGAGTAGTTGGAATCTACTCGCGAGATAGGCTGGGGACACACGGGTTCGGTTGAGTGATGTGAGATCACTTTAGTAATGAAAATGAGACTAGGCAGGGGCTAGGGCGCAGCAAGAGAGAGTCTTGTGTGCGCAGCCCTGCCCGTGTCGATTGAGGACCGATCCGTGTGCGGCCCTGCTGAACAAGTATTGAACGTACCGAAGGCATATCGGATATATGGGCCCCGATAAACCAACGTAGCCTAAACCTCCGGGCGTCGAGGCATAGCACACCGATTTATAGGTGTAGGTTGAGGGCAGCAAGGTGGAAATCTGCCAACGGGCATAGAGAGATGCTCCGTGTGGGGAACCTCCTGCTCGTTTCGGTGCGACCGGTTCGACGTTTGGGCTGTTGGGTGAAAGGTTGTCCCGTACGACATCGAGTGAGCGTGCTGTGCAGCTCCACGGGTGGGCGTACGTGACGTGCTCTTTGGGTTTTCCCTGCAGGTGTATATCGAGTCGATTCGCCGTCCCTCGCGGTGACGAGTACTGCTTGTTCACTGCGTCGTAACGTAGACTAATGGATGAAATATGTTGATTCAATGATGCTGATTGATATAATTGTATTGCTACATGTGTGCCACCAAATACTGCTTACTAAATTTCAGATTTCATGAACTGTTAACTTGTTGCTAAAAGATGAACTAAGGATGAACTTGTAGGCGTGTCGTTTTGCTGAAATGTTACTATCCTATGTCCATTGTACACCTCATGTAGAGTTTCATGCTTAGGTGAGTCGGTTAAGCCTTGCTGAGCCTTCGTGCTCACGGTTGCTGCTTAAGTGTTTTTCAGGTGAGGAGCCACCCACGGACTCGGAGTACGAGTCCACCGGCGAGGGTTACCCTCCGTCGGGGACCACGGCTGAGTGGGAGCCGTACACGCCGCGCTGAGCTGAGACGTGCAGCTAGTGTGGGTTGCCCTAGGGCTGGGCAACCGACTTTTGCTAAATAGGCGGGCGTGAGTTGTATAGTGTAGTCTTCCGCTGTGTAATAGAACAATAATTGTAACTGAAGTTTGTACTTGTTTGTACAGTTTCAGCTGTTTTTCCCATGTAATATATTGTGTTCTTATGACGTGTGCTGTCGGGTGTCGCATCGCGCGGCACCACCCTCTGCGATCCTGGATGAGCGGATTCCGGTCCGCCACACGACGGTGCGGCGCAGAGGCGATCCGCAACGTTTCTGTTGCTAAAAATTCTGCTCTGATCCGTTGGCCGAAGGCGATGGCGACGTACTGGCACTTTTGTAGGATCGAAGTACACGTGTAAAGCTACCAGAGGAGGGGTGAATGGTAGATAAAAACTTTTCAGCGGAAGCAACAAAACACCCCTCAGCAGAAAACCGATCTGTTAAAGAAACCATGTGTGCGACTAATCTAAACATGTTCAACTGTGAAAAAACTAGTATAGATTGTAGAGAATCAAGTCACGAAGATGTCACAACAAGAATCATGAGAATACGTTGAGAGAAACTCAAGTTACGATCGAAAGATCGAACAAAGGTCAATCTGTCCTACGCGAGAAAAACAGTTCTGGAATACTGCAAAGAAACTCGTGTAGATCAGAAACCACAAATTCAATGACCGTGAAATTTTCACAGATGATATATAATCAAGTTGTGAAGACAAACCAAAAATAATCACATCAATTGGATCTGTAAAACTCGAGTTATGATAAAACCACCGAAGAAAGATAGTGCTGAACAGAAACTCGACGAGAAAAACTTGTCTGAAATAAGTCGGACGAACAAGGCACAAAAGTTCCTTTAGAATACGAATTTTATTTATCAAAACACAAGAGGAACAGCCCCAAAGTCGTTCACCATGAGCTCTGGCCTCCCTTGCTTATATAACCAGCCCGAAGGCCAACTCAACTCAAACTAGGACTCTTACTCCTACTTGGATTCAAACTGTAACTTTCCAATACTGCTTAGGACTCTTCTATACGCAGATAGAAGCAATCTTAAGACTTCCAAACACCTTAGGAACGTATCCCACATTCCTAAAATAACTCAAATTTGTGACCCACACGAAATCCTATCATAACCAACTCAAAACTTTCCATGTTTGAGTCAAACACGACTCAGCCGCAGCCTAAGTCCATAACCTAGTCGGTTGGACCTTTCCGACCAATTCTTTACATCCACATCTCTTCATCACGCCTTGGAACCATGCAGCCATGTCCATGCACTCCTTGCACACGTGCAAACATCTTCCAACGACGTCCAAGATACCTTCATATGCATTGTTCTTGATTCAAACATACTGCGCAACCTCCCGATCAACTCAACCACAATTCCTCCCGAACTTGGTTGTTGAACCTCATCTTCTCCCTAAGACTAGTTCAATGGATCCCGTCACCAGCCATGTTTTGAACTCAAGCAACACCTGCATGTAAAAGTCCCAAAACTTGTAAATAGAAAACTTGAGCTATGAATAAAGTTGAGTTTATATGCAAGAAATGGGACCTACAAAAACTTTTGTATACTCATGAAAGTGTTGGCATGTGCAATAAAACTTTGAATTCAGTTTGAACTAAGAGGTGCACTTCAAAAAGAAGAAGGGGGTTTTCAAAAGAGGAAAAATTCAAAACTGTTGTTTGAAAAAGTGTATTTGCAATAGCCAACTCAAGAATCAGGTGGCATATTTGAGTTCCTCAGGTTCAAATTATGAGGGAGACCAATTTGGAGGAAATTTGGAGGTGCTTTGATATGAATATCAAAGAAACTTGTAAAATTCATCCAAATTTGAATTTAAATTTGAAACTGTGGCATAAATGGTCAAATGGCAAGATGGCCTTTGAATTTGGATCCCTCACAGCTGAATTTACATGGTGTCAAAATTTGGAGATCTTTTGGGGGCCAGTGAGGAGCTGCGGGACCCACATGTCATGGACTGAAGTGGAGAAGACTTTCAACCGAAGCAAACCGTTTGGCTCTGTTCAGACCCGAGCTCGATCGAGTCGGTCACAGAACGCCACCGCGGGCGTTACCGCCACCTCCTGCTCGAGCTGCCCCCCCCCCCCCCCACGCGCGGGAGCCAGAGGCGGTGCACCCAGCGCCTATCTCTCCCACCGAAGCAAACACGAAGCCTCTTACTCGTACCCCTGGCCTTCGTCTGCTCTCGCGCCCAAACAACAGCCACCGCCGCCGCGTCCGTTCTCAGCGATCCTAAGCCGGCATCGCTCCGCGACTGCTCAAGCGATCAACACGAAAAAGGAGCGCCAGCGTGTGCACAAGAGTTTCCCCAGCTCAGCTCTGGCGTTCGGGGCTGCTGTCGGCCGTATTTTGAGGATCAGCGCCGAAGCCGAGGTGCAACCGGTGGAAACCGACGTCGGGCTCTCGTGGGCAGCTCACACCGGCCAGTTTCACGACTGAACGAGAGCACCACAAGGCGCGCCAACTCGCTGCACTGCTCCTCTCCAAATTTCAGAACAATCCGTGCGACGTAGCTCCGGAATTTTAAGTTTTCCCCTCGGACGAGGAAAACCTACCCGCGGGTAAGAATTGTTGAAATTAACACTCAATTTGCTGTTAAAGCTGCTGATTTTGCACAATCAGGAGCTAGAATGGATAGGTAACCTTTTTCCTTCATAACCCTAGCTTAGAATAGAGCGGTTGCACCTAATTTCGAGTTCTTGCTTCGGCAGCCATGGCGGGAACAATCGGGTGCTCGGTGAAGTCCTAGTAGCCGTCGTTCCCGAGCTACTTTGTGACCATGTCGAGCTTCTTTAGGCATCACTGATGCTGTAGAGCCGACCCCTTGGGGTTGTTGTGGGCTGAAGCGATCGGTCATCGGCGCCGAAGCTCCACCGATGTCATTGCACGCCGCCGACCTAGTTCCGGGCTCCTAGAGCGTGGGCTGACCCCCTAGATGAGTTCCTCGTCCCCGAAAACCCCCCGGCGGCGAGTAGCAGACTGAGAGGCGGCCGGGAAGCCGGATTCTGATGCTCTCCGGCGAGCTCCGGCGGCGGGGTCGCGCGGGCGTCCAGAGGTGAGACGAAGGCGTCAGGCCCACTGTCAGTGAGGGGAGGACCGGCCGGGATTTTCTGCGGAGTCGGATCCTTTGCGACAGCACGGGAAATGATACATGGCCCCGTGTGGTTGTCCCCAGCGCATGACACGTGGTCCCCTGGACCCACCCGCAGGGTTTGAACATTTCCCGAATTAATTTGAATTCCAGATTTGGTTCAAACTTTAGGACCTCATAACTTTTGCTAGGAATCTCCAAATTTAGTGATTCAAATTGGGTGGAATTCAGTATGAAAAACCCTCTCCAAATATGCAACCCAATTTGCATGAAAATCAATAGAAAAGTCTGGAAATTCTTTAAATTTTTCAGCAAAAGAATTTTTGAGGGAGTTTGGTTCATCCAAAAATTTCCAAATTTTGCCAGGATATTCTTTAGGATGTTAGGAGACTCCTGTAAAAGGTTCAGCTCATTTGGAGTTGAATTAGTTAGGGTAATTCTAAATTCAAGTTTCTGTATTCAAATGAATACAGAAACATTTTCAGGAAATTTCCAAAACTTGGAAATTCAGTTCTGGCCATTCCTTAGCTCCAAAAATCCTAGGAAAATTCAGGCATACTCCCTGAGCTATGTATGAAATTATGGTTCACTAGGATTTGCATGAAAGTGCAATTTTAATCAGAATTAATTCCTTTATGCCTAAATGCTTAGGGAATTGTTCTGGGTGACCTAATCAGTGAAACATTCTGAATTTTGGTCCAGAGGACTTTCTTGTGACAAGGAACTCACAAGAAAATTTCCAGCTCCATTGGAGCCCTGGATCATTATGTCCTGTTCAACCTCATTAGTTGATCCCCACCCAAGTGATGAAGCCCCACTCATCACTTGATCCTAGTACTTAAACACCAGCCCAGACCACTAACACCAGTTTTATTTTAAATTCTTAAACAGGGTTCCAGTTTTAAAACTTGTCCTTAGCACTTGTTAGCAAATGTTTTACAATTAACTATATATCCATGTTCATAACGTATAGTGCTTAAACGTGGAAGAGTGGAGGAAAGGGGAAGCTTGGATCAAGGAGCAGGAAGGCCAGTGATTAAGATTCCAGTCATCACCAGCAACTAACTTCATCTTGTCTGACTTTAGTCACCTGCAAAACCAAGGCAAGCCCCGGTTTGCATTTAAGTTGTTTTATCAAGTTTTTCCTTTGTTCATCACTATGGGTCAAGGTTTGTATGTGCATTAGGTCGAGGATGTTTTATACTCCACTTGCATGACCCAAAAAGAACCCTGGGATCAAGGGTAGCATGGTTTCATCGCTGTAGCATAAGGCTGTGCTAAATAGACTAGGACATACGGTAGAAGACGAGTAGTTGGAATCTACTCGCGAGCTTGTTTTTAGGATCACATAAGTGTGGCTGG
Source organism: Neostapfia colusana (assembly GCA_030760725.1). Taxonomy (NCBI): domain Eukaryota; kingdom Viridiplantae; phylum Streptophyta; class Magnoliopsida; order Poales; family Poaceae; genus Neostapfia; species Neostapfia colusana. The sequence goes on from JASWHV010000020.1 coordinate 12,221,239, forward strand.
TAAGAGAGGCAAACTAAAGTTTACATTTCTAAAGATGAGACCGGGCAGGAGGGTTAGACAGCGACAAGACGAGGTCTTGGTCGAGTAGCTCTGCCCGTGTCGGTCAAGGACCGAAGCGTATGCAGCCCCGCTGAGCAAGTATTGAGTTGTGTACCGGATGCTTACTGATATATGGGAACCAGGAAACCGATGTACCAGGTTCACTGGATTGTAGAGGCATACCACATCGTCTCGTTAGACCTATGAGCCCGAGATGGCGCGACCGGTTCTACAGTTTAGTGGCCTGCGAAAGGTTGCCACATACGACGTAATGAAGGACGCCAGAGTTGGGTCTTCAGAGGCGGGCGTATGTGTCGAGTTATCGGGGTAGTGTTTGATTCGAATCACCGTCCCTCGCGGTTATGAGTACCGCTTGCTCACTGTGTTGTGACGTAGTAAGCAAGTTGTGTGGGAACAGTTTGCAAAAGTATAATTGCTGCTATGATTATGTTAAACTGCCTGAGAACCTTGTTTGAAGTAGAGATAGAGCAAACTAAATTTATTTTTCACCTTGGGACAAGTAACACTGGAATGAAGCGTTTCTTGTTTGATTGTGGAGTTCCAATGTTGTTGGGCGCAAGGTCACTACTATTATGGCTAAAAATCTGAAAGTTAAGGATGAACTCGTAGGCGAGTCTTTTCGCAAATGACAGGTTTAAGTCTTAGGTTACTTTCATGTAGAGTTGCATGTCTTAGGAGAGACGGTTAAGCCTTGCTGAGCCTTTGTGCTCACTCTTGCTATATAAGTGGTTTTGCGGTGAGACTCGGGGACTTCCGAGTCATGTCACACTTGGAGAACCTAGCCGCTGCCATGTCTTCGTGTTGATAGCGAGAGGAGTCCGCGGGCTGGATCTCTTCTCAAGTGCCTCGTAGATATTCATCGTGAGCTGTTTATAGACTTCCGTTGTAGCTATTTTATGTAAATTATTTACAAAGAATAATTGTAAGCTTCCGCTTTTAATTTATGTAATACTTTGTTCCTTATATGTGTGCTGTTGGGTGCCGCATAACACGGCACCACCCAATGTGATTCCTCAGGCGAGGCGGCACGGCCCCGTGATGGAGGTCGGGCCCTCTCAGCGTGGTATCAGAGCCGCATTGGTAATAGCACACGGAATAAGGATCGTATTACAACCAAAAACTTAGGATACGGTGAGGAAACTGTATTAGGCCCACATAAGGACTATAGTAGTATAGTTACTTAAAGTTGCATTGCTAACTTATTTGTTATAATTCTGAATTTTGATTATGTAACGACGCATCTACGCTCAGGTAAGCATGGTAAGGGACGCCATCGAAAGCGGTTCAATTTCGGTTAGCTCCCCTGACGAGGAAAGTGGTTCAGGGATGTGGGGAACCCCTTCCGGGATCCACACTCCAGGATACACATTGGGTGGTGCCGTGCGATGCGGCACCCAACAGCATACACGAAAAGAACCATAAAGTACAAAGTCTTTTATTTCTCAAGATAGTGTCATTTACAAAATAATGTACCACAAAGGTACACGCAGCGGAATATACATACACACTTACTCTCGGTCCTAACTATGCAAAGGAGAAGACGTCCAGCCCGCGGACGCTTCTTACTAGCTTCCACAAAGATGAGTGCAGCGGCAGGGTTTCCGGTGAGTCTCTGATGGCTCACCGAACAACCATCTTCATAGCAAATTTTATAACATGCAAAACACTAATAATGCAACCGTGAGCACAATGGCTCAGCAAGACTTAACCGACACTCCTAAACATGGAACTCTACGTGCAGGGATTACTAACATAGGAAAAGGTACGATGCAATAACGACACGCCTAAATATTGATCCTTACTTTCAGGTTTATAGCAGCGGATTATTATGCCTTAGGCAACCCTCACATCGGAAGTCCACAATCAAACAAGAAACGCTTTCCTCCGATGTGGTGATGCCCAAAGAGGAAAATAAACTTAATGAGCTCTACAACTACAGCATACATGGTTGGCAATACAATGAATTTAAGAACTTCACATCAGCAATGATTCATATCACTTCATCTGGAATTTATTACTACGTCACAACTCAGTGAACAAGTGGTACTCATATAACCGCGAGGGACGGTGATTGCAATCAGGACACACCCGGAATACACGACACATACACCCGCCTCGAAAGACTCACACGAGCTCTTTCTTACGTTGTATGCAGCAACCTTTCACCCGTCACTCCAATGCCAAACCAGTTCCGCCGACCCATCAGAAGGGCCACTACAAGGAACACGTCGAAGTTGCTCCGCTAGTGGGTTTACACCTCTGACACCAACCCCCAAAGGACGGCCGTATAAGTTTCGACACGAGAGTACCGGAGTTACATCGGTTTATCGGGTCCCATATATCCGACATGCATCCGGTACTGTTCAAACTTGCTCAGCAGGGCGGCATACGCATCGGTCCTTAACCGACACAAACAGAGCTACAGCCACACAGGCCCAACGTCCTGTGGCTCCTACTCTCTGCTCGGTCTCATTTTCCATTCCAAAACTTTCATTTTCTAGAATCATACCCCGTTGTACCCACATCCTAAACTCGCGAGTAGCTTACAACTACCCAACTTGTACCGGATCCTATACAACTTTAGCCTAGCAGAAACTACACGAAGGTAGCCTATTCTACCCTGTACTCCAAGGGGTTTGTGGGTCATGCATTTGGAGTATTAATCACCTTGACCTAATGCACAATACATGCTAGACCAATAGAAGTGATACAAAGTAAATTATAACTAAAAGCTGTTAAATGCAAACCGAGGCTTGCCTTATGTTGCTGCAGGTTTAGTTCTACTTTATAGTCAGTATCTTGGCGATGAGTTAAGCTTCAACTTGCTGCTCCGAGTCAAGTTGCCCGTCGACCTCCTTCGTCGTATTTCCTACCGATATGAATATGCACAGTTTTTAATACAAGTAACTGAATTATAAAACAAATGTGTTTTAGGAACTAAAAATGGTTTAGACCAACTCTAAAGTGAGTGAGGAGCTCTGTTATGGACAAAAACAGAGGATATCTTTAGGCAGGCAGTGGATGTTTGTTGGAGAAATGCAAAGATCTATTTATAATGGACATAAGAAAGGTAGTGGAAAGAACCAGCAGAAAACTGGAGAAGATGATCTCAATTTGCTCTGAAATTTTTACAGTGGACCATGTATCTTACAGAGGTATGGCTTGCAAAATTTCAGACAAAGTTGATGGAAGATGTGGCCTAGGGAATTTTCATACTATTTGGCTTCTCTGAAATCCTATGGCAATTATAGTGTCTTGTCATGCTCCAAATTTGGTTTTTCAGAAACTTTAGAGTCTCATGAGTCCATAGGACTAGGTTTAAACATTTTTGGAGCTTCCTACACAGAGATATGAATTTTCCAAACTTGGTTAAAAGTCTGAAAATGTCTCTATTCATTTTCCCATTTTTCAGAGACATAGAGGATTCAAACAACATTTGGCCAAGCAAATGGAGTCCAATGCCTCTGAAAATTCTACTGGAGTTAAAGGATTATTGGAATAATGTCCTGCCCAAATTTGGGAATTTTCCAATCAACAGAAATCCTGTAAAAATTCATACACGATTTTCCTTAAATGAATTAATGAGCCAAATCCAGGAATTTTTCATAAATATTGGGATGCACCCCTGGATAGTACTCTTTGAGAGGAATCCAAAAAAATTTGTTTCACAATTTTTGGACACTTCTACACAAAGTTATGGCTCTCCAAAGTTTGAACTGAAATAGAAAAATCTGGAAAATGTTTAAATGCTGACAGTGGGTCCCACTCGTCATCCCTAACCTCCAGCCACGCGCCAAAACAGAGCAGTGGCGGTTGCCTCCGGTGAGGTCGCCGGAAATGAGCTTCCCGGCCACCTCCGGACCCCCTGCTGGCCGCCCCCCATTTTCCACCCTGCTGAACTCATTGATGAGGTCGCCGGCGGCTAAAACTCGCCGGAAAGCAGTGCGCACCGGCCACAGCTAACCCTAGTGCTCCGGCGAGGTCTTGCACGGTGATTTCTCCACCAAATAGTGGGTTCTTGAGCTCTAAAGCACCAGGAAATCATGGAGAAGACCGACATGAGGTCTAAACAGGCCAGAGAGAGCTCCAAACCTATCGGCACCATGCACCCGACATGGTTCAGTGGTATACCCTCGAAAAGAACTCAAATTCCTCGCTCCACACTCAATTTCTTGGTCTAAAATTGATGGAGGAGGTGTGCTAGGCAGTTAAGAACTTGTGTGCGGAGTTTGAAACACAACCAACACGAATTGAGGACAAATTTTGCAATTCCTTACCTCAAGGTCAGTTTCGGCCGCCCGGGAGAAAAACTTGAAATTCTCCCTCTGTGATCAATGGCTTGGGCTGAGTTTTGGAGGTGATCAACTCGGCTTGTAGGTGCACCTATGGGGTGGCTTTCTTGGGCATGATCACCCTGGTTTGGGCTGGCCACGACGACCAGTTCGGTTTTTCAGTTTTTACCCGAGAGCTGCAGACCTTTTGCTGATTTCCGGTGCTAAGGAGCTCGGGGCCTTGGGGAAAGTTGCTGGCCGGCTAGAGCACCCTTGGGCGCAGCCTTTCTCTGTTGGGAGCTCGGGAAAAAGGTTGCTTGGTTGCTGTGGTGATCGGGAAAACGCAGAGCGCACGGGCAGCTGTGTTCTTCTGTTTGAGTGGGTGAGGGACATGTGAGCAGGAAAGGAGGACTTCGCTGCTGCTGCGTGTGGGAGAGATAAGGGTGAAGAAAACCAGCTGAGAGCAGGAGGTGGCACCAAAACTTCACCCCGAAGTCTTCTTCCGGTGTGCTGTCAGGAGCTCCAGCGAGAGAGGAAAAACAGAGGCGGTAGAAACCCTGTGTGTATGACATGTGGGGTCCACCTCTCCCTCTTATCCCCAATTCCTTTTTAAAATAGCAAACGAGCTCCAAATTTGATAAAATTTGGAGGACAGGCCAAAAGAAATATGAGGAACACAATGGTGCACTCAAATTTGAATTTCGGTGAAGTCGGAATTTGAAAGTGAAATTTAAATTCAAATTTGAATTTTCTCCCGTTTAAATTCCAACAAATAGGAAATCCTTTTCAAATGCTCTGAAAATTTGCCGGGCTATTATTGGATGTGTGGAGAACCAAATGATAGCTTTAGATCTCCGTGTTCGGGAATTTTTGCAAGTTCAAGTTTCGACTTGGAGCTCACACCGTTAAATTCAAAAGTTTAAATTCCCTCTCCTTTTCTCGGTGTGAACTGCAGCTCCACTTGCTAGAATTTTGGGATTTCACAAGGGATAGGTCTCACAGCTTTGTGTGAGACGTCAATATGAAACTCTTGGACTCTTCATGTTCCTGAGTTCATATGAAACGCTGATCCCTAGCGTGCATTAGACAAGTAAGTGGAGACCCCATCGTGTGGTCAGTAACGCGATAGTGTGTTCGTCTGGAATTAGCCCAGGAGGACATACGCAGCGCTTGCCATCGGCGTGCCCTGCAGGGCAGTAGGTGGTATCCGTTGGGTTGATAACATTCCCAACCGTGACGACCCGTTCATGACATACTCGGGTTCCCCGCCGTGTGGTGTTGAAACACGACCACGTACCTTGAGACGTGGCTTAACTCAAGGACAGACGTATGACAATGATACGGGCGTTTGTATTTACTTTCAATTATGGTACTGCCTGAAATGAAACAACCTGTGAGTGCATCACTATTGAGTGTTTTTCTGCAGGTATTAACCACGTACGTATCCCGTGTAGTACACGTGTGTGAGAGACCGTCTTAGTGCCACTGATAATACGGATATGCCGGTATAATCCGGTTTAGGATTTTTTTTTTTGGTGAGGCAACGTAGTGCCGACATATTCTTACGGTGCATCGACACCGTACTAAACATATAATCCTCTTCCCTATGAAGAAATGATTCATGAACTAACTTTCAACTAAAAATGGAAGTTTGAAACAAGTATTAGTTACTGAACTCTTATTTTGAGCTAAGATTCAAATGAGAGTATAACTAGGTGTCCAAGTTTTCAAAAACAGAGTGCTCTGTTTCTGGCAGGAATTCTTGCTGGACTTTAACAGAGCATAACTCTGAGTAGCTTGACCCAAATATGATGTATGATACAGTTCTGGAAAGATTTTCAAGTGCTCTACAATTTCTTTGTAGACTCCAGAGCAAAATCACACTTTAAGTTGGTGAAAAGTCCAGTTGAAGGCAAACTGTTCAAAACCAGGACAGTAGCAAAAATTTCTCTGGACCTTTCTGTTTTTAAGCCATAACTTCTTGTAGAAAAATCCTTAAGAAGCCTATAGGTACTTGTTGGAAAGCTACTGAAGTTTACTAAAACTTTGGTATTGAACTCAAGTCAAGAATCTGTTGATAACTTGAGAAAAATTTGGAGTTTGTGTGAACTGGTCAGGGTAGTCACGCTGATTAGTTTGGCGTACTTAAGATTTGTTTAAACATGAATGTGGTTATGCTTTCATAAAGTTCATGACATGTTCATGTTTTACTTATCTTTACTTACTTCTGAGATAGAATTTTGATTGACTCAAAATTTTGTTTCGTGCAGTATGGTACGCACACGTTCTCAAATGGAGCTTGGAGATTCAAGTCGAGGTGGGAATGACTCGAGTTCATCACAAGAGTCATCGCCGACCGGATTGGCTGAAATTATGGCGAAGATGAATGAAACTCTCCAAACTTTAGTTCAGCAACGCATAAATCGAGAAGCTCAACGTCACATGCCAACCCAGAGCACGTATCTGGATTTCTTGGCGACACAACCGCCGGTATTCTCTGAGGCGGCTGACCATTGTGAAGCAAATCACTGGTTACGTGTCATTGAGTCCAAGTTCGGATTGATCCAATGTGATAAATTTTCGAAGACTCTATATGCCGCTCAACAGCTTCACGGCTTTGCTGGAGCATGGTGGGCAGACTACCTTGTTGTGCAACCAGCAGGGCATCGTGTCACATGGGCGGAGTTCCAGGCTGCATTTCGTGCTCGTTTCATCCCTGCGGGCATAATGCAAACAAGCCATGATGAATTCTGGAACCTAAAGCAAGGTGACATGAGTGTTATTGAGTATGCGAAGGAATTCAATCGCTTAGCTCAATATGTCCCTGACTATGTGAAGTCGCCAGCCATGAAGGGTTATCACTTTTACTGAGGGCTGACCGCTAGGCTGCGATGTGAATTGGCTCAAGTTAGCCAAGGGAATTTGGATGAGTTTGTGAGCTGTGCTATCGCTCAAGAATATTATTCCAACCTCTACCTCAAAGAAAATAGGGAGAGGGACTCATCACAGGATGAAGACAATCATCTACCTCAGAAGTATCGGTTGGTAATCCGTTCACCTTCCGGTCGAGAGATTCCACAAGAGGTGCAATCATTCTGGGAGTGTGATGCCTCTTCTACTCCACAGAGGTCTTATTCACCTCCACCGCAGCAGCGACTTGTTTCTCATGCACCTCAGTATCAACAAGGTGCATCAGAATATTATTTCCCTCAAGAGGTTGAAGATGAACGAGGTGATTTCTTAGTTGAACCGAGTGCTGTCCCACTTCATATTAACAATGAGATCAATGTCAATGAAGCAACTGAACCGAGCAGCAACAATGTGTCTATGGGTCCAGTTCCAGCGAGCGATCTTGGGCAGCAAGGAAAAGCTATGTCCAAAGTGGGGACAGTTAATTATGTGTCAGTCGATGATCTTCCAAAGGGAGGACCTGTTCTTGCCGGCAGGTTCACTTTAAATGACAAGCCGGTTGTCATTTTATTCGACTCTGGTGCAACACATAACTTCATTAGCCGGGCAACGGTACTCCGAGATCAGATCTCCACCACTATCACCAAAGGTTCATACCTTATTCATTCGCCGGGTGGAGACATATCCACTAATGAAGTTGTCTCTCGAGCACCACTCTGTTTGGGTGAAAAAATTTATCCTACCACCCTCATTATTCTCAAAGACCAAGGAATCAATGTCATATTGGGAATATCATGGTTGACCTTCCATAAGGCTGTTCTGGACATCGAGAACAGGAGTGTTCACTTGGACTCTCCACTTCACGGGCATCAAACATTGTACCTCGGCGAAGCGGTTTCCAAAGACCCGAAAGTATGTAATGTCGAGGCTTGCAAGTTAGAAGACATTCCGGTAGTCCGTGAATATTCGGACGTGTTTCCTGAAGATCTTCCAGGCCTACCACCTGAGCGCGAGGTGGAGTTCAAAATAGAGTTGATACCGGGAACCACGCCGATCTCTCGGAGACCCTACAAATGGCTCCGAATGAGTTAGCAGAATTGAAGGAGCAACTCAAAGATCTGATGGACAAGGGATTTATTCGTCCAAGTTCATCACCATGGGGTTGCTCAGCTTTATTTGTGAAGAAGAAGGATGAGACGCTGAGGCTATGCATCGATTATCGTCCTTTAAATGTTGTGACCATAAAGAACAAGTATCCACTACCAAGAATTGATATTCTCTTAGATCAGCTAATGGGTGCTAAAGTCTTCTCCAAGATGGACTTAAGGTCGGGATATCATCAAATCAAGATTCGAGCAAAAGATATCCTGAAAACAGCATTCTCGACAAGATACAGACTCTATGAGTATCTTGTCATGTCATTTGGGTTGACCAATGCTCCGGCCCACTTTATGTATCTTATGAACTCGGTGTTCATGCCGGAGCTAGATCAGTTCGTCGTGGTATTCATCGACGACATCTTGGTCTATTCCAAATCAGAAGAGGAACACGCTAAACATTTGCATATTATGCTCCAACGACTGAGGGATCATAAACTCTATGCAAAGTTTAGTAAATGTGAATTCTGGATCAACCAAGTGCCATTTCTTGGGCACATTATTTCAGCAGAAGGCATTGCTGTTGATCCAAGCAAGATTGAACAAGTGCTGAAATGGAAGTCTCCAACATCAGTCCATGAAGTTCGTAGCTTCTTGGGTTTGGCGGGATATTACCGGAGGTTCATCCCGAGCTTCTCAAAAATCTCCAAACCTATGACGGAGCTACTGAAGAAGGGCATCAAGTATGATTGGAGCAAGCCGTGTGAGGAAGCTTTTCAAGCGTTGGTGAAACACCTCACAACAGCCCCGGTTCTAGCTCAACCGGATACAACCAAGCCATTTGACGTTTATTGTGATGCGTCCGGCATCGGGCTTGGTTGTGTACTCATGCAAGGAGGACGCGTGGTCGCTTATGGATCACGGCAATTACGGAATCATGAGCAACATTATCCAACTCATGATCTCGAGCTTGCTGCCGTGGTACTAGCTTTGAAGATGTGGAGACATTACCTCTTGGGAAATCTGGTTCATCTCTATACCGACCACAAAAGCTTGAAGTACATATTCACTCAGAAAGAGTTGAATATGCGACAACGGCGATGGTTGGAGCTGATCAAGGACTATGAGATTGAAATTCATTATCAACCGGGCAAGGCAAAAGTAGTTGCCGATGCACTCAGCCGGAAGTCTCATATGCATAACCTGACCATTACGCCGATAGAAGAGGAAGAACCAAGTCTCTACTTGGTTCCATATGGAGCTCTACATAATCTAGCTCTCATACCCACGATAAGAGAGGAGGTTATGGAAGCTCAAAAGAAAGACAAGGGCATGGCTCATATCAGAAGGAGATTGAAGAACGGGGAAATGAAATGTTTCCGGTTAGATGATGAAAACACTCTATGGTTCAAGGACCGGATAGTCATACCCCGTGATATGAGGCTGCGGAAGAAAATTTTGGATGAGCCTCACTTATCCAAATTTTCTATTCATCCGGGCAGCAACAAGATGTACCAAGAATTGAAGACTAAATTCTGGTGGACCTAGATGAAGAGAGAAGTTGCTAAATACGTATCAGAATGTGATACGTGTCGGCGAGTTAAAGCCGACCACATGAAGAAAGCAGGAACCCTACAACCGCTAAGAGTTCCGGCATGGAAGTGGGAGGATATTAGTATGAACTTTATTGTTGGACTACCTCTCACGGCTAATAAGCATGACTCGGTTTGGGTAATCGTGAATCGGTTAACCAAGTCAGCGCATTTCATCCCGGTGCATACGGGATACCATGCCAAGAAGTATGCGGAGCTATATATTGCAAGAATATTATGCCTACATGGAGTTCCCCGGACGATCATCTCTGATCGAGGCGCATTGTTCGTTGCTCGTTTCTAGGAGCAGCTACATGCATCGCCGGGGACCAAATTGATTAGAAGCTCTGCATATCATCCTCAAACCGATGGGCAAACGGAGAGGGTGAACCAAGTTCTCGAAGACATGCTTCGAGCATGTGCCATTCACCACGGTAAGCGATGGGACGATCATCTACCGTTGGCAGAATTCGCTTATAATAATGGGTATCAAGCGAGCATAAAAATGGTACCTTACGAAGCTCTCTACGGCTGGAAGTGCCGCACACCCTTGAACTGGTGTGAATCTGGTGAGAGAGTGATTTACGGGATTGATCTCGTAAATGAAGTTGAAGAGCGGGTACGGCTTATTCAAGCAAATTTGAAAGCCGCTCAGTCCAGACAAAAGAGCTATGCGGATAGGAGACGTCGTCCTCTGGATTTCCATGTGGGGACCACGTATACCTCCACGTATCTCCGATGAAGGGCATTCACAGATTTGGAGTGAAAGGAAAATTAGCTCCACGTTTTATCGGTCCCTTCATTGTCATTGAAAGGTGTGGACCCGTGGCATACCGTTTGGAACTACCGGCAGCCTTAGCTGGAGTTCATAACGTCTTCCACATATCTCAGTTGCGGAAGTGTTTGAAAGTTCCAACGGCGATTCTCACGAAGGCATAGCAGATCTGAAGCCGGACCTCACTTATGTTGAGCGACCAACCCGGATAATTGATGAGAAGACTCGCGAAACAAGAAATCGGACGTTGCGATTTTTCAAAGTGCTATGGGAAAATCACACGTCCGAGGAAGCTACATGGGAAAGCGAGGAGTATTTGTAACACAATCATCCGGAGTTGTTAGAGGCTTATACTTAGTAGTTGTCCTCTCCATTTTGTCCTTAATCATGAATCTCGGGACGAGATTCAATCTCGGGACGAGATTCTTTTTAAGGGGGGAGTATGTAAAAGTCCCAAAACTTGTAAATAGAAAACTTGAGCTATGAATAAAGTTGAGTTTATATGCAAGAAATGGGACCTACAAAAACTTTTGTATACTCATGAAAGTGTTGGAATGTGCAATAAAACTTTGAATTCAGTTTGAACTAAGAGGTGCACTTCAAAAAGAAGAAGGGCATTTTCAAAAGAGGAAAAATTCAAAACTGTTGTTTGAAAAAAGTGTATTTGCAATAGCCAACTCAAGAATCAGGTGGCATATCTGAGTTCCTCAGGTTCAAATTATGAGGGAGACCAATTTGGAGGAAATTTGGAGGTGCTTTGATATGATATCAAAGGAACTTGTAAAATTCATCCAAATTTGAATTTAAATTTGAAACTGTGGCATAAATGGTCAAATGGCAAGATGGCCTTTGAATTTGGATCCCTCACAGCTGAATTTACAAGGTGTCAAAATTTGGAGATCTTTTGGGGGCCAGTGAGGAGCTGTGGGACCCACATGTCATGGACTGAAGTGGAGAAGACTTTCAACCGAAGCAAACCGTTTGGCTCTGTTCAGATCCGAGCTCGATCGAGTCGGTCACAGAACGCCACCGCGGGCGTTACCGCCACCTACTGCTCGAGCTGCCCCCCCCTCACGCGCGGGCGCCAGAGGCGGTGCACCCAGCGCCTATCTCTCCCACCGAAGCAAACACGAAGCCTCTTACTCGTACACGTGGCCTTCGTCTGCTCTCGCGCCCAAACAACAGCCACCGCTGCCGCATCCGTTCTCAGCGATCCTAAGCCGGCATCACTCCCCGACTGCTCAAGCGATCAACACGAAAAAGGAGCACCAGCGTGTGCACAAGAGTTTCCCCAGCTCAGCTCCGGCGTTCGGGGCTGCTGTCGGCCGTATTTTGAGGATCAGCGCCGAAGCCGAGGTGCAACCGGTGGAAACCGACGTCGGGCTCTCGTGGGCAGCTCACACCGGCCAGTTTCACAACTGAAAGAGAGCACCCCAAGGCGCGCCAACTTCCTGCGCTGATCCTCTCCAAATTTCAGAGCAATCCGTGCGACGTAGCTCCGGAATTTCAAGTTTTCCCCTCAGACGAGGAAAACATACCCGCGGGTAAGAATTGTTGAAATTGACACTAAATTTGCTGTTAAAGCTGCTCATTTTGCACAATCAGGAGCTAGAATGGATAGGGAACCTTTTTCCTTCGCAACCCAAGCTTAGAATTGAGCGGTTGCACCTAATTTCGAGTTCTTGCTTCGGCAGCCATGGCGGGAACGATCGGGTGCTCGGTGAAGTCCTAGTAGCCGTCGTTCCCGAGCTACTTTGTGGCCATGTTGAGCATCTTTAGGCGTCACTGATGCTGTAGAGCCGACCCCTTGGGGTTGTTGTGGGCTGAAGCGATCGGTCATCGGCGCCGAAGCTCCACCGATGCCGTTGCACGCCGCCGACCTGGTTCCGGGCTCCTAGAGCGTGGGTTGACCCCCTAGATGAGTTCCTCGTCCCTGAAAACCCCCGGGCAGCGAGTAGCAGGCCTAGAGGCGGCCGGGAAGCCAGATTCTGATGCTCTCCGGCGAGCTCCGGCGGCGGGGTCGCGCAGGCGTCCAGAGGTAGAAGACGAAGGCGTCAGGCCCACTGTTAGTGAGGGGAGGACCGGCCAGAATTTTCTGCGGAGTCGGATCCTTTGCGACAGCGCGGGAAATGATACTGTGGCCCCGTGTGGTTGTCCCCAGCGCATGACACGTGGTCCCCTGGACCCACCAGCTGGGTTTGAACATTTCCCGAATTAATTTGAATTCCAGATTTGGTTCAAACTTTAGGACCTCATAACTTTTGATAGGAAGCTCCAAATTTAGTGATTCAAATTGGGTGGAATTCAGGATAAAAAACCCTCTCCAAATATGCAACCCAATTTGCATGAAAATCAATAGAAAATTCTGGAAAATTCTTTAAAGCTTTTCAGCAAAAGAATTTTTGAGGGAGTTTGGTTCATCCAAAAATTTCCAAATTTTGCCAGGATATTATTTAGGATGTTAGGAGACTCCTGTAAAAGTTTCATCTCATTTGGAGTTGAATTATTTAGGGTAATTCTAAATTCAAGTTTCTGTATTCAAATGAATACAGAAACATTTTCAGGAAATTTCCAAAACTTGGAAATTCAGTTCTGGCCATTCCTTAGCTCCAAAAATCCTAGGAAAATTCAGGAATACTCCCTGAGCTATGTATGAAATTATGGTTCACTTGGATTTGCATGAAAGTGCAAGTTTAATCAGAATTAATTCCTTTATGCCTAAATGCTTAGGGAATTGTTCTGGGTGACCTAATCAGTGAAACATTCTGAATTTTGGTCCAGAGGACTTTCTTGTGACAAGGAACTCACAAGAAAATTTCCAGCTCCATTGGAGCCCTGGATCATTATGTCCTGTTCAACCTCATTAGTTGATCCCCACCCAAGTGATGAAGCCCCACTCATCACTTGATCCTAGTACTTAAACACCAGCCCAGACCACTAACACCAGTTTTATTTTAAATTATTAAACAGGGTTCCAGTTTTAAAACTTGTCCTTAACACTTGTTAGCAAATGTTTTACAATTAACTATATATGCATGTTCATAACGTATAGTACTTAAACGTGGAAGAGTGGAGGAAAGGTGAAGCTTGGATCAAGGAGCAGGAAGGCCAGTGATTAAGATTCCAGTCATCACCAGCAACTAACTTCATCTTGTCTGACTTTAGTCACCTGCAAAACCAAGGCAAGCCCCGGTTTGCATTTAAGTTGTTTTATCAAGTTTTTCCTTTGTTCATCACTATGGGTCAAGGTTTGTATGTGCATTAGGTCGAGGATGTTTTATACTCCACTTGCATAACCCAAAAAGAACCCTGGGACCAAGGGTAGCATGGTTTCATCGCTGTAGCATAAGGTTGTGCTAAATAGACTAGGACATCCGGTAGAAGACGAGTAGTTGGAATCTACTCGCGAGCTTGTTTTTAGGATCACATAAGTGTTGCTGGTAAGAGAGGCAAACTAAAGTTTACATTTCTAAAGATGAGACCGGACAGGAGGGTTAGGCAGCGACAAGACGAGGTCTTGGTCGAGTAGCTCTGCCCGTGTCGGTCAAGGACCGAAGCGTATGCAGCCCCGCTGAGCAAGTATTGAGTTGTGTACCGGATGCTTACTGATATATGGGAACCAGGAAACCGATGTATCAGGTTCACTGGATTGTAGAGGCATACCACATCGTCTCGTTAGACCTACGAGCCCGAGACGGCGCGACCGGTTCTACAGTTTAGTGGCCTGCAAAAGATTGCCACATACGATGTAATGAAGGACGCCAGAGTTGGGTCTTCAGAGGCGGGCGTATGTGTCGAGTTATCCGGGTAGTGTTTGATTCGAATCACCGTTCCTCGCGGTTATGAGTACCGTTTGCTCACTGTGTTGTGACTTAGTAAGCAAGTTGTGTGGGAACAGTTTGCAAAAGTATAATTGCTGCTATGATTATGTTAAACTGCCTGAGAATCTTGTTTGAAGTAGAGATAGAGCAAACTAAATTTATTTTTCACCTTGGGACAAGTAACACTGGAATGAAGCGTTTCTTGTTTGATTGTGGAGTTCCAATGTTGCTGGGTGCAAGGTCACTACTATTATGGATAAAAATCTGAAAGTTAAGGATGAACTCGTAGGCGAGTCTTTTCGCAAATGACAGGTTTAAGTCTTAGGTTACTTTCATGTAGAGTTGCATGTCTTAGGAGAGACGGTTAAGTCTTGCTGAGCCTTTGTGCTCACGCTTGCTATATAAGTGGTTTTGCAGGTAACCCTCAACGCTATAAAGAAGGTTGTCCGGTGAGACTCGGGGACTTCCGAGTCATGTCACACTTGGAGAACCTAGCCGCTGCCATGTCTTCGTGTTGCTAGCGAGAGGAGTCTGCGGGCTGGATCTCTTCTCGAGTGCCCCTTAGATATTCATCATGAGCTGTTTATAGACTTCCGCTGTAGCTATTTTATGTAAATTATTTACAAAGAATAATTGTAAGCTTCCGCTTTTGATTTATATAATATTGTGTTCCTTATATGTGTGCTGTTGGGTGCCGCATAACACGGCACCACCCAATGCGATTCCTCGGGCGAGGCGGCACGGCCCCGTGATGGAGGTCGGGCCCTCTCACTGCACATGAATAAACAACCAATACTTCCGAGCACAAGTCCTCGACTTGACTCTCGTTAGTTCTAAAACTACAACATCTTACGTGAACACCTCACATAAGCATGTTGTAAACCATAGAAAAATGATATCAGCCATAACCACCAAAACACACTAAAAACTTAGTAAAATAATACTAAGCAAACTTTCCATAAGAGTAAAACAAGTTCGAAACATTGAAAGTTAACCATTGCAATCAAGCTCCGAACCTTACCAAAGCTAACCGGACCTTGAACCGGAGCTTACCAAAGCTAGTCGGACCCAGCGCCAGAGCTTACTAAAGCTTAGTCGGACCTAGCACCGGAGCTAGCAAAAACAAGTCGGACCTTACGTCGGACCTTGCCGGAGCTACCCAAAACAAGTCGGACCTATCGTCGGACCTTGCAGGAGCTCGGACCTAGAGTCGGACCTTGTTAAAAAGGTGTTTTGGTAATATTCAAAATTTTTATCATCAAAGCCAATGTATTCAACACAATAGGTCTCACAATCTCCCCCTTGATGAATGCATTGGCAACACCACTTAAAATCCGAACATTGGCTTATTCACATGAAAAAGTTTTGAAAACAATTTCTCCCCCTTTGTAAATAAGAAATAAAATAAAAAGAAAAACAAAAATACCAAAAATTCTCCCCCTGAGAAGAATCGTGCCAATGAATGTGTGCAATGTGTGATCAATTTCTCCCCCTTTGACAATGTATTCAGCAAGGTACAAAAGAGAAATTTTAATTTGTTATGAGCACATTATAACATATACATATAAAGCAAAGCTCATCCAAATGATACTATCAAGTAACTTACACTAACACATCAAAGGGATACATAAAGTAGTGTAAGTCATGCTAGAGATAAAGTGTAGTTTTCAATTTATGCAAGTCATGATCTCACAAACTTAACTATTTCAAGATCTGAAAGCATGACACTTGTTGCTGCATTTTATTTAACATTTAAAGCACAAATTTTGATCTTATGACATTTGCAAGAGATTATATGCAGAATCAGCCTTATTCTAACCAACCAAGCCAAGCCTATGTTATTTGAGAGTCAGAAGCTTAAGGACATGGTTTTAGTCATATACAACTCCTTTCAAGTTCATATCTAAGTGCAATGATAAGCCATCTCAAAAGAAGAAGTACGATGCATGCATATTCTCTTGATCTTTTCTTATTTTTTTATTTGAACATAAAAACTCAATATGTGAGTTGATTACTTGATTAATTCTTTATGATTAAAAGCACTTATGAGCATGCGATAAGTTCAAAACAGCAAGAAAGTTTGACCATGACCAGATTTAGTGTAAGTAATTATTTCAATTACTAGACATGGTAAAAACTACAAAATGTATAACATGAGTAATGTAGTAAGAACTTTCAGCATGAAAAAGGAATCACAAAGTCATATATGCATGAAATACTATGCTCATATTATTTTAATTTCAGATTCACATATAGACTTCCCAAGTTTCAAAATTCTCCCTCAATTTAAGCCATGAGGATGCATAACCCCTATTTCACTATGAATGTAACAAAAACGAGTGAAATCCAAAGGTTTTGTAAAAATGTCAGCCGATTGTTGTTCGGTATCTACATGGTGAAGCACAATTTTCCCTTTTTCGACATTATCACAGAGAAAGTGATACCTAATATCAATGTGCTTAGTTCTCGAATGTTGCACGGGGTTTTTAGCAATGCAAATGGCACTAGTGTTATCACAAAACAGTGGAACACTATCTAGATCAACCCCATAGTCCTTAAGTGTTTGAACAATCCAAAGAATTTGTGAGCAAGCACTAGCAGCAGCTACATATTCAGATTTGACTGTGGATTGTGCAACTGAACTTTGTTTTCTAGAGGACCAGGCAACAAGTGAATTACCGAAAAAATGACAAGCACCAGAAGTACTTTTCCTATCAATCCTACAACCCCCAAAATCAGCATCGGAAAAAACTTTCAAAGTAACGGTTGAGAAAGAAGGAAGAAAAATGTCAAATTCTTGAGTTCCATGTAAGTACCTGAGGATCCTTTTGACGGCTTGACGATGTGAAGCACGTGGAGAGGCTTGAAACCGTGCACAAAGACATACGCTGAATTGTATGTCCGGTCTTGATGCCGTGAGATCCAAAAGTGATCCGATCATGCTTCTATATTCTTTTTTATCAACGGGATCACAATCTTCATCAAGTTCAAGTATTGTTGTTGTTCCCATTGGTGTCCGAAGAGGCTTGCTTTTGTTCATGTTGAAGTGCCTTAGGAGATCTTTTGTATACTTTGTTTGATGCACAAAGGTACCCTCCTTGGTTTGCTTGATTTGCATCCCCACAAAGTATGTGAGTTCTCCCATCATACTCATCTCAAATTCTGAACTCATCATAGCTAAAAACTTGGACACAAGATCATGAGAAGCACAACCAAAGATAATATCATCCACATACACTTGAACGAATAATGAGTCATTGCCATGCTTAAGCACAAAAAGAGTTTTATCAACCTTGCCCATGTTAAACCCCTTTTCAAGTAAGAATGTTTTTAACCTATCATACCATGCTCTAGGGGCTTGTTTGAGACCGTACAAGGCTTTGGACAGTTTGTAAACATGATTAGAAAAATTTGGATTTTCAAAACCATGTGGTTATTTGACACAAACCTCCTCATCTATGTAGCCATTAAGAAAAGCACTTTTAACATCCATTTGATATAGCTTAAAACCTTTAGATGCAGCAAAAGCTAACAAAATTCTTATGGCTTCTAATCTAGCAACAAGAGCAAAAGTTTCATCAAAATCTAGACCTTCAACTTGTGTGAAACCTTGAGCAACCAACCTAACCTTATTCCTAACCACAACACCATCCTCACTTTGTTTATTTTTAAACACCCATTTAGTTCCAATTAAAGTGTGACCTTGAGGTGGAGGTACAAGTTTCCAAACATTATTTCTTTCAAAATTTTCTAACTCTTCTTGCATGGCAATAATCCAAGATTTATTAGTGAGTGCGTGTGATATATCTTTGGGTTCAAAAGAAGCAACAAAAGCAGAATGAGCATGAGAATTAGGGTCGAAAAACCTGGATCTTGTAACTCATTCATGCAAGCTTCCAATAATTTGTTGTGGAGGATGACTTTTGAGAATCCGGAGGGGGGTGGACACTTCACAAGCTTCTTCTTCTTCATGTTCATCACAAATAGATGAGCTTGTGACGTGAGGAGGATCTGGACCAGCAATGGTGGTCGTCAGTGCTGGCTGTGAATCAAGATCAGGAGCTGGAACAATGTCATTAGCTGCTGAATTTTTAGGCAGCAGCACCACTTCTTTCTCTTCTTTAACGAAAATACTCTCCCCCATGCAGATATGGATCAGGACCTGCAATATTTGAACTAGTACCTAGGCTAGCTTCATCAAAAGAAATCTCACAAGTCTCCACAATTTTGTTAGTATCAAGTAAAAGCACACGGTAGCCTCTAGTATGAGATGGATAACCAAGAAACATGTCATCAACAAATCTAGCTTCAAATTTATCAAGATTACCATGTTTTTTAACAAAGCATTTGCAACCAAAGACCCTAAAGTGTGTGACACTAGGCCTATGTCCAAACATGAGCTCATATGGTGTTTTACCTAGCTTAGCATGCAAGAAAACACGATTTGAGACATAACAAGCGGTTGCAATTGCATCAGTCCAAAATTTCCTAGGAGTTTGATATTCATCAAGCATAGTCCTAGCCATCTCAACTAAGGTTCTGTTCTTTCTCTCTACAACACCGTTTTGTTGAGGTACATATGGTGAAAAAAATTGATGATCTATTGCATTTTCAGCACAAAAGTGATCAAACGATTGATTTTTTAAATTCGGTTCCATTATCACTTCTAATTGCTCTTAAAGATCCTGGGTGATCAATTGATAATCTAAGAAATAAAGTTCTAAAGTGACTAAAAGCTTCATTCTTAGATGTCATAAAGTAAACCTAAGAGTATCTAGAATAGTCATCAACAATCACAAGAACATACCATTTACCTCCGAAGGATTGAACACAAGAAGGTCCTACAGTGTCAAGGTGTAAAAGTTGACCCGGTTCAGTTGTCATGGTCATTGTGAGAGGAACATGTGAACCTGCAACCATCTTAGCATGTCTACAACAAGAGCACACAATTTCTTTGTCCCCTTTAAGCTTAGGCAGCCCACGTATGTGATCAAGAGCACTAACACACGTCAGATGATCAAAGCCTACGTAACCAAGTCTACGATGCCAAAAATATAAATCTTTGGAATCATTTACAACTAGACATCTATGCTTAGAGGAAGACATATCAAAATCAGCTTTAAAAACTCTTCCAAACCGAGACATGTTAAAAATAATCTTACTATTTGAACCTACAACTTTGCAGTAGTTTTTATTGAAAATAATTTTCAGATTTTCATCTAGCAATTGTGAAACAGAAAGCAAGTTGTATTTCAAATTTTTGATAAGTGCCACATACTTCAAAGTGTAGTGATCATTTACTCTAACTGAACCCTTAGCAATTATAGGAGTTGAAGAATTATCGGCAAAAGTAACATTCTCTACACGTGACACAAAAGAGAGAGAGGAGAACCATTCTTTGTTACCGGTCATGTGGCGTGAGCAACCTGAATCCATAATCTAAATGTTTTCCTTCCTCAAGCGTGTAACCTACATAGAAGCACAATACGTCGATGACTCAATACTGGGGTTAGTTAAAACGCATTTAGGAATCCAGTACTAAGTCACACGATTTCCAGCAGGAATAACATGCGAAAGCTGAGATATAACAGCAGGTTTATGAGTCAAAGTTTGAGATTTTTTGTTCTTAACTACTTACCTATGAGGTGTTACTTGTGTAGCACGAAAATCAGTAGCTCCGGAGGCAAAAACAGAAAATCCGGAGGCAAAAACTGAAGCTCCGGAGGTAAACTTTGAATATTTCTGACTCATAACAGCAGGTTGCATGTTCCTGACATTCGGTTTAGTATGTGCAGCAAATTTTGCATGAGAGTTATAAGATCTAGCTTGCATTCTTTCCTTTTTATGTTGTTTTGCTAGTCTATAACAAAAATCTATGACATGACCATCTCTACCACAATAGGTACAATGAAATTTAACTTTGTGTTCATGTCTCGATGAGCATGCAGTATACTTATTTGAACCCGAATGTGACAACACTTCTGCAGATTTAAAAACCACTTCTTTTTGTTTAGGAACTGTTTGAATCAAACCACTTCCTAATGATTTTATAATTTTAGGTGGATGTTCCTTAGCATGAGCATGTGAATCAAAACCTAAACCAGTTTTATCATTGCAAGACTTGGAAGAATTCAGCAGCAAGTTTAGATTCTTATTCCCATTACAAAACCGATCTAATGTCTTATGCATGTTATCAAGTTTATTTGATAGATCAAGGCAATTTTCACATGAAGTTTTTCCTTTTAATTTGCAATTGGAACAATATTTAACTTCATGAGAACGTAAAGCATTGTTCAATATAGAAATTTCTTTCATAGCATTTTGTAGTTTCTTATCAAGATCATCGCAAGTTGAACAATGCAAATCAATTGTAGAACAACAAGCATCTTTCAAGTTTTTATCATTAATTGCAACACGCTTTTTGTTCTTTTTGATTTCAAGTTCAAGTTTATCAAGTATGGAGGTGTGTGCACTTCTTAGAGAGGACAATTGTTCATATATTAAATCACATGAGGAACAAGAATAATCACTACGAATCAAGGATTTTAAACGATTAATTTCAGATTCTAGTGACTCAATTTTAACAGCATTGTCCCTAAGCTTTTTGTCCTTTTTCTTAACAATAATAGTGGCACGAGAAATAGCATCACACATTTCTTCGCAAGTAGGACATACCTCTTCGTTGTCACTGTTGTGTTCTGCATCCTCCATACTTGATCTTGATTTGCCCGCCATGAAGCACAAGTTTGCCACATCATCTTCATCTTCATCACTTCCAATGTCTACATCACTCGAGCCAAGTTCTTGAAGTGCAGTGATGAAAATGTTTATCAGTTTGTGTCCTGTAAAACCCTTCTTTTTCTTGTTGGTGTTGCCAAAAGAGGACTTGACTTTATTCTGCTTTTCATCACGGTTAGAAGGACCTGAAAGGTTAGAGCAATCTGTACGAAAGTGTCCTGTCTTACCACATTCAAAGCATCGTTGAGGTCCGGAGCTTCCTCTCCTTCTAGCTAGTTCTCACATTTTACAATGCTTTTGAGAACCTAGTAGAAAGAAGTACTAGTTATTCCTCTGGAAACTCCTCAACCTGTTCCAGGGTTAGTGAAGACAGCAAAGCAAGTGTATTGCTAGATGATTGGCCGGAGCTAAGCATATCACGTTGTGAGACAAATGCAATAGTCTTATTTGGGTTTTTATGTGATATAATGTCAATTTCATGAGTTTTTAGCTTAGAATAAAGCACATCTAATGTAAGAGTACTCATGACAGTGGATTCACGTATGGATGTTACTTTTATCTCCCAAATTGACATGTCTAATGCACTTAGTAATTGCCTAGTATTTTCAGCATCTGAAAAATTAACATTGATGCTACGCAAGTTGCTGAGAATTTTATTAAAGCGGGAAAAGATGTCATCAATGGACTCACCGGGTTGCATCTCAAAGCGCATGTATTTTTTCTGGAACATATCATGTCTTACCTCCTTGATCATGTTGGATCCTTCGTGGTAGTCACAAAGTGCTCTCCACACATCGTACGCTGATCGGAGGTGTGCAACACGGTCGAAGTCGCTCTGAGTTAGTCCTTGTATGATCAAGTTCTGAGCCTTGTTGTTATTGTCGACATCTCTCATGTTTTTAGCCGTGACTTGATCGTTTGAAGGCACATAGTAAGGCTTGTACACCTTTTCCCATATTGCAAAGCCTTGCGCCTGGATGAAAGCTTCTATGCGTGCCTTCTAAACCTGAAAATCAATACCACTAAACACACAAGGTTTGGCGGAGTATTTCTCCATGATGATTAGTCAAAACACGTGCAAATCACAAAGATTAGAGCAACCTGGCTCTGATACCAATTGTAGGATCGAAGTACACGTGTAAAGCTACCAGAGGAGGGTAGTCAAAACACGTGCAAATCACAACGATTAGAGCAACCTGGCTCTGATACCAATTGTAAGATCGAAGTACACGTGTAAAGCTACCAGAGGAGGGTGAATGGTAGATAAAAACTTTTCAGCGGAAGCAACAAAACACCCCTCAGTAGAAAACCGATCTGTTAAAGAAACCGTGTGTGCGACTAATCTAAACATGTTAAACTGTTATAAAACTAGTATAGATTGTAGAGAATCAAGTCATGAAGACGTCACAACAAGAATCATGAAAATCCGTTGAGAGAAACTCAAGTTATGATCGAAAGATCGAACAAAGGTCAATCTGTCCTACGCGAGAAAAACAGTTCTGGAATACTGCAAAGAAACTCGTGTAGATCAGAAACCACAAATTCTATAACCGTGAAATTTTCACAGGTGATATATAATCAAGTTGTGAAGACAACTAAAAAGAATCACATTAATTGGATCTGTAAAACTTGAGTTATGATAAAACCACCGAAGCAAGGTAGTGCTGAACAGAAACTCAACGAGAAAAACTTGTCTGAAATAAGTCGGACGAACAAGGCACAAAAGTTCCTTTAGAATACGAATTTTATTTATCAAAACACAAGAGGAACAGCCCCAAATTCGTGCACCATGAGCTCTGGCCTCCCTTGCTTATATAACCAGCCCGAAGGCCAACTCAATTTAAACTAGGACTCCTACTCCTACTTGGATTCAAACTGTAACTTTCCAATACTGCTTAGGACTCTTCTATACGCAGATAGAAGCAATCTTAAAACCTCCAAACACCTTAGGAACGTATCCCACATTCCTAAAATAACTCAAATTCGTGACCCACATGAAATCCTATCATAACCAACTCAAAACTTTCCATATTTGAGTCAAACACGACTCAGCCGCAGCCTAAGTCCATAACCTAGTCGGTTGGACCTTTTCGACCAATTCTTTACGTCCACATCTCTTCATCACGCCTTGGAACCATGCAGCCACGTCCATTCACTCCTTGCACACGTGCAAACATCTTCCAACGACGTCCAAGATACCTTCATATGCATTATTCTTGATTCAAACATACTGCGCAACCTCCGGATCAACTCAACCACAATTCCTCCCGAACTTGGTTGTTGAACCTCATCTTCTCCCTAAGACTAGTTCAATGGATACCATCACCAGCCATGTCTTGAACTCAAGAAACACCTGCACATGAATAAACAACCAATACTTCCGAGCATAAGTCCTCGACTTGACTCTCGTTAGTTCCGAAACTACAACATCTTATGTGAGCACCTCACATAAGTATGTTGTAAACCATAGAAAAATGATATCAGCCATAACCACCAAAACACACCAAAAACTTAGTAAAATAATACTAAGCAAACTTTCCATAAGAGTAAAGCAAGTTCGAAACATTGCAAGTTAAAAGCAGAACCATTGCAATCAAGCTCCGAACCTTACCAAAGCTAACCGGATCTTGAACCGGAGCTTACTAAAACTAGTCGTACCCAGCGCCGGAGCTTACTAAATCTTAGTCGGACCTAGCACGGAACTTACCAAAGCTAGTCGGACCTAGCACCGGAGCTAGCAAAAACAAGTCGGACCTAGCCAAAATAAGTCAGACCTAGACAAAGCAAGTCGAACCTTACGTCGGACCTTGCCGGAGCTACCCAAAACAAGTCGTACCTATCGTCGGACCTTGCAGGAGCTCGGACCTAGAGTCGTACCTTGTTAAAAAGGTGTTTTGGTAGTATTCAAAACTTTTATCGTAAAATCCAATGTATTCAGCACACATAGGTCTCACAGCTTTGGGTGAGATAGAGGGGAGCTCGGCGCAGCCTTCCAGTGGCTCGGTTAAGAGAGGCGCGCTGAACCCGCCGGGCGCCGGAAGACCGAGCGGTTTCTCTGCCGCGGGTGAATTTTCAGCGAGCAGCGTGCACAGGAGAGGAGCTGAGCTCGGTGGAACGCGAGAGGAAGTGGAGTGGAGCATTTTGTGATTTCCTCTGAGGCTTTAAGGCGTGGAGGAGTGATCGAGAGGGGGGCTGCACGTCGACGCTGGGGTGGCTGCTCGGTGGCGTGCAGGGAGGAAAAACAGGGAACCGACCGCCTCTTGTTTGTGGCTGACATATGGGTCCCACACTCTTTTCTCCCTCTCTCCACTGATTACCCCATTCTAATTTCTCCAAAATATCTCCAGTGATAGTGATCTTCTATATTTCGAATTTCTAAAGTTTAAAAGTGGGCTAGAGTTTGAATTACACTAAATTGGGTTGAATTTCCCTTTAAATTTAAATTCAGCCCTAACTTGGTGATAATCATCTTTAACCTCTTTTTGGCCCACATTAAATTCAGAAGCTTGCCAATATGAATTACCTCAAATTCAAAGCTATGAGGTTACATGTGTATTAATAATTTTGGCAGCAAATTTGAGGTGAACATTTGAGTTCACAATCTGAATTTAACCTCCCTCATGAACATGAGTACGTTTACACATGGTGTTTAAATCAACATTGGGTTAAAACATTCAAATGAATATTTGAGCCTGTTTTGTTGGACAACCATGTGCACAATCATGTTTAGAAAGTTTTTGTAAGTCCCATTTTCATGAACTTGAAACATCACTTTATTCAAAGTTCAAGTTTACCGCCTTTACATTCTTGGGACTTTTACAATAAGTATGAACTGGTGGTGGATCTAATGAGTATGAACTTGGGGGGTCTATCTCAACTCGATGCTTCTCTCTCCTTGTATAGGTGGTTGAGGGTCTCAGGGTGTATGCTGAGTTGGTTACATATTTTGATGAGTTTTTGTTAAATTCTATCTCTAACTTACTATATTTAATTTTGAGACGGTCATTTTCTTTCCTTATCTGATGAGTCGAAATAGTAATTTCCTATTCGACCCCATCTTTCATGCTAAGACTGTAAGTTAATCACACCTGAGTCACCCCCCTTTGTCACTTGGCTTTGAATTTAATTAAATATCTAAAACTGCTAGCAGTTGTTCATACTACAATGCTATTTCACGAGCTGAACTAGAAAACTAGCTCATGGAAATAAGTGGGGATGAATATTTTCTTAATTATTATACTCGAACAAATTGGACCCCTTTTATCGATATTAGTTGTTTTTCTTATATTTTCTGGAAGTGTCCTATTTCTCTTACTATCTTTCATATACTTGTAATATGACATGATGTATATGTATTACCCAATGCAATAAAATCATCAGACATCTCTAAAGGAGTTGCAGTAGTTTTCTTTTAAAAAAACAACATCTTGTTCTGCCCTTGCTGAAGAATGTTTCGACTTAACCCTTCGTAATATTTGTTCGTACTACAATGGTATTTCACGAGTTGAACTACAAAACTAGCTCATGCGAATAAGTGGGGATGAATATTTCCCTAATTATTATACTCGGACAAATTGGACCCCTGTTATCGATATTAGTTGTTTTTTCTTATATTTTCTGGAAATGTCTTTTTTCTCTTCCTATCTTTCATATACTTGTAATATGACATGATGTAGATGTATTACCCAATGCAATAAATCATCAGACATCTCTAAAGGAGTTGCAATAGTTTTCTTTTAAAAAAAAAACAACACCTTGTTCTGCCCTTGCTGAAGAATGTTTTGACTTAACCCTTCTTAATATTTGTTCAAACTACAATGGTATTTCACGAGTTGAACTACAAAAGTAGCTCATGCAAATAAGTGGGGATGAATATTTCCCTAATTATTATACTCAGACAAATTGGACCCATATGTTTCGTAGTTAGTTTTTTGGGTTCTGTTGTCGTCCTTAGTTTTTTCTTATCTTTTTTTGGAAGTGTCCTTTTTCTCTTCCTTTATTTTATATACTTGTGATAATTCATAATGTAAATGTATTACCCAATGTAATAAAATAATAAAAGATAAGGAGTTATATTTTTTCTTAAAAGAATATCCTGTTCTGCCCTTGCTTAAGAATGTTTTAAGGTAGCCCTTCTAAATATCAATGACTTCTCATTTGGAAATGAATGGCATACAGTCCATCACGAAACCACTCATCAGAATTGTCTTGCACATGGATATAGCTTCCAGCATAGTGCCATGGCCTCGGCCAGTTCCACTTGCTCTTTAAAAACCACTCATTCTCCGTGAGTCGTTGATTCCTTGATCCCATATGCCTCCCACTCCCAGAATATATACTCTACAACACTCGTCTTTCTCTCTTCTTTTGTTGATCCCTTGCCCACCGTCTTGTTGTATTGACGATGCCTTTGACTACTGCTGAAGTGATATACAGTAAGGAGTGTATAATAGCAGCAGTAGAACATCGAGAGACCAGTGATCGGCACTAGGCAGCCCTTTCTTTTTATGGATAAGAGATGACTGTAGTTTCATAAAATGAAATAGCATTCAAACTATCTAGAGTAATGTGAGTATCATCAGGCTGTACGTCAGTACCAAGAAATGAGTTAAAGTTTGCACCAAAAAAGAAATGAGTTAAAGTTATTAATTAATTCACACTTACTGTCCAACCCATACACCCAATCGTATGTTTCACAACTGCACACGAACCTTCTCTCTCCTCCAGGTCACCTCACACATAGCTGACGTGCTTGGCGCATGGTGCTTGCTCTCATGTGTGCATGAGCTTGAGGCTCAAAGAACGCTGCCACATCAACCTTTACTCGCCTGAACGACACCATGCTGGACTGGGAGGATGCACACCAAACTTAAATGTCACAAATGCTGAGCGATATTTTCTTCACTCTTTTCAACAACCGGACAATCTTACCGATTAAGTCAAAAGTAGCAAATAAATGTACCTTCGTTAATCGTTATTTTCTACTTTAGTTTCATGAAGCACATGATTATGTCACACGTGCATCTCTGGGGAAACATGGCAGAGAAGGGATAATGGCAATCTGTGATTGCAAGTATCCCCTCCGTTCCGAATTATTTGACGTTGATAAGTTCAAAATTGAACTAAACAGTATCAAATAACTCGAAACGGAGAGAGTAATTGAACCTTCACCTTGTGATGTGCGCGCCTAGCGAAGTTTGTAAATATGTGGATTTTAATTAATTTCAACAGATTCATCAATTAGTTTAGCATATGGTGAGGCTCGTCCACCTTAAAAAATGTGATCACGGCGTGTGCTGTACAAAAAAGATATGAAACACTACTTGCACAAAGCTATATAATATAGATTTCATTTTCCCATTAAACCCCATGACTGATCATTCTTTTCACAAGTTTTTGCCGGTAACCATGTTCTATGTATGTTATTTTTGAAAATTTGTAAAGTCACACCCAAGCATACGAATCAACGTTTATGTACACATGTGCCAAGTTGTAATATTTACTACTACTTTCTTTTACCTCTGTTATGCTTCTAAGAGAAGATCTCTCATTAGACAAGATATAAGAACACATTCATACTCTTATGCAAGAAAGAGGTTTATCCTATAAAACAAGTCTATGAGAACGGGATTGTCTGATCCAGCGTCAGGATAGAGATATCAGTGTTATTAACATCCACTTTGGGTCACTCGTAGCAGAGTCACACATCATTGACGAGGGGGGACTCTGGTTTACAGTGGCATGAGTCCGCAACAGATTTCTTTCATGGCCACATCGATATTGCCGATATGACAATGAAGACCCGTTATCATAAGCCAAACATAGTGAAAGGGGGCAACTTGTTTAGGTAAATTTTCCGGTACCTCCCAATTCCACCAGAGCTCAAGCTACATTCCAAAGAGGAGAGCATCTGCGGGCCAGAGTCTTAAGCACCCACCGGTCAACAAGCTGCTCCATTATAATGACCTCAGTTGACGACGTGGGAAAGGCAGATATATACTGGTCCTAAGGCATATATTGTACTAGTAGTTACACTTCAGTACTTCGAAAGAAGAAGCTGATGATTTAATGTATAATACCAGTAACCGATAGAGTACAATGCAAATTTTAATGCAGATTTGGGCGCTAAAACAGTTGGATTCAGTTGGCCGTATCTGGCCACATTAAAATGATCGTAGCTTAAGCCTTGAGGTGTATAGATAGGAAACGAAAGAAAACTTGTACGATAATTTCTGTTTACTACATAATCCCATGTGTGGTTGTATTCTTACATAAGTTTTTACTGGCATGTGTTTTAGCTTCTGTTGTGAGGTATTGGGTTCCAACAAGCATTTCTGTAAAATCAGGGATAATGCTGTTTAGAAAAAAAACAACCGAACCTTCAGCAATAGCGCACCCTTTATAAGTTTTTGCTGGGGAACAAGGCCGAGCCGGTAAAATCCGAGGCCACGTACGAAATGAGACCCATTTCTATAGAAAAATAAACTATAAACTTATAAATATATATAATATAATAATGTAGGTCTCATATTTTCTTTTGATATGAGGAGCCTTTTCATGATCAAATCACTAATGGGGCAATAAAGTTATGGGTAAAATACAACTGATTAGGGAAAAGAAATTTGTGTGCACACACGCAGTGGCGGATCCACCGAGGCGGCAGGTGGGGCTCCAACCCCCCTACTGTCCGCTAGACAATGAGTGTCCCATCACATGTTGTGCATAATATTACTATTGTAGTATACCACTTTGTGCAATTTCATTACAGATTGTAGAATAAATGTTTGTTAGTCTCTTACATGGGTCAATCTGTAATATTCTACAATGGTGACATTCAAAATATTTATTTCAGTATGACCTTTGTATTCAAAATGTTACAATAATGCCAAAATTGAGGGAGACATTCGAAGTCATGAAAATTTCTAATTATACCATATAAAAGTCAATACTTATAACTATTCTATTCTCTTTTAGATTATTAGTCATGATGATTACTGGACCATCGACACATGTTTATGTTATACTTTATCTGTATGTATTGAATTGCTTTGAATATTTAGATTTCAAATTTATATATGCCAACATTTAAACATATATTTACTAGAGTATGTAGTTCAGGCGATGAGCAGGCGTAGCTTGGGGCAGTGCAGGGTGATTTCCATGGGCAGCACCTCCACCATGGACCATGGTTGTTGCTTGGACAAATCGACGACTGCTTTTAATTGGGCTTGGACCAGATAAGAAATCGTGCTTGATCAGGACATGTGGAGTTCAGGTTTGGGCCTTCTGCTCAGCAGCTAAAAAGCTCGTGCTTGATTAGCATATCTGGATATGGGCCTTCTGCCGGCAGCCACAAAAACTCATGCAGTTAGCTAGGCCTACAGGTTGTAGCAGAGAAAAAATAGGGCCCCTAAAAAATGGGGCCCCTGTGCGGCCGCACAGGCCGCACTCCCTTGTTCCCGGCCTGCTGGGAATATGTTATTTTTGAAATTTATAAGGTCACACAAGAATATAAATTAACATACATGAAGGCTTTTGCATACTCCCTCTGTTATATCAAAATGTAAGAGATTATAGAGATTGAACAAAGTTCATACAATTAATTTGATGGTGAATGTTTAGCGAGTCGAGCTAAAATAAGGCCATAGTATTCCCTTTAACGCTACCGCTAGGCTTGCCTTGGGATGCTAAGCTCTCCCTTATCATCAGTCAGACTTCAAAAGCAACAGCTGCTAAGCGAGCAGGGTTGGACCAGGAATTAACTATGACTATGAGAGCGGCCAAATAGTAAAACATCTCATGACGGGGCTAAGTCAAACTTTTTGCTTAACTACATGTCAAACTTACTTCTTCAGTAGCAGTTGGAGTAGAATGCGGTTAATGCAGATTTGGGCGCTAGCGTGTCTAGAACTCGCTGTCCCGCCCAGCACCTGCGCCTATCTGTCAAGTTTAGTCTGCCACCACCCTATGTTCCCCCTTGCATATTTACACCAGTAGCAAACCCTCTCGTTTCAATACCTGACCATTTTTTCCATAAGCATTCATGTAAAGAAAACTAGGCAATGCAAACAAGACTCCACCCTTAATGGAGGAATTTCACGTGGAATCTAGAAAGAACCAGGATAATTCTTGCCTTCTAAGCAGGCATTCCTTGCTACCCAACGGCTGCAGAAGATATTTTCTACCAAAGTCTGTCTCAACTCTAGAAGGCAAACCAAAGTCAGAAAATACATAATCATTCAACCACTGTAACTTTGTTTCACCTGGTTTCAGCCAAAGTACAAGATCACAAGTTTATATGTTCCTCTAAGATTAGAACAAAAAGCTCGGTATCAGCTATTCACTGCTACTAAAACTTCTTGGAGGTCTCTGCTCTTGGTAATGACGTTTCAATAGCACAGCACCCGACAATATGCTGCTCAGGATCTATCTGACTATCTGTACTGCTCCGGAAGTCGATAACCTGTCATGACTATCTTGTCTGCAAACATCTTGCCTGTCTTTGGCATGATATGCCAGTGCATTGTCAAGTTGAAGTCTTTGCCTTTCAAATTGCTTCCCTGTAACAAGATACAAAGGAGACATAAATAAACCATGAAAATGGTGTATTTGCAAAATGACTTTACAGACAGTTGTGTTACACAAATAAAAATTGACCCAAGCCTAGATCATGACATAGTTATCATCAAACAATAAAAAGCAAAGAACCTAAAATTAACTAAAAGATGATATATAGATCACACCAGCAATGGTCAATTTGTACTGATATAAATATTAGTTAGTAAGTGAAGACCAAAAGATAGCCAGTTGGACATGGGTGCGAGTCAAAACTAACTAAGGTGCACTCTTCCAAACACCATACTTGAAAACTAGTCTATATTCAGTTGTTAGCGGCTCAATTCCAAAAAGTTAGAAGTGAAGACCGATCAAAGGATGACCAGGTGGAAATAGGTGAGCTCAGGACAATAACTGTACATAATCTCAATGACCATATAAGAAAACTGGATTTTTACTTGATGACCATAGACTCGATTTGAAACTCAGTTGATAGCATAGTAAACATAAAAAATGGTCAACATGGTTCAGGAGCAGGCACTAATTATAGATAACCTATCTCATCATATTATATGCATAAACAGAAAAAAAAGATCTTAGATAATTCAGATTTCAAAATTAATCATACAAAAGTGAAAAATGACAACTTCCTCACTGATCAAATCTCATAAAATATTTAAATGCATCCAATTTAAGTGATGTGCTTGCCTGATCAATAAATCTGTATTTATTTGTGGTATGGATTAAAAACTCGGCGTGCTCCTTTGCTGGTATGATTCCATCCCATAGTGAAACCTAAGCATAAACCAAATATAATCATCTACATTATAACAATAGTGGAAAAACCTGAAATCCTGAATTACAATAGAATGGCAGCAAACAAAGAAAATGATTCCATATGATAGGAATTAACACCATCTTGGTTCAAATGGTCACCATGAAGTCATAACATGCATCACATAGCTTTGAAAAGCAGGCTAAAAAAGGTTATGGGGCATACTGACACCATTACTACAAGCTAAGAGTAAGTACAGGTCGCCTGAAATTGCACTACTGTCACCAGCAAAAAAATAATGCCCTTATAGACAGCAGTTGAATGTTTCTAGTATACACGAGCACCCATGGTGGCCCACAGGATCACGAGAGGAAATATGGAAAGCAAATCACATTGCTGAATTCAGAAGCAAAAGATTCCTGGTTCATTGTAGGTTTTCACAAATCTGTAGACATTCATAAATGTACTATGGTTCTGAATGCAACCTTAGACTAGAAGATTGAAGAAATTACACATGTATTTCGTCAAATTGTATGCTGCATTTCTACCTCAGTTTCTCCCATACAAGAATGATCACCGACAAAATTACCTGATTCAACGCATTCTGTGTTGTTTCATACTCAGCCGCCACAAAAACAAACACCTATAGTCACCCAAGAAAGTAATGTTGAGCATCAGAAACAGGGGAATATTCTCAAGTATTGTTTCGACAGGTTAAGTGATCAGGTAAATTAGAACAGTATCACAGGTGTCGTGAAACTACATACAAATTTATGGAATCAACCCTAAATACAGAGGCACAAAATTTCAATTCATTTCCATAATAACAAGTTAGTACTTCTTGTGTGGTGGATGATTATCTTCAAATACCTTTTGAGTTCCCAAATACTAAATCCAATGTTTCACTCTGGCTCACTTAAAAACCTGAAATTTCTCACATTATCTTTCACCTCGTTATCTTATCAACCTTCTACCACAAGCTGACATCATAGAGATTTTGGTAGTAACGTGGAGAAATTGAACACCAAGGATAAGGAGATTAGGCATCGGAAACACACATCACCTGTTTTGTGTTCCACGTGAACAGGGACGAGAGGTCGGCAGAAATGTTGAGCGTCATGCTAACCTGCGCCAACAACAGAAGGGATGGTCATCAAAATCCACGGAAATTCATCTCCCAAGGAATCTCGTGCCAGATTGGAATAGTTTCGATGATAGAAAAGGGCGGGGGGATTACCTCGTCGTTGCCGTTGGCCTCCTTCTGAAACCAGTTTATGTTCAGGATCTGCGCAGTTCAAACGACGGGGACAGCGTCATCACGACAAGCGAATCCAGAAAGCTAGAGTCTACGGCAGATCGAGGCGACCTGATAAGGCACGCCTCAGATCGTGCTTACGCAGAGTAGGCCGCGGGAACGGAACGGAGAGAAGCGGCGGGCCGGGGAAGGGGTAAGTGGCGGTACCTTGATGGAGGCGGTGGGGGCGGCGGAGTTGAAGTTGTCGGAGAAGGAGGCAGCGAAGCACATCGCGGCCAGTATCGTGACGGCGAACGTCGCCACCGCGTTCACCCGGTGGCCGAACGAATGCATCGTGCCTCGCCTCCGCTTCCCCTCTCACGGCGCTGCCTCGGTGATCGCCGGAACTGCTCCTTCACCCCCCGGCGCCGGCGTGCGGCCACACTTCAGTTTCTTTCCCCTTTGTTTTGTTCAGCTCCACATCATGGAACGGAGAGAACTACAAATCTCGCTGGTTCTCGTCCCGATCAGGACCCACACGTCGGTGACGGGAAGGAGCCTGACATGGCTACCGCTGATTGGCCGATGCACGTCACGGGAGAGAGTCAGAGTCATGACCCAGGTGGGCCAAACAGGCCCGCAGTTTCCTTGGTCCATGGAACAGTTCCACGTATTCCGTGTATATAAGAATGGGGCTGGGAAAAGAGATTGCCCATCTCGCCACGGCCTGGTCCGGTCCACGAAAGAGACCTGTGACTGTGAACGTGAAGCCGGCCGAACCGTAACCTAATCCCGGCGGATTTACCTGGTCGCGACTCGGGAAGACCCCATTTGGAGAATGTAATAATCCGCGCTAAATCGGCAACCGCCGTCGCTTCCACACCCAGCCACCCACCCACCCCTTTTCTCCATCGCGTCTCCGCTGTCACCACCACAAACCACGCGGCCACCGCCAACCGGGTTGCCGTGCTCCCGCACACCAACCACACGCGCCAAGCAAAGAAAAGGATCAGGAGCACCGGGCAGGTTGTCGTACTCCCCTCCTTTTTTCTTTACCACCTCGCCCACGCCACTGAATGAGAGGAAAGGAAAAGGAGAAGACCACGAGACGCTCGAGCTTCCTTAGCTGCAGAATATCGTTTGCCTGCTGGCGTCGCTTTGGCAGCCTGCTTGCTTGCGTAGCGGAAGGGGCTAGTAGACAGCAGGATCCGTTTGTTCGTTTATTCCGTTCCACGCGTCCCAACAATCCCCCACAGCGGAGATTCCCTGCTCCGACCGCGTCGTCTTGTTGGTCTCCGTCGTGTCTCTCTGGGCTTTGACTTGGGTTTCTCCTCCGAGGCTCCGGTCTTCTTGCGGGATTTGGTTCTTGGGGTTTAATTCCAAGCCAGGTGCGGTCTCGAATTCTTGATTTGAATTGGTCCGTTTTCGGGAGATTTTTATCCATCCGCCTCGGTTCCGTCGGGTTTGATAGTTGATTCCCAAAGGATTCGAAGCGTCCTGTGGTGGTTTCGGGAAGAGGAAAGGAGGAGGTTTGTGCTGCAGATTTGTTTCCGGAGAAAGGAGCGAGATGGGGAAGCCGTCGCTGAAGAAGAAGGGGGCCTCCAGCGGCGGCGGCGGCAAGTCCGGCGATCATGGGGGCAAGCCGGCGGCGCTCGAGCGCTCCGGTTCCAAGGTCCTCGACGGCGACGACGCCCTCTTCGTTGACATGGCGCAGGGGCACAAGGAAGAGGGCAACAAGCTCTTCCAGCGCCGGGACTACGACCGCGCGCTCCTCAACTACGACAAGGCAATCAAGCTGCTGCCCCGGGCGCATCCCGACGTCGCCTGCCTCCGCAGCAACATCGCCGCCTGTTACATGCAGATGAGCCCGCCGGACTACTACCGCGCCATCAACGAGTGCAACATCGCGCTCGAGGCGTCGCCCAAGTACACCAAGGCGCTGCTCAAGCGGGCGCGCTGCTTCGAGGCGCTCGGGAGGCTCGACCTCGCCTGTAGGGACATCAACAAGGTGCTCTGCTTGGAGCCCAACAACCTCACCGCGCTTGATGTAGCCAACAGGGTCAAGAAAACCATGGAGGAAAAGGGGATTGTGTTGGATGACAAGGAGGCCATGCCCACACCGGAGGAGGTGGTTGCTGATGCGCCGAAGCAAAAGCCGCGCAAGAAGAGGGCTGGGCGGAAGGCAGCGGCCCAGGCGGCAACCAAGACAGCGGCAGCAGCTGTGGAGGAGGTGGGGGAGCAGAATGCAGGGGAAGCTGGCAAGCAGGTGGAGGAGCCACCGAGGCAGGTGAAGCTGGTGTTTGGTGAGGACATAAGGTGGGCGCAGGTGCCGGCGAGTTGCAGTATGGCACAGCTGCGCGAGGCTGTCCGGGGCAAGTTTCCAGGACTGAAGGCTGTTCTTATCAAGTACAAGGACAAGGAGGGTGATCTTGTCACGATCACCAACCAGGATGAGCTGAAATGGGCTGAAGAGTTGGCTGAGCCTGGGAACTCACTTCGGCTCTATGTCACCGAGGCTAACCCGGAGCATGAACCTTACGTTGAGGATGGCAGCAGTGGAGCATTAGAGAGAAATGTGAACGGTGGTTCAGATAATGGAAGTACCAGGAACAATAGGCAGGATGAGGAAAGGAGCACAGTAACTTGTATTGATGATTGGATCGTGCAATTTGCTCGGCTGTTCAAGAACCATGTCGGAGTCAGCTCTGATGAGTATTTTGACCTTCATGAGGTTAGTATGAAACTCTACAATGAGGCGATTGAGGACACTATTACTACTGAGGAAGCCCAGGAGGTGTTCGAACTTGCTGAGGGCAAGTTCCAGGAGATGGCAGCACTTGCATTTTTCCACTGGGGTAATGTTCATATGTCTCGTGCCAGGAAGAGGTTGTTCTTGTCAGGAGACATCCCAAAAGAAGTGGTTCTGGAGCAAGTGAAGGAAGCATACGAATGGGCAAGGGAAGAGTGCAACAAGGCTGGAAAGAGATATGAAGAAGCCGTGAAGGCCAAGCCAGACTTTTTTGAAGGTTTCCTTGCACTTGCACATCAGCAGTTTGAGCAGGCGAAACTGTCATGGTACTACGCAATTGGTAGTAATGTGGATTTGGACACATGGCCTTCATCTGAAGTCTTGGAGATCTTTAATAAAGCCGAGGATAATATTGAGAAAGGTACAGAAATGTGGGAGGAAATGGAAGAACAACGTCTGAAGAATAGGTCCAAACCTAGCCAGGAGAATGTTGTGCTAGAGAAGATGGGCTTGGGGGAGTATATCAAGGATGTATCCACTGATGACGCTGCTGAGCAGGCATCCAATTTGAGATCTCAGATAAACATTTTATGGGGTATGCTCCTTTATGAGCGTTCTGTTGTGGAATTTAAATTAGGCCTTCCAATGTGGGAGGACTGTCTGATGGCAGCTATTGATAAGTTTAAACTTGGGGGAGCCTCAGCTACAGATATTGCTGTACTAGTAAAAAACCACTGTGCCAATGAAACCACCCAAGATGGTAAGAGATTTTGTCTCCTTTTGTATATTTTGTCATGAAGGATACCTTTTGTTTTGTTGATTGTTCAAGAGCTATGCAGAGTGTTCACTAAAATGTGCTGACTATTGGTTGCTACCCTTCATAGAAGACACATCAAGTTCTTTAAAATGGTTGCTAGAACTTGACTTTTGGGTTGTTCACCTATCATTATTGTTAATATAATATCTCTTGAACTTTTGGTGCACTTTTAGATCATCAGTGTTTAAAGGATCATTATTGTTATTGACATGTGTTTAGGATCATTATGCAGCTCATTCATTAACTATTAGTGGTTTAGCCGCATACTGTGCATTGTGGCCTTAGAATTGTGAGGCCATGTAGCCACATGCTGAAATTTAATTTTTGTTTATATGCTATTCTGAATACTTCCAAATCCCACTCTTTAAAGTCGTTTTTCGATGATCAAAAACTTTTTTTATAAGATTATCCCAATCGCTTCGTAGGTTTGGGCTTCAAGATTGATGAAATTGTGCAAGCCTGGAATGAAATGTATGACGTTAAACGGTGGCTGCGTGGTGTTCCGTCCTTCCGCCTTGAGCCATTATTTAGGCGGAGAGTTCCACAATTGCATACTACATTGGAACATATATAGTACTCATGACTTTGCTCTGAAGCATATTACATTTCAAGGCATTATTTTATCAAGGCCAAGTTTCTCTTCTAGGTGAGTAATTGTTATCTTCTAGTAGTTAAAGTTTATTCAACATGCACTTTATATTTTTGGTTCTTTCCTTTACTTGCATGAAGGGGGGCCTTGGCGCAGCGGTAAAGCTGTTGCCTTGTGACCATGAGGTCACGGGTTCGAGTCCTGGAAACAGCCTCTTGCAGAAATGCAGGGAAAGGCTGCGTACAAAAGACCCAAATGGGTCGGACCCTTCCCCGGACCCTGCGCAAGCGGGAGCTACATGCACCGGGCTGCCCTTTCTTTTTTTTTTCCTTTACTTGCATCCCTGCATTTACTGATGTTAAGTTTTTGGGATCACGGATCTTTCCATGGTATGCGGTTTCAAGGACAGTTGATTCACTTTGCTTTGAAGATAGTTTATGTTGATGTGATTGTGGTGCCACAAGTTTGTTTTGGCCATTCTTAAACAATATATATTTTTTAACCCAGTCAAGCACTAGGATACTTGAGCCCCAACAGGTTTGGTGCTGTTTCTATTATCAAAAGATGTATTCCCTCCGATTTTAAAAATTGACGTCAGGACAAGAACTCTAGTTCAAAATGAACTAAAATTGCTCTCCTAACAACAATTTAAAAACGGTGGGCAGAGCTGCTTACTGATTACACTCACATCTTTTGATATATAAACTTAATTCATTCTATTTGTACATTCATTGGAGGAGCAACACTGTCTTTTATCAATATATTAGATGTTTGGATGGACATGGTTGCTATCTAGAGTTTGACAGCAGCATATTTTTTGTGGGATTTACTAGTTCTACCTCTGGCATAAGTTCTGACGACAACTTTCAAAGACGATCTTAAGTATATTTAGAGTTTGTGCCAAAGTCTGCCACGCCAAGTGTTAGGCATGCCATAGTTTTTCTGGCTACTGTTTGGTTCTCTGCCACAACTGTGGTTTGCTTGTGTTATCCCACTTGTCGTTGACTCGTATTTTTGTCAAACTTTGCCAAAAGTGTGGTCACTGTGGTGAATAAACTGCTCACCACACTTTTGGCCAAGTGTGGCAATGTAAGGTAACAAACCAAACACACCCTTAATCACTATTATATCAAACAGTTCAGATTGTTTCAAAGTTAATGCATTTATGAAGGTTTATACCAGCTTGGGATTCCTTTAGAGGTAAAGATGTGATCTTTGCTTCAGTTATTTTTCTTGTCTTGCTGGTAGTCTCATGAGAACTGAGCAGCTCAATTCAAGAAATTACTACTTGTTTCAAAGAGAGTATTTGAGTGAATCGTATAGTTACCATGTTGCATGTCCCTTAAATTGGACCAAGTTAAATGGGGATTTATGATGCAGTTCAGAGTAGCTGACATATCTTGAATGGTTGTAGTGGGTGAAGCGGGGAGAACATTATGGCATGTATTGATCTCAACTTCTAGTTGGGTTACATTAGAAGTAACGAGTTCTTCAGAGAGCACTGATACATAAAGGTCATATATTGGAGTAATGAGTGCTTCATTCAGTTCAGGTAGCACTAGTTTATTACCCCTGCAGGCATTTTCCTCGTCGAAATGCAGCAGCAGCCTCGGTGGGAGGAGCCATTGGGTTTTGGGAGATAGATGGGCCAGAACTGGCTGCGGTTCTAAAGTATCACACGTGGTACATAGCAACAACAACTAGGGGGGGGGGGGGGGGGGGGGGTAGGAGGTATCGAGAAATTGTTAGATGCACCAGTTCTGGCTGCGATGCCAGAATATCAACAATGGAATGCAGCAACATCTTGAAGCGCTAGGATGCTGCCTCTTGAGGGGTCATATGATGTTCTAGGTAACTTTGTCAGGCTGTCTGGAAGTGGCTGTGATTCAAAAGTTCAATCAGTGGTCTTTTACATAAATTTCACATGACTCTTTGCAGTTGGTGTTTTTTAGTGCAAGGCCAAGGTTGTTCTCTACCATACTTTTGAGTACCATGCTATAAGTCATTGTTGATGACCTGAACCCATGATTGCTGCATTTAAAGACAAATAATGTGCCGCTATGAAATGTTTTTAACATCCGATGATCTAATGATCAGATTTAAATATTGCTTTGATTTACTTCTTTTTGCATCCGAAGTTAGTCTGGTTGTGATCACTACAATTTTATGTATTCAATGTATTTTCTTAGGAGAAATAGTCAATGTATTCAATCATATCATCAAGATTGTCCTTTGACCTGCCTTCACTGAACTGTGCTTTGATGCATCTGTGTAGGTCAATTGCTGTATGGGGATACATGGATTTGTTTCATTGCATTTTTTATATGTCGAAGAGTAGAGTCTGCTTCCCAATTGTGAAGCTGTTCATACAGCCTATTCATTGCACCAGGCTGATGGACCCTATGCGGTTGGCATATGTTAGTTCTTGTTTCGGTCTGATTTGTATTGTAATGTG
Organism: Neostapfia colusana; assembly: GCA_030760725.1. Classification (NCBI taxonomy): domain Eukaryota; kingdom Viridiplantae; phylum Streptophyta; class Magnoliopsida; order Poales; family Poaceae; genus Neostapfia; species Neostapfia colusana. The sequence continues at coordinate 12,260,677 of JASWHV010000020.1, forward strand.
CAGGAAGCTGTGCTTTGTTGTTGAATTAGTATTGCATACATATATCACATGGTACTCCATTTCTAGAGGATGGGTTGGGTGGCATCCTCCTTTTTTCGCTTGTACTTTTGGTTACATCTAGAATTTGTTGTTACCTAAATTTGAAAGAAAGAAAAGTCCAAAAAAAACAAAGTGGCGGCTGTTTCTTTTAAGCTGTTTTTGCTTCAAGGTTTTCACTTCCGTCAGAGGTCTGATGAGAGTTCTGTGCATCTGTGGGTACGGCTTTTTTGTGTCCCTTGCCCTGGGCAGAGTAGAATGTTGAATGTGTCATTACATATGAAGTTTAATTTGATGGATGTACCTTGGGTTGCAGTGGGTCAAATGTGTAAACCAGCAGCAGCACTGACTTTGGATGGAAATGCATGCCATATTGGCATAGCAGGGAGGACAATAGTAGAGTTTTTGCAGGCATGTGAAGGCCGACGCCGTATGTAGGAGAAGCAGCACTGTGGCCAAGGCCATAGCAAAAGATCCTTTGTCTCCAACCAATATGGCCATTGCGTTGCACCTGGTGGGATTCAATTTTGTCGCCTAGCAGCCTATAGTGTGTAGTTACGAGGTGATGAGGCAGCGGCCGCACCAGACACTTAAGAAATCAGATTGAAGAAGTAGCAAACACATGGAACGGAATGCATTCCAGCTGAAGTTTGGGTGGGACTTGGTGGCTCCAGGAGCAGCCCGCTGCCGTTCTCTATGTTGTTTGTCACGCCTGCCCATGGGCGCTGTTTGTGAAGATGGTGAAGAAGCTGTGCATGGAAGGTACTGCCCAAGCTTGGTAACGGTCGGAACAAATAAAGTAGTTGTAAGGAGGGTCCGATCCGCCGCTAGGCCTATGTGGGAGAGGCGATCGCCTAGGGCCCGGGGAAAATCTTATGTGCATATACATATATTAGTCCAGCAGCAATCTTTTCGGCAGTCTGTTAAACTCATTATTAGCACCTTAGCCTACAATGAAATAAAATCTTATATTCTTTGAAAGTTTTTCTCTAATGCTATTGAGTAGTCACTACAGCAAAGCACAACATTTACGACGGTCAACCTTAATTGCGACGATTTTAGGGTTGGCCGTCGTAATAAGGTGTTTACGAACCATTCGGCCCTCATAAGTAAGGTTTTATTTACGACGGCCAGATTTATTTACAATGGTCAAGAACGGGCCGTCAAAAATAAGATTCTTATACCCAGGCCCGAGGACGGTGCGCCGACCCCAAGCCCGATGGCCTGTCGCCGCGCCGCCGCCTGTCGCCGCGCCGCCACCGTCGCCACAGCCCCCGACGCCCCGGCCAAAGCCGCGCTCGGACCCGATCGCCGCCGCCTCCCCGGCACCCGGCGCCGCCGCCCTCAGCCCCTGGCCCCTACCCCTGGCCTTCCCGCGGCCTGCTGCCGCCTCCGACGCCGCCTCGAGACAAAAGCAAGTAATTTTTTATTTATGTAATTCATTGATTATTATGATAGATGAAACATCTGTTAAATAACATTTGTTTAGATAAAAATTGTGTTAGATGAAAATTAGGTTATATGAAAATTGTTAATTATTTGGTTTATTTTAGAATTTAGTTCTATATTTAGCTATATAATTAATTCACTACAGGAAACCGATATATTTTCGTGGGTCGGTGGCCCACGAAAATAATCCGTCGAAAATAAAGTTAATTTCGTCGGTGGCACACGAAAATACATTTAATTTCGTCGGCTTCAAGAGGCCCACGAAAATATTCATTTCCGTGGGCAGAAGATAAAGCCCACGAAAATAATGTACTGTTTTTTCGTGGGCCGCCTTCTGGCCCATGAAAATATGATCTGCTATTGTCGTGGGCCCTTGTGTGGCCCACGAAAAAACAGGCCTGTGTGTGGCCCACGAAAATAAGGCCCTGTTATTTTCGTGGGCTCTTGTGTGACCCACGAAAATACTGCTCGTTTATTTTCGTGGACCTTCTTTAGGGCCCACGAAAATAATGTTGCTCTATTTTCGTGGGCCTTTCTGTGGCCCACAAAAATAATATTGCGTTGCTTTCGTGGGCCACTTTTGGCTCACGAAAATACATTTAACACAGAATAAAATATTACATATTATTTAGTTCGAAGCACATAAAATAATACACACATAAAATAACAAATCAAACACACATAACACAGAACACGTAATAACAAATGCATTACGTCGTCGAAACAGTGTTCTCCATTACATTGTACACATACAATAAACATAAACGGACATATGTCACATTATTCATACAACCATTTTGTCAAAGCAACTCATATCACATGCACACATTTGTTTTCTAACAAACCAATAAAATTGCTCCGACACCATTTTGCTCGTCATTTCGCCGTTTTCCTGTATGAAAACAAAGTGAAGAATATGACTTATAGATTGAAATAAAAAGCAACAACATATTTGATTATATGACTTATTATACACAAGCTCCATTTAAAATTAAGATACATAATATGTAATGCAGATGAAAACACAAAACTTACCTAATTGCTACCACCGGGTGCGAAGAATTGATCGACAAAGTCGTCCCCTCCACCCTGTCCACCTGAAGAAGATGCTCGCAAATTTATAACGGGGGGACTATGAAAGTTTTGTGCCCTTGAGGGTGATCCCTAAATAAACAATAATACATGTTATAAGTATAGTAACAGTTTATAAAAATGAAAGTGAACATAACAATAATTTGTACCTGTGTTCCAACGGGAAAAGGCTGTGGAGGCACCGGTAGCGGTGAAGACATAGATAGCTGCGGAGGCTGCGATAGCGGTGGCATAGCAGCAGGCAGTCCAAGTTGAGAAAAGTATCCCTAAAATCATTTTGAAATATTTGGGTTCATTCTATTATAAATATGCATACATCTCTTGTTTAATAAAAATATTTGAACTATTATATTAATGTACCTGCATCGATTGTTGCCACGCTGCCAGATTCGAGAAGTAGTCATTTTGTGCTTTTATAAACTCTTCTTGCCGTTTCATACGGTCTTCTTGTAGTCTCAAGTGGTCTCTCAATGCAGCCTGCTCCTCCTCCATTTGTTTTAGCCTGGACTTATTTCCTGTATGAGTACGCCGAGAAGAACTTTGTCCGCTCTGTGTTGACCGTGACTGCGAGAGAACCACATCGGTGTTCATGACACCGTTGAACATCGAATACCTGCAATAGTGATTTGTCGTAACTAGTGACACTTGGAAAAATTGAAGTATGTAAATATATAAATATAAAAGAGGTAAGTTCACCTCCCGTGACGCTTTCCTCCACCGGATTCATATAAAGCTACTACATCGACGTCTTCCTTTCTCCAATTATAATCATCTCCATGACGTCGAACCATCTCTTCACCATATTTCTCCTACATAAAAATTATTATAAAGGTACTATACAACAAATGTATTGATTAATAATTACTTTTACTTATATGACATACCAAGTTCTGAGTTGCGGATGGAGTGCACAACTGACTATCATCTGTGCCCCTATGCCCTCTGATATAAGCATCAATGAAAGAGGGTTCCTCACCACTTTGAGCAGTCTATATAGATATGTTATAAATATAGTTAAGTAAAAGCGAATATTATAATACTAAATTGTAAATTTACTAAACTTACCATCCGTTTCTAGAGACGAATATAACCATCTCCACCGTAACGATGGAGAACTTCACCACCGGACTCACGGTTGATTCTCTTGGAGTTAGATTTCTCTCGATACTCACTCGATGCCCAATAAGCACATAATGAATAATAAGCATCAGTACACTTAACCATCCAAGGAATCATTACCTGACGATATTGATCGTCCTCGAGATAAATTTTTGAAGCTTCCATTTTTTATTCATCATTTGTCCAAGCTTCTCCTTATAGTATAAGCACACAGCTGTGATACGAGCATTAGACATCATATCATTCACGACTTTACGTGTCGCTTTGTGGAAGACTTTGTGTGCTCTAGACTCGAGAGCAGCGTCATGATCATCGGGCAAACGATATCGTTCCTATAAAAAAATATAGTACTTTTATTACTAAAAATATAATAGACAAAATTATAGTGTAGTGTAGTAAAAACATACCCAAAAATCATGCCAGACAGCCCCTGCCACATTCTCATGCACAGCATGTGGAGCAATCCTATAGTGCTCCCAATGTATTGCAGGTTTCTCTTCACCTTTAATATTCACAAGTCCTGGATAATGATGGCGACATATAGCACCCAACACTGCATTAGGCTGCCGACGATGTTCTCGTCCATTCCAATCCAGGTCATCCCATTGCCTAAAAGTTAATTTATCAACATATAAATTTATTGAAAATATTATATTTATAATTCAATACTGAGTTTTATATTTACTTACCAGTCTCCGACAGGAGTAATCCGTAATCGCTGTTGTGGAGGCACGACCAACGGAAGAGTGTTTGAAGACCGATACCTGAATGATTGCGTCAACTCTCTCGTATCGATGTCATCCCCCTCGTCCTCCTCAACTTCCTCATCAACATAGGCTCTTACCCCTTGTTGTTGTTCATGCCCCACAGAAAGTCCTTTCCCTTGATCCTCTTGACACTCAGTACCCTCCTCCTGGATCTCCTGCTCCACCTGAAATTATATAAATTAGGTTTCATAATATGATATAAGTGAATATAAAAAAATATTAATAAATGAACATGTTCATTAGCTTGTTCCATGCATCTTCTAAATGCCTCTCGTCTACTATTGTTTGAGGCACTGCCTTAAAAAAGAGAGTCTTGACTACGTGAAGAGATAGCAGACTGACTCCCACTTTTGCTTGAGGAGCCAAACAGCCCCTTAGCTATATTCTTAAGACCACGTGGCATCCTGTTGAAAATAATTGTTAGAGATAAACACTTAATAATACATACAAAAGTAATGAAAATTAATTCAAATGTAATATCAATCAATTACTTGATTAAAATTCATCATGATCCGATATTCCTTCGGTATCATGTCGAACAACTTTCTTCTTCTGTCTCATCTTAACTTTTTTAGTGCTAGGTCTCTTTCTTTTAACCAGTACTGCATCTTCTACCCCATTATCTTCAACATCACCAACTAATGCATCAAGTCCTAAACCATTATCTATATTAAAAGATGGTAGTATATCATCCTCTTGATACACTTCTTCCTGTTCTTCTTGATAACCAGTATCACCAGGTGGATATAACCGTTCTCGTGGATTAACTTTATATATGACCCACCAAGCACTCAACTTTGGACAAGGATACGGTAGGTAGTAAACCAGCTCGACTTGATGAGCAAGAACATAATTATCGCATCCACGAAGTCTATTTTCATGTTTTACCTCTACTATACCAAATTCATCCTGCCGTGTTCCCCTGTTATTATCAAACCAGTCACAGTGGAAAAAAGTAACTCTAAGATCTTTGGAGCCACCAAATTTGAATTCCACAATATTGAATAATCCCATAATAGTTAGTTTCATGCCCCTGTGCATCACATGCTCTAGTTACAACTCCACTATTTGTCGTGGCTGCAAGGGGATGTTTTGCTTCAAATTTAACCGAACGAAATCGGAACTCATTTACGTCGTAACGACCAAAACTCCTTGCTGTTATGGTTCCTTGAGAAAGTTGTCGTAGGTCTTCATGAACATTAGCATCAACCATGCACTGAGAATTAAATAAAAATATTAGTTTTACCAATCAACTTAGAGACGATAAAAGTAACATGTAATAAGAGAATGTTACATGCTTCCAAAACCAATTGACGAAGTTAGGACCACCATTAAGGCCATCACGACGCATTTTATCTAATTGTTTGCTTGTTGGTTGACGCTTATACTTACAAAATTGTTTGTCAAACTCACTACATAATGTAAAATATTATTACATTAGAACATCTATCATGTAAAATGTAAGAAAACATTACGTGTTACATCGATGTAATTAGAATAAAAAACACTTACACAAAATACTGAACCATCTCTTCGATATTTGTATACATGTATAACATGCATGAATTCCATTCTTCTTCTGAAACCACGTGTCTACTGCTGCCACCAACCGCTTTTCCTTTCCATGAAAAATACTTAATTTTCCCGCGGGAGTTCCTTCATCTATGTGGTACCGTGTTGTGGGAGCGTACACATTATTTTCCTCTGCAAAGAATGTACTTGAAAAATATGCTACCTCTTTCAGAGCAAATGCTTCTGCAATGCACCCTTCTACTCTTGCTTTATTCAAAACCATTGCTCGTAGTTTTTTTAGTGTCCTTTTAATATGGTACATCCATCGATATTGTACGGGGCCACAAACTTTAGCTTCGTAAGGTAAATGCACAAGTAGATGTTGCATTACATTCATAAATCCTGGCGGGAATATCTTTTCCATTTTGCATATGAGTAAAGGTATTTCTTTCTCAAGTTTTTTCATCATTTGAACTGTAATTTCTTTAGCACATAGTTGTCTATAAAAGAAACTAAGTTCCGCAAGTACTCTCCACACATCCTGATGCACATATCCACGGAACATTACTGGAAGAAGTCTTTCCATCATTATATGATAATCGTGGCTTTTAAGATTATTTAGTACCCAATTTTCAAGATTTGTTGTGCGCCTCAACCCAGCACAGTAACCGTCAGGAAACTTCAATTGTTGCAACCATTTTAGAACTTCTTTCCTTTCACTAACTTTAAGACAAAATGGAGCACGTAGCAATCTCTGTTTTCCACTACCATCCTGTTTGACTTCTAGAGTCGGACGATTACAAATATCTGCTAAATCTTTTCGAGCCTTCAAGTTATCTTTTGTCTTTTTAAAATTGAAACATGTGCTAATTATGCTTTCCGCTACATTGCGTTCCTGGTGCATCACATCAATGTTGTGTAGCAATAACAATGACTTAGCATAAGGTAGATCCCATAAGCCACATATATGAGTCCAATTGTGCTCCTGACCAAAACCAACAAATCCATCATCTGTAGGGATAAGTTGACTGAGCCATGCAGCAATCTCAGCACTAGTCAAACGTTTCGGCGGACCCTTTGTTACAATAGTATCCTTTCAAAATGTATTAACTTGCTTTCGAAATGGGTGATTTGCTGGAAGAAATCGTCGATGACAATCAAAAAAACACACTTTGCCCCCATGAGTAAGTCTAAAACAATCAGAGTCTGATCCACAAATAGGACAACAAAGTTTGCCGTGTGTGCTCCATCCTGAAAAAACACCATATGCAGGAAAATCATGAATGGACCACAAGTATGCTGCTCGCAAGTTAAATTTCTGTTTTTTGTAGGTATCATACGCTTCTACTCCGATCCACAATTCTTTTAACTCCTCAATCAATGGTTGAAGAAAAACACCTAAACGTTTTCCTGGGTGTTTACGACCGGGAATTATTAGAGACAAGAACATGTATTCATATTTCATACACATAGCTGGTGGAAGGTTGTATGGTATAGCAAAAACCGGCCAACATGAGTACGAGGCAGAAGATGTGTTGAATGGTGCGAAGCCATCGGTGGCCAATCCAATACGAACATTTTTAGCATCTTCTGCAAAGTACTCATCAAAAGAGTCCAACGCCTTCCAAGCCTGAGCATCAGATGGGTGTGTCATTACTCCTGTTGTTTCGCGCACACCTTCCTTATGCCACCGCATGTGTCTCGCAGTTGATTTAGATAGAAACAACCGTTTCAATCTAGGTGAAAGAGGCATATAACGAAGTTGTTTAACCACAACTTTAGTCCACCAATTCACCCTCCTCATTTGTAGCCTCAATGTATCGAGATTCTTTACAAATTGAGCATTGTGTCAAATTTGCATTCTTCTTCCAGAAAATCATACAATTGTTAGGACAACAATCAATTTTTTTAAACAATCATTCCAAGGCCTGACAACAATTTCTTTGACTGGTACATGTCTCTTGGCAACTTATGATCAATCGGAAGAATGTCTGCTATCAAATATATAAGATCATCGTAGCACTTGTTCGATAAATTGTACTTTGATTTTATAGACATGAGACGAGTAACGGTCGAAAGGACAAACACTTTAGTGTGATCATGCAACTGTTCATGTGATGCTAAGAGAATTCTATAGAACTCTTGAACTTCAGGTCCAGGAATTTCTTCAGATGTATCTGCACCACGATCACGATCTAATGCTTCAACCATGTCTTCTATTCTGTCCTCGTTATCACCATCTATATTATCAACATCAACATTACTATGATACAACTCGCCATGCTCATACCATGTTTCATAACCTGGCATAAAACCAAATCGACAGAGGTCTTGTTCCATGTCGAACTTTTCCTTGCATAAAAAGTTATGACACTTGTTGCACGGACATTTCACAAAACGATTGGTCGATAAAGAGAAAGCCCGACTGATAAATGCCTTAGTATTAATGGCCCATTCATTTGAAGGCGCAGCATTCTTCCGCCAACTATCATACATCCATCGTCTATCATCCCCGATGTTCTAGACTATATAATATAAGAATATAGAAGTTATAAATATATATGTTGCAACTATAAGATCGCAAAAAAATTATTATTTATATACATTCACTTTACATCTATTGGAAGGGATAGGTCCTAAACCCACCCAAGAGTAACTGAGGGATGTGCTTATAACGAGACATGGGGTACAGATCCAGACGAAATTTCGGCAGCATAACCCCATTGTTCTCCAACTACACGCCCGATAATGGTGCAGCGGAGAACATTAGGGTTAAGCTGTCGAAATTTCGTCCGAATCTATACCCCACGTCCCGTCATAAGCACACCCCTCGGTCACTCCCAGGTTGTCCAAAAAGGGACAATTCCGAACCTACACGCCTCACATGCGTAATGCATGTGAGACGAGCTGGTCCGAAACGGGTGACGCATATTATATGGGTTACTTGAATCTTACTTTTTAGAGTGATTTATAAGAGAGAGGTAAGAACGAGAGATAAGAGGAAAGAACGATTGAATCTTACTTCTAAGAATGCTATGTAATATTTTTAAGCTACTAGTTACTTTTCTTGCATAGATTGATATAGTACATGCATGATCATAATATATAGCCATTAAATAAAAGCACAACACATAAATTAAAACATACATATTAATTAAGGTAATGAAAAATGAAACTATATTATAGCGTTATCCTTAAACGAGTAATGAAACTACGACGAATTAAATTCATATATTTTACTTAAGGTTACGACTAATTATCGAAACTAAAATAATTCTAAAGATTACCTTGTACGTAGGATGAATTCGCTGGAGTTGGACCGGTGAAGATAGCGGTCGGCACAAACCGAACTTTAGCTGCATGATTTTTCGCTATGCGTTAATTTACACACAATTGAACATTGCTTATATATATAATATCAAAACAGAAAATGTAGACATGGGCGAGCGAGTTAAGCTCCACGATCTGAGCTACTCGTTCCACGCCTCATTCGCTAACAAACTTGATGCCACGCGATATGCGAGCACGTCGTGCCGCTGACAACCATGCTAATGCAAACGAGACTCAGACATATAAGCTGCAAAGTAATGTATACAATCGACTAAATACAAATATAATAGATAAATACAACTACCTGACGGCTTCTTCCGATGGCGTGGCGGTCTAGGCAACACGTGAAAAAAGCGACTCAACAGCCTCGGGCTGCAGCACCGAGCCGGTCGATGCCGGGCTGCACAGCGGAGAGAGCGGCAGGACGCGCAATGGGGGTTGCGGCCGGGACAGCCGGGGAAGAGGCGACCGGTGGTGCAACGACCAAGGAACAGGCTACCAATCACGGGGAACAACGCGACCGCAGCTGCAGCGCCGGTAGCGGCGCCGGCGAACCCACGGATGCCGGGCTGCGCTGTTTAAGACGCGATCGAAGGAGATGGCAGCCCGTGGAACACCTACGACGGCAGGGGACGACAGCACTGCCGGCGACAGCAGTAGCGCGGCGCGGCGCAAGCAACAGGCGCGGCAGAATCGCTGGCGGCGGCGCGCGGCGGGGCAGAATCGCTGGCGGCGGCGCGCGGTTCTGTCTTACGCGAGAGAAAGAAAAGAAGGCCGATTCGTAACCTATAAAATTATATTTTCGTGTGCAAAGCCCAACGGCCGACGAAAATAGCGCTTTGATGTGCGTGCCGACAGTATCTTCGTGTTCTTGGCAGACAAGCCTACGAAAATAAATATATCTTCGTGTGTTGAGCCTCCGCGGCCGACAAAAACGAGTCCTCGATGTGCGTGCCGGTCGGTAACCTTTATTTTCGCGTGCTATGATGTCCGGGCCGACGAAAATAAACCTAGTTTCGTGTGCTTTACCGCCTTGGCCGACGAAATTGGAACCTAAATTTGTGTGCCGGTCGGTAGCCACACTATTTTCGTGTGCCACGGCGGGCCGACGAAATCGAGGAACATCTTTTTCGTGAGCTAGGACTAAAGCCGACGAAAGTACAATTTATTTTCGTGCGCTTCCTCGTGGCCGACGAAAGTGCATGACCTAGATGTGCGGGCCTTGTCTTAATTTCGTGCGCTTGTAGCAGGCCGACGAAATTACCGCACTATTTTCGTGTGCCACCTCGCTGGCCCACGAAATTAGGGTTTTTTCGTGTGCCAGCAACATAGCCCACGAAATTACATTGTTATTTTCGTGCGCCAGGATGTTGCTCACGAAAATAGGTTTAATTTCGTGAGGGCCCACGAAAATTTATTAGGCCCACGAAAATTTTTCGTTTTCCTGTAGTGATTTAGGTGTTTGGTTAGTTGTTTAATTTCCTAGTTTATACAAAAATTTGGTATATTGTTAATTAATTATTATATTTGCTTAATTAGTTCATTATTTAGTTAACGACAACAATTTGAAAAATAAAGAAAGCATGTAATGCAAAAATTAGTTTTATTATCAGTATTATTTTAGTTGTAAATTGAATTTAGTTTAATTTGTTGTTTAATTAGTTATATAATTAGGTGTATTAGTTGGTTTAATTGTTAATATGTTTTATATGTTTATTTAGTTGTAAATTGTATTTAGTTTGTTAATGAGTACTATTTTAGGTGTTAATTAGATGTTATATTAAGTAATGTATTATGTTGTTAGTTTAATTGTTAATTATTTGTTTTATCTATTTATTTAGTTGAAATTTGAGTGTTAATAATTTACTTCACGACGGTTAGCTATATACAACGTCGTGAGAGCATGTAGTACAATAATTATTAGTAGGACAACTGTCGAGCCGGGTTTGGAGGCGAACGGTGTCGGTACGAAGCGTTCCATTGTATAACTCATGTTCTCTGCTGCACTATTTCGGGACGTGCAGTTGGAGAACTGCGGTGTTATGCTGCCAAAATTTCATCAGTATCCGGACCCCGCGTTTTGTTGTAAGTAACCTCTCTCGGTCACTCTTGGTTGGGTTTAGGACACATCCTTTCTAATAGATGTAGATGTGTGATAGTTGATGATGACTTGTCTACATTTGATTTGTAGGCTCAAATATGGGTGAAGACCGTAGTTGGATGTGTAATGGTTGAAACAAGAATGGAACTCACTCAGATGAGTGGGTGACCAATACTATGGTTTTTACGGACCGTGTTTTTTCGTTAGTCAAGATAAATAAGGTTAGTGTCCATATAGCATATACAAGAATATGAGGTGTTTGGACAAGAAAACGCTTTTAATAGACTTGTGTCGATACGGTTTCGTGCCATATTATGAGGTGCGGGTCTCTCATGGCGAAAACGCCTAAATCCTTAGAAGAGGAGGAAGAGGATGTTTATAGCATGGGGGTTGATAAGATGGATGAGATGCTTCAATCTATACAATCAGACTTTAACAAAGATTATTATACAACAGAGGTTGAAGCGTTCTTCAATCTTCTCAGATCCTCAGAAGACCCACTACATGAGCACACAAAAGTGACCCTCCTTTCTTTCATGACACGACTTATGGCAATTAAGACTAATTACATTTTCTTAAATAGCTGCTACAACAATTTTATGAAATTGATCAGTGATATTCTTCCAAAGTCTCATAAAGTGCCTAAAGTTTGTACCGGTCAAAGAAAACGTTTTCGGGTCTCGGTATGAAATATGAGAAGATCAATGTGTGCCCACACGACTGCATGCTTTTCTGGAAAGAGCATGGCAAAGAGAACAAGTGCTTCAAGTTTAGTAAATCGAGGTTTGTCGAAGTTTTTAACGATGACGGTGACAAGGTGATGATAGAAGTTACACATAAGTAACTTCGTTACTTGCCCGTCACACCTCGGTTGAAGTGATTGTTCCTCCCTAAAATAACTGCCAAACATATGAGGTGACACAAAGAAGGTGTGTGTGACAACGATCGAGTCATGTTGCACCCGTCCGATGATAAAGCATGGAAGATGCTGGACAACTTCGATGTAGACTTCACCAGTGATGCGAGAAATGTTCGCATCGGGTTAGCAACAGATGGCTTCTCACCTTTCGGTACAAAAGCCATACCATACTCATGTTAGCCCGTTTTTCCTATTCCGTACAAACTACCACCTGCTTTTTGTATGAAACATGAGTTCATGTTCCTTTGCCTCATTCTACCTGGACCGGATCATTCTGGTCCACGTCTGAACGTGATGTTGCAACTGCTAATCGAATAGTTGAAATGGTTGTGGACAAATGTCAAAGCATACAACTGTTATAAGAAGCAGAAATTCAACCTTCGAGCTGCGTACTTGTGGTTGGTCCATGACTTCTCGCCATACGACATGTTTGCTAGCTGGAGCGTCGAGGGACGTTTGAGTCAGATATGTGCTTCAGACACGAATATTTTCATCTACTCATAGTGGCAAGATTTGCTACTTTTATTGTCATAGACGTTGGTTGGCGCAAAATCACATGTTTAGACAACAGAAGAATGCTTTCAAAAAGAACAATATTGTAACGAAAAGATTGTCGAAGCGTTTAATTGAGTCAGAAATTCTTGATATGTTAGATAAACTTATGGTAAATATCTAAAGATCGTTCTGAAGTTTTTATAGGTTAAGGATAGGTATACAATTGGACTTACAGGTGTGGACTATGGGACCTACCGTACGTGAAGTCGTTGATTTTAATACACAATATTGATGTCATGCACCAGGAGCGTAACATGGGCGAATGCATCATAAGCACGTGCATGGATATGGCTGGCAAAAAAAGACAATATAAAGGCTCGAAAGGATTTGGCAGAGCTTTGTAATCATTCAATTCTTGAGCTCCTTGAAAGTAGTGGTAAGTCACGTTCTTCTTTCTGTCTTAAACCTAAACAGAAGAAAGAAGTTCTAAAATAGTTGAAAGAGTTGAAATTCCCCGATGGTTATGCTGCTAGCTTGAGACGAGTCGTTAATGTCAAGACAGGAAAACTAAGTGGGTTAAAGAGTCATGATTATCACATAATCATGGAAAGACTACTGTTCGTTATGTTTTGGGACTATCTTGATGATGCAGTTTGGAAATTGTTAGTTGAGCTTAGCTATTGTTATAGACACCTCTGTGCTAAAGAAATCACGATAGAGACGATGGAGAAGTTAGAGAAGGAGTTACCCGTTCTTTTATGTAAGATGGAAAATATTTCCTTCAGGATTTTTCAATCCAATGCAACATCTCCTTATCCATCTATCGTATGAAGGTAAAATGGGAGGCCTTGTGTAATATAGGTGGATGTATCACATTGTAAGAGCCCTTAGATATCTTAAACCAATGGTTGACAATAGGGCTAGAGTTGAAGGTTGCATCGCTGAACCATTTACTCTTAAGGAGAAAGGATATTTTTCAAGTGTTTATTTTGCAGAGGAAAATAACGTCAATACTTCTACGATGCAGTACAATGTGGATGAAGATCCTCCTTGTAGTGACCTATCTATTTTTGCGACGAGAGGCCTTCTGTTGGTAGTAGCACGAGCTATAATTGTACCGTATAAGAAAGAAAGACTGCTTTGTTGTACATGTATGCTAATATAGATAGGGTGGACAAATATTTCGAGTAAGTATTTGGTCTATATCTATGCTACATAGCATTCTTTACTCTCAATGCTAATATTCTTGTTTTTCAAAAAGTGAGTTTCATAAGTAAAATTGGACACTTAGAAATTAACCTACGAGCCAGCAGATAGAAACGATGCGGCGAGATGGAATTAATATAGGACCTAATTTTTATCTTGATTTCAAGCTCAAGTAACATTTTCTTGTTATTTCTCTATCTAGATATATATAGTAGTATGTAAAAAATATTCTTATAAGTTCATATTTTGGACAGTGTGTAAAAGATGCTGATGTCCATCAAGACTTGCGACAACTATCTTATGAAATATTGAAAGTTAGAATCTATGGTCGATACGACGTCAATAGGTTCTAATTCCGTTTAACTCAATTTGAATCTTTTCGTCCTCTTGCGTCAATGACTAATACCGAAGTTGTGAAGAGAGCAATCAATGTTGACGAACGGGAAACTAATTATTATGGGATCATTAAAAAAATGCTAGAATTGAATTTTGACGGTAATAAGGAACTTAAAGTAGTTTTATTTGATTGTGATTGGTTTGATAACCATCATGGAACCCGTCAAAACTAATTTGGCATGGTTGAAGTGAAACACAACAAAAGGCTGCGAGGGTACGACCCTTTTGTCCTTGCAGACCAAGTTAAGCAAGTGTATTATCTATCTTATCCATACGAGAAAATGAGTGCTTGGTGGGTCATAGATAAGGTCAAACCTCATGAACGGTTATATATCCATACGGGAAGATGAGTGATTGGTAGGATGATACTCTGACAGTGGTTGCTGAGTTTGATGATGTTTACCAAGAAGAAGATTTGCAGATTCATTTGTCGGTGAGCCTAGTCAAGAACTCGATAGCTTAGTTGGAGATGCCGATGATGTACAGACTCGTGAGAAGCGCAAATAGAAACCAACCACTAAAACAGTTCGATGGTCTGGTTTAAGTAGTAGAGTAAATGAGCAGGATTTTGATGAATTTTAGAAATGAATACAAGTAATGTTTTCTTCATTTATTGTTTCATGTTGTATATTTTATAATATTTGTACTTATTAATAGATCATTCAATATGATGTCGTCGGACAAAGGTAAGGGGATCAAGAGGATCATGAAGATGTTTCTCAGCAGTGCGAGCAGGATGGCTCGCACTCTGAAAGTGGCAGACACCCTTTTTCAGGGTAATAGCTCAAGAGAGAGCAGATGATCTTAGTTGTTGAGACACGTGACCTCACAGCTGTCAGACAGACTTGTTGTCTTTCAGCGGACCGAGCTAATTTGACTTACCAATCATATTCTTTTACATTTTTAGTTAATATATTTATATATCTTAAAACTTTTATAATATTATAGGATGAGTTAGAGTCAGAGTCCGAGGCGCCTCCTGAGCTATAGTCGACTGACTACCCTTCTGGGTCAGCTGACCACACTTACGGGTCGTCTAAGGACACGGAGGCGCAGAGAAGGCGACAGACTAAGAACCATTATGTGGCTCCTCCACTGGTTCCTAGAGATGAAACAACACTGCCAGCTATTCGCCCTATTGGCGATAGATAATACGTGCTTAGGTTGTAGCTTTAAAAAATTACGTACTGTTAAAACTCTTTCATGCACAAATTCTTGCAACGGATCGGAGGACACTATCTTCGAGGGTAGAGGACGTCAGAGACATGTCAACATTGTCTTAGGGAACATCGTGCGTTTGCAGTATCCTGGTGAGGTCCCTAGCAGTTGTGACGAGCGTATCCCTGCCAAGTCATGGAATGATTACGCTCGTGCTACTGATCTGATGTATGAGACTACTTAGGGTGCAATGTAGGTTGACTTCTGGATAAGTATGTTTATTAAATTATTTGAATTTTAGTTCTTTAGTAACAAGAATGTTTAATAATATTTATGTTTTTGTCTTCTTGTAGAGACGGTTCCGTTTGGCAGATCCAGCGGATGTAGAGCACATGAGTGTCATCTTCAACAAGAATGTAAGGAAGCTTGTTATGCAAGCGATCTCTTATGCCCCGATTCAAGCAAATGGCTACTTGAAGAGGCATCAAGGGCAGAATCTAGCGTCGTTCAGAGATGACTCCGACACGTACTTGACGGAGAAGCAGTACGCCTAGGTAAACTAGTAGTGTTTTAAATATGGCTTTTATTTTATAATGTCAACGTTATTTCAATCACTAAATGCATGCAGGTGGGAATTTCTTGGTTGGAGAACCGTCTGGAGCCTTATCGGGCCCTCTATCGGTTGTGGTCTAGCGCGAACTTCGCCGCCAAGTCCAAGAGGACCAGACAGTGCAGAGGGTCTACCAGAGGCCATACGTATGGTCTCGATGGACATATACGTATTTCTAAATGAATTGTAAGGAAAATACCTACGAAACTATATTTATAGTATGTTTATGCTACTAACTCGTACTTATAGGAAACAAGCTCGGTGAATGAACGAGTGATGTTTAGGTGTGGAAGAGATGTCACAGGGCAAATGAACCTTCACAGCCTGGTCAGCTATGCACTCCGGTGGCGAAAGCTCGACTGGTGAGTCTTCGAGTTGCTTTTACGGTATTTGTAACTAATATTGCTATTGACACGTTTTCATGTATTACTTGTATTATAGGAGAAGTATGGGGAGGAGGCGGTGAAGATTCACGACGAAGACTATGATTAACCGAAGGCACCAATCGACGTATCGCTGTGTAAGCGAGCGGTGCCGGAAAAGCCCATAGACGGTGAGATGGTAGCTGTTTTTGTTTCTATCAATTGGAGCTACATTATCTTACTTTTAATCTTTTTGTAGTTTTTCCATTTTCGATGGAGTGGTTGACTCGAGGGAGGCAAGGCCTTCGAGGGGCTTCTCCTCGCAGTCTTCATTCGCTGGACCCAGCCAGCGGATGTCACAGAGGGATCTGGAGTTTCAAAGTGTCCAGACGAAGCTACGCCTGACACTGGAGAAGCTCTAGCAGCAAGAAGCGTTATTGAAGGCCACACGGGAGTATCAAGTCAGATACAATGCATAGGTACAAGCGGCGATACAGGTAATAACTTAAAATACAAATCAATCATATCATTTCATTACTATTCATGTGCTAATGCTTTGCTATCATAGGCCTTAGCCTAGCAGATGGGCAGCAGGTTGCATTCCCTCATGGCAGCCGCCGATGCAACCACCGGTGCCGGCGGAGCCACATGTGCCTTCTTTAGTGGCACAGGTAAGCAACACTTCTTCAAATTAATATAAATAATATTTCTATAGCAAATGGAACCAAAATTAGTCAAACATAGCCAAACTTAGTTATAATTCCTCAAACATAGCCAAACTTAGCTATAAGTGCTCAAACTTAGCCATAATTGCTCAAAGATAGCAAAATTTAGCCATAATTGCTTAAACATAGCTAAAACTTAGTCATAATTACTCTAACTATATTTGTACATCACAGGGATCGGCAGCAGAGGCTCAGACTCCATTGTCGCAGCTACCGGAACCTGGAGCACGACGCTAGGACACCATTCTAGGCTCCGGAGGTAGCAGACGTGGGAGTGTGTAGTGTCGTGTCTTATATTTGATACTATTGTAATGTGAACTACCTATGATGTTGTGAGCTGGCCATCATGCCAGGTTAGTATTTTTCTATTTTTTTAATAGAATCCCTTATTTATGACGTCGTGGAGGTGGCCGTTGTAAATAAGTCTGTATAACTTACGACGACATGTTATTGACCGTCGTAAATAAGCTTTCAGAGGGTGCCAACTAGCACGTCTCCATAAGTTACGATGGTCGGTCCATACATCGTAAATAATTTATTTACGATGGTGGTTGTCGTAAATGACTTTATTTACAACTCCATACTTGTGACGGTTGGCTACCATCATAGATAAGTCATTACCGTCGTAAATAAGTTGTTTACGACGGTTCCGGTCGTTGTAAATGGACATGTTTCTTGTAGTGAGTAAAATAATATTTTCATTCCGTTATATCATCTCGATTACTAGGGTCTTATTATGTTTGTGAAATTGTGTCTCATACATTACATTTATATATGTTTAAACAATATTTGCATTAGGTCTCGTTTAAAACTTTACTCATAATAGCAGCCAACCAATGAATATTGTGTATAAGCAAGATCTAGAGTTCGTGTCAATGAGACTTACATGAATCTTTAATGCCTTACTTATTACTTGTACAAATCAAAGAGTTCCAAATTTTCTTCAAAAGCTCAACTATTGCTTTCAATATACAACAACATTGTTGTTTCTGAAACGTATCAAAACTATTTGTGCATGTATTTAAATCTTATTTAATAAATATAAAAGTTTTAATGATATTACATTTAGGATATTGTTTTTAAAATTTTATTTGCAATGTCTATCACATCTCTTTCATGTCTCTCTCTCTATATATATATATGAGTGGATATATATTAGTGTAGGCTCAAGGGACTTAGCCTTGAGTTGGTTCTAAGCCCTTCGAAAATATAGAGCCTATTGGCCGACAGGCGGAGGCTCCTTACCAGTCGCGCATGCATGGTGCTACTGGCTGCCCGATCTTGACGAAGTTGAATGTGGCACTGCAGCTGAAGTTTCATTCAATGGGTGCACCTGGTTCTGCCCACCTCACCCCACAACATGGGCCCAACATAGGAGTAGAGTTTTTATATGCATAGGAGACCTAGTGCCATATATAAGACAGGCCGGCAGCGCAATTGCTGATTGATTTTTGAGGTGAGAGCAATGGTGTTTTCACGTATGAGATTGCATCCCGTGCTAACAAGAGTGTTAGAGGTTAGGACTGCGATGCACCGGGAACAACTTGGTAAGATAGGAGTAGTTTATTGACACTGTTATCTGGATTGAAGGAAATGGGCTCTAACACTGGATTCATATGGTAATCTTGTCGCCGAACCAAACTAAATCTCTATCTTATTTAGCCTCTACCAATGAAGATCTACCGGTTTTAGGCTCAGTGTGAATGTGGCTAGTTCACTCATTTATCTACCAGTTATTAGTTTGAAGTAAGATGTGTCACCAGGGGTGCTACTACTCATTTCGTCTATTATACCCTTCAAACAGGACTACGTATACAATGTGAAGAAAATGTGTTAGAGCTAGAGTTACAGCTCATGTATCATATTCACACATGTGAGCAATGACCAATCATATATGTACGTATATGTTATTGTTATCAAAATAGTCTGAAATTTAAAAAGTCAGCAACTACCACACATGATTTGAACTTCTATATTTGAAGTGTACTTAGATTTGGTTTTGAAACAAAAATCCATTAAATCATTTAACTTGGCTGGAGCATCCAAATCATTGATCGATATTCTTTGCTCATAGTTTTGCAAAACAAAAATGTTCATTGCTTACCTCCACCACCACCCATCTTGTGAAACCCGTGCCATGTCATCATAAATATATTTGTAACTGGCAAAAAAACCATGCGTTACCGCAGTGTCATTACAACAATACTTATACTCCCTCCGTTTCGATTTATTTGACACTCGTTAGTTCAAAAATAAACTAACCAGCGTCAAATAAATCGAAACGAAGGGACTATATGCCAATGTAAATGACTAACTTGAAGGAAATAGTATACAATACTGGTAATATAGTCTAATGTGGACCGAAACATCACAACATGTAGCAATTGAGGTAGCCTAATACCTTATACCCCAGAGGATGGTAAGATTATAAACATGTTCACATAGAGCAGAAGACAACACCTATGACATTTAGAGTTGCAAATATTCAGCACGCATGACATAGCTGGGACGCATTACAGAAAAGCAGTTACATGGATCACCATGATGTTGGTGTTGCCCATAAAATAGCTGAGCTATAATGCATGGTTAATTCATATAATAGAAGGAAAAGCAGAGTAAGCAGGTGATATCCATCCACGAACTTTTATACTCTCTATGTTTCAAATTATTTGATGCTAGTTTAAAATTAAACTAACCAACGTCAAATAATTCGAAACGGGGAAGTAATACTTTAAGTGTAGGCGTTGCATTACTTCAGAATAGCACCATCTTTAAAGAGGATAACATAGTAGAATAGTCAGGATAGCAGCGTCCGTTTCCTTGCCGCTCGTATAACTCGTGAATGTGTCATGATTTTGCTCTGTGATTCACAGGAACATGTGCAATCTTCTGAGATTAGTGTTCATTGTGTCATTTCCAGCGCTGGTCGACGTAATCTGTATTTGTTCTCTGGTACTTTGTCTCTTTACATGTTTTCTTAGCGATTTCATTTAGGCTTGTAATATATACGGTCATATTTAACGATTTGTTATCATTGAAACTTAAAATGAAGAAAAGTTAGCAAATGTAAGAAAGAAAAAAAAATTCATACGTGTGCCTGGGTTTCGGTTGAACCATTTTTGCTCAAGTAGTTGCATATTCATGAAGTCGGACGACAGATTAGCTATTAATTGGCCGTCCTTCATTTCAATTAGTGTCCTTTTTCCAAAAAAAAAGAATAAATTTTAATTTATTATTGGTAAGTTATATGAGGCGCTGCTCTGGTGCAATTGGAACATGGGATGTACATGTGACAGCGGGAGGACCTAACGCCAGTCAGAGTTTTCGGTGCGCTTTTATGCGTGCAGTTGCAAATATATACGTGGGGAGGGCGAGAGGAAGCAACACTAATACAACAAAGATGGTATCCCATGCTAGTTTGGGACTAATTTAATTTTGAGCTTGGTTTTAGGTGGGATTAGGAAGTACCAGGAAATATAGCTGCACCAACAAAAATATTCACATGTATCAGATATGAACTTGTTGATTTATCAACACCATTCAGATATGAATGAGCAAGTGCATTTTCTCAAGCAGCGTCCATCCTCGTACATGTCACCATCCCAAATGTCTTCTTTATCTCTTCGTCATGTTGCATTAATGTGCATGAAACTACTTGTAGCATGTCAAACTGATTGGTGTGACTAAAAAAAGTTAGCTCCTGTAAATATACATATGAAGAGTTATTAATAAAATATTGATTTAAAATAGACAAATAGAAAAGAATCTTCATGCAAGACGGGCCACTTAACAACCAAATGACTGGTGGCTACTGGCCTAGTATGCGGCTAGAGCAGAAAGTACAACTTTTGATTTATCTCAGTGTAAAGTTTTTTTACATGGTAGGGGTACGCTAGACTAGACACTAGAGTACAAATCTTTGAGTCCTGAAGTTCATGTATCTTTTCTCTGTGGTGTGCGTCCGAATATCTTTTCTTGTGTATCATGCGTGATAAATTAGCCTAACCATCTGGGAGACTTCTCAATGATTTGCACGTAAAGATTTAGCATCGTGAAGGTAAAACAGATAACTGCTGACAATGCTAACACAAACACGCCGGATATTATAAATATAGAGAAAGACTGCCAATAAAAAACTACTGTTGGTGAAAGGATAATCCATTGTTGGAGGGTGAGATTAGTGGCATCCTTTATTTGTTTTTTGATGTTTCGTGTGTTGACAAGTATGCATAAGCTTCTAACACGATATTTATTTTTACCAAAGTTGTAAAGAAAAATAACCAGAAAATCTTCACCCTTGTTCCAATTATTTTTTCTGTACCGTCGGTAGTCACATGGGAACAGAGGATCCCAGTTTAAAAAATAGCAACATTTTTTCAGAGGACATAATTGGAGCAACTCGTGATCTGTACAGCAGTTGCCTGTCCCTTTGTCTGGACCGAGTTTAATGAACATATGAGGACAGGCGGAGCTCAGATTGATTTGCCAACAGGACATTGTTTAATGATATGATTTAAGCAGGCCTCCTCCTGGTTATTTGTTCAAGCTCCGGCACTGCCTAGACTGATTTTCAAACTAAGAATTATGCGGTTGAACTGCCTAGACTTATTTTCAAACTAAGATTTGATTTTTTATGTAATCGGGGAGTGCAACCAGCCATGCAAAAGTGTATCTGTTCAGTCATCTGGAGATAATGCGTTACATGCTCAAATTTAAGCTAACTAACATAGAAAAATCTGAAGAGGGGGAGTATAACTAATTGAACGGTTCTAGCCTATTCATAACTTTTTATCACTGAAGCTTTGCCCAGTGCAAAACAACCTAGATCTTGGGACACCTTCACCGAATCTTGGCAGTCATTCGGTCGAGGAGACGTTGTTGGCGATGGAGGGCGCACTAACAACAGTTGATAGTGGTGATGGGCGGTAGTGTTGCTTAAGGGGAGGTCAAGGATGTCGCCGTGACGTCCGAGGGCGTGGAGGACAAGGCGGCGCCATGGCACCTCCGCCGGGCAGCCGACTAGGGTTCGCAACTTCATCACTTTGCAGTGCCACGTGCAGCCACGGGACAACCACCTTGTCCTGTTCCATCAAAGCGGACTGTGATGTGGGCTTGTGGTAGGATTATGGCGCAGGCCGGCCCATCAGTGTTACAGGTAGGATTTTGCCGCTTAAATCTCTACCCACATCATGGCTTGGATTGAAAAAGAAACATGTGGCACAAACTGTAGACACAACACATGGAGTGGACAGACTGCACGATCTTAACAAAATTAATAAATAGTAGAGATTATGTTCGCACAAGGAAGAAGTACATGTAATCCTTTAAACTTTCATCAAGAAGACAATCCTTTAGGCCATATTTGGGTACATAGTATTTTGGAGTTTCAGAACAATACCTTACAAAAAAACTTTGGTTTTACAAAACTAGAAGGTGGTTGGATGTAACACATACTTTAATTTTATAAAACCATAGTATTGCCAAAACTGTAGTCTTTTGGGAGTTTTAGGAACTACACTCAAGACCTCTTTTTTTCTAAACCATATAATCGTTTGGCACTAGCTTTTAAAACTATAGTTTTGTAATACTTTGATTTTGAAAAACTACAACACACTAATCACTGGGTATCCTGTGTAGGTTAACGGGAAGTTGGTCTCAAAAACAAAAAGAAAATCAGACCGAACTGCTCAAACAGCCCATGACAGATGGGCCCTAAGTTCAGCGAAGAGGCCGAAGACAGAGACGGCACGGCAAGTCCAGCCACTGGCTCGCAGCTTCAGTTGAGCCCGTCACGAGGCTCACGAGCGAACACGGCCGCACGGCTTTTCGAATCCTCCCCGCCCATTGGACGAGCCACATCCGCCCGTGGCCCCACCCCGCAGCCGCGCGCGGGCGCGGCCACCAAAACCCTAGGTCGCACACAGCCGCGCCCAAAGCCCTAGTCCGCTCTCCTCCCCTATTAAAGCCTGCGTCCAAGAAATCCGCTGCTGCAACACGCACGGCCGCATCCGCATCTCCACCCTCTCCTCGAGCGCGGACGAAGGTAGGGCTCCCGTTCGTCTTGCCTTCCGATCCATCCTCTGGTAGTTCGAGGTATCTTGGAGATAAAAAATTGGACTTTTACTCTTTTTTTTCTCGTATGGCGCAGAGATGGCGGCGGCGGTGCTCGTAACGGAGAGGGAAGCTGCGGGAGCGTCGGCGGCGGCCATACTGGCGGTCGCCGCTGCCGCCCAGAGTTGGTTGGCCTTGCTTGCTCTTGCGGTGAGTGTTTTCTCAGCGTGCATGTGCTCTGCTTTCTGATGTATGGTTGCTGCATTGCTAGATATGCTTGATAGGCCTGGATAATCTAGTGATATTTAGAAGTAATTCGTGATGGCACACGTGTTTCTGTGGGTTTAGTTGAATTTTGAGGTAGATTAGCCTTCAGATCTGGACGTTTGTGCTCATGTCCATCGTTGTCCAGACGGTTTTGCATCTTCTGAATAGATCTTATCAGATCTGGATATTTGATTGAGGAAAGTAATGCAAAAGTAGGTAGATGGAAAGCATAGCAGAAGCTCGCCCCATCGTGGGATTAGTAGTCTACAGGATGTGATAATGTACTGAATTCAGGCACTCTGTTTCCAAGCACCATATGCATATTTGTCCTCTCGCCTTTGCCAGCTGTACTGTTGATTTTGTCGTAAGATCAGGACAAGATGCATATAACTAATCTGATATCTGACTGACAGTAGAACTACATTGCAGCTTGCATTTTGCTCAGAGTGTTCATGATGTTCTGGATTCTATAAGAGTGGATGCTGGCTTTGAGCAGGGTCTTATCAAGCTGTATAAGCTAAGCCTTGCCACAAATTTTGTTTTATATAGAATCTAGGCCTGAATCTGATTTAAAAAAAGCTGTAAACAAAGTTGCTGGCTTTTGAGTTAATGTTGTACCCCATTAGAATAAAAGCTAAAAACTGATTTGCTGTCATGGCTTTTGATTATGCTGTGATAAATATATTACTGATTATATTGCTCAGTTGTTGTACCAGTGTATTACTGGTTGCTTATCTTATTGTTGAAAATAAGCCTCATTTGAGATGGGATGGCTGGTTACCTTCCTTGATGCTTCTGAGGCCGTCCATGTATTTTTCTTATATGATGGGATCAATGACTTTTTTCATTTTGGTATCTTTTTCCTTTGAGCTTCTGCTGATCCAACCTGAATATTTCTCAGATTGAAGCTGTAAAAGCCGGAGCTGATACACTTAGTGAAGATCATCATGCTATTTACAAGTAAATGCCTTGATCCTGTTTGTAAACTTTGCTCTTTTGACGTTATAGTGAAAGTTATCCGCTGACTGCCGATGTCTTTATTGAAGGCAACTTGGCAGAATCAAATCGGAAACTGCCCCTGAGTCTAAGGATGCTGGTGGATTAGATGACGATGATGATGACGATGACGATGATGATGATGATGAAGAAGTTGGTGGTGATGATGATGACGAGGAATTCTCTGGGGATGAAGAAGGGGGTGAGGGCGATGACGATGATGATGATCCTGAGGCAAATGGTGAAGGAGAGAGTGATGATGATGATGACGACGATGATGATGATGATGACGATGGTGGTGATGATGATGACGACGATGATGATGACGATGATGATGATGACGACGAAGACGATGAGGACCAGCCGCCTTCCAAGAAGAAGAAATGATATGGTTGCATCCACCTCAGATTGTTTCAGGCCAAGTTGTGCCGTTTAGATGATGGAACAGGTTTGGACCTTTGTAGCTTGTGGCTTGGTCCCAATAGAGTAGGAAAACTTGACATCTGATGTTAAGTTGTTATCTTGTGTTTCCACCTTTGTGCATGTAGTCATAAAATGTTATGTTCTAGTGGTTTCATTTTATTGTAATTTGGTGCTGTGATTCTGTGCCTTACATTCAATCTGGTTCATATTACCAAGGCCTGTATGTAATTGGTGACATGTGGATGGTGGAACCATCTCGTGGATTCATATTACCAAGGCCTCTGGTTTTTATTATTCACCTATCTAAAACCATGATGGTCTATTCTGTTGGTAACTGTTTAGATTACTGTCTGTTGGTGATCTGACTAGACAATGAGGCCTTCAGTTAGCTTACCTGGTGGAATGTTTCCTGGAATGAGTTCATTATCAGCTCAACACTATCACTTGATTTATTCCATAAACAAAGTAGTACAAAACTGATAATGAAATCTTAACACAAGCAAAATGATTTAAGCACAAACTGATGTAGCTAACCGTCAGGATTTAAAAGCAGATTGATCGGTCCTTAAACAAACAAGATTTTGATCCAGTTAAAAGCATTTTTCATACTCATGTTGAATACTAAAGTTAAAGTTAACTTCAATATCTTTCCAACGAGTATCCAAATGCCTTCATATCACTTCTGGATCAAAAGTTATGATTTCGCAAAGTTGACAGACTTTCTGGATAAAATTTGCCAACATCTCCTTTGTATGTGGTTGACTTTATCACAGTTGTGTAAGAAAAATACAACAAGAATCTGAACAACCTTTGAACTACAACAATGTTGCATATCTCATAATCTTTCCAACGGTGTATCACAGGCTCCCTAGTGATTTTTCTACAGGATGTTATGGCTTAAAAACAGGAAGGTCCAGAGAGGTTTTGCTACTGTCCTGGTTCTGAACAGTTTGCCTTTAACTGGACTTTTCACCAACTTAACTTATGATTTTGCTCTGGAGGTCTACAAGAAAGTTGTAGAGTACTTGAAAATCTTTCCAGAACTGTATCATACACCTTAATTGGTTACTACTCAGAGTTATGCCCTGTTAAAGTCCAGAAAGAATTCCTGCCAGAAACAGAGCACTCTGTTTTTGAAATCTTTGAAACCTAAACCTTCTCTCATTTGAATCTTAGTTCAGAAGAAGAGTTCAGAAACTGATATTTGTTTCAAACTTCCATTTTTAGTTGAAAGTTAGCTCATGAATCATTTCTTCATAGGGAAGAAGTTATTAAATATAGTACGGTGTCGATGCACCGTAAGAAGCATGTCGGTACTACGTTCCTCACCAAAAGAAAAATCCTAACCCGGATTATACCGACATATCCGTATTATCAGTGGCACTAAGACAGTCTCTTGCACACGTGTTCTACACGGGATACGTACGTGGTTAGTACCTGCAGAAGATCACTCAATAGTGGTGCACTCAAAGTTTTTCTCATTTCAGGCAGTTCTATAATTGAAAGTAAATACAAACACCCGTATCATTGGCATACGACCGTCCTTGAGTTAAGCCACGTCTCAAGGTACGTGATCGTGTTTCAACACCACATGACGGGGAACCCGAGTATGTCATGAACGGGTCGTCACGGTTGGGAATGTTATCAACCCAACGGATACCACCTACTGCCCTGCAGGGCACGCCGATAGCAAGCGCTGCGTATGTCCTCGTGGGCTATTTCCAGACGAACACACTATCGCGTTACTGACCACGCGATGGGGTCTCCACTTACTTGCCTAATGCACGCTAGGGATCAACGTTTCATATGAACTTAGGAACATGAAGAGTCCAAGAGTTTCATATTAACATCTCACACCAAGCTGTGAGATCTAGCCCTGAACCACTTTCCTCGTCAGGGGAGCTAACCGAAACTGAACCGCTTTCGGTGGCGTTCCTTACCATTCTTATCTGAACATAGGTGCGTCGTTACATAATTAAAATTCAGAATTATAACAAGTATGTTAGTACTGCCACCTTAAGTAACTATACTACTATAGTCCTTATGTGGGCCTAATACCGTTTCCTCACCGTATCCTATGTTTTTGTCATAATACAATCCTTATTCCATGCGCTATTACCAATGCAGCTCTGATACCACGCTGTGAGGGCCCCGCCGTCCCGATCACTCACGGGGACGGGACACCTCGCCCGGGAATCGCATTGGGTGGTGCCGTGCGATGCGGCACCCAACAGCACACATAATAAAGCATCATATTACATAAAACAAGAGGAAGCTTACAAAGTGTTGATTTTACAAATACTTCTCAAAATAAACTACAGCGGAAGTCTATTACAACTCACGTCTCATACCTATGCTAAGCAGCGGAGAAGGTGTCCAGCCCGCGAACCCTTCTCGCTAGCAACACTGTCATAATAGCGGCGGCAGGGGTTACCCTGAGTTCATCACTCGGAGAGCTCCGAGTCTCACCAGGTACCCGTACATCACAGCGTACAGTTATTACCTGCAAAACAACTTGTGCAGTATCTGTGAGCATGACGCTCAGCAAGACTGACCCGTCACCCTAGTCATGAAACTCTATATGATGGAAATAGAGGGCTGATTATAGAAATTTGCACAACGACCAACTTGAGCTAAAGGGGAGTCCTTACTTCAAGTTTTAAGCAACTTTTATAACCCTCGCGCAACTTACATCAAGACTCCACAATCAAACAAGAAACGCTTCATCTCGATGTCACTTGCCCGACGTGAAAGTAACTTTAGTGACCTACCCTATACTCATACTGACCTTGCGCCATCAACGTCGAGACTCCACAATCAAACAAGAAACGCTTTGCCTCGACGCTTCTAGCCAAAGGTGGAAATTAAATTTAGTGAAGTGTTGATCGTTCCTCATCTCCATTATGAGGATTACCCACGAAGCATATTAAATATTTCCCGGTTTATTACTACGTCACGACTCAGTGTACAAGTATGCTCACTACCGCGAGCGACGGTGATTGCAATCAAAAACACCCGGCTGACACGACACGTACGCCCGTACTCGACGTTGCACACAGCAACCGTCACTGACGTCGTACGTGGCAACCTTTCACACGACACTCAAATGTCGAACCGGTCCCACCGACTGGGATTAAGTCCCTCTACGGCAAACCCTCGTAGAGCCGACTTCTCTATCCTTTCAGCATCGGCATCAGACGATGAGGTATGCCTCGACACCCAGGTTATCATGTTACATCGTTTTCCTGGGTCTCATATTGCCAGTATGCATCCGGTACACATCTCGAACTTGTCCAGCGGGGCCGCACATGAGAACGGGCCTTAATCGACTCAGACATAGACTAGGCTCACAGGACCATGTACTTGACCTTCCATCCACTGCCCGGTCTCCATTCTCAACTATGAGGATCAATTCTCAACTCTTCCGATTGATCCCCCTTAAACCCGGTTCACGAGTAGGAATCTGCCCACTCGAGTTATGCCTCTTTTAATCCACTTTTGTTGAGATTAGCAGTTATAATTAATCGATAACATATCCTACATTAAACTCTAGGATTTTCTGGGTCATGCATTTGGAGTTTCATACCATCTAGACGTAATGCAATAAATACAATGCTAGACGTATGAAGTGAATACAAATAAAAACTTGTAAATTTGATGCAAACCGGGGCTTGCCTTTGTTTTGCAGGTGACTTATATATATATGCAGTTAGTGAAGACCACTTGACTTGATCTCTTGCCTCCTTCCTTTGATCTCTACTCCAATGACTTCAAGTCCTTCACGTAGATGCTACACGTAATGCATATGCATAATTGTTTAATTGTAAAGACTTTGCTGCCAGTCCTAATAACAAGTTTTCAAAACTGGAACTCTGTTTAAGAATTTAAAATGACACTGGTGCTAGGGATTTAGGTTTGGATCTAAACACATGATTAAGTGCTAAGTGGTTTCCCCCTCTTCTATATTGATCACCTTAAGAGGTTAAACAGAACAGGGGTGATCCAGAGCTCCAATGGTACTGAGAATTTTCATGTGAGTTCCTTGTCACAAGAAAGTCCTCTGGACAAAAGATTAGCACTTTTCATTAAGTGGTTTATTCAGAATAATTTTCTAAGCAATTAAGCAAAGAAGAATTAATTTTGAGATCCCACCCATGTTCATGCAAAAATTTGTGAACCACAATTTCAATTATAGCTCATAGAGTTTGCATGAATTTTCCTAGCATTTTTGGAGCTAAGATCTGCCCAGGACTGAATTTCCAAGTTTTGGAAATTCTCTGAAAATGTTTCCGTATTATTTGAATACAGCATCTTCAAATCTAAATTTCTCTGATCAAGTCAACTCAAATTGAGATGAAACTTTTACAGGGGTTCACTAATACCCTAAAAACTATTCTGGCAAAATTTGAGGATTTTTGGATTAACCAAACTCCCTCTAAAATTCTTTTGCTAAAAAGCTTTAAAGAATTTTACAGAATAAAACAAAGGGTTTAATACAAATTGGGTTTCATATTTGGATAGTACTCTATCAGAGGAATCCAACAAAATTTGTTTCACAATTTTTGGATCCTCCTACCCAAAGTTGTGGCTGTTGAAACTTTGAACTGAAATCTGAAATTCCCCAAAATGTTCAAATACTGGCTGTGGGTCCAGGGGACAGGTGTCACGCGTCGGGGCAAGCAACACGGGGCTACTGAGTATTTCCCGTGCTGCCACACGCGATCCCCGTGCCACAGCCGATCAGAACTCCGACTCCCGGTCGCTGACAAGCGGGACCCGCCGGGTCGTCTTCTACCTCCGGCCCCCGCGCCCGCGCGCCGTCGGGCTCGCCGGAGTTCGACGGATTCCGGCCTCCCGGCCATCCCCCGAGCCCTCCCTCGCCGCTAGGGCCTAGTTTCACGTGCTGAACACGATGGAACCCTCTTCCCCGGCCGGCGATGGCTCTAACCTAGCTTGCCACGACGCGGCGGCTCTAGACCGGTTCGGCAACGTCGCCCGGTCATCCTAGCCTGCCCAGACCTCGGTGGAACAGCGCTACAGCACCAGTGGACCATGGGGATGCTCGACCTAGCCTCAAAACTGCTCGGGACCGGCGGCTAATGGTGTCTCACCGTGCACCCGAAACCTCCTCCGCGTTTGAGGTCGGAAATTCTGGATTTCATGCGGTCTATGTGCCTCTTTCCAACTAGGGTTGTGAAGGACTACTGATCGCCGGTTAGTGGCGGTCTTGTGTGCAAGGTTTCACGGCCTAAGAACGAGAGGGACGATCGAATTTGGTATTACCGTATCAGAAGGTCGGATGGTGCCCGACGGCGATCTTTTCCCAAATTCGAGCCCGGTAGATCATCTCATGGCTTGAGATTCGGGGACGAGCATCAGGGGCTCCCAGCGCATCCGAGGGCGCTCTAGCTCGGGCCTGAGAAGCTCTCGGTGGGACTGTCCACGTGAGACCAGCTCCGGTTCTCCGCCGGACAGCTCTGTTTCTCGGCGCCGTTTGCCGAATTGTGCGCGCCACAGGCTAGGGCCTTTGGTGTTGCGGGGCTGGTGTGGTAGAGCAGGCGCAGGTGCTGCTTTTCTGTACTGCCGGCGCGCACAACCGAGGCTTGGTTGGGGCTGGCGATCGGGGAGAAAGGAGTGCGGCGGTGAGCGCTGGTTGCTGTTTGCGCCCGAGAAGAACAGCCAGCGCGCGATCAAAACGAAGACGGCAACGTGCTGCAGCTGGTCCTGGGGTAAAGATCAGGTCGGCGCTAGCTGGAGCAGGAGGTGGAGCCTCGGTCGACGGGGGCGGCCGCTCGGTGTCGCCCCGGGGTTACACCTCGGTGGAGTGATGAACAGAGAGAAAACTTAAGTGTTAAGTCTACTCCTTCCTATGACATGTGGGCCCCACAATTCAGTACCTCTTTTCCTCAAAATATCTCCAAAGTTTGACAATTAACCAACCCAAATGTTTGAAAGTTGGAAAACTGAGCTCAATTGAATAGTTTGGATAAATTCCATGCAAATTCAA
This sequence comes from Neostapfia colusana, assembly GCA_030760725.1. Classification (NCBI taxonomy): domain Eukaryota; kingdom Viridiplantae; phylum Streptophyta; class Magnoliopsida; order Poales; family Poaceae; genus Neostapfia; species Neostapfia colusana. The sequence goes on from JASWHV010000020.1 coordinate 12,291,698, forward strand.
ATGTTTATTTGAATTCTTTGCACATTTGACTCCATTTGTAAAAATGGGTAGCAAACCTTTTAAAAAATTAATGAAACTTTGCCTCCCCACTAATTTGGACCTAAGGAATCCAAATATGCCACTTGATTCTTGTGTTAGCTGCTGCAAACAATAGTTTGGACACAACAGTTTTGAATTTCCATTGTGTCTTCCCCTCACTTGAAGTTTGAATCTACATTTAGTTCATCACTGATTTTTAAACCCTTCCATTGCACTTGAGCTCTTCATTTCTGTGGTTTTAATCCACATGAGGTCCATCCATGCAGCAACCCTAAGTTTGTTTAGAAGAACCTCACACATGTTATCATGTGAGGAAAAAGTTTCAACTAAGCCCCTTTTTCATACACATGACTTCAACATTTGTGCAAACTCATGTTTCTTTGTAATCACATTTTTGGGACCTTTACAATCCTCCCCCCTTAAAAGAATCTCGTCCCGAGATTACAAAAGAAAGATGAGGCGGAAGATAATTACAACAACTACGACAAAAGTTCCGGATAGTTCTTGTGGAGGTAATCTTCACTTTCCCAAGTCGCTTCTTCCGGTGTGTGATTACTCCACAGGACTTTGTAAAATTTCAAAACCCGATTTCGATTGATCCGGCTCTTTTCATCGATAATCTTGATGGGCTTCTCGGTGTAGGTGAGGTCCGGTTGCAATATTTCCATGTCTTCCGAAAGGATGTCCGTCGGCTTCTTCAAACACTTTCTCAAGTGCGAGACATGGAAGATGTCGTGGATACCCGATAAGGATGGCGGCAGCTCCAAACGGTAGGCTACCGACCCACACCGTTCTGTAATAAGGAACGGACCCACAAAGCGAGGAGCTAGCTTTCCCTTGACCCCGAATCGATGAATTCCCTTCATCGGGGATACTCGGAGATAGACGTGATCTCCGACTTCAAAACACAAGGGTCGGCGTCGCTGGTCCGCATAGCTTTTCTGGCGAGATTGAGCGGCCCTGAGGTTCTCTTGAATCAGCTGGACCCGCTCTTCGGCATCTTTTACAAGATCAATGCCGAAAATCACTCTCTCGACCGATTCACACCAATTGAGTGGTGTGCGGCACTTCCTGCCATAAAGTGCTTCGTATGGTGCCATTTTAATACTGGATTGGTAACCGTTGTTGTAAGAGAACTCTGCTAATGGCAAATGGTTATCCCAGTTCTTTCCATGATCTATGGCACATGCCCTCAGCATATCTTCCAAAATCTGGTTCACCCTCTCCGTTTGACCGTCCGTCTGAGGGTGGTATGCTGAACTTCTAATTAACTTTGTTCCCAGAGATTCATGTAGTTGCTCCCAGAAACGAGCAACAAATATTGAACCTCGGTTTGATATGATGGTCTTGGGAACTCCATGCAAGCATACAATTCTAGAGAGATACAACTCTGCATATTGTTTAGTATGGAATCCCGTATTCACTGGGATGAAGTGGGCTGATTTGGTTAAGCGATCAACAATCACCCAAATGGAGTCATGCTTTCTGGACGTGAGAGGCAGTCCGACAATAAAGTCCATGCTGATGTCCTCCCACTTCCATGCCGGAATACTTAACGGTTGGAGCATTCCTGCTTTCTTAATATGATCAGCTTTGACTCGCCGACATGTATCACACTCGGATACATATTTGGCAATTTCTCGCTTCATCCGAGTCCACCAAAATTTTGTTTTAAGATCTTGATACATCTTATTACTTCCTGGATGTATCGAGTACTTGGACATATGAGCTTCGTCCAAGATCTTCTTCCTTAACTTCAGGTTCCGGGGTACCACGATACGGTCGTTAAACCATAACACGCCTTGATCATCTTGCCGGAAACATTTCATCTTATCCTCTTTAATCCTTGCTCGTATATTCCGCATCCCTCTATCTTTCTTCTGGGCTTGTACAATCTCCCCTCTAATGGTAGGCAAAAGAGCAAGATTATACAACGCCCCATACGGAATCACTCGCAAGCTTGGTTCTTCCTCCTCCTCCGGAACAACTGCCAAGTTATTAACGTGGGACTTACGACTGAGTGCATCAGCCACCACGTTGGCTTTGCCCGGATGGTAATGGATCTCGAGCTCATAATCTTTGATTAGTTCCAACCATCTCCGCTGCCTCATATTGATATCCTTCTGAGTGAATATATATTTGAGGCTCTTATGGTCGGTGTAGAGGTGCACTAAATTTTCAAGTAAGTAGTGCCTCCACATCTTCAACGCAAGCACTACTGCAGCGAGTTCTAGGTCATGAGTGGGATAGTGCTGCTCGTGGTTGTGGAGTTGTCGAGACCCATACGCGACCACGCGTCTATCTTGCATTAAGACGCAGCCAAGTCCAATGCCTGAGGCATCACAATAAACATCAAATGGCTTTGTTGTATCCGGTTGGGCTAACACCGGTGCCGTTGTGAGATGTTTCTTTAAGGTTTGGAATGCCTCTTCACAGGCCTCTGTCCACACATACTTGCTGCTTTTCTTCAATAACTCTGTCATTGGTTTAGCCACCTTCGAGAAGCTAGGAATAAATCTCCGATAATAACCCGCTAGTCCTAGAAAACTGCGGATTTGATGAACCGATGTTGGAGACTCCCACTTCAAGACCTGCTCAATTTTGGTTGGATCCACGGCCACACCCTCTGCTGAAATAATGTAGCCTAAGAATGGTACTTTGCTAATCCAAAATTCACACTTGCTGAATTTGGCATACAGCTTATGTTCTCGTAGGCGTTGGAGCACAATATGGAGATGTTTGATGTGCTCCTCCTCCGATTTGGAGTATACGAGAATGTCATCGATGAAAACCACGACGAACTGATCTAACTCTGGCATGAATACAGAATTCATAAGATACATGAAGTGTGCGGGTGCATTTGTTAGCCCGAAAGACATGACTAGGTACTCATAGAGCCCGTATCTAGTCGAGAAAGTCGTCTTCGGTATATCCTCCGCTCTGATTTTTATCTGATGATAACCAGACCGTAGGTCCATCTTGGAGAATACCTTGGCACCCACTAACTGATCAAATAATATATCGATCCGCGGCAGTGGATATTTATTTTTGATCGTCACTGCATTCAGCGGCCGATAATCCACACATAATCGAAGTGACTCGTCCTTTTTCTTCACAAAGAGGGCTGAACAGCCCCATGGCGATGAGCTAGGTCGGATGAACCCTTTGTCCATTAAGTCCTTTAGCTGTTCTTTCAGTTCAGCTAATTCCTTCGGAGACATTTTGTACGGCCTCCGAGATATTGGTGTGGTTCCCGGTGCTAACTCGATCTTGAATACCACATCCCTCTCAGGCGGCATCCCTGGAAGATCGTCGGGAAACACATCTGGGTACTCACGGACCACTGGAATATCCTCCAGTTTCGTGGTCACACTGTGGTACACCACTGGATTTTTAGAATCCACAGCTTCAAGTATGAGCGTTTGGAGACCGTAGATTGGAGAGTCCAAACTAACAATCCGTGGACCAATATCGAGAACTGCCCCGTGGTAGTTCATCCACGCCATTCCTAGAATCACGTCGATCTTCTGTCCCTCCAACACAATGAGGGTGGTGGGGTATACGTTTCCACCTAAGCACAAGGGTGCTTTGATCACTACTTCATTAGCAGCTATATTCCCACCCGGTGAGCGAATAAGGTAGTGATCCTTCGGTGTAGAGGTGGAGAGCTCAGCTTTGCACACAAACAACCTGCTGATGAAATTGTGTGTAGCTCCAGAGTCAAATAATATTAACATGGGCAGTCCATTGAGGGTGAACATTCCCGCTAGTACAGGTGCCCCATCTGGCACATCCTCTAGAGCTGTATGATAAATGCACCCGGATTTTGGTGCAGTTCCTTGAAGCTGAGCACGGGGTTGATTTATACCCTGCTTTGGTGTAGTTTCTCTGTGGCGCATCCTTTCTGGACACTTCCTGCTGATTTGACCCAAATAACCGCACGTGAGGCATGGTTTCTCAGCCGGTTCCTGGTTGCTCTGTGCATGGACATTAGTGGTATTCTGCTGCGGCAAGAACACTTGAGGAGCAGAATAACGTGGCTGCCTATACCGTTGTTGCAGCTGTCCGAATTCAGAGTATTGGGACGAACGACCGGAATATTGCTGGAGTCGTCGAGCCGGCTGCATCAGCTGACAGTTCAAGGTACTGTCTACCACCCGGTATTTCTGAGGAGCACTACTGCTACCCTCCGGTGGTATATGGTTCTTTCTTTTCTCAGCCTGAACTTCCCGCTGAGCATCTTCAACCATGATGGCAGCACTCATCAATTTGTTGAAGTTCTTTTGATCAGCTAAAACGAGTCTCTCCTTTAGCTTGGGATTGAGGCTGCGGAAGAACCATTCACACTTTTGTGCTTCGGTGTCCACATATTGAGGCGCATACTGTGCCAGCTTGTTGAACACTCGTGAATGCTCGTATGCACCCCTCCCTCCTTGTTTTAAGGCCAGAAACTCCTCTAGTTTCCGCTGAATTATCCCGGAAGGAACATGATACGCGAGAAACACCTTCTGAAATTCTGCCCATGAAACGTCATGTCCATCTGGTAAGGAGGCGAGTTGATTTGCCCACCATGCACTGGCGGACCCGTGAAGTTGTTGCGCTGCGTATAAAACCTTCTGCTGTTCGGTGCATTGAAGCAACCCGAACTTAGATTCAATGGTACGGATCCAGCTATCCGCCACCAGAGGATCCTCAGATTCAATGAAAACCGGTGGTTGAGTTGCCAAGAACTCAACATAGGAATTCAGTTGAGGTTGGCGCAAGTCTTCGTCTTGACATCCCCCTTGACGAGAGGTATTCATCACCAGAGTGCGGAGCAAGTTGGTTCGCTCATCGCTTGCACCCGTCATGGCAGCCAGAATGTCCGCCATTGTGACCGTGGGTGAAGTCCCTGGTGGAGGCTGCTGTTGCGGAGCTCGCTGCTCCCGCTGTGAAGAGTTATCACCACGACCACCACTGGAACCACCCACCTCACTCATGGAACGAGTTCGCACCATTCTGCAATTACACGAGTTCATTATCAGCTCAACACTATCACTTGATTTATTCCATAAACAAAGTAGTGCAAAACTGATAATGAAATCTTAACACGTAAGCAAAATTATTTAAGCACAAACTGATGTAGCTAACCGTCAGGATTTAAAAGCAGATTGACCGGTCCTTAAACAAACAAGATTTCGATCCTGTTAAAAGCATTTTTCATACTCATGTTGAATACTAAAGTTAAAGTTAACTTCAATATCTTTCCAACGAGTATCCAAATGCCTTCATATCACTTCTGGATCAAAAGTTATGATTTCGCAAAGTTGACAGACTTTCTGGATAAAATTTGCCAACATCTCCTTTGTATGTGGTTGACTTTATCACAGTTATGTAAGAAAAATACAACAAGAATCTGAACAACCTTTGAACTACAACAATGTTGCATATCTCATAATCTTCCCAACGGTGTATCACAGGCTCCCTAGGGATTTTTCTACAGGATGTTATGGCTTAAAAACAGGAAGGTCCAGAGAGGTTTTGCTACTGTCCTGGTTCTGAACAGTTTGCCTTCAACTGGACTTTTCACCAACTTAACTTATGATTTTGCTCTGGAGGTCTACAAGAAAGTTGTAGAGCACTTGAAAATATTTCCAGAACTGTAGCATACACCTTAATTGGTTAAATCTACTCAGAGTTATGCCCTGTTAAAGTCCAGCAAGAATTCCTGCCAGAAACAGAGCACTCTGTTTTTGAAATCTTTGAAACCTAAACCTTCTCTCATTTGAATCTTAGTTCAAAAGAAGAGTTCAGGAACTAATATTTGTTTCAAACTTCCATTTTTATTTGAAAGTTAGCTCATGAATCATTTCTTCATAGGGAAGAAGTTATTAAATGTAGTACGGTGTTGATGCACCGTAAGAAGCATGTCGGTACTACGTTCCTCACCAAAAGAAAAATCCTAACCCAGATTATACCGGCATATCCGTATTATCAGTGGCACTAAGACGGTCTCTTGCACACGTGTTCTACACGGGATAAGTACGTGGTTAGTACCTGCAGAAGATCACTCAATAGTGGTGCACTCAAAGTTTTTCTCATTTCATGCAGTTCTATAATTGAAAGTAAATACAAACGCCCGTATCATTGTCATACGGCCGTCCTTGAGTTAAGTCACGTCTCAAGGTACGTGATCGTGTTTCAACACCACACGACGGGGAACCCGAGTATGTCATGAACGGGTCGTCACGGTTGGGAATGTTATCAACCCAACGGATACCACCTACTGCCCTGCAGGGCACGCCGATGGCAAGCGCTGCGTATGTCCTCCTGGGCTATTTCCAGACGAACACACTATCGCGTTACTGACCACGCGATGGGGTCTCCACTTACTTGCCTAATGCACGCTAGGGATCAACGTTTCATATGAACTCAGGAACATGAAGAGTCCAAGAGTTTCATATTAACATCTCACACCAAGCTGTGAGATCTAGCCCTGAACCACTTTCCTCGTCAGGGGAGCTAACCGAAATTGAACCGCTTTCGGTGGCGTTCCTTACCATTCTTACCTGAACGTAGGTGCGTCGTTACATAATTAAAATTCAGAATTATAACAAGTATGTTAGTACTGCCACCTTAAGTAACTATACTACTATAGTCCTTATGTGGGCCTAATACCGTTTTCTCACCGTATCCTATGTTTTTGTCGTAATACAATCCTTATTCCATGCGTTATTACCAATGCGGATCTGATACCATGCTGTGAGGGCCCCGCCGTCCCGATCACTCACGGGGACGGGACACCTCGCCCGGGAATCGCATTGGGTTGTGTCGTGCGATGCGGCACCCAACAGCACACATAATAAAGCATCATATTACATAAAACAAGAGGAAGCTTACAAAGTGTTGATTTTACAAATAGTTCTCAAAATAAACTACAGCGGAAGTCTATTACAACTCACGTCTCATACCTATGCTAAGCAGCCGAGAAGGTGTCCAGCCCGCGGACCCTTCTCGCTAGCAACACTGTCATAATAGCGGCGGCAGGGGTTACCCTGAGTTCATCACTCGGAGAGCTCCGAGTCTCACCAAGTACCCGTACATCACAGCGTACAGTTATTACCTGCAAAACAACTTGTGCAGTATCTGTGAGCACGAAGCTCAGCAAGACTGACCCGTCACCCTAGTCATGAAACTCTATATGATGGAAATAGAGGGCTGATTATAGAAATTTGCACAACGACCAACTTGAGCTAAAGGGGAGTCCTTACTTCAAGTTTTAAGCAACTTTTATAACCCTCGCGCAACTTACATCGAGACTCCACAATCAAACAAGAAACGCTTCATCTCGATGTCACTTGCCCGAGGTGAAAGTAACTTTAGTGAGCTACCCTAGACTCATACTGACCTTGCGCCATCAACGTCGAGACTCCACAATCAAACAAGAAACGCTTTGCCTCGACACTTCTAGCCCAAGGTGGAAATTAAATTTAGTGAAGTGTTGATCGTTCCTCATCTCCATTTTGAGGATTACCAACGAAGCATATTAAATATTTCCCGGTTTATTACTACGTCACGACTCAGTGTACAAGTATGCTCACTACCGCGAGCGACGGTGATTGCAATAAAAAACACCCGACTGACACGACACGTACGCCCGTACTCGACGTTGCACACAGCAACCGTCACTGACGTCGTACGTGGCAACCTTTCACACGACACCCAAATGTTGAACCGGTCCCATCGACTGGGATTAAGTCCCTCTACGGCAAACCCTCATAGAGACGACTTCTCTATCCTTTCAGCATCGACATCAGACGGTGAGGTATGCCTCGACACCCAGTTTAACATGTTACATCGGTTTCCTGGGTCCCATATTGCCGGTATGCATCCGGTACACATCTCGAACTTGTCCAGCAGGGCCGCACACGAGAACGGGCCTTAATCGACTCAGACATAGACTAGGCTCACAGGACCACGTCCTTGACCTTCCATCCACTGCCCGGTCTCCATTCCCAACTATGAGGATCAATTCCCAACTCTTCCGATTGATCCCCCTTAAACCCGGTTCACGAGTAGGAATCTGCCCACTCGAGTTATGCCTCTTTTAATCCACTTTTGTTGAGATCAGCAGTTATAATTAATCGATAACATATCCTACATTAAACTCCAGGAGTTTCTAGGTCATGCATTTGGAGTTTCATACCATCTAGACGTAATGCAATAAATACAATGCTAGACGTATGAAGTGAATACAAATAAAAACTTGTAAATTTGATGCAAACCGGGGCTTGCCTTTATTTTGCAGGTGACTTATATATATATGAAGTTAGTGAAGACCACTTGACTTGATCTCTTGCCTCCTTCCTTTGATCTCTACTCCAATGACTTCAAGTCCTTCACGTAGATGCTACACGTAATGCATATGCACAATTGTTTAATTGTAAAGACTTTGCTGTCAGTCCTAATAACAAGTTTTCAAAACTGGAACTCTGTTTAAGAATTTAAAATGACACTGGTGCTAGGGATTTAGGTTTGGATCTAAACACATGATTAAGTGCTAAGTGGTTTCCCCCTCTTCTATATTGATCACCTTAAGAGGTTAAACAGAACAGGGGTGATCAAGAGCTCCAATGGAACTGAGAATTTTCATGTGAGTTCCTTGTCACAAGAAAGTCCTATGGACAAAAGATTAGCACTTTTCATTAAGTAGTTTATTCAGAATAATTTTCTAAGCAATTAAGCAAAGAAGAATTAATTTTGAGATCCCACCCATGTTCATGCAAAAATTTGTGAACCAAAATTTCAATTATAGCTCATAGAGTTTGCATGAATTTTCCTAGCATTTTTGGAGCTAAGATCTGCCCAGGACTGAATTTCCAAGTTTTGGAAATTCTCTGAAAATGTTTCTGTATTATTTGAATACAGCATCTTCAAATCTAAATTTCTATGATCAAGTCAACTCAAATTGAGCTGAAACTTTTACAGGGGTTCACTAATACCCTAAAAACTATTCTGGCAAAATTTGAGGATTTCTGGATTAACCAAACTCCCTCTAAAATTCTTTTGCTAAAAAGCTTTAAAGAATTTTACAGAATTAAACAAAGGGTTTCATACAAATTGGGTTTCATATTTGGATAGTACTCTATCAGAGGAATCCAACAAAATTTGTTTCACAATTTTTGGATCCTCCTACCCAAAGTTGTGGCTGTTTAAACTTTAAACTGAAATCTGAAATTCCCCAAAATGTTCAAATACTGGCTGTGGGTCCACGGGACAGGTGTCACGCGTTGGGGCAAGCCACACGGGGCTACTGAGTATTTCCCGCGCCGCCACACGCGATCCCCACGCCACAGCCGATCAGAACTCCGACTCCCGGTCGCTGACAGGCGGGACCCGCCGGGTCGTCTTCTACCTCCGGCCCCCGCGCCCGCGCGCCGCCGGGCTCGCCGGAGTTCGATGGATTCCGGCCTCCCGGCCATCCCCCGAGCCCTCCCTCGCCGCTAGGTCCTAATTTCACGTGCTGAACACGATGGAACCCTCTTCCCCGGCCGGCGATGGCTCTAACCTAGCTGGCCACGGCGCGGCGGCTCTGGACCGGTTCGACAACGTCGCCCGGTCATCCTAGCCTGCCCAGACCTCGGTGGAACAGCGCTACAGCACCAGTGGACCATGGGGATGCTCGACCTAGCCTCAAAACTGCTCGGGACCGGCGGCTAATGGTGTCTCACCGTGCACCCGAAACCTCCTCCGCGTTTGAGGTCGGAAATTCTTGATTTCATGCGGTCTATGTGCCTCTTTCCAACTTGGGTTGTGAAGGACTACTGATCGCCGGTTAGTGGCGGTCCTGTGTGCAAGGTTTCACGGCCTAAGAACGAGAGGGACGATCGAATTTGGTATTACCGTATCAGAAGGTCGGATGGTGCCCGACGGCGATCTTTTCCCAAATTCGAGCCCGGTAGATCATCTCATGGCTTGAGCTTCGGGGACGAGCATCAGGGGCTCCCAGCGCATCCGAGGGCGCTCTAGCTCAGGCCTGAGAAGCTCTCGGTGGGACTGTCGACGTGAGACCAGCTCCGGTTCTCCGCCGGACAGCTCTGTTTCTCGGCGTCGTTTGCCGAATTGTGCGCGCCACAGGCTAGGGCCTTCGGTGTTGCGGGGCTGGTGTGGTAGAGCAGGCGCAGGCGCTGCTTTTCTGTACTGCCGGCGCGCACAACCGAGGCTTGGTTGGGGCTGGCGATCGGGGAGAAAGGAGTGCGGCGGTGAGCGCCGGTTGCTGTTTGCGCCCGAGAAGAACAGCCAGCGCGCGATCAAAACGAAGATGGCAACGTGCTGCAGCTGGTCCCGGGGTAAAGATCAGGTCGGCGCTAGCTGGAGCAGGAGGTGGCGCCTCGGTCGACGGGGGCGGCCGCTCGGTGTCGCCCCGGGGTTACACCTCGGTGGAGTGATGAACAGAGAGAAAACTTAAGTGTTAAGTCTACTCCTTCCTATGACATGTGGGCCCCACAATTCAGTACCTCTTTTCCACAAAATATCTCCAAAGTTTGACAATTAACCAACCCAAATGTTTGAAAGTTGGAAAACTGAGATCAATTGAATAGTTTGGATAAATTCCAATAAAATTCAAATGTTTGCACATTTGACTCCATTTGTAAAAATGGGTAGCAAACCCAAAATTAATAAATTTTGCCTCCCCACTAATTTGGACCTAAGGAATCCAAATATGCCACTTGATTCTTGTGTTAGCTGCTGCAAACAATAGTTTGGACACAACAGTTTTGAATTTCCATTGTGCCTTCCCCTCACTTGAAGTTTGAATCTACATTTAGTTCATCACTGATTTTTAAACCCTTCCATTGCACTTGAGCTCTTCATTTCTGTGTTTTTAATCCACATGAGGTCCATCCATGCAGCAACCCTAAGTTTGTTTAGAAGAACCTCACACATGTTATCATGTGAGGAAAAAGTTTCAACTAAGCCCCTTTTTCATACACATGACTTCAACATTTGTGCAAACTCATGTTTCTTTGTAATCACATTTTTGGGACCTTTACACGTACCCACGAAATTGGGTGTCATTTGGTCCATGTCCAAATGTTGGAAACGCTAATGAAAATTTGGTAAGAGTTGTGCAGCTCCCAGCAAAAACAATAGCGTGTCGTGGATAGAGATGGGAGTCGGGCCGGGCCGAGCCGACATGGCCCGAAATTTTCGTGCTTCGGGCCGATTCGGCCCGTGGCCCGAAAGCACGCCGGGCCTTTTCGGGCCGGGCCGGCCAGCCTGAATTACCAAACTGGCGGCCCGAGCACGGCCCGAGGCCCGACGGGCCTATTTCGGGCCGGGCCCGGCCCAAGCACGGCCTGATAACAGGAAAACCTAAATAATTCAAAAAAATCTGTACAATCGAAAAAAATTCAAAAAATCTTTGAATAAAAAAATCCAAAAAAATCTGTAAAACCCAAAAAAATAAAAAAATCCATAAAAATCAGGAAAATTCATAAAAATCCAAATAAATCTAAAAAATCGAGAGAAAATTCAAAAAAATTTAGGGCTTTTTCGGGCATTTCGGACCTTTTCAGGCCAATGGGCCAATTTCGGGCCGGGCCGGCCCGAGCACGGCCCGAAACTCAATTTCGGGCCATGCCGCCCGAAGCCTCCGAACCCGAGCATGGCCCGGCCCGAAATCCCGTGCCGGGCCGGCCCGACCCGAATCTATTTCGGGCCATTTTCGTGTCTGGGCCGTGCCGGCCCGTCGGGCTTTGGCCCGCCCGAATTTGGCCCGGCCCATCTCCCACCTCTAGTCGTGGACGACAAAAATCGGTTGCCAAACATTGTCGTGCTGCAGCTCCACTCCTTCTGACGTGTCAGCTCAAGACTGGTTACATTTAATGTTTCCCTTATTTGATTTGCAAGCTTTAAACAACAATGTCTCATAAACCCTTTGTAATCTATTTGAAGTATCATGCACCTTTTAATTAATTCCACGAAACTACACTTGATTATACAATAATAAGAAATGCATTATTCGAAAAGTGATGGAATGTTGTGTGTGTGTGTGTCACACAAGGAAAAATATTTTGGTAAGGATGCAATCTGAACATTACTTTACCAATGATTTGATGTTACCTACGTTTTGGCTTTACCAAGTTTTTTCAGTAAGCTAAAACTACCCGCGCTCATCGTACTCTAAATTACTATTCTAAAAGAACATTCTTTGTCTTTTACAATAACCTTTAAAAGATTCATTATTTTATATTACAACTTTTCACACTCATTGTACTCTATATATTACTCTATACTATCAAAACAAGATATGGTTCCACCTCTTAACCAGCGTATGTACAAGTTTGAGAGTTTAGATTGTCCTCAGATTCGGTTACAGTGTTTTCCTATGCTACTTTGGTTCCTTGTCTTGACATATATTAGATGGACTTCTCTTAGTACAGCATGTCTGAAAATTTGTTTTCTAAATCCTATCGCAATGTAGTTACTGAAACTTGCTTCCTTGCCTCCTCTTCCACCCCCCCCCCCCCCCCCGGCACCCCCCACCCCCATCCAAAAGTACAAGGCATGGTATTCCACAGTTCAAACTTTAAATATTTGACTAAAAATTAGGATAGCAATATGTGACCTTAGTGATACAGAAGTGAACCATAGATTTGTATTTCAACTTACATTCATGCGATATGATTTTGTGACTAGTAACCATGTATTAGAAGAGGAATATAAGGTCAAAGTACAACGTAGAAGACTGCCTAGTCATATCGCACCTTATAAAATGGGATGGCGGAGTAAGGTGTTAGGGTATGGATCATTCCAAATTTGTTACAAAATTCCCTTGCATTGTGATACACGAAGGTTCATTCAGAGTACTCCTTTAGCACTTTGCAATAATTACGAACCTCAGGCTGCCATTGGCACTAACATGCAGGTCCATTCCCCTACAAGAACAATCAAGAGCAGTTGCTGTTGTTTTTGGCGGATTGAGCTTTGGAAGTTTCCTAGGGTATGCGTTTTTTAGGTCACATTGTTCATGTGTCTTTCGTGCATTATTTCACATACTTCAGTTTATTTATTTGCCAATGCATGGTAAATCTGAGGTAAAACAAATTCAGATTTTCCATCGATGTTGTGCTCTAAATAATGGTTTGCACCTTTTCTGAGATAATCGTACTATTTTAAGGTATTGAGCTTCTATATGCAATTATTACCAATAACTTTACATTTTAAATTTCCCTGCAGAAAATTATTTTTGAAATATTTTTCTGTAAGTTCTAGGCATCTAACTCATAAACATTGAAGCATGCATGACCAAATTAGTTTGAAGGATCAATGTTTTTTCCCATGATGTGTTTGTAACAGTTTGGCTGGTATCATTTTTTCGTTTTCAATTTATAAGAATGAGGTACAACTTCTGGCCTCCAAAGGCTGATGCTTGTGTGTTTTCTTTGTCATGTTATACCTTTATCGCATTCAAAATCGTCTTGCAACCAGATCCTCATTTTTTTTGTATTTGTCATCACAACATCATATTACATTTTGTCTATGGTTATGCATCTTGAAGTAATAGCAGTAACGTTGCCATACAGTTATTTTTCTTTGTAAATTATTTCACATTACAGACTTCTGTTTGCCCCTCCCATTACTCAGAACCTTGGCTGGTAGTCCGTCTTTTACATATTTGGCTTTTTAGATACTTGGCAAAACAGAACTTGTTTTGGCTTATCTTTAGTTTTCCTTTAATCCACAGGTGTCTAGGATTTGAATCTCTTAAAGAACAACAATATGTGTATTAAACTTTGCTGTGATGAGTAACAATAATGCTACATCAGTACATATTAATCACTAGAAAGCTGGTGAAACTCAAATTGGGTATCTTCCTATTACTGCCCGTCATGACCTTGTAGCTTTCATTGGAGTACGCATTTGTATAAATAGTCTGATTTATCAGAAACTCCACTGAGCCAATGCCCAGACCCCAGAGCCCCGGGAAGGCAACAGTCCAGAACGAGGAACGAGTGGAGGCGAGCCCAGATCCAGAGATAGATGGATGAATGGTGTTGATTCAAGGGTTTTCATCACAAGAACTCACAAAATACTGCAATCCTACAAGATCGACAAAAAACTTCCTGCTCAGATCATGTCTTAGCAACCACCCCTTCCTCAGAAAGAGGTACAGACGGTCTCCAAGTTGTTCCATCTGGACCATCCATAAGCGCGATTCCAAGAGCGGCCAGTTCTTTTCGGACCTCATCAGACTTTTCATACTGCTTCGCATTCCTTGCCGCAGTCCTCTCTTCGATCTTCTGCAGTACTTGCTCCTCAGTGATGGAAGCTCTTATCAGTGCTTTTTCACGCAGCTGTTGCAGAGCCTGAGAATGCAGTTTGTTAGTTGCGTGAAGAGCAACCTTTCAATGGAGATTGTGAAAATTGTAATGCAGCTACATGTTTTGTGTCAAAATTGGGGCAAATGTGCTGCTTGACAAATCAAATTCTTCCTAAAAAGGTTGCTAAGCTGCACTTGCATTCTATACTTGGGGCTTGTATTGCTATACATGGTACAAATGGATTAACATGTAGCAGAGATCACTAATATCATCAAGGAAACAGATGTTCAGAAGAGTCACTAGAACTGGCTATTCAACTCGGGCAGTATTTAAAAGTCGTCACGCCTAGGCGTCTAGGTGCTCCGTCCCGGACACCTGGACTGGCCGTCTCGCTTGGAACAACATGTCTGGCCCCCTTCTCTATGCTCCAGCCTCTATCTCTTTCAATCCCAGGTGGCTAGGCCTCACCCACCTCTGTTGAGTGTTACTGCTGCCGTTTGCCTCAAATTTGTTCTTGGATTAGTGCTCGTGCATCAAATTTGTATTACTGTGAGCTGTTGGGCTGCTGACATGCTGAGCGCCTAACTAGTCGCCTAGGCGTCCGGGCGCCCATTTAAAACCTTGAACTGAGGGGCATTGGTAGGCCTCTAGCATATTGAGTTGAGACTGTACCAAACCCAAATTTCTTAACAGTAACACAACAGCACCCATGAATTATTACTATGATACAAAGGTTGTGACAGTGATACTCTTGGCAAAATTTGTTCTTGGAAGGATAAGATGTTGACTCGCCAACAATGTACATACTGAAACTAAACTGATAGTGATCAACAGAACTCACACTCACCTCATGATAACTTGAAGGCATCAATCCTAGAACAGAGAGCACTAGTCTTACTTTCTCTTCTAAGAAAGAAAGCGATTCCAGTCGCCTCTCCTGTTTTTTCCCCTGTTCAAACGCAACAAAAAGATCTAAACAAGTCAGATAGATTCTAAGATGTCCATAAGAGCAGACAATTCACACCATGCCTGAATATTAATAAACTGTATCTCCATGAGTCCAACATTAAATTTACCTTACGAGTATGCAGAATATCATTCATAACTTTTAGTGGCTCAGATACAGCAGCCAATGCCACTGAAGTGTGAAGATCATCTGACATTGAAGTCTCAAATTCATTGTGAAGTTTCTGGATGCAGTTTAAGGTATCAGCAGGCAATAAATCACCAGAATTGATTTGTTGCTGCTGACAACTCTCTTCACAATCATATAACGTCTGCAGAAAAGAAACAATTCATGTAAGCCCCCTTTGATTAGCAACAGAGCACTTGAATGACCTGAAATAGCAAGAAGGTGAAAAACTGAATGTTCCAACTTCTGAGTAGTCAGGGGAAGTGGAGCAGCTTCTCTATGGATTTGTCTAAAACCTAGGAAAGTTGTCTAGGAGCAATCCATCCAGGTTAGACAGCGTAAGCCATGACACTGCTACAGTAGACTCATTTATTGTAACCAACACTATCAAGTGACATTGGACACAATGTATAGGAAGAAAACTATGTTACGACTACGATACTAAACATGGGAAAACTATGTTAGGACTAAGATTCTAAAAGATGGGTTAATATTAACATTTAGAATCGGCTGGGACAAAACAAAAGGTCGATATAACAAAAGAACTCAATATAGAGAAGTAGGCCTTTTTTCTGCGTTTGGCCCAAGGCAGTTAGGTCAGAGCAGGTGAAGACATATAAGTTCAACTGGCGAGCTCTAGGAATGCAAATCAACATGGTTCTGCAACAATTGAAATGTCAAGTTAATCCAAGTTCAGCATCATGTATAATGTATTCATGCAAGTTATTTGGGAGAGTTACCCATGAAACCATATCATTAGCTGCACATTTTAGATACAGAGAAGTTTGTTCTTAGTAGCATGATCACCTGGGATCTTTGACCCTGGTTTAATACATTAACTTCACTTTTACATATCAACAAACAACTTACGCATGTTATTACATTGCATGACTATCTAAGGTCTGGTGATCTTTCAGTAGCATGATCATCTGGGATATATCTGGTTTGATCTTGGAAGCCAAAAGAAAATATAAGTAGTTGGTTAACCTACAACATATATCTTCCTAATCAACTGTCCACTACTCCAACACTTCCTAGCCCAATTAGTGAACTGTTACCAAGCAAGAATGATGCACACAAAACATGCATCAGAATAAGACTATAACAGATGTATAGAAATAAAGTATACCTGGTATGTGTAGTACAATCTTTCTGATGCAACATTAAGTTGTTCTAATGTGTAGTTAATTGGGGACCTGTAGTGTGTCCCAAGTAAGAACATTCTCAAGGCAAGCGGGTGGTACATCTCTATAACCTGAGAAATTGAAATTTTTGAGCAAGTACAGGTATGATTATTACTTATCAGGGGATGTTTGCTATCTTGTCTTTACCTTGCGTATGGTGACAAAGTTACCAAGCGATTTAGACATCTTTTGGCTATTTACATTGACAAAACCATTGTGGATCCAGTAATTTATGCTGCTGTCACAACATGCTGCACGGCTCTGAGCGATCTCATTCTCATGATGTGGAAATATGAGGTCCTCTCCACCACCATGTATGTCAAAAGAATGACCCAAGTAATGTGCACTCATAGCACTGCATTCTATGTGCCATCCTGGCCTTCCAGGTCCCCAAGGGCTATCCCACCATGGCTCCCCATCTTTTGCAGCCTGCAGTTAAAATGTAATAAGCTATAATCTGATGCTGAACTAAATCATCTCCATGAAAAAAAAGAGAACGGTAGGGAAAACACTGCATCTGTCATTTGGGACACCTTTACCTTCCACAGAGCAAAATCAGCTGGATTTCTCTTCCTCTCATCAACTGCAACCCTTTCGCCAGCTCTATTATCATCTAGTTTTCGACCAGATAAGTCTCCATATTCAGGAAAATTGTCGACAGAGAAATAGACATCCCCACCCACTACATATGCGCATTTGTTATCAAGGATCTGGAAATTTTGCAATAAAACAAAGAAGTCAATCTCTGTAGAACAATATAGTGTTAGAACTTTGAAGAATTGCTGGAGGTATGAAACCAGAAATGAAGAACACTCGAAACCCTTGTCTGGTATAGTGTAAAAGCACTAAAACTTTTATACAAATTGTAATCGAAGATATTACACATCACGAGAATAGAACATGATGTCTTTCATGTGCACAACTGCACATATATTACATGATCACATTAAGAACTGTCATGGCAACATGAACAGAACTTCCTGCAGCTTTGTAAATGTTGGATTATGTGTATGTGGGGTGTAGCCCTGTGGGCAATATGTACCCTTGACTATTGGAAACCCTAATGGAACTTTCTCCTTCCAATTTGGTATTAGACAACTTCCTCTCTCCCGATGCCTGACTCGCGCGAGCCGCCGCCGCCGCCAGCCGTGGGGGCGCTGCCGCCGCCGCCTGCTCCTCCTTTCTTCCCCACCTCCGCCCCTCTGATTCGCACTGCTGCCGCCACCCCGCCTTCGGCCGCGCCGCCCTGGGACGCCGCCGGCGCCTCGCCAGCGCCGCCTACGGCCGCCCCGCCCTCGGGGTCGGCCGCGCCGCCGCCGTCTCACCAGCGCCGCCATGGGCCACCGGCACCTCTGTCGCGACGCCCCGGGTTGCCGCCGCCTCACCAGCGCATCGCCTGCGCTGCCCTGGGCCGCTCTACCCTTGGGGTCGGCCGTCACCGGCTCTGCTGCGCCGCCCCGGGCCGCCAGCGCCTTGTTTGCTCCGCCGCCTGGCTTCTTCCCGCTGCCGCCGCCGGGCGCTCAGCCGCCACCGGCCCTTGGTCAGCCGCCGCTGCCAGCCCCTGATTTGTGGCCACTACCGGCTCCTCACGTATGGCCACCGCCGGCTGGCGTCCAGCCGCCGCTGCTGCCCGGCCTGTGGTTGCCGGCGGGTCTGCCGACCGTGCCGTCACCAGGATGCCCTCCTTCCTCGGCGTTGTGTGCCTCGTCGTCACCCCCGCCGGCTACCGTCTTCGCTATCCTTGTTGATCCGGTGGATCCCGCCAGTGGTACTGGTCAGCCGTCTGCGACTGCCTCCAGCGTCGTCGCTGCCCTGGCGGCTGCTCATGAGCGTGAGCGGACTCTCGCTCTAGCCTTGGAGCAGCAGCGAGCGTCCATGGCGGCTCTTACTCACTAGCTCGAGGAGGCCACACACCCGCAGTGGAGTGCCACCTGTGAGCCTTCCCCAGGCGATGGTGCTGCCTACAGCACCTATGCGGCTTCCCTCGTCGCCGCTCTCCACGCTCAGGCGGCTGGTGTCCGGAACATCCGAGCGCTCGTCCCGGTTGTCCTCAGCACCGACTCCACCTCGTACGCCAGGTGGCGTCACCTGTTTCTCCTTATGCTGAGGTGTTTTCGCCTTGACGATCACGTCCTCCGGGACGACTCCCCGTTGGACGATTCCTGGATCAGCATGGACAGCCTTGTCCATGACTGGATTCTCGGTTCTCTCTCTGAGGAGCTGCAGGATATTGTCGGGCAGCGTGGTGACGGCACAGCTCGTCAAGCGTGGCTCATCCTCGAGCAGCGCTTCCAAGGGAACCGCGCGACCCGAGCTCTTCACATCCGGGCGTGGTTCGGGGCTGCTGTCTAGGGGGACCTATCGTTCACCGCCTACTGTCGCCAGATGAAGGGTATGGCGGATGCCCTTCACGACCTTGGTGACCACGTTTCGGAGACTTCTCTCGTTCTTTAGGTCCTGCAGGGCCTGAACGAGCGTTACTCCCACCTCTGAACTGTGATTCTTCGCGAGGAGCCGCTCCCGACCTTCGAGAAGGTCTGGTCTGATCTCGAACTTGAGGAGATCACCTCTGGAGGCCCTGTCGTCTCCTCGACTGCCACCATCTTCTACGGCTTTGGGCAGCCCTACCGACCTCCACCACCTGCTACTCCGTCAGGGGGACAGCCGCCGCGCCCGCCTACCACTCCAGTGGCCCCTGCCAGCCCTGGCAATGGTAATCGTCGTCGTGGTGGCCGTAAGCGCGGTGGCCGTGGCGGTTCTGCAGGAGGAGGTAGTACTACTGGTGGTGGTGGCACCGGTCAGGGTGGTGGTGCAGGTGCTCTGCCACCCTGGCCCACTTCCTACAACCCGTGGACCGGCCAGATATCCATGTGGCTTGGGTTGTCTCCGGGTCTCCCGCCACCTCGACCTTCGTGACCTCAGGCGGCCTACGTGGCCACTCCTACCCACGGCTGGTCTGGCTACCCACCTGGAGGACAGTGGACTCCGACCTCTGGTGGGCCGTCCACCCACTGGGGCTCGGGTGCTGAGTCCTCGACGCAACACACCACTCCTGACGGGTGGGACCGTCAGTCGTTGGCTTCCTGTTTCAGCACGATGACTCTCACTCCACCCGGTGTTGTCTGAGTTGCTGATTTAGGCGCATCATACCACACTACTCCTGATGTTGGTATACTCTCTTCTACCCACCCTTCCCACCCTTCTTATCCTTCATCTATCGTTGTTGGGAATGAGTCTGTTCTTCCTGTCACCTCAGTAGGTGACTTAGATTCCTCGGGTTCTTTCCAGCTCAGAGATGTTCTAGTTGCCCCTGACATTATTCAGAATCTTCTTTCTGTTCGTCGTTTTACCACTGACAACCATGTTTCCATTGGGTTTGATCCTTTTGGTTTATCTGTGAAGGATCTTACTACCCGACGTCTTCTTCACCGTTGTGAGAGTTTGGGGCCCCTATACACGTTTCGTCTTCCTGCTTCCGCTTCGGTTTCACCTTTTGCCCTGGCTACGACACCTTCTTTCACAACTTGGCATCGGCGGCTCGGCCACCCTGGTGTTGATGTCCTGTCTAAGTTGTCTAGTAGTTCAGTGATTTTGTGTACTAGGGGCACTCATGAGTCTGTGTGTCATGGTTGCCAGCTTGGTCGCCATGTTCGGCTTCCATTTCCGCATTCTGTTACTCATGTTGAGCGGACTTTTGATCTGATTCACTGTGATCTTTGGACCTCTCCTATTGTCAGTGTTTCGGGTTATAAATACTACTTGGTGATACTTGATGATTTTTTCCACTATTCGTGGACTTTTCCCTTGCGACAGAAGTCTGACACGTTCGTCACTCTTTCTCACTTCTTCGCCTGAGTGTCCACCCAGTTTGGGCGTATTATTCTAGCCGTCCAGTGCGATAACGGACGCAATAACTCTGCGTTCCGTGACTTCCTTCTCTCTCGCGGTGTTCACTTGCGCATGTCTTGCCCGTACACTTCCCCTCAGAACGGCAAGGCCGAACGCATGATTCGTACCACTAACGAGGTCATGTGTTCCCTGATGTTTCAGGCCTCCATTCCTGCTCGGTACTAGGCGGAGGCTCTTCACACCACCACTTTCCTCATTAATCGCCTTCCTACCAAGGCGATTAGTGCCCCCACCCCTCACTTTGCTTTTTCGGCACCACTCCTCTCTACGACCACCTACGAGTCTTCGGGTGTGCATGCTACCCTCTGTTTAAAAAAGCAGTCGCCTAGGCGCTGAGCGGCACCGGACCGCTTCGCTTTTCCCTAGGCGGCAGCATTAAGTGGTCGGACCATTTTTTTTCCCGCTTCAGTCCGCTTTTTTCTGCTTTCCTTCCGCTTAATTCCCTTTTCACCGTTTTGTGTGTCCATATAAAAAGAACAACTAACTCTAATTCTTTCTTCATCCCTATCGGCGGCGGTTGCTGTTAGCAAGGTGGCAGTGCCCCGTCTTAGTGTCTGGCTGCCTACACAAGATAGTGTCACACTCTATCTCATCTCATTTTATTGATTGATTGAATATTTTTAAATTTAAAAATATACATATATATATATAATATATTATATGGATTTAACTCCGCTTTTTACGAAACGCCTAGAAACGCCCAGGTGCCGCCTAGGCAGCCTAGGTGCTAGGCGGAGCTCCTCCGCTCGCTTTTTCTACCGCTTTTTTAAACACTGATGCTACCCTAACCTGTCCGCCACAGCTCCTCATAAGCTTGCGCCTCGTTCGACTCGGTGTGTCTTCCTCGGGTACTCCCCTGATCATAAGGGGTACCGGTGCCTTGACCTTACTACCCGTCGTATCTTAGTCTCTCGACACATCGTCTTCGACGAGTCTTCTTTTCCCTTTTCCCATTCGTCCTCTAACTGTTGCAATTCCAGCCCCAAAACTTCTTTGTTCTTGCTGTACAAACTGATCTGCCCTAGCAGATCAATCTGACCTGGCTTTGATGGTGGTTGAATCAAGCCTTGTGGCGGCTAGGGTTGAGGAGGGAGGCAGCAACTTGAGGAAGATGATGCCCTGGGCGCCGGCTGGAACAGCAGCCCTGGCGGCGGCTGGAGACCTGGGCGGCGGCTAGGGTTTCTTGAGAGGGAGGCGCCGACCTGGGAGAGAAGAGGGGGGCGGCAGCAGCAAGGGGAGAGAGACGGCTAAGGCAGAAAAGTGGAGAAAATTTTCTTTATTGAACTCTCTCTCAACTTTTGGGGTGTTTTGGCTTGTTTATATAGCCCCCCTTACAAGAGGCTTAATCTATTACAAAAGGAGAAGGAAAAACAGTTTAATATCTAAACTAGGGCTGCCACCTTGGACATGGTGCAGCAGCACCAAGTCGGGCTGACCAGCCCTTTTGACCTGGGCGCACACACAACAGGGGGGAACCAGGGTTCGGCCCCCCTGTCCTGGCCGCCCAGACCCAGCGGCAGGGTCATCCCGCACTGACTCTGTTGCTGAGTTGGACTCCCTCTTCTCCACTGACCCCAAGGCTGCTCCTATCCAGCGACCTTGGTCTTTACCCTTTGCAGGTTACCCACCCGTTGCGACCCGCGCGGCCCTGCCACCACCGGCGTCGCCCACCGCGCCATGCGCGGCCCCGGTGCCTCCGGCATCTCCCGCTGCGCCACGCGTGGCCCCGACGCCCCCTTCATCGCTCGATGCGCCACGTGCGGCCCCGACGTCGCCCCCTGCGCCACGCGCGGGCCCGGTGTCCCTGACGCCGTCTGCTGCGCCACGTGTGGCCTCGGCGTCGCGATACGCTCACCCCGCTCTTGTCTATCAGCGACGAGCGCGGGTTGGTGCACCGACCTCTTCCCGTCCCGAGCCTCTGGTGTACCACCCCCCCTGCTCCATCAGGACCCCAGTCACGTCCACCCGATGGTGACCCGACGGGGGGTTCTCCGTCCGGTGGAGCGGTTTTCTGGGGTCGTCCTCTCCTCGACGACCTCCCCACCACCTGCTTCTTCACCCATCTCGTCTATCCCCTCTTCTGTCCGTAGCGTCCTCGCTGATCCTCACTGGCGTCGGGCTACGAAAGAAGAGTATGCGGCCCTGCTTGCCAACCAGACCTGGGACTTGGTTCCCCGTCCTGGTCGTGGCAATGTTGTCACGGGCAAGTGGGTATTCACGCATAAGCGGAAGGCGGATAGGTCCTTGGAGAGGTACAAGGCTCGGTGGGTCCTTCGGGGCTTCACTCAGCGCCCTGGTGTCAACTACGACGAGACCTTCAGCCCGGTGGTGAAGCCGGCGACAACTCAGACCGTTCTGTCGTTGGCTCTCTCGCGTTTTTGGCCTATCACCAGTTGGACGTCAAGAACGCCTTCCTCCACAGCACGCTGACGGAGACGGTATACTGCAGTCAGCCGATAGGTTTCGTTGATTCAGCTCGTCCAAACATGGTCTGCCGCTGGACAAGTCCCTGTACGGCCTGAAGCAGGCGCCCCGGGCTTGGTACAGCCGGTTCGCCTCCTTCCTGGCCTCGCTCGGCTTTGTCGAGGCCAAGTCGAACACCTCGCTCTTCGTCTACGGCCGTGAGGGGGGCACTGTGTACCTCCTCCTGTACGTCGACGACATCGTCCTCACGGCATCCAGTTCCGCTCTCCTTCAGCGCACGATCTCCGCCCTGCAGCGGGAGTTCGCGATGAAGGACTTGGGACAACTTCACCACTTCCTGGGCGTGACGGTCGAGCACCGATCGGGCGGCCTGTTCCTTCACCAGTGACAGTATTGCTTGGACATCCTCCAGCGAGCGGGCATGGCTGACTGCAAGCCGTGCTTTACTCCGGTGGACACCAAGGCGAAGGTCTCCTCTGCCGATGGCGCTCCTGTTGCTGACCCCACTATTACAGGAATCTTGTAGGTGTCCTCCAGTACCTCACCTTCACCAGACCGGATATCTCCTATGCAGTTCAGCAGGTGTGCCTCCACATGCATGATCCGCGGGAGCCGCATTTCACTGCTGTAAAGCGCATACTTCGGTACCTGCGCGGCACCCTCGACTACGACCTCCTCCTTCGGGGTGACTCGGCTTCTGAGTTGGTCATCTACACCGACGCTGACTGGGCGGGCTGCCCGGACACCTGTCGGTCCACCTCTGGCTACGTCGTCTTCCTGGGCGGCAATCTCGTCTCCTGGTCCTCGAAGCGGCAGCCCGTGGTGTCACGCTCGAGCACTGAGGCAGAGTACCGCGTCGTAGCCAACGGCGTAGCTGAGACCTCCTGGCTCCAGCAGCTGCTTCAGGAGCTCCACTCCCCCGTTGTCCGGAGCACGTTGGTCTACTGCGACAACGTCAGTGTTGTCTACCTCTCCACCAACCCAGTCCAACATCAGCGCACGAAGCATGTGGAGATTGATCTTCACTTTGTTCGTGAGAGGGTTACCCGTGGCGAGGTCCGGGTCCTCCATGTCCTGACGACGTTGCAGTTTGCCGACATCTTCACGAAGGGTCTCCCTTCGTCGTTGTTCTCCGAGTTTCGGTCCAATCTCAAGTGGCTAGATGTTGGGACTGCGGGGGAGTGTTGGATTATGTGTATGTGGGGTGTAGCCCTGTGGGCAATATGTACCCTTGACTCTATTGGAAACCCTAATGGAACTTTCTCCTTTCAATTGTAAAGTTTTTAAGATTAATCATATATTTAATTTCCAAGTTGCGTTAGAAATACTAAATAATCACCTCGGAATCGGGAATTTTTTATACATGAACCATATCATGAGTTGGCAGGTAAAACATGTACAAAAAAGGCAAATTATCTATTATCAATTTAATATAACATGAACCGTGAAGAGCCTTATACAGGAATTATGAGGAACCTTATCAATCTGGACTAGGGTCAAAGCTCCAACCAATCTGAGATTAAACCTTCTATTGAACCTAATATAGAAATCAGCATTTTTTACAAAAGAAAAAGAAAACAGAGCTGAATTGCATATGCACAAAAAACTAGGTTCTCCCCACAGAACACCAAGGAGCCACAAAGCAAATGTACATACCTGTTTAATCATTTTAATAATCTGATCGATGTGATCTGAAACACGGGGCTCCACAGATGGTGGTAAACATTGAAGATGAACCATATCTGACAGGAAATCATCAGAAAACCTTTTGCTCAAGCTAAATGGATCTTCCCCCAGTTGGTTTGCTCTTGCAATTATCTACAGAATTCCAGAAGTGCAACTCAGGTTTCCTGTGCAGATTAGCAAGGAGCATTTAAATTGCATTCTAGTTTTACAGGTAAAATAGCTTAATGCAATTTAAGCAGAAAACGGCATACTAAGGGTATCCAGTTAAAACAAGGTATACATCTAACTTAAATATGGCGTCAGCCATATTGCATGAGCATTCAAGTAAGAATCATTGCTTTCTCTACTTCGATTCAGGTCAATAACGTAATGCTAAGTCTTCTCCTAACTTGGAAATATTAAGGACATAAGAAAATAATAACTCAATGAGTGGAGAACTCAGTATCATAATTTGCAAATAAGATTAAACCTAAAGGTCACCTTGTCATCAATGTCTGTGAAGTTCCGAACATATTGAACTTCATAGCCCAAATAACGCAGGTACCTATCATGATACCACAGATAAGCGTGTGCAATGTTTCCAATAGAAAATAAAAATACCATGAGCAGAATGATGAAAATAAACAAGGTTACAAGATAGCAGATTATACAAGTATGAAGTATGCATAGTCTTTTGAAAAGTCAAATTACACAAGCAGATCCAAACTTACAAGAAACTCAGCAATTGTAACCAAGCCACTACAGCGTTTACCCTAAACCAAGCCAATTATTATTTTACGCATGAATTTCATTGAATAAGATAAGTAGTAACAATTGCTCATCACGCCATAGAATACAATAAGATCATCAAGTTGTGTAAATTACATATGCCGTGACAGCCAACATTTTTAGAGCCAGGGTGAATCAAATGTGCACTTACTCAACAGAATAGCAATAACTATACCGGATCAGACACGCTAATAGGGGCGCGGGGGGGGGGGGGACCTGTAGAGGACGTCGAAGGCGACGTAGGCGCGGGCATGGCCGATGTGGCTGTCGTCGTATGGCGTGACGCCGCAGACGTACATGCCGACCTCCCCGCCGGGTGCCCGCGGCCGAAATTGCTCCTTCCTCCGCGCCCTCGTGTTGTACAGGTGCAGGTCACGGGTTGTTCCCGCAGCCGCGCCATTCGAGACGGTGGAGGAAGCGGAGACCGAAAAGGGGGTGGTGGAGAAGAGCCTGCTGGGGTGCAAGATGATGCGGTGGGAGCGAAGAGAAGGGATCAGGGATAGCGCCCTGCGTCGAGGTAGGCGGACCCCGGCCGGCGGGGCGAGGAGGGGGAACAGAGCAGTGGCACGCCTCGCCGCCGCCGCCGCCATATTTTCGGTTCGTGGCGGCAGGACACGCGAGAGCGAGGGATTGTGGATGTCTTTTCTTTTTTTGTTGGTTTTGTTATTTGTAAAGTTTTTAATCAGTTTTGTTCTAAAAAATCGTGTGAGTTTTGGCATCTCTATTCCTATCCTTACTTCTATAATTGAACAAAGAAAATTATCCTATTTTCTCTAAAAAAGAAAGTTATCTTCTTGTATTCTCAATAGAGGTAAATACATGTAGTATTGTCATTTGACACATCACAATTCTTCTCACATACCTATCATAGATCATACGAATGAGGACGTTCGAATGATCGAATCCTCCACCCTCACTAGCTCTTGTGAATCTTTTCACTCTAATCTGTACGTCCGGTGCACAAGCACCCTAGTTGTCATCAAATAAAAGAAAAGGATACAATCAACTTGCAAAACCTAGCCATCATGACCAACAAAGCATCTACCGCCACCACCGCGTCCTCCTTGGAGGACATTGCATCTAGGGTAGGTACGAAGCTTTATAAAAGATGTGGAGCATGTCATCATCGAAGTGATTAAGGGATCATTCGACCTACTAGATCTAACTCAAAGACGGGCTCGTGCGCGTTTGTGTGATTCTATTTTGCATTGTGCCGCTCACATTCTGCTATAATTTTTTTTTCATTGTGTTCTTTGTTTTTTGGATTGTAGCACGAATGATCGTCGGAGTAGTCATCCTTAATTTGGATTCTCTTCTTCGGGTCAAGTAGCGAGATATAGGAGGGTTTTGGTTGCATTTTAATAGATTATTGCTCCAGTCACTTTACATTAAGGTGACAAATGGTTGACGATAAAGTTTTTGGTACGAATCATCATGTTCATTGAGTCCTCTTCATTGTGTTTAAGAGTTGAAATCTGATTTCAACACACACCCGGAGTCGTGAGATCATCAAATAAATACGACTTATATTTTTTTCTGCAGTCAATATATTAATATTTTTATAGTCAATAGATAATCCTATAGAACAGGAAAATAATTAATAACAAATGTATAAATCTTAAAATAAATCCGATGACAACTATTTGAAAAGGGATACTAGCTTACGTGCCTATAAATTAACATTTTTGTTTTAGTTTTGTATCACGTGAAGAACCCATAGAGAAGAAGTCATCATCCAAGCAGTTTCTTAAGTTTGAGGAGTTTTCATATGCGGCATATCGACTTATTCGATTCAAATCCCCTGTATTTTTCTGCTGTATTTTTTCTTCTGGGAGTTTGGGAGCCGGATGATTGGCCTGTATATGAATTGAACTGGCAAGGGGAATGTTGGTTTTCAAATGGGTAAGGAAACAAGTGGTTTATCGAGCTAAGTACCAAATGAGATTAATTATTGTCCTCAACAAATATGACCCAAACTTTGTATACGTGATTAATAGTACTCAGGATTACCCTTTCACGCATACAACGCATCCGTGGCCTAATTAACATAGCATCTCCCAAACCGTTTGTTTCTCAGGCCATTGTGGCTGCCACGCCGATCTGACCAGCACGGCCTGCAGTCCGTTGGCGATGACGACGCACATCATGCACGGCATCAAGACCGCCCCCCGGCGACGGCGGCAGTCAATCCGCGCTGGAGATGGCTGACGCACTCACCCCTTCACGGAGGCGGATCCATGACGCAGTCGCGTGACAAGCAGGCCTACGATCTCCCACCTTCCATTGATGACCTCCTCGGTTCCTTTATCAGGAAGGAGACATCCCAACGATGTGAGGTATGATTTAGCTATATGCACCTGAAACACTTGACGGCATCTTTGTTTTTTTTTCTTTTTAACTAATCTCAGTGGAACAGTGCATGGCAATCAACGAAGAACCAGTGAATGTTAGAGGTGGGACTCGGGCCGTGCCTTTCGTGCTTCGACACGATATGGCCCGCGGCCCGAAAGCACGTCGGGTTTTTTCGGGCCGGGCTGACAGGCACGAAAATATCGAATGGCGGCCTGAGCACGGCACGCGGCCCGACGAGCCAATTTCGGGCCGTGCCAGGCCCGAGCACCACCCGTAATTTATGTTAAAAAATTCAGTAAAATCCAAAAAAACCAAAAAATCCAAAAATATACTGGCGCGTGGGGCGGTGCGAGCGTGCGGCGCGGGCGTGCGGCACGGGCGGCGGGCGTGCGACACGGACGGGTGTGCGGGCGGGTTGGGTGAGCGGCCGGGTGTGTGGGCGTCTACTAACTAAACCTAACCCTAATCGGGCTACTACGGGCCGATGGGCCAATCCGGGTCGATGGGCTTATTTCGGGCCGGGCTGGCCCGAGCACGGCCCGAAATTGAATTTCGTGCTAGGCCGCCCAAACTCGCCAAACCCGGGCACGACACGGCCCGAAATTGTTTCATGCCATTTTCGTGCCTGGGTCGTGTTGGCCCGTCGTGCTTCGGCCCACCCGGATTTGGCCCGCCCCAAGTCCCACCTCTAGTGAATGTTCATTGCTAGCCTGCTTGAGTTAGGGAGGGTTAGGTAGTATTTTCGAAAATTGCTTGCTGCTGCACTTTGGTGGTCAATTCAGCCACTGCAAGGTGCTATTTTCCAGCTGTTGAAGTGTAACCTACGACACTTCTCACGGTACCGCTACTGGAGCAGTCCGTGGAGGTTTTCATTGGAGGGGCTAATGTCGCTAATTCGATCGAGTTTGATGGACAAGATGAACACCGATATTTATGTGGTTCGGGTCGCCGGAGCGTAAAACCCTACGTCCACGGGAGTGTGTGTTGTATTGCTTGAGCTTGCGCGTGTGTGTGTCGAGGGATCGAAGATCGAACCCTTTTCCCGAAGGCTGCCCCAGTCCTTTTATAGCTCAAGGCGGGGCATTTACATTGTGACCCGGGGCCCGACAGGTGGTCTAGTGTCGCTGTCAAAGGAGTTAAGGCGCGCCGCCTAACACGCGGGCGCTTCTGACCGAGTAGCGGTTGATGATGGCGGGAGAAGGCCCCGTCTTGTCGCTGCGTCCTACTTGGTCAGCTGGGCAGCACTGTGTCGTTGTCACGCCATACCGCTCTGTCCTATCATGATAACGACGGCAGGAGTGGGCGGAGGCATGTACCGCGCACCATGTTTCTGGGGAAGGCGCGAGTTTTGAATGCGCGACTGGACTGCGCACGTCTTCCTATGCACGTTTCGTGACTCCTGAGGCCCATTGCCCATGGCGGGTCGTGGGACGCGTGGCGGCTCCGGAGTCCTCCTCACCTGGGAGGTCACGCCCGGAGCCTGGAGATACATAGCAGCGTCGGACCTCGCCTCAGCGGGGAGGCAAAGTCTGGGGCCAAGGACACGTGGCAGCTCCGGAGCCCTCCACAACAGGGAGGTCCGGCTTGGAGCCAGGGGACACGTGGCAGCGCCGGACCTCGCCTCAGTAGGGAGGCTAGGTCCGAGGCCAAGGACACGTCATAGCGCCGGACCTCGCCTCAACAGGGAGGCCAGGTCGGGGCCAAGGACACGTGGCGGCGCCAGAGCCCGCCCCAGTAGGGAGGCGGGGTCTGGGTCCCATTCAAGCCTCCACGTGGGGGTAACCGGTCTGCAGGATACCGACACCAGCTATGTTCCACATGTTTACTACTGCATTTATTTTGTTCCCTTTTCTTCTTTCCTTTTTAGACAACCACACTCTCTATTTCTTGCTATATGACTGCTGCAAATTTCTGGATTTATTTACCCCTTCTCTAAATCTTCTCATGTCTTCTCTATTGATGCCGATCACTAGGAGCACTGCACGCATAAGCACTCGCCCGCCACCTCTTGGAAGCTCGGTTAACTCCATCGAGCTTTCCGACGGACCATACTGGGAGGAAGTGAAGGTGGAACCTCATGATGAGGATGAAGTCAATGGCCCTATGCATGAGGAAGAGGATTCGAAAGAGGTGGAGCCATATGAGGAAGACATGCAAGAAGATCCGCAAGAAGGGCAACACTGGTATGCACCTCAGAAGGATTACCACGCGGGCTTGCACCAAAAGGATGAACCCCATGAAGCTGAACCGGAAGATGATGAACGGGTCATCCACTTTACTCAGGAATTCCGGTCCAAAGGAATGGAGGGAGGACACGTAGCCAGGGAGCCGAGAGAGTTCCTTGATTGTTGCGGCTTATACCCGGAGTACCTCCTCAAGAAAGTGTGGCGGACCGGGGTTCGCTCATCCAGGATCGCAGAGGGTGGTGTCGCGCGATGCGACACCCGATAGCACACGTCATAAGGACACAATATATTACATGAGAAATCAAACTGAAACTGTACAAATGGTACAACCTTCAGTTACAAACTATTCTCTTTATTACACAACGGAAGTTTCTTTTATACAACTCACGCCCACCTATCTAGCAAAAGTCGGTTGCCCAGCCCTAGGGCAACCCACACTAGCTGCACGTCTGAGCTCAGCGCGGCGTGTATGGCTCCCACTCGCCGACGGAGGGTAACCCTCGCCGGCGGACTCGTACTCCGAGTCTGTGGGTGGCTCCTCACCTGAAAAACACTTAAGCAGCAACCGTGAGCACGAGGGCTCAACAAGACTTAACCGACTCACCTAGGTATGAAGCTCTACATGAGGGGTACAATGAACATAGGATAGCAACATTGCAACAAATGGACACACCTACGAGTTCACCCTTAGTTCATCTTTTAGCCACAAGTTAACAGTTCGAGAATCTGAAATTTAGTAAGCCATATTTGGTGGCACACATGTAGCAATACAATTATATCCCAACAGCAATATTTAATCATCACATTTCATACATTAGCCTACGTCACGAATCAGTGACCAAGTGGTACTCTTCACCGTGAGGGACGATGAATCGACTCGATATACACCTGCAGGGACACCCAAAGAGCACGTCACGTACGCCCACCCGTGGAGCTGCACAACACGCTCACTCAATGTCGTACGGGACAACCTTTCACCCAACAGCCCAAACGTCGAACCGGTCGCACCGAAACGGACAGGAGGTTCTCTACACGGAGCATCTCTCTATGTCGTAGCAGATTTCCACCTTGCTGCCCTCAACCTACACCTATAAATCGGTGTGCTATGCCTCGACGCCCGGAGGTTTAGGTTACATCGGTTTATTGGGGCCCATATATCCGATATGCCTTTGGTACGTTTAAACTTGATCAGCGTGGGCCGCACACGGATCGGTCCTCAATCGATACGGACAGGGCTGCGCACACAAGACTCCCTCTTGTTGTGCCCTAGCCCCTGCCAAGTCTCATTTTCATTACTAAGGTGATCTCACATCACTCGAACCAATCCCGTGTGTCCCAAGCCTAACTCGCGAGTAGATTCCAACTACTCGACTTATACCGAAGTCCTATGAATCATTAAGCATAGCGCGTCTATTCGAGGTCTTAGACACTACCCTCACTCTTATCGGAAACTTTTGGTTATGCAAGTGGGGTTCCATCCATCCTATACCTAATGCACATTCATACTTCATACGACACATGTAAACAAAGTAAAACTTATAAAAAAGGTTAATGCAAACCGGGACTTGCCTTGTTGCTGCTGGTCAGTAGTTAGTTCGTCTTCCGTAAGGAGGAAGTAGAGCACTTCCGGAGCCTCCTCGCCTTTAGCAACTACACGTTAATGAAATACTACATGTTAATGGATATGCACATAAGTTTATTGTAATGCTTCTGCTATTAGTTCTAATAACAAGTTTTTAACAACTGGAACTCTGTTTAAGAATTTAAAATGAAACTGGGGCTAGTGGTTTGGGTTTGGACCTAAGCACATGATTAAGTGCTAAGTGGTTTCCCCCCTCTTCCACATTGATCACCTCAAGTGGTTAAACAGAACAGGGGTGATCCAGAGTTCCAATGGGGCTGAGAATTTTTGTTTGAGTTCCTTGTCACAAGAAAACCCTCTGGACCAAAAATTAGCACTTTTCATTGAGTGGTTTGTTCAGAATAATTTTCTTAGCAAATAAGCAAAGAAGAATTAATTCTGAGATAACACCCCTGTTCATGCCAAACTTAGTGAACTACAATTTTAATTATAGCTCATAGAGTTTGCATGAATTTTCCTATTATTTTTGGAGCTACGATTTGTCCAGAATTGAATTTCCAAGTTTTGGAAATTCTCTGAAAATGTTTATGTATTCAATTGAACACAGCAACTTCAAATCTGAATTTCCCTGATCAAATCAACTCCAAATGGTCTGAAACTTATGCAGGGGTTCACTAACATCCTAAAGAATATGCTGGCACAATTTGAGGATTTTTGGATGAACCAAACTCCTTCTAAAATTCTTTTTCTGAAAAGCTTTAAAGAAATTTTCAGAATTAAATAATGGGTTTCATACAAATTGGGTTGTGTATTTGGATAGAGCTACTCAATCTGAATCCAACCCAATTTGAATCACTAATTTTGGAGCTTCCTAGCAAAAGTTATGAGGTTCTAAAGTTTAGGGAAATTCTGGAATTCGAATTAACCGGGAAAAGTTCAAATCCGTGACAGTTGGCCCGGCCCCCACGTGTCACCACATCGGCTATACCATACGGGGCCACAGGACTGTTATCCGCGTGGTCACAGATGATCCGGTGCAACAAAAAATCCCCACACTGTGTATTGAGCGACTAACGAGCGGGCCCGACCGACTCGTCTTCTTCCTCGCGCTCCCGCGCCCGCGCGCCGCCGGGCTCGCCGGAGCCGCACTGAAACTTGCCGTCCGGCCAGCTCCCACGCTCTCCCTCGCCGCCAGGGCCTAAATTCATGCTCTGGACATGATGGCACCATCTTCTCCGGCCGGCGGTGGCCCTAACCTAGCCGGTGACGGTGCAGCGGCTCGGGATCACTTCGGCTATGTCACCCGGCCAACTGAGCCCGCCAAAACCTCGGTGGAAGGGCTCTTCAGCACCGGGGGATCTCAGGGAAGTTCGACAGGGCCATGCAAAGGCTCAGAGAGAGCTCTAACCTAGCTGTCACCGTGAGCCCGATCCTTCCCGCCATAATCGCGGTTGGAAAACCGGGAAATACGTCGGCTACAGCCAAAATCAAGCTAGGGTTGCAAAGTGAACTTGGGCGCCGTCACGTCTAGCTCCTGTGAGTGCAGTTGATATGCTCTAAGCAAGTATACATCGGGAATTTGCGGGTTTCTTACCAGTAGGTGGTTCTGCACCGTTCGGAAGGAAATCTCAAAATTCTCTGCCGATGATCCACGGTTAATCCTGAGCTTCGGGGGTGAGTTGCCTGGATGTCGTGCGCTTCAAGAAATGGCCTAGCTTGGCCGTGACACGCCGCGGTTGGAGCTGTCCACGAGAGCACTTGCTCTCGGTCCTATGGCGGCTGCCACTGAAATTGGTTTGCCTCGGTTTGTGGAGGCGGAACTCACGTAGAACTGGTTTTCGGATGTTGGAGGAGAGCCCATGGTGTTGTTTGGCTGCTCAACCGGAGCTTTGCACGCAAGCTAGGGTGGTGATCGATCGAGCGGACGGCGTCAGTAGCTTCGGCTGTTTCTCGCGCGAGGGGAAAAAGGACAGCGCCGTTCTTCGGTACCGTGGGATAACAGGGGCGCAACAGTGGGGCAAGGACGTCCAGGCAGCTCTCCAGCGCACGGGAAATCCAGAGGAGGTGGCTGCCGGCTGCCCCTCGGTGTCACTCGTAGAGGCGTCGGCTGCCCGAGTTACTTCGCGTGGAAGGTAATCAAATAGAGACCGTGTGCTTTACTGAAGACTTTTTGCAATTGTTTAGTTTCCCCCAATGACAAGTGGGTCCCACTAGTCAGTGCTCCCTCATCCCTCAAAAGATCTCCAAAAACTTGGCAAGTGATGAATTCAAATGTTTGGAGTCTCAAACTGAGCTACATTTGTATAGTTGGACAAATTTCCCCTAAATTCAAATGTATATTTGAATTCTTTGCACATTTGGATCCTTTTTGGAAAAATGGGTAGCAAACCTTTTCAAAAATTACTAAAACTTTACCTACCCACTAATTTGGACCTAAGGAATCCAAATATGCACTTTGATTCTTGTGTTAGCTGCTGCAACCATGAGTTTGAATACAACAGTTTTGAATCACCATTATATCGTCCCCTCATTTGAATTTTGAGTTGGACATTAGTTCAAATTCTGATTTTCAAACACTCCCATTGCACTTGAGTACTTCAACTCAGTGATCTTAATCCAACTAGGGTCCAAACATGTGAATGACTCTGTCGAAGTGTGTGGTCGACACTTCCCCCGGATCTGCACTGGGCAGCCCGCGGAGGTTCTTTTTCGGAGGGGCTAGTCGCTTGCGAAGAGCTTGAGCGTAGGGACGAGTTAAGGAGGAGCTTGACACGGCGAGTTTTACGTGGCTCGGGCCGCCGGAGCGTAAAACCCTACGTCCACGGTGAGCTGAGGTACTCGCTGTATTGCTTGTTGCTCAGAACCGGAGTCGTGAGCTTGAGGATGAGTTACGCCTAGGGTGTGAGTTGCTGAAGTGCGAACCCTCGCTAACGTTGCCTACCCGAGCCTTTTATAGTCCAAGGCTCGCGTGGCTTACAAGGGGGGCCCGGGACCCGACAGGTGGTCCCGGGGAGATTTCCTGCTGACTATCGTATCCGCAGTTATGTTGGTGGTTGTCTCTGGCGAAGGCTTTCGAGTCTTCGTTCTGCCGCCCTGCCCATGCCGCAAGCTAGCCGTAGTGGTTGATGACGACGGGTGCGGCAGGGTATGTCTTGTCGCTGTGTTTATTAGCTGGCAGGCTCTGACACGGCGCGCCAGTTTGTGATATGACTGGGCGCAACGACACCTGACAGAGGCGTGCTTCGCGTCTTCGCGTCTTGGGAAGGCGCGGGTCTTGAATGCTTTGTACGGTAAAGGCATGGCGTGCCTTTACTCCTGCTGCCTACCGCGCCGGGCAGCAGCACTGCTCTGCTGGCCACGTGTCGGACCCGGAGCTCTCCTTTGAGGAGAGGGGGGGCTCCGGCTCCGCTGGACACGTGGAGCCTCCGGAGCTCACCCCCGTGGAGGGGGCGAGGTCCGGTCTTCCAGGCCACGTGGCAGGCTCGGAGCTATCCTTTGAGGAGGGGAGAGCCCCGGCCCTACCGAACACGTGGCGCCTTCAGATCTCGCCCTTGCGGAGGGGGTGAGGTCCGGCCTCCTGGGCCACGTGGCAGGCTCGGAGCTATCCTCCGTGGGGAGGGGAGCTCCAGCCCCGCTGGACACGTGGCGCCTTCAAACCTCGTCCCTGCAGAGGGAGCAAGGTCCTTAGGAAGTTTTACGCTGTGCGCGGGGGTACCCGGTATTGAGGGTACCGACAGTGCCCCCCGGGCTCACCTCGGGGGAGGTAACGAGCCCGAGGTGGGGCCTTCTCCTACCCGCACACTTCCTTGTATTGAGTACTCCCTGTGCTGGCAGTGTCTTGACGGCTTCGGAGTTCAGCCTTTGAGGAGAGGATGAAGCCTGGCATCGGAGCTCTGCCCCTGTGAAAGGGGCAGGTCCGGCCTCAGAGCTCGCATCTGAGAAGAGGGGTGGTCCGGGAAGTCATCGGAGCTCAGGCCCACGAAGGGCATGAGGTCTGGCATCAGGGCTCGCCTTTGAAAGGAGGGCGAGGGCTGGCATCGGAGCTCGGCCCAGCTGTGGGGGCGGAGATCCGGAAGTCATCGGAGCTCAGGCCAGCGAAGGGCGTGAGGTCCGGAGGTCATCGGAGCTCAGGCCAGCGAAGGGCGTGAGGTCCGGAGGTCATTGGAGCTCAGGCCAGCGAAGGGCGTGAGGTCCGGCATCAGCTCTCGCCTCTGAAAGGAGGGCGAGGGCTGGCCTCGGACCTCGGCCCAGCTGTGGGGGAGCGGAGGTCCGGAAGTCATCGGAGCTCAGGCCAGCGAAGGGCGTGACGTCCGGCATCAGCGCTCGCCTGTGAAAGGAGGGCGAGGGCTGGCCTCGAAGCTCGGCCCAGCTGTGGGGGGCAGAGGTCTGGAAGTCATCGGAGCTCAGGCCAGCGAAGGGCGTGAGGTCCGGCATCAGCGCTCGCCTCTGAAAGGAGGGCGAGGGCTGGCCTCGGAGCTCGGCCCAGCTGTGGGGGGCGGAGGTCCGGAAGTCATCGGAGCTCAGGCCAGCGAAGGGCGTGAGGTCCGGCATCAGCGCTCGCCTCTGAAAGGAGGGCGAGGGCTGGCCTCAGAGCTCAGCCCAGCTGTGGGGGCGGAGGTCCGAAAGTCATCGGAGCTCAGGCCAGCGAAGGGCGTGAGGTCCGGCATCAGCGCTCGCCTCTGAAAGGCGGGCGAGGGCTGGCCTCGGAGCTCGGCCCAGCTATGGGGGCGGAGGTCCGGAAGTCATCGGAGCTCAGGCCAGCAAAGGGCGTGAGGTCCGGAGGTCATCGGAGCTCAGGCCAGCGAAGGGCGTGAGGTCCAGCATCAGCGCTCGCCTCTGAAAGGAGGGCGAGGGCTGGCCTCGGAGCTCGACCCAGCTGTGGGGGCGGAGTCCGGAAGTCATCGGAGCTTAGGCCAGCGAAGGGCGTGAGGTCCGGCATCAGTGCTTGCCTCTGAAAGGAGGGCGAGGGCTGGCCTCGGAGCTCGGCCCAGTTGTGGGAGCGGAGTCCGGAAGTCATCGGAGCTTAGGCCAGCGAAGGGCGTGAGGTCCGACATCAGCGCTTGCCTCTGAAAGGAGGGCGAGGGCTGGCATCGGAGCTCGGCCCAGCTGTGGAGGCGGAGTCCGGTACTGCTCAGAAGTCCCCCCTTTCCCGTCCCTTAGTCTCATTTGGCTTACCGTCCCAGGCCAGAATACAGGGCTTGGGTAATCCAGTGCACTTGGTCCCGGAGGTCTGGCCCCTAGCCCTAGTCAGGGTGTAACCGTCCGGCCCCCTGGTACTCAGACCGTAGCGCTGGGGGGCAGAGTGCACATGCTTTGGGTGCAGGACCGGGCAAAGCAAAGCTCCTGACCCCCCGGTCTAGCGTAGGTCTTTTCTCGGAGGAGACCAACGGGCGGTACAGTACCCTTACAGGGGGAGGTCCAAAAGCCCCCCAGGCCTCTGGCAGGTACCCCAAGCACTACCGCCTTCGGCAGGATGGCAAATATCGACTATGCATGAGAGCAGGAAAGAGGAACCGAGTGTACAATGGACACACATTGTCTAGAGCATGGGGAGGTGTTCATATAAATTAATGCGTAATTTAAATAAACACCTAAGCAAGCATGGTGAACTTACTGGGGTAGCGTCGGAGCACCTGTCTTCACGCAGAGCGGGTCATGCGTGGCTTCGTCGTATGCTCGGACACGGGGGGACCCCCATGGCGATCTCAGGGGGAAGCATGGCTTCGGCCCCGCATACCATGTGGAAGGGTAGTTCCTGTGACCCGGCCCTGGGAAGTCCGGCTGGCCCTCGACATAGAGGAGCCGGTATCCCCCGACGGCTTTGGGTGCGGGTCTGCACCGGTTGTGTGGGTCTGCTTGGTGTGGACCTGGCACGCATTGCATCTCCTAACCGGTTTGACGGCGTCCAGGTGGCTCTCGGTCAGTAGGAGCCATGCCGGGTGGCTTAACCGACCAGCGTGCGGGACGATGAGCGTTCCCAGCACTCGCCTCCGTGGACTACTGCGAGCTAGTCGCAACCTTCCTCCTGGGTTATGCACCGCAATAGGATGCCGTGGCGCCACGCCAGTAAAGATACCAGCGCGTAGCACTTAGCCATCCGCACAATCCGTTCAACGAATGCACGTTCATCAGGAAGGATGTCCTTCAAGGAGTCCCGGACCTCCGTGGTCCATGCATCGGGACCACTTGAGCTTCTGGATCTTGAGCGCTGGGTCGCACGGAGTCCCCAGTGACGCTTACGATCCTTTGGCGGCGTCCATGGCTGCAGGGCCGCCGGGATCGCCAGCTTCGAGGTGCTGGTCCAGCCCCCTTCGCCCGGCTTGGCGGGCCGGGCTGTGGGCCGCAGCAACGTCCTCTCGAAGACTCCTTCGGGCACAGGGGCTCCGGTGGAGGCCTTCGTTGAGAGGTTGTCAGCTGCGGCCTTGCCAGCGCGCGGTACATGGCGCATGTCCAAGGCGAGGAAGTCTTTCTCCAACATCCGCACGTGGAGCAGATAAGCAGCTAGCTGTGGGTCATTGCAGGGGCATTCACCCTTAACTTGCTTGATAACTAGCTGGGAGTCGCCCTGCGCCAACAACTGGCGAGCGCCCAGAGACAGGACTGTCTTTTAGGCCAAAGATGAGTGCTTCATACTCTGCCAAGTTGTTGGTTGCCTTGGAATTGAGACGCACCATGTACCCAGACTGCTCCCCCGATGGCATGAGAAGCAGTACGCTGGCACCGGCCCCCTTCTTTCGTGAGGAGCCGTCGAAGAAGAGCGTCCAGTGAGGCCCGATGAAGACCGGAGCTCGGTGCTTTGGTTCACCATCTTCGCGGCCCCCTGGGTCAGCCTTCATTGGCGTCCACTCAGCCACGAAGTCAGCCAGTGCTTGGCTCTTGACTGTCTGACGTGGTCGGGAGCTCAGCTTGAACTCCGCCGTCTTCGGGCTGTCTTCCGGCTTCAGAAGCTGGCAGTGAGTGCCAATGACGCCCGTCTTCTGCTCCGGCGCACTTGACCGCCAGGCTGAAGAGCCCCGAGATGTCTTGCCCCTCCCTGGTGGCCAACTTCTCGAGCATCTTCTTGTCCCTCACACCTTATCGGAATGCGACCACCGCTGATGCATTTGGGATGTGGGGGATGGTGTTACGTACCTGGGAGAACCGCTGGATGAAGGAGCGCAGTGATTCCCCAGGTTGTTGTTTGATGGCGTGGAGGTCAAGCTCCGTGCCAGGACGGGTGTAGGAACTGCCGAAGTTGGCAACGAACTACCGGCAGAGCTCTCCCCAGGATGTTATGGAGCCCTGGGGGAGGTTCATGAGCCAAGACCGGGCTGGGCCGGTCAAGGCGACGGGGAAGTAGTTGGCCATGACGGCCTCGTCCCCTTCTGCGGCAAGTACGGCGGTGGAATAGATCTGGAGGAACTCTGCCGGGTTGACGCTGTCGTCGTACTTCTCGGGCAGGTGCGGCCGAAACTTGCACGGCCACCTCGTGAAGCGAAGGTGGGGCGCCAGGGCCGCACATCCTGCCCCTGTTGCTGTAGGCGTTGGTGCCGCGAACGCTTGGTTCCCTGCTGGCACAGTGTACCCCAGTATGGCAGGGCTGCACCATAGACCGGGGGCGCCGTTGACAGGCATATGGCTGTGGCATATGCTGCGTGGCGTACGCCTGGGGCAGAGTTCGCGTGGCAAAAGTCTGCGCCTCAGGCAGGGTTGAGGCAGACGTCATGCTGACGCCGGCCTCTTGGCTGTGAAGCCTTTCTCGTCGTCGCTCAAGGAACACTCGGGCGTCTTGGCCCAAGTGGCATCGTTCCAGCTCAGTCCTTAGGTCCGTCGACAGAAGCCTAGTGGAGCTGGAATCCGCCGTCTGTCCGTCAACCGTTGGCGTGCGCGTCAGCGACACAGCCGGTTGGCCGGAGCGTCGTCCCCGCCGAAATCGAGGGTTTGCGGCGGCGACGACAAGACGGTCTACTTCGCGAATCCACTGCCGGGTCGCTGCCTGAGGCGTGTCCCCAGCAGGTGGATTGCACAGTAGCGCTCTTGCTGCAGCTAGCGCACCCCCGTGGGAAACGCTCAGCGCTGCAGAAGATCTGACGCTGGCTGGAGCCTGCATTGCCGGAGTCTGCGTTGCCGGAGTCGGCTGCTGGCTTCCAGCTTGCGCCGACATACTCCGTCCTGAGTGTGTAGACACGTATTCTCTGCTAGTCACGGTCCGCCGTGAACGCGGGGGAGGAGAGCTTGCCGCTGAAGGAAGCTTCGTCATCTTCGTC
This sequence comes from Neostapfia colusana, assembly GCA_030760725.1. Taxonomy (NCBI): domain Eukaryota; kingdom Viridiplantae; phylum Streptophyta; class Magnoliopsida; order Poales; family Poaceae; genus Neostapfia; species Neostapfia colusana. The sequence continues at coordinate 12,331,512 of JASWHV010000020.1, forward strand.
GGCAAAACCTCGTCGCGCAAGGGAAAAGCCCCCTACCTGGCGCGCCAAATGTCAAAGTGTGTGGTCGACACTTCCCCCGGATCTGCACTGGGAAGCCCACGGAGGTTCATTTTCGGAGGGGCTAGTCGCTTGCGAAGAGCTTGAGCGTAGGGACGAGTTAAGGAGGAGCTTGACACGGCGAGTTTTACGTGGTTCAGGCCACCGGAGCGTAAAACCCTACGTCCACGGTGAGCTGAGGTGCTCGCTGTATTGCTTGTCGCTCAGAACCGGAGTCCTGAGCTTGAGGATGAGTTACGCCTAGGGTGTGAGTTGCTGAAGTGCGAACCCTCGCTAACGTTGCCTACCCGAGCCTTTTATAGTCCAAGGCTCGCGTGACTTACAAGGGGGGCCCGGGACCCGACAGGTGGTCCCGGGGAGATTTCCTGCTGACTATTGTATCCGCAGTTATGTTGTTGGTTGTCTCTGGCGAAGGCTTCCGAGTCTTCGTTCTGCCGCCCTGCCCATGCCGCAAGCTAGCCGTAGTGGTTGATGACGGCGGGGGCGGCAAGGGATGTCTTGTCGCTGTGTTTATTGGCTGGCAGGCTCTGACACGGCGCGCCAGTCTATGATATGACTGGGCGCAACGGCACCTGACAGAGGCGTGCTCCGTGTCTTCGCGTCTTGGGAAGGCGCGGGTCTTGAATGCTTTGTACGGTAAAGTCATGGCGCGCCTTTACTCCTGCTGCCTACCGCGCCGGGCGGCAGCACTGCTCTGCTGGCCACGTGTCGGACTCGGAGCTCTCCTCTGAGGAGAGGGGGGCTCCGGCTCCGCTGGACACGTGGAGCCTCCGGAGCTCACCCCCGCGGAGGGGGCGAGGTCCGGTCTTCCGGGCCACGTGGCAGGCTCGGAGCTATCCTTTGAGGAGAGGAGAGCCCTGGCCCTGCCGGACACGTGGCGCCTTCGGAGCTCGCCCTTGCGAAGGGGGTGAGGTCCGGCCTCCTGGGTCACGTGGCAGGCTCGGAGCTATCCTCCGTGGGGAGGGGAGCTCCAGCCCCGCTGGACACGTGGCACCTTCAAACCTCGCCCCTGCAGAGGGAGCGAGGTCCTTAGGAAGTTTTACGCTGTGCGGGGGGGTACCCGGTATTGAGGGTACCGACAGACTCTAAGTTGGTTTTAGAATAACCTCTCATGTGTTATCACATGTGTGGAGAGTTTGAACCAACACCCTTTTGATGGAGGTTCCTTGCTCTTCACAATATATTCACCACAAAACTATGGTGTTGTGAGGTGATAAAAAGTTTTTGCATGTCCCTTTTTCTTGGGCTTTTACAGAAAGCCCCTAGTCTCAGACATGAAGAGTGGAAGGGTGAAGTGACCATCCTATCTAACACTAGTGTTGTCACACGACACTTCGCACCCACATGGAGAGCTATAAGGGTAGAAGCTTTTGATGATGCTGCATGGGATGCACTCACCGGACTGTGCTACACCTTCCGTGGGCAGCTTAAAAACTCTAGCTTTGAGCTGCACCCGTACCGGAAGAGTGGTACAAGGGAGATCATTGGACCCCATGGAGGAGCTCCTTCCAACTCACAAGCTGCTGACAAGTCTCAGAGAATGATCGTGGAGTTGGGAAACCGCTATGTGTCGGAGCCCGGACCCGATCACGGGGCCGTGCCGCTTGCCCGGGAATCACATTGGGTGGTGCCGTGATATGCGGCACCCAACAGCACACATATACGGAAAATGTATCACATAAATCAAAAGCGGAAGCTTACAAATGTTCTTTGTAAATAATTTACATCAAATAACTACAGCAGAAGACTATAATCATCTCACGTTGAATAACTACTAAGCACCCGAGAAGATGTCCAGCCCGCGGACTCTTCTCGCTAGCAACACGAAGACATACGGCAGCGGCTGGGTTCTCCATGTGTTAAACGACTCGGAAGTCTCCAAGTCTCACCGAACAACCTCCTTATAAGCGTCGATGTTAACCTGCAAAACCACTCATATAGCAAGCGTGAGCACATAGGCTCAGCAAGACTGATCTGTCTCCTCTAAACAAGAAACTCTACATGCACGACGGATTGAATAAGGTAGCTAAATTTACATAAAGGACTCGCCTACAGTTGATCCTTAACTTTCAGATTTTAAGCCTCATTTTAAAGACCTTGAGCCGAGCAACATTGCAACTCCACAATCAAACAAGAAACACTTTGTTGCGATGCTTCTTGCACAAAGTAAAGTAAAGTTTAATTGGCATTATCTCTAAGTCAAGCATGGTTACAATACAAATTTAAACACAAGCCTTATCAAATTCAATGGCATTCACTTCAGTTCTTACTACATCAAGACGCAGTGGTCAATTACGCTCATATGACCACGAGCGACGGTGATTCGAATCGGTACACGCCCGGACTCCGAGTTGCCGGCAGCAACCTCGACTGATGTTGTACGCAGCCACCTTTCCCAAGTTCTTCCACACAGGACACAGTCCAATCGCCCCGAACAGCAAGCTCCCTCAAGGTACATACCCGCAGTGATATGTTCTTGAGCGAGTTACCTCCTGCTGTAGTGACGCTGAAAGCCTAAGCCGATTAGAAAAGTTCCAATGTGGATCTAACGAGGTACATCAGTTTCCTGGGTCCCATATAGGCAGTATGCGCCTGGTACACAACTTAAACTTGTCCAACATGGCCAAGTACGGATGGGCCTTAACTGACACAGGCAGGGCTATGCACGCACGGTCCGCAGCCTGCTGCATCTAAACCTCCCTGCGTGGTCTCAATTTTTCACTTGTGAATTTTCCTCAATACTTTTATTCATGACCCGTTCCGATGAAACCAAACCCTAAACTCGCGAGTAGATTCCAACTACTTGACTTCTACCGGTCCTTCTAAACTAACTTTAGCGTAGCCCAAATCCACTCGAGGATGTGCTAATCTACCCTTTCTCTCTTGGGTAAATCTGGTCATGCAAATGGGTTTTCAATATCAACTAGACCTAATGCAATCAATATTTCATAGCTATAATCTCTAGAAATGAAAAGACTTTATAAAATTGCTTGAATGCAAACCGGGGCTTGCCTGTTTTGTAGGTGACTAAGAATGTAATTTTCAGTTATTGATGATCACTTGCTTTCCTTCCTCTTTGATCTCCACTTTAATTACTTCACAATCTTAACGTCGATGCTACACGTTTTGAATATGCACAAGTATTTAATTGTAAAGCTTTTGCTAACAAGGTCTAGTGACAAGTTTAAAACCAGAACTCTGTTTAAGAATTTAAAATGGCACTGGGGCTAGTGGTTGGGTTTGGGTTAAGCAAAGGTGATCAAGGCTAAGTGCATCCTCACTTGTGTTTTAATCATCTAAAGAGGATAAAGAGAACAGTGATGATCCAGAGCTCCAATGGAGCTGAAAATTCTCATGTGAGTTCCTTGTCACAAGAAAGTCACCTGGACCAAAATTAGCACTTTCCACTGAGTGGTTTATTCAGAACAATTCTCTAAGCAATTAAGAAAATAGTAATTAATTCTGAAGTAACTCACATGTTCATGTCAAACTTAGTGAACTAAAATTTCAATTATAGTTCACAGATCCTGCATGAATTTTCCTAGGATTTTTGGAGCTAAGAATTGCCCAGAGCTGAATTTTTCTGTATTCATTTGAATACAACAAATTGAAATCTGAATTCTCCTAATCAAATCAACTCCAAATGATGTAAAAATTTTACAGGAGTTCAATAATATCCTAAGGATTATTCTGACAAAATTTGAGGATTTTTGGATGAACCAAACTCCCTCTATTTTTTCTTAAAAGCTTTAAAGAATTTTCCAGAATTAATTATTGACTTTCATATAAATTGGGCTGCATATTTGGATAGAGTTTTTCAACCTGCATAAATTGCGCACAGCCACACATGATCCGATGCCGTAGACAATCCATATCCTTTTAAACGAGTGACTGACATGTGGGGCCGGACAGGTCATCGTCTTACTCCTTCTCCCGCACGCCCACGCCGCCCCCCTCGCCGTAGCTCGCCGGACTTCGGTCGCCTGGCCTCGTGCTGAGCTCCTGCTCGCCACCAGCCCCTAACCCGTCATGCTGAGCATGTTGGAAGGACTTCCCCGACCGGCGACGACTCCAACACGGCTAGCGACTGTGCGTCGGCTCAGTGAAGCTTCGGCAGCGCCTACCTGACGCTATAACCCGCCAAACTTGATGAACTTCGGCGCTACATCACCAGTGGAGTCCGTAGGAGTTCGACATGGATGCAAAAGGGCCTGGGAATGGCTATAACCATGTTCTCACCGTGCGCCCAAGGGTGAAATCATGTTTGGCCATCGAAAAACCCTCCAAACAGAGCTTCTACAGACGATCATAGGCTATGGCGTGGAGGGTAAAGGTGCGCTAGCAAGTCTAAACCATGTGTGTGCAATTTGTAGAGCCCTAAACGATTATGGAATGAGAATTTGAGGGATTCTTACTCGAACCTCAGTTTGAGCTGGCCGGAGGAAAAACTGGAAATCCTCCGGGGAGCTTCCACGGTTTGGGCTGAGATTTGGAGGATAGCTGCGTGAAGGTCTAGCGCCTCTCTAGGGCGCCTTGCTTGGCCGTGATAGGCTCTGTGTCGAGCTGTCCACGGGAGAACCGCGACGCGGTTTCTTTCGGCCGCCGCATGAACACGGGGTGCTCGGGGTTAGGGAGGTCGAACTCACTCGGTGGCCGGTCGAGGACGAAGAAGGAAGGTCTCCGGTGCCGTTTTGCTACTCCGGAGGCTTTGTTCGCATGAGCTCATGGGTGCCCGAGCAATCGAAGAAGTGGCGGCGGTGCGTTCTGTTCTTGTGCGCGAGAGAGGAAGAAGCAGAGCCAAGCTTTGGTGTTGGGCAAAAGAAGCACGGCAGAGAGTGAAGAACCACGCGCACAGCTCGCCAGCGTGAGGGAACAACACAGATTAGATGGTTCTCGGTGCACTCGGTGTTGCGCGATGACACTGCGGCTGCCTCGGTGACTTCCGAGTGGAGAAACAAAGACTGAACACTGAAGATCTTTTGGTCATATGACAATTGGGTCCCACACCCCTCGTATCTCTCCAAAATATATCAAAATTTGGCAAATAATCAAATTCAGTTGTGTGGGGCTACAATCTGAACTCCATTTGGATAATTGGGCAAGTTTCATCCAAATTCAAATTTGTATTTGAATTCATTGCAATAAAGTCCCTTTGGAAAAATGGGCAGCAACATTTCCAAAATTCTTGAAACTTTGCATCCCCACTATTTTGGACCTAAGGAATTCAAATATGAAATCCGATTTTAATTTTAGCTGCTGCAAATGAGAGTTTGAACACAACAGTTTCCATTTCCATTGTGTTGCCCTATTTGAAATTTGAGTTGAACAAATTCTGTTCCAAAATCTGAATTTAACTTTCTCACACACATGAGAACTTCCCACCTTGGGTTCAAATCCCCTTTGGTTTCAAGCATTCAAATAAATAATTGAACTTGTGTGTAGAGAGCTCTCATGTGCATCAACACGTGTGAAAGTTTAAATAAGTCCCATTTTTCATAAACATGAAACCAAATGCTTGATCAAACTTGAGTTTCTTTGTATTCATATTTTTGGGACCTTTGCATTCCTGCCCCCTTAAAAGGAATCTCGTCCCGAGATTACAAAAGAAGAGCGAGACGGGAGTACATAGTCTATGACAAAAGTTCTGGATAATTCTTGTGGATGTAATCTTCACTTGCCCACATCGCCTCTTCCGGAGTATGATTACTCCACAGGACTTCATAAAATTTTAAAGTCCGGTTCCGGGTGATCCGGGTCTTTTCATTGATAATCTGTATGGGCTGCTCGGTTTAGGTGAGATCCGGCTTCAACTCGTCGATTTCTTCGGTGCGGACAGCAGTGGTAAACTTGAGACACTTCCGCAGCTGAGACACATGAAATATGTTGTGAATACCAGCAAGGCTTGCCGGTAGTTCCAGCCGGTAGGCTACGGTTCTACACTTCTCCGTGATAACAAACAGACCGATGAATCGGGGAGCAAGTTTCCCCTTGACACTGAACTGATGAATTCCTTTCATCGGAGACACACGAATATAAATGTGCTCTCCGACGTCAAAATGCAGCGATCGACGCTTCTAATCCGCGTAACTCTTTTTACGAGATTGAGCAACTTTGAGGTTCTCTTGTATTATCTGAACTCTCTCTTCGGCTTCATTGACAAGATCAACCCCGAACGTTACTCGCTTACCGGACTCGCACCAATTCAATGGTGTACGACACTTCCGGTCGTATAGAGCTTCATAGGATGCCATCTTGATGCTCGTTTGATACCTGTTGTTGTACGAGAACTTTGCCAGTGGTAAGTGATCATCCCAGTTCTTACCGTGGTGGATGGCGCACGCTCTTAGCATATCTTCAAGTAGTTGATTCACCCTCTCAGTTCCCCCATCGGTTTGAGTGTGATACGCGGAGCTTCGAATAAATTTGGTTCCCAAGGATGCGTGTAGCTGTTCCGAGAAATGAGTTACGAACAGCAATCTCTATCGGTCACAATGGTACGGGGAACTCCGTGTAAGCACAAGATTTGTGCTATGTACAACTCTGCATACTGCTTTGCGTTGTATCTGGTATGCACAGGGACGAAGTGTGCTGATTTGGTTAACCGGTCAACGATTACCCAAATCGAATCATGTTGGTGGAAGGTCATAGGCAACCCGACGATGAAGTCCATACTTAAGTCCTCCCATTTCCATGCCGGTATTTGCAGAGGTCGCAGCAGGCCCGACTTCTTCACATGCTCGGCCTTGACTCTTCGACACGTATCACATTCTGAAACGTACTTTGCAACTTCACGTTTCATACGTGTCCACCTAAATTTCTTCCGGAGATTTTGGTACACTTTATTGCTGCTCGGATGAATGGAAAATTTGGACAAATGGGCTTCATCCAAAATTTTCTTCTGTAGTCCCATATTCTAGGCTACTACTATCCGGTCATTGAACCAAAACGTACCTTTTTCGTCCTTCCGGAAGCATTTCATTTCTCCGTTGTCTATTCTCCGCCGTATGTGAGACATACCCTTGTCTTTTCTTTGAGCTTCAATGATCTCCTCTCGGATGGTAGGAATGAGAACGAGATTATAGAGTGCTCCATACGGAATGACACGGAGACTTAGTTCTTCACCATCCATTTCAGCAATAGTCAAGTGGTGGACATGCGCCCTATGATTGAGCGCATCGGCGACCACATTCGCCTTTCCCGGATGATAACAAATCTCAAGTTCATAATCATTAATGAGCTCTAGCCATCTTCATTGACTCATGTTCAATTCTTTCTGAGTGAAGATGTATTTCAATCTCTTGAGGTTAGTGTAGATATGTACAAGATTTTCGAGCAAGTAATGCCTCCACATCTTCAAAGCAACGACCATGGCAACCTACTCAAGATCATGAGCTAGATAATGTTGCTCGTGATTTCTGAGTTGACGAGATCCATAAGCGACCACTCGTCCTTCTTGCATCAGCACGCAGCCAAGACCGATGCTAGATGCATCACAATAAACGTCAAATGGCTTCATCGTATCCGGCTGAGCAAGCACTGGCGCTGTTGTGAGATGCTTCACTAAAGTCTTGAAAGCTTGTTCACACGCAGCACACCAAACAAATTTGGTACTTTTCTTCAATAATTCCGTCATCAGTTTAGCGATCTTGGAGAAGCCCGAATGAACCTCTGGTAATAACCCGCTAAACCGAGGAAGCTTCGGATTTCGTGCACAGACTTTGGTGACTCCCATTTCTGCACTTGGATAATCTTACTCGGATCTATAGCGATGCCCTCTGCTGAAATAATGTGTCCGATAAAAGGTACTTGATTAATCCAGAATTCACATTTGCTGAATTTTGCATAGAGCTGGTGACTCGCAATCTTTGTAGCACAATATACAGATGCTCAACATGTTCTTCCTCTGACTTGGAGTACACCAAGATGTCGTCGATGAAGACAACGACAAATTTATCCAACTCCGGCATGAACACTGAATTCATCAGGTACATAAAGTGTGCCGGGGCGTTGGTCAACCCAAAAGACATAATGAGATACTCATATAGCCCATATCTCCTCGAGAATGCCGTCTTCGGAATATCTTCTGCCCGGATTTTAATCTGATGATATCCGGACCGAAGATCCATCTTTGAGAATACTTTCGCACCCAAAAAGAGCATTGATATGCGAGGTAGTGGATACTTGTTCTTGATGGTGATATCGTTAAGAGGATGATAATCAACACAAAGTGGTAGTGTTTCGTCCTTCTTCTTGACAAACAACGCTGAACAACCCCAAGGTGAAGAACTCTGTCGTATGAAACCCTTGCTCATTAGGTCATTCAGCCGTGTCTTCAATTCTGCTAGTTCATTAGGTGCCATTTTGTACGGCCTTTGTGATATCGGTGTTTTACTCGGCGCAAGTTCAACCTTGAACTCTACGTCCCGCTCGAGCGGCATGCCCGATAAATCATCGGGGAACACATCTGTATAATCACTTACCACCGGAATGTCCTCTATCCTAACAGTTTCCGTGTGGTTCAATGTTGCAATCTGTTACCGACTGGCGCCCAAAAATAATATATGAAGACCGTGTTGTGGGGAGTTGAGCTAAACGGTTCGAGAGCTGATGTCAAGAACTGCATTGTGGCAATTCAACCACGACATCCCCAAAATGATGTCGATCTTCAGACCCTCAAGAATAATGAGAGTTGTGGGGTATATTCTACCCCCCAAACAAAGAGGTGTTCAGGAGACAACATCGTTTGCTGTACTGCTGCCCTCGGGTGAAGATATGAGGTATTGGCTCTTTGTAGAAGTGGTTTGGAGCTGATGTTGAGCCACGAAAGATTGGCTAATGAAATTGTGTGTGGCACCGAAATCAAAGAGAATTAAAACCGGTAGCTGATTCAGAGAAAACATCCCTGCTAACGCGGCTTCTCCTTCCGGAACATCATCAATCACTGTATAGCGAATGCTGCCCCTTGTCTGCCCTCTTTTAAGCAGATATCGGTACGGGTTTGAATATTGCAAATACGATGACCCGCAGCCTTGAATTCCCTCCAGACAATACCTAGCATAATGGCCCATACGCCGACAAGTGAAACATGGATATCGCTCCGGTTCTTCGCTGACTTGCGGTTGGATGCTAGGTACACATGGCTGCAACGATGGAGCACAAACCACCGTCTGATGTTGCTGTTGTGGAGGTGGTGCAAGTTATGGTACTTGACCAGCAATCAACCTCTGAGGAGTTGATCGTACAGATGGCCTCCATCTTTCACCGGATGGCGTTCGGTATACCAAACAGAATTTTTGGGGCACATAACTTGTGTTGGCCTGCTCGATCTCACCCATTTTTCTTTTCTCTGCTTGCCACTCGAGTGTTGGCTTTTCTTGTATGAGAGCCGCATCGACCATGTCGGTGTAATTGCCTTTGTTAAACACGGACAACTTCTCCTGTAATATGGCACTCAGGCCATGGAAGAATAAACACACCGTGCAGCTTCTGTCGCCACATATTCGGGAGCGTATTGAGCCAAATGGTTAAACCTTTTGACATACACAAGGACACTCATGTCCCCTTGCTTCAGCATCATAAATTCCTCCCGCTTTGTCTTGATAATACGTATCGGTATGTGATGAGTATGAAAGGCTTCACATAACTCACTCCATGTTACTTGATGGCCTTCCGAAATGGTGGTGAGATGTTCAACCCACCAATTTCCGGCGGCTCCATGGAGTTGTTGAGCAGCAAACAATGTCTTCTGATATTTGTCACACTCGAATACTTTGAATTTGAAGTCCATGACACGAAGCCACTGATCCACTTCCACAGGTTTGGTAGCTTCCGTAAAGATTGGCGGTTGATTCGCCAAGAAATCCAGATAAGTCACTAGGAAGTGGTTTGGTTAAAACAGTTACTAAACAAAAAGAAGTGGTTTTTAAATCTGTAGGAATGTTGTCTCATTCGGTTTCAAAATAAACATGTTGTCTGCTTATCTAGACATGAACATAAAGTTAAATTTAATTGTACCTACTGTGGTAGAGATGGTCATGTCATAGATTTTTCTTATAGACTAGCTAAGCAATAGAAAAAGGAAAGAATAATTGCTAGATCACATAACAACTATGCAAAACCTGTTGCGCATGTTGAACCGAATGTTAGAAATATGCAACCTGCTGTAATGAGTCAAAAACATGCAAAGTTTGCTTCTGGACCTACTGTTTTTAGTGCTACTCATGTAACACCTCGTAGGTCAGTAGTTGGGTACAAAAATCCTCAAACTTTGGCTTATAAACCTTCTGTTTTTATCTCAGCTTTGCGTGTTACTTCTGCTGGACATCGTGTGACTCAGTACTGGATTCCTAAATACCTTTTGACTAACCTCAATATTGAGTCATCGACGTATTGTACTTCTATGTAGGTTACACGCTTGAGGAAGGAGAACATTTAGATTGTGGATTCAAGATGCTCACGCCACATGACCGGTAACAAAGAATGGTTCTCCTCCCTCTCTTTTGTGTCACATGTAGAAAATGTTACTTTTACCGATAATTCTTCAACTCCTATAATTGCTAAGCGTTCGGTTAGAGTAAATAATCACTACACCTTTCTATTTCACAATTGCTAGATGAAAATCTGGAAATTATTTTCACTAAAAATTGTTGCAAGGTTGTAGATTCAAGTAGTGAGCTCATTTTTTAATATGTCTCGGTTTGGAAGAGTTTTTAAAGTTGATTTTGATATGTCATCCTCTAAGCATAGATGTCTAGTTCCTAATGATTCAAAAGACTTATATTTTTGGCATCGTAGACTTGGTCACGTAGGCTTTGATCATCTCACATGTGTTAGTGCTCTTGATCGTATACGTGGGCTGCCTAAGCTTAAAGGGGACAAAGAAATTGTGTGCTCTTCTTGTAGACATGCTAAGATGGTTACAGGTTCACATGCTCCTCTCACAATGACCATGATAACTGAACCGGGTCAAATTTTGCACCTTGACACTGTAGGACCTTCACGTGTTCAATCCTTCGGAGCTAAATGGTATGTTCTTGTGATTGTTGATGACTATTCTAGATACTCTTGGGTTTATTTTATGGCATATAAGAATGAAACTTTTAGTCACTTTAGAAACTATTTCTTAGATTATCAACTGATCACCCAGGATCTTTAAAAGCAATTAGAAGTGATAACGGAACCGAATTTAAAAATCAATCGTTTGGTCACTTTTGTGCTGAAAATGGAATAGATCATCAATTTTCTTCACCATATGTACCTCAACAAAACGGTGTTGTAGAGAGAAAGAACAGAACCTTAGTTGAGATGGCTAGGACTATGCTTGATGAATATCAAACTCCTAGAAAATTTTTGGCTGATGCAATTGCAACTTCTTGTTATGTCTCAAATCGTGTTTTCTTGCGTGCTAAGCTAGGTAAAACACCATATGAACTTCGGTTTGGACATAGGCCTAGTGTCACACACTTTCGGGTCTTTGGTTGCAAATGCTTTATTAAGAAATATGGTAATCTTGATAAATTTGAACCTAGATCCGTTGATGGCATGTTCCTTGGTTAACCATCTCATACTAGAGGTTACCGTGTGCTTTTACATGACACTAACAAAATTGTGGAGACTTGTGAGTTTTCTTTTGATGAAGCTAGCCCAGGTACTAGCTCTAATATTGCAGAACCAGAACCGTATCCGCAGGGGGAGAGTATTTTCATCGAAGAAGATGAAGAAGTGATGCCGCTGCTCAAAAATTCAGAAGCTAATGATATTGTTCCAGCTCCTGATTTTGATTCACAACCAACACCGACGACCACCATTGCTGGTCCATATCGTCCTCAAGTCACAAGTTCTTTAATTTGTGATGAACATGAAGAAGAAGGAGCTTGTGAATTGTCTACTCCCCTCCGGGTCCTCAAAAGTCATACTCCACAACAAATGATTGGAAGATTGCACGAACGAGTCACACGGTCCAGATTTTGTGATCCAAACTCTCACGCTCATTCTACATTTGTTGCTTCTTTTGAACCCAAATATATATCACACGCACTCACTAATGAATCTTGTATTATTGCCATGCAAGAAGAGTTAGAAAATTTTGAAAGAAATAATGTTTGGAAACTTGTACCTCCACCTCAAGGTCACATTCTAATCGGAACTAAATGGGTGTTTAAAAATAAACAAAGTGAGGATGGAGTTGTGGTTAGGAATAAGGCTAGGTTGGTTGCTGTGACACCCGGTCCCGTGAAAACGGAACCCAACTGATGCATATGTGTGCCTAGGATGTTCATCACACATACACATGTAATCCACAAACTGAATTCAGAATATAACCACAAATAATAGGGTTTAAGTACTTTATTACATTAATCTCTAACTTATTCTTGCAGCGGAAGTCTCTAACTTATTCTAGCAGCGGAAGTCTCTAAACAATAGCGGAAGCAAACTAAACACGGCAGCGGCTCCATCTCCAACTCCACAGGCAAGTTGACGGTAGTTCGCACGCCTAGTACTCCACATGATCTTCGAAGTACTCTTCTCCTGTTGCTGATGATTAAGTAATAATGCAACGTTGAGTACATGACGTACTCAACAAGTGCGGGAAAATATGATATGTAGCTTTCAACAAGGTATAGAACAAAAAGGCTCATTGCAGAAAGTAAAGTTTATTTCACACACATGATAAAACAACAACTATCTTTAATTGAATTTAATCCCAACATATATTTAAGTAAAACAGCAACATACCTCCTTCATAATTCACCACCTTTTATGTCTCAACCAACCATTAATCTTTCCCAACCTCTTTCTCATGCTCATAATAACCATCTCATACTCATATCCATCTCATCATCCGAAAACCAATCTCATTACCGAGACTCAACAGTCCTGAAACCAATCTCATTACCAAGACTCAACAATCCCGAAACCAATCTCATTACCAAGACTCAACAGTCCCGAAACTAATCCCAATGACCATACCATAACCAAACCAATGACCATCCCAAATAACCATCCCAAACCATCCATCTAATCATGTGAGTTGGCCAGGTGCTTGTGACCGTAAGCACGACTATCATGATAGTTTTACACTCTTAAGAGGTGGCACCACTTTACCCACAAGTTTGTGATTTCATCACCCGTCGGTGACTGCAGAACCTCCATTATACCAGTACACAACCATCGGTGTATGGCCAAGAGATCACAAAATAGCCTTTACAAAGGGGCTACTAGAGGTATGGACTCACTAAGGTTTCACCAGCAGGCTCGAATCACCATTCTCCCACCTACGGGCCCCCTCTTGTGCCATGCAGTTCCCAGGGCAGTCCTCTTTAGACTCCTATTCCCTGCGCCTTCCACGGTCCATAACAATCTAGCAACTTACCTAATTAGTCAGCTAAGCCGCACCCATATTTGGCTTTGTGGTGGCACTGTTTTCCTGGCATGCGCTGGCATGAACCGGTCCTTAGATCTACGATAAGTAAACCACCATCTCATTCTACCACATCCACAAACCAAGCTTGCCTAGATCTCCCCCGATTCATATTCATTATCAACACTCAAGTTCTCATTAACATTATTCATATGAGTGCAGTAGCTAGACATGTTCTACTTCGTCTTCCCGTATTCCATAAGCTAAGCGAAGCAAAAAGCAAAAACGACCATACCTGACTCATAAACTTTCCCGGCGACAAGGGTGGTTAACAAAGCTAGTAAACTCCTATAAAAGGGTTTCCCATCAAGTTGACTCAATCATACATGTTTTCGCAAACCAAACAGTTTCCAAAACATGTGATCAATATGGTCAAGGGGCACTTGCCTTGTTCCTGTGGCTTTTGTTGCTCACGTGTCTCGAAGTCTTGGTGCTGTAGTCCTTTGTAGATAGCCCCCTGAGCTTGTCCTTCTACTCATGATCACGCACATACAAGATTTACAGCAATCAATCATCATGCACAAACTCTACTCAAGATGCAATGGTGCAAATCCTATGATGATGTTTTATTAGACCAATTTGTACGTGTTCTTGCATGTTTTACTGGGCTTGCATGGGGTTTCATGGTGAACAAAGGTGTAAGGATCAAGTGTGGACGTGGTGATGATCTTGACTCAAGATCTAGATCAATTCCACCGTCAAAAGCCGATCAACCCGTGATCTATCCACACGGAAAAGCTTCTGTTCGAAGGAAAACAGATGCGAAGAAAACCACGATGATGTCGTAAGGCGGTAACGAAGACCTACCTCGCTTCTCTTATGATCGTCGGCTCTTTTCTAGCGACGGCGAGGTGTGACGGCTCGTCGACGGTGCTCACCGGCGACTGAACTCCGGCAAGGGGTGGAACTCGGCGAGTTGGAAGCTAGGGCCTTCAAGTCGTCAACTCGGGAGGTGGAAAATAAGAGTACGTGGTTGCGGCCAGGGGTTTTCGGGTTCTATTTATAAAGGAATAAGGAAGAGTCCTACTCTGATTGGATTTTAAATAAGAGTCCTATTCAATTTTTTTTGGGATCTTAACAACTTATCTTCAATTGATTTGGTGCTGTATCAACGTGGAAATCATGTGGTTTCCTCAGTACCGGGTATTCCCGCGCGTACAGGAGAAAAACCGCTTAAGGATCTCGCATCTCCGTAGTGGTGAACTCCGGAGACGCCACGTGTCCAGCGGGGGCCGGACCTCCCTTTTCCTCGGGGGCGGGCTTCGGTTGAGCCGCGTGTCTGGCGGGCGGGACCTCCCTCTCCTTCAGAGGCGAGCTCCGCGTGCGCCACGTGTTTGGCAGGCGGGACCTTCCTCTCCCTCAGAGGCGAGCTCCGCGTGCGCCACGCGTCAGTACCGGACCTCTCTTCTCGGAAGTGAGCTCCGAGGTCGACACGTGTCCAGCGGACCGGATCTCTCGGAGGTGAGCTCCGAGAGTGCCACGTGTCCAGTAGCGCCAGACTTCCTTTCTCCTCAGGGACGAGCTCCGAGGTCGACACGTGTCTCGTAGTGTCGGACCTCCCTTCTCTTCGGAGGTGTGCTCCGAGGATGACACGTGTTCCTCAGGGTCGGACCTCTCGGAGGCGAGCTCTGAGAGCGACACGTGTCCCGTGGAGCTGGGCCTTGCTTTTCTGCAGAGACTAGCTCCAAAGGCAACACGTGTCCCGCGGGGCTGAGCCTCGCTTCTTTGTAGAGACT
This sequence comes from Neostapfia colusana, assembly GCA_030760725.1. NCBI lineage: Eukaryota > Viridiplantae > Streptophyta > Magnoliopsida > Poales > Poaceae > Neostapfia > Neostapfia colusana. The sequence continues at coordinate 12,346,725 of JASWHV010000020.1, forward strand.
AGCTCCGAAGGCAACACGTGTCCAGCGGGGCTGGACCTCGCCCCTTCCTCAGAGGCAAGCTTCGAGCCTGCCACGTGGCCAGCATTGCCGGACCTCACCCCCTCCGCAGGGATGAGCTCCGAAGACGGCACGTGGCCAGCAGGCTGCGGGAAGTGTCGACGGTGCTCCTCGGTGAATTGGAATTGGCTCTTTTCAGCTATCTTTCTCCCATTTTAATGATTCTTTCCCATTTCTATTTCTTTTATAATGTTTTTCTATATGCAATGCATGAATCTGAAATTGAGGGTGTTACAGTTGCTCAAGGTTTCACACAAGTTGAAGGACTAGATTTTGATGAAACTTTTGCTCTTGTTGCTAGATTAGAAGCCATAAGAATTTTCTTAGCATTTCCTGCATCTAAAGGTTTCAAGTTATATTAAATGGATGTTAAAAGTGCTTTTCTTAATGGCTACATTGATGAGGAGGTTTATGTCAAGCAACCACCGGGTTTTGAAAATTTAAATTTCCCCAATCATGTTTACAACCTGTCCAAAGCCTTGTATGGTCTTAAACAAGCCCCTAGAGCATGGTATGATAGGTTAAAAACATTCTTACTTGAAAAGAGGTTTACCATGGGACAGGTTGATAAAACTCTTTTTGTGCTTATGCATGGCAATGACTCATTATTCGTTCAAGTGTATGTGGATGATATTATCTTTGGTTGTGCTTCTCATGATCTTGTGTCCAAGTTTTCAGCTATGATGAGTTCAGAATTTGAGATGAGTATGATGGGAGAACTCACATACTTTTTAGTGCTGCAAATCAAGCAAACCAAGGAGGGTACTTTTATGCATCAAACAAAGTACACAAGAGACCTTCTTAAGCGCTTCAAATGGACAAAAGCAAGTCTCTTCGGACACCAATGGGTACAGCAACGACACTTGAACTTGATGAAGATGGTGAACCCGTGGATCAAAAAGAATATAGAAGTATGATTGGATCACTTTTGTACCTCACGGCATCAAGACCGGACATACAATTCAGCAAATGTCTTTGTGCATGATTTAAAGCTTCCCCACGTGTTTCACATCGTCAAGCCATCAAAAGAATTCTCAGGTACTTACATGGAACTCAAGAATTTGGGATTTTTCTTCCTTCTTCCTCAACCGTTACTTTGAAAGTTTTTTCGGATGCTGATTTTGGGGGTTGTAGAATTGATAGGAAAAGTACTTCGGGTGCTTGTCATTTTATTGGTAATTCACTTGTTGCTTGGTCCTCTAGAAAACAAAATTCAGTTGCACAATCCACAGCCAAATGTGAATATGTATCTGCTGCTAGCGCTTGCTCACAAATTCTTTGGATTGTTCAAACACTTAAGGACTATGGGGTTGATCTGGATAGTGTTCCACTATTTTGTGATAACACTAGTGCCAATTGCATTGCTAAAAACCCCGTGCAACATTCGAGAACAAAGCACATTGACATTAGGTATCACTTTCTCCGTGATAATGTTGAAAAAGGAAACATTGTGCTTCACCATGTAGATACCGAATAACAATTGGCTGACATTTTTACAAAACCTTTGGATTTCACTCGTTTTTGTTTCATTCGTAGTGAAATAGGAGTTATGCATCCCCATGGCTTAAATTGAGGGGGAGTTTTGAAACTTGGGAAGTCTATGTGTGAATCTGAATTTAAAATAATATGAGCATAGTATTTCATACATATATGACTTTGTGATTCCTTTTATATGTTAAAAGTTCTTACTACATTACTCATGTTATACATTTTATAGTTTTTGCCATGAATAGTAATTGGAATAATTATTTACACTAAATCTGGTCATGATCGAACTTTCTTGCTGTTTTAAACTTGTTGCATGCTCACAAGTGCTTTTAATAATGAAAAAATAATCAATCAACTATTCACATGTTGAGCTTTTATGTTCAAATGAAAAATTGAGAAAAAGATCAAGAGAATATGCATGCATCACACTTCTTCTTTTGAGATGGCTTATCATTGCACTTAGATATGAACTTGGAAGAAGTTGTGTATGACTAAAACCATATCCTTAAGCTTCTGATTGTCAAATGACATAGGCTTGGCTTGGTTGGTTAGAATAAGGCTGATGCGGCATATAATCCCTTGCAAATGTCATATGATCTGAATTTGTGCTTTGAAAAATAATTAAAATGTGGCAACAAGTGTCATGCTTTCAAGTCTTGACATAGTTAAGTTTGTGAGATCATGACTTGCTTAAATTGAAAATTACACTTGATCTCTAGCATGGCTTACACTACTTTATGTATCTCATTGATGTGATAGTGTAAGTTACTTGATATTATGGCTTGGATGAGCTTTGTTTTATATGTATATGTTATAAATATGCTCATAACAATTAAAATTTCTCTTTTGAACCTTGCTGAATACATTGTCAAAGGGGGAGAAATTGAACACACATTGCACGATTCACAAGTGTTTTGGCACGATTCTTCTGAGGGGGAGAATTTTTATTTTTCTTCTCATTTTATTTCTGATTTACAAAGGGGGAGAAATTTTTGTTTCAGAATTTTTTCTCATTTATTGTTTTCAAAACTTTTCATGTGAATAAGCCAATGTACGGATTTTAAGTGGTGTTGCCAATGCATTCATCAAGGGGGAGACTGTGAGACCTATGTGTGCTGAATACATTGGCTATGACGATAAAAGTTTTGAATTCTGCCAAAACATTCTTTTTATCAAGGTCCGACTCTAGGTCCGAGCTTCGACAAGATCTGACGTAAGGTCCGACTTGCTATGGTTAGGTCCGACATGTGTTTGATTAGCTCCGGCGGTAGGTCCGACTAGCTTTGATAAGTTCCGATGCTAGCTTGTGCTAGCTTTGGTAAGCTCCGGATCAAGGTCCGGTTAGCTTTGGCAAGGTCCAGAGCTAAATCGCAATGGTTCTGTTTTTAACATGCAAATGTTTTGAACTTGCTTTACGTCTATGGAAAGTTTGCTTATTATTCTTTTACTAAATTTTTGAAGTGTTATGGCTATTTACGGTGGTTAACATTTTACTATGGTTTGCAACATGCTTATGTGAGGTGTTCACGTAAAGTGTTATGGTTTTCAGAACTAACGTGAGTCAAGTCGCGGACTTGTGCTCGAAAGTATTGGTTGTTTATTCATGTGTAGGTGTTGCTTGAGTTCAAGATATGGCTGGTGACGGGATCCATTGAACTAGTCTTAGGGAGAAGATGAGGTTCAACAACCAAAGTCGGGAGGAATTGTGGTTGAGTTGATCGGGAGGTCGCACAACATGTTTGGATCAAGAACAATGCATATGAAGGTATCATGGATGTCGTTGGAAGGTGTTTGTACGTGTGCAAGGAGTGCATTGATGTGGCAACATGGTTCCAAGGCATGATGAAGAGATGTGGACGTAAAGAATTGGTAGGAAAGGTCCAACCGGCTGGATTATGGACTCAGGCTGCGGCTGAGTCGGTTATGGCTCAAATATGGAAAGATTTGATTTCGTTATGATAGGATTTCATGTGGGACACGAATTTGAGTTGTTTTAGGAATGTAGGATACATTTCTAAGGTGTTTGGAAGTCTTAAGATTGCTTCTATCTGCGTATAGAAGAGTCTTGAGCAGTTATGAAAAGGTTCGATTCAGAAACTGAGTAGGATTAGAGTCCTAGTTTGAATTGGGTTGGCCTCCGGGCTGGTTATATAAGCAAGGGAGGCCACAGATCATGGAAAGATGACCTTGGGCTGTTCCTCTTATATTTTTATCAATAAAATTCGTAATTTAGAGGAGCTTTTGTGACTTGTTCGTCTGACTTGTTTTTGTCAAGTCTTTCTCGTCGAGTTTCTGGACAGCACGACGGTGCTTTGGTGTTTTGATCATAACTCAAGTTTTACAGATCTAATCGACATGATTCTTTTTGGGTTGTCTTCATAACTTGATTATCTATCATCTTGAAAATTTCACGGTCATTGGATTTGTAGTTTCTGATCTACACGAGTTTCTTTGCAGTGTTGCAGATCTGGTTTTTACTCGAGTAGAATAGATTGACTCTCGTTTGATCTTTCAATCATAACTTGAGTTTTTCTTGACGGATTTCCATGATTCTTATTGTCGTGTCTTTGTGACTTGATTCTCTAGAATATATATCACTTTTATCATGGTTGAACACATTTAGATCAGTCACATACATGGTTCCTTTAACAGATCGATTTTCTGTCGAGGTTTTTTTGCTTTCGCTAAAAAGTTTAAATCTACCATTAACCCCCCTCTGGTAGCTTTTCACGTGCTCTTTGATCATCAAAACATGAGAATTCTTGCGTTCATCTACTGACTTACAAGGTGTAGCATGTGTAGCCTGAAAACCAGTAGATTTGGGATCAGAATATGTTTTTTACTTAACACAGCAGGGCATGTGCGTCTAACATTATGAGCAGAGGGTGTAGCTCGGTTGTTATGAGATCTAGCTATATTTTTCTCCTTTTTAAGTTGTTTAGCGAGTCTGTAATAAAAACAAATGACATGTCCATCTCGACCACAGAATGTACATTGAAATTTCTTTTTATGTTCATGTCTATATGAGCTAGTAAATTGTTTCTTATCAACTGAATGACACCACATCCCCGCTGACCTAAAAACCACCTCTTTTTGCTTAGATATTGTTTAAATCAAACCTGTTGGAGTGTGATCTGCGACACTCCTCCCGGTCCGCTCGGAAGCAGCCCACAAGTTTCTTTTTTTTCCCATAGGGGGCTTGGCACCCTTCACAACCTGGGCTCGAGGGAGCGGATGAACACGAGGATTTACGTGGTTCGGGCCGCCGGAGCGTAATAACCTACGTCCACGGGTGTGCTTGTTCTATTGCTTGAGCGCGAGCGTTTGTGCGTTGTATGATCTTGAGTGTGGGGAGTCGGAACCCCTTGCAGGGTGGTCACCCCGGTCCTTTTATAGTTCAATGCCTGGGTGGTTACAATGAGGCTTGGGGCCCGACAGATAGCCCCAAAGCTTTGTGTGTCCTATACATGATCTAGGGCTTCCTCTTCTGAGTAGAGTCGCCGACGGGGGATTTAAGTTCCTCCGTCTGGCGTGCTGAGTGCCCTTGACCGTGTGTCAGGTGATGATGAGGACGCCGTCTTGTCGCCGCGTCTCCTCGCCCTGCTTAGGCGGCTGTGTGCCGTTGGGCGGCACTGTTGTGCTGTCATGCCTCTCCATCCTGTCTTGTCACTGTTATGGCGAACAGGCAACGAACAGAGGCGTGTGCCGTGTGCCATGCTTCTGGAGAAGGCACGAGCCTTGAATGTGAAGCCTAACAGTGCACTTCCTTCTTGACTTCGTCGACCCATGACCCACGACAGATCGCGGGGTACGTGGTGGCTCTGGAGCCCTTATCGACGGGCTTGGTGTCAGGGGACACGTGGCAGCTCCGGACCTCACCTCAGCGGAGAGGCCCGGACCGGAGCCCGGGACACGTGTCAGCACCGGAGCTGTCCTCAGTGGGGATGCGGCTCGGAGCCAGCGGACACGTGTCAGCTCCGGACCCCTCCTCAGCGGGGAGGCTCAGGTCGGAGCTCGGGACACGTGTCAGCCCCGATGCTGTGCTCTTGAGGGAGGTGGCTCCGAGCCGGGGACATGTGGCAGCCCTGGACCTGTCCTCAGCGGTGAGGCTCAGGCCGGGGCCCGGGACATGTGCCAGCCCCAGAGCTCGGGTGCACGTGGTAGCCCTAGGGTTGACCATGGGCCCCGGGGTACGTGGCCCCTTTTGGGGCCCGCCTCAGCAGGGAGGGGGGCCGGGCTGTCTTTTACCCACTACGCGGGGGTACCCGGTTTGTAGAGTACCGACAGTGACCCCCGGGCGCATCTCGGGGGAGGCACTGAGCCCGCAGATGGGGCCCCCATCTATCTCGCGTGGTGGTTTTGAACCCGTACTTTGGAAACCGAAGTGGTGGTGAGATTTTCGCGTCGTGGACAAGTGGTTATACCTGGGAGACGGAAAGGCTGTACGACCTCGGCTTAGTGGGAGCTTTCAATCAAAGCAGCTGTGCGCCGTCGCGTTTACACCTGATTTGACAGGTCACGACGATACATTCGAGGGGCTGCCTCGAGGTAATTACTGCAACAGTTCACGAGTTGCAGGAATACCGCGCTGCTTCCCTCGGGAACCGCCGGATTCTACCCACCTATCCCGCCATGCCTGACCAATGGACCTGGATCCTACCTGTCATTGGTGGGGGCGAATGCTAAGGCCACATGCTCGAGGGGTCACCTCGGTGCACTTACTGCAGAAACCAACTTGGTTGGTCGCTGCAATCCCACCACACCTCTTTTCTCGGGAACCGTCGGACGTCCCCAAGATGTTACTTACCTGGCCCCCAGCGTCTGACGGGTGGACCTGGGTCCTTCCATTTAAAGGGGGAGGTGAGTGTTGAGGCGTTGTGCCCGAGGGGCTGCCTCAGTTACTTACTACGGCAACCGATGACTTGGTCGCATCGCTTTCCTCGGGAACCGCCGGACGTTCCAAAAATGTTATCCCCTTAGCCCCCAATACGGGTGGACCTGGATCATACCCATCATTGGGGGAGGCGATTAACCCGCGGCGTGCAGAGGTGAAGCCCAATCGCCACACCTATTGCCCTACCAGAGGTCTTGGCTGAGTATAAAAGGAGGCCTTCAGATGCTGGATGACATCCTCACTCACCATGTGACCTTTGCTCTCCTCTTGTGCGCTGGAAGTCTATGCTTCCCTGAACTCTCGTCCTCCAGACGCCCTCACACTAGCCACCATCTTCGTCTACTTTTGCGAGATGTTCATGTGTGTGCGGCCTTCGGTGAGGTTCTCTGGTACATCCCTCCCCTCGATGGCCTCAGATAGAAGCACATGCCATCCTGGCAGCGCTCCGGTGGCAGGGGAGGCCGTTGGGGACAGGGTCCTCGACTCGCGGTGAGTCCCTGCGGCAGTGTCGTGTGGGGCATGTCCTCTAGGTGCCTCACCGAAGGAGGACTTTCTGCTAGTACTGGAGGAAGGATAAGTCCAGAGTGATCTGGCCTTCCTCCTAGTACTGTTGTGGACAACAAAACCCGCCATAGGTGGCGTTTTGGCCCACATGACACTGGAGGTCTTCGTTGCCTCGGTACAGCATGCATTGCTGCTGCCCTCGGTCTTATAGCAGGTGGCCGTCTTAATGCACAGAGATTGGCTCGGGAGACAACCATGTAGGCCCTGGAGTAGGAGATTACTCAACTTGTAGCCACTGAGTTCCTTAGTTGTCATGTATCCCCTTTTGTATACCAAAACTCTGTTATCAATGAAAGCATCTTTTTTTCAAGTCTCTCATTGTTCTTTGTCGTGGATGTCGACTTTGGATCCTTAGCAGCGCAAGGGTCCGGGATGGCTTAGCTAACGTGGGTAGCTCCTTTACCGATACCTCAAGCTTGTTCTTCTGGGTCCTTAGCAGCGTAAGGGCCCAGGGCGCTCCGGCAGTGTAGCTACCACCCCTTCCAGATCCTTGGCAGTGAAAGGATTTGAAGGAGGTTCGACCCTTGTCCCCAGCTCTTCCCAGGGAAAGACATGCAGTTCCAGTCTTCTTCCCATGAGGGAAGGCTCCACCCGGAGCCCGGGTCATGTGTCAGCTCTGGGGCCGTTCTTAGTGGGAAGTCAGCTCGGAGCTTGAGGACACATGATAGTTCCAGACTCTGCCCAGCTGGGAGGCTTAGGACCGGATCCTTAGGGCATACGTTGGTTCCGGAGATCTAGTGCACGTGACAGCCCTAGGATTAACTTAGGGGCTTTTCTACGTGACTTACCTGTTTGCAGTTGATATGCCTAAGGGAGCACAAATTGTAAAGGGGACATGCCCGCGCCCACGTGTGTGCTCCGGGGCTTCCCTCAGCTGGGTGGTGGCTCTGTGTCAGGCGACGTGTGGCAGCTTCGGGTTCCACCTCAGCAAGGAGGTTATGTTCCGGAGCCTAGGACACGTGTCCGCTCCAGATCTGTCCTCAATCGGGGAGGAGGCTCGGTGTTGCGGGACACGTGGAAGCTCTGGACCTCACCTCAGCGGGAATGCTCGGACCAGAGCCCAGAGTACATGTCAGCACCGGAGCCCTCCTTAGCGGAGATGCGTCTCTGACCGGAGCCCAGGGCATGTGTCGGCACCGGAGCCGTCCTCAGCGGGGAGGCGGCTCGGAGCCGGAGGACACGTGTCTGCCCCGGATCTCACCTCAGCTGGGAGGCTTGGGCCAGAGCCCAGGAACACGTGGCAGCTCCGTACCTCTCCTCTGTGGAGAGGCTCAGGATGGAGCCCAGGACACGTGTTTGCTCCGAAGCTCGGGTGCATGCGGTAATCCTAGGGCTGACCTTAGGGCCAAGGGTACGTGGCTTTGCCCGTTTACAGTTGACGTGTTTTGAGGAAGCACAAACTGTAAAGGGAGAATGCACAGGGCGAGACAAAATTTTCTCACTTCAGGCTCCTCTTCACAGGAGGAAACAAGCCGTATTTAGAAGGCAACGACCCGTCCCAGATGTTGAGAGTGACAGGACTCTTCCGGGACTTAGCTGTTCTAGGCGCTGTCCCTGGGCACTATGACACCCTTTTTGGAGAAAACAGGACCCCACTACTGTGCTAAACATAGAACTTACGGAGGTGTTCTATGTTCCAAGAATTGGGTAGAGGTACCCCATCCTCTATGGCTAGGCGCACGCACCCGGGACGACATACTTGTATTACTCGGAAGGGGCCTTCCCAGCTGGTGGAGAGATTATTCCCCCCTTCTCGAATACGTATCCGCCGCGGCACCAGGTCACCCACCTCGAGCTGCCTACTTTGCACGAACCGCTGCTGATAACGCTGAAGCGCTTGACGGTAACTGGCATTTCGGACAGCTGCTTGCCACCTTCGCTCATCGAGAAGGTCGATATCTTCACGCTGGAGCTGGTCCTGCGTGGCTCTGTCATACGCTCGGACACGGGATGAGCCCATGGTGATTTACGGAGGGAGGACAACATCAGCCCCATACACCAGGAAGAAGGGTGTTTCCCTGTCGAGCGATTGAGGGACGTTCGGCTAGCCCATAATGTGCACGGAAGCTCTTCTACCCAATTGGCACCGTGCTTTTTCAAACTGTTGTAGGTGCGCGTTCTGAGTCCCCTGAGAATCTTGGCATTGGCCCTTTCGACTTGACCATTGCTCCGTGGGTCAGCAACAGAAGCATAACAAACTTGGATGCCGAGGTCATGACAACAGTCTTGAAACACTGCACTAGTGATTGGCTCCAGTTGTCGGTGATGATTCTGTGCGGCACCCTGAACCGGCAGACAATTGACTTGATGAACTTGACTGCTTGTTGATGGTTACTGCAGGGATAGCTTCCGGCCATTTGGTGAACTTGTCTATGGCGACGTAAAGGTACCGGTACCCTCCGACAGATCTAGGGAATGGTCCTAGGATGTCCAGCCCTCACACAACGAAGGGCTATGAGGGTGGGATCATCTGCAGCGTCCGCGCTGTTGTGTGGATCTGCTTAGTGTGGAGCTGGCATGCTTTGCATCTCCTGACCAGGTCGACGACATCCTGGAGAGCTGTCGGCCAGTAAAAGCCATGCCGGAAGGCTTTACCAACCAGCGTGCGGGAACTTGCATGGTTCCCACACTCGCCTCCATGGATCTCTGCAACCAGGTCACAACCCTCCTTCCGGGTTATGCACCGCAATACCGTCATTAGTGTAAAAGTCCAATATTTTACTTGCTAGAGTGTTCATCACATCACCACAAACCAGTTCATTTTGTGGTTTGGTCACTACGAGACGTAAATATCGCTGTGTCATCATGTATACTACCCTTTTATCTTCAATACGACACAAACATGGTCTCTAACAAAAGAAACTTGAGTAGAATATATACTCAAATATTTCAGTAGTGGAAGATAACCCCTCATGAGTATGTTCTACCCCATTGGGAGTACTTAAACTCCCAAGGTACAACAATCTGTCAAATGAGTGCAACTGTCATCCCTCTGCCAGAATGACCAGTTTCTACATATTCCAGATTTTGATCTGGTGCTGGGCATTTTCATGACTCAAGCTGAATACCAAAGTTAGAGTTAAATTCAGTATATTTCCAACGAGTATTTATTTGCCCTCAGATCAGCTCTGGTTAAAAAGTTATGATAATTCAAAGTCAATAAAATTTCTGGAAGAATTTCAACAGCACCTCCTTTGGAAGTTGCTGTTTTCACTCTAATTTCCACTGAATTCCGTGCTGAAATTACAGAAAATTTGAATTACAAAGATGTAACACATCCTACCCTTTACAAAGATGTATCAACTGATAATTTTAGATTTTCCTACAGGAAGTTATGCTTGAAAAACAGAACAGTCCAGGGAGTGTTTTGACTCTGTCCTGGTTCTGGACAGTTTACAATCATCTGGAATTTCAGCCAGTTTAAGGTTTGATTCAGCTCTGGAAGGCTACAACAAAGTTGTAGAGTACTTAAACATCTTTCCAGAATTATATCCCACACCTCCATTGGCCAAATAATATGTGAGTTATGCTCTGTTAAAGTTCAGCAGACTTGCTGCCAAAACAGAGCACTCTGTTTTTCAATCCCTTTGAACTGAACTGATCAACTAATGAATTTTTCTACCCAACCAGGGTCCTAAATATTGAAATTTGGTTATTTTAGTTCCTTGTTACAATTATATTTCATGCAAATGCCTATTATATGTCGGTACTACGTTCCTCACAAAAAGAAAATCCTACCCAGATTATACCGGCATATACGTCTCAATTGTGGCACTAAACGGTCTCTCGCACACGTATACTACACGGGATACATACGTGGTTAGTACCTGCAGAAGAACACACAATAATGATGCACTCACAGGTTATTTTCATTTCAGGCAGGTCCATATTTGAAAGTAAATACAAACACCCGTATCATTGCCATACAGCCGTCCTTGAGTTAAGCCACGTCTCAAGGTACGTGATCGTGTTTTCACATCACACGAACGGGAACCCGAGTATAGCGCGAACGGGTCATCACGGTTGGGAATTTTATCACCCCAATAGATACCACCTACTGCCCTGCAGGGCACGCCGATGGTAAGCGCTGCGTATGTCCTCCTGGGCTATTTCCAGACGAACACACTATCGCGTTACTGACCACACGATGGGGTCTTCACTTGCTTGCCTAATGCACACTAGGGATCGGCGTTTCATATGAACTCAGGAACATGAAGAGTCCAAGAGTTTCATATTGACGTCTCACACCAAGCTGTGAGACCTATCCCTGAACCACATTCCTCGTCAGGGGAGCTAATCAAAATTGAACCGCTTTCGGTGGCGTTCCTTACCATTTTTACCCGAGCGTAGGTGCGTCGTTACATAATCAAATTTCAGAATTATAACACATGTTAGTCTTGCCACTTTAAGTAACTATGCTATATATAGTCCTTACTTGGGCAAACTACCGAATCCACATCGTAAGCCTAAGTTTTCCTGTAATACAGTCCTTAATTAGTGTGCTAATCCCAATGCGGCTCTGATACCAGCCTGTGGCGGAACGGAATCCGCTTATCCAGGATCACAGAGGGTGGTGCCGCACGCTGCGACACCCGACAGCACACATCATAAGAAAACATATTGTATTACATAGAAAACCAACTGAATATGTACAAACTAGTACAAGACTTCAGTTACAAACTAGTATTTGGATTACAAAAGCGGAAGCTATTTTATACAAGTCACACCATCTACTTAGCAAAAGTCGGTTGCCCAGCCCTATGGGCAACCCACACTAGCTGCACTCCTCAGCACAGCCAGCGTGTACAGCTCCCAGTCAGCCGTGGTCCCTGACGGAGGGTAGCCCTCGCCGGTGGACTCGTACCCCGAGTCCGTGGGATACTTCTCACCTGAAAAGCACTTATAGCAGCAACCATGAGCACGAAGGCTCAACAAGACTTAACCGACTTCCCTACACATGAAACTCTACATGCAGGTTATACAAACATAGGATGGCATGTTGCAGCAAAAGACATGCCTACAAGTTCATCCTTAATTCATCTTTTAGCCACAAGTTAACAGTTAATGAAATCCAAAATTTAGTGAGCAATATTTAGTGGCACACATGTAGCAATACAATTTAATCATATCAGCAATATTGAATCATACCATTTCATATGTTAACCTACGTCATGACTCAGTGACCAAGTGGTACTCATCACCGTGAGGGACGGCGAATCGACTCGATATACACCTGCAGGGATACCCGAAGAGCACGTCATGTACGCTCACCCGTGGAGCTGCATAGCACGCTCACTCAATGTCGTACGGGACAACCTTTCACCCAACAGCCCAAACGTCGAACCAGTCACACCGAAACGGACAGTAGGCTCCCTACACGGAGCATCTCTCTATGCCCTTTAGCAGATTTCCACCTTGCTGCCCTCAACCTACACCTATAAATCGGTGTGCTATGCCTCGACGCCCGGAGGTTTAGGTAACATCGGTTTACCGGGTCCCATATATCCGATATGCCTTCGGTACGTTCAAACTTGATCAGCGTGGGCCACACACGGATCAGTCCTCAATTGACATGGACAGGGTTGTGCACACAAGACTTCCTATTGCTGCGCCCTAGCCCCTGCCTAGTCTCATTTTCTTACTAAAGTGATCCACATCACTCGAACCAATCCCGTGTGTCCCAAAGCCTAAACTCACGAGTAGATTCCAACTACTCGACTTGTACGGAAGTTCTATGAACATTAAGCATAGCCTGTCTACTCGAGGACTTAGACACTACCCTCACTCTTGTAGGAAAAATCTGGTTATGCACTTGGGGTTTCATCCATCCTACACCTAATGCACACACATACCTCATGCTAAGTATTCATAAAGCAAAACTTTGTAAAATTCATTAATGCAAACCGGGGCTTGTCTTGTTGCTGCTGGTCAGAGGTTAGGGCTTCTTCCGGAAGGAGAAAGTCAAGCACCTCCGGGGTCTCCTCGCGTTCAGCGACTACACGTAAACCATATACTATATGTAAATTTGAACGTAATGTTTTAAATTGAATATGTAAAGACCATAACTCTAGCTAGCACTTCCCTTTGGCTCTGAAATTTTTATGGTGGCTTGGTAGGGTCCTAACCAGAGTCTTGACCAAGTTTCATTTGAAACAAAGTTAATTTGAGCTCTGCACAAATAAAAGCCTATTTGGTCATTAGTAGAGCCTCTAAGGATTTCCAGGGATTTCATGGCTCCAACCATTGCTTTCTGGAAACTAGAGTTTGAGATGATTCTAATGGAATTGGTTTCATGTCATTTGAAGAATTCTAGATGAAGTTATGCCCTAATCAAGATTTGAGAAAATCTTAAAAAATGTTTCTGTACATTTTTCTATTTTCTCAGGGCAGTTCACTTAATCACACCATTAGGGGGACTAAATTAACTTGGATGGGTTTGAAATTTTTACTGTGACTCAAGGATTTTCAAATGAACATCCTAGCCAAATTTCAGAATTTTCCATAAAAGAGTTCTCCAGATAATATTTCCAACAGTTTAAACTTTAGGGAATTAATTATGGAAAACTATTAAGTTTCATGAGCTGAAATTTGATTTGCTGGATAGTACTCGAAGAGATGAATCCAACAAATTTGGTTCACTGTATTTGGACACTTCTAACCAAAGTTATGAATTTCTAAAGTTTGGGTTGATCCCTGAATTATTTTCCTACAGAAAATAGCCTCTCGCGCTTAACCGGCGACTGACAGCGGGGCCCGCCCATTTAAATTAAACTAACCACGCGTGCGCGTTTAGCTCAGTGGCTGACATGTGGGACCCGCGCCTTCGTCTACCTCGCGACGCCGCCTCCCCGAGCCGCCGCAGCTCCGGCGAGGTCGGCGTTCCCGGCGACCTAGCTCGCCGGCGACAGTGAGACTTGTCGCCCCCACGTAACTTTGGACGCTGAACACGCTGGACACCATGCTGCCGCTGGCTAACCGCCGTAGCTCGCCGGCGACGAGCGCTATGTCTCTGTGCAACATCGGCAACGCGTTCCCGTCCTCCTGACCACCTCCTTCGTGCGCTAATAGCGTCACCACGTCTAGGGAAGCTTCGGGAAGCTCAGCATGACCTTGGTTGGGACCTAAACGGCCGGCAACGCGGACCTCACCGGTGACCCTCTCTTTCGCCGGACTGTTATCGGTGAAACTAGGGTTTGGATGGTTGTTCCTGCGGGTTCTTGCTCGGGAAGAAGTGCACGGGTGTCTAGAGCGTGTGTGAGCTGCAGCTTGACCGGCAGTTGCCTCTGTGCAACGAATTTTGCCGATGACCGATTGCTAACCCTATGGTACACCGTAGAGGAAAACTCGAAATTCTCGCTCTACCCCGCATGAAACGGTGAAAGGTTTCCTCCTACAGCTTCCTCACAAGCAGGCGCACCTTTTCTTCTCTGGTGGTGGGGTGTGAAGCAGTCAGGATTGGCCGGTCGCCGGTGATCAGAGAGCGGCGGTGAAACACTCACGAGCGGAAACAACTGCGGGGTGGGTGAGTGTCGGTTCAGCCCGGGCACAGCGAAAATGACCGAGTGGGGTGTTGTGCTGGCGCTGTGACTCGCGATTTTCACCGTGCGGTGTCCTCTCCGTCGATGAGCAGCCTGCACGCGGCGCTCGGCGGTCGCCCGCGTTATTTCCCTCGGGTTGAGTCGGTTTCCCTCTGAGTGCAGTCACTGATCAGTGGGTCCCTCTCCCCTCTAATTTCTTTTCTGTTTTTCATTTTTGTTTTCACTGAAAAGATATCAGCTACTCACAATGAGAGACTTAGCCACAAAGTCATGGTTTGAATTTGATTTCCTCAATTTGAAACTGGTTTGGCTAAATTTTCTGCACATTTGAACTGAAATTCAAATTCAGTTTTGAATTAATGCAAATTTAGCTCCCGACAAGATAAAATCCAATGGGGATGAAAACTGGTGGACTAACTCAGAAAAATGTGCTGAGTTTGAATATGAAGTCAACTTTTGAATTCAAGTGATGAAAGTGGCTGCAATTTGAATTTGCATTCAAATTGGCCCCTTTTTCAAATGTCTCCAAAAATGCCTAAAAAAGTCTTGGATTTGCATGAAATTTTGCCTGAGCCTTCCCAAGCCTATTTAAGGTCTAGGGGTGAGCTCAATCTTTCATGTTTATGTGTGTGAGCTCCCACTTTTTGGAGTTATGGGTTTTTCCTCTAATCATCCTCTTGATGGTGTTTACTTGCTCTTCACAAGTGTTCATGAGATATCCACCACATGAGCTGTGGTGTTGTGAGGTGATGAATAATTTTTTTGCAAGTCACTTTCTTGGGCTTTACATTCCTCCCCCCTTAAAAGAATGTCGTCCCGAGATTATAAAAGAAGTGACGGCGAGGTGAGAGGAGATTACCCGTGATGAGACGCCATGAAATCCGGGTAGTTTGAGCGAAGGAATTACTCGCTCTCCCACGTCGCTTCTTCAGCAGTGTAGTTGCTCCACAGTATCTTGTAGAACCACAGTGTTTGGATACATGTGGTCCGAGCCTTCTCATCAATAATTGCCACCGGATATTCAGCATACGTCAAACCCGGTTGCAGCTCGCCAATGTCTTCGGTGGGGACAGCAGCCGTATATTTCAGACATTTCCGTAGTTGTGAAACATGGAAAACGTCATGAACACCAGCGAGAGATGCCGATAGCTCCAGTCTATACGCCACTGGTCCACACTTCTCGGTGATAGCATAGGGTCCAATAAATCTGGGGGCGAGCTTCCCCTTTACGCCAAATCGGTGCACGCCTTTCATCGGAGATACACGGAGGTACACGTGTTCCCCTACATCGAAGTGCAGCGGCATACGCCTCTTATCAGCGTAGCTTTTCTGCCGGGATTGAGTGGCTTTCAAGTTGGCTTGAATCATCCGAACGCGCTCTTTGGCATCGTTCACCATATCCACCCCGAATGTGACCCTTTCATCGGACTCACACCAGTTTAATGGGGTGCGGCATTTATGACCGTAGAGAGCCTCATATGGTGCCATATTGATACTCGCTTGATAGCCATTGTTGCACGAGAATTCCGCCAACGGTAGATGATCATCCCAGTTTCTACCGTGGTGGATGGCACACGCGCTCAACATGTCTTCTAATACTTGGTTCACCCTCTCAGCCTGTCCATCCGTCTGAGGGTGATAGGTGGAGCTTCTAATCAGCTTAGTACCCAAAGCAGCATGCAACTGCTCCCAGAAACGAGATACAAATAGTGCCCCTCGGTCTAAGACTATGGTCTTGGGTACTCCATGCAAGCATAGGATTCTTGCAATATACAACCCCGCATATCTGCTGGCATAGAAATGTGTATGCACGGGAATGAAGTGAGCCGACTTGGTTAACCGGTCAACGATTAACCAAATGGAATCATGCTTGTCGGAAGTTAGAGGTAATCTGTGACACCCTCATTCCTGGTGTCAGCAAATATTCATGTTTTATGAAGAGAAAACATTTTAAGAAGAAGTAGGAACAGAGAAAAATATCAAAAGGATAGCCAATAAGAGCCGGATCCAGTTCACCGAGAGCGTCGAAGACAACTTACTGCGGCCGCTGGCCACGTGGCGTGTTCGGAGCTCATCCCTGCGAAGTGGGGAGAGGTCCGCCACTAAAATGGCTACGTGGCAGGCTCGGGGCTCATCTCCGCAAAAGGGGATAGGTCCGACCCTGTGGGACACGTGTTGCCCTGAGCTAGCCTCTACGGAAGAAGCAAAGGCATTTTCCGCAGGACACATGTCACCTTCGGAGCTAGTCACCACGGAAATCAGAGGACCAGTCGCACGGGATACGTGTCGATCTCGGAGCTCACCTCCGAGAGGTCCGGTTCTATTGAACACATGTCGCTACTGGAGCTTATCTCCGGGAGGTCCGTCACTGTTGGACACGTGCCTACCTCAGACCTCGTCTTTGAGGAAAGAAGAGAGGAAAGGTCCGGCACTGACACGTGGCGTGTGCGGAGCCACCTTCGAGTAAGAGAGGGGGGTCCCGACCGCCAGGATACGTGGCGCACGCGGAGCTCACCTCTGAAGAAGAGGGAAGTCTTGCTCGCTTGACATGCGGCACCACCGGAGCTCGTCTCTGCGGAAAAGGAGAGACCAGGCCCGATGGACACGTGGAGCCTGCGGAGCTCATCACCGAGGAGGTAACGAGTTCTAGGGACGGTTTTTGGATGTTGTACGCGTAAAAAAATACCGGTACAGAAAAGAAACCAACCTGAATTCCACGATGTTACCGCACCAAATCAACTAAAGCTAAGATGCTAGGATCCAACAACGATCTGAATAGGACTCTTATTCGGGATACAATCAGATTAAGACTCTTCTCTTCCCGATTATAAATAGAACATAGAACCTCTGGCCGAAACCACAAACTTCTTTTCTAACTCCTGAGCCGACGACTTAGAGCCCTAGTCCCAACCCGCCGAGTAAATCATCGCCGGAGTGCAGCAAGGAAGATCGCCGGAGGAAAGCCCAACGATCTGAGGAGGACCTCGAGACCGAGAAGAACGTAAGGTAGGTCTCCAATAGCACCTTATGACATCGTTGTGTTTCCTTTGCATCTGTTCTTTGATTCCTTTCGAATAGAAGCCTTCTCGTGGACAGATCACTTGATGATCAGGTTGATCTAAAGACAAGATCATCACCACGTCCACCTTTGATCTGAACACCTCTGTCCATGCAATCCATGCAAGGACACGATCTAATAAAACTGATCATAGGATAGCATGCATATGCATCATCGCATCTAGTTAAAGGTTGTGCATGATATTGATTGCTGTGGATCTTGTATGTGCGTGATCCTGTATAGCAGGACAAGCTCAGGGAGCTGTCTACGACGAACTGCAACAACAAGGTTTCGAGATCCAAAAACAACCGGAACTGCAAGAACAAGGCAAGTGCTCCTTGACCATATTGATCCTATGTTTTGGGTGAAACTGTTTTGTTTTGTGAAAAGGTGTGTGTGCTGAGTCAAACATGATGGGAAACCCTTTTTATAGGAGTTTACTAGTTTTGGTTAAACCACCCTTGTCGCCAAGGAAGTTTATGAGTCGGGTATGGTTTTTACTTTTATGCTTCGCTGAGTCCATGGGATTGGGAAGCGAGATAGATGTGTCTAGCTAACTGCACTCGTAATGATAATGATAAACTGATGATGTTAATGAACATGGATCGGAGGGAGATCTAGGCAAGCCTGGGTTTGTGAAGAGGTAGCATGAGATGGTGGTTTACTTGCCGTAGATCTAAGGACCGGTTCATGCATGCACATGCCAGGATAACAGTGCCACCACAAGGCCAAGTATGGGTGCGGCTTAGCTGAGTAATTTGGTAAGTTGCTAGAGTGTTATGGATTGTGGAAGGCGCGGGGAATGGGAGTCGAGTGAGGACTGCCCTGGGAACTGCATGGCACAAGAGGGGGCCCGTGGGTGGGAGAATTGGAGATTCTAGCCTGCCGGTGAAACCTTAGTGAGTCCATACATCAAGTAACCCCTTTGTAAAGGCTATTTTGTGATCTCTTGACCATACACCGATGGTTGTGTACTGGTATAATGGAGGTTCTGCAGTCGCCGACGGGTGACGAAATCACAAACTTGTGGGTAAAGAGGTGCAAACTCTGCAAGGTTCTTAAAACTATCATGATAGCCGAGCTTACGGTCACGAGCGCCTGGCCAACTGCCATGATTAGTTGGGATGGTTATTGGTTATGGTTTTGGATGGTTTGGTTATGGTTTGGTTTTGGGACTGTTGAGTTCGGGTGACAAGATGGTTGCATGACTGTTGAGTCAAGGCAACGAGATTGGTCTCGGTGTGAGACGAAGTTGTTTATGAGATAAGATGGTAGCGAATACGAGAAGGTATTCGTGAGATGGTAGCGAATACGAGGAGGTATTCGTGAGCAAAAATGAAGTTGGTTAATGTTCGGGTGGAACATGGAAAGTGATGGAGGTATGTTGGTAATTTAATACATGCGGGGATTACATTCATCTAAAGTTAAGTTGCTGTTTTATCATGGTTTTTATAAAATCTGCTTTTCTGCAATGAACCATTTATGCCTACCTTGTTAAGAGCTACATATCATGTTTTCCCGCACTTGCTGAGTACATCATTGTACTCAAACTTGCATTATTATTTCATCATCAGCAGCAGAAGAAGATTTCTATGGAGACCAAGTGGAGCATTAGGCGCGTAATCTGTTCTCAACCTTGCCTGTGGATGGAATAGAGATGGAGCCATTGCTGCTTAGATTTGCTTCCGCATTAGTTAAATTGCTTCCGCATTAGAATAAAGATTTCCGCTGCATAGAAATAAAGACTTCCGCTGTGAGCATGAGTCCAAGACTCATGAGACATTGTAATAAACTCTGTTATTCGTGGTTATATATATTCTGAATTCAGTTTGTGGAATATATGTGTATGTGTGATAAACATCCTGGGCACACATGCACATTAGTTATCGGTTCCGTGGTTTTCCACAGAATTGAGGGCGTCACATAATCCCACAATGAAATCCATGCTCACATCTTCCCACTTCCATGCTGGAATTTTCATGGGTTGCAGCAGCCCCAATTTCCTCATATGATCCGCTTTCACTCGTCTACACGTATCACTCTCGGATACGTACTTCACCACTTCCCGCTTCATCCGTGTCCACCAAAATCTCTTTTTCAAATCTTGGTACATTTTGTTGCTGCCCGGATGAATGGAGAATTTAGACAAGTGAGCTTCATCAAGGATCTTTTTCCTTAGCTCCATATTCCAGTGTACGACTATGCGGTCATTGGACCACAGCATCCCCTCATCATCTTTCTGGAAACATTTGATTTCCCCATGTCTGTCCGTCTCCGGAGATGTGCCATGCCCTTGTACACTTTCTGAGCTGCAATGATCTCCTCCCTAATGGTAGGGATGAGGGCAAGGTTGTAGAGTGATCCATAAGGAACCAAGTATAAACTCGGCTCTTCCTCCTCCACCAGTGTAATGGTGAGGTTATGGACATGTGATTTCCGACTCAGCATGTAGGCTACCACATTCGCCTTGCCGGGGTGGTAATGAATCTCAATCTCATAATATTTGATTAGTTCTAACCACCTCCTTTGCCTCATATTCAGCTCCTTCTAGGTGAAAATATACTTCAAGCTCTTGTGGTCGGTATAGAGATGCACTAAATTCCCCAGGAGATAGTGCCTCCACATCTTCAGCGCCAAAACCACAGCAGCGAACTCAAGATCATGAGTCGGATAGTGCTGCTCATGGTTTCGAAGTTGGCGTGAGCCATATGCGTCTACACATCCTTCCTGCATCAACACGCAGCCGAGCCCGATACCAGATGCATCACAATACACGTCGAAGGGTTTGGTCGTATCCGGTTGAGCTAAGACCGGGGCTGTTGTCACTACAGGAAAAACGATCATTGACGACGGCCAAATTTATTGTCAACGGGGCCGTCGTCTTTAATGTTATTGACGACGGCTTTGTCGTCAATAACACAGTTATTGATGGCGGCAAGACGAGCACCGTCGTCAATAAATAATTGACGACGGTGCCCGTCGTCTTTAACTCAATTCAGGCCCACCTGAGGAGTTATTGACAACGGTGACCTAGCACCGTCGTCAATAACACAGTTATTGACGACGGCTGAACGAGTACTATCGTCAATAAATTATTGACGACGGTGCCCGTCGTCTTTAACTTAATTCGGGCCCACCCGAGGAGTTATTGACGACGGTGACCAGGCGCCGTCGTCAATAACGGGACATATAACCCGTACGCGAGCCGGGAGGCGGCCAGTGCCGCCTCCCGACTCGCGCCGAGGTCTCGTCGCCGCCGCCCTCCCCGCCGGTCCCCGTCGCCGCCGCCGCCGGTCCCCGCCGCCGCCGCCGCCGCCCGAGGTAAGTCCCCCTCCCCCTCCCCCTCCGGCTTCTCTCCCCCACTTTCCTCGCCCCCCGGCCGCGCCGCCGGCGATCAGCCGGCCGGCCTCGCCGTCCTACCCCCGTCTGGCCTCTCCGAACCCTCCCCCGTCCCCCTCCGGCCTGGCCCCTCCCCCTACGGCCCTCACCCCGCTCTCCCCCTCCCCCTCCATCCTCTCCCCCGTGAGGCCGAGGAGCGCGACGGCGAGCTCGTCGTGTCGAAGATCTTCTACCAGACGCAACCCCGGCAGTGCAGCGTGGCGGAACCACCAGCAGCTGCCGCCTCATCAGCGGCCACCGTGGAGACGGTGAGCGGCCATGCGGTGGTGCCCGTGGCAACCTCACCCAATGCTGCCCAGGCACTCCAAGGCGCCGTCGGCATTGACGAGTTTAATTTCGTGCAGTTCAGGAGCAGCTTCGAGGAGGTAATTTGTTTGACATTGTTCTGTCGTCTAGCTGGCTCTCAGGGATTCACCCCTATCATGGCAAATTAAAAGGCCTGGCCATTTTACTAGTATTATCTAGTCTTGAGTTCTTCTCCAGCTTGAAACAATGGCAGGCATTTTGCCAATTTTCAAAAATGGGAGAAACTAACGATTGAGTAGCTAGCGAGCACCTCCGTGAGTTGCAGTGGGCGAACGGCCGTATGACCAACCATCTCACGTTGGGTTTTTGTTTGGTTCTGAGCTTGACTAGTCCAACTAATGTATTTTTGGGATTGTTGGATACTTTGATTAGGAGCCGTGCAATATTCAATCCTTCCATGACCAAAGACCAGTTAAGAGAGAGGCTAAGGCTTTATTTGGCAAAGCTACTCGTGTATATATATATATATATATATATATATATATATATATATATATTACTTTTTGATATTTATGTAATAAGTTCCTTATCTTGTTTATGAAGGGTAAACTTTGTTTCTAATCACTGAAATATTTTGGTAGGAATTGGATGCGATGTTTTTGTTTTGGTGTTTATGTGCTGTTGTCTAGCTATAGGCATATGTGCATTCAGCTTAATGTCAATTAATGGTAGCATTGAGAGAAAAATTGCCGTGTACTAGTAAGGTCGAGAACTTGAGGTCTTACCTTAACCCCCTGTCTCTAACCAGCATGCAATGGAGAAGTAGTAACCTGTTATTTTAATGTAAATTTATTGTGTTGAAATAGGAGAAAAGTAGACTAGACAGCACAATAGAATCTGTCCTCTGTTATTTTTGTTCAAAACCCTAATTATGATCCTCTGATCAGACAAGTCTTCAGCGATTAGCTCAACTTGTAAGCGACTTTCCTAATAGGCACAACTTCCTTACCTAACAATATCCAGTAAACAGTAGTGACATCTATATGTCATTTTTAGCAGGTCTGTCATTTTTTCTTAATCTCTGAGCATTTCCTTCACTGTCGAATTTCTGACCTGTAGGAGGTGTAGCCAACTGAATGTGCTTGGAAGGAGTTCATTCAGAGTCACTACCTGGAGTCAGGGGTGACTCAGGTAGAGTTCTGTTGTCAATATTTTCAGTTGTTGTCCACTGAACCCTGAAATAAGACACATGCTTCTTTTCAACTGAATGTTCTTCATCCCACTGCCAAGGCTTCTTTTCATCAAACTTGATGTCTCTCCCATTCCCCCGGTGTGCCTCGCGAGCGCTCACCCCCTGAAGCGAGGCGGGAGGCCAGCGCCCCGCGCTGAAGCGCGCTTAGGCGGTCGCCTTAGAGCGCCTTTTGGAATGCTGATCTTGGGTATATGCGTGTGTCAGCTATAGAGATTCACTATGAAACAATGAACAGGAGTATGGAACAAAATTTTGAGCCAAAACTAACTTAGAAACAACGTATACATGAGAAATTCAAACCACTTGGTATATTTTAAAGACCAAACTCAAAAGAGAATTAATGGTGATAGCCCACCCAACCGTTCTGCAGTCCTCCTCATTATTTGAAACAAGCACATTCTATGACGGGCTGCAGGAATAACCTCAGTAATAGCACTTTGGATGCCCCTACAATAGTCAGTGATGATAGCCTTTGGAAGATTGCCAGACATACTTGCGGTAGAATCGGTTGTCATCCATGTGATTATTGAACACCATGCCAACTTTTCTCTGTTCTTTTTCTCCCTTGACGTGCCTTGTATGTATTTAGTAGATAATTAGTTTAATTGTTAATTATTTGGTTTAAATTAGTAATTGTTTCTAATTTTAGTTATTGTATTTATTTAATTGATTGATTAGCTGTTTAAGCACATTGTTTTTGCTTTACCCCAGCCCCGCTGCCACCAGCCCCCGCCGTCGCCGACAGCGTACCGACGCCTAGGCGTCCAGTCGTTGACGGGGGGATGCCGGGGCGGCTCGCGTCGCCTGGCCGAGCGTCGCCGATGCCGGCGCCGCCTCCACCCGCCACCGTTGCTGCAAGGCGCCGCTGGCCCCTCGCGCTGCCACGGCCGATGCCTCACGCTGGCGATTCCTCGTGCCGCCCCGCCCCGCCCTGCCGCCGCGCACCACCGTCCCGCGCCCCGCCCCACTGCGCACCGCCATCCCGCGCCCCGCCCCGCTGCAGCCGCTGCCGTCCTGCCCCAAGCCCCGCCCGGCCGCCCCTGGTCGTGCCTGGGCCGCCGCCGCTCGCCGCGCCTCGCCCCGAGCACCGCCCTGCTGTGCCGCCCTGCCCCGCCCCAAGCCCCGCCCTGCCGCGCCGCCCGACCTTAGTTGATTAATTGTTTAATTTGTATTGTAATTGATTATTGTTTAAATAATACTTTGATTGATTGTGTGATTAGTTACTATATGTAAATAAATGGGTTTCGGCCCGGTCCGGCCTGACACGACCCATTTAGGGTTTGTCACGGCCCATTTATTGGTAATGTATTTGTCGAGAAAGGCACGGAGGACGGCAAGCTCCCGCGCTTGGACGGCGGGCCCCGACGGTGCGGTTTCATCTTTGACCCACTTACGACGGGGCATAACGTACGACGGCTAACCCTAGGCGTCGTAAGATAATGGCAGGCCCCAACAGGGCATAACTTAGGACGGCTGACCCACTTCTTTGTCTCTCGTTCTTTCCTTCTCCCTCGTTCTTTCCTCTCTCTCTCTTTTAAATGACTCAAAAACAAAAGATTGACGTAAACCTATACAACATGCGTCACCCGTTTCGAACGGGCCCGTCTCACATGTGTTACGCATGTGAGGCGTGTACGTTCGGAATTGTCCCTTTTTGGACAGCCTGGGAGTGACCGAGGGGGCGTGGTATGTGATGAGACGCGGGTTTAGATCTAGACGAGATTTTGACGGCATAACCCCGTTGTTCTTAGCTGCACCATTTTCGGATGTGCAGTGGAGAACAACGGGGTTATGCTGCCAAAATTTCGTTCGGATCCATACCACGCGTCTCGTCATGAGCACGCTCCGCTCGATCACTCTTGGGTGGGTTTAGGACCTATCCTTTCCAATAGATGTAGGGCCGTGACATAAATAAATTATAAAGTAACTATAATTTCCTTGACATTAAACTGCAGATTCAAACATGGGTGAGGATCGTAGTTGGATGTATAGCGGTTGGAAGAACAATTTTGGTCGTCACTCGGATGAGTGGTTCACCAAGACATATGCTTTTGTAGATCGAACTTTTTCATTGTCAAAGATCAATAAGGTGCGGTGCCCATGTACGAAATGTCAAGGTGCAAAGTGTTAGGACAAAGTGAATTTGGTGTTTCACTTGTGTCGATACGGTTTCATGCAAGATTATGATGTGTGGACCTTTCACGGTGAGACATCTTGTCAACCCTTACAAGTTTCAGATGAGGATGACAACACGGGGTCGATAGGATGGACGAGATGCTTGATGCCATAAATCCGGAATTGATGGAGGATCCTCCTACAACGGAGGTTGAAGCGTTTTTCACGCTTCTCAAAGCTTCAGAAGAGCCGTTGCATGAACACACCGAAGTGACGCTCCTTACCGTATATGAAGTCTTTAATTCTAATGCATAACATTGATGTCATGCACCAGGAACGTAACATGGGCGAATGCATCATAAGAATGTGCTTGGATACGACGGGCAAAACAAAAGACAATATAAAAGCTCGGAAGGATTTGGCAGAGGTTTGTAACCGACCAAGTCTTGAGCTCTCCGAAGCTGGTGGAAAACCACGAGCTTCTTTCTGCCTTCGACCAAAAGAAAAGAAAGAAGTCTTCAAGTGGTTGAAATAGTTGAAGTTCCCAGACGGTTATGCTGCTAGCCTGAGAAGAGCCGTTAATGTTAAGACTGGAAATCTTACTGGTTTGAAGAGTCATGATTATCACATAATCATGGAAAGACTTCTGCCGGTTATGTTTCGAGGCTATCTTGACGATGAGGTGTGGAAGGTGTTAGCCCAGCTTAGCTATTTTTATAGACAGCTTTGTGCTAAAGAAATCAAAAGGGAGATGATGGAGAAGTTGGAAAAAGAGATACCCGTGCTTTTATGTAAGATGGAAAAAGTATTTCCTCCATGGTTCTTCAATCCAATGCAACACCATCTAATCCATCTTCCATATGAAGCTAAAGTAGGCGGCCCTGTTCAATATAGGTGGATGTGCCACATTGAAAGAGCACTCAGATGTCTAAAACCGATGGTTCGTAATAGGTCAAGGGTTGAAGGATGCATCGCCGAAGCATTTGCACTTCAGGAGATAGGATACTTTTCAAGTGTCTACTTTGCAGAAGAACACAATGTTAATGCATCGGTGTTGCGGTACAATTTGGCTGAAGCAACCTCTTGTAGCGAACTCTCACTTTTTCAAATGAGAGGCACCACTGTTGGAAGTGGCACGAGCTATGATGCTTCAACAGATGAAAAGACAGCTGCTTCGTTATACATGTACGCTAACATAGATGGGATGGACAATTTTTTTCAATAAGTGGTTGTTCAACATCTATACTAATTTGTGTGGTGTGTTATACATCTATGCTAATAATTCTGATTTGTCATTATTTAGTGAGTTCGATCAACAAAATTGGAAGTCTAAGCAGCAACCTACTAGCAAGCAAATACAAACAATGCGACATTATGGAGTAAATGGAGGACCTAACTTCCAAACCTGGTTTCGAAATCATGTAACATTTTCCTTGTCTTGTTCCTCTTAGTAATTGTGTTCATAGCATAAAATAGTCTTCTTACTTCATATGTTGGACAGCGCAAGACACAAGCCGGTGTTCATGAAGATTTGCGACAACTGTCCAACGGATCCATTAAAGTTAAACTCTTTGGTCGATATGATGTCAATGGGTTCCGATTTTGTTCAACTCAATTTGAAGCTCAACGTCCTCTAAGGGCAACATCAAACACCGGAGTTGTGACGAGGGCCGCCGATGCCGAAGGACGTGAAACTAATTTCTATGGGATTATAAACAAAATCCTAGAATTTAGTTTTGCCGGGAGTAAAGACCTTAAAGTAGTCTTCTTTGACTGCGATTGGTTTGATAATAACAATGGAACTAGACAAAACCAATTTGGCATGGTAGAAGTCAAACACAAGGACCGACTACGAGGCTACAACACCTTTGTCCTTGCACACCAAGTCGAACAAGTGTACTATCTACAATATCCATGCGAAAAGCTTAGTGCATGATGGGTTGTACAAAAGGTGAATCCTCGTGAGCGGTTATATACATCGGACAATACTGGTTACATTGATGAGGCTGATGTTGTTTACCGAGAAGAAGAGTTGCCGGATTCTTTTGTCGTTGAGCCTGGTCTACGACTCGATGAATTAGTTGGAGATGCACAAGATGTACAGACTCATAATGTCAAAAAACGAAAACGGCAAACAACCACGATAAAAGATCTATGATCCGGTTTACGAAGTAGAGTACATGATCGTGATACTGATAAATTTTGAAATTGAGTACAAGTAACGTTTCCTTCATCTCTTCTTTCGTCTTCTATATTTTCCTTTAAATTCATTATCAGATTTCCTTTCATCAGGATGTCATCGAGCAGTAGATGACGGGGGACGCGGGGCTTTCTGCCCCTGAGAGCAGACCCCGTTTTCCAGGGCTGTCAGTCTAGCAATGGTAGACTGTCTCAACTGTTGGGCCTCGACAGAGGCCAGGGGTCACGAGAGCGGTCACGACAGATAAAGAATATTAAATTACATAAATTATATAAATAACTTTCTTAAATATATATTACCAATCTTCAAATTTTTAGGACGACTCTACGTCTGAGGAGACAGAGGCCAGGGGTCCTCTTCAGACACCACAGGTTTCGGAGCCTGTTCCAGATCCTGCTTCGGATCCTCTTCAGGTTCCGGCACCGCAGGCTTCAGACCTTGCTTCGGAGCCTTCCACAGAGCCTGATGTGGAGCCGGCTCCACAGCGGCGTTACAGGAGGAGCCACTACGTGGCTCCTCCTCCGGTTCGTGCACGGCCAGAAGATCGGGTCGTTATTCGTCCGGTTGGCGATAGGTAAGTAAATCTATAACAAATCAATTTAGATATTTTAACACTTATATATGTACTAATTGAGAATCGTGTATTAGGTCTTGGGCCGATGACTTGTTTACGGGTCAAGGACGCCACCGCCAGGTCAACGCTGTCCTGGGCCAGCTCATCCGTTGTCACTACCCCGGTCTAGTGAACGGACGGGCTGCTACGTCTTGGGACGATTACGCTACGGCCCAGGACATTACCTACGGCAACCACCAGGAGCATGTGTGGCATGAATTCATGTTAAGTAAATCGTCTATTCGTTAAATGCGAACCTATTATATGTTAAATACATTAACTTGTATATTTCTTCTTGTAGAAATATTACCGTTTGGAGAACGAGGCCCAGCTGGATCACGCTCGCCTGATCTTCAACAACAACGCTAGGAAGCTCCTGACGCAGTCGATTTCAACGGCTCGCATTCAGGCTATGAAGGCGTACTATAAGTTGCATCCGGACGAGGGTGAGCCAGGGCAGTTTAGGGATGTGGCGGACAAGTACTTGACGGAGGCACAGTACACAGAGGTAAATTCTTTATTTTACTTTGCTTCATTATCCAATTTTCATCAATGTTTTCATCCAATAACAAATGTGTGCAGGTCAGCGTACCGTGGCTTGAGTCCTGTACGGATGCCTACAGTTCCCTGTGTGCTCGTTGGGCGAGCCAGGGCTTCCAAGGCGTGTCGATGACCCGCCAACAGAGTCGAGGGACAGACGGGAAACACCGTCTTGGTGGGGACGGCTACGTACGCCTTGCTAAACGGATGGTAAGTGATACTCGAATTTTACTCTAGTTAATTTCTATCGCTATCATTGTGCTAACACGTATCGATAGGAGCGCGAGATCGGTCAGGAGCCGACCGCTATCCAGGTGTGGAGGAGGGGTCACATGGAAAGTGACCCCTCACAGCCTGATCAGCTGTCTTCTCAGATAGCGACGGAGACGTTGGTGAGTTCTTTAGTTGACTTAATTGTATTCTCTTTACAACTTCTGATGACTTTAATTTTATGTATTTTCAGGAAAAGTATGGGGAGGAGGTGCGGAGGCTTCGAGGCGACGATTACGATTGACAGAACTCGCCGATCGTACCTGAAGCCGCCTATGCAAGCGGTGGCGGTAAACCTCATGGCCGGTGAGTTCTGTTATTTTTCATTTACTTTCATGAACATCGAGACACGAAACTTTAATACTCTTACTACGTTGTGTAGGTTTGCCATCTTCGATGGAGTAGTCGACTCGAGGGAGGCGCAGTCTTACTCGAGGGCCTCTTCATCGTAGGGTGGATCCAGCAGGCGTGGCAGCCGCGATCTGGAGCTTCAGAGTGTCCAGGAGGAGCTCCAGAGGACGCAGGAAGCGCTGAGGCTCGCGAACGAGAGGCAGGCAGCCGAGCTCCGGGCTAGGGACGAGTATCAACACTCGTACATGCTACAGCTGCAAGCTGCCATGCAGGTAAGTTCAGATCGTTGTACTCAACGTTTCTAATATATAAATTACATGTATAATAATTTACTTCATATTTGCAGGCTATGGCCACAGGACAACCTGTTGTCTTTCCTCAGTGGGTGCCGCCACCGATACAGCTACCACAGGGGCCGACGTCAGGAGCACAGGTACAAAATTTCTCATAATAGCTGCAACTAGTTAAACTTGCTCAAATTTAGTTGAATTTGATCAAACTTACTCAAACTTAGGGAAAACTAGTTAAACATCCTCAAACTGAGTAAAATATGGTATAACTTACTCAACTATAGTCAAATATGACCAAACTTACTCAAACATAGCCAAAACTATTTGAACCAGCTCAAACACAAACACTACTAGTCCATACTTCTCAAACTTAGTAAAATATGAGCAAACTTACTCAAACATAGCCAAATCTAGCTAACTTGCTCAATTCTAACTTGTAATGAGTTTATTTAATCATATACACATTTGTGAACTTCTAATTTGTCTAACTATACATGTACATCATAGGGATCGGCGACGCGGGCTCAGGAAACTCCATCCCCTCAGCAACCAGCATTTGGACGAGCGCACGATGACTTCCTGGACTCCGGTGGCAGCGGTCGGGGTAGCGTAGGGTAGTGTGGCGTGCGTATAGTGTTTTTGTGCCTGCCTGTGATGTATTTTATTGCCTGTGATCTGGTCGTCGAGCCAGGGCTAGCCTCGAAGCCAGGGCAGTATTTTCTATTTTTTTTAAAATTGCAAAGCTTATTGACGACGGTTTCTGGTACTTGGCCGTCGTCAATAAGCCATTATTATTGACGATGGCCAGGTACCAGAAACCGTCGTCAATAAGCCATTGTTATTGACGACGGCCAAGTAGAAACCGTCGTCAATAAGCCATGGTAACTGACGACGGTTCAAATCCTGGCTGTCGTCAATAAGCTAGCTTATTGACGAGAGCCTGACTCTGGCTGTCATCAATACTCTGCTCTAGCTTATTGACGACAGCCTAATTTAGCTGTCGTCAATAAGCCATTGTTATTGACGACGGCCAGGTACCAGAAACCATCATCAATAAGCCATCGGTACTGACGACGGTTCAAATCCTGGCTGTCGTCAATAAGCTAGCTTATTGACGACAACTAAATTTAGCTGTCGTCAATAATCTTATTGACGACAACGACTAATAATTGACGACAGCCGTAAACTGTCGTCTATAAAGTTTTACCGTCGTCAATAAGTTATTGATGACGGTAATGTTCTTATTGACGACGGTTTCTGGCCGTTGTCTATTGTCCGGATTCCTGTAGTGTGTGAGATGCATCACCAATGCTTGGAATGCTCCTTCACATGCTGCATTCCAAACATATTTTGTTCCCTTTTTCAATAATTCTGTTATCGGCTTAGCAAGCTTGGTGAAACTTGGAATGAATCTCCGGTAGTATCCTGCTAAACCGAGGAAACTTCTGACTTTGTGAACAGAAGTGGGAGCTTTCCATTTCAGAACTTGTTCAATTTTGCTTGGATCAACCGCAATGCCTTCCGCTGAGATGATATGTCCCAAAAATGGCACTTGGCTGATCCAAAACTCACATTTGCTGAACTTGGCATAGAGCTTATGGTCCCGCAATCGTTGAAGAATGATTCTTAAGTGTTCGGCGTGTTCTGCTTCTGTCTTGGAGTAAACCAAGATATCATCAATGAACACCACAACAAACTTGTCCAGCTCCGGCATGAACACCGAGTTCATGAGATACAGAAAATGTGCCGGAGCATTGGTGAGACCAAAAGACATGACGAGATATTCGTATAAGCCATATCTTGTCGAGAAGGCCGTCTTCGGGATATCCTCCGCCCGGATTTTTATTTGATGATACCCGGAGCGAAGGTCCATCTTGGAGAACACACTTGCACCCACAAGCTGATCAAACAAGATGTCAATACAGGGCAGTGGGTATTTGTTCTTGATGGTGACGGTGTTGAGCAGCTGGTAATCCACACACAGCCTCAAGGTTTCATCCTTCTTCTTTATGAACAGCGCCGAGCATCCCCAAGGCGAGGAACTCGGTCTAATGAAACCCTTGCTCAACAAATCATTGAGCTGTTATTTCAATTCAGCCAGCTCATTCGGAGCCATTTTGTATGGTCTCCGTGAGATAGGAGTAGTCCCGGGTGCAAGCTCAATCTTGAACTCTACATCCCGCTCAGATGGCATGCCCGGAAGGTCATCCGAAAACACGTCGGGGTATTCCCGGACTACGGCGATGTCCTCTAACTTGAGAGGTTCAGAGTTATAAGTTGCTGAAACTTCCGGGACAGGGTTGTCTAACACCATGGAATGCGGACAGTGGAATTGGGAATTCAAATGAACCGTCCGTGACAGAGTGTCCAGGACAGCGCCATGGTAGCGTAACCATGACATCCCCAAGATTGCATCAATATTCTGTCCCATAAGGATTATCAAGGTGGTGGGATATATCTTCCCACCTAAGCACAGATGTGCTTTTGGAATCATCATATTTGCTGAAATCTTCCCTCCCGGTGAGCAGATCATATATGAGCAGTCGGTTGGGAAGACTTACATTTGATGCTTAGGCACATAGGATGCACTTATGAAACTGTGGGTTGTACCCAAATCGAATAAAATGATGATTGCTTAGTCATTGAGAGTGAACGTACCCGCCAACACTTTTTCTCCCTTCGGGGTGTCCTCATTGTCGAGGTTGCGAATGCCCCCAGTTCGCTGACCAACCTTCTTGACCAGAGGTCGGCCTCGAGCACCGCCCTGATACTGGGCTTGCCCGCTGCTCTGCTGCCCCTGGGGACAGTCCTTCGAGAAGTGGCCCGCCTGGCCACACGTAAAGCAAGTGTAGCGAGGCGGTCCTCCGCTGATCGGCGGACGGAAACCCGGGGCGCGACGCCTGGGGTACCATCTGCTGCTTCTGTTGCAATCGCAGTGGTGGCATCGGCGGTTGGAACGGGGGTGGCTGGAACGAACGACCAACGAACTGCTGAGTCCGCGCCGGTGGATGCCACTGCTGACCGGATGGTGTCCGATACACCATGCGGTATTTTTGGGGAGCTCCACCCCCACTGCTGGGCGGAGTGCTGCGCTTTCGCTGCTCAGCCGCCAATTCACGCTGAGCGTCTTCTTGCATGATCGCGGCATTGACGAGATCGTTGAACGTGCCGCGATTGCATTGGATGAGATGCGTCTTCATCTCGGGATTTAATCTCCGATAGAAGTGCTCTCGCTTCTTCTCCTCAGTGGAGACATAATCTGACGCATACTGCGCTAGATGGTTGAAGGCACGGGAGTAGTCGTGGGCACTCCTCCCGCCCTGCTTCAGCTCCAAGAACTCTTGGAACTTCCGCTTCATTATCCCGGGAGGGATATGGTAGGCGCGGAATGCCTCCCGGAATTCTTCCCACTCCACGGCATGGCCAGCCGGTAGTGAGGCGACATAATTCGCCCACCACGCACCAGCGGCACCGTGAAGCTGCTGTGCTGTGAACAGAGTCTTCTACCGCTCCGTGCTTTGGAGCAGCCCGAACATGGACTCGATCGTCCGCAGCCAGTTGTCGGCCTCCAGGGGTTCTACTACTTCTGTGAACACCGGAGGGTGCATACTCATGAAGTCCTAGTACGTCACAACATGGGGCTCGCGAGACCCCCTCTCTTGACGCCCCCTGACGTGACCCCACGGTCTTGTCGAGCTAGGATCACGCTGAGGGGTGCTGCGTTGCACAGCACCGGATAACACACATCAAAGGTACAAAGCGGAAGCAAAACTTTTATTACATAAAGTGGTTTATGAACATTTTACATCAAAATAGGCCCAGTCTAAACTCACGGGCGTATACTATGCATCAAGTTCACGTTCAACCCGTGAACGTGTCCTTGCTAGCACGCACGCACACTAACACGGCGGCGTGCACGACTCCCACTCGACGGGGTTCCCCTCCTGGGGTTCCGCCTCCTCCTCGGGAGTCCCATCCTCATAGAACCCTGCAAAAGCTTCAAACACAAGCAGTGAGCACGAAGGCTCAGCAAGACTGACCCGTCTTTCCTAAACATGGAACTTCTACATGAGGGGTGATGGGTACATGAGGTAAAACAAGTTGCAAAGGACTCGCCTAATTAGTGGAACCTTACTTTCAAGTTTTAGCAGCCGGTTGTGGAGAACCTTACGCTAAGGCACATGAGAGAGCCGCAATCAAACAAGAAACACATTTCTCTCATGTACTTTGCCCAAAGTTGAAAGGAACTTTAATTAGCTCTAAACTACAGCATATCATTAACAATCAATGTCCATAATTCAATCAACAACATTTTAACATGTGTCTAGCCTATTCTTTCTACGTCACGGTACAGTGTACAAGTGGTACTCATTGACCGCGAGGGACGACGATTATAATCGATTTACACCTGCAGGGTTACCCGAATAACCCGTCACGTACGCCCGTACTCGATGTTGCCTACAGCAACCATCACGGACACCGTACGCAACCACCTTTCGCCCGTCAGCCAAATATTGAACCGGTCCCATCATCCCGAGCAAGAGGTCTCTGCACGCGCATCTCAGTGCCGCCAGCCGATTTACACCTCAAGCTCTCAACCTACCCTCTGAACGACGGGCAATGCCTCAATACCCAGCTACCCGAGTTACATCGGTTTCCCGGTTCCCATATAGCCGGTAGGTCTTCGGTACTGTTCTAGCTTGTTCAACAGGCCCGCACTCGGCTCGGTCCTCAATCGACACAAGCGGAGCTATAGCACACAGGCCCCAAAGTCCTGCTGCCCTTACTCTCCGCTCGGTCTCATCTTTCTTGCCATGTGTATCATGTGCTATTTCTACCTGAGTCGAGTGCCTCTAGCCTATGCTCGCGAGTAGTTCCAACTACTCGACTTGTACCGAATCCTACACTATCTTAGCATTGCAGTAGCTAACGGGGTTTGCAATCCTAAACCCAACCCATGGTTTTCTTGGCTATGCAGTTGGGTTTCCAAACAAGACTCTAATGCAAGGATTAATGGTACTCAAGTAAGTGCTCAAAACAATAAAAAATTGTAAAAAGGTTAATGCAAACCGTAGCTTGCCTGCTTTGTAGGGTAGTATATAATAGAAGTTAGTGATCTTCAATCCCTTGATCTTTCTGAACTTGCTCAACTGATCCACACGTCAAGGGATGGCTCCGTCGATGTCCTTCATCGTGAACCCTATCGACATGTATATGCATTGTATTTTATAATGTAATTTAAAGACTTAAAGATTAAAACTTCTTAAGAACAGAGGCTGTGTAGAGATCCTAGGATGAAGTTGTTGCCTCTGTTGTGCAAAGAACTCAAAGAAACTAAATCTACCTTAGATGTTTCATTACATCTCTAGCTAAGTTTCTAATGCCATATAAGATGAGCTCTAATGATCTGGACATAACTAAAGATCCTGATCTCCAATGACTTCGAAATTTTTTTACAGGAAGTCATACACTACACAGGGATTTAGCTTGCTAAATTGCAGCTAAAGTGGAAGAAAATTGTGTCTCCCACAATTGCCACACTAACCCTATGTTGTTCTTCACATCCAATAGAATGGAGAACAAGGACAGGGAGACTCAAGGCTCAATTTGAGATGAAAATTTGCATGTAAATTCCTGGTCATATGAAAGTGCTCTGGACCAAAAATGAACACTTTTCATTGAGTGTTTTATTCAGAATAATTCCCTAAGCAATTAAGCACAAGGAAATTAATTCTGAATTAACTCACATGTTCATGCCCAACTTAGTGAACTAGAATTTCACTTATAGTTCATAGAGTCTGCATAAATTTTCCTAGGATTTTTATAGCTAAGAATTGCCCAGAAATGATTTTTCTAACTCTGGGACAATTTCTGAAAAGTCTCTGTATTCATTTGAATACAGTACATTGAAATCTGAATTCTCCAACATAATTCAACTCCAAATGAGTTGAAAGTTTTACATGAGTTCAATAACATCCTAATGGTTATCCTGGCAAAATTTGAGGATTTTTGGATAAATCAAACTCCCTCAAAAATTCTTTCGCTGAAAAGTTTTAAAGAATTTTCCAGAATTAAATAAGGACTTTCATACAACTTGGGTTGCATATTTGGATAGAGTTTGTCAACCTGAATCTAACCCAATTTGAATCACTAAATTTGGAGGTTTCTACACAAAGATATGAGCTTCACATGAATTGGGAAAAATCTGAAACTGAGCTCTGTTCTATTTTCCAATTTTCAGAGACATAAGGAATTAACACCACATTTGACCAAGCAAATGAGGTCCAATGCCTCTGAAAATTTTTCTTGAAGTCACGTGTTTTTGGAAGAATCTCCTGCCCAATTTTGGGAATTTTCCAATACACAGAACTCCTAGAACAATTCCTACAAAATTTTCTTTATATGAATTAATGAACCAAATCCAGGGATTTTCATAAATATTGGGCTGCACCCCTTGATAGTACTCTTTTAGAGGAATCCAACAAAATTTGTTTCACAATTTTTGGACATTCCTACACAATGTTATGGCTCTTCAAAGATTGAACTGGAAACTAAAAATCCCAAAAATGTTTAAACGCTGACGGTGGGTCCTACCCGTCAGCCTTCTTCTTCAACCTCGCGCCAGAGGCCCGAGCGGCGGTGTCCTCCGGCGAGGTTCGCCAGAACCCAGTTTCCCATCACCTCCCGACCTCAAGCTCGCCGCCCCCCCCCATAACTTTCGGTGCTGAACTTAGTTAGAGGGTCGCCGGTGGCCGAGGTTCATCGGAAACTAGCCCGCACCGATCACAGAGAAGATTAGAACTCCGGCGAGGTCGGGTTCCGTTGTTTCTTCACCAAATGACCATATCTCGGGCTCTATAGCATCAGGGGGACTGGTAGAAGCTGGACATGGACTCTAACCCCGGTGAAACGGCCGTCAACCTAGGGTTCCACGGAGACCCGAGGTGTTCTTCCATGGCGGCCCGAAAAACCACAAGAACTCGGTCATTTCTGGATCGTTTAGCCCGATTCTTGGTTGAGAGGGAGCGCTAGGATGTGAGGAAGATGTTTGCAAGCTTGCTAGGGCAGTAGTTACCCGAGCAACTCGAATTCCGGGGTAGACCGAGTTCTACCCGGATACACCACGTTTCGGGAGAACGGGAAATTCTCCTCACTCGGCTGATGGATCGTTGTATGGTTTGCAGCTACACGAGCTAGGGAAGATGGCACACCTTTCTTGTGTAGAGGGGGAACGGTGAAATGGTCTGTAGCTCGGTGTCCACGGTGAGCCGATCGGGATTCCACCGTGAGTTCCGGTTCTTGGCGCCAAACCTCAAGTCAGGCCGGGTAGCATCGCACAGCTCCGAGGTGCGACGGGGAACAGCTTGTGCGAGTCCTTGCGCACCTCTTCCATGTTGGGAACCCGAGCGGCTGAGGCGCGAGGGTGGCCAGCATGGAAGAGGTGCGACGGGGAACAGCTTGTGCGAGTCCTTGCACACCTCTTCCATGTTGGGAACCCGAGCGGCTGAGGCGCGAGGGTGGCCAGCGATCGGGAGTACCGAGAGCGGCCGGGACTGTCGTGTGATCATGGGGCGAGTTACTGAGGCGAGAACGAAGAGGAGTAAGCAAACTTCTTCGGTGCTCCCTCGGTGGAGTTGATCAGATCGGGCACGGGCGGCAAGCAGGAGCTGGCGCTGGGGAAAGGCGGCAATGCTGGGCGCCGGCGCGCTGTCGGGCGCGCGCTCGTTCGAGGGAAAAACAGAGGCGGTGCCCTGTGTTGAGAGGCTGACAGATGGGGTCCACATCTCCCAAATTTTTCCCTCACTGTGCTTTAAGATTCCCACCTAAACATTGTCCAAATCTCATCAAATTTGGAGTAGAGGCCAAACATAATGTGAGAAATTTGAATATAAAATCTGATTTCAAAATTGAGCACATTTGGCTCGGTTTCCAAATTCAAATTTGAATTTGAATGTGCTCACAAATATTCCTCCAAATAAATGGTAGATGAGCTCCAAAATTCTCCAAACTTGGAACTTAAACTCTTGAACACTTGAGGAATGCATTGGTGAATTCACTCGAATGCATTTAGATGATTTGATCATGAATCCTTTTAAATGATTAAAATTTTTGTTTAAATCTCCCTCACCTTCTATTCACATAGGGTGTACACATGAATGAGATTGGTGGAGTGCATTTCTTTCCTCATGTCAACTTGTGTTAAGCATGGGCTAAAGGAGATTTTCAACTCCCTCATATGACCATTTTTGGGGTTTATTATTTCATGTGATACATGATCAAGAAATTCCCATGCCTTAACTTTGTTTTACAAGTTGAAATCAAACTCTCCCAAATTATCTCCACAGTTTGCAAATAAGGAAATGCTATTATGTGGGGTCAAAAACTGAACTGCCTTTGAATAACAGGGCACAATTCATCCAAATTCAAATAGGTATTTGAATTCATTGTACATTTATGTAAAAGCCCAAGAAAAGGGACTTGCAAAAATTTTCTCTTCACCTCACAACACCACAGTTTTTATTGTGGATATCTTAGGAAAAAGCGTGAAGAGCAAGTAACCTCCATCAAAGGGTAATTAGAGGGGAAAGTCTACACTTTCACAAAGTAGAATTTCTACACATGAACATGAGAGCTTGAGCTCACCCCTAGGACTTGAAAAGTCTTGGGAAGGTTCAAGCCAAATTTCATGTAAATCCAACACTTTTTGAGGCACTTTTGGGTTGTTTCAAAAAGAGGCCAATTTGAATGTAAATTCAAATTGCAGCAACTTTCATCACCCAAATTCAAAAGTTAGCTTCATATCTACACCCAGCACATTTTTCTGAGTAAACCCACCAATTTTCATCCCCATTGGAGTTCATCTTGTCAGGAGCTAAATTTGCAAGAATTCAAAACTGAATTTGAATTTCAGTTTAAATATGAAGCAAATTTAACCAAACAAAGTTTGAATTTGAGAATTCAAATTCAAACAAAGACTTGGTGACTAAGTCTCACATTAAATTGTGAGTAGCTGGAGATAATTGAGTGCCAACAGAAATAAAAAGAATTGGAAAGGGGATTAGAGGGGAGAGGGACCCACAGATCAGTGGGGGAAAATTGGTTTCAGCTGAACGGGTTCGGCTTCTCACCGAAGCAAATGCTCCCGGCGTGCCACCGAGCCGATCCTTCGGACGCCCCCGCGTGAGACGACGCAGCCAGCTCCTGCTTCCTCCCTCGCGCTGGCCAGCTGCTTCCGCCGATCATCACGCACCTAAACCGCTGAACAGAGGCGCCGTATTCTGTTGCCCAAGAAACGACCGAGCGCACGCCGCCGACTTCGTTCGATCGAAACCCGGAAATTCACTGTGAGCAGCGTCTCTCCTAGCCACAAAACCACACCATTTGCTCGTCCTCTACCTCCTCGGCACGAGAGCAGTCGAGTTCGGCCCTTCCCCAGCCTTAGCTCCACGTTTCCGAGCAACACCCGAGAAACCGCCACCACTCGGCTCACGGTGACAGCCCAGCAGAGGGCCTTTCACAGCTGAGCAAGGACGGTCTCGGACGCGCCGGTGAGCACTACTGCTCCCACCCAAACCACAGGACCAACCGTGAACAGCTGAGCAAGAATTTGGAGAAACTCCGCCGGCGACCACAGAACAACGTTCCGGTATGAGACCTCCGAATTCCCACTCCCTTCTCGTCATCAGTTCACTAAACTGTGCACACAGGAACTATACTTGACGGCGCCCAAGTTTGCTTCGCAACCCTAGCTTAATTTTGGCTGTAACCGGCGTATTTCCCGGTTTTCCAGCCGCGATTATGGCGGGAAAGGTCGGGCTCACGATGAGACCTAGGATAGAGCCCTCTCCGGGCAGTCTCACCACCATGACGAGCTTCCCTAGCACCCACTGGTGCTATAGCGCTGATCCACCGATGTTTTGGCGGGCTAAACTGTTCGGGCAACGTGACCGAAGGGTTGCCGAGCCGCAGCACCATCGCCGGCTAGGTTAGGGCCATCGCCGGCCGGAGCAGGCGGTACCAGCGTGTTCAGCGCGCGAAAGTAGGCCCTGGCGGCAAGTTTCCGGCCGGGAGGCGGTCGGGAGACCAAGTCCGACGAGCTTCGGAAGTGTGCCGGCGAGGGGGCGGTGCAGGAAAAAGGGGCGGGCGCGAGGAAGAAGACGAGCCGGCCGGGCCCGCTCGTCAGTCCCTCGTGGCACAGGATGAGGATTTTCTGTTGCACCGGATCGGCTGTGAACGCGCGGAAAACAATCCTGTGGCCCTGTGTGGCGCAGCCGAGGTGATGACACGTGGGAGCCGGTCCCACTGTCAGAAATTTGAACTTTTCCCGGTTAATTCGAATTCCAGAAATTCCTCAAACTTTAGAGCTCCATAACTTTTGCTAGGAAGCTCCAAATTTAGTGATTCAAATTGGGTTGGATTCATCTTGCCTAGCTCTGTTCAAATATACAACCCAATTTGTATTAAACCCATTAATTAATTCTGGAAAATTCTTTAAAGCTTTTCATAAAAAGAATTTTTGAGGGAGTTTGGTTCATCCAAAAATCCCCAAATTTTGCCAGAATGTTCTTTAGGACATTAGTGAACCCCTGTAAAATTTTCAGACCATTTGGGGTTGATTTGATCAGAGCAATGCAATTTGGAAGGTGCTGTGTTCATTTGAATACAGAAACATTTTCAGAGAATTTCCAAAACTTGGAAATTCAGTTCTGGGCAATTCTTAACTCCAAAAATGCTATGAAAATTCATGCAAACTCTATGAGCTATAATTGAAATTGTAGTTCACTAAGTTGGGCATGAACAGGGGTGTTACCTCAGAATTAATTCTTCTTTGCATATTTGCTAAAAGAATTATTCTGAGCAAACCACTCCATGAAAAGTGCTAATGTTTGGTCCAGAGAGTTTTCTTGTGACAAGGAACTCACACAAAAATTCTCAGCTCCATTGGAGCTCTAGATCACCCCTGTCCTGTTTAACCACTTAAGGGATTAATATGGAAAAGGGGGAAAACCACTTAACATTTAACCATGTGATTAAGTCCAAGCCAAACCACCAACACCAGTTCATCTTTAAATTCTTAAACAAAGTTCCAGGTGTTAGAGACTGGTTATTAGAACTAATAGTAGAAGTCTTACTCTAAAACTCACATTTGCATCTAAATTAACATGTAGTATTTCATTAACGTGTAGCCGTTGAAGAAGAGACTCCGGAAGTGCTGGACTTCCTTCTTCCGGACGAAGACTTAACCCTCGACCAGCAGCAACAAGGCAAGCCCCGGTTTGCATTAACCCTTTTTATAAGTCTTACTTTGTTTACATGTGTCATGTGAAGTATGTATGTGCATTAGGTATAGGATGAATGAAACTCCACTTGCATAACCAAAGGGTCCTAAAAGAGTGAGGGTAGTGTCAAGGACCTCGAGTAGACAGGCTATGCTTAATGAGTCATAGGACTTCGGTACAAGTCGAGTAGTTGGAATCTACTCGCGAGATAGGCATTGGGACGCACGGGTTCGGTTGAGTGATGTGAGATCACCTTAGTAATGAAAATGAGACTAGGCAGGGGCTAGGGCGCAGCAAGAGGAAGTCTTGTGTGCGCAGCCCTGTCCGTGTCGATTGAGGACCGATCCGTGTGTGGCCCTGCTGAACAAGTATTGAACGTACCGAAGGCATATCGGATATATGGGCCCCGATAAACCGATGTAGCCTAAACCTCCGGGCGTCGAGGCATAACGCACCGATTTATAGGTGTAGGCTGAGGGCATCAAGGTGGAAATCTGCCAACGGGCATAGAGAGATGCTCCGTGTGGGGAACCTCCTGCTCGTTTCGGTGCGACCGGTTCGACGTTTGGGCCGTTGGGTGAAAGGTTGTCCCGTACGACATCGAGTGAGCGTGCTGTGCAGCTCCACGGGTGCGCGTACGTGACGTGCTCTTTGGGTTTCCCTGCAGGTGTATATCGAGTCGATTCGCCGTCCCTCGCGGTGACGAGTACCGCTTGTTCACTGCGTCGTAACATAGACTAACGAATGAAATGTTATGATTCAATATTGCTGTTATGATATAATTGTATTGTTACATGTGTGCCACCAAATATTGCTCACTAAATTTCAGCTTCATGAACCGTGAACTTGTTGCTAAAAGATGAACTAAGGATGAACTTGTAGGCGTGTCCATTTGCTGCACCATTGCTATCCTATGTCATGGTACACCTGATATAGAGTTTCATGCTTAGGTGGGTCGGTTAAGCCTTGCTGAGCCTTCGTGCTCACGGTTGCTGCTTAAGTGTTTTTCAGGTGAGGAGCCACCCACAGACTCGGAGTACGAGTTCACCGGCGAGGGTTACCCTCCGTCGGGGACCACGGCTGAGTGGGAGCCGTACACGCCGCGCTGAGCTGAGGAGTGCAGCTAGTGTGGGTTGCCCTAGGGCTGGGCAACCAACTTTTGCTAGATAGGCGGGCGTGAGTTGTGTAGTGTAGACTTCCGCTGTGTAACATAAACAATAGTTGTAACTGAAGTTTGTACCTGTTTGTACAGTTTCAGTTGTTTTTTCCCATGTAATATATTATGTTCTTATGACGTGTGCTGTCGGGTGTCGCATCGCGTGGCACCACCCTCTGCGATCCTGGATGAGCGGATTCCGGTCCGCCACAATTTAGGTCCATTTGGAAGAATGGGTAGCAAATATCTTCAAAAGTTCATGAGACTGTGCCTACCCCCCTACTTTGGACCTGAGGAATTCAAATATGAACTCTGATCTTTGATTTGGCTGCTGCAAATGAGATTTTTTGATACAACAGTTTGAAAACCATTGTGTTAATCTCGTTTGAATTTTGAGTGGAACCAACTTGCTCCAAAATCTGAATTTAGCTCTCTCACACATAAGGATACTTCCCTACTTGGTTTCAAAGTCCTTTTTGTTCCATGTTTTCAAATAACCATTGAATTTGTGTGGAGGGAGCTTTCATGTGTATTATCACATGTGAAAAAGTTTAAACAAGTCCCATTTTTTCTACATATGAACTAACTTTGTGCAAACATAGTTTTCTTTGTGTTCATATTTTTGGGACCTTTACACCCCCCTGCCTGGGACGTATTTTGCACGTCTGTGCGGAGCAGGTCGGTCTGCTCCTCACGATTACCCACCAGGGCCGCGATCACATCCGCTAGTGTAAGCGGACGTGGCGGTGGTGGTTGTTGCTGCGGGGTACTGTCGTAGGCAGGTGGCTAGGAGTCATCACCCCCTGCTGGCTAGAGACACCGACCTCATGCGTAGCCCGTGTGCGAACCATCTACAACCATACGACAATAAAGATCAGTCCCGCAACATACTTCATGCAGTCCAATAAAATAGGCGTAAAACATAATGACAGTAAAATATGCGATACATCTCGTATACAGATAATATAATAACTTTGCACAAGCTACACCATTACCAGACCAAATACAAGCTAGTTAAATCCAACTTGACCGGCTTCCTCTTTGGAAGTTCATGTAAACTAGGTTTGGTCACTACGAGACGTTAATATCGCTTTGTCATCACGTATACTACCCTTTTATATTCAATACGACACAAACATGGTCTCTAGAAAAAGAAACTTGAGTAGAATATATACTCAAATCTTTCACTAGTGGAAGATAACCCCTCATGAGTATGTTCTACCCCATTGGGATTACTTGAACCCCCAAGGTACAACAATCTCTCAAATGAGTGCAACTGTCATCCCTCTGCTAGAATGACCAGTTTCTACATATTCCAGATTTTGATCTGGTGCTGGGCATTTTCATGACTCAAGCTGAATACCAAAGTTAGAGTTCAATTCAGTATATTTCCAACAAGTATTTATTTGCCCTCAGATCAGCTCTGGTTAAAAAGTTATGATAATTCAAAGTCAATAAAATTTTTGGAAGAATTTCAACAGCACCTCCTTTAGAAGTTGCTGTTTTCACTCTAATTTCCACTGAATTCCGTGCTGAAATAACAGAAACTTTGAATTACAAAGATGTAAAACATCTCCTACCCTTTACAAAGATGTATCAACTGATAATTTTAGATTTTCCTACAGGAAGTTATGCTTGAAAGACAGAACAGTCCAGGGAGTGTTTTGACTCTGTCCTGGTTCTGGACAGTTTACAATCATCTGGAATTTCAGCCAGTTTAAGGTTTGATTCAGCTCTGGAAGGCTAAAACAAAGTTGTAGAGTACTTAAACACCTTTCCATAATTATATCCCACACCTCCATTGGCCAAATAATCTGTGAGTTATGCTCTGATAAAGTTCAGCAGACTTGCTGCCAAAACAGAGCACTCTGTTTTTCAATTCCTTTGAACTGAACTGATCAACTAATGAATTTTTCTACCCAACCAGGGTCCTAAATATTGAAATTTGATTATTTTAGTTCCTTGTTACCATTATATTTCATGCAAATGCCTATTATATGTCGGTACTATGTTCCTCACAAAAAGAAAATCCTACCCGGATTATACCGGCATATACGTCTCAATTGTAGCACTAAACGGTCTCTCACACACGTATACTACACGGGATACATACGTGGTTAGTTCCTGCAGAAGAACACACAATAATGATGCACTCACGGGTTATTTTCATTTCAGGCAGGTCCATATTTGAAAGTAAATACAAACACCCGTATCATTGCCATACAGCCGTCCTTGAGTTAAGCCACGTCTCAAGGTACGTGATCGTGTTTTCACACCACACTAACGGGAACCTGAGTAGAGCGCGAACGGGTCGTCACGGTTGGGAATTTTATCACCCCAACAGATACCACCTACTGCCCTGCAAGGCCAACGCCGATGACAAGCGCTGCATATGTCCTCCTGGGCTATTTCCAGACGAACACACTATCGCGTTACTGACCACACGATGGGGTCTTCACTTGCTTGCCTAATGCACGCTAGGGATCAGCGTTTCATATGAACTCAGGAACATGAAGAGTCCAAGAGTTTCATATTGACGTCTCACACCAAGCTGTAAGACTTATCCCTGAACCACATTCCTCGTCAGGGGAGCTAACCGAAATTGAACCGCTTTCGGTGGCGTTCCTTACCATTTTTACCTGAGCGTAGGTGTGTCTTTACATAATCAAATTTAAGAATTATAACTCATATGTTAGTCTTGCCACTTTAAGTAACTATGCTATATATAGTCCTTACTTGGGCAAACTAATTAATCCTCACCGTAAGCCTAAGTTTTCCCGTAATACAGTTCTTAATTACTGTGCTATCCCCAATGCGGCTCTGATACCAGCCTGTGGCGGACCGGAATCCGCTCATCCAGGATCGCAGAGGGTGGTGCCGCACGCTGCGACACCCGACAGCACACATCATAACAAAACATATTGTATTACATAGAAAACCATCTGAATATGTACAAACTAGTACAAGACTTCAGTTACAAACTAGTATTTGGATTACAAAAGTGGAAGGTATGTTTATACAAGTCACACCATCTACCTAGCAAAAGTCGGTTGCCCAGCCCTATGGGCAACCCACACTAGCTGCACTCCTCAGCTCAGCGCGGCGTGTACGGCTCCCACTCAGCCGTGGTCCCCGACGG
Organism: Neostapfia colusana; assembly: GCA_030760725.1. Lineage (NCBI taxonomy): Eukaryota > Viridiplantae > Streptophyta > Magnoliopsida > Poales > Poaceae > Neostapfia > Neostapfia colusana. Next base: position 12,391,174 of record JASWHV010000020.1, read on the forward strand.
AGGGTAGCCCTCGCCGGTGGTCTCGTACCCTGAGTCCGTGGGATACTCCTCACCTGAAAAGCACTTATAGCAGCAACCATGAGCACGATGGCTCAACAAGACTTAATCTACTTCCCTACACATGAAACTCTACATGCAGGTTATACAAACATAGGATGGCACGTTGCAGCAAAAGACACGCCTACAAGTTCATCCTTAATTCCTCTTTTAGCCACAAGTTAACAGTTCATGAAATCTGAAATTTAGTGAGCAATATTTAGTGGCACATATGTAGCAATACAATTTAATCATATCAACAATATTGAATCATACCATTTCATATGTTAACCTATGTGACGACTCAGTGACCAAGTGGTACTCATCACCGCGAGGGACGGTGAATCGACTCGATATACACCTGCAGGGATACCCGAAGAGCACGTCACGTACGCCCACCCGTGGAGCTGCATAGCACGCTCACTGGATGTCGTACGGGACAACCTTTCACCCAACAGCCCAAACGTCGAACCGGTCGCACCGAAACGGACAGGAGGTTCCCTACACGGAGCATCTCTCTATGCCCGTTAGCAGATTTCCACCTTGCTGCCCTCAACCTACACCTATAAATCGGTGTGCTATGCCTCGACGCACGGAGGTTTAGGTTACATCGGTTTACCGGGGCCCATATATCCGATATGCCTTCGGTACGTTCAAACTTGATCAGCGTGGGCCGCACATGGATCGGTCCTCAATCGACAGGGATAGGGCTGCGCACACAAGACTTCTTCTTGCTGCGCCCTAGCCCCTGCCTAGTCTCATTTTCTTACTAAAGTGATCTTACATCACTCGAACCAATCCCGTGTGTCCCAAAGCCTAAACTCGCGAGTAGATTACAACTACTCAACTTGTACCGAAGTTCTATGAACATTAAGCAGCCTGTCTACTCGAGGACTTAGACACTACCCTCACTCTTACAGGAAAAATCTGGTTATGCACTTGGGGTTTCATCCATCCTACACCTAATGCACACACATACCTCATGCTAAGTATTCATAAAGCAAAACTTTGTAAAATTCGTTAATGCAAACAGGGGCTTGCCTTGTTGCTGCTGGTCAGAGGTTAGGGCTTCTTCCGGAAGGAGAAAGTCAAGCACCTCCGGGGTCTCCTCGCCTTCAGCAACTACACGTAAACCATATACTATATGTAAATTTGAATGCAATGTTTTAAATTGAATATGTAAAGACCATAACTCTAGCTAGCCCTTCCCTTTGGCTCTGAAATTTATATGGTGGCTTGGTAGGGTCCTAACTAGAGTCTTGACGACGTTTCATTTGAAATAAAGTTCATTTGAGCTCTGCACAAATAAAAGCCTATTTGGTCATTAGTAGAGCCTCTAAGGATTTCCATTTCATGGCTCCAACCATTACTTTCTGGAAACTAGAGTTTGAGATGGTTCTAATGGAATTGGTTTCATGTCATTTGAAGAATTCTAGATGAAGTTATGCCCTAATCAAGATTTGAGAAAATCTAAAAAAATATTTCTGTACATTTTTCTATTTTCTCAGGGCAGTTCACTTAATCACACCGTTAGGGGTACTAAATTAACTTGGATGGGTCTGAAATTTTTACTGTGACTCAAGGATTTTCAAATGAACATCCTAGCCGAATTTCAGAATTTTCCATAAAAGAGTTCTCCAGATAATATTTCCAACAGTTTAAATTTTAGGGAATTAATTCTGGAAAACTATTAAGTTTCATGAGCTGAAATTTATTTTGCTGGATAGTACTCGAAGAGATGAATCCAATAAAATTTGGTTCACTGTATTTGGACACTTCTAACCAAAGTTATGAATTTCTAAAGTTTGGGCTGATCCCTGAATTATTTTCCTACAGAAAATTGCCTCCCGCGCTTAACCGGCGACTGACAGCAGGGCCCACCCGTTTAAATTAAACTAACCGCGCGTGCGCGTTTAGCTCAGCGGCTGACATGTGGGACCCGCGCCATCGTCTACCTCGTGACGCCGCCGCCCCGAGCCGCCGGAGCTCCGGCGAGGTCGGCGTTCCCGGCGACCTAGCTCGCCGGCGACGGTGAGACTTGCCGCCCCCATGTAACTTTGGACGCTGAACACACTGGACTCCATGCTGCCGCCGGCTAACCGCCGTAGCTCGCTGGCAACGAGCGCTATGTCTATGTGCAACATCGGCAACGCGTTCCCGTCCTCCTGACCACCCCCTTCGTGCGCTAATCGCGTCACCACGTCCAGGGAAGCCTCGGGAAGCTCGGCATGACCTTGGTTGGGACCTAAACGGCTGGCAACCCGGACCTCACCGGCGACCCTCTATTCCGCCGGACTGTTATCGGTGTAACTAGGGTTTGGATGGTTGTTCCTGCGGGTTCTTGCTCGGGAAGAAGCGCATGGGTGTCTAGAGCGTGTGTGAGCTGCAGCTCGACCGGCGGTTGCCTCTGTGCAACGAATTTCGCCGACGACCAATTGCTAACCATTAGGTACACCGTGGAGGAAAACTCAGAATTCTCGCTCTACCCCGCATGAAACGGTGAAAGGTTTGCTCTTACAGCTTCCTCACAAGCGGGCGCACCTTTTCTTCTCTGGTGGTGGCGCGTGAAGCAGTCGAGATCGGCCGGTCGCCGGTGATCAGAGAGCGGCGGTGAAACACTCGCGAGTGGAAACAACTGCGGAGCGGGTGAGCATCGGTTCAGCCGGGGCACAGCGAAAATGACCGAGTGGGGTGTCGTGCTGGCGCTGTGACTCACGATTTTCACCTTGCGGTGTCCTCTCCGTCGGTGAGCAGCCTGCACGCGGCGCTCAGCGGTCTCCCGAGTGATTTCCCTCGGGTTGAGTCGGTTTCCCTCTGAGTGCAGTCACTGATCAGTGGGTCCCTCTCCCCTCTAATTCCTTTTCTGTTTTTCATTTTTGTTTTCACTGAAAAGATCTCAGCTACTCACAATGAGAGACTTAGCCACAAAGTCATGGTTTGAATTTGATTTCCTCAATTTGAAACTGGTTTGGCTAAATTTGCTGCACATTTGAACTGAAATTCAAATTCAGTTTTGAATTAATGCAAATTTAGCTCCCGACAAGATGAACTCCAATGGGGATGAAAATCAGTGGACTAACTCAGAAAAAATGCTGAGTTTGAATATGAAGTCAACTTTTGAATTCAAGTGATGAAAGTGGCTGCAATTTGAATTTGCATTCAAATTGGCCCCTTTTTCAAATGTCTCCAAAAATGCCTCAAAAAGTCTTGGATTTGCATGAAATTTGGCCTGAGCCTTCCCAAGCCTCTTTAAGGTCTAGGGATGAGCTCAATCTTTCATGTTTATGTGTGTGAGCTCCCACTTTTTGGAGTTATGGGTTTTTCCTCTAATCATCCTCTTGATGGTGTTTACTTGCTCTTCACAAGTGTTCATGAGATATCCACCACATGAGCTGTGGTGTTGTGAGGTGATGAACAATTTTTTTGCAAGTCACTTTCTTGGGCTTTTACACCTTGCAACCGAAGTCATCGAGTCTCTGCTCTCGGTTCAGACTTAAAGCAACCGAACTCACCTCCGGGTGCCACCACGTGAACCACAGAGGACACCTCCTGCTTCTTTCCTCGAGCTGGCGAGCTGCTCACGACTTTGTCACCGCACGAAGCAGTCGGGCGCTCACAGAACTGCCACCCCGAGACTCTGTTCCTCCTCGCACAAGAAAAGAACCGAGTTTACTGCTTCCACTCGAAAGCGATCGGGAACTCGGCAAAAACCACCGCGCACAGTGCCCTCTGAGCTGCAAAACGGCGCTGGAAGGCCTCCCCCTACCTCCTCGGTGCAAGAACTGCTCGAGCCTCGGTTTCTAAACTCGGAGCACACGTCTTCTTCACGGCCGCCGAGCTGCACCGCAACCGGGCTCACTTGGACAGCCCGATGGGGGGGGGGTTCACGGCCTAACAAAGACACCCACAGACGCGTTGGTCATCCGTGCTCCTCCTCCCCGAACTTTGAGTCCATCCGTAGCTCCTCGGCGGCGAATTCGACAAAATTCGTCCAGGCCCGGCAACTCGACATCTCGGTATGAAACCGAGAAATTATCACTTCATGATGGTTCTTAGGTCACCAAATCTTGCACATAGGAGCTAAACTATCTGGCGATCATCTTCGCTTCGCAACCCTAGCTCTAATATCCACGTAGAGCAACCATTTTCAGTTTTCCCGAGCGCAAACTAGGCGGCGCGCCTCGGGCGCACGGTGAAAGCATGGTAGCCGCTGTTTCCTCGCCTGTAGGTGTACTCACCGAGCTTTCCTAGCCTCCACTGGTGCTGTAGAACCGATCAACCGAACGTTTGGCGTGCAAGAACGTCGGGCTGATGTCGCTGGAGGCTTCCGGAGGCCGCCGCACGTCGCCGGCATGTTTCCGGACACCGGCAGCCCGAGAGGACCCCACCAACGAGTTAAGCTACCCCAAAACCCTCTGGCGGCGAGTCTCGGCTCGGAAGTTGGCCAGGAAAGTCATTCCGGCGAGCCTCGCCGGAGTGCTCCGTCGTGGGGAGCACGGGTGTCGCGAGGAAGACGAAGGGGGGGCCAGGTCCACCGGTCAGCCTCTGTTTTCTAGCGGGGATCAGTTTGCGGCTGTGATCTGGTGTGGCAGCACGGGTAAAACCCCGTGGGCTGCTGTGTGGCCGCGAGCTCAGTGGGCCGATTTAAATAGTGGGGCCTACAACCAGACTTTAAACATTTCCAACAATTTCAGATTTTAGTTCAACTTCAAATGCTCATAACTTTTGCTAGGAGGCTCCAAATTTAGTGAACCAAATTTTGTTGGATTCAGCTCTCCGAGTGCTTTCCAGAAAAATAAATTTCAGTTCATAAACCTATTATTTTTCCAGAATTAATTCCCTAAAGTTTAAACTGAGGGAAATTTATCTGGAGAATTCTTTTATGGAAAATTCTGAAATTTGGCCGGGAGGTTCATTTGAAAATCCTTGAGCCATAGGAAAAATTTCAGATCCGTCCATGTTTATTTAATCCCCCTAATGGTGTGATTAAGTGAACTGCCATGAGAAAATAGAAAAATGTAGAGAAACATTTTCAGAATTCTCTCAAATCTGATTAGGGCATAACTTTCTCTAGGATTCTTCAAATTACATGAAACCAACTCCATTAGAACCATCTCCAATTCTAGTTTCCAGAAAGTAATGGTTTGATCCATGAAAATCAATGGAAATCCTTAGAAGCTCTAGTAATGACCATTTAGACTTTAATTTGTGCAGAGCTCAAATGAGCTTTGTTTCAAATGGAATTTGGTCAAGTCTCTGGTTAGGTTCTTACCCAGCCACAGTAAAAATTTTAGAGCCAAATGGGATGTCTAGCTAGAGTTATAGTCTTTATATGCTAAATTCAACACTTTTGCATTTAAACTGACATATCGTTAAATTGATTACGTGTAGTCGTTGAACGCGAGGAGACCCCGGAGATTTTGGACTTCATACCTCCGAAAGAGACACTAACCCCTGACCAGCAGCAACAAGGCAAGCCCCGGTTTGCATTTAACAAGTTTAATCAAGTTTTGCTTTATATTCACTTAGTTTGAAGTATGTATGTGCATTAGGTGTAGGGTGATTGACACTCCACATGCATAACCAGATTATTCCAAAGGGAGTGAGGGTAGTGTCTAAGTCCTCGAGTAGATCATACTTTGCTTAATGTTTATAGACCGGTACAAGTCGAGTAGTTGGAATCTACTCACGAGTATAGGGGTCGTCCACCGGCGTTTTCTAGCGCACTTCTGCTTCAGCCTGGTGGTCTTACACTCAGACAGAGGATTTGCTTTTGAAAAGCAGGCTTTTTCTAGATGGGAGGGTTGTAGTGTTTTTTTTCACGTATCAGTTTGTAGACTTGCTTTCCTCTGGCAAACAAACAGACGTGATTATGCCACTCTCACTATACCCACATATCCTATGTGGGTATAGTAGTATATGATTCATCTATTTCTTAGAGTACGACAGACGAATCTTCTTAGGGTTCTATTTAAGAATAGGTATGCCATACACCCCGCAGGGATTGTAGTTCAATTGGTTAGAGCACTGCCCTGTCAAGGCGGAAGCTGCGGGTTCGAGCCCCGTCAGTCCCGAACTAGGGTTCAATGAATGGAAAAACTTATCTTTCCTTTTTTTCATCAAGAATTTCCCTGAAAAAGGGGGGCAGAAGGCAAGATCAAATATCTATGGAGAACCCTTACTGGGCCCAATCTCGTATTTGATGGTCGGCGTGGCAATATGCTTAGCTTCGTAGACAGGTTTCCCAGCCGTTGCGAAGACTTTGCGAGAACGGTCAGGGGCGCGATTCGCCAAGCTAGGGCAAACAAAGCCGTCCGGCCCTACCAGATTAAGAATGCGAAGGACGCCCTCGAGCCCTGGGCGAGTCGGCCGGGTCTTTCCCTTTTGTTTTGTTCTGTTTCCGCCACGATAAAGACGCACGGAAGAACTATGGTATGCCCAGCGTGTGGAGGATCCGTTGAGAGTGTCGGTCCAGGACATCAACACGAATGTCGCGGCTAATACCCAAAGTCAGGAAGAAAACTGAGAAACACTGGCTTCGAGACTTAATCTGGCTGTGATGCGTACTTCGACACTTACCGAGTTGTTTCTGGTATGAGTTGGTTAAAGCTGAAATGATTGTTATCTCTAGGCACATCTTATGGGCGGCGTCTTTTCCTCCAGAGAAGCTGTCGAAGCGATAGCCATGTCTTATCCTTTCTCGAGCAAGGTATTATTAGTTTAGTCTGGAATTAGACCTGCTGCCGTCGGTTGATAAGGAAAGACATACATATCATACGTGGATTAGTATAATTTAGGATATTACTCTATTTTTATGATATGATGATACCATCCTCATCTTAACTTCCTATTTGACTCTTATCTTAAGGAATAGAGTTACGTTATTTTACCGGAATACAATCCATACACAAATTGTATTCGTTTATTGTTAGAGAATTAATTTAATATAATTAGTTCCTTTTTAGGGGTTAAACCACACCACTTCCATTTTGTAGTTCCAACTATTTTTGTGTATGTTCTTTCAGGGAAAAAGGATTTGAGTGGAAGGTTGAGCGCCCCTTAACGTTTAGAAGTATCCTTTTTTCAACGGTTAGAAACCTTTCTATTCTAAGACAACACACGGGATTGGTTAGAGTTTTGTGAGGCAACTTTAGTAAGTAAAATGAGACTAGGCAGGGGCTAGGACGCAGCAAGAGGAAGTCTTGTGTGCGTAGCCTTGTCCGTGTCGATTGAGGACCGATTTGTGTGCGGCCCATGCTGATCAAGTTTGAATGTACCAAAAGGCATATCGGATATATGGGGTCCGATAAACTGATGTAACCTATACCTTCGAGCGTCGAGGCATAACGCACCGATTTGTAGGTGTAGGTTGAGGGTAACAAGGTGGAAATCCGCTAACGGGCATAGAGAGATGCTCCGTGTAGGGAACCTCCTGTCCGTTTGGGTGCGACCGGTTCGACGTTTGAGCTGTTTGGTGAAAGGTTGTTCCGTACGACATCGAGTGAGCGTGCTGTGCAGCTCTGCAGATGGGCGTACGTGGCGTGCTATTCGGGTATCCGTGCAGGTGTATAACGAGTCGATTCACCGTCCCTCATGGTAATGAGTACCATTTGGTCACTGAGTCGTGACGTAGGTTAAAATATGGAATGTTGAGATTCAATACTGTTGATATGAATAACTTGTATTGCTACATGTGTGCCACCAAATATTGCTCACTAAATTTCAGATTCATGAACCGTTAACTTGTGGCTAAAAGATGAATTAAGGATGAACTTGTAGTCGTGTATTTTGCTGCAAATTTTCATCCTATATTCGAGTATGACTTGCATGTAGCGTTTCATGTGTAGGAGGGTCGGTTAAGACTTGCTGAGCCATCGTGCTCATGGTTGCTGCTATGAGTGTTTACAGGTGAGGAGTACCCCACGGACTCAGAGTATGAGTCCACCGGTGAGGGCTACCCTCCGTCGGGGACTACGGCTGTGTGGGAGCCGTACACGCCGCGCTGAGGCTGAGTGGAGCTAGGGTGGGTTGTCCATAGGGCCGGACAACAACCTTTTGCTAGTTAAGTGTTGACGTGAGTTGTATAAATACCTTCCACTGTAGTAGACTCTGTAAATAGGTGTAAACTGAAGGTTTGTACTACTTTTGTACAAATTCAATATGTTTCAATGTAATACTATGTTTCCTTATTGTGTGTGCTGTCGGGTGTCGCATCGTGCAGCATCACCCTCTGTGATCCTGGTATGTACGGATTTTGGTCCGTCACAGGCTAGCAGCAGAGCTGCTTAGGGGATAGCACACTATATTAGCAGTTTTGTCGGGGTTTAAATCCCGAGATGAAGACTCACCTCATGCAGTGCAATCGCGGCACCTTCAACGACCTCGTCAATGCCGTGATTTTGCAAGAGGATGCTCAGTGGGAATTTACAGCTGAGCAGAGGAAGTGCAGCTCCCCACCGACCAGCAGGGGTGGAGCCCCTCCAAAATACCGAATGGTGTATCGGACACCATCCGGTCAGCAGTGGCATCCACCGGCACGACCTCAACAGTTTGGGGGTCGTCCTTATCAGCCACCCCCGTTCCGACCGCCGATGCCATCACCGTGACCGCAACAGCAGCATATGGTACCCCGGGCGTTTCCACCGCCACAACGTGCCCCAGGATTCCGTCCGCCGGTCAGCGGAGGACCGCCTAGCTACACATGCTATACGTGTGGCCAGGCGGGTCATTTTTCGAAGGACTGTCCACAGGGGCAGCAAAGCAGCGGGCAAGCCCAGTATCAGGGCGGTGCTCGAGGCCGACCACCGGTTAAGAAGGGAGGTCAGCGACCGGGGGGCGTTCATTACCTCGACAATGAGGACGCCCCGGAAGGAGAGAACATGCTGGCGGGTATGTTCACTCTCAACGATCGTGCAATCATCATTTTATTTGATTCTGGTGCAACCCACAACTTCATAAGTGCATCATATGTGGTTAAGCATCAACCGGGAGGGAAGATTTCAGCAAATGTGATGATTCCAAAAGCACCACTGTGCTTAGGTGGGAGAATATAACCCACTAATATGATTATTCTAGAGGGGCAGAAGACTGATGCAATCTTAGGAATGTCATGGCAAAGTTACCATGGCGCTGTCCTGGAAACTTTATCACGGACGGTTCACCTCAACTCTTCACTCCACCGTCCACATTCACTCATATTAGACAACCCTGTCCCAGAAGTTTCAGCCGCCTATCAAACTGAAGCTCCCAAGTTAGAGGACATCCCCGTAGTCCGAGAATACCCCGATGTGTTCCCGGATGATCTCCCGGTCATGCCACCTGAACGGAACGTGGAGTTCAAGATTGAACTTGCACCCGGGACTACACCAATATCGCGGAGACCGTATAAGATGGCTCCTAATGAGCTGGCTGAGTTGAAGGAACAACTCAATGACTTGTTGAGCAAGGGTTTCATTAGACCGAGCTCCTCGCCATGGGGATGCTCAGCGCTGTTCATCAAGAAGAAAGATGAAACTTTGAGGTTGTGTGTGGATTACCACCCGCTCAACACCGTCACCATCAAGAAAAAATATCCACTGCCCCGCATTGACATCTTGTTTGATCAACTTGTGGGGGCAAGTGTGTTTTCAAATATGCACCTTTGCTTCGGGTATCATCAAATAAAGATCCGGGCGGAGGATATCCCGAAGACGGCATTCTCGATGAGATATGGACTATATGAATATCTCGTCATGTCTTTTGGTCTCACCAACGCTCCGGCACATTTCATGTACCTCATGAACTCGATGTTCATGCCGGAGTTGGACAAGTTCTTGGTGGTGTTCATTGATGACATCTTGGTTTACTCCAAGACAGAAGAAGAACAAGCCGAACACTTACGTATCGTCCTTCAACGATTGTGGGACCATAAGCTCTATGCCAAGTTCAGCAAATGCGAGTTTTGGATCAACCAAGTGCCATTTTTAGGACATATCATCTCAGCGGAAGGCATTGCGGTTGATCCAAGCGAAATTGAACAAGTGCTGAAATATAAAGCCCCTACTTCTGTCCATGAAGTCAGAAGCTTCCTCGGTTTAGCGGGATATTACCGGAGGTTCATCCCGAGCTTCTCCAAGCTTGCTAAGCCGATGACTGAATTATTGAAGAAGGGGATGAAATATGTTTGGAACTCAGCTTGTGAAGGAGCGTTTCAAGCATTGGTGAAGCATCTAACAACAGCCCCGGTCTTAGCTCAACCGGATACGACCAAGCCTTTCGACGTATATTATGATGCTTCCAGTATGGGGCTTGGCTGCGTGTTGATGCAAGAAGGACGTGTGGTCGCGTATGGCTCACGTGAACTTTGAAACCACGAGCAGCACTATCCGACTAATGATCTCGAGCTCGCTGCTGTGGTATTGGCGTTAAAAATGTGGAGGCACTATCTTCTGGGGAATTTGGTGCATCTCTACACCGACCACAAGAGATTCAAGTATATCTTCACTCAAAAGGAGCTGAATATGAGACAAAGGAGGTGGTTAGAATTAATCAAAGACTATGAGATTGAGATTCATTACCACCCCGGCAAGGCGAATGTGGTTGCTGACGCGCTGAGTCAGAAATCACATGTCCATAACCTTACCATTACACTGATGGAAGAGGAAAAACTGAGTTTATACTTGGTTCCATATGGATTACTCTACAACCTTGCTCTCATCCCTACTATTAGGGAGAAGATTATTGCAGATCAGAAGCTTGACAAAGGCATGGCACATCTCCGGAAATGGATATACAGCGGTTGTGAAATCCCAAAAAGTCTAGCAGTGGAGCTAAAATTCACACCGAGAAAAGGTGAGGGGATTTAAACTTTTGAATTTAAAGGTGTGAGCTCCAAGTCTAAACTTGAACTTGCCAAAAATTCCCGAACACGGAGATCTAAAGCTACCATTTAGTTCTCCACACATCCATGGGTAGCCTGTGGCGGACCGGGATCCGCTCATCCAGGATCGCAGAGGGTGGTGCCGCACGATGCGACAACTGACAGCACACATCATAAGGACACAATATATTACATGGGAAAAACAACTGGAACTGTACAAATTAGTACACTACTCAGTTACAAACTATTGTTTATATTACACAGCGGAAGTCTATTTGTACAACTCACGCCCGCCTATCTAGCAAAAGTCGGTTGCCCAGCCCTAGGGCAACCCACACTAGCTGCACGTCTCAGCTCAGCGTGGCGTGTACGGCTCCCACTCAGCCGTAGTCCATGACAGAGGGTAACCGGTGGACTCGTAACCCGAGTCCGTGGGTGGCTCCTCACCTGAAAAACACTTAAGCAGCAACCGTGAGCACGATGGCTCAACAAGACTTAACCGACTCACCTAGGCATGAAACTCTACATGAGGTGTACAATGAACATAGCATAGTAACAATGCATCAAATGGACATGCCTACAAGTTCATCCTTAGTTCCTCTTTTAGCCACAAGTTAACAGTTCGGGAATCTGAAATTTAGTAAGCAATATTTGGTGGCACACATGTAGCAATACAATTATATCATAACAGCAATATCGAAGCATAACATTCCATAAATTATCTATGTTACGACGCAGTGAACAAGCGGTACTCGTCACCATGAGGGACGGCGAATTGACTCGATATACACCTGCAGGGAGACCCAAAGAGCACGTCACATACGCCCACCCGTGGAGCTGCACAGCACGCTCACTCGATGTCGTACGGGACAACCTTTCACCCAACAGTCCAAACGTCGAACCGGTCGCGCCAAAACGGACAGGAGGTTCCCTACACGGAGCATCTCTCTATGCCTGTTAGCAGATTTCCACCTTGCTGCCCTCAACCTACACCTATAAATCGGAGTGCTATGCCTCCACGCCCGGAGGTTTAGGCTACATCGGTTTATCGGGGCCCATATATCCGATATGCCTTTCGGTACGTTCAATACTTGTTCAGCAGGGCCGCACACGGATTGGTCCTCAATCGACACGGACAGGGCTGCACACACAAGACCTCCTCTTGCTGCGCCCTAGCCCCTGCCTAGTCTCATTTTCATTACTAAAGTGATCTCACATCACTCAAACCAAACCCGTGTGCCCCAAACCTAACTCGCGAGTAGGTTCCAACTACTCGACTTGTACCGAAGTCATATGAATCATCAAGCATAGCCTGTCTAATCGAGGCCCTAGACACTACCCTCACTCTTGGGGAAAATTCTGGTTATGCAGCTGATATTCATCCATCCTACACCTAATGCACATACACACTTCACACTACGTATGTAAACAAAGTAAAACTTTATAAAAGGCTTAATGCAAACCGGGGCTTGCCTTGTTGCTGCTGGTCAGTAGTTAGGTCTTCGTCCGGAAGGAGGAAGTCGAGCACCTCCGGGTCTCCTCGCCTTCAGCGACTACACGTTAATGCATATGCACATAAGTTAATTGTAACGATTCTGTTATCAGTTCTAATAACAAGTTTTTAAAAACTGGAAATCTGTTTAAGAATTTAAAATGGAACTGGGGCTAGTGGTTTGGGTGTGGACCTAAGCACATGATCAAGTGCTAAGTGGTTTTCCCCCTCTTCTATATTGATCACCTCAAGTGGTTAAACAGAACAGGGGTGATCCAGAGCTCCAATGGAGCTGAGAATTTTCATGTGAGTTCCTTGTCACAAGAAAACCCTCTAGACCAAAGATTGGCACTTTTCAGTGAGCGGTTTGTTCAGAATAATTTTCTAAGCAATTAAGTAAAGAAGAATTAATTCTGGGATAACACCCATGTTCATGCCAAACTTAGTGAACTATAATTTCAATTATAGCTCATAGAGTTTGCATGAATTTTCCTAGGATTTTCGGAGCTATGATTTGCCCAGAACTGAATTTCCAAGTTTTGGAAATTCACTGAAAATGTTTCTGTTTTACGTGAATACAGCATCTTCAAATCTGAATTTCCCTGATCAAATCAACTCCAAATGATCTGAAACTTTTAAAGGAGTTCACTAACATCCCAGAAAATGTTCTGGCAAAATTTGAGGATTTTTAGATTAACCAAACTCCCTCTAAAATTCTTTTGCTGAAAAGCTTTAAAGAATTTTCAAGATTTAAATATGGGTTTAATACAAATTGGGTTACCTATTTGGATAGAGCTACTCAAGATGAATCCAACCCAATTTGAATCACTAAATTTGGAGCTTCCTAGCAAAAGTTATGAGGTTCTAAAGATTGAATTAGATCTGAAAATCCAAATAAACCGGGGAAAAGTTTAAATTCTGACCGTGGGCCCATCGCACACGTGTCAGCTGCTGGATTTGAGCCACACGGGGCAACAGACCCTTTCCCACACAGCCACACTGGATCCTGGACCACAGAAAATCCTGCATGTTTAATCCCAGCCGCCGACGAGTGGGGCCGACCCCCTTCGTCTTCCTCCGGCTCCCGCGCGACCCCCGCTGCCGAGCTCGCCGGAGCCCTCGCCGGAAAGGGGTTCTGGTCCTTGGAACTTGCTAGTTTTCGCCGCCCCTGCATATTTCCGTGCGAGGAACACGTTGCCGGTCTCATCTCAGATCGAGGATGGCCGGAACCCTAGGCGCGACGGCGACAGTAGCTTCGCCAACTTCGGCGACATCGCTAGGGCACTGTAATGCTCCAAGCTTGCTCCGGTTAGCTCCTACAGCATTGCCACGACCTAGGGAGCAACGTCCAGGGCTCTGATTTCGCGAGAAACATCGGCAACTAGGGGCTCACCGTGCGACCTAGGTTGATTTCGGTGAGAACTCGAAAAACTCGAAGAACTGAGGGTTTCCTCAACGGTTCTCCCTAATTCTTGATCCCACGTGCTCGCACGAACGTCTACAGCTAAGTTTCCAAGTCTGGTGAGGAGTGGTTCGATGTGTGAGGCGAATTTGCCGAGTTGCTACCCTCGGTTATTATTGCATGTCGACGGCAAAAACGAAATTCCAGCGAGCACCGCCTATGACAGGCAGCCGGGGTTGCGGTGAAGCGAGTAGGGACATGGGCAAACCTTTTTGCTTTTGCAGCTCGAGGGTAGAAGCCCTGTGGCGGTTGGGCGACGAGTTCTTCCGGCCGGCGGCTCGCAGTGGCGCCGATGGATAAACCGAGCTTGGTGCCGAGTTTCCGTGGGAGAAACGTCGGGTTCTGGTGCTGCACACCTCGAGGAAGACCCGGCGACGCTGTGGGGAAGCTCAGATTAGCATGGGAGCTGCTGAGGCGGCCGGGCGCCGTTGCTCCGGTGGGGCGCGGTGGCGGCGGCAGGGCTGTGCACACGGCAGCAGTCGCGGGAGAAGAGAAACGCGCTCGGTTTTCCCTACCCGAGGCAGCCGTCCGCGGTAATATCAGGCTGAGGCGGTTCGACAGCGCTGGGAGGTGGCTTCCGGGTCCTCGGTCAGCAGCGCGGTGGCAGCTCGCGGTGACCTGGTTCGAGCTCGGGTGTGAACCGAGTAACAGGCTGACTTAGGCAGTAAGTTTTTCACCTACTTCTCAATGACAATTGGGGTCCACAGCTCCTCTCTTCCCCCATAAGATCTCCAAATTTTTGGCATATGCAAATTCAGCCATGAGGTACTCAAATTCAAAAGTCACTTGGCCATTTGACCAGTGGTGCCTCAGTTTCAAATTTGAATTCAAATTTAGATGAAATTTACAAGTCCCTTTGATTTTCATATCAAAGCACCTCCAAATTTGCTCAAAATTTGCCTCCTTCACACTTTGAACCTGGAGAGTTTGAATATGCCCTCTGATCTTTGAGTTGGTCATTGCAAGTACCACTTCTTGAACAACAGTTTGAATTTTCCTTTTTGAAAATGGCCCTCCTCTCTTTGGAGTGAGCCTTTTAGTTCAAACTGAATTTAAAGTTTTATTGCACATGCCAACACATTCATGAGTATACAACAGTTTTTGAAAGTCCCATTTCTTGGGCTTTTACATCCCTCCCCCCTTAAAATAATCTTGTCCCGAGATTACAAAAGAAGAGACGGCGATGTAATAGGGACTTACTCGTGCTGAGACGCCATGAACTCCGGGTAATTTGAGCGAAGGAATTCTTCGCTCTCCCACGTCGCTTCTTCGGCGGTGTGGTTGCTCCAGAGTATTTTGTAGAACCACAACGTTCGGCTACGTGTGGTTCGGGCTTTCTCATCGATAATCGCCACCGGATATTCATCATACGTTAAATCCGGTTGCAGCTCGCCGATGTCTTCAGTGAGAATGGCAGCCGTATGCTTGAGACATTTTCTCAGTTGTAAAACATGGAAGACGTCATGAACACCAGCAAGAGATGCCGGTAGCTCCAGTCTATACGCCGCTGGCCCACACTTCTCAGTGATAGCATAGGGTCCAATGAAACGGGGGGCGAGCTTCCCCTTCACACCGAACCGGTGCACGCCCTTCATTGGAGACACGCGGAGGTACACGTGTTCCCCGACGTCAAAGTGCAGCGGTCTACGCCTCTTATCAGCGTAGCTCTTTTGCTGGGATTGAGCGGCCTTCAAATTAGCTTGAATCGTCCGAACGCGCTCTTCGGCATCGTTCACCACATCAACCCCGAATGTGACCCTTTCACCAGACTCGCACCAGTTTAATGGGGTGCGGCATTTGCGACCGTAGAGAGCTTCATAGGGTGCCATCTTGATACTCGCCTGATAGCCGTTGTTGTACGAGAATTCCGCCAACGGTAGGTGATCATCCCAGTTCCTACCGTGGTGGATGGCATATGCTCTCAACATGTCTTCCAGAACCTGATTCACCCTCTCTGTTTGGCCATCTGTCTGAGGGTGGTAGGCGGAGCTCCTAATCAGCTTAGTTCCCAAAGCAGCGTGTAGCTGCTCCCAAAAGCGAGATACAAATAATGCACCTCGATCTGAGACGATGGTCTTGGGTACCCCATATAAGCATAGAATCTTCGCTATGTACAGCTCCGCATATTTGCCGGCATTGTAACGTGTATTCACCGGGATGAAGTGAGCCGTCTTGGTTAACCGATCAACGATTACCCAAATGGAATCATGTTTGTTGTAAGTTAGGGGCAATCCCATAATGAAATCCTTGCTCACATCTTCCCATTTCCATGCCGGGATCTTCAGGGGTTGCAGCAGCCCTGATTTCTTCATATGATCAGCTTTCACTCGTCTACACGTATCGCACTCGGATACGTACTTCGCTACCTCCCGCTTCATCCGTGTCCACCAAAATTTCTTTTTCAAATCTTGGTACATTTTGTTGCTTCCCGGATGAAAGGAGTATTTAGACAAGTGAGCTTCATTGAGGATCTTTCTCCTAAGTTCCATATCTCGGGGTACGACTATGCGGTCATTGAACCATAGCGTCCCCTCATCATCTTTCCGGAAACACTTGATCTCCCCGTTGTCTATCTGTCTCTGGAGATGTGCCATACCCTTATCAATCTTCTGAGCTGCAATGATGTCCTCCCTAATGGTAGGGATGAGGGCAAAGTTGTACAGCGATCCATAAGTAACCAAGTATAAACTCGGCTCTTCCTCCTCCAGCGGGGTAATGGTGAGGTTATGAACATGTGACTTCCGACTCAGCGCGTTGGCAACCACTTTTGCCTTGCCGGGGTGGTAATGGATCTCAATCTCATAGTCCTTGATTAATTCTAACCACCTTCTTTGCCTCATATTCAGCCCCTTCTGGGTGAAGATGTACTTTAAGCTCTTGTGGTCGGTGTAGAGATGCACCAAATTTCCCAGGAGATAGTGCCTCCACATTTTTAGCGCCAACACCACTGCAGCAAGCTCAAGATCATGAGTCGGATAATGCTGCTCATGGTTCCGAAGTTGGCGTGAGCCATATGCGACCACACGTCCTTCCTGCATCAACACGCAGCCGAGCCCAATACCGGACGCGTCACAATACACGTCGAAGGGCTTGGTTGTATCCGGTTGATCTAAGACCGGGGCTGTTGTGAGATGCTTCACCAATGCTTGGAACGCTCCTTCACACGCCGTGTTCCAAACATATTTCGTTCCCTTCTTCAGAAATTCTTTCATCGGTTTAGCGAGCTTGGAGAAGCTTGGAATGAATCTCCGATAGTATCCCGCTAACCCGAGGAAGCTTCTGACTTCATGAACTGAAGTGGGAGCTTTCCATTTCAGCACTTGCTCTATTTTGCTTGGGTCAACCGCAATGCCTTCCGCGGAGATGATATGTCCCAAGAATGGCACTTGGCTGATCCAAAACTCGCATTTTCCGAATTTGGCGTAGAGCTTATGGTCTCGCAATTGTTGAAGAACGATCCTCAAGTGTTCGGCATGTTCGGCTTCTGTCTTGGAGTAAACCAAGATATCATCGATGAACACTACCACGAACTTGTCCAGCTCCGGCATGAACACCGAGTTCATGAGATACATGAAATGGGCTGGAGCATTTGTGGGACCAAAAGACATGACGAGATATTCATATAATCCATATCTCATCGAGAAAGCCGTCTTCGGGATATCCTCCGCCCGGATCTTTATCTGATGATATCCAGAGCGAAGGTCCATCTTGGAAAACACACCTGCACCCACAGTTGATCAAACAAAATATCAATATGGGGCAGTGGGTACTTATTCTTGATGGTGACGGCGTTGAGCGGCCGTTAGTCCACACACAACTTCAAGGTTTCATCCTTCTTCTTCACGAACAGCGCCGAGCATCCCCAAGGCGAGGAACTCGGCCCAATGAAACCTTTACTCAAAAGATCATTGAGCTGTTCTTTCAATTCAGCCAGCTCGTTCGGAGCCATTTTATATGGTCTCCGTGATATGGGCGTAGTCCCGGGTGCCAGCTCGATCTTGAACTCGACATCCCGCTCAGGTGGCATGCCCGGAAGATCATCCGGGAACATGTCGGGGTACTCCGGGACTACGGGGATGTCCTCTAACTTGAGAGCTTCAGCATTATTAATTTCTGAAACTTCCCGGACTGGAGTGTCTAACACCATGGAATGTGGATGGTGGAATGGAGAGTTTAAATGAACCGTCCGTGTCCGAGTCTCCAGGACAGCGCCATGGTATTGTAGCCATGACATCCCTAAGATTGCATCAATCTTTTGCCCCATAAGGATTATCAAGGTGGTGGGATATAGTTTCCCACCTAAGCACAGAGGTGCCTTTGGGATCATCATATTCGCTGAAATCTTCCCTTCCGGTGAGCAGATCATATAGGTGCAGTCGGTTGGGAAGACTTGCATTTGATGCTTATCCACATAGGATGCACTTATAAAACTGTGGGTTGCACCAGAATCAAATAATATGATGATAGCTTGATTGTTGAGAGTGGGCGTACCCGCCAGCACGTTGTCTCCCTCCGGGGCGTCCTCATTGTCGAGGTTGCGGACGCCCCCAGTCCGCTGACAAACCTTCTTGACCAGAGGTCGGCCTCGAGCACCGCCCTGGAACTGGGCTTGCCCGCTGCTCTGCTGCCCCTGGGGACAGTCCTTCGCGAAATGGCCCGCCTGGCCACACGTGAAGCAAGTGAAGCGGGGCGGTCCCCCGCTGATCGGTGGACGGAAACCCGGGGCGCGTTGTGGTGGTGGAAATGCCCGGGGTGCCGTCTGCTGCTGCTGCTGTTGCCGCGGTGGTGGCATCGGTGGTCGGAATGGGGGTGCTTGGAAAGAACATCCCCCGAACTGCTGAGATTGCGCCGGTGGACGCCACTGCTGTCCAGATGGTGTCCGATACACCATGCGGTACTTCTGGGGAGCGCCACCCCCACTGCTGGGTGGAGCGCTGTGCTTCCGCTGCTCAGCTGCCAACTCCCGCTGAGCGTCCTCTTGCATAATCGCGGCATTGACGAGGTCGTTGAAGGTGCCGCGATTCCACTGAACGAGATGCGTCTTCATCTCGGGGTGTAACCCCCGATAGGAATGCTCCCGCTTCTTCTCCTCGGTGGAGACGTAGTCTGGCACATATTGTGCCAGATGGTTGAAGGCACGGGAGTAGTCATGGGCACTCCTCCCGTCCTGCTTCAGTTCTAAAAATTCTTGGAACTTCCTCTTCATTATCCTAGGAGGGATATGATAGGCACGGAACGCCTCCCGGAACTCTTCCCACTCCACGGCATGGCCAGTCGGACGTGAGGCGACATAGTTCGCCCACCACGCACCAGCGGCACCGTGAAGCTGCTGCGCTGCGAATAGAGTCTTTTGCCGCTCCGTGCATTGGAGCAGCCCGAACTTGGACTCAGTTGTCCACAGCCAGTTGTCGGCCTCCAGGGGTTCTTCTGCTTCGGTGAACACTGGAGGATGCGTACTCATGAAGTCCGTGTACGACACATCCCGGGGCTCACGGGGCCCCCTCTCTTGACGCCCCCCCCGCGTGGGACGTATTCTGCACAATCGTGCGGAGCAGGTCAGTCTGCTCCTCACGACCCCCCACCAGTGCCGCGATCACATCCGCTAGAGTAAGCGGAGGCAGCGGTGGTGGTTGCTGCTGCGGGGTGCTGTCGTAGGCCGGTGGCTGGGAGCCATCACCTCCCTGTTGGCTATAGCCACCAACCTCGTGCGTGGTCCTAGTGTGAACCATCTGCAACCATACGACAATAAACATCAGTCCCACAACATATTTCATGCAGTCCAATACCATGGCGTAAAACATATTGACAATAAAATCATGCGATACATCTCGTATACAGATAATGTAATAACTTTGCACAAGCTACACCATTACCAGACCAAATACAGGCTAGTTAAATCCAACTTGATGAACCTCCCCTTTGGAAGCTCACCACAACTAGGTTTGGTCATTACGAGACGTTACTATCGCTTTGTCATCACGTAACCCACCCTTTTATCTTCAATACGACACAAACATGGTCTCTAGTAAAAGAAACTTGAGTAATACCTATACTCAAATCTTTCAATAGTTGAAGATAACCTCTCATGAGTATGTTCTACCCTATTGGAAGTACTTAAACCCCCTTAGGGTACAACAATCTCTCTAATGAGTTCAACTGTCATCCCTCTGTCAGAATGACCAGTTTCTATACATTCCAGGTTTTGACCTGGTTCTGGGCATTTTTATGACTCAAGTTGAATACCAAAGTTAAAGTTAACTTCATTATCTTTCCAACTAGTACTTATTTGCCCTAATATCAGCTGTGGTTAAAAAGTTATGGTAATTCAAAATCAACAGAATTGCTGGAAGAATTTCAACAGCACCTCCTTTGGAAGTTGCCGTTTTCAACTCATATTTCCACAGCATTCCGTGCTGCAAAGACAGAAACTTTGAATTACAAAGATGTAACCCATCTTATACCCTTTCTAAAGGTGTATCATATGACAATTTTAGATTTTTCTATGGTAAGTTATGCTTGAAAAACAGAACAGTACAGAGAGTGTTTAACTCTTTCCTGGTTCTGGAGAGTCTACATTCCTCTGGAATTTAGGCCATCTTAAGATGTGTTTCAGCTCTGGAAGTCTACAACAAAGTTGTAGAGTACTCAAATACCTTTCCAAAACTATATACCACACCTACCTGGGATAAAAGACCTGTGAGTTACGCTCTGTTAAAGTTCAGCAAACTTGCTGCCCAAAACAGAGCACTCTGTTTTTCAACCCTTTGGGACTACACCAATCAACTATCACATTTTTTTCTACCCAACCAGGGTCCTAAATGTTGAAACTTAGTTATTTTAATTCATGGTCATCATTATTTTCCATGCACATGCCACACTATGTCGGTACTACGTTCCTCACAAAAAGAAAATCCTAACCGGATTATACCGGCATATACGTCTCAAGTATGGCACTAAGCGGTCTCTCGCACACGTTGTCTACACGGATACATACATGGCTAGTACCTGCAGAAGACCAAACAATAGTGATGCACTCAAAGGATGTTTCATTTCAGGCAGTTCCATATTTGAAAAAATACAAACGCCTGTATCTTTGTCATACGGCCGTCCTTGAGTTAAGCCACGTCTCAAGGTACGTGATCGTGTTTCAACACCACATGACAGGGAACCCGAGTAGATCATGAACGGGCCGTCACGGTTGGGAATGTTATCAACCCAACAGATACCACCTACTGCCCTGCAGGACACGCCGATGGCAAGCGCTGCGTATGCCCCCCTGGGCTACTTCCAGACGAACACACTCTCGTGTTACTGATCACGCGATGGGGTCTCCACTTACTTGCCTAATGCACGCTAGGGATCAGCGTTGCATATGCACTCAGGAACATGAAGAGTCCAAGAGTTTCATATTGACGTCTCACACCAAGCTGTGAAACCTAGCCCTGAACCACGTTCCTCGTCAGGGGATCTAACCGAAATTGAACCACTTTCGGTGGCGTTCCTTACCATTCTTACCAGAGCGTAGGTGCGTCGTTACATAATTAAAATTCAGAATTATAACACATATGTTAGGCTTGCCACTTTAAGTAACTATGCTAATATAGTCCTTACTTGGGCAAACTACCGATTCCTCACCGTAAACCTAAGTTTTCCCGTAATACAGTCCTTAAGTACTGTGCTATCCCCAATGCAGCTCTGATACCAGGCTGTGGCGGACCGGGATCAGCTCATCCAGGATCATAGAGGGTGGTGCCGCACGATGCGACACCTGACAGCACACATCATAAGGACACAATATATTACATGGGAAAAACAATTGGAACTGTACAAATTAGTACACTGCCCAGTTACAAACTATTGTTTATATTACACAACGGAAGTCTATTTGTACAACTCACGCCCGCCTATCTAGCAAAAGTCGGTTGCCCAGCCCTAGGGCAACCCACACTAGCTGCACGTCTCAGCTCAGTGCGGCGTGTACGGCTCCCACTCAGCCGTAGTCCCCGACGGAGGGTAACCCTCGCCGGTGGACTTGTAACCCGAGTCCGTGGGTGGCTCCTCACCTGAAAAACACTTAAGCAGCAACCGTGAGCACGATGGCTCAACAAGACTTAACCGACTCACCTAGGCATGAAACTCTACATGAGGTGTACAATGAACATAGCATAGTAACAATGCATCAAATGGACACGCCTACAAGTTCATCCTTAGTTCCTCTTTTAGCCACAAGTTAACAGTTCGGGAATCTGAAATTTAGTAAGCAATATTTGGTGGCACACATGTAGCAATACAATTATATCACTACAAGAATCGGGCAAACAAATGTCAGCTTTATTAAAATCGTCGGGGCCGTCGACTTTAGGTGGCATAAAAGCGTCGGTCTCTGGTAACCGACGTCAATAAAGTTAAACTCGTCGGCCGGCCGACGACAGAAGTTATGGGTGACGGTTATGCGTGGCAAACCAACGATCGTATGCATGGCCGTCGGTTTCAGCAACGTGCCCGATGGCTATAAGCTGGGCCTGGCGAGCTCCGAACTTAACTCTCCCGCTCAAAACTTATAGGCGTCGGTCAGGTCAGCAGACCGACGGCCTTAACTTAAAATTGTCGGCTCGGCCGACGGCCTTAATGTGGGGCCCGCCCGGTAAACTAAATTCGTCGGGCTAGGCCGACGACCATAACCTTATTTGTCCATGTAAGCTGGGATCCTCCTAGTAAACCCTATCGATCCCGCTCTTTGACTCTGCCGCCCACCCCCGCTGCTGTCCGCCGCGCCGCTGCTTTGCCCACGCCGCCGCGCCGCTCCCGCCTGCTCTCCGCCGCACCGCCACGCCGCCGTGCCGCCACGCCGCCGCGCCGCGCCGCTGTGCTGCTGCTCCGTGCCCCGCGCCGCTCCCGCCTGCTCCACACCCCGCGCCGCCACGCCCGCCTGCTCCATGCCCCGCGTCGCCGCTCCCACCGCTTCCCGCGCTCCACCTCGCCGCTCCCACCGCTTTCCATGCCGCGGCGCTCCGCGCCCCGCGCCGCCGCTCCCGCGTGCCTCTGCCTCCTCGCCGCCGCCTGCGCCGCCTCCTCTCCGCGCTCACCTGCGCCGTCGATGCTCCCCCACGTACGCTCCTCGCCCCTTCCGACAACAAGGTTTAAATTTAAACTTCTAAATTGCAATATATTGTGTTTAATTATATTATAAAATTGATTAGTCTTTACGCATTGTTATATCATTACTTATGTATTAGTGTGGTAGTACGTAATTTTGTGGATTGATTAGGGTATGTTTTGTTTGACGTCAATGTTAGATTACATAGGATGAATGGATGATCCATATTTTTCTGTCTTGGATCATCCAAGTCGTGTTTGCTTAATTGATTGGATGATCTAAATTATTGTTGGATGAGAAATGTATTGGATGATCGATCTAAATTTTACACACCCTTAATGTATAAGCATGTAGTCTTAGAAGTATCGTGTAATTATTGGGTTGAATGTGTGTGAATGTGTATAAAGTGATCGCATCCCCTTAAAGAAATACTTCAGCTTTCGGTGCAACCCTCCCATTTAAGTTAGCAGCCCACACGTGTCACCTTTACTAACAAATGGAACCCATGGCCCGACAAAAATAGCAACCCCATTTAAACCCGACCCTTCCCGCCATCCATCCATCCTTGCTCGCCCAGCCCGCGCCGCAGCGATCGCCGGAGGCTCCACGCCGGCGGTCGCCAATCCAATGGCTACCAATTCTGCCACGGGGTCAGTGCCTGCTGGCGCGTCTCCTCCATCCGTCCAACCCAACCGGCGTTGGCAGTGTGTCCTCAGCTTCACGGCGGCGCGCGACCGCTTCCTCCGGCGCCGGTTCCTCTCCGCCGGCCTCCGTCCTTTTTCGGTCCGCCTCCTGTCCCCGGTCGGCACTAGCACCAATGTCCACATCTGGGCACCGCCTCGTCCCTCATGCCACCCCATCCTCCTCCTCCACGCGGCTTCGGGGCCTCGGCCACCTGGCAGTGGGGGTCCTACCTCCGCCAGCTCCTCGCCATGTACCCGGAGTCCGCCATGTACCCGGATGTCGTTGAACGGGCGGTGATGGTGTCATCGGGCGTGTGCATCGAAGAGGACGACCTCTCTGCCGGCCTGTCCCCGGTCAGCGATGTCAAGGAGGCAGCCGAGCTGCTTGTCCCGCAGAGGCCGGAGGACGTACGGAGGCTCGTGAAGCTCACTTTCGTCCGGCCGCCGCCCGTCATGCCCGTTAGGCGTCCAGGCGTTGATTAACTTGTATAGTCGTTCCCTTTTTACTTGAATAACTGCACTGGATAGGGGGGTGTAGTGTTAAATAGGCGGCGTTATGTTGTCAAAATTTTAGGACCTATCCTGTACAATAGATGTAGGGCCGTGACATTAAACAGATTATAAAGTAACCATGTATGTTCATTAACATATATTTATTTGTTGTAATTTTAAAATGGGTGGTGAACGTATGATGATGTATGATGGATGGAGTAAAACTGGTGCACACACTAATGAATGGGGTGTTATCGCAAACGCTTTCTTGGGCCTTGCATTTGCTGGTGATGCTCTTGTTGCGAAATGTCCGTGTATGAAGTGCCGAAATCGTCGACATCTGGATAAGTCTGAAGTGGAGTTGCATCTTTGCAAGCACGGATTTATGCCTGACTATCTGGTGTGGCGCGAGCATGGGGAGATAGAGCATGATGATGAGTCAGACGGATATGAGGATGAAGATCGGATGGATGAGATGATAGCAGACATTGGTAAAGAGTACGAAGATCGATCAGAACCGAAGGAGGTGAAAGAGTTTTACGAGCTTCTTGGCGCCGCAGATCGAAAAGTGTATGAGGGCACCAATGTGACTGTTTTGCAGGCGGTCACACGACTTGTGGCGATGAAGTCCAAGTTCAATTTCGTGAACAATTGCTACAATAGTATCATTAAGTTGATTATTGATCTCCTTCCGTCAGGTCATCATATGCCGCGAGATCTATATCAATCTACGAAAATTTTGTCTGGTCTGGGCATGAATTATGAGAAGATTGATGCGTGCGAGAATAATTGCATGCTGTTTTGGAAAGAACACAAGAACGATACTCATTGTATGCATTGTAAGAAATCTAGATATGTGGATGCCTTCAGTGATGATGGAGAACGAATAACTACAAAAGTACCGATCAAACAACTTCGCTACATGCCTATCACGTCAAGGCTTAAACGATTGTTTCTGTCCCAAGAACAGCGAAGCATATGAGGTGGCATTCTGAAGGGAAACGTGAGAACGATAACAAAGATGTTATGGTTCATCCTTCGGATGGTGCGGCTTGGGAAGTTTTAGACCGTTTTGATTGAAAGTTTGCAAGAGATCCGAGAAATGTTCGTCTTGGGTTGTCAACAGATGGTTTCACTCCTTTTAGCACCAGTAACAGTCCATACTCTTGTTGGCCTGTTTTTATCATGCCATACAATCTCCCTCTCAACCTGTGCATGAAAGAAGGATACATATTCCTTGCGTAGGTCATTCCTGGTCCTAAACATCCAGGCAAGAAAATCAATGTGTTTATGCAACCGTTGATTGAAGAGCTGAAAGAGTTGTGGCAAGGTGTAAAGGCATATGACAGTCATATGAAATGTGAATTTGACTTACGTGCTGCGTATCTATGGTCAATTCATGATTTGTTGGCATATGGCATTTGGTCTGGTTGGTGTGTCCACGGACAACTGTGTTGTCCCATATGTATGAGTGACACTGATGCCATAAGGCTGAAGTATGGCAAAAAAGTTAGCTTCTTTGATTGACATCGATGATTCGTTCCTTCAAACCATCCTTTCAGGAGGGATACACAATCATTCCGGAAAGGTATAAGAGTTACAAAAGGACCACCTCGTCGATTGACAAGCAAACAAAAAATGTTATGGCATGCAGAGTTAAAAAAGTCTGAAGAAGATGGTTTTAAAGGGTATGGTACAGAACACAACTGGACTCATATTTCTTTTCTTTGGGAGCTACCATATGCAAAGGCATTGCTTCTACCGCACAACATAGATTTGATGCACCAGGAGTGTAATGTCGCTGAGAGCATCATAAGCATGTGTTTTGATTTTACTGGTCAAACCAAAGATAATTTGAAGGCGAGAAAAGATATAGCTGATCTTTGTCATCGTCCTGGGTTTGAGATTAGAACAAATGCAAGTGGAAATGAAATTAGGCCACGGGCTCCTTACTGTGTCAAGCCAGAAGAAAGAAAGCAAATACTTAGTTGGTTGAAAACATTGAAGTTTTCAGACCGCTATGCAGCTAACATAAAACGATGTGTTAATCTCAGCACTGGTAAACTGAATGGGTTGAAGAGTCACGATTACCATATTATGATGGAAAGACTTTTACCGGTAATGTTTCGTGGCTACTTCAAACATGACTTGTGGAAGATATTTGCTGAATTAGCTACTTTTATAGGCAGATATGTGCTAAGGAAGTATCGAAGAAGATAATGCGACAGTGGGAGAAAGAAATCATTGTGCTTATATGTAAGATGGAAAAAGTATTTCCGCCTGGATTTATGAATGTCATGCAACATTTGCTGGTGCATTTGCCTTATGAAGCGTTAGTAGCAGGACCTGCACAGTTCAGGTGGATGTATAGTCAAGAAAGAGAACTGAAAAAACTTAGAGCTACAGTGCGCAACAAGGCTAGAGTTGAGGGGTGTATTGCAGAGGCATTTGCAGCTAAAGAGATTACAAACTTCTCTAGCAAATATTTCTCATGTGCCAACAATGTTAATGCATCTACGACACGATATCATGATGCAGAAGAGCAACCAACTACTGAGCTAATGATTTTTCATTGGAATGGTAGAGGTGTTGGGGTTGCCACTTCTCATTATATTTCGGAGCAAGAGAGGAAATACACCATGCTTTACATGTTTACTAACATGGAAGAAGTGTTACCATATTTTGAAGTGTTTGACAATTTGTATTGGACATCTTCTCGAAGACCGACGCAAAGTCAATTAGATAATCTACGTCAGCAAGGCATAAAAGGTGGCTCAAACTTCGTGAACTGGTTCTGTGACCATGTATTTTTCTATTCGTCCTTTGTTCTTCAATTATAGTTTATATATTTATTATAAGATGCTAACTTTGTATAGTGTTGTACATATAGTCTATGAAGGATGTCAACATCTCCGATGACTTGCGACAGATCGCGAATGGTCAATTGAAAGCTAGAGAATTTAGCCGATACGATATTAATGGATACCGTTTTCGAACGGCAAATTTAGAAGCAAATCGCCCACTTGCAGCCACATTAAACAGTGGAGTGTGTGTAACGGTCGCAGAGGGTAGTGGAGAAGTTAAGGAATACTATGGTGTTCTTCAAAAAATAATTGAGTACACATTTGGCGGTCCGGAAACACTGAAGTTGGTTTTTTTCGACTGTCACTGGTTTGATCCAACATCGGGCACACGAGTGGAAGATTTTGGAATGGTGGATGTCAACCACAACTCGCGCTATACAGCACTTAACAACAATGTTGTACTTGCGCATCAAGTGGAACAAGTGTACTATTTAAGTTATCCTCATCCAAGTTTCAAAAATTGGTGGGTTGTATATAAAGTTAATCGTGAAGTGCACCCTCATCGTTATGATGAGTACATAAATAATCAGGAAGACGATGATGGTGGTGTTTATCAAGATGAATTCGAAGAAGTACAAGATATTAGAATATCTTTTGGGACATGACTTGCAGAAATTGCTAGTGCTACTCTAGAGTTAATGTCTGAAGAACAAGTCGGCCCTTCGAGAAAACGTCTTCGTCAATCTCAAAGGATTATTGAAAAAAAAAGAGTAATTGAAGAAGAGAGTGAAGAAGAAGAGTTTGAAGAAGAAGAGATGGAAGAAGAAGAGAGACATGAGCATATTCATGCACGTGTGACAGAAGCAGATTCTGATGCTCATGATTTTTAATTCTTATTGTACGCATTCTTTGAGATTTATTGTACTCTTATTGTGAACATCTTTGTACTCTTTACCATTTATTGTACTCTATCATTCTTATTGTACTCTTTACCATCTATTGTTACATTCTTATTGTTAGATTCTGATACTAACCATTTTTTTGAACTTTGTGTAGATGTGGAAGCATTTCAAGAAAGGGAAGAAGTGGAGTGACACTTCTTCCTCCACGCCTCACCCCAGTAGTGGTTCGGATCCCACGTCCTCATTTCAGGTACTTTGTTTATTTATATACAGTTTAATGTCATAATCAGTTGTTTACTATTTGTTACATGTTTATTTGCATTTGCAGGGCACGACTGTGACTTCAGTTAGACAGAGACAGCTTCTGGGGTGTATGACACAGCAGATATCGAGTCCCTCACAAGCCAGAGAGGTTCAGAACGAGTTGTACTCGGAGGAGGCTCAGGAGCAGGGAGGAGGCTCAGGAGTAGGCATGACGGAGGAGGCTCAACAGCATGCCTTTGGGTCATCTTCTGAGGGTGGTCCTGAGGGTGGTGAGGGTGCTTCCAGTGGACAGGGTGCTACTGAGGATGGACAGGATGGTACGGGTGGAGAGAGCGGCGAAGAGGAAGATGATCCGGATCGAGATGCAAGGTTGACAAGATTGGCAGAGTTAGAAGAGGCACAAGTTGGGCAGGGTGATCGATGCCCATTCAGGTATTTTTTCTTCAAATTATTTAATAGGCTATATTATACATTGGTTTTCTTGTGAACTAATTAATGTTATTTGTACAGGCTGCGGAGGCACCTTTTATGTACTGCAAGTAAAACCCCTGATGAGCGGACGGTTATAAGGCCAAAGGGTACTAGGTGCTGGATCGAGGTTGGTTGGGATGGCAGGGGGCATCGACGCTGTGTTAACACGGAGTTGGGAAATGCCATCCGGTTTTGCTACCTGGGGATGGTTCTTTCGGGCGGAGAACTAATTGCCGCGCATAATTGGGATCATTATGCCCTGAAATCATATGGCGCTTCGGATACTTGTCAGGACAGAGTTTGGGAAATTTTTTGGGTAAGTTTGTTTTCATTGTTTAAATTATGTTGCATCTTATTTTAGTTGATACTAATTGTTAGTTTTATGCAGAGTATATTTAAATTGGAGGACGGTGTGAGTCAAGCATATGCAAGGTCCGTTTTTGAGATGTCAGCGAGAAAGCTCACGAAGGACTCCTTCTCTGATGCACGGATCAAGGCTGTGACCGTGTATTACAAGACCAAGTTGCGTTAGCCTATGACAAACAAACGAGCTGCTACAATTTATCTGAAGAGGCATGAGTACATGGATAGTAGTGTGGATTGGATCTGTGTAGACATGGCAGCTTGGGAATGGCTATGCGGATACTGGGCGTCGAATGAGTTCAAAAATATTTCCAAGAGAAACCGAAGCAACTGGAAGAGCAAGCCCGGACTACAAAGTTATGGGGCGGATGGACATGTGCGGATGGCACAACGAATGGTATGAACTATTACAATCACTTTTACATTGCTTCAAAAAATTGCATTAATTGAACTGATGTTGTATTTTGGTATTGCAGGAAGCTGAAACCGGTGTCACTCCTTCTTTTATCGAGGTTTACCTCAGGGGGCACAGAGGCACAGATCCAGAACGTCCGGAGCAGTTGTGTGACGAGGCGGCAACACAAAAATGGTAAGTGTGTTGAGCGCTCTCTATCTATGAACTGTTCTATCTTATATTGCATCCACTCGTGAACTTAATTTATTCTTGCAGACAAAATATGTTGAGTGTCTCAAGAAAAAGCATGGAAATGATGTAGATTATCTAAGAGCGCCGTTAGATGTTGGTGCGACGTACGAAGCCGGCGGAGGCGTACCACATGGGAGGTACGTGTAAAGATAATGATTGTTTAAAGGTTAATTACCACCGATTCATCACATTTGTGTTTTTTGTTGGCTTGGATTAGGCGATGGTTATGTGGAGCGCGATGCTTATGTGGGACGACGGTCTTCTACTTCCAGTTCCAGTTGATCCCGTGTTGCAGAGACGGAGAAATTGAAAGAAAAATTAAGACAATATGAGGAGAAAGTGGAACAACAACAACTGCAGATGCAACAACAACAGCAAATGCAGCTGCAGATGCAGATGCAGGTGCAACAGATGCAGTAGCAGATGCAGTATTTGTATATGGCGCAAGTATCTTGTAATCTAAATAATTCAATAGTTTATTCGTTTACAAACTGTTTCTATTTAAGATCTCACGAATAATTTACTTCATGTAGTTCTTGGGTCAAGCCAATACTGGAACTCAGTTCAATATGCCACAACAGGCTCAGTTCGAGATGATGTCGCAAGTAAACTACTATTTTACTTAAGTTGGTGTAGTTATTACCATATTTGTGTTAAAGTCAGTAACTGCATATTTTTACTTTATGCAGTTCTTCCCTCAAGGTGGTTTTGGATCGCAGTTCAGTATGCCTCGTCCGATGCAGCCCGGACAACAAGTTGGCTCTTCTACACAGGTATAACCATATTTCTTATTAACTCGACTTATAGTACGAAATACTAACCATATTTGTCTCAGAGTTGTCAGAGTGGTCAAGCCTTTCCTCCACAATCTCAGGGATCGATGTCAATGTTGGCCCCTGGATTGCAGCCTTACCCAGGTGTTGTCCCATCGTTGCCCTTCGCTTCGGGGCATAGTCAACCATCAACACCTCCGGGTGCCGCAGCGGCATGATTACTAAATCATTAGCTCTAATGAAAGCGTAGCCTAATTTGAAGAATACTTAGCGACTTATTCAATTACGTAGTTGGTAATACCTTTAAATCAATTACAAATGTGAGTTGGCCATTTGTGAATTTTAGAAAGATTGAGACATATGAATTGTAACTATTAATGCAAACTTAACTTTTATTTGTTTCTTGTAGGGTTCCGGTCATGTAACGCCTCATGGTTGCGATGATTTTATCAATTTGAACGCCGGAGGTGCAAGTGGTGGAGGTTCAAACAATGACATGGAAGCAGATTAATCTTCATAATGGTCCTTTGTAGTAATTTGGATGTGAACTCGTTGTTATATCGAAGTTACTTGTTGTATGACTATGTGAACTCTTTGTTTTATTGTGTTTTGGTTATGACTATATATGGCTTGTATGGTGGCCTGTATGACTACTGTGTTTTGGTTATGATTACGACTATTCTGTTTTGGTTGTGCCCTGTATGGTGGCCTGTATGGCCGGGAGGCTCCCCACCCTTGGAGGCAGCGAAAGCAGGCGCCATTTTTTTTAAAAAAAAGCCAGTAAGGCCGTCGGTTTGGGACAAGCCGACGGTCATAACTGCCGTATGACCGTCGGCTTTCGACCAAACCGACGGCTATATAACCCAGGCGGCACACGTGGGCTAGCCCAGTAAAGACGTCGGGACCAGCTGGCCGACACCTTTATGTTGTTATGGCCGTCGGTTTAAGCAGGCTGACGGTCTTAGTAGGTTTTCAAAATAAATTAGTCGGTTTCCGTATACCGACGTCTTTAGTGCCTAAGTTCGTCGGGGCCGATGGCTATAAGTCCTTAAGAACGTCGAACTGGAGTCGACGGCTATGACCGTCGGTAAACCGATGGCTTTACGCTATGGTCATCGGTTACAGTACATTACCGACGGCTATAGAGCCGACATTTCTTTGCGTGATTCCTGTAGTGCATCATAACAGCAATATCGAAGCATAACATTCCATAAATTATCTATGTTACGATGCAGTGAACAAGCGGTACTCGTCACCGCAAGGGACGGCGAATCGACTCGATATACACCTGCAGGGAGACCCAAAGAGCACGTCACGTACACCCACCCGTGGAGCTGCAAAGCACGCTCACTCGATTTCGTACGGGACAACCTTTCACCCAACAGCCCAAACGTCGAACCGGTCGCACCGAAACGGACAGGAGGTTCCCTACACGGAGCATCTCTCTATGCCCGTTAGCAGATTTCCACCTTGCTGCCCTCAACCTACACCTATAAATCGGTGTGCTATGCCTCGACGCCCGGAGGTTTAGGCTACATCGGTTTATCGGGGCCCATATATCCGATATGCCTTCGGTACGTTCAATACTTGTTCAGCAGGGCCGCACACGGATCGGTCCTCAATCGACATGGACAGGGCTGCGCACACAAGACCTCCTCTTGTTGCGCCCTAGCCCCTGCCTAGTCTCATTTTCATTACTAAAGTGATCTCACATCACTTGAACCAAACCCGTGTGCCCCAAACCTAACTCGCGAGTAGGTTCCAACTACTCGACTTGTACCAAAGTCCTATGAATCATCAAGAATAGCCTGTCTAATCGAGGCCCTAGACACTACCCTCACTCTTGGGGAAAATTCTGGTTATGCAGCTGGTATTCATCCATCCTACACCTAATGCACATACACACTTCACACTACGTATGTAAACAAAGTAAAACTTTAAAAAAGGCTTAATGCAAACTGGGGCTTGCCTTGTTGCTGCTGGTCGGTAGTTAGGTCTTCGTCTGGAAGGAGGAAGTCGAGCACCTCCGGAGTCTCCTCGCCTTCAGCGACTACACGTTAATGCATATGCACATAAGTTAATTGTAACGATTCTGTTATCAGTTCTAGTAACAAGTTTTTAACAACCGGAACTCTGTTTAAGAATTTAGAATGGAACTGGGGCTAGTGGTTTGGGTGTGGACCTAAGCACATGATCAAGTGCTAAGTGGTTTTCCCCCTCTTCTATATTGATCACCTCAAGTGGTTAAACAGAACAGGGGTGATCCAGAGCTCCAATGGAGCTGAGAATTTTCATGTGAGTTCCTTGTCACAAGAAAACCCTCTGGACCAAAGATTGGCACTTTTCAGTGAGTGGTTTGTTCAGAATAATTTTCTAAGCAATTAAGCAAAGAAGAATTAATTCTGGGATAAGACCCATGTTCATGCCAAACTTAGTGAACTATAATTTCAATTATAGCTCATATAGTTTACATGAATTTTACTAGTATTTTTGGAGCTAAGATTTGCCCAGAACTGGATTTCCAAGTTTTGGAAATTCTCTGAAAATGTTTCTGTTTTTAAGTGAATACAACATCTTCAAATCTAAATTGCCCTGACCAAATCAACTCCAAATGATCTGAAACTTTTACAGGAGTTCACTAACATCCCAGCGAATGTTCTGGCAAAATTTGAGGATTTTTGGATTAACCAAACTCCCTCTAAAATTCTTTTGCTGAAAATCTTTAAAGAATTTTGCAGAATTAAATAATGGGTTTCATACAAATTGGGTTGCTATTTGGATAGAGCTATTCAAGATTAATCCAACCAAATTTGAATCACCAAAGTTGGAGCTTCCTAGCAAAAGTTATGAGGTTCTAAAATTTGAACTAAATCTGAAAATCCAAATAAACCGGGGAAAAGTTTAAATTCTGACCGTGGGCCCATCGCACACGTGTCAGCTGCTGGATTCAAGCCACACGGGGCCACAGACCCTTTCCCGCGCAGCCACACTGGATCACGGATCACAGAAAATCCTGCACGTTTAATCCCAGCCGCTGACGAGTGGGGCCGACCCCCTTCGTCTTCCTCCGGTTCCCGCGCGACCCCCGCCGCCGAGCTCGCCGGAGCCCTCGCCGGAAAGGGGTTCTGGTCCTCGGAACTTGCTAGTTTTCACCGCCCCTGCATATTTCCGTGCGAGGAACACGTTGCCAGTCTCATCTCAGATCGAGGATGGCCGGAACCCTAGGCGCGACGGCGACAGTAGCTTCAGCAACTTCGGCGACGTCGCTAGGGCACTGTAATGCTCCAAGCTTGCTCCGGTTAGCTCCTACAGCATCGCCACGACCTAGGGAGCAACGTCCAGGGCTCTGATCTCGCGAGAAACGTCGGCAACTAGGGGCTCACCGTGCGACCTAGGTTGATTTCGGTGAAAACTCAAAAAACTCGAAGAACTGAGGGTTTCCTTAACGGTTCTCCCTAATTCTTGATCCCACGTGCTCGCACGAACGTCTACAGCTAAGTTTCCAAGTCCGGTGAGGAGTGGTTCGATGTGTGAGGCGCGGTTATTATTGCATGTCGACGGCAAAAATGAAATTCAGGCGAGCACCGTCTGTGACAGGCACCCGGGGTTGCGGTGAAGCGAGTAGGGACACCGGTGAACCTTTTTGCTTTTGCAGCTCGAGGGGAGAAGCCCTGTGGTGGCCGGGCGACGAGTTCTTCCGGCCGGCTGCTCGCAGTGGCGCCGATGGATAAACCGAGCTTGGTGCCGAGTTCCCGTGGGAGAAACGTCGGGTTCTGGTGTTGCACACCTCGAAGAAGACCCGGCGACGCTGTGGGGAAGCTCAGATTGGCGTGAGAGCTGCTGAGGCGGCTGGGCGCCATTGCTCAGGTGGGGCGCGGTAGCGGCGGCAGGGGCTGTGCACACGGCAGCAGTCGCGGGAGAAGAGAAACGCGCTCGGTTTTCCCTACCCGAGGCAGCCGTCCACGGTAATATCGGGCTGAGGCGGTTCGACAGCGCCGGGAGGTGTCTTCCGGGTCCTCAGTCAGCAGCGCGGTGGCAGCTCGCGGTGACCCGGTTCGAGCTTGGGTGTGAACCGAGGAACAGGCTGACTTAGGCAGTAAGTTTTTCACCTCCTTCTCAATGACAATTGGGGCCCACAGCTCCTCTTTGCCCCCAAAAGATCTCCAAATTTTTGGCATATGCAAATTCAGCCATGAGGTACTCAAATTCAAAAGTCACTTGGCCATTTGACCAGTGGTGCCTCAGTTTCAAATTTGAATTCAAATTTAGATGAAATTTACAAGTCCCTTTGATTTTCATATCAAAGCACCTCCAAATTTGCTCAAAATTTGTCTCCTTCACACTTTGAACCTGGAGAGTTTGAATATGCCCTCTGATCTTTGAGTTGGTCATTGCAAATACCACTTCTTGAACAACAGTTTGAATTTTCCTTTTTGAAAATGGCCCTCCTCTCTTTGGAGTGAGCCTTTTAGTTCAAACTGAATTTTAAGTTTATTGCAAATGCCAACACTTTCATGAGTATACAAAAGTTTTTGCAAGTCCCGTTTCTTGGGCTTTTACATAGCCCGGCAAATTTTCAGCTCATTAGGAAAAGATTGCCCATTTGTTGGAATTTAAACGGGAGAAAATTCGAATTTCAATTCAAACTTCAGTTTCAAATTCCGACTTCACTGAAATTCAAATTTGAGAGCACCATTGTGTTCCTCATATTCCTTTTGGCTTGTCCTCCAAGTTTGATCAAATTTGGAGTTTGTTTGCTAGCTCAAATGGAAATGAAAAGAAAAAGAAGTGGGGAAGGGGGCCCACTGGTCAGTAGACTTAGCACTGAAGTCACTACTCGCTGGTTTCATCGGCAGCCGATCAACCGCGCACCACCTACTGCTCCCGCGCCCGAGCGAAGGGGACACCACACAGCCGTGCTGTGCTGTGGAAGCACCGACTGCAGCGGTCATAGAACGTGCAGCCCACGTGAATTCCTTCACTGCTCCCGTCTCCCTCGCGCACCGAAGCACAAAATCGCACAAGCGCCGACCTCCCTGTTCCCCGACGTCCGAGCGATAGAGGCTCTGTTGTGGCCGGCGATCAACATGAAAAAGGTCCGCTCCATGGTGCTGATCACAACCATGCCAACCTCACCCTCTCTCTCGCACGATCGGTAGAGAATTTTGTTGATTAGTCTGATGGCTCTTTAGGATCATAGACTGTCCCCACATACCGCCACTCGTCTTTTCTGCGCACTTTGTCCTCACTCGTGCGCACCCGGGAAAACTTCCCAGTTGGTCACCCATCCCCAAATTCCTCCGGGCCAAGCACGCTTAACCTCAGAGTCCTTTGCAGGTGGGCTTCCAGAAAAGAAGGTATACCTTGGTGGTATGAGTACTCTATTAATCCTATTAACCTGGGAGCTAGGATATCACGCAATCCACCCCCCTTAGAAGACCGACGTCCTCGTCGGTCAACGCCAAGACAGGAATGTCCCCTCTTAGCCACGTCCGTACGTTCAGTACTGGCATACGCATACCGTACATCCGGTTAGCAGCATACGTACCATACCGTGTCCCACACAGAGGACCCACGCGTCATGCGTATGTACCTACGTCCCTGACCCGTACGCTACCGTATCCTTGTCACTGACCCGTACGCACCCGTGAAACTGCGAGGGTCGGCTCTGATACCATTTCTGATGGCTCTCTAGGATCATAGACTGTCCCCACATACCGCCACTCATCTTTTCTCCGCACTTTGTCCTCACTCGTGCGCACCCGGGAAAACTTCTCGGTTGGTCACCCATCCCCAAATTCCTCCGGGCCAAGGACGCTTAACCCTGGAGTCCTTTGCAGGTGGGCTTCCTGAAAAGAAGGTATACCTTGGTGGTATGAGTACTCTATCAATCCTATTAACCTGGGAGCTAGGATATCACAATTAGTGCGTCGGTATGCTTAGAACCGAGCCACACAAAGTCGGAAATTCGTAGTGATCCTTCTACCATCACGGGTACTGAGCTATAGACATGATCTACACCCTCCCACGCTCTTTGAGGATCAAAAAGCATTGAAATCATCACGTGTAGGCACTGTGCTTCAAGATTTTTGCACCCGCACCGATTTTCACCCTAGGTCGCCGATGAGCTCGTAGTTGCAGCCTCTTTTGAGCTGATTCAAGCTCATGCCTGCGCTTAGGATCCAACCACGGTGCTCTAGGAAGAAAGGCTGAAGGAGTTGAGTCCTCCTAGCACGAGTACGACGCTGCCGAACTCCGACCGCCGCGGCCGCCCGTCGCCGAAGGGTTTCCGGTGACCGGGGTCCCCGGCCCACCACGGGGATGAGTTGCCCGTGGTCCAAAATGGGGAGGCGGCAAGTTTCGGGGCAGGGGAAGGTCGGAAAGGTGTCTGCCGAGAGGCTCGCCGGAGAGCACCGCCACAGCTCGGCTGTTGGCGCGAGGAGGAAGAAAGCACTGTGCTGTGGGGCCTGCACGCAGACTTTAAACATTTCTGGGATTTTCCAGTTTTGGGTCAAACTTCAACTGGCTATAAATTTTTCTAGGAAGCTCCAAATTCAGTGAACCAAATTTTGCTGGGTTCATCTTTTTTAGTACTATACAGAACAACAAGTTTCAGCTCATGAAACATTTAATTTTTCCAGAATTAATTCCCTAAAATTTGAACTGTTGGGAATTTTATCTGGAAAATTCCTTGGTGGAAAATTCTGACATTTGGCTGGGATGTTCATCTGAAAATTCTTGAGTCACAGTAAAAATTTCAGCTCCATACAAGTTCATTTAGTCCCCCTTATGGTGTGATTAAGTGAACTGCCCTGAGAAAATGGCAAAATGTACAGAAACATTTTTCAGATTTTCTCAAATCTTGTTTAGGGCATAACTCCTTCTAGGGTTCTTCAAATGACATGAAACCAATTCCATTAGAACCATCTAAAACTCTAGTTTCCAGAAAGTAATGGTTTGAGACATGAAAATCCCTGGAAATCCTTAGAGGCCCTACTGATGACCAAATAGGCTTTTATTTGTACAAAGCTCAAATGACTTTGTTTCAAATGAAAATTGGTCAAGTCTCTGGTTAGGACTCTACCAAGCCACCATAAAAATTTCAGAGCCAAAGGGGAGGGCTAGATAGACTTATGGTCTTTACATCTTCAATTTAACACATTGCATTTAAATTGACATATAGTATATTGCTTACATGTAGTCGCTGAAGGCGAGGAAACTCCGGAAGTGCTGGACTTTCTCCTTCCGGATGAAGCCTTAACCACTGACTCGCAGCAACAAGGCAAGTCCGGTTTGCATTTAACAAAGTTTATAAAGTTTTGCTTTATATATACTCTAGCTTGAGGTATTTATGTGCATTAGGTGTAGGATGGATGAAACCCAAATGCAATACCAGATCATTCCCAAAAGAGTGAGGGTAGTGCCTAAGTCCTCGAGTAGTATATGCTCTGCTTAATGTGTATAGACTTTGGTACAAGTCGAGTAGTTGGAATCTACTCGCAAATATAGGCTTTGGGACACACGGGATTGGTTCGAGTGATGTGAGATCACTTTAGTAATAAAATGAGACTAGGCAGGGGCTAGGGCGCAGCAAGAGGAAGTCTTGTGGGCGCAGCCGTGACCGTGTCGATTGAGGACTGATCCGTGTGCGGCCCACGCTGATCAAGTTTGAACGTATAGAAGGCATATCGGATACATGGGCCCTGATAAACTGATGTAACCTATACCTCCGGGCGTCGAGGCATAATGCACCGATTTATAGATGTAGGTTGATGGCAGAAAGGTGGAAATCCGCTAATGGGCATAGAGAGATGCTCCGTGTAGGGAACCTCCTGTCCGTTTGGGTGCGACCGGTTCAACGTTTGGGCTGTTTGGTGAAAGGTTGTCCCGTACGATATCGAGTGAGCGTGCCTGTGCAGCTCCACGGGTGGGTGTACATGACATGCTATTCGGGTAACCCTGCAGGTTTATATCGAGTCGATTTGCCGTCCCTCGCGGTGATGAGTACCACTGGGTCACTGAGTCGTGACGTAGGTTAATATATGAAATAATATGATTCAATATTGCTGTTATGATTAACTTGTATTGCTACATGTGTGCCACCAAATATTGCTCACTAAATTTCAGATTTCGTGAACTGTTAACTTGTGGCTAAAAGATGAATTAAGGATGAACTTGTAGGCATGTCCTTTTCTGCAATGTTCCATCCTATGTTATATAACCTGCATGTAGAGTTTCATGTGTAGGTGAGTCGGTTAAGGCTTGCTGAGCCATCGTGCTCACGGTTGCTGCTATAAGTGTTTTTCAGATGAGGATTTCCCCACGCACTCGGGGTACGAGTCCACCGGCGAGGGCAACCCTCCGTCGGGGACCACGGCTGAGTGGGAGCCGTACACGCCGCGCTGAGCTGAGGAGTGCAGCTAGTGTGGGTTGTCCATAGGGCTGGGCAACCGACTTTTGCTAGGTAGATGGCGTGAGTTGTACAAACTTAGCTTCCGCTGTTGTAATCTCAATATTTAGTTTGTAACTGAAGTCTTGTGCTACTTTGTACATGTTAAGTTGTTTTCTATGTAATGCAATGTCTCCTTATGATGTGTGCTGTCGGGTGTCGCATCGTGCGGCACCACCCTCTGAGGTCCTGGGAGAGAGGATTCCGGTCCGCCACAGGCTGGTCTCAGATCTGCTTAGGGGATAGCACACTAAGTAAGGACTGTATTACGGGAAAACTTAGGATTACGGTGAGAATTCGCTAGTTGTCCAAGCAAGGACTATATTAGCATAGTTACTTAAAGTGGCATGACTAACATATGTGTTATAATTCTGAATTTTGATTATGTAACGACACACCTACGCTCAGGTAAGAATGGTAAGGAACGCCACCGAAAGTGGTTCAATTTCGGTTAGCTCCCCTGACGAGGAATGTGGTTCAGGGATAGGTCTCACAGCTCGGTCTGAGACGTCAATATGAAACTCTTGGACTATTCATGTTCCTGAGTTCATATGAAATGCTGATCCCTAGCGTGCATTAGGCAAGAAAGTGGAGACCCCATCGTGTGGTCAGTAACGCGATAGTGTGTTCTTCTGGGAATAGCCTAGGAGGACATACGCAGCGCTTGCCATCGGCATGCCCTGCAGGGCAGTAGGTGGTATCTGTTGGGTTGATAAAATTCCCAACCGTGACGATCCATTCGCATTCTACTTGGGTTCCCCGTCGTGCGGTGTGAAAACACGATCACGTACCTTGAGACGTGGCTTAACTCAAGGACGGCCGTATGACAATGATACAGGCGTATGTATTTAATTTCAAATATGGACCTGCCTGAAATGAAAACAACCCTTGAGTGCATCACTATTGAGTGTTCTTCTGCAGGTACTAACCACGTATGTATCCCGTGTAGTATACGTGTGCGAGAGACCGTTTAGTGCCACAATTGAGACGTATATGCCGGTATAATCCGGTTAGGGTTTTCCTTTTGTGAGGAACGTAGTACTGACATATAATAGGCATTTGCTGTAAAGGTCCCAAAAATTATGAATACAAAGAAACACTTATTTGCAAAAGTTGGTTTCATATGTATGAAATTTGGGACTTGTTAAAACTTTTCCACATGTGATAACACACATGAGGGCTTTTCTTCACACAAGTCAAATGTTTATTTGAGAACTTGGTACCTTAGAGGGGTCTAAAACAAGGATGGGAAGTTCCCATATGTGTGAGAAAACAAAAATCAGATTTGGAACAATGTGTTCAAAATAAAAATTCAAATGAGAGCAACAATGGAATTCAAAACTGTTGTGCTGAAAATCTCATTTGTAGCAGCCAAATTAAAAATCAGATTTCATATTTGAATTCCTTGGGTCCAAATTAGGGGGTGTGCAAAGTTTCATGATTTATGGAAATGAATTGCAAACCATTTTCCAAAATGGACTTTAAATGACAAAGAATTCAAACACTCATTTGAATTTGGATGAAACTTGCCCAATTATCCAAATGCATACCAGATTTGAATTCCCACAATTGAATTCACCCAATATTCAAACTTGAGAGATATTTGGAGGGGGATAAGGAGGGACTGATCAGGGGGTCCCACATGTCATTGAGTGAACTGAAAATTGCAAAACATCTCACAGTATTGGGTCTCTGTTTGCTTTCTTCAGTCGGCACCCGACACCGACGGGCGCAGCACCGGGCGACACCGCGTTCAGCCGATGCCTCCACCTCCTGCTGGATTTCGTCGCGCTGGAGAGCCGCCCGACCGTCTTATGCCTTCTCCCGTGCCTCCTTTTGCCTCAACACCAAAGCCTCCACGGCTGTTCTTCCCTTCCTCACGCGAGAGACCAACCGAGAACAGCCGCTGAACTCTCGGTCGATCGCCCACCGCCTAGCTCGCGTGTGAGCCCCGGCTGATCAGCAAAATCACACCGCAGAACCTCCCACGACCTCCTCGTGCTCTCACCGAGGGAGTTCTTGCTCTCCACACCGAGGTACCCCAGTTTCGGCGGCAGCCGTTACACAACCGAGAGAAGGCGCTCCCGTGGACAGCCTCCTCCAGAGCTTGTCACGACCAAGTGAGACCACTTTTGGGCACGCAGGAGCTCCGTGCAGCTTCCACCCGAAGCACAAAGCCTGTCTTCGCCGCTGGTCGACGAATTTCAGAAATCTTCTCCAGTCGGTGAAAACTGACCCGCGGGTATGAATCCATGAAATCCTCGAGTTATATTCGTTTTGAGAATTTCAAATTGCACACACGGGACGTAGACTTGCTTAGCAACAACTTTCCTTTTGGAACCTAGCTAGAAACCCGCTCTGCACGGCGTGATTTCGATCTTTCTAACGGCGGTTGTGGTAGAGACCGTCGGGTGCATGGTGAACCCTAAGTTAGAGCCCTCTCCGAGCCATTTCTTTTCCACGTCGATGATCCCTAGCGTCTTCCGGTGCTCTAGAGCTTGGAAACCGAAGCCTAAAAGGCTTAGGGCGTCGGGGCGACGTCGCCGGACTTCGTCCGAACCGTTGCGCCGTCGCGGGCTAGTTTGGGGGCCCTGCCAGCTCGAGCAAACCCCACCAGCGTGTTCCTCACGTTGAATTAGGAGCTGATGGTGAGTTTCAGCGTCAGGGGTGGCCGGACGACCGATTCCGGAGCTTCTCCAGCGAGGCCGGCGGCGGAATCGCGCGGGAGCGAGAGGTGGAAGACGACCTCCCCGGGCCCGCGTGCCAGTGACTCGGGATAGAAGAGCTAGATCCTATGTGGCGCCGGATCGTCTGTGACAGCGCGGGAAACAACCCTGTGACCCCGTGCGGCACGCTCCCGGTGACTGACACGTGCCCCTGGTCCCACAGTCAGGTTTAAACTTTTTCCCGGATTTATTCAAATTCCAGATTTTTCCCCAAACTTTAGAAGAGCATAACTTTTGCTAGGAACCTCCAAACTTAGTGATCCAAATTGGGTTAGATTCAGATTGACAAACTCTATACAAATATGCAACCCAATTTGTATGAAAGTCTTTATTTAATTCTGGAAAAATTCTTTAAAGCTTTTCAGCATAAGAATTTTAGAGGGGGTTTGGTTTATCCAAAAATCTTCAACTTTTGCCAGAATATTCTTTAGGGTGTTATTAGACTCCTGTAAAAGTTTCAGCTCATTTGGAGTTGAATTGATCAGGGTAATTCAGATTGTAAGTTCCTGTATTTAAATGAATACAGAAACATTTTCAGAGAATTTCCAAAACTTGTAAATTCAGTTCTGGGAAATTCTTAGCTCCAAAAATCCTAGGACAATTCATGTAGACTCTATGAACTATAATTGAAATTGTGGTTCACTGAGTTTGACATGAACATGGGTGTTACCTCAGAATTAATTCATCTTTGACTAAACCCTTAGAGAATTATTCTGAATAAACCACTCCATGAAAAGTGCTAAATTTTGGTCCAGAGAACTTTCTTGTGACAAAGAACTCACATGAAAATTCTCAGCTCCATTAGAGCTCTGGATCACCACTGTCATGTGTGATCTCTTAAGGTGATCAACACTTAAGTGGGAAAAGCACTTAACATTTGATCTTAGTGTTTAAGCCCAACCCAAACCACTAGCACCAGTGTCATTTTAAATTCTTAAATAAAGTTCCAGTTTTAAAATTGTCATTAGATCTTATGAGCAAAAGCTTTTCAATTAAATACATATGCATGATCATATCATGTAGCATATACGTGAAGAAGGTGAGAAGGACTTGAAGTGAAGATCAAGGAAGGAGGAAAACAAGTGATCAAGCTCCAAGTGATCGTTACTAACGTAACCTTAGTCACCTGCAAAACAGGCAAGCCCCGGTTTGCATTTGAACCGTTTTATAAAGCATTTTCATTTGTAGAGATCATAGCTTTGCATCGTTGATTGCATTACGTCTAGATGATATTGAACACCCCACTTGCATGACCAGAAACACCTAAGAGAGAAAGGGTAGAATAGCAACTCCTCGATGGAATTTGGCTACGCTAATGTTATTAGGAAAGGTCCGGTAGAAGACGAGTAGTTGGAATCTACTCGCGAGTTTAGGGCTGGTGTACTTGGAACGGGTCCAATTTAGAGAAGATGAGAAAAGTTCACACATAAGAAATGGAGACCGGGCAGGGAGGTTTAGATGCAGAAGGTTGCAGGCCATGCGTGCATAGCCCTGCCTGTGTCGGTTAAGGCCCGTCCGTGCTTGGCCCTGTTGGACAAGTTTGAGT
Source organism: Neostapfia colusana (assembly GCA_030760725.1). Classification (NCBI taxonomy): domain Eukaryota; kingdom Viridiplantae; phylum Streptophyta; class Magnoliopsida; order Poales; family Poaceae; genus Neostapfia; species Neostapfia colusana. The sequence goes on from JASWHV010000020.1 coordinate 12,434,238, forward strand.
TGTGTACCGGGCACATACTGGCTATATGGGACCCAGGAAACCGATGTACCTTGGGAGATCCATGGTGGAACTTTTCCAACTGCCTTAGGCTTTCGGCGTCAGGGTAGCAGGAGGTACCTCGCTCAAGAACATACCACAGCGGGTATGTACCTTGAGGGAGCTTGCGTACTTGGGGCAGTTGGACTGCGTCCAATGTGGAAGATCTTGGGAAAGGTGACCGTGTACAACGTCAGTCGAGGTTGCTGCCGGCAACTCGGAGTACGGGTGTACGTGTCGTGTAGTCCGGGCGTGTACTGATTCGAATCACCGTCGCTCGCGGTCATATGAGCATACTTGCCCACTGCATCTTGACGTAGTAAGAACTGAACTGGTTATTCTTTTGAACTTGATAAGGATGTGCTATAACTTGTATTGCAACCATGATTGAATTAGAGATAGGCTCATTAAAGTTTACTTTCACTTTGTGCAAGGAGCATCGCAACAAAGCGTTTCTTGTTTGATTGTGGAGTTGCGATGCTTTTCGGCTCAAGGTCCGTACAATGAGGCTTAAAAATCTGAAAGTTAAGGATCAACTTTAGGCGAGTCCTTTATGCAAATCTAGCCGAACCATTTGAAACCGTCGTGCATGTAGAGTTTCTTGTTTAGGAGAGACGGGTCAGACTTGCTGAGCCTATGTGCTCACGCTTGCTATATAAGTGGTTTTGCAGGTTAACATCGATGCTGAAAAGAAGGTTGTCCGGTGGGACTCGGAGACTTCCGAGTCGTTTAACACAGGGAGAACCCAGCCACTGCTGTTGTCTTCGTGTTGCTAGCGAGAGGAGTCCGCGGGCTGGACTTCATCTTGAGTGCTTTTAGTTATTCGACGTGAGTTGATATTGACTTCCGCTGTAGTTACTTGATGTAAAGTATTTACAAAGAAAAACTTGTAAGCTTCCGCTATTGTTTTATGTAATACATTGTTCCTTGTATGTGTGCTGTTGGTTGCCGCACAACACAGCACCACCCAATGCGATTCCCGGGCGAGTGGCCTGTCTCGGTTGACGGGTCCATCTCAGCTGGTATCAGAGCCGCATTGGTAATAGTACACGGAATAAGGAAGGTATTACGACAAAAATTTAGGTTACGGTGAGGATACGGTACTAGGCCCACATAAGGATTACTATTAGCTTAATATGAAGGTGGCAACCTAACTTATTTGTTATGTCGGAAAATCGTGCATCTCGGGATGATTTATGTCTTGGGGGGTGCACGTAAGCGCTGTCCACCAGTGCGCACAAGCTGAAGGGTGGAGCCCCACGGGTGGCAGGTAACCCGATCCGCTTTAGTATCCTCTATGACTCTTCATGTCGTTTGGGGTACTCGAGCAATGTCTGTCCCAGGCGTGCGTGGTGCAATTTGGGAAGCCCCGTCACGTGGTTAGTAACATGAACACATAGCTCAAGGCGTGTTTGACTTGAGAACACCTGTGCGAGTGATGACGGACGGGTGTAAGAATTGTATGGATACCGGGTTCGGTGTGCAGCCGGACCTGACAATTGAGTGTGACTTATGCAGGATTAACTACGAAATCGTAGTACGAATAGAACACGTTTGCGAGTGATCGTTTTAGTGCCACCTAAGATACGTTTATGCCGGTATAATCCGGATAGGATTTTCTTTTGGTGAGGCTACGTAGTACCGACATGCTTCTTACGGTGCATCGACGCCGTACTAAACTCAAGAACCCATTTCCTTTGAAGAAATAACTCATGAACTAACTTTCAAATAAAAATGGAAGTTTGAAACAAATATTAGTTACTGAACTCTTATTTTGAGCTAAGATTCAAAGGAGAGGAGGACTAGGCTTCAAAGATTTCAAAAACAGAGTGCTCTGTTTTCGGCAGGAATTCTTGCTGGAGTTTAACAGAGCATAACTCTGAGTAGCTTGACCCAATTAAGGTGTATGGTACAGTTCTGAAAAGGTCTTCAAGATCTCTACAACTTCCTTGTAGACCTCCAGAGCCAAATCACATACTAAATGGGTAGAAAGTTCAGAGGAAGGTGAATTGTCCAGAACCAGGACAGCAACAAAACCTCTCTGGACCTTTCTGTTTTTAAGCCATAACTTTCTGTAGAGAAACCCTTAAGAAGCCTATGATACACCGTCGGATAGGTTATGAAATGTGCAACATTATTGTAGTTCAAAGTTTGTTCAGTTTGTTATTGTATTTACATATACAACTGTGATAAAATCAGCCACGTACAAAGGAGGTGCTGGCAAATTTTATCCAGGAATTCTGTCAAATTTGGAAAATCATAACTTTTAATCCGGAGATGATCTGGGGGCATATGAGTACTCGTTGGAAAGATACTGAAGTTAACTTTAACTTTGGTATTCAACTTGAGTTATGAAAATGCTCTTAACTAGATCAAAATCTGGAGATAGTGCATAAAGGTCTGTCCTGTACAGATAGGCTGGATAGTTATGCCTACTAAGGAGTTTTGTAAACATGAATTTTGTTACTGCTTTCATAAAGTTTTGACATAATCATGTTTCCATTAGTATCACATACTACTGAGTTCTTGTTTAACTCATCTCAACTACATTTTGCAGTATGGTTCGTACTCGCTCTAGGAGTAGGGCCGGAAGTTCTCGTCGAGGTGGTCAAGCTTCTATTCCACCATCGGAACCACCATCCACGGGATGGATGGATCTTATGACTCGAGTCAGAGTCTAACCAAGAGAACACTAGGCTACTCCAAGAAGCAACGCAAGAACACACACGCTTACTCCAAGCTTTGGTACAGCAAGGCGTACTCCAGAACACGCAACAAGTCGTTCCACCTCGGAACGCTTATCTGGACTTCTTGGCGACTCAACCGCCAATTTTTACTGAAGCCACCGAACCTGTGGAAGCAGACCAATGGATTCGAGTCTAAATTTGGAGTATTCAAGTGTGATGAATACCAGAAGACAAAGTTTGCCGCTCAGCAACTCCATGGAGCAGTCGGAAACTGGTGGGTGGATCATCTTGCCACCATTCCAGAGAACCATCCAGTAACATGGAGTGAATTTTGTGAAGCCTTCCGTACTCGTTACATACCACTAGGTATTGTCAAGGCAAAGCGGGAGGAATTTTTGGGCTTGAAGCAAGGGGACATGAGTGTCCTCGAGTATGTCAGAAGGTTTAACCTTTTGGCCCAATATGCTCCCGAATATGTAGCGAAAGAAGAGGCACGGTGTGACCTATTTTTCCATGGCCTGAGTGCTATATTATGGGAAAAGCTGGCCGTACACAATAACGGCAGTTACACCGACATGGTCGATGCGGCTTTCATTCAAGAGAAGCCGACACTTGAGTGGCAAGCAGAGAAGAGAAAGATGAGTGAGATCGAGCAGGCTAGCACAAGATATGTGCCTCTGAAAGCATCTAGGCCCCCGTGAGGTATGGTTTCGGTGATTAATGACAACCGTTCGTTATTACTAATGAGTTTGTGGATGCGAGGTTTCACGTATATCACATCAAACGTTAATGAACTATCTATTCACACCATCTACTGCTCATTGGATACAAATGGAGACCCCTCAACGATCTATTCTAAGGGGTTATTCGATACTCATGAAGACTAAATGAAGAACTCATACAACGACTCTATTCTATCAAAATTGGCAACACAAGAAGCTTAAACTTCATCAAAATATCATTTCAAACAAGTGTCAAAGAGGTCACTCAAGAAGATTCCAAAAGATCAACTCAAAACAACTCGAAGCAAACAAAGTTGCACTCACCGGATCATCCGATGTCTTGCAAAATGACTACATCGGTCGAGTTTGAGTTGGCAGAAGAAGAAGACCTCAGAGCCCAGTATACGCCGGATCATCCGATGTGAAGGAAGTGGCACATCGGTTGATTTCAACAGAAGGATGATTTCTGAGTTATTCTGAAGAAGTACACACCGGATCATCTGATGATGAAGTAAGTGTACATCGGTCAATTTCAACAGAGACATTATTTCTGAACCAATTCTGAAGATCAACTCACCGGATCATCCGATGATGAAGTTGAAGTAACATCGGTCGATTAAACAGTCAGATCCAACGGTTATATCCAACGGTCACATCTGACACATGACATCAGCTAATTTGGAATTCGACCGATGCTCAAATAAAGGGGTGCATCGGAGGATCCGATGTTCACAGAAAAAGTCTGCCTACTTTTCCAACGGCTATCTCGTGTGGGCTGGCTATAAATACCCCTCCAACCGGCCATTTCGTCAAGTCTTGATTACCAGAGCCTCACTACACATCCTCAAGCATTCAAGACCAAGAGCTACCACTTCCACACCTCAAAACCTCTTGTACTCCAACTATAGGCTAGATCTAGCTAGAGAGAAGCTTGTGTGCGTCCATTCTTGGTGATTGGAATCTCTAGGCTAGTGAGAGAGAGTGTCTTGGTGACTTCTCTCACCTTGTAAAAGTTGGAGGAAGAAGAGATCGCTCCGGAGCTTACCAAGGCGTTTGTGGAAGCCCGGAGGATCACCATTGTACAAGCTTGAGCTCCACCTTGCCGGAGATGGCGAACGGAGAAAGATAGTGGATTCCCTTGTCTTGGTGACTTGGGAGTGGCTATACCCTTTGGTGGGTGCCACAACGTGGACGTAGGTAGATTTTTGTGATCTTACCGAACCACGGGAAAAATCGTCGTGTCTCCGAGTCTCCGCGGGAGTTTGCATCTCTCTCCTCACCCTCTTACTATTACGCATTTACTATTCCGCACTTAATACTCTTGCTTGCGTAGTTAGTTCGCATAGGGAATTGGGCTTCAACCATTAAGTTTTAAAATGCTCTAAAATTTGAAAAAGCCCAATTCACCCCCCTCTTGGGCGTTTCGATCCTTACAATTGGTATCAGAGCGAGGTTGCTCATTGGATCATTCTAGCTTCACCGCTAGAGAGCGGAAATGGCCAAGAATGGGGGTTCGGTTCCTACCTTCGAGGGCAAGAATTTTGCTTATTGGAAAGCACGCATGCGCGCTTACCTTGAGGCAATTGCTCCCGAAGTGTGGGAAGCGACCCATGCGGGGTTTCGAAATCTTGACTATGTTGGTGACCAATTAAAATGGGATGCTAAGGCTAGAAATGCCATATATGAATGCATTAGTCAAGATGTCTTTGCTAGGATTGCTAGTAAGGAAAAAGCATGTGAAATTTGGGCATGTCTAATTGAAATACATGAGGGCTCATCTCGTGTTAAAGAACTCAAATATCACATGCTTAAATCAAAATATGATGAATTTAAGATGTTTCCTCATGAGAATGTTAACCAAATGTTTTCTCGTTTAAATGTGCTCATTGAGGAAATTAACGCACTTGACATTGCTTCTCTTGGCAAGGGACTTATCAATCGCAAGATCCTCATGCTTCTACCCAAGCCCAAGTACAACATTATCAATTCAATGCTCCAAAAGGAGTCACTAGACAACATTGAAGTTTCGGAGCTCATTGGAGAAATCCATGCTCATGAGATGAGCGTACTTGGAATGATGGAGGAGTCATCATCAAAAACCATTGCTCTCAAGGCTTCAACCAAGAAGACAACTCCCAAGAAGAAGAAAGTGGTTGAGCCTAGCTCAAGTGAAGAAGAGCAAGAAACAAGCGAAGATGATGATGATGAGCTTGCTTTGATGATGAGGAAATTCTCACGCCTCAACTCCAAGATTGCAAAGAAGGGATACTCTTATGATCCCAAGAAGAAAGCCTTCTTGCCAAGAAAAGTTGAAAACAAGACGTGCTACAATTGTGGTGATCTAGGCCACATATCATATGATTGTCCAAGACCGGACAAAAGGAAGGACAATGGCAAGCATCACAAGCTAGAAGAAAGTGATGATGAAGAGGAGGTCAAGCCCAAGCGCTCTTTTGGAAAGAAGAAATTTGACAAAGGCAAGAAAACCAAGCTCTTTCCAAAGAAGAGAAGAGGGCCTCAAAAGGTCTTCATGTGTGAAGCCAATGAGTGGATCACGGATGAAGAGTCAAGCGACGAAGATAGTGAAGATGAAGAAAACTTGGTGAGCCTCGCCATCGTCAACAAGGATGACTCACCTCTTCGTCCACCTCCTATGTGTCTAATGGCGAAAGGTAACTCAAAGGTATGTGAAGATTCTAGCGATGATGATGATGAGCTTTCACCCGATGAATTAGCATCTATGATTAATGAATATCATGCCCTTATAAAAAGGGAAAAGGCTAAGGTTAAGGCTCTTGAGCTAGCTAGTGCTAAGCTTGAAAGTGCTAACCTCGATTTGCATGACAAGTATGTAACCATACTTAAAGAGCATGACACGCTCAAATCAAATGTCAAGCAAATCGAGGAGGAGAATGCTCAAATCAAGCTTGAGTATCATGAGCTTGACTTAGATAACTTAGCACTCTTGGCAAAGCACAATGAGTTGGTTCAAGAACATGAAGTGCTTAACCTTGCTTATGAAGCGATTGAACTTAAATTGAAAAACACAAAGAAAGAAACCCTTGATGGCAAAATATCATCTAATTCACATGCCACTAATATTTTGGATAAGTCTTTGCCTTTGAAAGCAAGCCCTAGGGAGAAGGAGCTAATGGACGAAATTGAAAGTCTTCGCACTAGTGTGGCAAGACTCTCTAAGGGGGAGGACAAGCACAAGGAAATCCTCTACCAACAAGCTAAAGGCTTCAACAAGAGGGGACTTGGATCCTTCCCGGTGCCCAACAAAGGAAAGGTGCCCTCACCAGAGCTTAGGACAAGCTTCATCAAGGAAGTTGGTTCCTATTGCCAACATTGTGAGGTCACCGGACATCACACGAGGGAGTGTCCCCTTCCCAACCGTCCTTCTCCCAAATTGCCTCCTAACTACAAATCTACTTTCAATGATTATCACTATCTATTGAGCAAAGTAGGTGGAAAGGTGAAGGCAAGGTTCATCGGCAAAGACATCAAGGGCATGAAGGGGAAGCTCCCCAAGCAACTTTGGGTCCCAAAATCACTTGTATCACACATACAAGGACCTAAGTTGGCTTGGGTTCCTAAACTCAAAAACTAACTTCATGTGTGTAGGTGAACTACAAAGCCGGAGGAAGGCATTGGGTACTCGATAGTGGGTGCACTCAACATATGACCGGCAATGATGGTATGTTCACCTCCATAGAGAACCCCGGCAATCATGAACAAGTCACCTTTGGTGATAACTCAAAGGGGAAGGTAATTGGTTTGGGTAAAATTGCTATTTCTCATGATTTCTCTAATGTGTTTTACGTTAAGTCTCTTAGTTTCAATTTACTTTCTATTGCACAATTATGTGATCTTGGACTAACGTGCACATTTGACAAGAATGGTGTTGTGGTGACTAGTGAATCAAGCAAAGAACTAATATTCAAAGGTTTTCGGCATGGACATCTTTACTTGGTGGACTTCTCCAACAAGGATGCTAGCTTGACCACTTGTCTTTTCACCAAGACAAGTTTGGGATGGCTATGGCATCGGCGCATTGCTCACATTGGGATGAGCAAGCTCAAGAAGTTATTCAAGCTTGGGATGGTGACCGGCGTGAAGGATGTCACATTTGAGAAGAACAAGCTTTGTAGCGCGTGTCAAGCCGGGAAGCAAGTTGCCTCACACCATCCGATGAAGACAATGGTGTCAACCTCCAAGCCACTTGAACTACTTCACATGGACCTCTTTGGACCGTCCACATACCAAAGCCTTGGCGGTAATCTCTATTGTCTTGTTATTGTTGATGACTACTCTCGCTATGCTTGGACATTGTTTCTAGGTGACAAGGGTGAAACTCCGGAAATCTTCAAGACCTTCGCTAAACGAGCTCAAAGGGAATTTCAACTTCCCATCATCAAGGTCCGGAGTGACAACGACACCGAGTTCAAGAACTACAACATTGGGGAGTGGTGTGATCGTGAAGGCGTGAAGCACGAGTTTTCGGCCACATACACCCCTCAACAAAATGGTGTCGTTGAAAGGAAGAACAAGACTCTCATCACCCTTGCAAGAGCAATGCTTGATGACTATGGCACGTCGGAGAAGTTTTGGGCCGAAGCAATCAACACGGCGTGCCATGCCGCAAATAGGGTCTATCTTCATCGACTACTTCAAAAGACCCCATATGAGCTCCTCATTGGGAGAAAGCCCAATATCTCCTACTTCCGAGTCTTCGGGTGCAAGTGCTACATCTACCGCAAGAAAAGGCTCGGTAAGTTTGAAAGAAGGTGTGATGTTGGTATCTTTCTTGGTTATGCGTCAAACTCAAAAGCATATCGAGTATTCAACCAAACCTCCGGGTTAGTTGAAGAAAGTTGTGATGTTGAGTTTGATGAGACTAATGGCTCCCAAGAGGAGAGTTTTGGTCATGATGATATAGATGATGAGCCTCTACGAGAAGCTATGAAGAACATGACCATAGGAGACATCAAGCCCGAAGTTGAGGAGAGCCATGATCAAGGGGGAGCCTCAAGTTCCAACATCAATACCTCCATGGCGCCTCAAATTGATGAAGAAGAAGAGAAAGATGATCCATTGCCAATGCAAGATTCACATGCCACACAACACCAAGAAGAAGAAGAAGTCCAAGGTCAAGTCCAACCACAAGACGAGCGAGATGCCTCACCACCGCCAAGTGCCTCACAACCTATTATGAGGCATGGGCGCATCTCCAAGGCACATCCGATGGATCAAATCATCGGAAGTCCGTCACGGGGAGTAAGTACTCGTTCTCGCCATGTTGCTTCATTTTGTGAGCACTACTCTTTTGTTTCGTGTGTAGAACCCACAAATATTGAGGAAGCACTCCAAGATCCCAATTGGGTGATGGCTATGCAAGAAGAACTCAACAACTTCACCCGCAATGAAGTTTGGGTATTGGAGGAGCGACCTAAGGACAAGAACGTCATCGGAACGAAGTGGGTATACCGCAACAAGCAAGACGAGAATGGCGTGGTGGTCCGCAACAAGGCAAGGCTTGTGGCCAAGGTTTTTTCACAAGTTGAAGGACTAGATTTTGGAGAGACATTCGCCCCGGTCGCACGGTTAGAAGCTATTCGCATACTCCTTGCTTTTGCTTCGCGTCACAATATTATGCTTTATCAAATGGATGTTAAAAGTGCCTTCCTCAATGGTTATATTAATGAACTTGTTTTCGTTGAGCAACCTCCCGGGTTTGAAGATCCGAGGAATCCTAACCATGTGTATAGGTTACACAAGGCGCTCTACGGGCTCAAGCAAGCACCTAGGGCATGGTATGAACGTCTAAGGGATTTCCTAGTCATGCAAGGATTCAAGATCGGGAGGGTGGATACCACACTTTTCACCAAGGACATCAACGGGGATTTATTTCTTTGTCAAATTTACGTTGATGAAATTATTTTTGGCTCAACTAACAAATCTCTTAGCCTTGAGTTTGGCACCATGATGTCTAGGGAGTTCGAGATGTCAATGATTGGAGAACTCAATTTCTTCCTAGGATTTCAAATCAAGCAACTTCAAGAGGGGACTTTCATCTACCAAGAGAAGTACACCAAGGACCTCTTGAAGAAGTTTGAAATGGAAGATTGTAGCTCAAGAAGTACTTCAATGGCGACAAATTGTCATCTCGACGCGGACATGGACGGTAAACCTATTGATCAATCTCATTACCGTTCCACGATTGGTTCATTGTTATATCTTACCGCATCTAGGCCCGATATCATGTTTAGTGTGTGCTTGTGTGCTCGCTTTTAAGCGGCACCTAGAGAATCGCATCGTAAGGCGGTCTTTAGGATACTTAGGTATCTCAAGCATACCCCAAGTGTAGGTTTGTGGTACCCCAAGAACGCTAGTTTCCATCTCTTGGGTTACTCGGATTCGGACTTTGCCGGATGCCGTGTGGATCGCAAGAGTACCTCCGGTGGGTGCCACTTACTTGGGCGTTCCCTAGTATCTTGGTCGAGCAAAAAGCAAAACTCCGTGGCTTTGTCCACCGCGGAGGCAGAGTATATAGCGGCCGGTGCATGTTGTGCCCAAATTCTATATATGAAGCAAACCCTTTTGGACTTTGGAATTAAATTTGATTGTGTGCCTCTCCTTTGTGACAATGAAACTGCGGTTAAGATAGCTAGAAACCCCGTTCAACACTCCCGCACTAAGCACATTGATATTCGCCATCACTTCTTGCGGGACCATGAGGCTAAAGGAGACATCTCTTTGCAAGGTGTTAGGTCCGAAGAACAATTGGCGGATATCTTCACTAAACCACTTGATGAGAAAACTTTTTCTAGACTTAGAAGTGAATTAAATGTGCTAGATGCATCTAACGTCATGTAAGTTGCCATGTTCATGTAAGGTTGCATATCAAATAGGTCTTGTCTAACTCCCAAAGGATAGGGGCGAGCTAGAAATAGTTTTCCCTGAGGAAGCCTTTGGAAGGTTTAAACTTGGCAAGATAGATTTACATTATGCTTTGCATGATTCCTGCCATATAGACTTGCACTCATTTAATATCTTGCATTATTTTGCTTGGCATTGCATACGGTAGATTGTCACAAAGGGGAACCCACATCATGAGAAGGAGACTTGTTCAAAATGCAATATCTCAACTCATATGATGTGGATAGAGCAAAATTCTAAAGGTACATGCTTTAAAGAGATAGAAGTTTTCCATACTCTAGCTCACAAAGCATGGGCCTTACATTTTCGTGGTTTCCCTCCTAACCTTGTGTGTTCTCTTTGCTTAAGGGCTTAGCCAATATGTGGCACTATATTTGAAGCCTTCTATTAGAGGTTAGGAGTTGCCCAAAAAGTCCTAGGACCCATCCTTATCTTTGTGTGTTTAAGTCCAAGGACACATATGGGCAGTCTTAGGTTTTCTGTAGTCATCGGATTATCCGATGCTAGGGCCAGCAGATCATCGGATCAATTGGTGCTTCAGTTCAGTGCTCAGATCAAGTCAGATGTCACAAATCAACCGATGAGTTCATTTCAGAAGACATCGGAGCATCCGGTGTTCAGTTTTCTGGTGCCCTGCAGAAATCGACCGATGATCGACACCTCAACATCGGCTCATCCGGTGTTCAAAGAGAGTTTTTGGAACAACTCTCTGTTGAACTCGACCGATGCATCCTCCGATGATCATCGGTCCATCCGGTGTTTTGTGCGCGGCTAGGGTTTGCCCGTACGGTTTAAATAGCGGTTCGGCCCCCGCCGCCCACTTCTCTCGCCGCCGCCCGTCACCCTCGCCGCCGTCCTCGCGCCCTCCGGCCACCTCCGGTCGCCGCCGCCGCCTCCCAGGCGCCGCCGCCGCCTAGGCGCCGCCCGTGCCCGCGCCGCCACCTCTCCCGCGCGCGCCGCCGCCGTTCCACCGCGCCGCCGCAGCTCCCTCCTCCGCCGCGCCTCCCTCGCCGTCTCCCCTCCACCACCAGCCGCACCACCACTCGCCACCGGCTTCCACCACCGCGCATCACCCTCTCCGCTAGGGTTTTGCCGTGCTTCGCCGTTCGTCGCTAAGGTTTGCTCCGTGCCGCGCGACGTCCTTCGTTGTTTTTCGTCGTTCATCTTCATCGTCGCTAACCCTAGCTCTCAATTGCATCAAGATGGGTCGCGATCGCAAAGGAAAGGGCAAGGCTATTGAGGAGCCCGCCGCGAAGAAGCGCAAGATGTCCAAGGATGCTCGTCGTGCGGAGTTGGCCGCTCGCGCCGCCGAGGAGCGTGAGCGCGGCCATCGCGGTTCCTTACGGATCCGCGAGTCCCGGCAGAGGCAGGAGCAGCCTCCGGTCCAGCCGGTGCCTCCCGAGGGCTCCGACGAGGAGGAGACCGAGGTGCCGCCTCTCATCCGCCGGCGCACCCCGAGGACTCATGGGGGTGGACAGACTCCTACGGCGAGTCGGCGCCCCTCTGCGGCTGACCGCGCCGAGGACAGAGAGGCCCAAAGGGCCATCCACCTGATGGACACAACAGTTCGTGTTGCCGAGGATGTCAGACTCACCGACTACAGGAAGATGAAGGCAAGGCAACTGAAGAAGCTCAGATGGTTAGCGATGCCTGAGGAGTGGTTCCCGCGGCCTAGGGACGCTCGAGTTGACTCCCGCTTTTGGACCCTTACACAGGCGTCCCTGTACGAGACTTACAGGCGTCGGGGCCACAAGCTCTTCCAGCATAACAGCATCGACTGGGATCAGCTTGCAGTGGCAGCAGGACACGGGATCAGGTCACTCTTTGAGAGATACAGAGGACTTGTGGACTTGCTCTCGCACCAGAGGAGTGCCTACGTCGAGGAGTGGGTCAGGGTGTTCTACGCGACACTCTACGTCTCTGAGGGCCGTCGCTCGATTCACTTCATGTTCATGGGGCAGATCCACGACGTGTCTCGAGACTTGTTGGGCAGACTGCTTGGTGTGGAGCTCTCTACTACGTGCCTGCACCAGATAGTCTACGGAGATGCAGACCCGCCGAGGAGGCCACTGACTGGAGGAGTGGCACCGCCTTTCGAGGAGATCAGAGGTCTGTTCACTCAGCCGTTCACTCCTGACCAGCCGAGGGTGCCAGCGCTTCTCACCCCAGCAGCTCGGACAGTTCACCACGTCCTCAGGCGTACCCTACTACCGAGGTCTGGCTACTTGGAGGGCTTCACGAGCCTTCAGCAGACCATCCTGTTCTATGTGATGAACGGGATGGAGTTCGACATCGTGGATATTCTGATCTGCGAGATGGAGGACGTGATCACCGACGGAGTTGGGATGCTTCGACAGTTGGTCTTTGGTCACTGGATCTGTCACCTTCTCCACCAGTTGGTTCCAGAGGACACTCCAGGAGTTTCTCAGCTGACGGAGATGCACGTGACCCGGTTCAGCCACTACCGAGTCCCCACTCCGGGAGACCGCCGCCTTGGCCGTCCCGTCGAGCGTGAGGTTCGAGCCAGACTGTCAGAGGAGGACTGGGCAGAGCTGACTCAGGAGGACGCAGAGCTGGCACAGGCAGAGGCTCAGGGAGGAGACCTACAGCATATATGGTCGGACAGCGACACCAGCGACAGTGTCGAGGAGTACTTCCCTCCTGCTCCTCCTTCACCGAGGCAGCACGACGCAGAGGCAGGAGGCTCAGCAGCTCCACCACCTACACCTCCTCCAGTGTCAGAGGCTCAGGTGACTCAGCCGTCAGAGCTCACTGCTTTACTTCAGCGGATGGCTCAGCAGCAGGAGCAGCAGGCAGCTCAACAGGAGCAGCTTCAGAGGCAGCAGCAGGAGATGCAGCTGGAGATCGCCCGTCAGAGGCGAGAGGACATCGACAGGTACACCAAACTTGTCGACCAGATGACGAGATGCACTCTGGACCAGCAGCAGCAGACTCAGCAGATGTTGTTGGGCGTCCTGGGGTTGGTCACCAACCTCTACCAGCAGACGGGAGTCGCCCTTCCACCTCAGCACTCGGGACTCAGTCAGGCTCCAGGTGCACCCCCACTGGCACCAGCTCCAGCACCGTCCTCGTCGATCCCCAGCTTCAGTATACCACCTCTGCACGCCTCGACAGCGCCCGTTCACTCGACAGTACTGCCGCCGACGTCGTTCCAGTCCTCACCTCTTCCGGCAGTACCTTCTCCACCGGCACCAGCAGTCTCAGCAGATCCCCCAGCAGCTCCAGCTCCAGCTCCCCCCGCTCCAGCTCCAGCGCCAGCGACCTCCACCTCCAGCAGCTCCGGCGACAGCACCGTCGACGCCGACCGCTTCACCATCGCCAGGAGCGCGCCTGAGTCGTAGGCACTCGACTTCCCTTTTTGGTGTCTTGATGCCAAAGGGGGAGAAGAGTTAGAGTCAGGGGGAGGGTTAGCTCAGTTCTAGGGGGAGTTCTTGGTTTTAGGGGGAGTGTCTATCCTTTTGCTACTTATTGTTATCTATTTGAGATTGCCTGTTATTATTATTTGCTATTATTGTACTCCGGGTGCTACTTTGTGCTCTTGCGCTTTATTGTTTATTATTTGAGCCTTCGAGCCACTTGTGTTGCAATTTGTACTTGTTATATTTCTTTTTTGGGCATTGCGTTTTAATTCCATTAATTCTATGCTCTACTCGTTGTGTTGTCATCAATCACCAAAAAAGGGGAGACTGAAAGCATCTAGGCCCCCGTGAGGTATGGTTTCGGTGATTAATGACAACCGTTCGTTATTACTAATGAGTTTGTGGATGCGAGGTTTCACGTATATCACATCAAACGTTAATGAACTATCTATTCACACCATCTACTGCTCATTGGATACAAATGGAGACCCCTCAACGATCTATTCTAAGGGGTTATTCGATACTCATGAAGACTAAATGAAGAAATCATACAATGACTCTATTCTATCAAAATTGGCAACACAAGAAGCTTACACTTCATCAAAATATCATTTCAAACAAGTGTCAAAGAGGTCACTCAAGAAGATTCCAAAAGATCAACTCAAAACAACTCGAAGCAAACAAAGTTGCACTCACCGGATCATCCGATGTCTTGCAAAATGACTACATCGGTCGAGTTTGAGTTGGCAGAAGAAGAAGACCTCAGAGCCCAGTATACGCCGGATCATCCGATGTGAAGGAAGTGGCACATCGGTTGATTTCAACAGAAGGATGATTTCTGAGTTATTCTGAAGAAGTAAACACCGGATCATCCGATGATGAAGTAAGTGTACATCGGTCAATTTCAAAGAGACATTATTTCTGAACCAATTCTGAAGATCAACTCACCGGATCATCCGATGATGAAGTTGAAGTAACATCGGTCGATTAAACAGTCAGATCCAACGGTTATATCCAACGGTCACATCTGACACATGACATCAGCTAATTTGGAATTCGACCGATGCTCAAATAAAGGGGTGCATCGGAGGATCCGATGTTCACAGAAAAAGTCTGCCTACTTTTCCAACGGCTATCTCGTGTGGGCTGGCTATAAATACCCCTCCAACCGGCCATTTCATCAAGTCTTGATTACCAGAGCCTCACTACACATCCTCAAGCATTCAAGACCAAGAGCTACCACTTCCACACCTCAAAACCTCTTGTACTCCAACTATAGGCTAGATCTAGCTAGAGAGAAGCTTGTGTGCGTCCATTCTTGGTGATTGGAATCTCTAGGCTAGTGAGAGAGAGTGTCTTGGTGACTTCTCTCACCTTGTAAAAGTTGGAGGAAGAAGAGATCGCTCCGGAGCTTACCAAGGCGTTTGTGGAAGCCCGGAGGATCACCATTGTACAAGGCTTGAGCTCCACCTTGCCGGAGATGGTGAATGGAGAAAGATAGTGGATTCCCTTGTCTTGGTGACTTGGGAGTGGCTATACCCTTTGGTGGGTGCCACAACGTGGACGTAGGTAGATTTTTGTGATCTTACCAAACCACGGGAAAAATCGCCGTGTCTCCGAGTCTCCGCGGGAGTTTGCATCTCTCTCCTCACCCTCTTACTATTACACATTTACTATTCCGCACTTAATACTCTTGCTTGCGTAGTTAGTTCGCATAGGGAATTGGGCTTCAACCATTAAGTTTTAAAATGCTCTAAAATTTGAAAAAGCCCAATTCACCCCCCTCTTGGGCGTTTCGATCCTTACAGCCTCAAAAGTACCGTTTGGTGTATCAAACGCCACCCGGTGAAAGATGAAGGCCACCTGTACGATCAACTCCTCAGAGATTGATTGCTGGTCAAGTTCTACAACTTGCACCACCTCCACTGCCGCAGCATCAGACGGTGGTTTGTGCTCCATCGCTGCAGCCATATGTACCTAGCAGTCCACCGCAAGTCAACGAAGAACCGGAAAGACATCCGTGTTTTACTTGTGGGCGCATGGGTCATTATGCTAGGCAATGTTCGGAGGGAATTCAAGGATGCGGGTCATCATATTTACAACAATACGACCCGTACCTTAATCTGCAGATAGGAGGGCAGATAAGGGGCAACATTCACTATACTGTGATTGATGATGTTCCGGAAGGAGAAGCCGCTTTAGCAGGGATCTTTTCTCTGAATCAGCTACCGGTTTTGACTCTCTTTGATTCCGGTGCCACACACAACTTCATTAGCCAATCTTTCGTGGCTCAACATCAGCTCTAAACAGTTTATACAAAGAGGCAATCCCTCATATCTTCGCCCGGGGGCAGCAGTACCGCAAGCGAGGTTGTCTCCTGAGCACCTCTTTGTTTGGGGGGTAAAATATACCCTACGACCCTCATTAGTCTTGAAGGTCTGAAGATCGACATCATTTTGGGGATGTCGTGGTTGAATTACCACAGAGCGGTTCTTAACATCAGCTCCAGGACCGTTGAGCTCAACTCCCCACAGCACGGTCTTCATATATTAATTCTGGGCGCCAAACGGCAGCAGATTGCTACAGTGAACCACACGGAAGCTGTTGAGATAGAGGACATTCCGGTGGTACGTGAGTATCCGGACGTGTTTCTCGAAGATTTACCGGGTATGCCGCCCGAACGAGACGTTGAGTTCAAGATTGAACTTATACCGGGAACAACACCGATATCACGAAGGCCGTACAAGATGGCACCCAATGAACTGGCAGAATTGAAGACACAGCTGAATGACCTAATGAGCAAGGGCTTTATACGACCAAGTTCGTCACCTTGGGGTTGTTCAGCATTGTTTGTCAAGAAGAAGGACGACACACTACGGATTTGTGTTGATTATCGTCCTTTGAATGCCGTTACCATCAAGAACAAGTATCCACTACCTCGCATTGATATGCTCTTCGATCAATTAGTGGGTGCGAAGGTATTTTTGAAGATGGATCTTCAATCCGGGTATCATCAGATTAAAATCCGGGCAGAAGATATTCCGAAGACGGCATTCTCAACGAGATACGGGCTGTATGAGTATCTCGTTATGTCTTTTGGTTTGACCAACGCCCCGGCACACTTTATGTACCTGATGAATTCAGTGTTCATGCCGGAGTTGGATAAATTCGTCGTGGTCTTCATCGACGATATCTTGGTGTACTCCAAGTCAGAGGAAGAACATGTTGAACATCTGCATATTGTGCTACAAAGATTGCGAGATCATCAGCTCTATGCAAAATTCAGCAAGTGTGAATTCTGGATTAATCAAGTACCTTTTCTCGGACACATCATTTCAGCGGAGGGCATCGCTGTAGATCCGAGTAAGATTATCCAAGTACAGAAATGGGAGTCACCAAAGTCAGTACATGAAATCCAAAGCTTCCTCGGTTTAGCGGGTTACTATCGGAGGTTTATTCTGAGTTTCTCCAAGATTGCTAAACCGATGACGGAATTATTAAAGAGGAACACCAGATTTATTTGGGGTGCTGCGTGTGAACAAGCTTTCAAGACTTTAATGAAGCATCTCACAACAGCCCCAGTTCTTGCTCAGCCGGATACGACAAAGCCATTCGACGTTTATTGCGATGCATCTGGCATCGGTCTTGGTTGCGTGCTGATGCAAGAAAGACGAGTGGTCGCTTATGGATCTCGTCAACTCAGAACTCACGAGCAGCATTATCCAACTCATGATCTTGAGTTAGCTGCCGTGGTCCTTGCTTTGAAGATGTGTAGGCATTACTTGCTCGGAAATCTTGTACACCTCTACACCGACCACAAGAGCTTGATGTACATCTTCACTCAGAAAGAATTGAACATGAGGCAACGAAGATGGCTAGAGCTCATTAAAGACTATGAACTAGAGATTCATTATCATCCAGGAAAGGCGAATATGGCCGCCGATGCGCTCAGTCGTAAGGCGCATATTCATCACCTGACTATTGCCGAAATGGATGATGAAGAACCAAGCCTCCGTGTCATCCCGTATGGAGCTCTCTATAATCTCGCTTTCATTCCTACCATCCGAGAGGAGATCATTGAAGCTCAATGGAAAGACAAGGGTATGTCTCACATACGGCGCAGGATAGACAACGTAGAAATGAAGTGCTTCCGGAAGGATGATGAGGGTACTTTGTGGTTTAACGACCGGATTGTAGTACCCCGGGATATGGGACTACGGAAGGAAATTTTGGATGAAGCTCATTTGTCCAAGTTTTCCATTCATCCAGGCAGTAATAAAATGTACCAAGACCTCCGGAAGAAGTTTTGGTGGACACGTATGAAACGTGAAGTTGCAAAGTACGTTTCAGAGTGTGATACGTGTCGAAGAGTCAAGGCCGACCATATGAAGAAGTCAGGCCTGTTGCATCCATTGCAAGTACCAGCATGGAAGTGGCAAGACTTGAGTATGGACTTCATCATCGGGTTGCCGATGACCTCCCACAACCATGATTCAATTTGGGTAATCGTGGACCGGTTAACCAAATCAGCACATTTCATCCCTGTGCATACTAGGTACAACGCAAAGCAGTATGCGGAGCTGTACATAGCACGGATCTTGTGCTTACATGGAGTTCCCCGCACCATTGTGTCAGATAGAGGATCGCTGTTCGTAGCCCGTTTCTGGGAACAGCTACACGCCTCCTTGGGGACAAAGTTGATTAGAAGCTCTGCATATCACCCTCAAAATGATGGGCAAACTGAGAGGGTGAATCAAATACTGGAAGATATGCTAAGGGCATGTGCCATCCACCACGGTAAGAGCTGGGATGATCACTTACCGCTGGCGGAGTTCTCGTACAACAACGGATATCAGACGAGCATCAAGATGGCACCATATGAAGCTCTATACGGCCGGAAGTGCCGTACACCATTGAATTGGTGCGAATCCGGTGAATGAGTAACGTTCGGGGTTGATCTTGTCAATGAAGCCGAAGAGAGAGTTCGGATAATACAAGAGAACCTCAAGGCTGCCTAATCTCGTCAAAAGAGCTACGCGGACCAGAGACGTCGACCGCTGCATTTCGAAGTCGGAGAGCACGTGTATCTTCGTGTGTCTCCGATGAAGGGGATTCATCGGTTCGGTGTCAAGGGGAAACTTGCTCCCCGATTCATCGGTCCGTTTACTATCACGGAGAAGTGCGGAACTGTAACCTACCTGCTGGAACTACCGGCAAGCCTTGCCGGTATTCATGACATATTTCACGTGTCCCAGCTGAGGAAGTGTCTCAAGTTTACCGCTGCCATCCGCACCGAAGACATCGACGAGTTGAAGCCGGATCTCACCTACGTCGAGCAACCTATTCAGATTATCGATGAAAAGACCCGGACCACCAGGAACCGGACTTTGAAATTTTACAAAGTCCTGTGGAGTAATCATACCCCGGAAGAGGCGATGTGGGAAACCGAAGATTACATCCACAAGAACTATACGGAGCTTTTATCATAAACCTTGTAATTACCTCCCACCTCGTTCTTTTTTTGAATCTCGGGACGAGATTCCTTTCAATGGGGGAGGAATGTAAAGGTCCCAAAAATTATGAATACAAAGAAACACTTATTTGCAAAAGTTGGTTTCATATGTATGAAATTTGGGACTTGTTAAAACTTTTCCACATGTGATAACACACATGAGGGCTTTTCTTCACACAAGTCAAATGTTTATTGGAGAACTTGGAACCTTAGAGGGGTCTAAAACAAGGATGGGAAGTTCCCATATGTGTGAGAAAACAAAAATCAGATTTGGAACAATGTGTTCAAAATAAAAATTCAAATGAGAGCAACAATGGAATTCAAAACTGTTGTGCTGAAAATCTCATTTGTAGCAGCCAAATTAAAAATCAGATTTCATATTTGAATTCCTTGGGTCCAAATTAGGGGGTGTGCAAAGTTTCATGATTTATGGAAATGAATTGCAAACCATTTTCCAAAATGGACTTTAAATGACAAAGAATTCAGCCACTCATTTGAATTTGGATGAAACTTGCCCAATTATCCAAATGCATACCAGATTTGAATTCCCACAATTGAATTCACCCAATATTCAAACTTGAGAGATATTTGGAGGGGGATAAGGAGGGACTGATCAGGGGGTCCCACATGTCATTGAGTGAACTGAAAATTGCAAAATATCTCACAGTGTTGGGTCTCTGTTTGCTTTCCTCAGTCGGCACCCGACACCGACGGGCGCAGCACCGGGCGACACCGCGTTCAGCCAACGCCTCCACCTCCTGCTGGATTTCATCACGCTGGAGAGCCGCCCGACCGTCTTATGCCTTCTCCCGTGCCTCCTTTTGCCTCAACACCAAAGCCTCCACGCTGTTCTTCCCTTCCTCACGCGAGAGACCAACCGAGAACAGCCGCTGAACTCTCGGTCGATCGCCCACCGCCTAGCTCGCGTGCGTGTAAAAGTCCCAAAAATGTGTATGAATAAAAACTAAAGTTTGAATTCATATGTGTGGCAAAGACATGAAAAATGGGACTTGCTAAAACTTTTCTTCATGCAAGGTAATACATGGATGAACATCCAACATGAGGTTCACCTTTTTATTTAAAAGTGTTGAACCAATAAGGAGTTAAATACCTCTTTGCATGTAAGTTTAAAAATCAGATTTGAAATTCAAAGTTCACAAATGTAGTGACCAAAAACTTTGAATAAACATGCAGCCCTATAGTTGGAATTATAGGGAAAAGTTTGCTCACAAACTTTTCAATTGTAGGGTGGGCTCAAAAGAGAGCTAAAAAGAAGATATTGCAAATTCTAAACCAAATTCAGATTTAGTCTTGCAAATTCAAACTGAATTTGAGGAATTCAAATTCTAGCCCACCTTTTTAAACATAGAATTCTGGGGATTAAAGAGATCAGCTTGAACAGATATTTGGGAGGTACATGTGGAGTGGGACCCACATGTCATAGAGCTAAAGGAGGAGACTTACTCACTAAGTTTTGCTGTCGGTGGGAAATTTTCCCGAGCAGTTCGCGAGCGCCACAGAGGAGCTTGCCGCGCCAGCTCCTGCTGCCGGTCTCCACGCGTTGGCGCCCCAGGCTCGGTTCTCACCGCTTCAGCAACGTGATCTCTCCCTCCTCGGACCAAGCTGACAGCAGTTGCTTCCTCTCCTCGCGAGCGCATGCACTGAACCGAGCTCCTCCCCTCCGCTCTCGGTCCGATCGAAGAAACGGCGAAGGAATCGTGTCTTCCCTCCCCCGAGCTGCTAAACACTCCCATGAGCTCAACCTCCACCTCCCTGACCCACGAGCAAGTGAGCAGCGGCCTCCAGTGCCCAAGAACAACCGCCTCCGCGGCGACCTAGCTCAAAAGCGTGATCGGGCGCTCGTGGACAGCCCTCCACAGCGGGTTTCACGACCGAGCGATCACACCTACGGATGCGCACGGGTGCGATGCTGCTCTCAGCCCAAGCTCAGGCCGTGCCGCAAGCTATCGGCGGTGAATTTTGAGGTTTTGCTCCGGTGACCTCATTCCGAGCTTCCGGTATGATTCTTTCAAATTCTTGCCCTCTGATCCTCCTTAAGTCATCAAATTTGGCACATAGACGCTGGATTAGCCGGCGGTGATTTCTCCTTTAGGATCCAGCGCATGAAAACGCCTCAGCACGACAGAATTCGAGCTCGACTAGAGGTGTTCATGGCGGACCCATTCGGTCGCACGGCGACAACCTATTTACAGCCACTCCCGAGCCATTTTGAGGTCGTGCCGATCTTCCTAGAGCTACGCTGGTGCTGTAGGGCGCGTCGGCGCAGGTTTTGGCGGGCTGGAAACCCTAGGCAACGCTATCGAACCTCCACAGTGGCTGCCGCACGTCGCCGGCCAGTTTCCGGCCGCCGGCAGCCCAGGCAGACCCCACAGACGTGTTCCTCGGTGCCACAAACTCCCTGGCGGCGAGTTTCAGCTCAGGCGGTGGCCGGAAACGGCGAGCCGGCGAGCTCCGGCGTCGGGCCGGCGAGGGGCAGCGCGGGCGCGAGAGAGGAAGCCGGAGGAAGAAGAAGACGCGTGGGCCCCGCCTGTCAGCAGCTCAAATTTTAAACCCGGGATCGGGTGTGGCCGGGATCCCGTGTGTTGGCGCGCAGACACGCTGTGGCCCATTGTGGTTTCGTTTCTATTGGCTGGAATTCAAAACTGTGGGTCCAGCCGGATTTTCAATAGGAAAATAATTCCAGGGTTAGCTCAATCTTTGGATATTCATATCTCCCTGTAGAAAACTCCAATTTGAGTGATTCCAATTGGGTTGAATTTATCTCTCTGAGATCTATCCAAATATGAACTCAGCTTTGTATGAAAGTCAATATTATATTCTGGAAAATGCTTTGAAGGTTTTCCGAAAAAGAATTATTGAGGGAGTTTGGGTTATCCAAAAATACCCAAATTTTGCCAGAATATTCTTTAGCATATTGTTGACCTTCTAGAAAATGTTCAGATCATTTGAAGATAATTTGAGTAGGAATTTCCTAAAAACAATCTGCTGTGTTCATAAGAGTCCAGAAACATTTTCAGAAAATGTTTCCCACTTCTAAAATCTATTCTGGGCAATCCATAGCTCCAAAAATCATAGGAAAATTTAGGCAAGTTCTCTGAGACATACTTGGAATTGTAGTTCACTTAGTTGGGCATGAAAATGCACATTACTACAGAATTAATTCTTTTGAGTACAAATTCTTAAAGAATTGTTCTGGGGGAACTACTTACGTAAAAGGGCTGAATTTTGGACCTGATGACTCTCATGTGATGAAGAACTCACATGTAAATTATCAGCCCAAGATGAGTCCTTGAACTCCCTATTCTTATTCTCCACTCTTATGTATAAGGGAAAAATACAAAAGAGATGTTGTGAGAATTATGGGGGACACAATATGACTCCACATTAGCTGCAATTTGGCAAGCTAAATCCTTAGGTAGTATAGAACCTGCTGCAAAAGTTTTGAGGCCATTGGAGTTCTTGTTCTTCAGTTGCACTCAAATCTTTTCAGCTTGTCTATTATGATCATTAGGGAAAATGATTAGTGTATAGCTAAGGCCTTAAGGTCAATTTAGTTTATTTCTGTTCTTTGCACAACAGAGGCAAACCAAGACATGCTTGGCTTTTCCACACAACCTCTGTACTAAGAAATTAATTCCATAACTTCTTTCCATTACATTCTATAATATATGTGCATATGCATCTCAATAGGAACCACAACGAAGGGGACTCAAAGGAGTGATTCATCGAAGTGGATCAAGCTCCGGAGAGTCAAGGGTGGATCTGCAAGGACACTAACTGGTTATATACGACTACCCTGCAAAACAGGCAAGCTCCGGTTTGCATTTAACAACTGTTAAGTTTTTATTTTGTATTCACTTTCGGTTAAGAATTGAACTGTGCATTAGGTCTAGTGTTTGATACCCCTCCTGCATAACCAAATGACCCGTGGAGTATTGGGTAGGTGTCTTTCACCGTGTAGAACTGCCATGCTTAAGTACGGTTCGGTAGAAGTCGAGTGGTGAGATGCTACTCGCAGCTTTAGGAACAACAGGGGCATACGGGATTGGTTCGTAATTGAATTAGCAAGTTAAAGTTGAGACCGGAAGGTTGTAGGAGCAGCAGGACATAGGGGCCTGGGTGCTGTAGACCTGTCCGTGTCGGTCAAGGACCGATCCGTATGCGGCCCTGTTGAACAAGTTTGAGTTGTGTACCGGACTAATGCTGGCTATATGGGACCCAGTAAACCGATGTACCTCGGGAAGCTGTCGTTGGGACTTTTCGGGTCGCCTCAGGCGGACGGCCGGTGTGCAGTATGTGGGGAATATTCTCATGACATCTTACGTCAAAAGGTGCACCATGAGAGTAGCTACTGTACGGGGTGACTTGATCGATTCAGCGGGGGTGAAACGGGGGAAAGACTGCCACGTACGACGTCAGTGATGGTTGTTGTAGGCAACGTCGAGTACGTGCGTACGTGTCATGTAGTCCGGGTGTTATTGATTCGAATCACCGTCGCTCGCGGAATGGACTGAGCATACTTGTTCTCACAGTCGTGACGTAGTAAGAACTTGCATGAGAAAGGAACTAATCAATTTGAGGTGAAGTATTATCCCACCTTGGTATTGGATCTTGATGAATAGGCTAGTGCAAACTCGATTCTTTTATGCCATGAGCAATTTACATCGGGGGAAAGCGTTTCTTGTTTGATTGTGGACTCCCGATGTGGCGTGCCCAAGGTTACTTAAAATGCTGCAATTAATACCTGAAAGTAAGGATTCACTTTTAGGCGAGTTTAATTATGCTTATGCCATCCTATGTTAGGTTCATAACCTCACTTAGAGTTTCATGTTTAGGGTGACGGCTAAGTCTTGCTGAGCGTTATGCTAACGGATGCTATCCGAGTTGTTTTGCAGGTAATTGACTCGATGCTTATGAGAAGGGGTGCCGATGAGACTCGGGAACCTCCGAGTGCTTACTCAAAGAGCATCCTCGCCGCTGCAGATTGTCTTCGTGTTGCTAGTAAGAAACGTCCGCGGGCTGGACCGTTTCTTTGTTGCTAGATTAGATATGAGACGTGAGAGTGATAGTCTTCCGCTGTAGTTTACGCTGATATAACTATTTGTAAAACATTCTTGTACGCTTCCGCTAAACTATTTATGTAATATGGTGTGTTTCTGCAACCCGTGTTTTGTTGGGTGCCGCATAACACGGCACCACCTGACGAGGTCCCGTGGGGCCGTCTCAGCGTGGTATCAGAGCTGCGTTGGGAACAGAGCACGGATTGAGCATCATATTATGTCAAAAACTTAGGATACGGTGAGATAACGGTACTAGGCCCACATAAGGACTACTATTAGCATATTATGAAGGTGGCAACCTAACTTATGTGTTATGTCGGAAAATCGTGCATCTCGGGACGTCTATGTCTTGGGGGGTGCACGTATGCGCTTTCCACCAGTGCGCACAAGCTGAAGGGTGGAGCCTCACGGGTGGCAGGTAACCCGACTCGCTTTAGTATCCTCTACGACTCTTCATGTCGTTTGGGGTATTCGAGCAACGCCATTCCCTGACGTGCGTGGTGCAATTTGGGAGACCCCGTCACGTGGTCAGTAACGTGAACACGTAGCTCAAGGCGTGTTTGGCTTGAGAACACCGGGGCGAGTGATGACGGCCGGGTGTACAAACTGTTATGGATACCGGGTTCGGTGTGCAGCCGAACCTGATGATTGAGTGTGGCTTATGTAGGTGCTAACCATGAAAACCTTAGTGCGTGTAGAACACGTTTGCGAGTGACCGTTTTAGTGCCACCTAATGATACGTGTATGCCGGTGTAATCCGGTTAGGTTTTTCTTTGGTGAGGCAACGTAGTACCGTCATATGTCTTACGGTGCATCGTCACCGTACTACACTGGATAGTATTCTTATCTATGAAGAAATCATTCATGACTAACTTCCAAACTAAAAATGGATGTGATAAAGCACATATTAGTTACTGAGCTCTTCATTTGAACTAAGTTTCAAAGAAAAGACTTGTTAGGCTTCTTTTGATCTCAAAGACAGAGTGCTCTGTTCAGACAGAAATTTTTCTGGTCTTTAACAGAGAGTAACTCTGATTAGCTTGAACCAATGGAGGTGTTTGATACAGTTCTGGAAAGGTTACTAAGTGCTCTACAACTTTTCTGTAGAACTCCAGAGCCAAATCCGACACCAACTTGGTCGAATGTCCAGATGAATGCAAACTGTTCGGAAAACAGAGCAGCTGCAAACTTCTCCGAATGTTGCTGTAAATTAGCCGTCACAATCTGTAGAGAAATTTCTAAGGGTCATATGATACACCGTTGGAAAGCTTATGAAACTTGCAACGATTTTGTAGTTCATAGTTTGTTCAGAATTGTACCCCATTTGTATGTAAAACTGTGATGAAAACAGCCACATACAAAGGAGGTGCTGGCAAAATTTAGCCAGAAAATTATGTCAACTTTGAACAATCCTAACTTTTGTTCCAGAGATGATCCAGAGGCATGTGGGTACTCGATGGAAAGATACTGAAGTTAACTTTAACATGGTGTTCGACTTGAGTTCTGAAAATGCTGGTAACTGGATCCAAATCTGGGTTAAGTACAGAAAGGTCGGTTCTGTACAGCAAATGGGGATGGTTTTCTGTTAGCTTTAGAAAGATGTGTAAACATGAAATTTTGTTATGCTTTCATAAAGTTTTAGAATGTTCATGTTTTACATACTTTCACATACTGCTGAGATCATGTTTTGACTCCCCTCAAAAATTATGCTTTTGCAGTATGGTGCGTACTCAGTCTCCGAGTAGCGCTGAATGTTCTCGCCAAGACGGTGATGACTCGACTCCACCACGGGCACCACCATCAACGGTATGGGCGGATGTCATGGCTCAGATGGTCGAGTCAAGTCAAGAGAACACCAGACTACTCCAAGCCTTGGTACAACAAGGTTTACTCCAACGTGCACAACAGAACGTTCCACCTCGGAACGCCTATTTGGACTTCTTGGCGACACAACCGCCAATTTCCACGGAAGCCAATGAACCAGTGGAAGCTGATCAGTGGCTTCGAGTTATGGAGTCCAAGTTCGGGGTGTTTGAGTGCGACGAATATCAGAAGACATTATTTGCAGCTCAACAGCTCCATGGAGCCGCCGGAAATTGGTGGTTCGCTTATCTTGCCACCGTTCTGGAAGGTCATCAAGTGGAATGGACGGAATTTCGTGAAGCATTCCGGGCTCGTCACATTCCTATGGGTTTTATTAAGGCCCAACAGCAAGAATTCAGAAACTTGAAGCAGGGGGACATGAGTGTCCTCGATTATGTCCGAAGATTCAACATTCTGGCACAATATGCTCCTGCTTATGCGACGAGCGAAGCTGCAATGTGTGACTACTTTTTCTATGGCTTGAGTGCCATATTAAAGGAGAAGTTAGCTTTGTTCAATCAAGACAGTTACACCGAGTTGATCAGTGCTGCTCTGCTGCAAGAACAAGCGACACTTGAGTGTCAAGCAGAAAAGAGGGACCGGGAGGATGTGCTAGAAGACACACCAGTTGTTCTTCGCAAATACCGTGTGGTGTATCACACACCATCCGATGAAAGATGGCAAGCGCCAGTGAGATCAACTCCGTACAGATTTCCTGCTCAAGAATCATGTCTTGAAGCAACACCCTTGCCGCAGCAACAAATGACACCTGTGACATCATTGCTGCCGCCAAGTACATCAACTTCTCAACCACAAGTCAATGAAGGACCGGGGAAACCTCCGTGTTCTTATTGCCACCGTTCAGGGCATTTTAGGCAATAATGCCGGGAGAAGTTGGTGAACACCAGACAGCCATCATCGTCAGGTGGTATGCCGCCACCTGCTCAAGTCAATGTAACAGCATTGCAATCCGGGAGTGTGCAACATCTGGCTATGGAGGATGTCCCGGAGGGAGCACCGGTGTTAGCGGGCATGTTCACTCTCAAAGACGTGCCCGTGCTCATACTTTTTGATTCCGGTGCAACCCATAATTTTATCAGCAAAACATGCGTGGATCAGCACCAATTATCCACCAATACTCCCACGACGAGTTTACTTATACGTTCACCGGGAGGAAATATCTCTGCCAATCAGATTGTGTCCCGAGCAGCTTTGTGTTTGGGCAGAAAGATATACCCAACATCGCTGATTATGTTGGATAGGCAGAAGATAGACATTATATTGGGGATGTCTTGGCTAAATCGTCACGGTGCCGTTCTCAATATCGGTAACCGGACTGTCCAGATTGACTCGCCGATTCACGGACAGCACACGCTGTTTTTAGACAGCGAAGATCCAGATATGGTAGAGGCCTACCACACGGAAGCGCTGAAGCTTGAAGATATTCCGGTGGTACGTGATTATCCT
Source organism: Neostapfia colusana (assembly GCA_030760725.1). Lineage (NCBI taxonomy): Eukaryota > Viridiplantae > Streptophyta > Magnoliopsida > Poales > Poaceae > Neostapfia > Neostapfia colusana. The sequence continues at coordinate 12,461,928 of JASWHV010000020.1, forward strand.
GACGTATTTCCCGATGACTTACCGGGCATGCCGCCCGAACGGGACGTCGAGTTCAAAATTGAACTGGCGCCGGGAACGACTCCTATTTCACGAAGGCCTTACAAGATGGCACCTAACAAGCTAGCAGAGTTGAAAGAGCAACTGAATGAACTTATGAGCAAGGGTTTCATACGACCAAGTTCTTCATCTTGGGGTTGCTCAGCGCTGTTCGTTAAGAAGAAGGACGAAACACTATGGCTATGTGTTGATTACCGTCCTCTCAATGCTGTCACAATAAAGAACAAGTATCCTTTGCCCCGCATTGACATCCTGTTTGATCAACTTGTGGGTGCAAAGTTATTTTCGAAGATGGATCTTTGGTCGGGCTATCATCAAATCAAGATCCGACTGGAGGACATACCGAAGACAACTTTCTCGACGAGATACGGACTCTACGAGTACCTCGTCATGTCATTTGGGCTAACCAACGCTCCGGCACACTTTATGTATTTGATGAATTCTGTATTCATGCCGGAGCTAGACAAGTTCGTCGTGGTATTCATCGACGACATTTTGGTTTACTCCAAATCTGAAGAATAGCACGCTGAACATTTGCGCATTGTGCTACAACGGTTGCGGGAGCACCAATTATACGCCAAGTTCAGCAAGTGCAAATTTTGGATTGATCAAGTGCCTTTCCTAGGCCATATCATTTCAGCAGAGGGCATTGTCGTGGATCCCAGCAAAATTGAACAAGTGCTGAAGTGGGAATCTCCCTAATCTGTTCACGAGGTCCGAAGTTTCCTAGGTTTAGTGGGTTATTATCGGAGGTTTATTCCGAACTTCTCAAAGATCGCTAAACCAATGACGGAGCTGCTGAAGAAGAGCACTAAATACATGTGGAATGCAGCATGTGAAGCCGCATTCAAAACTTTGGTGAGACATCTCACAACGGCTCCAGTTCTTGCTCAGCCGGACACGACGAAGCCATTCGATGTATACTGTGATGCATCCGGCATCGGTCTCGGCTGCGTTCTGATGCAAGAAGGGCGTGTAGTCGCCTATGGGTCTCGTCAATTGCGAAACCACGAGCAGCATTATCCAACTCACGATCTTGAGCTTGCTGCAGTGGTGTTGGCATTGAAGATGTGGAGGCATTACCTACTTGGTAATCTTATTCACCTCTACACCGACCATAAAAGCTTGAAGTATATCTTCACGCAGAAGGAGCTGAATATGAGACAACGGAGATGGTTGGAGCTCATCAAAGATTATGAAATTGAGATCCACTATCATCCAGGAAAAGCAAACGTGGTTGCCGACGCGCTTAGTCGGAAAGCCCACGTTCACAACTTAGTGGCTGCTGAGTTGGAAGATGATGAACCAAGCCTCCGTGTCATCCCGTATGGCGCGCTTTATAATCTCGCGCTCATTCCAACAATCCGTGAAGAGATTGTTGAGGCTCAAAAAAGAGACAGAGGTATGTCTCACATACGGAGAAGACTGGGCAACGGAGAGGTGAAATGCTTCCGGAAGGATGAGAACAGTACAATATGGTTTAACGACCGTATAGTGGTTCCGCGCAATATGAAACTCCGGAAGAAGATCTCGGATGAAGCCCACCTGTCTAAGTTTTCCATTCATCCCGGAAGTAACAAGATGTACCAAGATTTGAAACAGAAATTTTGGTGGACGAGGATGAAGAGGGAGATCGCTAAATACGTATCCGAGTGTGATACGTGTAGACGGGTCAAGGCTGATCATATGCGGAAAGCCGGACCGCTACAACCTTTGAAGATACTGGCATGGAAGTGGGAGGATGTGAGTATGGATTTCACCGTCGGATTACCGCTCACATCCAGGAAGCATGACTCGATATGGGTGATCGTCGACCAGTTGACAAAGTCGGCTCATTTCATACCAGTGAACACTCATTATCGAGCAAGGCAATATGCGGAGTTATTCATCTCCAGAATTATTTGCTCACATGGTGTCCCGAAGACCATCATTTCAGATCGAGGTGCGCTGTTTGTTGCTCGTTTTTGGGAGCAGCTGCATGCCTTATTGGGCACCAAGCTGATTAGGAGCTCCGCATATCACCCTCAAATCGATGGACAAACCGAGAGGGTGAATCAAGTACTTGAGGATATGTTGAGAGTGTGTTCCATCCACCACGGTAGGAATTGGGATGATCACCTACCGTTGGCGGAGTTTTCATATAACAACGGTTATCAAGCGAGTATTAAAATGGCACCGTATGAAGCTCTCTACGGCCGGAGGTGTCGCACACCGCTGAATTGGTGTGAGTCCGGCGAAAGAGTTCTGTTTGGGATTGATCTTGTCAACGAAGCCGAAGACCGCGTTCGGTTGATACAAGAAAACTTGAAGGCTGCACAATCCCGACAAAAGAGCTACGCTGATCAACGGCGTAGGCCATTGCATTTTGACGTCAGAGAGCATGTGTACCTTCGGGTATCTCCGATGAAGGAGATTCACCGGTTCGGTGTAAGGGGGAAACTCGCTCCCCATTTTATTGGTCCTTTTGCTATCACGGACAAGTGCGGACCCGTAGCCTACCGGCTGGAGTTACCGGCAAGTCTAGCGGGTGTTCATGATGTATTTCATGTTTCACAGCTGCGGAAGTGCCTCAAATTCACCGCTGCTGTTCGCACCGAGGAAATCGACGAATTGAAACTGGACCTGACCTACACCGAGCGACCGGTTCAGATTTTGGATGAAAAGACCCGGGTAACCCGGAACCGGACGATCAAATTTTTCAAGGTGTTGTGGAGTAATCACACCGCGGAGGAGGCAACGTGGGAAAGTGAAGATTACCTCCGCACCAACTATCCGGAATTTTTAGCGTTGTACAGTTTGTAATTACCTCTCCCGTCGTGTTCCTCTTTTGTAATCTCGGGACGAGATTCTTTTAAGGGGGGAGGAATGTAAAAGTCCCAAAAATGTGTATGAATAAAAACTAAAGTTTGAATTCATATGTGTGGCAAAGACATGAAAAATGGGACTTGCTAAAACTTTTCTTCATGTAAGGCAATACATGGATGAACATCCAACATGAGGTTCACCTTTTTATTTAAAAGTGTTGAACCAATAAGGAGTTAAATACCTCTTTGCATGTAAGTTTAAAAATCAGATTTGAAATTCAAAGTTCACACATGTAGTGACCAAAAACTTTGAATAAACATGCAGCCCTATAGTTGGAATTATAGGGAAAAGTTTGCTCACAAACTTTTCAATTGTAGGGTGGGCTCAAAAGAGAGCTAAAAAGAAGATATTGCAAATTCTAAACCAAATTCAGATTTAGTCTTGCAAATTCAAACTGAATTTGAGGAATTCAAATTCTAGCCCACCTTTTTAAACATAGAATTCTGGGGATTAAAGAGATCAGCTTGAACAGATATTTGGGAGGTACATGTGGAGTGGGACCCACATGTCATAGAGCTAAAGGAGGAGACTTACTAAGTTTTGCTGTCGGTGGGAAATTTTCCCGAGCAGTTCGCGAGCGCCACAGAGGAGCTTGCCGCGCCAGCTCCTGCTGCCGGTCTCCACGCGTTGGCGCCCCAGGGTCGGTTCTCACCGCTTCAGCAACGTGATCTCTCCCTCCTCGGACCAAGCCGACAGCAGTTGCTTCCTCTCCTCGCGAGCGCATGCACTGAAACGAGCTCCTCCCCTCCGCTCTCGGTCCGATCGAAGAAACGGCGAAGGAATCGTGTCTTCCCTCCCCCGAGCTGCTAAACACTCCCATGAGCTCAACCTCCACCTCCCTGACCCACGAGCAAGTGAGCTGCGGCCTCCAGTGCCCAAGAACAACCGCCTCCGCGGCGACCTAGCTCAAAAGCGTGATCGGGCGCTCGTGGACAGCCCTCCACAGCGGGTTTCACGACCGAGCGATCACACCTACGGATGCGCACGGATGCGATGCTGCTCTCAGCCCAAGCTCAGGCCGTGCCGCAAGCTATCGGCGGTGAATTTTGAGGTTTTGCTCCGGCGACCTCATTCCGAGCTTCTGGTATGATTCTTTCAAATTCTTGCCCTCTGATCAAAGTCATCAAATTTGGCACATAGACGCTGGATTAGCCGGCGGTCATTTCTCCTTTAGGATCCAGCGCATGAAAACGCCTCAGCATGACAGAATTCGAGCTCGACTAGAGGTGTTCATGGCGGACCCATTCGGTCGCACGGCGACAACCTATTTACAGCCACTCCCGAGCCATTTTGAGGTCGTGCCGATCTTCCTAGAGCTGCGCTGGTGCTGTAGGGCGCGTCGGCGCAGGTTTTGGCGGGCTGGAAACCCTAGGCAACGCTATCGAACCTCCACAGTGGCTGCCGCACGTCGCCGGCCAGTTTCCGGCCGCCGGCAGCCCAGGCAGACCCCACAGACGTGTTCCTCGGTGCCACAAACTCCCTGGCGGCGAGTTTCAGCTCAGGCGGTGGCCGGAAACGGCGAGCCGGCGAGCTCCGGCGTCGGGCCGGCGAGGGGCAGCGCGGGCGCGAGAGAGGAAGCCGGAGGAAGAAGAAGACACGTGGGCCCCGCCTGTCAGCAGCTCAAATTTTAAACCCGGGATCGGGTGTGGCCGGGATCCCGTGTGTTGGCGCGCAGACACGCTGTGGCCCGGTGTGGCTTCGTTTCTATTCGCTGAAATTCAAAACTGTGGGTCCAGCCGGATTTTCAATAGGAAAATAATTCCAGCGTTAGCTCAATCTTTGGAAATTCATATCTCCCTGTAGAAAACTCCAATTTGAGTGATTCCAATTGGGTTGAATTCATCTCTCTGAGTTCTATCCAAATATGAACTCAGCTTTGTGTGAAAGTCAATATTATATTCTGGAAAATTCTTTGAAGTTTTTCTGGAAAAGAATTAATGAGGGAGTTTGGGTTATCCAAAAATACCCAAATTTTGCCAGAATATTCTTTAGCATATTGTTGACCTTCTAGCAAATGTTAAGCTCATTTGAAGATCATTTGAGTAGGAATTTACTAAAAACAATCTGCTGTGTTCATAAGAGTCCAGAAACATTTTCAGAAAATGTTTCCCACTTCTAAAATCTATTCTGGGCAATCCATAGCTCCAAAAATCATAGGAAAATTTAGGCAAGCTCTCTGAGACATAATTGGAATTTTAGTTCACTTAGTTGGGCATGAAAATGCACATTACTACAGAATTAATTCTTTTGAGTACAAATTCTTAAAGAATTGTTCTGGGGGAACTACTTAAGTAAAAGGGCTGAATTTTGGACCTGATGACTCTCATGTGATCAGGAACTCACATGTAAATTATCAGCCCAAGATGAGTCCTCGAACTCCCTGTTCTTATTCTCCATACTTATGTATAAGGGAAAAATACAAAAGAGATGTTGTGAGAATTATGGGGGACACAATATGACTCCACATTAGCTGCAATTTGGCAAGCTAAATCCTTAGGTAGTATAGAACCTGCTGTAAAAGTTTTGAGGGCATTTGAGTTCTTGTTCTTCAGTTGCACTCAAATCTTTTCAGCTTGTCTATTATGATCATTAGGGAAAATGATTAGTGTATAGCTAAGGCCTTAAGGTCAATTTAGTTTATTTCTGTTCTTTGCACAACAGAGGCAAACCAAGACATGCTTGGCCTTTCCACACAACCTCTGTACTAAGAAATTAATTCCATAACTTCTTTCCATTACATTCTATAATATATGTGCATATGCATCTCAATAGGAACCACAACGAAGGGGACTCAAAGGAGTGATTCATCGAAGTGGATCAAGCTCCGGAGAGTCAAGGGTGGGTCTGCAAGGACACTAACTGGTTATATACGACTACCCTGCAAAACAGGCAAGCTCCGGTTTGCATTTAACAACTGTTAAGTTTTTATTTTGTATTCACTTTCGGTTAAGAATTGAACTGTGCATTAGGTCTAGTGTTTGATACCCCTCCTGCATAACCAAATGACCCATGGAGTATTGGGTAGGTGTCTTTCACCGTGTAGAACTGCCATGCTTAAGTACGGTTCGGTAGAAGTCGAGTGGTGAGATGCTACTCGCAGCTTTAGGAACAACAGGGGCATACGGGATTGGTTCGTAATTGAATTAGCAAGTTAAAGTTGAGACCGAAAGGTTGTAGGAGCAGCAGGACATAGGGGCCTGGGTGCTGTAGACCTGTCCGTGTCGGTCAAGGACCGATCCGTATGCGGCCCTGTTGAACAAGTTTGAGTTGTGTACCGGACTCATGCTGGCTATATGGGACCTAGAAACCGATGTACCTCGGGAAGCTGTCGTTGGGACTTTTCGGGTCGCCTCAGGCGGACGGCCGGTGTGCAGTATGTTGGGAATATTCTCATGACATCTCACGTCGGAAGGTGCACCATGAGAGTAGCTACTGTACGGGGTGACTTGATCGATTCAGCGGGGGTGAACGGGGGGGGGGGAAGGCTGCCACGTACGACGTCAGTGATGGTTGTTGTAGGCAACGTCGAGTACGGGCGTACGTGTCGTGTAGTCCGGGTGTTATTGATTCGAATCACCGTCGCTCACGGAATGGACCGAGCATACTTGTTCTCACAGTCGTAACGTAGTAAGAACTTGCATGAGAAAGGAACTAATCAATTTGAGGTGAAGTATTATCCCACCTTGGTATTGGATCTTGATGAATAGGCTAGTGCAAACTCGATTCTTTTATGTCATGAGCAATTTACATCGGGGAAAAGCGTTTCTTGTTTGATTGTGGACTCCCGATGTGGCGTGCCCAAGGTTACTTAAATGCTGCAATTAATACCTGAAAGTAAGGATTCACTTTTAGGCTAGTTTAATTATGCTTATTCCATCCTATGTTAGGTTCATAACCTCAATTAGAGTTTTATGTTTAGGGTGACGGTTAAGTCTTGCTGAGCGTCATGCTCACAGATGCTATCCGAGTTGTTTTGCAGGTAATTGACTCAATGCTTATGAGAAGGGGTGCCGATGAGACTCGGGAACCTCCGAGTGCTTACTCAAAGAGCATCCTCGCCGCTGCAGATTGTCTTCGTGTTGCTAGTAAGAAACGTCCGCGGGCGGGACCGTTTCTTTGTTGCTAGATTAGATATGAGACGTGAGAGTGATAGTCTTCCGCTGTAGTTTACTCTGATATAACTATTTGTAAAACATTCTTGTACGCTTCCGCTAAACTATTTATGTAATATGGTGTGTTTCTGCAACCCGTGTGCTGTTGGGTGCCGCATAACACGGCACCACCCGACGAGGTCCCATTGGGCCGTCTCAGTGCGAGCCCCGGCTGATCAGCAAAATCACACCGCAGAACCTCCCACGACCTCCTCGTGCCCTCACCGAGGGAGTTCTTGCTCTCCACACCGAGGTACCCCAGTTTCGGCGGCAGCCGTTACACAACCGAGAGAAGGTGCTCCCGTGGACAGCCTCCTCCAGAGTTTGTCACGACCAAGCGAGGCCACTTTTGGGCGCGCAAGAGCTCTGTGCAGCTTCCTCCCGAAGCACAAAGCCTGTCTTCGCCGCTGGTCGACGAATTTCAGAAATCTTCTCCGGCCGGTGAAAACTGACCCGCGGGTATGAATCCGTGAAATCATCGAGTTATATTGGTTTTGAGCATTTCAAATTGCACACACGGGACGTAGACTTTCTTAGCAACAACTTTCCTTTTGGAACCTAGCTAGAAACCTGCTCTGCACGGCGTGATTTCGATCTTTCTAACGGTGGTTGTGGTAGAGACCGTTGGGTGCACGGTGAACCCTAAGTTAGAGCCCTCTCCGAGCCATTTCTTTTCCACGTCGATGATCCCTAGCGTCCGCCGGTGCTCTAGAGCTTGAAAACCGAAGCCTAAAAGGCTTAGGGCGTCGGGGCGACGTCGCCAGACTGCGTCCGAACCGTTGCACCGTCGCGGGCTAGTTTGGGGGCCCTGCCAGCTCGAGCAAACCCCACCAGTGTGTTCCTCACGTTGAATTAGGAGCTGGCGGCAAGTTTCAGCGTCAGGGGTGGCCGGACGACCGATTCCGGAGCTTCTCCGGCGAGCCCGGCGACGGAATCGCGCGGGAGCGAGAGGTGGAAGACGACCTCCCCAGGCCCGCGTGCCAGTGACTCGGGATAGAAGAGCTAGATCCTCTGTGGCGCCGGATCGGATGTGACAGCACGGGAAACAACCCTGTGACCCCGTGCGGCACGCTCCCGGTGACTGACACGTGCCCCTGGTCCCACAGTCAGGTTTAAACTTTTTCCCGGATTTATTCAAATTCCAGATTTTTCCCCAAACTTTAGAAGAGCATAACTTTTGCTAGGAACCTCAACACTTAGTGATTCAAATTGGGTTAGATTCAGATTGACAAACTCTATACAAATATGCAACCCAATTTGTATGAAAGTCTTTATTTAATTCTGGAAAAATTCTTTAAAGCTTTTCAGCATAAGAATTTTAGAGGGAGTTTGGTTTATCCAAAAATCCTCAACTTTTGCCAGAATATTCTTTAGGGTGTTATTAGACTCCTGTAAAAGTTTCAGCTCATTTGGAGTTGAATTGATCAGGGTAATTCAGATTGTAAGTTCCTGTATTCAAATGAATACAGAAACATTTTCAGAGAATTTCCAAAACTTGTAAATTCAGTTCTGCGAAATTCTTAGCTCCAAAAATCCTAGGAAAATTAATGTAGACTCTATGAACTATAATTGAAATCGTGGTTCACTGAGTTTGACATGAACATGGGTGTTACCTCAGAATTAATTCATCTTTGACTAAACTCTTAGAGAATTATTCTGAATAAACCACTCCATGAAAAGTGCTAAATTTTGGTCCAGAGAACTTTCTTGTGACAAAGAACTCACATGAAAATTCTCAGCTCCATTAGAGCTCTGGATCACCACTGTCATGTGTGATATCTTAAGGTGATCAACACTTAAGTGGGAAAAGCACTTAACATTTGATCTTAGTGTTTAAGCCCAACCCAAACCACTAGCATCAGGGTCATTTTAAATTCTTAAACAAAGTTTCAGTTTTAAAATTGTCATTAGATCTTATGAGCAAAAGCTTTTCAATTAAATACATATGCATGATCATATCGTGTAGCATATACGTGAAGAAGGTGAGAAGGACTTGAAGTGAAGATCAAGGAAGGAGGAAAACAAGTGATCAAGCTCCAAGTGATCGTCACTAACTGATTGTAACCTTAGTCACCTGCAAAACAGGCAAGCCCCAGTTTGCATTTGAACCGTTTTATAAAGCATTTTCATTTGTAGAGATCATAGCTTTGCATCGTTGATTGCATTACGTCTAGATGATATTGAACACCCCACTTGCATGACCAGAAACACCTAAGAAAGAAAGGGTAGAATAGCAACTCCTCGAGGGAATTTGGTTATGCTAATGTTAGTAGGAAAGGTCCGGTAGAAGACGAGTAGTTGGAATCTACTCGCGAGTTTAGGGCTGGTGTACTTGGAACGGGTCTAATTTAGAGAAGATGAGGAAAGTTCACACATAAGAAATGGAGACTGGGCAGGGAGGTTTAGATGCAGCAGGTTGCAGGCTGTGCGTGCATAGCCCTGCCTGTGTCGGTTAAGGCCCGTCCGTGCTTGGCCCTGTTGGACAAGTTTGAGTTGTGTACCGGGCGCATACTGGCTATATGGGACCCAGGAAACCGATGTACCTTGGGAGATCCATAGTGAAACTTTTCCAACTGCCTTAGGCTTTCGGCGTCAGGGTAGCAGGAGGTACCTCGCTCAAGAACATACCACAGCGGGTATGTACCTTGAGGGAGCTTGCGCACTCGGGGCAGTTGGACTGCGTCCAATGTGGAAGATCTTGGGAAAGGTGGCCGCGTACAACGTCAGTCGAGGTTGCTGCCGGCAACTCGGAGTACGGGTGTACGTGTCGTGTAGTCCGGGCGTGTACTGATTCGAATCACCGTCGCTCGCAGTCATATGAGCATACTTGCCCACTGCGTCTTGACGTAGTAAGAACTGAACTGGTTATTCTTTTGAACTTGATAAGGATGTGCTATAACTTGTATTGCAACCATGATTGAATTAGAGATAGGCTCATTAAAGTTTACTTTCACTTTGTGCAAGGAGCATCGCAACAAAGTGTTTGTTGTTTGATTGTGGAGTTGCGATGCTTTTCGGCTCAAGGTCCGTACAATGAGGCTTAAAAATCTGAAAGTTAAGGATCAACTTTAGGCGAGTCCTTTATGCAAATCTAGCCGAACCATTTGAAACCGTCGTGCATGTAGAGTTTCTTGTTTAGGAGAGACGGGTCAGACTTGCTGAGCCAATGTGCTCACGCTTGCTATATAAGTGGTTTTTCAGGTTAACATCGATGCTAAAAAGAAGGTTGTCCGGTGGGACTCGGAGACTTCCGAGTCGTTTAACACAGGGAGAACCCAGCCGCTGCTGTTGTCTTCGTGTTGCTAGCGAGAGGAGTCCGCGGGCTGGATTTCATCTCGAGTGCTTTTAGTTATTCGACGTGAGTTGATATAGACTTCCGCTGTAGTTACTTGATGTAAAGTATTTACAAAGAAAAACTTGTAAGCTTCCGCTATTTTTTTATGTAATACATTGTTCCTTGTATGTGTGCTGTTGGTTGCCGCACAACACGGCATCACCCAATGCGATTCCCGGGCGAATGACCTGTCTCGGTTGACGGGTCCGTCTCATTTGCATTAAATATAATGGTAACAAGGAACTAAAATAACCAAGGTTCAATCTTTAGGACCCTGGTTGGGTAGAAAAATTCAACAAGTGGATTAGTTTAGCTCAAAGGGATTGAAAAACAGAGTGCTCTGTTTTGGGCAGCAAGTTTGCTGAATTTTAACAGAGCATAAATCACTGATTATTTAGCCAATGGAGGTGTGGGATATAGTTCTGGAAAGGAGTTTAAGTGCTCTACAACTTTTTGTAGACTTCCAGAGCAGAATCACAACTTAGACTGGTTGAAATCCCAGAGGAATGTAAACTGTCCAGAACCAGGACAGATTCAAAAACTCTCTGGACTGTTCTTTTTTTCAAGCATAACTTCCTGTAGAAAAATCAAAAATTTTCACATGATACATTTTTGGAAAGGGTAGAATATGTGCCACATCTTTGTAATTCAAAGTTTCTGCAATTTCAGCACGGAATTCAGTGGAAATTAGAGTTGAAAACAGCAACTTCCAAAGGAGGTGCTGTTGAAACTCTTCCAGAAAGTCTGTTGACTTTGAATTATCATAACTTTTTAACCAGAGCTGATCTGAGGGCAAATAAAGCTACTTAAGTTAACTTTAACTTTTGTATTCAACTTGAGTTATGAAATCTGGCGGACCAGAATCCGCTCTTCCAGGATCGCAGAGGGTGGTGCCGCACGATGCGACGCCCGACAGCACACATCATAAGGATACATTGCATTACATGGAAAACAAAATGAAACTGTACAAAGTAGTACAATATTCAGTTACAAACTAGGGTTCATATTACACAGCGGAAGTTTAATTTGTACAACTCACGCCCGTCGACCTAGCAAAAGTCGGTTGCCCAGCCCTAGGGCAACCCACACTAGCTGCACTCCTCAGCTCAGCACGGCGTGTATGGCTCCCACTCGGCTGTGGTCCCCGACGGAGGGTAACCCTCGCCGGTGGACTCGTAACCCGAGTCCGTGGGTGGCTCCTCACCTGAAAAGCACTTAAGCAGTAACCGTGAGCATGATGACTCAACAAGACTTGACCGACTCACCTAGGCATGAAACTCTACATGTAGGGTACAATGAACATGGGATGGTAAAATTTTAGCAAACGGACACGCCTATAGTTTATCCTTAGTTCATCTTTTAGCCACAAGTTAACAGTTCATGAATCTGAAATTTAGTAAGCAGTATTTGGTGGCACACATGTAACAATACAATTACATCATACAGCAGAATTGAATCATAACATTCCATAAATTATCTACGTTACGATGCAGTGAACAAGCGGTACTCGTCACCGCGAGGGACGGCGAATCGACTCGATATACACCTGCAGGGAGACCCAAAGAGCACGTCACGTACGCCCACCCGTGGAGCTGCACAGCATGCTCACTCGATGTCGTACGGGACAACCTTTCACCCAACAGCCCAAACGTCGAACCGGTCGCACCGAAACGAGCAGGAGGTTCCCTACACGGAGCATCTCTCTATGCCCGTTAGAAGATTTCCACCTTGCTGCCCTCAGCCTACACCTATAAATCGGTGCGTTATGCCTCGACGCCCGGAGGTTTAGGTTACATCGGTTTATCGGGGCCCATATATCCGATATGCCTCCGGTACGTTCAATACTTGTTCAGCAGGGCCGCACACGGATCGGTCCTCAATCGACACGGACAGGGCTGCGCACACAAGACTTCCTCTTGCTGCGCCCTAGCCCCTGCCTAGTCTCATTTGCATTACTAAAGTGATCTCACATCACTCGGACCAATCCCGTGTGTCCCAAGCCTAACTCGCGAGTAGATTCCAACTACTCGACTTGTACCGAAGTTCTATGGATTATTTGTAAAAGTCCCAAAAATGTGTATGAATAAAAACCAAGGTTTGAGTTCATATGTGTGGCAAAGACATTAAAAATGGGACTTACTAAAACTTTTCTTCATGCAAAGTAATACATGGATGACCATCCAAAATGAGGCTCACATTTGTATTTAAAAGTGTTGAACCAATAAGGAGTTAAATACCTCTTTGCATGTAAGTTTAAAAATCAGACTCAAATTCAAAGTTCACACATGTGGTGACCAAAAACTTTGAATAAACATGCAGCCATATAAGTTGGAATTATAGGGAAAAGTTTGATCACAAACTTTTCATTTGTAGGGTAGGCTCAAAAGAGAGTTAAAGAGAAAAATTTTCAAACTTCAACCAAATTCAATTTGGCAAGCAAATTCAAACTGAATTGGAAGGATTCAAATTCTAACCCACATTTTAAAACTCAGAATTGTGGGAATTAAGCGGATCAGCTTGAGAAGATATTTGGGGAATAAATGTGGAGTGGGACCCACATGTCATAGAGATGAAGAGGCTGCCTTACTCACTAAGTCTTACTGTCGGTGGGAAATCTTCCCGAGCAGCTCACGGGAGCTCCTGCTGCCGGCCTCCCTGCGCTGGTGCCCCGGGGTCGGTCCTGACCACGTGTTCAACATGATCACGTGCTCTCAGACCGAACAAAGGATCATTTGCTTCCTCTCCTCGCGAGCGCACGCACTGAACCGAGCTCCTCACCTCCGCCCTTGGTCCGATCGGAAGAACGGCAAAACCACCACGCTCTTCCCTCCCCCGAGCTGCTAAAACTTTCCCCGAGATCAGCCTCCACCTCCCCGACACGAAACCAAGCGATCTTCGGCCCCCTCGCCTGAGAACAACCGCCGCCGCGGCGACCGAGTTCAAGAAAGAGATCGGGCGCACGTGGGCAGCTCGCCACCGCGGTTTTCACGGCCAAGCGAGGGCGGCAACAGGAGCGCACGGCCACCGCGCTGCTCTCACCCGAAGCTCAGGCCGTGTCATGAGCTATTGACGGCGAATTTCGAGGTTTTGCTCCGGCGACCTCATTCCGAGCTTCCGGTATGAATTCAGCAAATTCCCGCTCTCTAATCCTCCCTAGGTCATCAAACTTTGCACGTAGGAGCTGGACTAGCCGGCGGTCATATCCTCTTTAGCATCCGTGGCATGAAACTAACTAGGAGCCACGAATTTTGAGCTCTACCGAGCGTGATCGCGGCGGACCCAATCAGCCGCACGGTGACGACCGGCTTGCGGCTGTTCCAGAGCCATTTGGGGGGCCATGCCGAGCCTTGCGATCATCCACTGATGCTGTAGAGCTCATTGGTTGAGTGTTTGGCGGGCTAGAACCCACGGCCGACAGCGCCGAAGGGCAACCGAGGCCGCCAAACGTCGCGAGCTATCTTCCGGTCGCCGGCAGCCCTAGAACGCCCCACCATCGTGTTCCTTGACGTCAATAACCCCCTGGCGGCGAGTCCGGGTTCGGATGGTGGCCGGAAACGGCTGGCTGGCGAGCACCGGCGAGCTCCGACGTCGGGCCGGCGAGCTGGGTGGCGGGCACGCGAAGGGGAGGCGGAGGAAGAAGATGAAGCATGGGCCCCGGCTGTCAGCAGCTCAGAATTCAAATCCGGGATCGGGTGTGGCCGGGATCCCGTGTGCTGGCGCGAAAAAACCTGTGGCCCCGGTGTGGCTTCGATTCTAGTGGCTGGGATTCAAAACAGTGGGTCCAGCTGAATTCTCAGTTGGAAAACAATTCCAGTGAGGGCCCAAACTTTGGAAATTCATAGCTCCAGGTAGAAACCTCCAATTTGAGTGATTCCACTTGGGTTGGATTCATCTCTCTGAGTTCTATCCAAATATGAACTCAGATTTGTATGAAAGTTAATATTATATTCTGTAAAATTCTTGGAAGGTTTTCTGAAAAAGAATTATTGAGGGGGTTTGGGTTATCCAAAAATCCCCAAATTTTGCCCGAATATTCTTTAGCATATTGTTGACCTTCTAGCAAATGTTCAGCTCATTTGGAGATCATTTGAGTAGGAATTTGCCAAAGGAAAACTACTGTGCTCAAAGGAGTCCAGAAACATTTTCAGAAAATGTGCAACAACAAACAACAACAACCAAGCCTTTATCCCAAGCCTGTTGGGGTCGGCTAGACATGAAACCCAATATCAATGAAGTAAAAGAGAGGAAGAGTTATAAGAACAAGGAAAAAAAGAAAAAAAGTTAAAAAAAGAAAAAAAAGAAACAAAGAAAAAAAAAGAAGAAGAGAAAAGAAAAAAGAAAAAAAAAAGAAAAGAGAAAAGAGAAAAGAAAAAAGAAAAAAAAACAAGACTATGATTCTGGCACATGGATTGCTACTTTCCATGCGGTCCTATCATGAGCTAAGTCTCTGGATACATTCCAATCTCTCAAATCTCGTTTTACCGCCTCCTCCCAGGTCAACCTTGGTCGTCCTCTACCCCTCCTAATATTTTCTCTACCTCTTAAAATCCCACTGTTAACCGGTGCTTCTGGAGGTCTCCGTTGGATATGTCCAAACCACCTAAGTCGATGTTGGACTAAATTCTCTTCAATCGGCGCCACCCCTACCTTATCTCGAATCGCCTCATTCCTTATTCGGTCTTTTCTCGTGTGCCCGCACATCCACCGTAGCATGCGCATCTCTGCGACACTCATTTGTTGGACATGTTGCCGTTTAGTTGGCCAACATTCCGCCCCATAGAGCATCGCGGGTCTGATCACCGTCCTATAGAACTTCCCTTTTAGCTTTTGTGGGACTTTCCTATCACATAGGATTCCAGAGGCTTGTCGCCATTTCATCCACCCTACCTTGATCCTGTGGCAAACATCCTCATCAATATCGCCATTGCTTTGTAACATTGATCCTAAGTATCGGAAAGAGTCCCTTCTAGGTACTATTTGTCCTTGTAGACTAACATTTCCCTCTTCACGACCAACACTTTCAGAAAATGTGCCCACTTCAAAAATCTATTCTGAGCAATCCATAGCTCCAAAAATCATAGGAAAATTTAGGCAAGCTCTCTGAGACATACTAGGAATTGTGGTTAACTCAATTGGGCATGAAAATGCACATTACTTCAAGAATCAATTCTTTTGAATACAAATGCTTAAAGAATTGTTCTGGGAGAACCACTCAAGTAAAAGGGCTGAATTTTGGACCAGATTACTTTCATGTGATCGAGAACTCACATGTAAATTATCAGCCCAAGATGAGTCCTTAAACTTCCTGTTCTTATTCTCTATACTTATGTATATGTGGGGATACATAAGAGACATTATGAGAATTATGAAGAACACAATTTAACTCCACATTAGCTGCAATTTGGCAAGCTGAATCTTTAGGTAATATAGACCCCGCTGTAAAAGTTTTGAGGCCATTGGAGTTCTTGTTCTTCAGTTGCACTCAAATCTTTTCAGCTTATCTATTATGTTTGTTAGGGAAAGTGATTAGGGTATAGCTAAAACACTAAGATCAAGTTAGTCAGTTCTGTTTCTTTGCACAACAGAGGCAAACCCAGCCATTCTTGGCCTTTCCACACAACCTCTGTTCTCAAGAATTCCATTCTATAACTTCTTTCCATTACATTCCATAAAACATGTGCATATGCATTTCAATAGGAACCACAATGAAGAGGATTCAAAGGAGTGATTCATTGAAGTGGATCAAGCTCCGGGGAATCAAGGGTGAATCAACAAGGACACTAATTGTTTATATACGACTACCCTGCAAAACAGGCAACCTCCGGTTTGCATTTAACAGCTATTAAGTTTTTATTTTGTATTCACTTTCGGTTAAGATTTGAACTGTGCATTAGGTCTAGTGTTTGATACTCCTCTTGCATAGCCAAATGACCCATGGAGTATTGGATAGATGTCTTTTCACCGGGTATAACTGCCATGCTTAAGTACGGTTCGGTAGAAGTCGAGTGGTGAGATGCTACTCGCAGATTTAGGAACAACAGGGGCATACGTGATTGGTTCATGAATGAATTAGCAAGTTAAAGTTGAGACCGGAAGGTTGTAGGGGCAGCAGGACATAGGGGCCTGGGTTCTATAGACCTGTCCGTGTCGGTCAAGGACCGATCCGTACGCGGCCCTGTTGAACAAGTTTGAGTTGTGTACAGGACTCATGCTGGCTATATGGGACCCAGTAAACCGATGTACCTCGGGAAGCTGTCGTTGGGACTTTTCGGGTCGCCTCAGGCGGACGGCCGGTGTGCAGTATGTGGGGCATATTCTCACGACATCTCATGTCGGTAGGTGCACCATGAGAGTAGCTACTGTACGGGGCGACTTGATCGATTCAGCGGGGATGAAATGGGGGGAAGGCTGCCACGTACGACGTCAGTGATGGTTGTTGTAGGCAACGTCGAGTACGAGCGTATGTGTCGTGTAGTCCGGGTGTTATTGATTCGAATCACCACCGTCGCTCGCGGAATGGACCGAGCATACTTGTTCTCACAGTCGTGATGTAGTAAGAACTTGCATGGGAAAGGAACTAATCATTTTGATGTGATGTATTATACTCGCTTTGTATTGGATCTTGATGAATAGGCTAGTACAAACTCGATTCTTTTATGCCATGAGCAATTTACATCGGGGGAAAGTGTTTCTTGTTTGATTGTGGACTCCCGATGTGGCATGCCCAGGGTTACTTAAAATGCTGCAATTAATACCTGAAAGTAAGGATTTACTTTTCGGCGAGTTTAATTATGCTTATGCCATCCTATGTTAGGTTCATAACAGCACTTAGAGTTTCATGTTTAGGGTGATGGTTAAGTCTTGCTGAGCGTTATACTCACGGATGCTATCCGAGTTGTTTTGCAGGTAATTGACTCGATGCTTATGAGAAGGGATGCCGATGAGACTCGGGAACCTCCGAGTGCTCACCCAAAGAGCATCCTCGCCGCTGCAGATTGTTTTCGTGTTGCTAGTAAGAGACAGTCCGCGGGCTGGACTGTTTCTTTGTTGCTAAGATAGAGGTGAATTGTGAGAGAGATAGTCTTCCACTGTAGCTTACTCTGATATACTTATTTGTAAAACAATCTTGTACGCTTCCGCAAACTATTTATGTAATATTATGTGTGTTCATCGACCCGTGTGTTGTTGGGTGCCGCATAACACGGCACCACCCAACGAGGTCCTGTCCCTCACAGCGTGGCATCAGGGCTGTTTACACGTGGTATCAGAGCTATGATAAATGGTGTCAGAACCCTGTCATAGTTGATACCAGAGCAGGGCTATCTCAGCTGGTATCAGAGCTGCGTTGGGAACAAAGCACGGATTGAGCATCATATTATGTCAAAAACCTAGGATATGGTGAGATAACGGTACTAGGCCCACATAAGGACTATTATTAGCATATTATGAAGGTGGCAAGCTAACTTATTTGTTATGTCAGAAAATCGTGCATCTCGGGACGGTTTATGTCTTGGGGGGTGCATGTATGCGCTGTCCACCAGTGCGCACAAGCTGAAGGGTGGAGCCTCACGGGTGGCAGGCAACCCGACTCGCTTTAGTATCCTCTACGACTCTTCATGTCGTTTGGGGTATTCGAGCAACGTCTGTCCTAGGCGTGCGTGGTGCAATTTGGGAGACCCAGTCACGTGGTCAGTAACGTGAACACGTAGCTCAAGGCGTGTTTGGCTCGGGAACACCTGGGTGAGTGATGACGGCCGGGTGTACGAACTGTATGGATACCGGGTTCGGTGTGCAGCCGAACCTGATGATTGAGTGTGACTTATGTAGGTACTAACCACGAAAACCTTAGTGCGTGTAGAACCCGTTTGCGAGTGACCGTTTTAGTGCCACCTAAGGATACGTATATGCCAGTGTAATCCGGTTAGGTTTTTCTTTGGTGAGGCAACGTAGTACGGTCATATGTCTTACGGTGCATCGCTACCGTACTACACTGTATAGTATTCTTATCTATGAAGAAATCATTCATGACTAACTGCCAAACTAAAAATGGATGTGATAAAGCACATATTAGTTACTGAGCTCTTCATTTGAACTAAGTTTCAAAGAAGAGACTTGTTAGGCTTCTTTAGATCTCAAAGACAGAGTGCTCTGTTCAGACAGAAAATTTTCTGGGCTTTAACAGAGCGTAACTCTGGCTATCTTGACCCAATGGAGGTGTTTGATACAGCTCTGGAAAGGATATTAAGTGCTCTACAACTTATCTGTAGAACTCCAGAGCCAAATCCGACACCAACTTGGTTGAATGTCCAGATGAATGCAAACTGTTCAGAAAACAGAGCAGCTACAAACTTCTCTGGATGTTGCTGTAAATTAGCCGTCACAGTCTGCAGAAATATTTCTAAGGGTCATATGATACACCGTTGGAAAGTTTATGAAACTTGCAACAATTTTGTAGTTCATAGTTTGTTCAGAATTGTACCCCATTTGTATGTAAAACTGTGATGAAAACAGCCACATACAAAGGAGGTGCTGGCAAAATTTATCCAGAAAATTCTGTCAACTTTGAACGATCATAAAGTTTTAGCATGTTTATGCTTTACATACCTTTACATACTGCTGAGATCAAGTTTTGACTCCCCTCAAAATTATGCTTTTGCAGTATGGTGCGTACTCAGTCTCCGAGTAGGGCTGAAGGTTCTCGCCGAGACGATGATGACTCGACTCCACCCCGGACACCGCCATCAACGGTATGGGCGGATATCATGCCTCAGATGGTCGAGTCAAGTCAAGAGAACACAAGACTACTCCAAGCCTTGGTACAACAGGGCTTACTCCAGTGTGCACAACAGGACGTTCCACCTCAGAACGCCTACTTGGATTTCTTGGCGACACAACCGCCAATTTTCACGGAAGCCAATGAACCAGCGGAAGCTGATCAGTGGCTTCGAGTTATGGAGTCCAAGTTTGGAGTGTTTGAGTGCGACGAATATCAGAAGACATTATTTGCAGCTCAACAGCTCCATGGGGCCGCCGGAAATTGGTGGTTCGCTTATCTTGCTACCGTTCCGGAAGGCCATCAAGTGGAATGGACGGAATTTCGTGAAGCATTCCGTGCTCGTCACATTCCTATGGGTTTTATTAAGGCCCAACAGCAAGAATTCAGAAACTTGAAGCAGGGGGACATGAGTGTCCTCGATTATGTCAGACGATTTAACCTTCTGGCACAATATGCTCCTGCTTATGCGACGAGCGAAGCTGCGAGGTGTGATTACTTTTTCTATGGCTTGAGTGCCATACTAAAAGAGAAGTTAGCTTTGTTCAATCAAGGCAGTTACACCGAGTTGATCAGTGCTGCTCTGCTGCAAGAACAAGCGACACTTGAGTGTCAAGCAGAGAAGAGGGACCGGGAGGATGTGCAAGAAGACACACCAGTCGTTCCTCATAAATACCGTGTGGTGTATCACACACCATCCGATGAAATATGGCAAGCACCAGTGAGATCAACTCCGTAAAGATGTCCTGCTCAAGAATCATGTCTTGAAGCAACACCTTTGCCTCAGCAACGAATGACACCTGTTGCTTCATTGCTGCAGCCAAGTGCATCAACTTCTGAACCACAAGTCAACGAAGAACCGAGGAAACCTCCGTGTTC
Organism: Neostapfia colusana; assembly: GCA_030760725.1. Taxonomy (NCBI): domain Eukaryota; kingdom Viridiplantae; phylum Streptophyta; class Magnoliopsida; order Poales; family Poaceae; genus Neostapfia; species Neostapfia colusana. The sequence continues at coordinate 12,481,987 of JASWHV010000020.1, forward strand.
CTATTGCCACCGTTCTGGGCACTTTAGGCAAGAGTGCCGGGAGAAGTTGTTGAACACCAGACAGCCATCATCATCAGGTGGTATGCCGCCACCTGCTCAAGTCAACATAACAGCATTGCAATCCGGGAGTGTGCAGCATCTTGCTATTGAGGATGTCCTGGAGGGAGCACCAGTGTTAGCGGGCATGTTTACTCTCAAAGACGTGCCCGTGCTTGTACTTTTTGATTCCGGTGCCACCCACAATTTTATCAGCAAGTCATGTTTGGATCAGCACCAATTATCCACCAATACTCCCACAACGAGTTTCCTTATATGTTCACCGGGAGGAAATATCTCTGCCAATCAGATTGTGTCCCGAGCAGCTTTGTGTTTGGGCGGAAAAATATACCCAACATCACTGATTATGTTGGATAGGCAGAAGATAGACATTATATTGGGGATGTCTTGGTTAAATCGTCACGGTGCCGTTCTCAATATCGGTAACCGGACTGTCCAGATTGACTCGCCGATTCACGGACAGCACACGCTGTTTCTAGACAGCGAAGACCCAGATATGGTAGAGGCCTACCACACGGAAGCGCTGAAGCTTGAAGATATTCCGTTGGTACGTGATTATCCCGACGTATTTCCCGATGATTTACCAGGCATGCCGCCCAAACGGAACGTCGAGTTCAAGATTGAACTGGCGCCGGGAACGACGCCTATCTCACGAAGGCCTTACAAGATGGCACCTAACGAGCTAGCGGAGTTGAAAGAGCAACTGAATGAACTTATGAGCAAGGGTTTCATATGACCAAGTTCTTCACCTTGGGGTTGCTCAGCGCTGTTCGTTAAGAAGAAGGACGAAACACTACGGCTATGTGTTGATTATCGTCCTCTAAAGGCTGTCATGATAAAGAACAAGTATCCTTTGCCTCGCATCGACATCCTGTTTGATCAACTTGTGGGTGCAAAGGTATTTTCGAAGATGGATCTTCGGTCGGGGTATCATCAAATCAAGATCCGACCAGAGGACATACCGAAGACAGCTTTCTCGACGAGATACGAACTCTATGAGTACCTCGTCATGTCATTTGGGTTAACCAACGCTCCGGCACACTTCATGTAAGGGCCTCAGTTTTTGACACCTATTTGAAGTGTTCATCACCACACCACACACCTCATTTGAAGTAAGTTGATGAACACAAATGAAGAGCAAGTAACCACCATCAACATGCTCATTAGAGAACAAACTCACATATTGCAAAAGTGGCATTTTCCACATTTGATATAGATGGGCTGGACATTTGAAAACTCCTACACATTGCTAAGGATGTCCATGCCAAGTTTCACCCAAATTCAAAACCTTTTTGAGGTCATTTTGGGTATAGTTAAAAAGAGGGCAGTTTGAAACCATATTCAAATTCAAACTGTTTTTATCCCATGAATTTAAAAGTGGGAGGCATATTCTTATTCAGCACATTTCTGTGAGCTCACACACCAATTTTCACTCCATTTGGAGTTGATCTTGACATGAGCTATGTGGGACAAATTCAAACTTTATTTGAATTCAAAACTGTTTGTGCTGAAATTCATTCAAACCAAACCCAATTTGAATTCTAATCAATTCAAATGGCTCATGGGTGGATAATTTGAATCACCAGGGGTATTATGGGGCTCACTGTTTACAACAGTGATTAGAAGAAAATTTCAGAGGTTAAAACCCCGGGTGGGACCCACATGTCATAGAGAGGAGAAGGCAAAGCTTGCACACAAAGTCACAGCCTCGGTGGGAAATTCCACCGAGCAGCTGTCGGCTGTGCCACCGAGCAGCCACCGGCACCACCAGCTGCTTCCCCTCTACGCGCGCTGGCGCCCAGGTGGCCTGCTCGCGCCCCCACGCGACCGTCACCGCCTCAGCGGGGTGAAGACCGGGTGCCTTGTCACACCCGGTTTTTCCGAAGAAACAACCAAGTGAATATCACATGTATGCCAGGATCATTTTCTCATACATGTGATGACAAATAGTGAAGCATCATTTATTACAAGCCAGGTGTCGAATATAAGTAAGTCGTACATAGTAAATGTCTCGATGGACAATAATAAGTTCATCACAAGGAAATAAACTAGCAGCGGAATATTATTCTTTAGGGCTCCATCACAGGCGTTGCCCGGGGGTCTTCATGAACCTAAAAACCTTCCTCGGGTCCAAAGTCTTGGTCATTATACACCACCTCATTATCTTGACCTGAGCAGCAATATAAACCAACAAATATGCAAGGTTGAGTACCAATGGTACTCAGCAAGTGTGGGAAAATTATATCATGCATGGCTAGAACAAGGAGAGGTTGAACTCATGGTTAAAGCACTACGCAATTAATACCTATCACCTTAGCTTATTAAGCACCTTCATTACTACACAGGTGAAATGGTCCCAATCTCCCATCCCATCATCATAATCCAATAACCATAACCATCATTTCCAATGTTAAGCTCCCCGCTTAACTTCCAAAACCATCAATCCTCTAATCATGAATAAGTCCAGGCCGCTCTTAACCGTGAGCACGGCTGTCAAGACAGTTTTGACTCTGCAGAGTTTGTACCACTGTACCCACAAGTAGTGATTTCATCCCCCGTTGCCGGGTGGACTAAAAGAACCTCCATTATGCCAGTGGCTACGTTCCACATTCACACTTCCCAGGTGTGCAGCCAGGAGATCACTACGAAGCCTTTACAAAGGGATTCCCGACGAGCGTGGGCCCACTGAGGTTTCACCCCTAACAGCATACAAGAGGCTCCAACCCCGCTGCAGTGGCCCCCTCTTGAGCCTTGCGGTTCATATGGTAGTCCAGCTGACACCTACTCCCCGCACCATCCAACACACCCATACTACGCCGGGGATACACCTAATTAATTGGCCAAGGTGCCCCATCTCAGCATGTGGTTGGCACTGTAAAGCCGGGTTACATGCTCCATGAATCGGTCCTTAGGATCCAGGCAAGTACTAAACACAAACCCAAGTCTCGTGCACCCAGCACACAACCAAAACATCCAACTTGCCTTGATCCCTACCTCTACATAACTCACAATGTCTCATTCAAGAGTATGGTAATATAAACTGATGATCTCATATCCCAAATATCCCATTCTAAGCATGGCTAAGCATATGCATGTAAATAAATGACATGACAAAATAAATCCCAACCCAAGCTACAAGGAAACAAGGTAATGCAATTATAGGGAAACTTTCCTAGCATGGGTTTCATATTTCATTTGACAATGCAAATAATTATATCTACACATCCTAGCATAGGATCAAAGTGGTCAAGGACACTTGCCTCCTTCTTGCTGCTCTTGAAATGGGTAGTCCTGATCTTGGAAATGAATAACTTGTTCTTGAACAGGTTCTACTTCATACCATCACACATGGCAAAAGAAAAACAACAATCATAAGACATAGTTCACACCTCTACTTCATACAAACCACACATTCATATTTATGAAATTCATTCACCATTATATGTGTTGTGTTTCAGTTTTAAATAAATTCCTTACATTAAACTACCAAGTATGTATGGAAAGTATTTTTCTTCTCCATATGTGCCTTCACAACTTCTATCAACCCTAAACTGAACTCTTTGGATTTTAGAAACTCCATTTATCATTTACTAGTTGCTATATTTTCAGATTTATATTCCTATGCATAATTGTGTATTTTATTATTAAATTAGTAATACACATCACCTAAACAGAATAGGTTCTGGTCCTAAATAATTTAAAATCATATTTTGACCTTGGCTTCTGATATAGACTATTTCATAATTATTTTCCCTATTTTTCTATAACTATTCTTTACTTAAAAATGTGTCCTTATACTAAATAATGTGAATAATTAAATGAAACAGATTCATTTCAGTCCAAAATTTGTTTTTATCTCACTCCAAAATTTTCTAAACATTGAGAAAGTCTTTAACTTAATTTTGACAATTATGTTTGTCCCACTTTTTAATTTTTAAACACTAGTTACATATTCAATTTTCTACATTAAATACTAAACAGGGCTAAAATAATGAACTCACCCCATTACAGGGTCTATAATATTATTTTCATAATTTCCAGGGGTCTAGCTACACTTATCAGAGGTGTTTTTCCTAATTTCTATTAAGTCCAGGGGCTAAAACTGACTTTTAAATGAATTTACATGATTTTCTGGAGTTCCAGGGGCTAGATCTTAAGTTTCCGGGGCTAGCTCTCAATTCCAGAGAACCCCAGGGGGTAGCACGTAAGAATTCCAGTCTTTATAACACGGGGTTGACGTGGACCGTCCGATTTTAAACCGACGGCTGAGATTATAACATCGAACCGGTACGCGGGGATCTAAAGTCTACCGTGCGATTTAAAATAAACGGCGCACAAGCGGCCACGTCGCTCTGATCGAGCGCGGGCGGCGCTGCCGGCGGCGCACGGCGGCGGGAAGCGGCGATCTCGACGGAAAGTTTCGGATCCGCGAGAATTCTGCCTAGAACTGTGATCTTATGGCCTAGATCGGTAGAGGGGAGGTCAGGGATCTCACCTCGGGGGTTTTCTCGAGCTCGGGGGTCCTGGAAAGTGATCGGCGGCGAGGTCCGAGGCAAAACCACGGCGAAGCTCGTCGGCGCTGCGTTTACACCGTAACTCTCCGAGTTTTCTGCACCTGCAAAGTTCCCCGGAGGCGGTGGATCAAGACCAGCGAGTTAGATCAGAGTTTCCGAGCTTAGATCGGCCAGAATTCACCGGCGAAGTCTCGGTGCTCACCGGAGTGAAAATCGGCGATCGCGTGAGAAAAACCGATCGGGGCTGGGGTTTTTATAGCCGGGGGAGGGCTGTGGGTCTGTTGTGATCGAGTTGGAGTCCTCTGGGACCAGAATTCAGGCGGCAGAACGGATTTTCCGATCGGTTAAGATCGCGCGCGCTCGGGGGAAAAGTCCGGGGTCGCGGGGGCTCAGGGTTAGGGATGACAGGTGGGTCCCACCCGTCTGTGAGAGACAGCGCGGCGCGCGCGGGGGCGGGCTGGCGCGGGGAAAACTGGGCCGGCTGGCGGGTTTCGGCCCACTGGCCGGTTTTTTTCCCGTTTCTCTTTTTATTTTTCCATTTCTTTTCTGTTTTGAGTATAATTTGAATTCCAGTTTGAATTTGAATTTTTGCAAAACATGCAACACGTCCAAAAATTTTTAAATTCCCCCCTGAACATGGTTTAGAGTTTTGAATCAAAATTTGGGGTGTTACATGCCTTCTTATCCCCGCGAGCGACACTGGGCGGCGCCATTCCTTTTCTTCCCGAGCTCTCGATCGATCGGGAAAAACACAGCAAACCATCGTATCCTCGCCTCTCCGAGTTGCCAGGCAACACCCTGAGCTCGAGCACCACCCTCCCAACGCCTGAATCACCGGGTTTCGGCCCCTGTTCCCGTGATCAACGACGACCGCCGCAGTTTAGCTGAAGGACGGTGATCGGTCTCACGTGGGCAGCACACTACAGCCACTTCCACGGCCGAGCAAGGGCGGCAAAAGGAGCGCACAGACTCCACGCTGCTTCCACCTGAAGCTCAAGCCACGCCGTGAACTCTCACCGGCGAATCCTCAGTTTTTGCTCCGGCGACCTTAAACCGAGCTTCCGGTACGGATCCTTCAAATTCTCGCTCTATGATCTTTCGGTGGTTATCAAATCTTGCACATAGACGCTGGACTAGCCGGCGATCAAGTTCTTTTCTGCATCCATGGCGTGAAACTGTCTAGAGGTGACGAATTTCGAGCTCGATCAAGGGCGGTCATGGCGGACACGATCGGTCACACGGTGCCGACCGACTTGCCGCCATCCCTGAACCCTTTCTACACCTTGTCGAGCTTCCTAGAGGTACACTGATGCTGTAGGACCATTTGTTCGAGGTGTTGGCGGGTTCGAACCCACGGTCGACGGCGCCGAACCTCAACCGAGGCCGCGGCACGTCGCCGGGCTATTTCCGGACACCCCCAGCCCGACCTGATACCACCGACGTGTTCCTCGACGTCGACAACCCCCTGGCGGCGAGTTTCAGACCATGGGAGGTCCGGCAGCGGCGAGCCGGCGAGCTCCGGGTCTGCTCCGGCGAGGTCGGCGGCGCGGACGCGAGAGAGCGGCGGGAGGAAGACGAAGCCGGCTGGCCCACGTGTCAGCGGCTGAAGAATTTAAATCGAGATCGGGTGTGGCCGGGATCGGCTGTGCTGGCGCGCAAATACTCTGTGGGCCTCAGTGTGCTGGACACCTCCGCGCTCAACACGTGTCCCTACGGGCCCCGGCCGATTTAAACTTTTCCCCCGATTTTCAGAATTCTTCCAAACTTCAAATCCTCATAACTTTCGCTAGAAAGATCCAAATTGAGTGAACCAAATTTTGTTGGATTCAGCTCTCCGGGCACTTTCCAGCAAATCAAGTTTCACTTCATGAAAAGACTTATTTCTCCAAAATTAATTCCTCAAAATTTAAAATGTTTGGAATTTTAACTGGAGAATCCTTTGGACGAAAATCCTGAAATTTTGCTGGGATGTGAACCAAAATATCCCTGAACTACCATAAAAATTTCAGATCCATTTGAGCTCATTTGATCCACCTAATGGTGTGATTAGTGAAACTGTTCCAGAGAAAATAGAAAATGTTCAGAAACATTTTCAGAATTTTCTCTGAAACTGTTTAGCTCATATCTTTAGCTAGGAACCTTCAAATTAAGTGGGACCAACTCCATTAGAACCCTCTGAAAATCTAGTTTTCAGAAAGTCATAGTTTGTTTCATGAAAATCCTTAGAACACCCTAAAAGCCTTCAATTAAGGTCAAGGACATAATTAATTGTGGAGGGCTCAAATGAGCTTTGCTGCGACTAAAACTTGACCAAGTCTCTATTTAGGTTGTAACCAAGCCACAGTAAAAGTTTCACAGTCATAGAGTCTGTTTAGTGGGACTTATAAGCTTCAGAATTTCAAACTTAATACAAATGCATTTAAATTGATGCATGTACATCTTCTATCATGTAGTTGCTAAGGTCGAGGAGGAACCCGAAGTCCTAGACTTCGTTACTCCGGAGGAGCAGCTAGCCTACGACCAAGAGCAGCAAGGCAAGCTCCGGTTTGCATTAACCTTTTTACAAGTTTTTATTGTTTTGAGCACATACTTGATTACTTTATTCTTTGCATTAGAGTCTTGTTTAGAAACCCCACTGCATAGCCAAGAAAACCATGGGTTGGGTTTAGGATTGCAAACCCCGTTAGCTACTGCAATGCTAAGATAGTGTAGGATTCAGTACAAGTCGAGTAGTTGGAACTACTCGCGAGCATAGACTAGAGGCACTCGACTCGGGTAGAGATAGCACATGATACATATGGCAAGAAAAATGAGACCGATCGGAGAGTAAGGGCAGCAAGACTTTGGGGCCTGTGTGATATAGCTCTGCTTGTGTCGATTGAGGACCGAGCCGTGTGCGGGCCTGTTGAACAAGCTAGAACAGTACCGAAGACCTACCGGCTATATGGGAACCGGGAAACTGATGTAACTCAGGTAGCTGGGTATTGAGGCATTGCCCGTCGTTCAGAGGGTAGGTTGAGAGCTCGAGGTGTAAATCGGCTGGCGGCACGGAGATGCGCGTGCAGAGACCTCTTGCTCGGGATGATGGGACCGGTTCAATATTTGGCTGACGGGTGAAAGGTAGTTGCGTACGGCGTCCATGATGGTTGTTGTAGGCAACATCGAGTACGGGCGTACGTGACGGGTTATTCGGGTAACCCTGCAGGTGTAAATCGATTATAATCATCGTCCCTCGCGGTCAGTGAGTACCACTTGCTCACTGTACCGTGACGTAGAAAGAACAGCCTAGTTGCATGTTAAAATGTTGCTGATTGAAAGATGGACTTGATTGTTAATGATTTGCTGTAGTCTAGAGCTAACTAAAGTTCTTTTCAACTTTGGGCAAAGTACATGAGAGAAATGCGTTTCTTGTTTGATTGCGGCTCTCTCATGTGCCTTAGCGTAAGGTTCTCCACAACCTGCTGCTAAAACTTGAAAGTAAGGTTCCACTAATTAGGCGAGTCCTTTGCAAATGATTTTACCTCATGTACCCATCACCCCTCATGTAGAAGTTCCATGTTTAGGTGAGACGGGTCAGACTTGCTGAGCCTTCGTGCTCACTGCTTGTGTTTGAAGCTTTTGCAGGGTTCTATGAGGAAGGGACTCCCGAAGAGGAGACGGAACCCTAGGAGGGGAATCCCGTCGAGTGGGAGTCATGCACGCCGCAGAGTTAGTGTGCGTGTGTGCTAGCAAGGACACGTTCAAGGGCTGAACGTGGACTTGATGCGTAGTGTACGCCCGTGAGTGTAGACTGGACTTATTTTGATGTAAACATGTCCATAAACTTGTGTATGTAATAAAATTTCGCTTCCGCTTTGTACCTTTGACGTGTGTTATACGGTGCTGTGCAACGCAGCACCCCTCAGCGTGATCCTGGATTGACAAGACCATTGGGGTCGTGTCACTTCATGTACTTGATGAATTCTGTGTTCATGCCAGAGTTAGACAAGTTCGTCGTGGTATTCATCGACGACATATTGGTTTACTCCAAATCAAAATAAGAGTACGCTGAACGTCTGCGTATCATGCTACAACGGTTGCGGGAGCACTAATTATATGACAAGTTCAGCAAGTGTGAATTTTGGACTGATCAAGTGCCTTTCCTAGGCCATATTATTTCAGCAGAAGGTATTGACGTGGACCCCAGCAAGATTGAACAAGTGCTGAAGTGGGAATCTCCCAAATCAGTCCACGAGGTCCGAAACTTCCTAGGTTTAGCGGGGTATTATCGGAGGTTCATTCCGAGCTTCTCAAAAATTGTTAAACCAATGACGGAGCTGCTGAAGAAGGGAACTAAATGCATGTGGAATGCAGCATGTGAAGCCGCATTTAAAACTTTGGTGAAACATCTCACAACGGCTCCAGTTCTTGCTCAGCCGGACACGACGAAACCATTTGATGTATACTGTGATGCATCCGGCATCGGTCTCGGCTGCGTTCTGATGCAAGAAGGGCGTGTAGTCGCCTATGGGTCTCGTCAACTGTGAAACCACGAGCAGCATTATCCAACTCACGATCTTGATCTTGCTGCTGTGGTGTTGGCGTTAAAGATGTGGAGGCATTACCTACTTGGTAATCTTGTTAACCTCTACACCGACCATAAAAGCTTGAAGTATATCTTCACGCAGAAGGAGCTGAATATGAGACAACAGAGATGGTTGGAGTTCATAAAAGATTATGAAATTGAGATCCACTATCATCCGGGAAAGGCAAACGTGGTTGTCAAAGCGCTTAGTCGGAAAGCCCACGTTCACAACTTAGCGGCGGCTGAGTTGGAAGATGAAGAACCAAGCCTCCGTGTCATCCCGTATGGCGCGCTTTATAATCTCGCGCTCATTCCGACAATCCGTGAAGAGATTATTGAGGCTCAGAGAAGAGACAGGTGTATGTCTCACATACGGAGAAGACTAGACAACGGAGAGGTAAAATGTTTCCGGAAGGATGAGAACGGTACAATATGGTTTAACGACCGTATAGTGGTACCGCGTAATATGAAACTCCGGAAGAAGATCAGGGATGAAGCCCACCTGTCTAAGTTTTCCATTCATCCCGGAAGTAACAAGATGTACCAAGATTTGAAACAGAAATTTTGGTGGACGAGGATGAAGAGGGAGATTGCTAAATACGTATCCGAATGCGATACGTGTAGACGGGTCAAGGCTGATCATATGCGGAAAGCCGGACCACTATAACCTTTGAAGATACTGGCATGGAAATGGGAGGATGTGAGTATGGATTTCATCGTCAGATTGCCACTCACATCCCGGAAGCATGACTCGATATGGGTGATCATTGACCGGTTGACGAAGTTGGCTCATTTCATACTGGTGAACACTCATTTTCGAGCCAAGCAATATGCAGAGTTATACATCTCTAGAATCATATGCTCCCATGGTGTCCCGAAGACCATCATCTCAGATCGAGGTGCGCTGTTTGTTGCTCGTTTTTGGGAGCAGCTGCATGCCTCGTTGGGCACCAAGCTAATTAGAAGCTCCGCATATCACCCTCAAACCGATGGACAAACTGAGAGGGTGAATCAAGTGCTTGAGGATATGTTGAGAGCGTGTGCCATCCACCACGGTAGGAATTGGGATGATCACCTACCGCTGGCGGAGTTTTCATACAACAACGGTTATCAAGCGAGTATTAAAATGGCACCGTATGAAGCTCTCTACGTCTGAAAGTGTCGCACACCACTGAATTGGTGTGAGTCCGGTGAAAGAGTTCTGTGTGGGATTGATCTTGTCAACGAAGCTGAAGACCGAGTTCGGTTGATACAAGAGAACTTAAAGGCTGCACAATCCCGACAGAAGAGCTACGCTGATCAAAGGCGTAGGCCATTACATTTTGACGTCGGAGAGCACGTGTATCTTCGTGTATCTCCGATGAAGGGAATTCACCGGTTCGGTGTAAAGGGGAAACTCGCTCCCCGTTTTATTGTTCCGTTTGCTATCACGGAGAAGTGCAGACCCGTAGCCTACCGACTAGAATTACCGGCAAGTCTAGCGGGTGTTCATGATGTATTTCATGTTTCACAGCTGCGGAAGTGGCTCAAATTCACTGCTGCTGTTCGCACCGAGGATATCGACGAGTTGAAACCGGACCTGACCTACACCGAGCGACCGGTTCAGAATTTAGATGAAAAGACCCGGGTAACACGGAATCGGACGATAAAATTTTTTAAGGTGCTGTGGAGTAATCATACCGCGGAAGAGGCAATGTGGGAAAGTGAAGATTACCTATGCACCAACTATCCATAACTTTTAGCTTTGTACAGTTTGTAATTACCTCTCCCGTCTCGTTCCTCTTTTGTAATCTCGGGACGAGATTCTTTTAAGGGGGGAGGAATGTAAAAGTCCCAAAAATGTGTATGAATAAAAACCAAGGTTTGAGTTCATATGTGTGGCAAAGACATTAAAAATGGGACTTGCTAAAACTTTTCTTCATGCAAAGTAATACATGGATGACCATCCGAAATGAGGCTCACATTTGTATTTAAAAGTGTTGAACCAATAAGGAGTTAAATACCTCTTTGCATGTAAGTTTAAAAATCAGATTTCAAATTCAAAGTTCACACATGTGGTGACCAAAAACTTTGAATAAACATGCAGCCATATAAGTTGGAATTATAGGGAAAAGTTTGATCACAAACTTTTCATTTGTAGGGTAGGTTCAAAAGAGAGTTAAAGAGAAGAATTTTCAAACTTCAACCAAATTCAATTTGGCAAGCAAATTAAAACTGAATTGGAAGGATTCAAATTCTAACCCACATTTTAAAACTCAGAATTGTGGGAATTAAGCGGATCAGCTTGAGAAGATATTTGGGGAAGAAATGTGGAGTGGGACCCACATGTCATAGAGATGAAGAGGCTGCCTTACTCACTAAGTCTTACTCTCGGTGGGAAATTTTTCCGAGCAGCTCACGGGAGCCACCGAGGAGCTTGCCGCGCCAGCTCCTGCTGCCGGCCTCCCTGCGCTGGCACCCTGGGGTCGGTCCTGACCGCGTCTTCAACATGATCACGTGCTTTCAGACCGAACAAAGGATCATTTGCTTCCTCTCCTCGCGAGCGCACGCACTGAACCGAGCTCCTCACCTCCGCCCTCGGTCTGATCGGAAGAACGGCAAAACCACCGTGCTCTTCCCTGCCCCGAGCTTCTAAAACTTTCCCCGAGATCAGCCTCCACCTCCCTGACACGAAACCAAGCGAGCTTCGGCCCCCCTCTCCCGAGAACAACCGCCGCCGCGGCGACCGAGTTCAAGAAAGAGATCGGTCGCACGTGGGCAGCTCGCCACCGCGGTTTTCAAGGCCAAGCGAGGGCAGCAACGGGAGCGCACGGCCACCGCGCTGCTCTCACCCGAAGCTCAGGCCGTGCCGTGAGCTATCGACGGCGAATTTCGAGGTTTTGCTCCAGCGACCTCATTCCGAGCTTCCGGTATGGATTCAGCAAATTCCCGCTCTCTAATCCTCCCTAGGTCGTCAAACATTGCACGTAGGAGCTGGACTATCCGGCGGTCATATCCTCTTTAGCATCCGTGGCATGAAACTAACTGGGAACCACGAATTTTGAGCTCTACCGAGCGTGATCGCGGCGGACCCAATCGGCCGCACGGTGACAACCGGCTTGCGGCTGTTCCAGAGCCATTTGGGGGCCATGCCGAGCCTTGCGATCATCCACTGATGGTGTAGAGCTCATTGGTTGAGTGTTTGGCGGGCTAGAACCCACGGCCGACAGCGCTGAAGGGCAACCGAGGCCGCCACACGTCGTGAGCTATCTTCCGGTCGCCGGCAGCCCTAGAACGCCCCACCATCGTGTTCCTTGACGTCAATAACCCCCTGGCGGTGAGTCTGGGTTCGGATGGTGGCCGGAAACGGCCGGCCGGTGAGCACTGGCGAGCTCCGACGTCGGGCCGGCGAGCTGGGCGGCGGGCGCGCGAAGGGGAGCCAGAGGAAGAAGACAAAGCGTGGGCCCCGGCTGTCAGCAGCTCAGAATTCAAATCCGGGATCGGGTATGGCCGGGATCCTGTGTGCTGGCGCGAAAAACCCCGTGGCCCCGGTGTGGCTTCGATTCTAGTGGCTGGGATTTAAAACAGTGGGTCCAGCTGAATTCTCAGTAGGAAAACAATTCCACTGAGGGCCCAAACTTTGGAAATTCATAGCTCCTGGTAGAAACCTCCAATTTGACTGATTCCACTTGGGTTGGATTCATCTCTCTGAGTTCTATCCAAATATGAACTCAGAATTGTATGAAAGTTAATATTATATTCTGGAAAATTCTTGTAAGATATTCTGAAAAAGAATTATTGAGGGGGTTTGAGTTATCCATAAATCCCCAAATTTTGTCAGAATATTATTTAGCATATTGTTGACCTTCTAGCAATTTTTCAGCTCATTTGGAGATCATTTGAGTAGGAATTTGCTAAAGGAAAACTACTGTGCTCAAAGGAGTCCAGAAACATTTTCAGAAAATGTTTCCCACTTCAAAAATCTATTCTGACCAATCCATAGCTCCAAAAATCATAGGAAAATTTAGGCAAGCTCTCTGAGACATAATAGGAATTGTGGTTCTCTAAATTGGGCATGAAAATGCACATTACTTCAAGAATCAATTCTTTTGAATACAAATGCTTAAAGAATTGTTCTGGGAGAACCACTCAAGTAAAGGGGCTGAATTTTGGACCAGATTACTTTCATGTGATTTAGAACTCACTTGTATATTATCAGCCCAAGATGAGTCCTTGAACTTCCTGTTCTTATTCTCTATACTTATGTATATGTGGGGATACATAAGAGACATTATGAGAATTATGAAGAACACAATTTAACTCCACATTAGCTGCAATTTGGCAAGCTAAATCTTTAGGTAATATAGACCCTGCTGTAAAAGTTTTGAGGCCATTGGAGTTCTTGTTTTTCAGTTGCACTCAAATCTTTTCAGCTTATCTATTATGTTCATTAGGGAAAGTGATTAGGGTATAGCTAAAACACTAAGATCAAGTTAGTCAGTTCTGTTTCTTTGCACAACAGAGGCAAACCCAGCCATTCTTGGCCTTTCCACACAACCTCTGTTCTCAAGAATTCCATTCTATAACTTCTTTTCATTACATTCCATAAAACATGTGCATATGCATTTCAATAGGAACCACAACGAAGGGGATTCAAAGGAGTGATTCATTGAAGTGGATCAAGCTCGGGAGAATCAAGGGTGGATCAACAAGGACACTAATTGTTTATATACAACTACCCTTCAAAACAGGCAAGCTCCGGTTTGCATTTAACAGCTATTAAGTTTTTATTTTGTATTCACTTTCGGTTAAGATTTGGACTGTGCATTAGGTCTAGTGTTTGATACTCCTCTTGCATAGCCAAATGACCCATGGAGTATTGGGTAGATGTCTTTCACCGGGTATAACTGCCATGCTTAAGTACGGTTCGGTAGAAGTCGAGTGGTGAGATGCTACTCGCAGATTTAGGAACAACAGGGGCATACGGGATTGGTTCATGAATGAATTAGCAAGTTCAAGTTGAGACCGGAAGGTTGTAGGGGAAGCAGGACATAGGGGCCTGGGTGCTATAGACCTGTCCGTGTCGGTCAAGGACCGATCTGTATGCGGCCCTGTTGAACAAGTTTGAGTTGTGTACCGGACTCATGCTAGCTATATGGGACCCAGTAAACCGATGTACCTCGGGAAGCTGTTGTTGGGACTTTTCGGGTCGCCTCAGGCGGACGGCCGGTATGCAGTATGTGGTGAATATTGTCATGACATCTCATGTCGGTAGGTGCACCATGAGAGTAGCTACTCTACGGGGCGACTTGATCGATTCAGCGGGGGTGAAACGGGGGAAAGGCTGCCACGTACGACGTCAGTGATGGTTGTTGTTGGCAATGTCGAGTACGGGCGTACGTGTCGTGTAGTCCGGATGTTATTGATTCGAATCACCGTCGCTCGCAGAATGGACCAAGCATACTTGTTCTCACAGTCGTGACGTGAGACGGCCCCACAGGACCTCGTCGGGTGGTGCCGTGTTATGCGGCACCCAACAGCACACGGGTCAAAGAACACACATCATATTACATAAATAGTTTAGCGGAAGCGTACAAGTTACAAATAGTTATATCAGAGTAAACTACAGCGGAAGACTATCACTCTCACGACTCATATCTAAACTAGCAGCAAAGAAACGGTCCAGCCCGCGGACGTTTCTTACTAGCAACACGAAGACAATCTGCAGCGGCGAGGATGCTCTTTGAGTAAGCACTCAGAGGTTCCCGAGTCTCATCGGCATCCCTTCTCATAAGCATCGAGTCAATTACCTGCAAAACAACTCGGATAGCATCCGTGAGCATAACGCTCAGCAAGACTTAACCGTCACCCTAAACATAAAACTCTAAGTGAGGTTATGAACCTAACATAGGATGGCATAAGCATAATTAAACTCGCCTAAAAGTGAATCCTTACTTTCAGTATTAATAGCAGTATTTTAAGTAACCCTGGGCACGCCACATCGGGAGTCCACAATCAAACAAGAAACACTTTCCCCCGATGTAAATTTGCTCATGGCATAAAAGAATCGAGTTTGCTCTAGCCTATTCATCAAGATCCAATACAAAGGTAGGATAATACTTCACATCAAAATGATTAGTTCCTTTCTCATGCAAGTTCTTACTACGTCACGACTGTGTGAACAAGTATGCTCGGTTCATTCCGCGAGCGACGGTGATTCGAATCAATAACACCCGGACTACATGACACGTACGCCCGTACTCGATGTTGCCTACAACAACCATCACTGACGTCGTACGTGGCAGCCTTTCCCCCGTTTCACCCCCGCTGAATCGATCAAGTGGCCCCGTACAGTAGCTACTCTCATGGTGCACCTTCCGACGTGAGATGTCATGAGAATATTCCCCACATACTGCACACCGGCCGTCCGCCTGAGGCGACCCGAAAAGTCCCAACGACAGCTTCCCGAGGTACATCGATTTACTAGGTCCCATATAGCCAGCATGAGTCCGGTACACAACTCAAACTTGTTCAACAGGGCCACATACGGATCGGTCCTTGACCGACACGGACAGGTCTACAGCACCCAGGCCCCTATGTCCTGCTGCCCCTACAACCTTCCGGTCTCAACTTTAAGTTGCTACATCATTTATGAACCAATCCCGTATGCCCCTGTTGTTCCTGAAACTGCGAGTAGCATCTCACCACTCGACTTCTACCGAACCGTACTTAAGCATGGCAATTCTACACGGTGAAAGACACCTACCCAATACTCCATGGGTCATTTGGTTATGCAAGAGGAGTATCAATCACTAGACCTAATGCACAGTTCATATCTTGACCGAAAGTGAGTACAAAATTAAAACTTAATAGCTGTTAAATGCAAACGGGAGCTTGCCTGTTTTGCAGGGTAGTCGTATATAACCAGTTAGTGTCCTTGCAGATCCACCCTTGACTCTCCGGAGCTTGATCCACTTCGATGAATCACTCCTTTGAGTCTCCTTCGTTGTGGTTCCTATTGAGATGCATATGCACATATTTTATAGAATGTAATGGAAAGAAGTTATGGAATTAATTTCTTAGTACAGAGGTTGTGTGGAAAAGCCAAGCATGGCTTGGTTTGCCTCTGTTGTGCAAAGAACAGAAATAAACTAAATTGACCTTAAGGCCTTAGCTATACCCTAACCCTTTTCTCTAATGAACATAATAGATAAGCTGAAAAGATTTGAGTGCAACTGAAGAACAAGAACTCCAATGGCCTCGAAACTTTTACAGCAGGTTCTATACTACCTAAGAATTTAGCTTGCCAAACTGCAGCTAATGTGGAGTCATATTGTGTCCTCCTCAATTCTCACAATATCTCTTATGTATTCCCACATATACACAAGTATGGAGAATAAGAACAGGGAGTTCCAGGACTCATCTTTGGCTGATAATTTACATGTGAGTTCTTGATCACATGAGAGTCATCTGGTACAAAAGTCAGCCCTTTTACTTGGGTAGTTCTCCCAGAACAATTCTTTAAGCATTTGTACTCAACAGAATTAATTCTGTAGTAATGTGCATTTTCATGCCCAATTAAGTGAAATACAATTCCAAGTATGTCTCAGAGAGCTTGCATAAATTTTCCTATGATTTTTGGAGCTATGGATTGCTCAGAACAGATTTTAGAAGTGGGAAACATTTTCTGAAAATGTTTCTGGACTCTTTTGAACACAGTAGTTTGCATTTAGCAAATTCATACTCAAATGATCTTCAAATAAGCTGACAATTTGCTAGTAGGTCAACAATATGCTAAAGAATATTCTGGCAAAATTTGGGGATTTTTGGATAACCCAAACTCCCTCAATAATTCATTTTTCAGAAAAACTTCAAAGAATTTTCCAGAATATAATATTGACTTTCATACAAATCTGAGTTCATATTTGGATATAACTCAGAGAGATGAATACAACCCAATTGAAATCACTCAAATTGGAGTTTTCTACAGGGAGATATGAATTTCTAAAGATTGAGCTAAGTCTGGAATTATTTTCCTATTGAAAGTCCGGCTGGACCCACTGTTTTGAATTCCAGCCAATAGAAACGAAGCCACACCGGACCACAGCGTCTCTGCGCGCCAACACACGGGATCCCGGCCACACCCGATCCCGGGTTTAAAATTTGAGCTGCTGACAGGCGGGGCCCACGCTTCGTCTTCTTCCTCCGGCTTCCTCCCCGCGCCCGCGCTGCTCCTCGCCGGCCCGACGCCGGAGCTCGCTGGCTCGCCGTTTCCGGCCACCGTCTGAGCTGAAACTCTCCGCCAGGGAGTTTGTAACACCGAGGAACACGTCTGTGGGGTCTGTCTGGGCTGCCGGCGACCGGAAACTGGCCGGCGACGTGCGGCAGCCACTGTGGAGGACCGGTAGCGTTGCCTAGGGTTTCCAGCCCGCCAAAACCTGCGCCGACGCGCCCTACAGCACCAGCGCACCTCTAGGAAGATCGGCACGACCTCAAAATGGCTCGGGAGTGGCTGTAATTAGGTTGTCGTCGTGCGACCGAATAGGTCCGCCATGAACACCTCTAGTCAAGCTCGAATTCCGTCGTGCTGAGGCGTTTTCATGCGCTGGATCCTAAAGGAGAAATGACCGCCAGCTAATCCAGCGTCTATGTGCCAAATTTGATGACTTAAGGAGGATCAGAGGGCAAGAATTTGAAAGAATCATACCGGAAGCTCGGAATGGGGTCGCCGGAGCAAAACCTCAAAATTCGCCGCCGATAGCTTGTGGCACGGCCTGAGCTTGGGGTGAGAGCAGCACCACACCCGTGCGCGTCCGTAGGTGTGATCGCTCGGCCGTGAAACCCGCTGTGGAGGGCTGTCCACGAGCGCCTGATCACTTTCTCAGATTAGGTCGCCGTGGCGGCGATCGTTCTCGGGCACCGGAGGCCGCAGCTCACTTGCTTGTGGGTCAGGGAGGTGGAGGCTGATCTCAGGGAGTAGTTTAGCAGCTCGGGGGAGGAGAGAGCGCGGTGGTTCCTTCGGTTTCCCGATTGACCGAGAGGGCGGAGGGAGAGAACGGTAACTGGTCGTGCGCTCGCGAGGAGGAGAAAAAGGGATGGCCTTTGCTTCGTCCAGGGGGGGTGATCAGGCCGCAGAACCGCCTCTGGGCGCCGTGCGTGGGGAAAGGCAGCAGCTGGTGGCGCTGCCGAGCCTCCCAGTGGCTCCACGGTGGGAGCTGCTCGTGGCCCACGTGCTGCTCGACGAATTTCCCCACTGGGGCTGAGACTTAAGGTGCAAGGCTCCTCTTTTAGCTCTATGACATGTGGGTCCCATTCCACATTTCCTCCCCAAATATCTTCTCAAGCTGATCCTCTTAATTCCCACAATTCTGAGTTTTGAAATGTGGTTTAGAATTTGAATTCTCCAAATTCAGTTTGAATTGGTATGACAAATTTGAATTTGGCTAGAATTTACAAATGCTTCTCTTACACTCCTTTTTGAGCCCACCCTACAAATAGAAAGTTTGTGAGCAAACTTTTCCCTATAATCCCAACTATAGGGCTGCATGTTTATTCAAAGTTTTTGGTCACTACATGTGTGAACTTTGAATTTCAAATCTGATTTTTAAAACTTACATGCAAAGAGGTATTTAACTCCTTATTGGTCCAACACTTTTAAATAAAAAGGTGAACCTCATGTTGGATGTTCATCCATGTATTACTTTGCATGAAGAAAAGTTTTAGCAAGTCCCATTTTTCATATATTTGCCACACATATGAATTCAAACCTTAGTTTTTATTCATACACATTTTTGGGACTTTTACATTCCTCCCCCCTTAAAAGAATCTCGTCCCGAGATTACAAAATAGGAACAAGACGGGAGAGGTAATTACAAACTGTACAAAGATAAAAGTTCCGGGTAGTTGGTGCGGAGATAATCTTCACTTTCCCACGTCGCCTCTTCCGCGGTGTGATTACTCCACAGCACCTTGTAAAATTTGATCGTCCGGTTTCGGGTTACCCGGGTCTTTTCATCCAAATTCTGAACCGGCCGCTCGGTGTAGGTCAGGTCCGGTTTCAATTCGTCGATGTCCTCAGTGTGAACAGCAGCAGCGAATTTGAGGCACTTCCGCAGCTGTGAAACATGAAATACATCATGAACACCCGCTAGACTCGCCGGTAATTCCAGCCGGTAGGCTACGGGTCCGCACTTCTCCGTGATAGCAAAAGGACCAATAAAACGGGGAACGAGTTTCCCCTTTACACCGAACCAGTGAATTCCCTTCATCGGAGATACACGAAGATATACGTGCTCTCCGACGTCAAAATGTAAAGGCCTACGCCGTTGATCAGCGTAGCTCTTCTGTCGGGATTGTGCAGCCTTTAAGTTCTCTTGTATCAACCGAACTCGGTCTTCGGCTTCGTTGACAAGATCAATACCAAACAAAACTCTTTCGCCGGACTCACACCAATTCAGTGGTGTGCGACACTTCCGGCCGTAGAGAGCTTCATACGGTGCCATTTTAATACTCGCTTGATAACCGTTGTTATATGAAAACTCCGCCAGCGGTAGGTAATCGTCCCAATTCCTACCGTGGTGGATGGCACACACTCTCAACATATCCTCAAGCACTTGATTCACCCTCTCAGTTTGTCCATCGGTTTGAGGGTGATATGCGGAGCTCCTAATCAGCTTGGTGCCCAACGAGGCATGCAGCTGCTCCCAAAAACGAGCAATAAACAGCGCACCTCGATCTGAAATGATGGTCTTCGGGACACCATGTGAACATATAATTCTGGAGATGAATAACTCCGCATATTGTCTTGCTCGATAATGAGTGTTCACCGGTATAAAATGAGCCGACTTTGTCAACCGGCCGACGATCACCCATATCGAGTCATGCTTCCTGGATGTGAGCGGTAATCCGACGATGAAGTCCATACTCACATCCTCCCATTTCCACGCCGGTATCTTCAAAGGTTGTAGCGGTCCGGCTTTCCGCATATGATCAGCCTTAACCCGTCTACACGTATCGCATTCGGATACATATTTGGCAATCTCCCTCTTCATCCTTGTCCACCAAAATTTCTGTTTCAAATCTTGGTACATCTTGTTACTTCCGGGATGAATGGAAAATTTAGACAGGTGGGCTTCATCCAAGATCTTCTTCCGGAGTTTCATATTGCGCGGTACCACTATACGGTCATTAAACCATATTGTACCTTTCTCATCCTTCCGGAAGCATTTCACCTCTCCGTTGTCCAGTCTTCTCCGTATGTGAGACATACCTCTGTCTCTTCTTTGAGCCTCAACAATCTCTTCACGGATTGTTGGAATGAGCGCGAGATTATAAAGCGTGCCATACGGAATGACACGGAGGATTGGTTCTTCTTCTTCCAACTCAGCAGCCGCTAAGTTGTGAACGTGGGCTTTCCGACTAAGCGCGTCGGCAACCACGTTTGCTTTTCCCGGATGATAGTGGATCTCAATTTCATAATCTTTTATGAGCTCCAACCATCTCCGTTGTCTCATATTCAGCTCCTTCTGCGTGAAGATATACTTCAGGCTTTTATGGTCGGTGTAGAGGTGAACAAGATTACCAAGTAGGTAATGCCTTCACATCTTTAACGCCAACACCACTGCAGCAAGCTCAAGATCGTGAGTTGGATAATGCTGCTCGTGGTTTGGCAGTTGACGAGACCCATAGGCGACTACACGCCCTTCTTGCATCAGAACGCAGCCGAGACCGATGCCGGATGCATCCTAGTATACATCGAATGGCTTCGTCGTGTCCGTCTGAGCAAGAACTGGAGCCGTTGTGAGATGTTTCACCAAAGTTTTGAATGAGTCTTCACATGCTGCATCCCACATGTATTTAGTGCCCTTCTTCAGCAGCTCCGTCATTGGTTTAGCAATCTTTGAGAAGCTCGGAATAAACCTCCGATAATACGCTGCTAAACCTAGGAAACTTCGGACCTTGTGGACTGATTTGGGAGATTCCCACTTCAGCACTTGTTCAATCTTGCTGGGGTCCAGGCGATACCTTCTGCTGAAATAATATGGCCTAGGAAAGGCACTTGATCAATCCAAAATTCGCACTTGCTGAACTTGGCATATAATTGGTGCTCCCGCAACCGTTGTAGCACGATACGCAGATGTTCAGCGTGCTCTTCTTCAGATTTGGAGTAAACCAATATGTCGTCGATGAATACTACGACGAACTTGTCTAACTCCGGCATGAATACAGAATTCATCAAGTACATGAAGTGTGCCCGGAGCGTTGGTTAATCCAAATGACATGACGAGGTACTCATAGAGTCCGTATCTCATCGAGAAAGCTGTCTTCGGTATGTCCTCCGGTCGGATCTTGATTTGATGATACCCCGACCGAAGATCCATTTTCGAAAATACCTTTGCACCCACAAGTTGATCGAACAGAATGTCGATGCGAGGCAAATGATACTTGTTCTTGATCGTGACAGCATTGAGAGGACGGTAATCAACACATAGCCGTAGTGTTTCGTCCTTCTTCTTAACGAATAGCGCTGAGCAACCCCAAGGTGAAGAACTTGGCCGTATGAAACTCTTGCTCATGAGTTCATTAAGTTGCTCTTTCAACTCCGCTAGCTCGTTAGGTGCCATCTTGTAAGGCCTTCGTGAGATAGGCGTCGTTCCCGGCGCCAGTTCAATCTTAAACTCGACGTCTCGTTCGGGCGGCATGCCTGGTAAGTCATCGGGAAATACGTCGGGATAATCTCGTACCACCAAAATATCTTCAAGCTTCAGCGCTTCTGTGTGGTAGGCCTCTACCATATCCGGATCTTTGCTGTCTAAAAACAGCGTGTGCTGTCTGTGAATCAGCGAGTCAATCTGGACAGTCCGGTTACCGATATTGAGAACGGCACCGTGATGATTTAACCAAGACATCCCCAATATAATGTTTATCTTCTGCCTATCCAACATAATCAGCGATGTTGGGTATATTTTTCTGCCCAAACCACTACAGGAATCGGGACTATAGACGACGGCCGGAAACCGTCGTCAATAAGGACACTACCGTCGTCAATAAGTTATTGACGACGGTAAAAGTTTATAGACGATGGTTTTCAGCTGTCGTCAATTATTAGTCGTCAATAAGTTTATTGATGACGGTAACCGTCGTCAATAAATTTATTGACAACAGCTAAATCTAGCTGTCGTCAATAAACTTATTGACGACAGCTAAACCAGGCTGTCGTCAATAAGCTTATTGACGACGGCCAGGAAACCGTCGTCAGTAACCGTGGCTTATTGACGACGGTTTACACTAGGCCGTCGTCAATAACAATTGCTTATTGACGACGGTTTCTGGTACCTGGCCGTCGTCAATACTAATGGCTTATTGACGACGGCCAAGTACCAGAAACCGTCGTCAATAAACTTTTCAATTTTTTTTAAAAAAACAGAAAATCCTGCCCTGGCTTCGAGGCCAGCCCTGGCTCGATGGCCAGATCACAGGCAATCAAAATATACATCACAGAATTGCATAAAAACACTATACGCACGCCACACTACCCTACGCTACCCCGACCGCTGCCACCGGAGTCCAGGAAGTCGTCGTGCGCTCGTCCAAACGCTGGTTGCTGAGGGGATGGAGTTTCCTGAGCCCGTGTCGCCGATCCCTATGATGTACATGTATAGTTAGACAAATTAGAAGTTCACAAATGTGTATATGATTAAATAAACTCATTACAAGTTAAAATTGAGCAAGTTAGCTAGATTTGGCTATGTTTGAGTAAGTTTGCTCATATTTTACTAAGTTTGAGAAGTATGGACTAGTAGTGTTTTGTTTGAGCTAGTTCAAAAAGTTTTGGCTATGTTTGAGTAAGTTTGGTCATATTTGACTATAGTTGAGTAAGTTGTACCATATTTTACTCAGTTTGAGGATGTTTAACTAGTTTTCTCTAAGTTTAAGTAAGTTTGATTAAATTCAACTAAATTTGAGCAAATTTAACTAGTTGCAGCTATTATGAGAAATTTTGTACCTGTGCTCCTGACGTCGGCCCCTGTGGTAGCTGTATCGGTGGCGGCGCCCACTGAGGAAAGACAACGGGTTGTCCTGTGGCCATAGCCTGCAAATATGAAGTAAATTATTATACATGTCATTTATATATTAGAAACATTGAGTACATTGATCTGAACTTACCTGCATGGCAGCTTGCAGCTGTAGCATGTACGAGTGTTGATACTCGTCCCTAGCCCGGAGCTCGGCTGCCTGCCTCTCGTTCGCGAGCCTCAGCGCTTCCTGCGTCCTCTGGAGCTCCTCCTGGACACTCTGGAGCTCCAGATCACGGCTGCCACGCCTGCTGGATCCACCCTGCGATGAAGAGGCCCTCGAGTAAGACCGCGCCTCCCTCGAGTCTACTACTCCATCGAAGATGGCCAACCTACACAACGAAGTAAGAGTATTAAAGTTTCGTATCTCGAAGTTAATGAAAGTAAATGAAAACAACAGAACTCACCGGCCGTGAGGTTTACCGCCACCGCTTGCATAGGCGGCTTCAGGTACGATCGGCGAGTTCTGCCAATCGTAATCGTCGCCTCGAAGCCTCCGCACCTCCTCCCCATACTTTTCCTGAAAATACAAAAAATTAAAGTCATCAGAAGTTTTAAAGATAATACAATTAAGTCAACTAAAGAACTCACCAACGTCTCTGTCGCTGTCTGAGAAGACAGCTGATCAGGCTGCGAGGGGTCACTTCCCATGTGACCCCTCCTCCACACCTGGATAGCGGTCGGCTCCTGACCGATCTCGCGCTCCTATCGATACGTGTTAGCATAATGGTAGCGATAGAAATTAACTTGAATATAATTCGAGTATCACTTACCATCCGTTTAGCAAGGCGTACGTAGCCGTCCCCGCCAAGACGGTGTTTCCCGTCCGTCCCTCGATTCTGTCGGCGGGTCATCGACACGCCTTGGAAGCCCTGGCTCGCCCAACGAGCACACAGGGAACTGTAGGCGTCCGGACAGGACTCAAGCCACGGTACGCTGACCTGCACACATTTGTTGTTGGATGAAAACATTGATGAAAATTGGATAATGAAGCAAAGTAAAATAAAGAATTTACCTCTGCGTACTGTGCCTCCGTCAAGTACTTGTCCGCCACATCCCTAAACTGCCCCGGCTCACCCTCGTCCGGATGCAACTTATAGTACGCCTTCGTAGCCTGAATGCGAGCCGTTGAAATCGACTGCGTCAGGAGCTTCCTAGCGTTGTTGTTGAAGACCAGGCGAGCGTGATCCAGCTGGGCCTCGTCCTCCAAACGGTAATATTTCTACAAGTAGAAATATACAAGTTAATGTATTTAACATATAATAGGTTCGCATTTAACAAATAGACGATTTACTTACCATGAATTCATGCCACACATGCTCCTGGTGGTTGCCGTAGGTAATGTCCTGGGCCGTAGCGTAATCGTCCCAAGACGTAGCAGCCCGTCCGTTCACTAGACCGGGGTAGTGACAACGGATGAGCTGGCCCAGGACAGCGTTGACCTGGCGGTGGCGTCCTTGACCCGTGAACGAGTCATCGGCCCAAGACCTAATACACGATTCTCAATTAGTACATATATAAGTGTTAAAATATCTAAATTGATTTGTTATAGATTTACTTACCTATCGCCAACCGGACGAATAACGACCCGATCTTCTGGCCGTGCAGGAACCGGAGGAGGAGCCACGTAGTGGCTCCTCCTGTAACGCCGCTGTGGAGCCGGCTCCACATCAGGCTCTGTGGAAGGCTCTGAAGCAGGGTCTGAATCCTGCGGTGCCGGAACCTGAAGAGGATCCGAAGCAGGATCTGTAACAGGCTCCGAAACCTGTGGTGTCTGAAGAGGACCCCTGGCCTCTGTCTCCTCAGACGTAGAGTCGTCCTAAAAATTTGAAGATTGGTAATATAGATTTAAGAAAGTTATTTATATAATTTATGTAATTAATTATTCTTTACCTGTCGTGACCGCTCTCGTGACCCCTGGCCTCTGTCGAGGCCCAACAGCTGAGACAGTCTACCATTGCTAGACTGACAGCCCTGGAAAACGGAGTCTGCTCTCGGGGGCAGAAAGCCCCGCGTCCCCCGTCGTCTACTGCTCGATGACATCCTGATGAAAGGAAATTTGATAATGAATTTAAAGGAAAATATAGAAGACGAAAGAAGAGATGAAAGAAACGATACTTGTACTTAATTTCAAAATTCATCAGTATCACGATCATGTACTCTACTTCGTAAACCGGACCATCGATCTTTTGTCATGGTTGTTCGCCGTTTTCGTTTTTTCACATTATGAGTCTGTACATCTTGTGCATCTCCAACTAATTCATCGAGTCGTAGACCAGGCTCAACGACAAAAGAATCCGGCAACTCTTCTTCTTGGTAAACAACATCTGCCTCATCAATGTAACCAGTATTGTCCGGTGTATATAACCGCTCACGAGGATTCACCTTTTGTACAACCCACCATGCACTAAGTTTTTCGCATGGATATTGTAGATAGTACACTTGTTCGACTTGGTGTGCAAGGACAAAGGTGTCGTAGCCTCGTAGTCGGTCCTTGTGTTTGACTTCTACCATGCCAAATTGGTTTTGTCGAGTTCCATTGTTATTATCAAACCAATCACAGTCAAAGAAGACTACTTTAAGGTCTTTACTCCCGGCAAAACTAAATTCTAGGATTTTGTTTATGATCCCATAGAAATTAGTTTCATGTCCTTCGGCATCGGCGGCCCTTGTCACAACTCCGGTGTTTGATGTTGCCCTTAGAGGACATTGAGCTTCAAATTGAGTTGAACGGAATCGGAACCCATTGACATCATATCGACCGAAGAGTTTAACTTTAATGGATCCGTTGGACAGTTGTCGCAAATCTTCATGAACACCGACTTGTGTCTTGCACTGTCCAACATATGAAGTAAGAAGACTATTTTATGCTATGAACATAATTACTAAGAGGAACAAGACAAGGAAAACGTTACATGATTTCGAAACCACGTTTGGAAGTTAGGTCCTCCATTTACTCCATAGTGTCGCATTGTTTGTATTTGCTTGCTAGTAGGTTGCTGCTTAGACTTCCAATTTTGTCGATCGAACTCACTAAATCAGGACAAAAAAGAATTATTGGTGTAGATGTATAACACACCACACAAATTAGTATAGATGTTGAACAACCACTTACTGAAAAAAATTGTCCATCCCATCTATGTTAGCGTACATGTATAACAAAGCAGCTGTCTTTTCATCTGCTGAAGCATCATAGCTCGTGCCACTACCAACAGTGGTGCCTCTCGTTTGAAAAAGTGAGAGTTCGCTACAAGAGGTTGCTTCAGCCATATTATACCGTAACACCGATGCATTAACATTGTGTTCTTCTGCAAAGTAGACACTTGAAAAGTATCCTATCTCCTGAAGTGTAAATGCTTCGGCGATGCATCCTTCAACCCTTGCCCTATTACGAACCATCGGTTTTAGACATCTGAGTGCTCTTTCAATGTGGTACATCCACCTATATTGAACAGGGCCACCTACTTTAGCTTCATATGGAAGATGGATTAGAAGGTGTTGCATTGGATTGAAGAACCCTAGAGGAAATACTTTTTCCATCTTACATAAAAGCACGGGTATCTCTTTTTCCAACTTCTCCATCATCTCCCTTTTGATTTCTTTAGCACAAAGCTGTCTATAAAAATAGCTAAGCTCGGCTAACACCTTCCAAACCTCATCGTCAAGATAGCCTCGAAACATAACCGGCAGAAGTCTTTCCATGATTATGTGATAATCATGGCTCTTCAAACCAGTAAGATTTCCAGTCTTAACATTAACGGCTCTTCTCAGGCTAGCAGCAAAACCGTCTGGGAACTTCAACTGTTTCAACCACTTGAAGACTTCTTTCTTTTCTTTTGGTCGAAGGCAGAAAGAAGCTCGTGGTTTGCCACCAGCTTCGGAGAGCTCAAGACTTGGTCGGTTACAAACCTCTGCCAAATCCTTCCGAGCTTTTATATTGTCTTTTGTTTTTCCCGTCATATCCAAGCACGTGCTTATGATGCATTCGCCCATGTTACGTTCCTGGTGCATGACATCAATGTTATGCATTAGAATTAAAGACTTCATATACGGTAACTCCCATAGTGCACATATATGAGTCCAATTGTGATCCTCTCCGTAACCAACAAAATATCCAGGACGACCTTCATCTGGCACTAGATTATTGAGCTGTTTAACAATTTCCGACCCGTTCAGACGTTGTGGTGGTCCCTTTTTTACAATGGTACCCTTCCTGAAGGCATTTCTCTGTTGCCTAAATACGTGATTTGGCGGTAACCAACGTCTATGACAATCAAAGTAGCATATCTTGCCACCATGACTTAGACGAAAACAATCCGTGTCCGAAGCACATATTGGACATGTCAATCGACCATGAGTGCTCCAGCCAGAAAACATGTCGTAAGCTGGAAAATCATGAACAGACCACAAGTACACAGCTCGAAGGTTGAATTTCTGTTTTCTATAACAGTCGTACGCTTCGACTCCTGTCCATAACATTTTGAACTCTTCAATCAATGGCTGCATCATCACGTTCAGTCGTGAACCAGGATGATCCGGTCCAGGTACAATAAGGCATAGGAACATGAACTCATACTTCATACAAAGCGATGGTGGTAAGTTGTACGGAATAGCGAACACGGGCCAACATGAGTATGGTGTGGCGTTTGTACTAAACGGTGAGAAGCCATCTGTCGCCAACCCAAAGCGAATATTTCTCGCGTCATTGGCGAAATCTAGATCGAAGTGGTCAAGCGTCTTCCATGCCTCACCGTCCGACGGGTGCACCATCATGCTGTTGTTCTCACGTACACCTTCTTTATGCCACCTCATGTGTCTAGCTGTTTTTTTTAGATAGAAACAAACGCTTGAACCTAGGTGTGACAGGCAAGTAGCGAAGCTGCTTCTGTGCGACTTGAGTCATTACTTTTGAACCGTCGTCATTAACAACTTCGACAAATCTCGCTTTACCACATTTTAAGCACTTGTTCTCGTTGGCATGCTCTCTCCAAAAAAGCATGCAATTGTCTAGACACATATCAATCTTCTCATATTTCATACCTAGACCAGAAATCAACTTCTTAGACTGATACATATCTTTAGGCACTTTATGTGGTTGTGGAAGGATATCGCTGATCAATTTGATAAGATCGTTGTAGCAGTTATTGGAGAAGAAATACTTAGACTTAATGGCCATAAATCTAGTCATGAAAGTAAGGAGCGTCACTTCGGTGTGTTCATGCAACGGCTCTTCTGAAGCTTTGAGAAGCGTGAAAAACGCTTCAACCTCCGTTGGAGGAGGATCCTCCATCAATTCAGGATTTATAGCATCAAGCATCTCGTCCATCCTATCGACCCCCCGTGTTGTCATCCTCATCTGAAACTTGTAAGGGTTGAGAAGATGTCTCACCATGAAAGGTCCACACCTCATAATCTTGCATGAAACCGTATCGACATAAGTGAAACGCCAAATTCACTTTGTCCCAACACTTTGCACCTTGACATTTCGTACATGGGCACCGCACCTTATCGATCTTTGACAATGAAAACGCTCGATCTACAAAAGCATCTGTCTTTGCGAACCACTCATCCGAGTGACCACCAGAACTGTTCTTCCAACCGGTATACATCCAACTACGATCCTCACCCATGTTTGAATCTGCAGTTTAATGTCAAGGAAATTATAGTTACTTTATAATTTATTTATGTCACGGCCCTACATCTATTGGAAAGGATAGGTCCAAAACCCACCCAAGAGTGATCGAGCGGAGCGTGCTCACGACGAGACGCGTGGTATGGATCCGAACGAAATTTCGGCAGCATAACCCCGCTGTTCTCCACTGCACGCCCGAAAATGGTGCAGCAGAGAACAACAGGGTTATGCCGTCGAAATCTCGTCTAGATCTAAACCCGCGTTTCATCACATGCCACGCCCCCTCGGTCACTCCCAGGCTGTCCAAAAAGGGACAATTCCGAACGTACACGCCTCACATGCGCAACACATGTGAGACGGGCCCGTTCGAAACTGGTGACCCATGTTGTATAGGTTTACGTCAATCTTTCGTTTTTGAGTCATTTAAAAGAGAGAGAGGAAAGAACGAGAGAGAAGGAAAAAAGGAGAGACAAAGAAGTGGGTCAGCCGTCCTAAGTTATGCCCCGTTGGGGCCTGCCATTATCTTACGACGCCTTTAGGGTTAGCCGTCGTACGTTATACCCCGTTGTAAGTGGTTCAAAGATGAAACCGCACCGTTGGGGCCCGCCGTCCACGCGCGGGAGCTTGCCGTCCTCCGTGCCTGTCTCGACTAATACATTACCACTAAATGAGCCGTGACAGACCCTAAATGGGTCGTGTCAGGCCGGACTGGGCCGAAACCCATTTATTTACATATGGTAACTAATCACACAATCAATCAAAGTATTAATTAAACAATAATCAATTACAATACTAATTAAATAATTAATCAACTAAGGTCGGACGGCGCGGCAGGGCGGGGCTTGGGGCGGGGCCGGGCGGCACAGCAGGGCGGGGCTCGGGGCGCGGCGCGTCGAGCGGCGGCGGCCGAGGCGCGGCCGGGGCTCGGCGCGAGCAGGGGCGGCCGGGCGGGGCTTGGGGCGGGACGGCAGCGGCTGCGGCAGGGCGGGGCGGGGCGGGACGACCATTGGTTAAACACACATGTATCTTCAGTAATAAAATCATACGTATCTCCAGTAATAAAAACACATATATCCCTGGCAATCAAAGGCATATGTATCTTCAGCAATAAAAAACACCCGTATATCAAATCTGTCCTATCCTAAGCTCGAGTTACAACTCACAACATTATCAAATCAAAATGACACCATGTCACTGTTTATTCCTGCAACTCTCGCAGTTTCACGGCGTGAATATCAATGTTTCTTTACCTGTTAGCAAGTGTTTTGCCACATCAGTTTTGCTAGGGACTGAAATGGAACTGGCCACGAGACCACACATGGTTGAGTTGATCGCTCCATACAGTTCTAGGCTCTAAACAGAGCGCCCCTGTCCCTCTTTTCCTCAGAGTTCCAGCGTCTAAGCCTAGAACTGTTAGAGAGGAAATTCGCAAGCTAAAATAAGTAGTTGTCCTCTGTGTCTGGAACACATATTTCCCCGGGATCTGATGAGCGTTCGAGGAACAGCTGCTTGGCTCACTGAGCACGCAAGCAACTCTCTCCGGCCATTGGCGCGCGCTAACGATGGTAGCAGACAGTGAGCCAGAACGAACCAGTGGCCGGGGCTGGGCCGGCCGGTGGCCGGCGGCGCGGCCCCGGCAAAAGCCGGGGAGAGGCCGGAGGGGAGGGGGAGGGGACTTACCTCGGCCGGAGACGGGCGGCGGCGGTGGTGGGGACGGGCGGCGGCGACCGGGACGGCGGCGGCGGCGACCGGTGCGAGTTGGGAGGCGGCACTGGCCGCCTCCCGGCTCGCGCACAGGTTATATACCCCGTTATTGACGACGGTGCTCGGAAACTATCGTCAATAAGGACTTGTTGACGACGGTACTAGGTCACCGTCGTCAATAACTCCTCGGGTGGGCCCGAATTTAGTTAAAGACGACGGCCACCGTCGTCAATAATTTATTGACGACGGTTCTCGTCTAGCCGTCGTCAGTAACTAAGTTATTGACGACGGCTAGATAAAGCCGTCGTCAATAACATTAAAGACGACGGCCTCGTCGACAATAAATTTGGCCGTCGTCAATGATCGTTTTTCCTGTAGTGCATGAACATGGCCTTCCATACCTTAAGACATGATTAACTTTGATATTTAGATTTGCAGGCCAAAGAGCATCTCCCCATGTCCATGTTCGAAAGGGGAAAATCTCATGGGCTTTAGGAGAGATAAGGTTACGCAGCTAATGTTTACCTCCCCTGTTCAGTGGCAGCACGGTAACACGAAACCGATATGACGTGTGTAACCTGTTCAAGTCGAACTTCAATGGTCGTAAGAACAAATGGCCTGGAAAGATTTCCCTGGATTAAACATTGGAGACCACAGTCGCATAATTGACTAGATTCATTCAAAAATTTATTTACTGGTTGTTCAAAATTGATCCTTGATTTTCGACGCCAGTAGACCTCATATCAGATGCTTTAGCTGAGACTTTTCGCCCTCCAAGCAAGAAACAAAGGAAAGGCAATGAATGCTTGACTTATTATGCTGGAAATGCTGAAATTTGTTGCTTAAGCAATGCTGAAACCTCGCAGCATTCCTAGGTTCATGCACTTTCATTGGCACTGAGCAATTTTGGATCGGCACCTATCCGTCTTCCCAAAGACCCAAACCATGCTGCATTGCAACCTTTTGGTTGTTGCAACTTCAATTCATCACCCAAACGGAACCGGTTTAGTCCAGCCACAGGCGCAACAATCCTGCATTTAATTGTAGTCATTCTAACAGCCTGTATCACCTAGCTAATATGTTATGCCCAAGATCTTTCTTGGTCACTACATTGATCCTCTCAAGCAGATTCATAATGTGCACAAAGTTTCATCACGAGTTTATATTAACCTTTAGAAGTTTAATTGGATCCCATCAGGTGGTGTTTGGGTGATGGTAATTGTTGTTGCTGAAGAAAAAAATCACAGAGGACAAGCACCAATACCATCAACCAATCACCAAAAATATGGCGAACAAGGCACTAGACTACCCAGCATCAACTTGTGCGATCAAGTAGCAAAGAAAATGATAAATCTGCCAGATGAGGTGGTCACCCATAATTAATGAGTGGGAAAAAGCAGTTCAGACTTTAAAAAGCCAGCTGCATTCGGCAGCTATTGCCGTCAAGGCACGAGGACTCGAGCTAGTGAAAGAGGAGCTAAACGGAGGAAGCTTTTGTGAGATAAAGGCCGCAATGCGGCGCGGCCCGGCAAAAGCCGGAGAGAGGCCGGAGGGGAGGGGGAGGGGACTTACCTCGGCCGGAGACGGGCGGCGGCGGTGGCGGGGACGGGCGGCGGTGGCGGGGACGGGCGGCGGCGACCGGGACGGCGGCGGCGACCGGTGCGAGTCGGGAGGCGGCACTGGCCGCCTCCCGGCTCGCGCACGGGTTATATACTCCGTTATTGACGACGGTGCTCGGAAGCTGTCGTCAATAAGGACTTGTTGACGACGGTACTAGGTCACCGTCGTCAATAACTCCTCGGGTGGGCCCGAATTTAGTTAAAGACGACGGCCACCGTCGTCAATAATTTATTGACGACGGTTCTCGTCTAGCCGTTGTTAATAATTAAGTTATTGACGACGGCTAGATAAAGCCGTCGTCAATAACGTTAAAGACGACGGCCCCGTCGACAATAAATTTGACCGTCGTCAATGATCGTTTTTCCTGTAGTGAACACAAAGCTGCTCGGGACACAATCTGATTGGCAGAGATATTTCCTCCCGGTGATCGTATAAGAAAACTCGTTGTGGGAGTATTGGTGGTTAATTGGTGCTGATCCACGCATGTTTTGCTGATAAAATTGTGGGTCGCACCGGAATCAAAAAGTATGAGCACGGGCACGTCTTTGAGAGTGAACATGCCCGCTAACACCGGTGCTCCCTCTGGGACATCCTCAATAGCCAGATGTTGCACACTCCCGGATTGCAATGCTGTTATGTTGACTGGTGCAGGTGGCGGCATACCACCTGATGATGATGGCTGTCTGGTGTTCACCAACTTCTCCCGGCATTCTTGTCTAAAATGCCCTGAACGGTGGCAATGAGAACACGGAGGTTTCCCCGGTTCTTTGTTGACTTGTGGTTGAGAGGTTGATGTACTTGGCTGTAGCATTGATGCAACAGGTATCATTCGTTTCTGCGGCAATGGTGTTGCTTCAGGACAAGATTCTTGAGCAGTAAATCTGTACGGAGTTGATCTCACTGGTGATTGCCATCTTCCATCGGATGGTGTGCGATACACCACACGGTATTTGCAAGGAACAACTGGTGTGTCTTCTTGCACACCCTCCCGGTCCCTCTTCTCTGCTTGACACTCAAGTGTCGCTTGTTCTTGCAGCAGAGCAGCACTGATCAACTCGGTGTAACTGCCCAGATTGAACAAAGCTAGCTTCTCTTTTAGTATGGCACTCAAGCCATAGAAAAAGTAGTCACACATTGCAGCTTCGCTCGTCGCATAAGCAGGAGCATATTGTGCCAGAAGGTTGAATCGTCTGACATAATCGAGGACACTCATGTCCCCCTGCTTCAAGTTCCTGAATTCCTGCTGCTGGGCCTTGATAAAACCCATAGGAATGTGACGAGCCCGGAATGCTTCACGAAATTCTGTCCACTCCACTTGATGGCCTTCTGGAACGGTGGCGAGATAAGCAAACCACCAATTTCCGGCAGCTCCATGGAGCTGTTGAGCTGCAAATGATGCCTTCTGATATTCATCGCACTCAAACACCCCAAACTTGGACTCCATAACTCGAAGCCACTGATCAGCTTCCACTGGTTCATGGGCTTCCGTGAAGATTGGCGGTTGTGTCACCAAGAAATCCAAGTAGGCGTTCCGAGGTGGAACGTCCTGTTGTGCACGCTGGGGTAAGCCCTGTTGTACCAAGGCTTGGAGTAGTCTAGTGTTCTCTTGACTTGACTTGACCATCTGAGCCATGACATCCACCCATACCGTTGATGGCGGTGCCCGTGGTGGAGTCGAGTCATCACCGTCTTGGCGAGAACCTTCAGTCCTACTCGGAGAATGAGTACGCACCATACTGCAAAAGCATAATTTTGAGGGGAGTCAAAACATGATCTCAGCAGTATGTGAAAGTATGTAAAACATGAACATGCTAAAACTTTATGAGAGCATAACAAAATTTCATGTTTACTCATCTTTCTAAAGCCAACATATTCAGTCCCTCATTCTGTACAGAACAGACCTTTCTGTACTTAACTCAGAATTTGATCCAGTTACTAGCATTTTCATAACTCAAGTTGCATACCAAAGTTAAAGTTAACTTTAGTATCTTTTCAACGAGTACTCATATGCCCCTAGATCATCTCTGGAACAATAGCTATGACTGTTCAAAGTTGACAGAATTTCTGGGTAAATTTTGCCAGCACCTCCTTTGTATGTGGCTGTTTTCATCACAGTTGTACATACAAATGAAGTACAATTCTGAACAAACTATGAACTACAAAATCGTTGAAAATTTCCTAACCTTTCCAACGGTGTATCATATGACCCTTAGAAATTTTTCTACAAACCGTTGTGTCTAATTTACAGCAACATCCAGAGAAGTTTGCAGCTGCTCCGTTTTCTGAACAGTTTGCATTCATCTGGACGTTCAACCAAGTTGGTGTCGGATTTGGCTCTGGAGTTCTATAGAAAAGTTATAGAGCACTTAATAACCTTTCCATAACTGTCTCAAACACATCCATTGGGTCAAACTAATTAGAGTTACGCTCTGTTAAAGACCAGAAAAAATTCTGTCTGAACAGAGCACTCTGTCTTTGAGATCAAAAGAAGCCTAACAAGTTTCTTCTTTGAAACTTAGTTCAAATGAAGAGCTCAGTAACTAACATGTGCTTTATCACATCCATTTTTAGTTTGGAAGTTAGTCATGAATGATTTCTTCATAGGTAAGAATACTATCCAGTGTAGTACGGTGACGATGCACCGTAAGACATATGACGGTACTACGTTGCCTCACCAAAGAAAAACCTAACCGGATTACACCGGCATATACGTATCCTTAGGTGGCACTAAAACAGTCACTCACAAACGTGTTCTACATGCACTAAGGTTTTCGTGGTTAGTACCTACATAAGCCACACTCAATCATCAGGTTCGGCTGCACACCGAACCCGGTATCCATACAGTTCGTACACCCAGCCGTCATCACTCGCCCAGGTGTTCTCAAGCCAAACACGCCTTGAGCTACGTATTCACGTTACTGACCACGTGACAGGGTCTCCCAAATTACACCACGCACGCCTGGGAAGACGTTGCTCGAATACCCCAAACGACATGAAGAGTCGTAGAGGATACTAAAGCGAGTCGGGTTACCTGCCACCCGTGAGGCTCCACCCTTCAGCTTGTGCGCACTGGTGGACAGCGCATACGTGCACCCCCAAGACATAAACGTCCCGAGATGCACGGTTTTCCGACATAACAAATAGGTTAGCTTGCCACCTTCATAATATGCTAATAGTAGTCCTTATGTGGGCCTAGTACCGTTATGTCACCGTATCCTAAGTTTTTGACATAATATGATGCTCAATCTGTGCTCTGTTTCCAACGCAGCTCTGATACCACGCTGAGACGGCCCCATAGGACCTCGTCAGGTGGTGCCGTGTTATGCGGCACCCAACAGCACACGGGTCGAAGAACACACATCATATTACATAAATAGTTTAGCGGAAGCGTACAAGAATGTTTTACAAATAGTTATATCAGAGTAAACTACAGCGGAAGACTATCACTCTCACGACTCATATCTAAACTAGCAGCAAAGAAACGGTCTAGCCCGCGGACGTTTCTTACTAGCAACACAAAGACAATCTGCAGCGGCGAGGATCCTCTTTGAGGAAGCACTCGGAGGTTCCCGAGTCTCATCGGCATCCCTTCTCATAAGCATCGAGTCAATTACCTGCAAAACAACTCGGATAGCATCCGTGAGCATAACGCTCAGCAAGACTTAACCGTCA
The DNA here is from genome assembly GCA_030760725.1 of Neostapfia colusana. Taxonomy (NCBI): domain Eukaryota; kingdom Viridiplantae; phylum Streptophyta; class Magnoliopsida; order Poales; family Poaceae; genus Neostapfia; species Neostapfia colusana. Next base: position 12,517,804 of record JASWHV010000020.1, read on the forward strand.
CCCTAAACATGAAACTCTAAGTGAGGTTATGAACCTAACATAGGATGACATAAGCATAATTAAACTCGCCTAAAAGTGAATCCTTACTTTCAGTATTAATAGCAGTATTTTAAGTAACCCTGGGCACGCCACATCGGGAGTCCACAATCAAACAAGAAACGCTTTCCCCCGATGTAAATTTGCTCATGGCATAAAAGAATCGAGTTTGCTCTAGCCTATTCATCAAGATCCAATACAAAGGTAGGATAATACTTCACATCAAAATGATTAGTTCCTTTCTCATGCAAGTTCTTACTACGTCACGACTGTGTGAACAAGTATGCTCGGTCCATTCCGCGAGCGACGGTGATTCGAATCAGTAACACCCGGACTACACGACACGTACGCCTGTACTCGACGTTGCCTACAACAACCATCACTGACGTCGTACATGGCAGCCTTTCCCCCGTTTCACCCCCGCTGAATCGATCAAGTCGCCCCGTACAGTAGCTACTCTCTTGGTGCACCTTCCAACGTGAGATGTCATGAGAATATTCCCCACATACTGCACACCGGCCATCCGCCTGAGGCGACCCGAAAAGTCCCAACGACAGCTTCCCGAGGTACATCGGTTTACTGGGTCCCATATAGCTAGCATGAGTCCGGTACACAACTCAAAGTTGTTCAACAGGGCCGCATACGGATCGGTCCTTGACGACACGGACAGGTCTACAGCACCCAGGCCCCTATGTCCTGCTGCCCCTACAACCTTCCGGTCTCAACTTTAACTTGCTACATCATTTATGAACCAATCCCGTATGCCCCTGTTGTTCCTGAAACTGCGAGTAGCATCTCACCACTCGACTTCTACCGAACCGTACTTAAGCATGGCAGTTCTACACGGTGAAAGACACCTACCCAATACTCCATGGGTCATTTGGTTATGCAAGAGGAGTATCAATCACTAGACCTAATGCACAGTTCATATCTTGACCGAAAGTGAGTACAAAATTAAAACTTAATATCTGTTAAATGCAAACCGGAGCTTGCCTGTTTTGCAGGGTAGTCGTATATAACCAGTTAGTGTCCTTGCAGATCCACCCTTGACTCTCGGGAGCTTGATCCACTTCGATGAATCACTCATTTGAGTCCCCTTCGTTGTGGTTCCTATTGAGATGCATATGCACATATTTTATAGAATGTAATGGAAAGAAGTTATGGAATTAATTTCTTAGTACAGAGGTTGTGTGGAAAAGCCAAGCATGGCTTGGTTTGCCTCTGTTGTGCATAGAACAGAAATAAACTAAATTGACCTTAAGGCCTTAGCTATACCCTAACCCTTTTCTCTAATGAACATAATAGATAAGCTGAAAAGATTTGAGTGCAATTGAAGAACAAGAACTCCAATGGCCTAGAAACTTTTACAGCAGGTTCTATACTACCTAAGGATTTAGCTTGCCAAATTGCAGCTAATGTGGAGTCATATTGTGTCCTCCCCAATTCTCACAATATCTCTTATGTATTCCCACATATACACAAGTATGGAGAATAAGAACAGGGAGTTCCAGGACTCATCTTGGGCTGATAATTTACATGTGAGTTCTTGATCACATGAGAGTCATCTGGTCCAAAATTCAGCCCTTTTACTTGGGTAGTTCTCCCAGAACAATTCTTTAAGCATTTGTACTCAACAGAATTAATTCTGTAGTAATGTGCATTTTCATGCCCAATTAAGTGAACTACAATTCCAAGTATGTCTCAGAGAGCTTGCCTAAATTTTCCTATGATTTTTGGAGCTATGGATTGCTCAGAACAGATTTTAGAAGTGGGAAACATTTTCTGAAAATGTTTCTGGACTCTTTTGAACACAGTAGTTTGCATTTAGAAAATTCCTACTCAAATGATCTTCAAATGAGCTGTAAATTTGCTAGTAGGTCAACAATATGCTAAAGAATATTCTGGCAAAATTTGGGGATTTTTGGATAACCCAAACTCCCTCAATAATTCTTTTTCAGAAAAAGTTCAAAGAATTTTCCAGAATATAATATTGACTTCCATACAAATCTGAGTTCATATTTGGATAGAACTCAGAGAGATGAATCCAACCCAATTGAAATCACTCAAATTGGAGTTTTCTACAGGGAGATATGAATTTCTAAAGATTGAGCTAAGTCTGGAATTATTTTCCTATTGAAAATCCGGCTGGACCCACTGTTTTGAATTTCAGCCAATAGAAATGAAGCCACACCGGACCACAGCGTCTCTGCGCGCCAACACACGGGATCCCGGCCACACCCGATCCCGGGTTTAAAATTTGAGCTGCTGACAGGCGGGGCCCACGCTTCGTCTTCTTCCTCCGGCTTCCTCCCCGCGCCCGCGCTGCTCCTCGCCGGCCCGCCGCCGGAGCTCGCTGGCTCGCCATTTCCGGCCACCGTCTGAGCTGAAACTCGCCGCCAGGGAGTTTGTGACACCGAGGAACACGTCTGTGGGGTCTGCCTGGGCTGCCGGCGGCCGGAAACTGGCCGGCGACGTGCGGCAGCCACTGTGGAGGTCCGGTAGCGTTGCCTAGGGTTTCCAGCCCGCCAAAACCTGCGCCGACGCGCCCTACAGAACCAGTGCACCTCTAGGAAGATCGGCACGACCTCAAAATGGCTCGGGAGTGGCTGTAATTAGGTTGTCGTCGTGCGACCGAATGGGTCCGCCATGAACACCTCTAGTCGAGCTCGAATTCCGTCGTGCTGAGGCGTTTTCATGTGCTGGATCCTAAAGAAGAAATGACCGCCGGATAATCCAGTGTCTATGTGCTAAATTTGATGACTTAAGGAGGATCAGAGGGCAAGAATTTGAAAGAATCATACCGGAAGCTCGGAATGGGGTCGCCGGAGCAAAATCTCAAAATTCGCCGCCGATAGCTTGTGGCACGGCCTGAGCTCGGGCTGAGAGCAGCACCGCACCCGTGCGTGTCCGTAGGTGTGATCGCTCGGCCGTGAAACCCGCTGTGGAGGGCTGTCCACGAGCGCCTGATCACTTTCTCAGATTAGGTCGCCGCGGCGGCGATCGTTCTCGGGCACCGGAGGCCGCAGCTCACTTGCTTGTGGGTCAAGGAGGTGGAGGCTGATCTCAGGGAGAAGTTTAGCAGCTCGGGGGAGGAGAGAGCGCGGTGGTTCCTTCGGTTTCCCGATCAATCGAGAGGGCGGAGGGAGAGAACAGTAACTGGTTGTGCGCTCGCAAGGAGGAGAAAAAGGGATGGCCTTTGCTTCGTCCAAGGGGGGTGATCAGGTCGCAGAACCGCCTCTGGGCGCCGTGCGTGGGGAAAGGCAGCAGCTGGTGGCGCTGCCGAGCCTCCCAGTGGCTCCACGGTGGGAGCTGCTCGTGGCCCACGTGCTGCTCAACGAATTTCCCCACTGGGGCTGAGACTTAAGGTGCAAGGCTCATCTTTTAGCTCTATGACATGTGGGTCCCACTCCACATTTCCTCCCCAAATATCTTCTCAAGCTGATCCTCTTAATTCCCACAATTCTGAGTTTTGAAATGTGGTTTAGAATTTGAATTCTCCAAATTCAGTTTGAATTGGTATGACAAATTTGAATTTGGCTAGAATTTACAAATGCTTCTCTTACACTCCTTTTTGAGCCCACCCTACAAATAGAAAGTTTGTGAGCAAACTTTTCCCTATAATCCCAACTATAGGGCTGCATGTTTATTCAAAGTTTTTGGTCACTACATGTGTGAACTTTGAATTTCAAATCTGATTTTTTTAAACTTACATGCAAAGAGGTATTTAACTCCTTATTGGTCCAACACTTTTAAATAAAAAGGTGAACCTCATGTTGGATGTTCATCCATGTATTACTTTGCATGAAGAAAAGTTTTAGCAACTCCCATTTTTCATGTCTTTGCCACACATATGAATTCAAACCTTAGTTTTATTCATACACATTTTTGGGACTTTTACATGACGTAGTAAGAGCTTGCATGGGAAAGGAACTAATCATTTTGATGTGAAGTATTATACTAGCTTTGTATTGGATCTTGATGAATAGGCTAGTGCAAACTCGATTCTTTTATGCCATGAGCAATTTACATCGGGGGAAAGCGTTTCTTGTTTGATTGTGGACTCCCGATGTGGCATGCCCAGGGTTACTTAAAATGCTGCAATTAATACTTGAAAGTAAGGATTTACCTGAAAATAAGGATATACTTATTTGTAAAACAATCTTGTATGCTTCCGCAAACTATTTATGTAATATGATGTGTGTTCATCGACCCGTGTGCTGTTGGGTGCCGCATAACACGGCACCACCCAACAAGGTCCTGTCCCTCACTGCGTGGCATCAGGGCTGTTTACACGTGGTATCAGAGCTGTGACAAGTGGTGTCAGAACCCTGTCATAGTTGATACCAGAGCAGGGCTGTCTCATTATTAAGCATAGCCTGTCTACTCGAGTACTTAGACACTACCCTCACTCTTATAGGGAACATCTGGTCATGCATTTGGAGTTCCATCCATCCTACACCTAATGCACATAAGTATACCTCATACTACGTATGTAAACAAAGCAAAACTTGTAAAATGGATTAATGCAAACCGGGGCTTGCCTTGTTTCTGCTGGTCAGTGGTTAGGGCTTCGTCCGGAAGAAGGAAGTCGAGCACTTCCGGAGTCTCCTCGCCTTCAGCGACTACACGTTAATGAGATACTACATGTCAATTCAAATGCAATGTGTAAACTTGAATAAGTAATTACTCTAACTCTAGCTAGCCCTCCTTTGGCTCTGAAATTTTTATGGTGGCTTGGTAAGGTCCTAACTCGAGTATTGACCAAGTTTCATTTGAAACAGAGTTCATTTGAGCTTTGTACAAATAAAAGCCTATTTGGTCAATATTAGAGTCTCTAAGTAACTCCAGGGGTTTTCATGGCCCCAACCATTACTTTCTGGAAACTAGAATTTGAGCTGGTTCTAATGGAATTTGTTTCATGTCATTTGAAGAATCCTAGAGGAAGTTATGACCTAAACAAGATTTGAGAAAATCTGAAAAATGTTCTGTACATTTTTCTATTTTCTCAGGGCAGTCCTCTTAATCACCCAATTAGGGGGACTAAATAAACTTGGATGGGTCTTAAACTTTTACTGTGACTCCATGATTTTCCAGTGAACCTCTCAGGCAAATTTCAGATTTTTTCATAAAGTAATTCTCCAGATAAAATTCCTAACAGTTTAAACTTTAGGGAATTAATTCTGGAAAACGTTTTAGCTTCATGAGCTGAAATTGGTATTGCTGGAAAGTACTCACAACTCTGAGTTCAGCAAAATTTGGTTCACTGAATTTGGAGCTTCCTAGCCAAAGTTATGAATTTCTAAAGTTTGGGCTGATCCCTGAATTATTTTCCTACAGAAAATCCTTTCCCGCGCTTAATCCGAGGATGACAGCGGGGTCCGCCCGGTTTAATTTAAACTAACCGCGCTCGCGCGCGCTTAACTCAGCGGCTGACACTTGGGGCCCGGGCCTTCGTCTACCTCCCGACGCCGCCGCCCGAGCCGCCGGAGCTCCGGCGAGGTCAGCGTTCCCGGCGATCTAGCTCGCTGCGACGGTGAGACTCGCCGCCCCCACATAATTTCAGACGCTGAACACGCTGGACACCATGCCGCCACCGGCTAACCGCCGTAGCTCGCCGGCGACGAGCTCTATACCTCTGTGCTACCTCGGCAACGCGTTCCCGCCCTCCTGACCACCTCCTTCGCGCGCTAATCGCGTCATCACACTCAGGGAGACCTCGGGAAGCTCAGCATAACCTCGATTGGGCCCTAAATAGCCGGCAACCTAGACCTCACCAGCGACCCTCCCTTCCGCTGGACTGTTACCAGTGAAACTAGGGTTTGGAACGGTTGCTCCTGCGGTTTTCTGCTCGGAGAGACGCGCACGGGTGTCTAGAACGTGTGTGAGCTGCAGCTCGACCGGCAGTTGCTCCGGTGCGATGAATTTCGCTGATGACCGATTGCTAACCCTAAGGTGCACCGTGGGGGAAAACTCAGAATTCTCCCTCTACCCTGTATGACACGGTGAACGGTTTCCTCCCACAGCTTCCTCACATATGGGCGCACGTTTTCTTCTCTGGTGGTGGCGCGTGATACCACCGGGATCGGTTGGTCGTCGGTGATCAGAACGGCGGCAACAGCTCGTGAGCGGAACCAGTTCTTCTCGCGCGGTGGGAGATGGGTTTACTCGGAAACGAAGAGAATGGACGGGGTAGCTCGTGCGCTGGACCTTGTAGCCGCATTTTTCACCGTGAGGTGGCGGTAATCGATCGCGCTGTCGGCTCTCCGAGCGCCCGACAGTCACCGTGACCTCGGGTTGAGTCGGTTCAGTGAAGCTGGGACACTGACCAGTGGGCCCCATCCCTCCCTCAAATCCTTTTCTCAATTTTCTACTGCAAAGATCCCAGCTACTCACCATTAACTGTGAGACTTAATCCCCAAGTTGCAGTTTGAATTTGGTTTCCCAAATGTGAAATTTGTTTGGCTACATTTGCTTCACATTTGAACTGAAATTCAAATTCAGTTTCGAATTAGTGCAAATTTAGCTTCCGACAAGATGAACTCCAATGGGGATGAAAGTTGGTAGACTAACTCAGAAAAATGTGCTGAGTTTGAATATGAAGCCAAATTTTGAATCCAAGTGATGAAAGTTGCTGCAATTTTGAATTTACATTCAAATTGGCCTCTTTTTCAAATGCCTCCAAAAGTGCCTCACAAAGTGTTGGATTTGCATGAAATTTGGCCTGAACCTTCCCAAGACTATTTAAGTTCTAAGGGTGAGCTCAACCTCTCATGTTCAGGTGTAGAAATCCTACTTTGTGAAAGTTAGAGCTTTCCCCTCTAATCACCCTTTTGATGGAGGTTACTTGCTTTTCACAAGTCTTCACAAAATATCCACAACAAAAGCTGTGGTGTTGTGAGGTGATGAAATTTTTTTGCAAGTCCCTTTTCTTGGGTTTTTACATCCCTCCCCCCTTAAAAGGATCTCGTCCTGAGATTACCAAAGAAAAGACAGCGATGTAATAGGAACTCACCCGTGCTGAGACGCCATGAACTCCGGGTAATTTGAGCGAACGAATTCCTCGCTCTCCCACGTCGCTTCTTCGGCCGTGTAGTTGCTCCAGACTATCTTGTAGAACCACAAAGTTCGGCTATGCGTGGTCCGGTCTTTCTCATCAATAATTGCCACCGGATATTCATCATATGTCAAATCTAGTTGCAACTCGCTGATGTCTTCCGTGGGAACAACAGCCGTATGTTTCAGACATGTTCGCAGTTGTGAAACATGGAAAACATCATGAACACCAGCAAGAGATGCCGGTAGTTCTAGTCTGTACGCCACTGGTCCACACTTCTCGGTGATAGCATAGGGTCCAACAAAATGGGGAGCGAGTTTCCCCTTCACGCCGAACCGGTGCACGCCTTTCATTGGAGATACACGGAGGTACACGTGCTCTCCGATGTCAAAGTGCAGCGGTCTACACCTCTTATCAGCGTAGCTTTTCTGCCGGGATTGAGTGGCCTTCAAGTTGGCTTGAATCGTCCGAACGCACTCTTCGGAATTGTTCACCATATCAACCCCGAATGTGACCCTTTCACCGGACTCACACCAGTTTAATGGTGTGCGGCACTTGCGACCGTAGAGAGCTTCATAGGGTGCCATCTTGATACTCTCCTGATAGCCGTTATTGTACGAGAATTCCACCAACTGTAGGTGCTCATCTCAGTTCCTACCGTGGTGGATGGCACATGCTCTCAACATGTCTTCCAGTACTTGATTTACCATCTCTGTTTGGCCATCTGTCTGAGGGTGATAAGCGAAGCTTCTAATCAACTTAGTACCCAAAGCAGCGTGCAACTGCTCCCAAAAGCGAGATACAAATAATGCACCTCGGTCTGAGACTATGGTCTTGGGTACTCCATATAAATATAGAATCTTCGCTATGTACAGCTCCGCATATTTGTCGGCATTGTAACGTGTATGCACTAGGATGAAGTGAGCCGTCTTGGTTATCTGATCAACGATTACCCAAATGGAATCATGCTTGTTGGAAGTCAGGGATAATCCCACAATGAAATCCATGCTCACATCTTCCCATTTCCATGCCGGGATTTTCAGGGGTTGCAGCAGCCCTGATTTTCTCAAATGAACAGCTTTCACTCATCTACACGTATCACACTCGGATACGTATTTAGCCACTTCCCGCTTCATCGTGTCCACCAAAATTTCTTTTTCAAATCTTGGTACATTTTGTTGCTGCCCGGATGAATGGAGTATTTAGACAAGTGAGCTTCGTCGAGGATCTTTTTCCTCAGCCCCATATTCCGGGGTACGACTATGCGGTCATTGAACCATAGCGTCCCCTCATCATCTTTCCGGAAACATTTGATTTCACCATTGTCTATCCGTCTCCGGAGATGTGCCATGCCCTTATCAACTTTCTGAGCTTCAATAATGTCCTCTCTAATAGTAGGGATGAGGGCAAGGTTGTAGAGCGATCCATAAGGAACCAAGTATAAACTCGGCTCTTCCTCCTCCACCGGTGTAATGGTGAGGTTATGGACATGTGATTTTCGACTCAGCGCGTCGGCAACCACATTCGCCTTGCCGGGGTGGTAATGAATCTCAATCTCATAATCTTTGATTAGTTCTAATCACCTCCTTTGCCTCATATTCAGCTCCTTCTGGGTGAAAATGTACTTTAAGCTCTTGTGGCCGGTGTAGAGATGCACCAAATTCCCCAAGAGATAGTGCCTCCACATTTTCAGCGCCAATACCACAGCAGCAAGCTCAAGATCATGAGTCGGATAGTGCTGCTCATGGTTCCGAAGTTGGCGTGAGCCATATGCGACCACACGTCCTTCCTGCATCAACACGCAGCCGAGCCCAATACCGGACGCGTCACAATACACGTCGAAGGGCTTGGTTGTATCCGGTTGAGCTAAGACCGGGACTGTTGTGAGATGCTTCACTAATGCTTGGAACATTCCTTCACACGCCGTGTTCCAAACATATTTTGTTCCCTTTTTCAGCAACTTTGTCATCGGCTTAGCAAGCTTGGAGAAGCTTGGGATGAATCTCCGACAGTATCCCGCTAAGCCGAGGAAGCTTCTGACTTCATGGACTGAAGTGGGAGCTTTCCATTTCAGCACTTGTTCGATTTTGCTTGGGTCAACCGCAATGCCTTCCGCTCAGATAATATGTCCCAAAAATGGCACTTGGCTGATCCAAAACTCACATTTGCTGAACTTGGCATATAGCTTATGGTCCCTTAGGCGTTGAAGAACAATCCTCAAATGTTCGACGTGTTCTGCTTCTGTCTTGGAATAAACCAAGATGTCATCAATGAACACCACCACGAACTTGTCCAGCTCCAGCATGAACACCGAGTTCATGAGGTACATGAAATGTGCCGGAGCATTAGTGAGACCAAAAGACATGACGAGATATTCATATAAGCCATATCTCGTCGAGAAGGCCGTCTTCGGGATATCCTCCGCCCGGATTTTTATTTGATGATATCCAGAGCGAAGGTCCATCTTGGAGAACACACTTGCACCCACAAGTTGATCAAACAAAATGTCAATGCGGGGCAGTGGGTACTTATTCTTGATGGTGACGGCGTTGAACGGCCAGTAGTCCACACACAACCTCAAGGTTCCATCCTTCTTCTTCACGAACAGCGCCGAGCATCCCCAAGGCGAGGAACTCGGCCTAATGAAACCTTTGCTTAACAGATCATTGAGCTGCTCTTTCAGTTCAGCCAGCTCGTTCGGAGCCATTTTGTATGGCCTCCGGGAGATAGGAGTAGTCCCGGGTGCAAGCTCGATCTTGAACTCGACATCCCACTCAGGTGGCACGCCCGGAAGATCATCCGGAAACACGTCGAGGTATTCCCGGACTACGGGGATGTCCTCTAACTTGAGAGCTTCAGTATTATGGATTTCTGAAACTTCCCGGACTGGATTGTCTAATATGAGGGACTGCGGATGGTGTAGTGGGGAATTGAGGTGAACCGTCCGTGATAATATTTCTAGGACAGCGCCATGGTAGCTTAGCCATGATATTCCTAAGATTGCATCAATCTTCTGCCCATCAAGAATAATCATAGTGGTGGGGTATATCTTCCCACCTAAGCACAATGGTGCTTTTGGAATCATCACATTTGCTGAAATCTTCCCTCCCGGTGAGAAGATCATATATGAGTACTCAGTTGGAAAGACTTGCAGTTGATGCTTAACCACATATGATGCACTTATGAAGTTGTGGGTTGTACCAGAATCAAATAATATGACGATGGCTTGATCGTTGAGAGTGAACGTATCCGCCAGCACGTTGTCTCCCTCTGGAGCGTCCTCATTGTCGAGGTTGTGAACGCCCCCAGTCCGCTGACCAACCTTCTTGACTGGAGGTCGGCCTCGAGCACCGCCCTGAAACTGGGCTTGCCCACTGTTCTGCTGCCCCTGGGGACAGTCCTTCGCGAAATGGCCCACCTCGCCACATGTGAAACAAGTGTAGCGGGGTGGTCCTCCGCTGATCGGCGGACGGAAACCCGGGGCGCATTGTGGCGGTGGAAACTCCAGGGTGCCGCCTGCTTCTGTTGTTGCGGTCGTGGTGGTGGCATCGGCGGTCAGAACAGAGGTGCATGGAAAGAACGACCCCCGAACTGTTGAGGTCGCGCCGGTGGATGCCACTGTTGTCCGGATGGTGTCCGATACACCATGCGGTACTTCTAGGGAGCGCCACCACCACTGCTGGGTGGAGTGCTGCGCTTCCGCTGCTCAGCCGCCAGTTCTCGCTGAGCGTCTTCTTGCATGATCGCGGAATTGACGAGGTCGTTGAAGGTGTCGTGATTCCATTGAACGAGATGCGTCTTCATCTCGGGGTGTAACCCCCAATAGAAGTGCTCCCTCTTCTTCTCCTCGGTAGAGACGTAATCCGACGTATACTGCGCCAGATGGTTGAAGGCACGGGAGTAGTCATGGGCACTCCTCCCGCCCTGCTTCAGCTCCAAGAATTCTTGGAACTTCCTCTTCATTATCCCGGGAGGGATATGATAGGCGCGGAACGCCTCCCGGAATTCTCCCCACTCCACGGCATGGCCAGCCGGACGTGAGGCGATATAATTCGCCCACCACGCACCAGCGGCACCGTGAAGCTGCTGCGCCGCGAACAGAATCTTTTGCCGCTCCGTACATTGGAGCAGCCCAAACTTGGACTCGATTGTCCGCAGCCAGTTGTTGGCCTCCAGTGGTTCTGCGGCTTCTGTGAACACCGGAGGGTGCATACATAAGAAGCCTGAGTACGTCACCTCTCGGGCCTCACGAGGCCCCCTCTCTTGACGCCCCCCCCCCCCCCGCCTGGGACGTATTCTGCACGATCATGCGTAGCAGGTCGGTCTGCTCCTCACGACCACCCACCAGTGCCGCTATCACATCCGCTAGGGTAAGCGGAGGCGGCGGTGGTGGTTGCTGCTGTGGGGTGCTATCGTAGGCAGGTGGCTGGGAGTCATCGCCTCCCTGCTGGCTAGAGCCACCAATCTCGTGTGTGGTCCGGGTGCGAACCATCTGCAACCATACGACAATAAACATCAGTCCCGCAACATATTGTATGCAGTCCAATAAAATAGGCGTAAAACATAATGATATTAAAACATGCGATACATCTCATATACGGATAATGTAATAACTTTGCACAACTACACCATTACCAGACCAAATCCAAGCTAGTTAAATCCAACTTGATGAACCTCCTCTTTGGAGGCTCACCACAACTAGGTTTGGTCACTACGAGACGTTACTATCGCTTTGTCATCACGTATACCACCCTTTTATCTTCGATATGACACAAACATGGCCTCTAGCAAAACAAATTTGAGTAAGGCATATACTCACTCTTTCACTAGTTGAAGATAACCACTCATGAGTATGTTCCACCCCATTGAAGTACTTAAACCCCCTAGGGTACAACAATCTCCCAAATGAGTTCAACTGTCATTCCTCTGTCAGAATGACCAGTTTCTACACATCTAAGATTTTGATCTGGTTCTGGGCATTTTCATGACTCAAGTTAAATACCAAAGTTAAAGTTAACTTCAGTATCTTTCCAACGAGTATTTATTTGACCTCATATCAGCTCTGGTTAAAAAGCTATGGTAATTCAAAGTCAACAAAATTTCTGGAAGAATTTCAACAGCACCTCCTTTGGAAAGCTGCTGTTTTCAACTCTGTTTTCCACTGAATTCCGTGCTGAAATTTCAGAAACTCTGAATTACAAAGATGTAACACATTTCCTACCCTTTCTAAAGATGTATGATATGACAATTTTAGATTTTTCTATAGTAAGTTATGCTTGAAAAACAGACCAGTCCAGAGAGCGTTTTGAATCTGTCCTGGTTCTGGACAGTTTACATCCCTCTGGAATTTAAGCCCTCTTAAGGTGTAATTCAGCTCTGGAAGTCTACAACAAAGTCGTGGAGTGCTTAAACACATTTCTAGAACTATATCCTACACCTCCATTGGCTAAATAATCTGTGAGTCATGCCCTGTCAAAGTTCAGCAAACTTGCTGCCCAAAACAGAGCACTCTGTTCTTCAATCATTTGGAACTACACTGATCAACTATCAAATTTTTCTACACAACCAGGATCGTAAATGTTCAAACTTAGTGATTTTATTTCCTTGTTATCATTATTTTACATGCACATGCCTATGATATGTCGGTACTACGTTCCTCACAAAAGAAAATCCTAACCGGATTATAACGGCATATACGTCTCAGTTGTGGCACTAAACGGTCTCTCGCACACGTTTACTACACGAGATACATGCGTGGTTAGTACCTGCAGAAGACCACACAATAATGATGCACTCAATGGTTGGTTCCATTCCAGGCAGGACTATATTTAAAAGTAAATACCAACGCCCGTATCTTTGTCATACGGCCGTCCTTGAGTTAAGTCACGTCTCAAGGTACGTGATCGTGTTTCAACACCACACGACGGGGAACCCGAGTATATCATGAACGGGTCGTCACGGTTGGGAATGTTATCAACCCAATGGATACCACCTACGGCCCTGCAGGGCACGCCGATGGTAAGCGTTGCGTATGTCCTCCTGGGCTATTTCTAGACGAACACACTCTCGCGTTACTGACCACGCGATGGGGTCTCCACTTACTTGCCTAATGCACGCTAGTGATCAGCGTTTCATATGAACTCAGGAACATGAAGAGTCCAATAGTTTCATATTGACGTCTCACACCAAGCTGTGAGACCCATCCCTGAACCACGTTCCTCGTCAGGGGAGCTAACCGAAATTGAACCGCTTTCGGTGGCGTTCCTTACCATTCTTACCAGAGCGTAGGTGCATCGTTACATAATTAAAATTCAGAATTATAACACATGTGTTAGTCTTTCCACTATAAGTAACTATGCTAATAGAGTCCTTACTTGAGCAAACTACCGAATCCTCACCGTAACCTAAGTTTTCCCGTAATACAGTCCTTAATTATTGTGCTATCCCCAAAACCGCTCTTATACCAGCCTGTGGCGGACCGGAATCCGCTCATCCAGGATCGCAGAGGGTGGTGCCGCATGATGCGACACCCGACAGCACACATCATAAGGATACATTGCATTACATGGAAAACAAACTGAAACTGTATAAAGTAGTACAATACTCAGTTACAAACTAGGATTCATATTACACAGCGGAAGTTTAATTTGTACAACTTGTAAAGGACCTAAAAATATGAATACAAAGAAACTCTTGTTTACAAAAGTTGGTTTCATATGAATGAAATTTGGGACTTGTTAAAAAATTTTCCACATGTGATAACACACATGAGGGTTTTCTTCACACAAGTTCAAATGTTTAGTTGAAGGCTTGAAAAACCAAGAAGGATATAAAACCAAGGTGGGAAGTTCCCATATGTGTGAGAAAGAAACTAAAGTCAGATTTGGAACAAACTTGTTCAACTCAAAATTAAAATGAGAGCAACACTATGAATTTCAAAACTGTTGTGCTAGAAATCTCATTTGCAACAGCCAAATTAAGAATCAGATGTCATATTTGAATTCCTTGGGTCCAAATTAGCGGTTATGCAAAGTTTCATGATTTATGGAAATGATTTGCAACCCATTTCTCCAAAATGGACTTTAAATAACAAAGAATTCAAATGCATGTTTGAATTTGGATGAAACTTGCTCAATTATCCAAATGCACCTCAGATTTGAACTCCCACAATTTGATTTCACCATTTGCAAATTTTGGTAGATAATTAGGAGAGGGATAAGGAGGGACTGGAGTGTGGGTCCCACCTGTCATTGAGGGAGAGGAATTTGCAAAGATCTTCAGAAGAGCAGCTCTGTTTTGCTTCTCACGTGCGATCGACAGCGAGCGACCGACGCCAGCGCCACCGCTCGGTCGACCGTCCCTCAACCGAACCGCCTCAGCTGAGGCTTTTATACCCCTGACGTACTCCCTTTCTCCCTCATCACTGAAGCCTCAACGCTGCTCATCTTTCATCGCGCGAGAAACAGACCGAATGCTGCCGCTGCCCTCCGATCGGTCAGCCGTACCGAAAGCTAGCATGCGGAGCTTCGTATGAGCAGCCAAACAATACCACAAATCCTTCTCCAATATCCACGAGCCATCACCGAGCGAGTTCGTGCTCTCTACACGGAGATAAACGAGTTTCGGCGGCGGACACCATAGCACCGAGAGAAGGCGCTCTCGTGGACAGCCTCACCCGAGGCTTGTCACGGCCGAGCTAAGCCACCAGTGGACACGCGAGATCTTCCTGCAGCTTCCATCCAAAGCTCAGCTCCAGCCGTTGCCTCTCGACGACGAATTTCGGAAATCCTCTCCGGCCGGTGTAAACCGACCTTCGGGTATGACTCCATGAAATTCCAGATTGAATTTTGTTTAGACACCACGAAACTTCGCACACACGGGCTAGACTTGAGGGCGCACCAATTTGCTTTTAAAACCTAGCATGACACACACTGTGCACGGCGTAATTCCGGTCTTTCCGACGGCGGCTATGGCGGGAAGGTTCGGATGCATGGTGAACCCTAGTTTAGAGCCATCTCCAAGCCGTTTCATTCCCATGTCGACGTTTCTTAGCGTCCGCCGGTGCTTTAGAACCTGGAAACCGGAGCTTGGAGGGCTTAGGGCGTCGGGGCGACATCGCCGGACTTCATCCGGTCCGCTGCACCGGTGCAGGGTGGTTTAGGAACTTCGCCGGTCTGTGGAAGTCACACCAGCGTGTTCCTCGCACAAAATGAGGGCCTGGCGGCGAGTTTAAGCGTCGTAGGTGGCTGGACGACCGAATTCGAGGTAACTCCGGCGAGCCCCGGCGGCGCGGGAGCGCGGGGGCGGGAGGTAGACGAAGATACTGCCGGCCCCATGCGTCAGTCGCACAGCAACAGTGGCCGGATTCTCTGTGGCTCCGGATTAACTGTGGCAACGCGGGAAACAGCTCTGTGGCCCGGTGTGGCTTAATTCAGGACGTGACACGTGTGCTCCCGGGACCCACCGTCAGTTTAAACTTTTTCTGGATTTATTCAAATCCCAGATTGTTCCCCAAACTTTAGAAGAGCATAACTTTTGCTACGAACCTCCAAATTTAGTGATTCAAATTGGGTTAGATTCATATTGACAAACTCTACCCAAATATGCAACCCAATTTCTATTAAAGTCTTTATTTAATTCTGGAAAATTCTTTAAATCTTTTCAGCAAAAGAATTTTTAGGGGAGTTTGGTTTATCCAAAAATCCTCAAATTTTGCCAGAATATTATTTAGGGTGTTATTAGACTCCTGTAAAAGTTTCAGCTAATTTGGAGTTGATTTGATCAGGGTAATTCAGATTGTAAGTTGCTGTGTTCAATTGAATACAGAAACATTTTCAGAGAATTTCCAAAACTTGTAAATTCAGTTCTGGACAATTCTTAGTTCCAAAAATCCTAGGAAAATTCATGCAATCTCTATGAACTATAATTGAAATTGTGGTTCACTGAGTTTGCATGAACATAGGTGTTACCTCAGAATTAATTCTTCTTTGCTTAATTGCTTAGAAAATTGTTCTGAATAAACCACTCAATGAAATGTGCTAATTTTTGGTACAGATAACTTTCTTGTGATAAAGAACTCACATGAAAATTTTCAGCTCCATTGGAGCTCTGGATCACCACTGTTATGTGTAACCTCTTAAGGTGATCAACACTTAAGTGGGAGAAGCACTCAACAATTGATCATAGTGTTTAAACCCAACCCAAACCACTGAGACGGGCCTGATAGCAACTGAGCCAGGGCTCAGCTAATGATACCACTTGTCACAGTTCTGATACCACGATGAGACGGCCCGACGCCGCCCGTTTAGTCACGGGGGCGGGGCACTCGCCCGGGAATCGCATTGGGTGGTGCCGTGTTGTGCGGCACCCAACAGCACACATACAAGGAACAATGTATTATATAAAACGACAACGGAAGCTTACAAATTTTTTTCTTTGTAAATAATTTACATCAAATAACTACAGCGGAAGTCACGTCGAGTAACTAAGAGCATTCGAGATGAAGTCCAGCCCGCGGACTCCTCTCGCTAGCAACACGAAGACAAGCAGCAGCGGCTGGGACTCCATGTGTTACCTGACTCGGAAGTCTCCGAGTCTCACCGGACAACCTCCATCTTAACATCGATGTTAACCTGCAAAACCACTTATATAGCAAGCGTGAGCACATAGGCTCAGCAAGACTGATCCGTCTCTCCTAAACAAGAAACTCTACATGCACGACCATTCACAATTAGGATAGCTAGATTTGCGTAAAGGACTCGCCTAAAGTTGATCCTTAACTTTCAGATTTTAAGCCTCATTGTACAGACCTTGAACTGAACAGCATCGCAACTCCACAATCAAACAAGAAATGCTTTGTTGCGATGCTCTTTGCACAAGGCGAAAGTAAAGTTTAATGAGCCTATCTCTAATTCAATCATGGTTGCAATACAATTTACCTCACAGCCTTATCAGGTTCAAAAGATAACCATTTCAGTTGTTACTATGTCAAGACACAGTGGGCAAGTATGCTCATATAACCGTGAGCGACGGTGATTCGATTCAGTACATGCCCGGACTACACGACACGTACACCCGTACTCTGAGTTGCCGGCAGCAACCTCGACTGACGTTGTACGTGGCCACCTTTCCTAAGATCTTCCACATTGGACGCAGTCCAACTGCCCCGAGTACGCAAGCTCCCTCAAGGTACATACCCGCAGTGGTATGTTCTTAAGCGAGTTACCTCCTGCTACCCTGACGCTGAAAGCCTAAGGAAGTTGGAAAAGTTCCACTATTGATCTCCCAAGGTACATGGTTTCCTGGGTCCCATTTAGCCAGTATGTGCCCGGTACACAACTCAAACTTGTCCAACAGGGCCAAGCACGGACGGGTCTTAACCGACACAGGCAGGGCTATGCACACACGGTCCGCAACCTGCTGCATCTAAACCTCCCTATCGGGTCTCCATTTCTTATTTGTGAACTTTCCTTATCTTTTCTATTTTGGACCCGCTCCGAATAAACCAGCCCTAAACTCGTGAGTAGATTCCAACTACTCGACTTCTACCGGACCTTTCCTACTAACATTAGCGTAGCCAAATCCACTCGAGGAGGTGCTATTCTACTCTTTCTCTCTTAGGTATTTCTGTTTATGCAACCGGATTTTTCAATATCAACTAGACTTAATGCAAACAAACAATTCAAGCTATGATCTCTAGAAATGGAAATATTTTATAAAACTGTTCAAATGCAAACTGGGGCTTGCCTGTTTTGCAGGTGACTAAGATTAAAATCAGTTAGTGACGATCACTTGGAGCTTGATTACTTTCTTTTCCTTCCTCCTTGATCTTCACTTTAAGTCCTTCTCACGTTCTTCACGTAGATGCTACACGATATGATCATGCATATGTATTTAATTGAAAAGCTTTTGTTAATAAGATCTAATGACAGTTTTAAACTGGAACTCTGTTTAAGAATTTAAAATGACACTGGTGCTAGTGGTTTGGGTTGGATTTAAACACCATGATCAAAGGTTAAGTGCTTTTCCCACTTAAGTGTTGATCACCTTAAGAGGTTACACATGACAGTGGTGATCCAGAGCTCCAATGGGGCTGAGAATTTTCATGTGAGTTCCTTGTCACAAGAAAGTCATCTGGACCAAAAATTAGCACTTTCCATTGAGTGGTTTATTCAGAACAATTTTCTAAGCAATTAAGCAAAGAAGAATTAATTCTGAGGTAACACCTATGTTCATGTCAAACTCAGTGAATCAAAATTTCAATTATAGTTCATAGAGCTTGCATGAATTGTCCTAGGATTTTTGGAGCCAAGAATTGCCCAGAACTGAATTTACAAGTTTTGGAAATTCTCTGAAAATGTCTCTGTATTCAATTGAACACAGCAACTTACAATCTGAATTATCCTGATCAAATCAACTCCAAATGAGCTGAAACTTTTACAGGAGTCTAATAGCATCCTAAATAATATTCTGGCAAAATTTGAGAATTTTTGGATAAACCAAACTCCCTCTAAAATTCTTTTTCTGAAAGGATTTAAAGAATTTTGCGTAAATAAATAAAGACTTTCATACAAATTGGGTTGCATATTTGGATAGAGCTTGTCAATCTGAATCTAACCCAATTTGAATCACTAAATTTGGAGGTTGCTAGCAAAAGTTATGCTCTTCTAAAGTTTGGGGAAAAATCTGGGATTTGAATAAATCCGGAAAAAGTTTAAACTGATGGTGGGTCCGGGGAGCACACGTGTCACACCCTGAATTAAGTCACACGGGGCCACAGAGCTGTTTCCCGTGTTGCCACAGTTAATCCGGTGCCACAGAGGATCCGGCCACTGTTGCTGTGCGACTGACGCGTGGGGCCGACAGTATCTTCGTCTACCTCCCGCCCCCGCGCTGCCGCGCCGCCGGGCTTGCCGGAGTTCGCCGGTTTTCGTCGCTCCGGCCAACTTCCGAGCTGTTACTCGCCGCCAGGCCCTCATTTTGTGCGAGGAACACGCTGGTGTGACTTTCACAGACCGGCGACGTCTCTAAACCACCCCGCACCGGCGCAGCGGCTCGGATGAAGTCCGGCGATGCTACCCCGACGCCCTAAGCCCTCCAAGCTTCGGTTTCCAAGCTTTAAAGCACCGGTGAACGCTAGGAAATGTCGACATGGGGATGAAACGGCTCGGAAATGGCTCTAAACTAGGGTTCACCGTGCACCCGCACCTTCCCGCCATAGCCGCCTTCGGAAAGACCGGAAATACGCCGTGCACTGTGCGTTTCATGCGAGGCTTCAAAAGCAAACTGATGCGCCCTCAAGTCCAGCCCATGTGTGCGAAGTTTCGTGGTGTCTAAACAAAAATAAATCGGGATTTTCATGGAATCATATCCGAAGGTCGGTTTACACTGGCCGGAGAGGATTTCCGAAATTCGTCGTCGAGAGGCAACGGCTGGAGCTGAGCTTCGTATGGAAGCGGCAGGAAGCTCTTGCACGTCCAACGGCCCTCTAGCTTGGTCATGAAAACCACTCTGTGGAGCTATCCACGAGATCGCTGTGAAATCCCGAAAATTTTATCAAGTGGAGCTGCAGTTCACACCGAGAAAAGGAGGGGATTTAAACTTTTGAATTTAAAGGTGTGAGCTCCAAGTCGAAACTTGAACTTGCAAAAATTCCCGAACACGGAGATCTAAAGCTATCATTTGGTTCTCCACACATCCAATAATAGCCCGGCAAATTTTCAGAGCATTTGAAAAGGATTTCCTATTTGTTGGAATTTAAACGGGGGAAAATTTGAATTTGAATTTAAATCTCAGTTTCAAATTCCGACTTCACCGAAATTCAAATTTGAGTACACCATTGTGTTCCTCATATTTCTTTTGGCCTGTCCTCCAAATTTTATCAAATTTGGAGCTCTTTTGAGATTTTAAAAAGGAATTGAGGGATAAGAGGGGAGAGATGGGGCCCACATGTCAGTAGACTTCAACCCGAAGTCTTCTCTGTTTTCACTCGACAGCAGCGTGCGCCACCTCCCGTCGCCCTCGCGCCAGCTCCTGCTCCCTCTCCCTCGCGCTGGCAACCGTGAAGCAGCTTCCTTCTCTTCTCAGCGTGATCCTTTAGTCTCTGGACCGAGCTGCTCGTGGCTCCTGTTCTGCTCCCCCGTGAAGAAAACAGCCACCGTGCGCTCCTCTGTTCCTCTCAATTGCAACCAGTGTTGCTTTCCCCTTTGCCCGAGCTTCCAACAGAGAAAGGCTGCGCCGAAGGGTGCTCTAGCCGGCCAGCAACTTTCCCCCACGGCCCCGAGCTCCTTAGCACCGGAAATCAGCAAAGAATCTGCAGCTCTCGGGTAAACGCTGAAAATCCGAAACTGGTCGCCGTGGCCAGCCCAAACCAGAGGTGATCACGCCCAAGCAAGCCACCCCATAGGAGCACCTACAAGCCTAGTTGCTCACCTCCAAAACTCAGCCCAAGCCATTGATCACAGAGGGAGAATTTCAAGTTTTTCTCCCGGGCGGCCGAAACTGACCTTGAGGTAAGGAATTGCAAAATTCGTCCTTAATTCGTGTTGGTTGTGTTTCAAACTCCGCACACAAGTTCTTAACTGCCTAGCACACCTCCTCCATCAATTTTAGACCAAGAAATTGAGTATGGAGCGAGGAATTAGAGTTCTTTTTGAGGGTATACCACTGAACCATGTCGGGTGCACGGTGCCGATAGGTTTGGAGCTCTCCCTGGCCTGTTTAGACCTCATGTCGGTCTTCTCCATGATTCCCTAGTGCTTTAGATCTTAAGAACCCACCATTTGGTGGAGAAATCACCATGCAAGACCTCGCCGGAGCACTAGAGTTAGCTGTTGCCGGTGCGCCCCGTTTTCCGGCGAGTTTCAGCCGCCGGCGACCTCACCAATGAGTTCAGCATGGGGGAAAATGAGGGGGCGGCCAGCAGGGGGTCCGGAGGTGACCGGGAAGGTCATTTCCTTCGACCTCACCGGAGGCAGCCGCCACTGCTCTGTTTTGGCGCGTGGCTGGAGGTTAGGGATGACGAGTGGGACCCACTGTCAGCATTTAAACATTTTCCAGATTTTCCCATTTCAGTTCAAACTTTGTAGAGTCATAACTTTGTGTAGGAGTGTCCAAAAATTGTGAAACAAATTTTGTTGGATTTCTCTCAAAGAGTACTATCCAAAGGTGGAGCCCAATATTTATGAAAATTCCTGGATTTGACTCATTAATTCATTTAAGGAAAATCTTGTATGAATTTTTACAGGAGTTCTGCTAATTGGAAAATTCCCAAATTTGGGAAGGACATTGTACTAATAATCCTTGAACTCCAGTAAAATATTCAGAGGCATTGGACTCCATTTGCTTGGCCAAATGTTGTTTGAATCCTCTATGTCTCTGAAAAATGGGAAAATAAACCGAGACATTTTCAGACTTTTAACCAAGTTTGGAAAATTCATATCTCTGTGTAGGAAGCTCCAAAAATGGTGAAACCAAGTCCTATGGACTCATGAGACTCTCAAGTTTCTGAAAAACCAAATTTGGAGCATGAAAAGACACTATAATTACCATAGGATTTCAGAGAAGCCAAATAGTAAGAAAATTCCCTAGGCCACATATTCCATCAACTTTGTCTGAAATTTTGCAAGCCATACCTCTGTATGATCTATGGACCACTATAAAAATTTCAGAGCAAGTTGAGATCATCTTCTCCAGTTTTCTGCTGGTTCTTCCTACTACCTTTCTTATGTCCATTATAAATAGATCTTTGCATTTCTCCAACAAACATCCACTGCCCACCTAAAGATATCCTCTGTTTTTGTCCATAACAGAGTTCCTCACTCACTTTAGACTTGGTCTAAACCATTCTTAGTTCCCAAAACACATTTGTTTTATAATTCAGTTACTCCTATTAAAACTGTGCATATTCATATCGTTAGGAAACACGACGAAGGAGTTCGACGAGGAACTCGACTCGGATCAGCAAGTTGAAGATTTAATCGTTGCCAAGCTACTGACTATAAAGTAGAACTAAACCTGCAGCAACATAAGGCAAACCCCGGTTTGCATTTAACAGCTTTTAGTTATATTTTACTTTGTATCACTTCTATTGGTCTAGTATGAATTGTGCATTAGGTCAAGGTGATTGATACTCCAAATGCATGACCCACAAACCCTTGGAGTACAGGGTAGAACAGGTTACCTTCGTGTAGATTCTGCTAGGCTTAAGTTGTATAGGATCCGGTACAAGTCGGGTAGTTGGAAGCTACTCGCGAGTTTAGGATGTGAGTTCAGCGGGGTTTGATTCTAGAGAATGAAAGTTCTGGAAAAGAAAATGAGACCGAGCAGAGAGTAGGAGCAGCAGGACGTTGCGCCTGTGTGGCTGTAGCTGTGTTTGTGTCGGCTAAGGACCGATGCGTATGCCGCCCTGAAGCAAGTTTGAACAGTACCAGATGCATATCGGATATATGGGACCCGATAAACCGATGTAACTCGGGTACTCTCGTGTCGAAACTTATATGGCCGTCCTTTGGGGGTTGGTGTCAGAGGTGTAAACCCGCTAGCGGAGCAACTTCGACGTGTTCCGTGTAGTGGCCCTTCTGATGGGTCGGCGGAACTGGTTCGGCATTGGAGTGACGGGTGAAAGGTTGTTGCATACAACGTAAGAAAGAGCTCGCGTGAGTCTTTCGAGGCGGGTGTATGTGTCGTGTATTCCGGGTGTGTCCTGATTGCAATCACCGTCCCTCGTGGTTATACGAGTACCACTTGTTCACTGAGTTGTGACGTAGTAATAAATTCCAGATAAAGTGTGATGAATCATTGCTGATGTGAAGTTCTTAAATTCATTGTATTGCCAACCATGCATGCTATAGTTGTAGAGCTCACTAAGTTTATTTTCCTCTTTGGGCATCACCACATCGGAGGAAAGTGTTTCTTGTTTGATTGTGGACTTCCGATGTGAGGGCTGCCTAAGGCATAATAATCTACTGCTATTAAACTGAAAGTAAGGATTAACATGTAGGCGTGTCATTATTGCATCATACCTTTCCTATGTTAGTAATCCCTGCACGTAGAGTTCCATGTTTAGGAGTGTCGGTTAAGTCTTGCTGAGCCATCGTGCTCACGGTTGCATTATTAGTGTTTTGCAGGTTATAAAATTTGCTATGAAGATGGTTGTTCGGTGAGCCATCAGAGACTCCCGGAAACCCTGCCGCTGCACTCAGCTTTGTGGAAGCTAGTAAGAAGCGTCCGCGGGCTGGACGTCTTCTCTTTTGCTTAGTTAGGACCGAGAGTAAGTGTGTATGTATATTCCGCTGCGTGTACCATCGTGGTACATTATTTTGTAAAAGACACTATGTTGATAAATAAAAGACTTTGTACGTTTATGGTTCTTTTCATGTATGCTGTTGGGTGCCGCATCGCACGGCACCACCCAATGTGTATCCTGGAGTGTGGATCCCGGAAGGGGTTCCCCCACAGGCGTGGTATCAGAGCCACATTGGGAATAGCACGCATGAAAAGAGCTTACTTTCGAAAACTTTGAAGTATACAAGTGAGGAACGTGTAGTATGCCCACATAAGGACTATTAGTAGCATAGTTACTTAAGGTGGCAAGCTAACAGTGTGTTAGTATTCAGTATTTTAATTCAGTAACGACACACCTACGTGGAGGTAAGAGGTAAGGTACGCCACCGCAGGCAGATCAATTGCGGTAACTCGCCATACGAGTAACAGTATGGAAGGGTATACCGTGGCTTGGCACGGTAGTTAATATGAGTCTTTGAACCTCTCTATGGTTTTGAGAGCATATGAAACCGCTGATCTCCAGCGTGCTTTAGGCAAAAGTGAGAATACCCCATCGTGTAGTAAGCAACACGATAGTATGCAACTCTTGAATGTTCAATGTTCAAAGGGCCATACGCAGCGCTCGCCATCGGCGTGCCTCAACGGTCATGAGGCTGTAGGTGGTATCCGTTGGGTTGATAACATTCCCAACCGTGATGACCCGTTCGTGCTCTACTCGGGTTCCCCGTCGTGTGGTGTGAAAACGCGACCATGTACCTTGAGACGTGACTTGACTCAAGGACGGCCCGTATGGCAATGATACGGGGCGTATGTTTTTACTATAATATTGACCTGCCTGTAATGGAAAACCTTTGTGTGCATCATTATTGATTGTTTTTATGCAGGTACTTGACCATGCGTAGAACATCTCGTTTAGAAAACGTGTGTGAGTGATCGTTTTAGTGCCACACCTTGAGACGTATATGCCGGTGTAACGCCGGTTAGGATTTTGATTTGGTGAGGAAACGTAGTACCGTGAAATGTTCTTAACTGCATGAAAAAGAATGTTTTCAAAGAAAAGAGTAATTTTGGAGTCTAGGATTCTATTAGGGGTTACTGAACTCCTGTATTGAACTGAGAGTCAATTGGGAGTATAGTTTCCATTTCAAACCATTAGAAACAACCTCCCCTGTTTTCAGCAGAATTTTTGCTGAACTTGAACAGGGCATAACTTTTGATTGGTTGAACCAATGGAGGTGAAGGATACATTTCTGGAAAGGTTTTGAAGTCTTCTACGACTTTTCTGTAGAACTCCAGAACAGAATCTCCCTCCAAATGGATGAGAATCTCAGATGAGTGTTAACTGTTCAAAAACAGGGCAGACCAAAAATACTCTCTGGAATTTTCTGTATTTCAACCATAACTTCTTGTAGAAAATTTTCTAAGGGTCATGTAAGACACCGTTGGAAAGTTTGTGATATGTTCTATGACTTTGTAGTTCAGAGGTTCTCCAAATTAGGAGTTTAAGTGTATGAAATTTTGCGGACAAAACAGCTACTTCCAGAGGAGGTGCTGTCAAAATTGTTCCAGATTTCTGTCAATTTTGAAATATCACAACTCCTGATCTAGAATTGATATGAAGGCAAATAAATACTCGTTGGAAATATATTGAAGTTACTATAACTTTGGTATTCACCTGTAGACATGAAACTGTCATTTTCATAATCAAATTCTGGGAATTAGGTCAAATGGTCAATCTGAACAGAGCCTTGTTCATTGCCCATATAACTTAGGACTTGTTGTGGACATGACGGTTTTTATACTTCTCTAAGTTCCATGATAGTCATTAGTTATCTTTCATCATTCCTTGTTGTTAGTTGGAAAGTTTGACAAACTTGACCCAGCAAAGCAGCAGTCATATGTCCTCTGAAGCTGCAAAGAAATTCCATGGTCGGTCAAGGAGAACAGCACTGAAAGTGGGAAATATAAACTATATGGCAGTTGAAGACGTTCCCGTAGGAGAACCCCGTGTTGGTGGGCATGTTCAGCCTACGTGATCAGCCCACGCTCGTGTTGTTCGACTCGGGTGCTACACATGATTTTATCAGCAAAGATTATGTGGTTAAGCACCAAATACCCTCAACGACCTTGGCCGCATCATATCATATTAATTCACCGGGAGGTAGTAGGACAGCGGGCAGAATTGTTGCTCGAGCGCCTATATGTTTGGATGGGCGGATATATCCTACTACTCTTATCATCCTGGAAGGCTTGCGGATTGACATCATCTTGGGAATGTCTTGGTTGACACATCACCAAGCTATCATCGATATTAGTTCACGAACAGTGCAGCTGAATTCAAAGAAGCACGGGCAACATACGTTGATTCTGAGAAACGTTGCACCGGAAGTCACTGCTGTCCCCACCGTTGAAGTTAAGAAACTGGAGGACATTCCAGTGGTCCAGGAATATACAGACGTGTTTCCCGATGATCTACCGGGCATGCCGCCCGATCGTGAAGTGGAGTTCAAAATTGAACTAGCACCGGGAACCACACCCATCTCTCGGAGGCCATATAAAATGGCACCGAAGGAACTTGCGGAGATGAAGGAGCAGCTGAATGATTTGTTAAGCAAAGGCTTCATTCGACCCAGTTCATCACCATGGGGATGCTCCGCGCTGTTCGTCAAGAAAAAGGACGAGACTCTGAGGTTATGTGTGGACTATCGTCCGCTAAATGCCGTAACTATCAAGAACAAGTATCCACTACCACGTATCAATATGCTTTTCGATCAACTAGTGGGTGCTAAGGTTTTCTCGAAGATGGATCTTCGGTCCGGATATCACCAGATAAAAATCCGGGCGGAAGACATACCCAAGACGGCATTCTCAACGAGATACGGATTATATGAGTATCTCGTCATGTCATTCGGGCTCACTAATGCTCCGGCCCATTTCATGTACTTGATGAATTCAGTCTTCATGCCGGAGCTGGACAAGTTCGTCGTGGTCTTCATCGATGATATTCTGGTATATTCTAAGTCGGAGGAAGAACACGCCGACCATCTGCGTATTGTGCTCCAACGCCTAAGGGATCACAAACTATATGCAAAATTCAGCAAGTGCGAGTTCTGGATCAACCAAGTGTCATTTCTTGGGCACATTATTTCTTCGTAAGGCATTGCGGTTGATCCGAGCAAAATTGTCCAAGTGCTGAATTGGAGTTCACCAAAGTCAGTCAACGAAGTCCGTAGCTTTCTCGGTTTAGTGGGGTACTACCGGAGATTCATTCCGAATTTCTCCAAAGTTTCTAAACCGATGACGGAACTTTTGAAGAAGGGCAACAAATATGTGTGGAATGAAACATGTGAGGGAGCGTTCAAAGCATTGGTAAAGCACCTCACAACAGCCCCAGTGTTGGCGCAACCCGATACAACTAAGGCTTTTGATGTATATTGCGATGCATCCGGCATCGGCCTTGGCTGCGTGCTTATGCAAGAAGGGCGAGTGGTCGCATATGGATCCAGACAGCTTCGGAATCATGAGCAGAATTATCCGACACATGATCTCGAGCTAGCTGCTGTGGTTCTTGCTCTAAAGATGTGGAGGCACTATTTGCTTGGAAACTTAGTCCACCTCTACACCGACCACAAGAGTTTAAAATACATCTTCACACAAAAGGAACTAAATATGAGGCAGCGAAGGTGGTTAGAGTTAATCAAGGATTATGAACTGGAGATTCATTCATCCTGGGAAAGCGAATGTGGTTGCCGACGCACTTAGTCGGAAATCACATGTGCATAATCTAACCATGGCTGCAATGTGTGGGGACCACCCCGTGGTTCACCCACTCCAGGAATCGCATAGGGTGGTGCCGTGCGATGTGGCACCCAACAGCACACACGAAAAGAATAAAGGATAACATACAAACTTTTATTTGATATAAAACAGCGGAAGTCTTTTTACAAAACCTAATTAACAGCGGAAATTATATACATAGTTGCTCTCAAACCCTAACTAAGCAAAAGTGCAGCCGTCCAGCCCGGGGACGCTACACACTAGCAGCATGGAACCTGAGATCACGGCGGCGTGCATGGCTCCAGCTCGGCCGTGTACCCCGACGGGGGCATCGCCTCGTCCTCGGAACCTTCCTCATAACTCTCACCTGCAAACAGCTCAAATATTGCAACCGTGAGCACGAAGGCTCAGCAAGTCTTAACCGTCAACCCTAGGCATGGAACTCTACGTGCAAGGATATGTAAGATGGGAAAAGGAATTTGCGACAAAGACACGCCTATAAGTTGGTCCTTACTTCCAGTTTTATAGCAGCAGATTCATGTGCCTTAGGCAGCCCTCACATCGGAAGTCCACAATCAAACAAGAAACGCTTTCCTCCGATGTGGTGATGCCCAAAGTGGAATGTAAACTTAATTAGCTCTATATCTACAGCAATCAAGGTATTCAAGACATTAAGATCAATACGGCATTTTCAGTTGGCTTATTTCACTTATTACTACGTCACAGCACAGTGAACAAGCGGGTACTCAAATAACCGCGAGGGACGGTGATTGCAATCAAGACACACCTGGATAACACGTCACATACATCCACTTTCAGAAGCGTGATTCCACACCCCTTCCTACTCTGTTGTATGCAACAACCTTTCAAAGGCAACCCAAATGCCGAACCGGTCCATCCGTAACGGGTAGGAGGTCCCCGCGTGGAGCGTGACTGTGCCCACCGGCAGATTTACACCTTGCTACCCTCAACCCACTCCTATTTATGGTTGGGTAAGCCTCGACACCCAGGTTAACCAATTACATCGGTTTCCTGGTTCCCATATGCCAGTATGCATCCGGTACTGTTCGATACTTGTCCAGCAGGGCCGCACACGGACGGTCCTCAACCGACACCAGCAGGGCTACGCACGTGAGACCTCTGCTCACTGCATCCTATCCCCCCCTGCTGGGTCTCATTTTCATACAACTCAAGCCATTATCTACCTCTTTTCTTTCCGATGATAAGTACTAGCTCGCGGGTACCTTCCAACCACTCGACTTCTACCGAGATCCTTACATTAGCATGGCATTCTCTACTCGTCGAGTTTGTAAACTACCCAACCCTTTATAGGATTTAAAGAGGCTATGCAAGTGGGGTTTCAATCACCCTAACTCTAATGCAAACATTTAACCTAGACATAAATGATACAAATGGAAAATTTTATAAAAGTTACTTAAGTGCAAACCGGGGCTTGCCTGGTTGCGAGTTAAGCGGAAAGTCAGCTTCCGGTGGCAGGACGTCCAAGGGCTCCGGCGTATCCTCAACTTCGGTCACTATTATGAAATGTAATAAAATACATGTATAAGTATTAAGGATTTATAAGAATTGGACTTCTACTCATAGCTACTGCTATTTAAAATCCTTAATTAGCTTTGGGATTTTTACAGTGGATACTAGACTCTCTAAGGATGATTTGAGTCAAATTTGGAGACATGTCATCGCATAATGTAGTCTTTAAAATTCCTACAAGTACAATGCTTATCTGAATTTTGAGCCCAAATCAGGAGCTTGACATAGCTAATGGTGGAAGATCTGATTAGGGTAAGTCTCCATGGTTCTAACAGAATTTGTTTCACCATTTTTGAAGCTACCATCAGAGAGATATGAATTTTTGAAGTTTGGACAGAAGTGCTGAACAGTTTCTGTTTACATTTGAATTTTCAAATAAAGGCTGAACTTGAGAAGGTAATTTGACCTAGCAAATGACCTCCAATGAAGCCCAAATTTTTACTGGAGATAAATAACTATGAGAAGGATTTTCTGACCAAATTTGGGAATATTTCATAAAGAATTGCTCCTGTAATAAATCCCTAAAGGATTTACTAAAAACAATTCTACAGAAATTCCTGGGCATTTTCATAGCCAAAATTTGGTTTCTATGTGAAGTACTCCTCATGAGGAATCCAACAAAATTGGTCTCACTCTTTTTGGAGTTTTCTACACAAAGTTATGGGCTTGCAAAGATCAGCTAAATTCTGGAATTATTTCTCTAATAGAAACTTCAAATAATTGGGCTGGGCCCACTGGTTTAATTCGTACCAGTCAGATTTTAGCAAAACCGGGGGCTACAGGGTTATTCCCGCGCAGCCGCACCAGATCCGGCGCCACAAACCGATCCTCGCGCGAACCCGGAGGCTGACCGGTGGGACCGGCCCTTCTTCGTCTTCCTCGCGCTGCCCGCGCCTCCCGCGGCGGCGCACGCCGGCGAGGCTCACCGGGACAGGGTTCCCGCGGTCTAAACTTCGTCAAACTCGCCACTCCCCCATTTTTAACCGCGCTGAACACTGTGGGAGGGTCGCCGGCAGCCGTGGCTCACCGGAAATCATCGCGCACCGGTGACAGCAAAGTTTTGAACCCCGGCGAGGTCGGGAACCCTTATTCCTCTATCATTCGATAGATTCTTGGGCTCTACAGCATCAGTGAGTGATGTAGGAGCCCGTAAGGGTCCTGGCCGCCGGTGAAACTGCCGGCAACCGAAGGCTCCACGGCGACCCGAGGTGCTTTTGCACCGGCGACTACGAAAACAGCTAGGGCTCCCTCGTTTCTTGATGTTTTTGCTTGGTTCATTGTCGAGGAGAGGCGCTAGGAAGTAGAGAAGCTCTGTGCAAGCTTACTCGAGGTCTAAAGGATCAAGCACCATGAATTTTTGGCTAGACCGTGCACTACCCGTCGGTGTACCGTTTGGGGAAACGGTGAAATTCTTGCATCGGTCCTAGCAAACGCTAAACGGCCTCCGGCTACACTACCAGGACATGTCCACGCACCTTTCTTGTATAGGAAGTCGGGGGAGAGGGTGGCCGGTTGCTGCTGTCGACGGAGAGCCGAAACGGCGAGGTCCGGGCACCTTGAAGCTTTGGCGCCAATTCGCGTTTCTCGAGCAGTTCGGACCGGCAAACCTCGAAGGGGCTTTGGCAAGGGCTAGAGCACGTCCAGGCGATGCTCTTTGCTGTGGAGCACTCGAGCAATCGAGCTTGGAGGCTGTGGTCGATCGGAGAGAACGGCGGCGGTTTTCTGGACGGAAGAAACGGTGGAGGCGTGAGTTATAGCAGGGGAAGAAGGAAAACAGCTCCGGCGCACCCTTTGCCGTGATCCAACCGAGCCACCGAGGCAGCAGGAGGTGGCGCGGCTCTCCCTCGGGCGCGGGTTCAACCGGGAGCTGGCGCGCTCCTGCTGTTCGACCGCCGTCGGCTGAGGCGGCAACTCATGTGGGTGGCTGACAAATGGGCCCCACCTCCCCTCTTTGTTTAATCAACTTTTTCTGATATTTTCTTACCAGCAACTCAACATTAAAGACTTGACTTCAACCCCAAGTCATAGTTTGAATTTGCAGAATTCAAATGGTTTGAATTCTGGTATAGAATTTGAATGGGGTTTGATCATTTGAATTTGAAAAGGAGTTTGAATTCTCCACTTTGTATTGCCTCAAAAATATAGCAAACCAGCTCCAAAATTTCCAATTTTTGGCATGGCTGCTCATTCAAAGGTGGAGAACACATTTATGAAACCAAATTTTCAAATTTAGGGAATTGGAATTTGAAACTGAATTTGAAATTCAGATTAGAGGGCTTCTCCTTTTAATCCCAAACAAATATTAAAACTCCTCCAAATGAGCTGAAATTTGGAAGGTTGAATATTTGGACTATGAAGATCCAAGTTGTGCATTTAGATCTCCATGTTTGGAAGTTTTGGGAAGTCTAAACCCTCACTTTGAACTCACACTTATTATACTTCAAGGTTTTAATTCCCCTCATTTTTCATAAGTGTACATGAGCTGAATTTTCTTGCTACCACTTTTGGGGATTTTACACAATGGAAGAAGAAGAACCGAGCCTGCGCTTGGTTCCTTATGGGTCATTGTTTAACCTTGCCCTCATTCCTACAATTCGTGATGAAATTGTAGCGGCTCAAAAGAAAGATAAGGGCATGGCCCATATCCGGAAGAGAATAGACAAAGGAGAAGCTAAGTGCTTCTGGAAAGATGAGAACGGTACGTTATGGTTCAAGAACCGTATAGTCGTACCGAGGGACATGAAGCTTTTTAAGAAAATATTAGACGAAGCTCATCTATCAAAATTTTCCATTCATCCAGGAAGCAACAAGATGTACCAAGATTTGAGAAACAAGTTTTGGTGGACACGGATGAAGCGGGAAATAGCTAAATACGTATCCGAGTGTGATACGTGTCGAAGGGTGAAAGCAGATCACATGAAGAAACCTGGTTTGCTGCAGCCCCTTCATATTCCGGCATGGAAGTGGGAAGATGTGAGTATGGATTTCATTGTCGGACTGCCGCTCACATCTTGGAAGCATGATTCGGTTTGGGTAATCGTTGACCGGTTAACCAAGTCAGCACACTTCATACCGGTGAATGTGGGATTCAATGCCAAGAAATATGCGGAGTTATACATTGAACGGATATTATGCCAGCATGGAGTTCCAAGAACAATAGTTTCAGATCGGGGTGCACTGTTCGTTTCTCGTTTCTGGGAACAGCTGCACGCATCTTTGGGAACCAAGTTGCTTAGAAGCTCCGCATATCACCCTCAAACCGATGGACAGACCGAGAGGGTGAATCAAGTCTTGGAAGATATGTTGAGAGCGTGTGCCATCCACCACGGTAAGAACTGGGATGCTTATCTACCGTTGGCGGAATTCTCGTACAACAACAGCTATCAAACGAGTATCAAGATGGCACCGTATGAGGCTCTCTACGGCCGGAGATGTCGCACGCCGCTGAATTGGTGCGAATCCGATGAAAGAGTGACATTCTGGATTGACCTTGTCAATGACGTCGAAGAACGAGTTCGAGTCATACAAGCAAATCTAAAGGCTGCTCAATCTCGACAGAAGAGTTATGCAGACCAGCGACGTCGACCGCTGAACTTCAACGTCGGAGAGTACGTATATCTCCGCGTATCTCCAATGAAGGGAGTTCACCGATTCGGTGTAAAAGGGAAGCTCGCTCCCTGGTTTATTGGTCCATTTGCTATCACGGAGAAATGTGGACCCGTAGCTTACCGACTTGATCTACCGACAAATCTCGCTGGAGTGCATGATATATTTCACGTCTCTCAGATTCGAAAATGTCTCAAGAATACCACTGCTGTCCGCAATGAAGATCTCGAGACATTGCAACCGGATATCTCTTATGCCGAGCATCCAATCCGAATTATTGATGAAAAGTCTCGGTCGACAAGGAATCGGACGCTCCAATTCTATAAGGTATTATGGAGCAATCATACCGCGGAGGAAGCAACATGGGAGAGCGAAGAATACCTCCGTCCAAACTATCCGGACTTGCTGTCCGCTTATACCCGGTAATTCCTTCTCTACCACTTCGTATCTTCTTTATGAATCTCGGGACGAGATTCTTTTTAAGGGGGGAGGGATGTGAAATCCCGAAAATTTTAGCAAGTGGAGCTGCAGTTCACACCGAGAAAAGGAGAGGGGATTTAAACTTTTGAATTTAAAGGTGTGAGCTCCAAGTCGAAACTTGAACTTGCAAAAATTCCCGAACACGGAGATCTAAAGCTATCATTTGGTTCTCCACACATCCAATAATAGCCCGGCAAATTTTCAGAGCATTTGAAAAGGATTTCCTATTTGTTGGAATTTAAACGGGCGAAAATTCAAATTTGAATTTAAATCTCAGTTTCAAATTCCGACTTCACCGAAATTAAAATTTGAGTACACCATTGTGTTCCTCATGTTTCTTTTGGCCTGTCCTCCAAATTTTATCAAATTTGGAGCTCTTTTGCTATTTTAAAAAGGAATTGAGGGATAAGAGGGGAGAGATGGGGCCCACATGTCAGTAGACTTCAACCCGAAGTCTTCTCTGTTTTCACTCGACAGCAGCGTGCGCCACCTCCCGTCGCCCTCGCGCCAGCTCCTGCTCCCTCTCCCTCGCGCTGGCAACCGTGAAGCAGCTTCCTTCTCTTCTCAGCGTGATCCTTTAGTCTCTGGACCGAGCTGCTCGTGGCTCCTGTTCTGCTCCCCCGTGAAGAAAACAGCCACCGTGCGTCCAAGGGTGCTCTAGCCGGCAAGCAACTTTCCCCCACGGCCCCGAGCTCCTTAGCACCGGAAATCAGCAAAGAATCTGCAGCTCTCGGGTAAACGCTGAAAATCCGAAACTGGTCGCCGTGGCCAGCCCAAACCAGAGGTGATCACGCCCAAGCAAGCCACCCCATAGGAGCACCTACAAGCCTAGTTGCTCGCCTCCAAAACTCAGCCCAAGCCATTGATCACAGAGGGAGAATTTCAAGTTTTTCTCCCGGGCGGCCGAAACTGACCTTGAGGTAAGGAATTGCAAAATTCGTCCTCAATTCGTGTTGGTTGTGTTTCAAACTCCGCACACAAGTTCTTAACTGCCTAGCACACCTCCTCCATCAATTTTAGACCAAGAAATTGAGTGTGGAGCGAGGAATTCGAGTTCTTTTCGAGGGTATACCACTGAACCATGTCGGGTGCACGGTGCCGATAGGTTTGGAGCTTTCCCTGGCCTGTTTAGACCTCATGTCGATCTTCTCCATGATTCCCTGGTGCTTTAGAGCTCAAGAACCCACCATTTGGTGGAGAAATCACCATGCAAGACCTCGCCGGAGCAGTAGGGTTAGCTGTTGCCGGTGCGCCCCGTTTTCCGGCGAGTTTCAGCCGCCGGCGACCTCACCAATGAGTTCAGCATGGGGAAAATGGGGGGGCGGCCAGCAGGAGGTCCGGAGGTGGCCGGGAAGGTCATTTACGGCGACCTCACCGGAGGCAGCCGCCACTGCTCTGTT
The DNA here is from genome assembly GCA_030760725.1 of Neostapfia colusana. Classification (NCBI taxonomy): domain Eukaryota; kingdom Viridiplantae; phylum Streptophyta; class Magnoliopsida; order Poales; family Poaceae; genus Neostapfia; species Neostapfia colusana. The sequence continues at coordinate 12,551,992 of JASWHV010000020.1, forward strand.
TTGGCGCGTGGCTGGAGGTTAGGGATGATGAGTGGGACCCACTGTCAGCATTTAAACATTTTCCAGATTTTCCCATTTCAGTTCAAACTTTGGAGAGCCATAACTTTGTGTAGGAGTGTCCAAAAATTGTGAAACAAATTTTGTTGGATTCCTCTCAAAGAGTAATATCCAAAGGTGCATCCCAATATTTATGAAAATTCCTGGATTTGGCTCATTAATTCGTTTAAGGAAAATCTTGTATGAATTTTTACAGGAGTTATGCTAATTGGAAAATTCCCAAATTTGGGCAGGACATTCTTCCAATAATCCTGGAACTCCAGTAAAATATTCAGAGGCATTGGACTCCATTTGCTTGGCCAAATGTTGTTTGAATCCTCTATGTCTCTGAAAAATGGGAAAATAAACAGAGACATTTTCGGACTTTTAACCAAGTTTGGAAAATTCATATCTCTGTGTAGGAAGCTCCACAAATGGTGAAACCAAGTCCTATGGACTCATGAGACTCTCAAGTTTCTGAAAAACCAAATTTGGAGCATGAAAAGACACTATAATTACCATAGAATTTCAGAGAAGCCAAATAGTAAGAAAATTCCCTAGGCCACATCTTCCATAAACTTTGTCTGAAATTTTGCAAGCCATACCTCTGTATGATCTATGGACCACTGTAAAAATTTCAGAGCAAGTTGAGATCATCTTCTCCAGTTTTCTGCTGGTTCTTCCTACTACCTTTCTTATGTCCATTATAAATAGATCTTTGCATTTCTCCAACAAACATCCACTGCCCACCTAAAGATATCCTCTGTTTTTGTCCATAACAGAGCTCCTCACTCACTTTAGAGTTGGTCTAAACCATTCTTAGTTCCCAAAACACATTTGTTTTATAATTCAGTTACTCCTATTAAAACTGTGCATATTCATATCGTTAGGAAACACGACGAAGGAGTTCGACGAGGAACTCGACTCGGATCAGCAAGTTGAAGATTTAATCGTTGCCAAGCTACTGACTATAAAGTAGAACTAAACCTGCAGCAACATAAGGCAAGCCCCGGTTTGCATTTAACAGCTTTTAGTTATATTTTACTTTGTATCACTTCTATTTGTCTAGTATGAATTGTGCATTAGGTCAAGGTGATTGATACTCCAAATGCATGACCCAAAACCCTTGGAGTACAGGGTAGAACAGGTTACCTTCGTGTAGATTCTGCTAGGCTTAAGTTGTATAGGATCCGGTACAAGTCGGGTAGTTGGAAGCTACTCGCAAGTTTAGGATGTGAGTTCAGCGGGGTTTGATTCTAGAGAATGAAAGTTCTGGAAAAGAAAATGAGACCGAGCAGAGAGTAGGAGCAGCAGGACGTTGCGCCTGTGTGGCTGTAGCTCTGTTTGTGTCGGTTAAGGACCGATGTGTATGCCACCCTGCTGAGCAAGTTTGAACAGTACCGGATGCATATCGGATATATGGGACCCGATAAACCAATGTAACTCGGGTACTCTCGTGTCGAAACTTATACGGTCGTCCTTTGGGGGTTGGTGTCAGAGGTGTAAACCCGCTAGCGGAGCAACTTCGACGTGTTCCGTGTAGTGGCCCTTCTGATGGGTCGGCGGAACTGGTTCGGCATTGGAGTGACGGGTGAAAGGTTGCTGCATACAACGTAAGAAAGAGCTCGCGTGAGTCTTTCGAGGCCGGTGTATGTGTCGTGTATTCCGGGTGTGTCCTGATTGCAATCACCGTCCCTCGCGGTTATACGAGTACCACTTGTTCACTGAGTTGTGACGTAGTAATAAATTCCAGATAAAGTGTGATGAATCATTGCTGATGTGAAGTTCTTAAATTCATTGTATTGCCAACCATGCATGCTATAGTTGTAGAGCTCACTAAGTTTATTTTCCTCTTTGGGCATCACCACATCGGAGGAAAGTGTTTCTTGTTTGATTGTGGACTTCCGATGTGAGGGCTGCCTAAGGCATAATAATCTGCTGCTATTAAACTGAAAGTAAGGATTAACATGTAGGTGTGTCATTATTGCATCATACCTTTCCTATGTTAGTAATCTCTGCACGTAGAGTTCCATGTTTAGGAGTGTCGGTTAAGTCTTGCTGAGCCATCGTGCTCACGGTTGCATTATTAGTGTTTTGCAGGTTATAAAATTTGCTATTAAGATGGTTGTTCGGTGAGCCATCAGAGACTCACCGGAAACCCTGCCACTGCACTCAGCTTTGTGGAAGCTAGTAAGAAGCGTCCGCGGGCTGGACGTCTTCTCTTTTGCTTAGTTAGGACCGAGAGTAATTGTGTATGTATATTCCGCTGCGTGTACCCTCGTGGTACATTATTTTGTAAAAGACACTATGTTGATAAATAAAAGACTTTGTACTTTTATGGATCTTTTCGTGTATGCTGTTGGGTGCCACATCGCACGGCACCACCCAATGTGTATCCTGGAGTGTGGATCCCGGAAGGGGTTCCCCCACAAGCGCCTCGTCGCCGTTGTTTTCGGTTGCCGCGGGAACTCGATGTTCTCGGTCTCTGGAGGTGAAGCTCACGTTGGAGTGGCACGAGGACGTCGGAGGAGAGTCTGTGGTGTTGTTTGATTGCTCAGCTGATGCTCGCACGCGAGCTAGGCGGTGGGCGATCGATTGAGAGCTCAGCGGCGGTCTCTGCTTATTTCTCGCGCGAGGAGAAGGAAGCAACGCCGGGTCCTCGGTGATAAGTGCGAACGGGAGCACGGGAGAGGGTATAGACGTCCAGGCAGCTCTCCAGCACGCCGAGAATCAACAGGAGGTGGCCGTGGTGCTGTCTCCGTGTCGCCCGTAGAGAGTCGGCTCTGCCGATTGCCTCGCGTGGGAGTGAACAAACAGAAACCCAACACTGTGAGATCTTTTGAAATTATCAGTTTCCCTCAATGACATGTGGGTCCCACAGCTCAGTGCCTCCTTATCCTCTAAAATATCTCCCAAAGTTTGAATATGTTGGAATTCAACTGTGGAAGTTTAAATCTGAGAGGCATTTGGATGATTGGGCAAGTTTTATCCAAATTCAAACATGCATTTGAATTCTTTGTTATTTAAAGTCCATTTTGGAAAATGGGTTGCAAATCATTTCCATAAATCATGAAACTTTGCACACCCCCAAATTTGGACCCAAGGAATTCAAACATGAAATCTGATTTTCTATTTTGGCTGGTGCAAATGAGATTTGTAGCACAACAGTTTTGAAATTCATAGTGTTGCTCTCATTTGAATTTTTGAGTTGAACAAATTTGTTCCAAATATGACTTTAGTTTTCTCACACACATGGGAACTTCCCATCTTGGTTTTAGATCCCTCTTGGTTTCCATGTTTTCAAATAAACATTTGAACTTGTGTGAAGAAAGCCCTCATGTGTGTTATCACATGTGGAAAAGTTTTAACAAGTCCCAAATTCATACATATGAAATCAACTTTTGTAAACAAGAGTTTCTTTGTATTCACATTTTGAGACCTTTACAACCACTAGCACCAGTGTCATTTTAAATTCTTAAACAGAGTTCTAGTTTTAAAACTGTCATTAGATCTTATTAGCAAAAGCTTTTCAATTTAATACATATGCATGATCATATCGTGTAGCCTCTACGTGAAGAACGTGAGAAGGACTTAAAGTGAAGATCAAGGAGGAAGGAAAAGAAAGTAATCAAGCTCCAAGTGATCGTCATTAACTGATTGTAATCTTAGTCACCTGCAAAACAGGCAAGCCCCGGTTTGCATTTAAACAGTTTTATAAAGTGTTTCCATTTTTAGAGATCATAGTTTTGAATCGTTTGATTTCATTACGCGTAGTTGATATTGAAAACCCCACTTGCATAACCAGAAATACCTAAGAGAGAAAGGGTAGAATAGCACCTCCTCGAGTGGATTTGGCTACGCTAAATGTTAGTAGGAAAGGTTCGGTAGAAGTCGAGTAGTTGGAAGCTACTCGCGAGTTTAGGGCTAGTTTACTCGGAATGGGTCCAAAATAGAAAAGATGAGGAAAGTTCACACATAAGAAATGGAGACCGGGCAGGGAGGTTTAGATGCAGCAGGTTGCGGACCGTGCGTGCATAGCCCTGCCTGTGTCGGTTAAGGCCCGTCCGTGCTTGGCCCTGTTGGACAAGTTTGAGTTGTGTACCGGGCACATACTGGCTATATGGGACTCAGGAAACCGATGTACCTTGGGAGATCCATAGTGGAACTTTTCCAACTGCCTTAGGCTTTCGGCGTCAGGGTAGCAGGAGGTAACTCGCTTAAGAACATACCACTGTGGGTATGTACCTTGAGGGAGCTTGCATACTCGAGGCAGTTGGACTGCGTCCAATGTGGAAGATCTTAGGAAAGGTGGCCGCGTACAACGTCAGTCGAGGTTGCTGCCGGCAACTCGGAGTACGGGTGTATGTGTCGTGTAGTCCGGGCGTGTACTGATTCGAATCACCATCTCTCGCGGTCATATGAGCATACTTGCCCACTGCGTCTTGATGTAGTAACAACTGGAACTGGTTATCTTTGAATTTGATAAGACTGTGATGTAACTTGTTTTGCAACCATGATTGAATTAGAGATAGGCTCATTAAACTTTACTTTCGCCTTGTGCAAGGAGCATCGCAACAAAGCGTTTCTTGTTTGATTGTGGAGTTGCGATGCTGTTTAGTTCAAGGTCTGTACAATGAGGCTTAAAACCTGAAAGTTAAGGATCAATTTTAGGCGAGTCCTTTACGCAAATCTAGCTATCCTAATTGTGAACCGCCGTGCATGTAGAGTCTCTTGTTTAGGAGAGACGGATCAGTCTTGCTGAGCCTATGTGCTCACGCTTGCTATATAAGTGGTTTTGCAGGTTAACATCGATGCTAAGAAGAAGGTTGTCCAGTGAGACTCGGAGACTTCCGAGTCATGTAACACATGGAGAACCCAGCCGCTGCTGTTGTCTTTGTGTTGCTAGCGAGAGGAGTCCGCGGGCTGGACTTCATCTCGAGTGCTCTTAGTTATTCGATGTTGACACGACCCCACGGTCTTGTCGAGCCAGAATCACGTTGAGGGGTGCTGCGTTGCACAGCACCGGATAACACACATCAAAGGTACAAAGCGGAAGCAAAGCTTTATTACATAAAGTGGTTTAGGAACATTTTTACATCAAAATAGGTCCAGTCTACACTCACGGGCGTAGACTACGCATCAAGTCCACATTCAGCCCGTGAACGTGTCCTTGCTAGCACGCACGCACACTAACACAGCGGCGTGCACGACTCCCACTAGACGGGGTTACCCTCCTGGGGTTCCGTCTCCTCTTCGGGAGTCCCTTCCTTATAGAACCCTGCAAAAGCTTCAAACACAAGCAGTGAGCACGAAGGCTCAGCAAGACTGACCCGTCTCTCCTAAACATGGAACTTCTACATGAGGGTTGATGGGTACATGAGATAAAAACAAGTTGCAAAGGACTCGCCTAATTAGTGGAACCTTACTTTCAAGTTTTAGCAGCAGGTTGTGGAGAACCTTACGCTAAGGCACATGAGAGAGCCGCAATCAAGCAAGAAACGCATTTCTCTCATGTACTTTGCCCAAAGTTGAAAGGAACTTTAATTAGCTCTAAACTACAGCAAATCATTAACAATCAAGTCCATCTTTCAATCAGCAACATTTTAACATGTAACTAGCCTGTTCTTTCTACATCACGGTACAGTGAACAAGTGGTACTCACTGACAGTGAGGGACGGCTATTATAATCGATTTACACCTGCAAGGTTACCCGAATAACCCGTCACGTACGCCCGTACTCGATGTTGCCTACAGCAACCATCACGGACGCCATACGCAACCACCTTTCGCCCGTGAGCCAAATATTGAACCGGTCCCATCGTCCCGAGCAAGAGGTCTCTGCACGCGCATCTCAGTGCCGCCAGCCGATTTACACCTCAATCTCTCAACCTACCCTCTGAACGACGGGCAATGCCTCAATACCCAGCTACCCGAGTTACATCGGTTTCCCAGTTCCCATATAGCCGGTAGGTATTCGGTACTGTTCTAGCTTGTTCAACAGGCCCGCACACGGCTCGGTCCTCAATCGACACAAGCGGAGCTATAGCACACAGGCCCCAAAGTCCTGCTGCCCTTACTCTCCGCTCGGTCTCATCTTTCTTGCCATGTGTATCATGTGCTATTTCTACCCGAGTCGAGTGCCTCTAGCTTATGCTCGCGAGTAGTTCCAACTACTCGACATGTACCGAATCCTACACTATCTTAGCATTGCAGTAGCTAACGGGGTTTGCAATCCTAAACCCAACCCATGGTTTTCTTGGCTATGCAGTTGGGTTTCCAAACAAGACTCTAATGCAAGGATTAATGGTACTCAAGTAAGTGCTCAAAACAATAAAAATTTGTAAAAAGGTTAATGCAAACCGGAGCTTGCCTGCTTTGTAGGGTAGTATATAATAGAAGTTAGTGATCTTCAATCCCTTGATCTTTCTGAACTTGCTCAACTGATCCACACGTCAAGGGATGGCTCCATCGATGTCCTTCATCGTGAACCCTATCGACATGTATATGCATTGTATTTTATAATGTAATTTAAAGACTTAAGGATTAAAACTTCTTAAGAACAGAGGCTGTGTAGAGATCCTAGGATGAAGTTGTTGCCTTTGTTGTGCAAAGAACTCAAAGAAACTAAATCTACCTTAGATGTTTCATTACATCTCTAGCTAAGTTTCTAATGCCATATAAGATGAGCTCTAATGATCTGGACATAACTAAAGATCCTGATCTCCAATGACTTTGAAATTTTTTTACAGGAAGTCATACACTACACAGGGATTTAGCTTGCTAAATTGCAGCTAAAGTGGAAGAAAATTGTGTCTCCCACAATTGCCACACTAACCCTATGTTGTTCTTCACACCCAATAGAATGGAGAACAAGGACAGGGAGACTCAAGGCTCAATTTGAGATGAAAATTTGCACGTGAATTCATGGTCACATGAAAGTGCTCTGGAGAAAAAATGAACACTTTTCATTGAGTGTTTTATTCAGAATAATTCCCTAAGCAATTAAGCACAAGGAAATTAATTCTGAATTAACTCACATGTTCATGCCCAACTTAGTGAACTACAATTTCACTTATAGTTCATAGAGTCTGCATAAATTTTCCTAGGATTTTTATAGCTAAGAATTGCCCAGAAATGATTTTTCTAACTCTGGGACAATTTCTGAAAAGTGTCTGTATTCATTTGAATACAGTACATTGAAATCTGAATTCTCCAACATAATTCAACTCCAAACGAGTTGAAAGTTTTACAGGAGTTCAATAACATCCTAATGGTTATCCTGGAAAAATTTGAGGATTTTTGGATAAACCAAACTCCCTCTAAAATTCTTTTGCTGAAAAGCTTTAAAGCATTTTACAGAATTAAATAAGGACTTTCATACAAATTGGGTTGCATATTTGGATAGAGTTTGTCAACCTGAATCTAACCCAATTTGAATCACTAAATTTGGAGGTTTCTACACAAAGATGTGAGCTTCACATGAATTGGGAAAAATCTGAAAATGGGCCCTGTTCTATTTTCCAATTTTCGGAGACATAAGGAATTAACACCACATTTGACCAAGCAAATGAGGTCCAATGCCTCTAAAATTTTTACTGGAGGTCAAGTGTTTTTTGAAGAAGATCCTGCCCAATTTTTGGAATTTTCCAATACACAGAACGCCTGGAACAATTCCTACAAATTTTTGCAGTTGCGAAACGTGAAAAACATCATGGACACCAGCAAGAGATGCCGGTAACTCCAATCGATACGCCGCTGGTCCGCACTTCTCGGTGATAGCATAGGGTCCAATGAAACGGGGAGCGAGCTTCCCCTTCACACCGAACCGGTGCACGCCCTTCATCGGAGACACGCGTAGGTACACGTGTTCCCCAACGTCAAAGTGCAACGGCCTACGCCTCTTATCAGCGTAGCTCTTCTGACGGGATTGAGCGGCTTTTAAATTGGCTTGAATTGTCCGAATGCGCTCTTCGGCGTCGTTCACCACATCAACCCCGAATGTGACCCTTTCACCGGACTCGCACCAATTTAATGGGGTGCGGCACTTGCGACCGTAGAGAGCTTCGTAGGGTGCCATCTTGATACTCGCCTGATAGCCGTTGTTGTACGAGAATTCCGCCAATGGTAGGTGATTATCCCAGTTTCTACCATGGTGGATTGCACATGCTCTCAACATGTCCTCCAGAACTTGATTCACCCTCTCTGTCTGGCCATCTGTCTGAGGGTGGTAGGCGGAGCTCCTAATAAGTTTAGTACCCAAAGCAGCGTGCAACTGCTCCCAGAAGCGAGATACAAACAATGCACCTCGGTCTGAGACTATGGTCTTGGGTACACCATGCAGGCATAGAATCTTGGCAATGTATAACTCCGCATATCGGTTGGCATGGAAATGTGTATGCACGGGAATGAAGTGAGCTGACTTGGTCAGTCGGTCAACGATCACCCATATGGAATCATGCTTGTTGGCTGTTAGGGGTAATCCCACAATGAAATCCATGCTCACATCTTCACATTTCCATGCTGGAATTTTTAGGGGTTGCAGCAGCCCTGATTTCCTCATATGATCAGCCTTCACTCGTCTACACGTATCACACTCGGATACGTACTTAGCTACCTCCCGCTTCATCCGTGTCCACCAAAATTTCTTTTTCAAATCTTGGTACGTTTTGTTGCTGCCCGGATGAATGGAGTACTTGGACAAGTGAGCTTCATCGAGGATCTTCTTTCTCAACTCCATATCCCGGGGTACGACTATGCGGTCATTAAACCACAGCGTCCCCTCATCATCTTTCCGGAAACATTTGATCTCCCCATTGTCAATCCGTCTCCGGAGATGTGCCATGCCTTTATCATTTTTCTGAGCTGCAATGATGTCCTCCCTAATTGTAGGAATGAGGGCAAGGTTGTACAGCGATCCACAAGGAACCAAGTATAAACTTGGCTCTTCCTCCTCCACCGGTGTAATGGTGAGGTGATGGACATGTGATTTCCGACTCAGCGCGTCGGCAACCACATTCGCCTTGCCGGGGTGGTAGTGAATCTCAATCTCATAGTCCTTGATTAATTCTAACCACCTCCATTGCCTCATGTTCAGCTCCTTCTGGGTGAAAATGTATTTCAAGCTCTTGTGGTCGGTGTAGAGATGCATCAAATTCCCCAGGAGATAGTGCCTCCACATTTTCAGCGCCAAAACCACTGCAGCAAGCTCAAGGTCATGAGTGGGATAGTGCTGCTCATGGTTCTGAAGTTGGCGTGAGCCATAGGCGACCACACGTCCTTCCTGCATCAACACGCAGCCAAGCCCAATACCGGACGCGTCACAATATACGTCGAAGGGCTTTGTTGTATCCGGCTGAGCTAAGACCGGGGCTGTGGTGAGATGCTTCACCAATGCTCAGAACGCTCCTTCACACGCCGTGTTCCAAACATATTTCATCCCTTTCTTCAGCAACTCTGTCATCGGCTTAGCGAGCTTGGAGAAACTTGGAATAAATCTCCGATAGTATCCCGCTAACTCGAGGAAGCTTCTGACTTCATGGACTGAAGTGGGAGCTTTCCATTTCAGCACTTACTCTATTTTGCTTGGGTCCACCGCAATGCCTTCCGCTGAGATGATATGTCCCAAGAATGGCACTTGGCTGATCCAAAATTCGCATTTGCTGAACTTGGCGTAGAGCTTGTGGTCTCGCAATCGTTGAAGAACGATCTGCAAGTGTTCGGCATGTTCGGCTTCTGTCTTGGAGTAAACCAAGATATCGTCGATGAACACTACCACAAACTTGTCCAGCTCCGGCATGAACACCGAGTTCATGAGATACATGGAATGGGCTGGAGCGTTTGTGAGACCAAAAGACGTGACGAGATATTCGTATAGTCCATATCTCGTCGAGAAGGTCGTCTTCGGAATATCCTCCGCCCGGATTTTAATCTGGTGATATCCAGAGCGAAGGTCCATCTTGGAGAATACACTTGCACCCACAAGTTGATCAAACAATATGTCGATGCGGTGCAGTGGGTACTTATTCTTGATGGTGACGGCGTTGAGCGGCCGGTAGTCCACACACAGCCTCAGGGTTTCATCCTTCTTCTTCACGAACAACGCCGAGCATCCCCAAGGCGAGGAACTCGGCCTAATGAAACCCTTGCTCAACAGATCATTGAGCTGTTCTTTCAGTTCCGCCAGCTCATTTGGAGCCATCTTGTATGGTCTCCGTGATATGGGCGTAGTCCCGGGTGCAAGTTCAATCTTGAACTCGACATCCCGCTCAGGTGGCATGCCCGGAAGATCATCCGGGAACACGTCAGGATACTCCCGGACTACGGGGATGTCTTCTAACTTGAGAGCCTCAGCACTATTGATCGCTGAAACCTCTCTGACTGGATTATCTAATAGGAGGGACTGCGGACGGTGTAATGGGGAGTTGAGGTGAACCGTCCGTGTTAAAGTTTCCAGGACAGCGCCATGGTAACTTAGCCATGACATCCCCAAGATTGCATCAATCTTCTGCACCCCTAAGATAATCATAGTGGTGGGATATATCTTCCCACCTAAGCACAGTGGTGCTTTTGGAACCATCATAGTTGCTGAAATCATTCCTCCCGGTGAGCGGATCATATAAGAACACTCGGTTGGAAAGATTTCCAGCTGATGCTGAGCCACATATGATGCACTAATGAAGTTGTGGGTTGCACCAGAATCGAACAATATTATGATGGCTTGATGGTTGAGAGTGAACGTACCCGCCAGCACGTTGTCTCCCTCCGGGGCGTCCTCATTGTCGAGGTTGCGGATGCCTCCAGCCCGCTGACCAACCTTCTTCACCGGAGGTCGGCCTCGAACACCGCCTCGGAGCTGGGCTTGCCCGCTGCTCTGCTGCCCCTGGGGACAGTCCTTCGCGAAGTGGCCTGCCTGGCCACACCTGAAGCAGGTGAAACGGGGCGGTCCCCCGCTGGTCGGTGGATGGAAACCCGGGGCACGTTGTGGCGGTGGAAACGCCCGGGGTACCATCTGCTGCTGTCTTGGTGGCGGAATCGGTGGACGGAACAGGGGTGCTTGGAACGAACGTCCCCCGAACCGTTGAGGCCGTGCTGGTGGATGCCACTGCTGCCCGGATGGTGTCCGATACACCATACGGTACTTCTGGGGAGCGCCACTCCCACCGCTGCTAGGTGGAGCGCTGCGCTTCCTCTGCTCAGCTGCCAACTCCCGCTGAGCATCCTCTTGCATGATCGTGGCATTGACCAAGTCATTGAATGTGCCGCGATTCCATTGAACGAGATGTGTCTTCATTTCGGGGTGTAACCCCCGATAGAAGTGCTCCCGCTTCTTCTCCTCGGTGGAGATGTAGTCTGATGCATATTGCGCCAGATGGTTGAAGGCACGGGAGTAGTCATGGGCACTCCTCCCGCCCTGCTTCAGCTCCAAGAATTCTTGGAACTTCCTCTTCATGATCCCGGGAGGAATGTGATAGGCGCGGAACGCCTCCCGGAACTCTTGCCATTCCACGGCATGGCCAGCCGGACATGAGGCGACATAATTCGCCCACCACGCACCAGCGGCACCGTGGAGTTGCTGTGCTGCGAACAGGGTCTTCTGCCGCTCCGTACACTGGTGCAGCCCAAACATGGACTCGATGGTCCACAGCCAGTTGTCAGCCTCCAGTGGTTCTTCAGCTTCGGTGAACACTGGAGGGTGCGTACTCATGAAATCCGAGTACGACACTTCCCGGGGCTCACGAGGCCCTCTATCTTGACGTCCCCCCGCCTGGGACGTATTCTGCACGATCGTGCGGAGCAGGTCGGTCTGCTCCTCACGACCTCCCACCAGTGCCGCTATCACATCCGCTAGAGTAAGCGGAGGCGGCGGTGGTGGCTGCTGCTGCGGGGTGCTGTCGTAGGCCGGTGGCTGGGAGTCATCACCTCCCTGTTGGCTAGAGCCACCAACCTCGTGTGTGGTCCTAGTGCGAACCATCTGCAACCATACGACAATAATCATCAGTCCCGCAACATTTTTCATGCAGTCCAATAAAAATAGGTGTAAAAACATAATGACAATAAAACATGCGATACATCTCGTATGTAGATAATGTAATAACTTTGCACAAGCTACATCATTACCAGACCAAACACAAGCTAGTTTAATCCAACTTGATGAACCTCCTCTTTGGAAGCTCACCATAACTAGGTTTGGTCACTACGAGACATTATTATCGCTTTGTCATCACGTATACCACCCTTAGGGTACAACGCCCTCTCCAATGAGTTCAACTGTAATTCTTCTGTCAGAATGACCAGTTTCTACCTATCCCAAGTTTTCTTCTGGTTCTGGGCATTTTCATAACTCAAGTTGAATACCAAAGTTAAAGTTAACTTCAGTATCTTTCCAACGAGTATTCATGTGCCCCCAGATCAGCTTTGGTTAGAAAGTTATGCTAACTCAAAGTCAGCAGAATTTCTGGAAGAATTTTAACAGCACCTCCTTTGGAAGTTGCTGTTTTCCCTTCGAGTTTCCACTGAAATCTGTGCTGAAACTACAGAAACTTTGAATTGCAAAGATGTAACACATCTTATACCCTTTCTAAGGATGTACCATATGAAAATTTTAGATTTTTTTGCTGGGAGTTAGGGTTGAAAAACAAAACAGTCCAGAGAATGTTTTACTCTGTCCTGGTTCTGGACAGTTTACATTCCTCTGGGATTTCAGCCATCTTAGGGTGTGTTTCAGCTCTGGGAGTCTACAACAAAGTTGTAGAGTACTTAAAGACCTGTGAGTTATGCCCTGTTGAAGATCAGCAAACGTGCTGCCCAAAACAGAGCACTCTGTTTTTCAGTCTTTTGGAACTACACTCATCAATTATCAACTTTTCTACCCAACCAAAGTCCTAGATGTTGATCCTAGTGATTTTAATTCCTTGTTCTCAATATTTTCATGCATATGCCTACAATATCTCGGTACTACGTTCCTCACAAAAGAAAATCCTAACCGGATCATACCGGTATATACGTCTCAAGTGTGGCACTAAACGATCTCTCGCACACGTTTTCTACACGGATACATACGTGGTTAGTACCTGCAGAAGATCACACAATGATGGTGCACTCAAAGGTTGTTCATTTCAGGCAGTTCCATATTTAAAAGTAAATACAAACGCCCGTATCATTGTCATACGGCCGTCCTTGAGCTAGGTCACGTCTCAAGGTACGCGATCGTGTTTCAACACCACACGACGGGGAACCCGAGTATGTCATGAACGGGTCGTCACGGTTGGGAATGTTATCAACCCAACAGATACCACCTACTGCCCTGCAGGGCACGCAGATGGCAAGCGCTGCGTATGTCCTCCTGGGCTATTTCCAGACGAACACACTCTCGCGTTACTGACCACGCGATGGGGTCTCCACTTACTTGCCTAATGCACGCTAGGGATCAGCGTTTCATATGAACTCAGGGACATGACGAGTCCAAGAGGTTCATATTGACGTCTCGCACCAAGCTGTGAGAACAATCCCTGAACCACGTTCCTCGTCAGGGGGAGCTAACCGAAATTGAACCGCTTTCGGTGGCGTTCCTTACCATACTTACCAGAGCGTAGGTGCGTCGTTACATAATTGAAATTCAGAATTATAACACATAAGTTAGTCTTTGCCACTTTAAGTAACTATGCTAGTATAGTCCTTACTTGGGCAGCTACCGAATCCTCACCGTATACCTAAGCTTTCCCCATAATGCAGTCCTTAAGTACTGTGCTATCCCCACTGCAGCTCTGATACCAGGCTGTGGCGGACCGGAATCCGCTCATCCAGGATCACAGAGGGTGGTGCCGCGCGATGCGACACCCGACAGCACACGTCATAAGAACAGAATATATTACATGGGAAAAACAACTGAAACTGTACAAACAGGTACAAACTTCAGTTACAACTATTGTTTATACTACACAGCGGAAGTCTACACTATACAACTCACGCCTGCCTATCTAGCAAAAGTTGGTTGCCCAGCCCTAGGGCAACCCACACTAGCTGCACTCCTCAGCTCAGCGCGGCGTGTACGGCTCCCACTCAGCCGTGGTCCCTGACGGAGGGTAACCCTCGCCGGTGGACTCGTACCCCGAGTCCGTGGGTGGCTCCTCACCTGAAAAAAACCTTTAAGCAGCAACCGTGAGCACGAAGGCTCAGCAAGGATTAACCGACTCACCTAAGCATGAAACTCTACATGAGGTGTACCATGACATAGGATAGCAATGTTGCAGCAAATGGACACGCCTACAAGTTCATCCTTAGTTCAACTTTTAGCAACAAGTTAACAGTTCAAGAATCGGATATTTAGTAAGCCATATTTGGTGGCACACATGTAGCAATGCAATTATATCAATCAGCAATATTGAATCATCATATTCCATACATTAGCCTACGTCACGACTCAGTGACCAAGTGGTACTCTTCACCGCGAGGGACGGCGAATCGACTCGATATACACCAGCAGGGAAACCCAAAGAGCACGTCACGTACGCCCACCCGTGGAGCTGCACAGCATGCTCACTCGATGTCGTACGGGACAACCTTTCACCCAACAGCCCAAACGTCAAACCGGTCGCACCGAAACTAGCAGGAGGTTCCCCACACGGAGCATCTCTCTATGCCCGTTGGCAGATTTCCACCTTGCTGCCCTCAGCCTACACCTATAAATCGGTGCGTTATGCCTCGGCGCCCGGAGGTTTAGGCTACATCGGTTTATCGGGGCCCATATATCCGATATGCCTTCGGTACGTTTAAACTTGATCAGCGTGGGCCGCACACGGATCGGTCCTCAATCGACACGGACAGGGCTGCGCACATAAGACTCCCTCTTGCTGCGCCCTAGCCCCTGCCTAGTCTCATTTTCATTACTAAAGTGATCTCACATCACTCAACCGAACCCGTGTGTCCTAAGCCTATCTCGCGAGTAGATTCCAACTACTCGACTTGTACCGAAGCCCTATAAATCTGTAAGCATAGCTTGTCTACTCGAGGTCCTTGACACTACCCTCACTCTTTAAGGAACCTTTTGGTCATGCAAGTGGGGTTCCATCCATCCTACACCTAATGCACAATCATACTTCATATGACACATGTAACCAAAGTAAAACTTATAAAAAGGTTTATGCAAACCGGGGCTTGCCTTGTTGCTGCTGGTCAGTAGTTAGTTCTTCGTCCGGAAGAAGGAAATCCAGCACTTCCGGGGTCTCTTCTTCAATGGCTACACGTTGAATACAATACTACATGTAAATTTAAATGCAATGTGTGAACTTAAATACATAATTGCTAATAACTGTAGCTAGCCCTCCCCTTCAGGTTCTGAAATTTTTATGGTGGATTGGTAGGGTCCTAACCAGAGTTGTAACCAAGTTTTATTTGAAACAAAGTTTAATTGAACCTTGTACAAATAAAAGCCTCTTTGGTCAATAATTGAGCCTCTAAGTAATTCCAGGGTTTTTCATGGCTCCCACCATTACTTTCTGGAAACTAGAATTTAGGAGGGTTCTAATGGAGTTGGTTTCATGTCATTTGAAGAATTCTACGGAAAGTTATGTCCTAACTAAGATTGGAGAAAATCTGAAAAATGTTTCTGTACATTTTTCTATTTTCTCTGGGCAGTTCCCTTAATCACCCAATTAGAGTAACTAAATGAACTTGGATGAGTCTGAAAACTTTACTGGGATTCAGGGATTTTCCAATGAACCTTTCAGCCAAATTTCAGAATTTTTCATAACGTAGTTCTCCAGATAAAATTTCCAACAGTTTAAACTTTAGGGATTTAATTCTGGGAAACTATTCACTTTCATGAGCTGAATTTAGTATTGCTGGAAAGTTCTCAGAGAGCTGAATTCAACAAAATTTGGTTCACCCGATTTGGAGCTTTCTAGCCAAATTTATGAGGATTCGAAGTTTGGAAAAATTCTGAAAATCGGGGGAAAAGTTTAAACTCTCGGGGCCCGCGGGGACACGTGTCGAGCGCGGAGGTGTCCGGCACACCGGGGATACCACACGTGTCGAGCGCGGAGGTGTCCGGCACAGCGGGGATACCACACGTGTCGAGCGCGGAGGTGTCCGGCACACCGGAGCTCACAGGGTATTTGCGCGTCAGCACAGCCGATCCCTGGCCACACCCGATCCCGATTTAAATTCTTCAGCCGCTGACACGTGGGCCAGCCGGCTTCGTCTTCCTCCCATCATTCTCTGGCGCCCGCGCCGTCGACCTTGCCGGAGCAGACTCAGGGCTCGCCGGCTCGCCGCTGCCGGACCTCCCATGGTCTGAAACTCGCCACCAGGTGGTTGTCGACGTCGAGGAACACGTCTGGGGTGACAGGTCGGGCTGGGGGTGACCGGAAATAGCTCGGCGACGTGCCGCGGCCTCGGTTGAGGTTCGACACCGTCGACCGTGGTTTCTAAACCCGCCAACACCTCGAACAAATGGCCCTACAGCATCAGTGTACCTCTAGGAAGCTCGACAAGGTGTCAAAAGGGTTCAGGGATGGCGACAAGTCAGTCGGCACCGTGTGACCGATCATGCCCGCCATGACCGCCCTTGATCGAGCTCGAAATTCGTCACTCCTAGACAGTTTCACACTACGGATGCAGAAAAGAACTTGATCGCCGGCTAGTCCAGCGTTTATGTGCAAGATTTGATGACCTCCGAAAGATCATAGAGCGAGAATTTAAAGAAACCGTACCGGAAGCTCGGTTTACGGTCGCCGGAGCAAAAATTGGAAATTCTCTACGGATTCTTCACGGTTGGCTTCCAACTTGGAGGAGAGTAGCACGGTTGTAAAAGCCCAAGAAAAGGGACTTGCAAAATTTTTATGCACCTCACAACACAACAGTTTTGTTGTGAGTAGATTGTGAAATATTGTGAAGAGCAAGTGGCCTCCATCAAAAGAATGATTAGGGGGGGGGAAAGCCTTCACTTTCACAATGTAGGGTTTCTACACATGAGCATGAGAGGTTGAGCTCACCCCTAGGATTTAAAAAGTCTTGGGAAGGTTCAGTCCAAAGCTCATGCAAATTCAACAATTTTTGAGGCACTTTTTGGTTATTTCAAAAAGTGGCCAATTTGAATGTAAATTCAAATTGCAGCAACTTTCATCATCCAAATTCAAAAGTTAGCTCCATATCTATACTCAGCACAATTTTCTGAGTAAACCCACCAATTTTCATCCCCATTGGAGCTCATCTTGTCAAGAGCTAAATTTGCTAGAATTCAAAACTGAATTTGAATTTCAGTTTAAATATGAAGCAAATTTAACCAAACAAAGTTTGAATTTGAGAATTCAAATTCAAACAAAGACTTGGTGACTAAGTCTCACATTAAATTGTGAGTAGCTGGAGATAATTGAGTGCCAACAGAAATAAAAAGAATTGGAAAGGGGATTAGAGGGGAGAGGGACCCACATGTCAGTGGGGGAAAATTGGTTCAGCTGAACGGGTTCGGCTTCTCACCGAAGCAAACGCTTCCGGCGTGCCACCGAGCCGATCCTTCGGACGCCCCCGCGTGAGGCGACGCAGCCAGCTCCTGCTTCCTCCCTCGCGCTGGCCAGCTGCTTCCGCCGATCATCACGCACCTACACCGCTGAACAGAGGCGCCGTGTTCTGTTGCCCAAGAAACGACCGAGCGCACGCCGCCGACTTTGTTTGATCGAAACCCGGAAATTCACCGCGAGCAGCGCCTCTCCTAGCCACAAAACTACACCAGCTGCTCGTCCTCTACCTCCTCGGCACGAGAGCAGTCGAGTTCGGCCCTTCCCCAGCCTTAGCTCCACGTTTCCGAGCAATACCCGAGAAACCGCCACCACTCGGCTCACGGTGATAGCCCAACAGAGGGCCTTTCACGGCTGAGCAAGGACAGTCTCGGACGCGCCGGTGAGCACCGCTGCTCCCACCCAAACCACAGGACCAACCGAGAACCGCTGAGCAAGAATTTGGAGAAACTCCGTCGGCGACCACAGAACAACGTTCCGGTATGAGACCTCCGAATTCCCACTCCCTTCTCGGCATCAGTTCACTAAACTGTGCACACAGGAGCTAGACTTGACGGCGCCCAAGTTTGCTTCGCAACCCTAGCGTAATTTTAGCTGTAGCCGGCGTATTTCCCGGTTTTCCAGCCGTGATTATGGCGGGAAAGGTCGGGCTCACGATGAGACCTAGGATAGAGCCCTCTCCGGGCAGTCTCACCACCATGACAAGCTTCCCTAGCACCCACTGGTGCTATAGCGCCGATCCACCGATGTTTTGGCGGGCTAAACTGTCCGGGCAACGTGACCGAAGGGTTGCCGAGCCGCAGCACCGTCGCCGGCTAGGTTAGGGCCATCGCCGGCCGGAGCAGGCGGTACCAGCGTGTTCAGCGCGCGAAAGTAGGCCCAGGCGGCGAGTTTCCGGCCGGGAGGCGGTCGGGAGACCGAGTCCGGCGAGCTTCGGAAGTGTGCCGGCGAGGGGGCGGCGCGGGAAAAGGGGCGGGCGCGAGGAAGAAGACGAGCCGGCCGGGCCCGCTCGTCAGTCCCTCGTGGCACAGGATGAGGATTTTCTGTTGCACCGGATCGGCTGTGAACGCGCGGAAAACAATCCTGTGGCCCGTGTGGCGCAGCCGGGGTGATGACACGTGGGAGCCGGGCCCGCTGTCAGAAATTTAAACTTTTCCCGATTAATGCAAATTCCAGAAATTCCTCAAACTTTAGAGCTCCATAACTTTTGCTAGGAAGCTCCAAATTTAGTGATTCAAATTGGGTTGGATTCATCTTGCCTAGCTCTGTTCAAATATACAACCCAATTTGTATGAAACCCATTAATTAATTCTGGAAAATTCTTTAAAGCTTTTTAGCAAAAGAATTTTAGATGGAGTTTGGTTCATCCAAAAATCCCCAAATTTTGCCAGGATGTTCTTTAGGACATTAGTAAACCCTGTAAAAATTTCAGACCATTTGGAGTTGATTTGGTCAGAGCAATTCAAATTGGAAGGTGCTGTGTTCATTTGAATACAGAAACATTTTCAGAGAATTTCCAAAACTTGGAAATTCAATTCTGGGCAAACCTTGACTCCAAAAATGCTAGGAAAATTCATGCAAACTCTATGAGCTATAATTGAAATTGTAGTTCATTAAGTTGAGCATGAACAGGGGTATTACCTCAGAATAAATTCTTCCTTGCTGATTTGCCAAGAGAATTATTCTGAGCGAACCACTCCATGAAAAGTGCTAATGTTTGGTCCAGAGGGTTTTCTTGTGACAAGGAACTCACACGAAAATTCTCAGCTCCATTGGAGCTCTAGACCACCCCTGTCCTGTTTAACCAATTAAGGGATTAATATGGAAAAGGGGGAAAACCACTTAGCATTTAACCATGTGATTAAGTCCAAGCCAAACCACCGACACCAGTTCATCTTTAAATTCTTAAACAAAGTTCCAGGTGTTAGAGGCTGGTTATTAGAACTAATAGTAGAAATCTTACTCTAAAATTCACATTTGCATCTAAATTAACATGTAGTATTTCATTAACGTGTAGCCGTTGAAGAAGAGACTCCGGAAGTGCTGGACTTCCTTCTTCCGGACGAGGAACTAACTACTGACCAGCAGCAACAAGGCAAGCCCCGGTTTGCATTAATTTTTTTTTAAAGCTTTACTTTGTTTACATGTGTCATATGAAGTATGTATGTGCATTAGGTATAGAATGACTGAAACCCCACTTCCATAACCAAAGTTTCCTAAAAGAGTGAGGGTAGTGTCAAGGACCTCGAGTAGACAGGCTATGCTTAATGAGTCATAGGACTTCGGTACAAGTCGAGTAGTTGGAATCTACTCGCGAGATAGGCTGGGGACACACGGGTTCGGTTGAGTGATGTGAGATCACTTTAGTAATGAAAATGAGACTAGGCAGGGGCTAGGGCGCAGCAAGAGAGAGTCTTGTGGGCGCAGCCCTGTCCGTGTCGATTGAGGACCGATCCGTGTGCGGCCCTGCTGAACAAGTGTTGAACGTACCGAAGGCATATCGGATATATGGGCCCCGATAAACCGATGTAGCCTAAACCTCCGGGCGTCGAGGCATAGCACACTGATTTATAGGTGTAGGTTGAGGGCAGCAAGGTGGAAATCTGCCAACGGGCATAGAGAGATGCTCCGTGTGGGGAACCTCCTGCTCGTTTCGGTGCGACCGGTTCGACGTTTGGGCTGTTGGGTGAAAGGTTGTCCCATACGACATCGAGTGAGCGTGCTGTGCAGCTCCACGGGTGGGCGTACGTGACGTGCTCTTTGGGTTTCCCTGCAGGTGTATATCGAGTCGATTCGCCGTCCCTCGCGGTGACGAGTACTGCTTGTTCACTGCGTCGTAACGTAGACTAATGGATGAAATATGTTGATTCAGTGATGCTGATTGATATAATTGTATTGCTACATGTGTGCCACCAAATACTGCTTACTAAATTTCAGATTTCATGAACTGTTAACTTGTTGCTAAAAGATGAACTAAGGATGAACTTGTAGGCGTGTCCTTTTGCTGAAATGTTACTATCCTATATCCATTGTACACCTCATGTAGAGTTTCATGCTTAGGTGAGTCGGTTAAGCCTTGCTGAGCCTTTGTGCTCACGGTTGCTGCTTAAGTGTTTTTCAGGTAAAGAGCCACCCACGGACTCGGAGTACGAGTCCACCGGCGAGGGTTACCCTCCGTCGGGGACCACGGCTGAGTGGGAGCCGTACACGCCGCGCTGAGCTGAGACATGCAGCTAGTGTGGGTTGCCCTAGGGCTGGGCAACCGACTTTTGCTAAATAGGCGGGCGTGAGTTGTATAGTGTAGTCTTCCGCTGTGTAATAGAACAATAGTTGTAACTGAAGTTTGTACCTGTTTGTACAGTTTCAGCTATTTTTCTCATGTAATATATGGTGTTCTTATGACGTGTGCTGTCGGGTGTCGCATCGCGCGGCACCACCCTCTGTGATCCTGGATGAGCGGATTCCGGTCCGCCACAACGGTGGTCACGCGCTCCTGTTGCCTCTCTCACTGGACCGTGAAAACGCCTGTGGGACGCTGCCCACGGGCGCCTGACTCTCGGCTGAGGCTAGGTCGCCGCGGTGGCGATCGTCTTTGGGCAAAGGAGGTCGGAGCTCGAGGTTTCTGGCATTGGAGAGGTGGAGTGCGAGCTCAGGTGGCTGTCTAGCAGCTCAGGGACGAAGGAGGAGATGGTTTTGCTGGTTTTCCCGATTGAGCAGAGAGCTGCGGCGAGAAACAATGCCGCTGCTCGGGTTTGCCCGCGAGAAGATAAAGCCGGCCGACTCCTGCTCGGCTGAGGCGGTGCCGGTCGCGTGGGGGCGCGAGCCAGCCGCCCTGGGCGCCAACGCGCCGAGAGGGAAGCAGCTGGTGGCGCCGGTAGCTGCTCGGTGGCACAGCCGACAGCTGCTCGGTGGAATTTCCCACCGAGACTCTGACTTTGGGTGCAAGTTTCTCCTTCTTCCCTCTATGACATGTGGGTCCCACCCGGGGTTTTAACCTCTGAAATTTACTCCTAATCACTGTTGTAAACAGTGAGCTCCATAATACCCCTGGTGATTCAAATTATTCACCCCTGAGCCATTTGAATTGAATAGAATTCAGATTGGGTTCGGTTTGAGTGAATTTCAGCACAAGTTCAGTTTTGAATTCAAATCCAGTTTGAATTCGTCCCACTTAGCTCATGTCAAGATCAACTCCAAATGGAGTGAAAATTGGTGTGTGAGCTCACAAAAATGTGCTGAATAAGAATATGCCTCCCACTTTTAAATTCATGGGACAAAAACAGTTTGAATTTGAATGTGGTTTCAAACTGCCCTCTTTCTATCTATACCCAAAATGACCTCAAAAAGGTTTTGAATTTGGGTGAAACTTGGCATGGACATCCTTAGCAATGTGTAGGAGTTTTCATAAGTCCAGCCCACCTATATCACATGTGGGAAATACCACTTTTGCAATATGTGAGTTTGTTCTCTAATGAGCATGTTGATGGTGGTTACATGCTCTTCATTTGTGTTCATCATCTTTCCTCAAATGAGGTGTGTGGTGTGGTGATGAACACTTCAAATGTGTGCCAAAACTGAGGCCCTTACAATCTCGTCCCGAGATTATAAGGTAAAAATGAGAGGGAGGATGGTGGAAAAATCATAGGATGTGTGACGTCAAAGGTCGGGATGATTGGCGCGAAGAAATCCTTCACTCTCCCATGTCGCTTCAACCTTGGAGTAACAACTCCATAAAACTTTATAGAACCACAACGTATGGTGGCGTGTGGTTCGGTCCTTTATGTCGATGATCTGAACCAGTCCCTCCTGAGGTGTGAGATCTGGTTTCAGTTCCTCGATGTTCTCTAGCTGAGTGGTGATTAAACACTTGAGACACTTCCTCAGCTGAGAATTATGGAAGATGTCATACACACCGGGGAATATTGTTGGTAATTTCAGCCGCTATGCAACGGAGCCACATCTTTCCAAAACCTGGAATGGACCGATGAATCGGGGTGAATAGAAACTTTAACAAGTGAACCCCGTCCAAAAATTTACTTTCTAAATTCCGGGTTATGGGGTACGACAATTCTGTCCTTAAACCACAGGATGTCGTCTCCGTCTTTCCGGAAACATTTCAACTCCCCACTATCTATATGTCTCCGCAAATGTGACATGCCCCTGTCCTGTTTCTGGGCTGCCACCCTTTCTTCACGGATGGTGGGGATAAAAGCTAAATTGTAGAGAGCTCTAGGGGGGACCACACGTAATAGTGGCTCGCTCTCTCCAAACGGCGTGATGGTCAGATCGTTAACGTGTGACTTGCAGCTTAGCGCATTTGCCACTACGTTTGCCTTGCCCGGATGATAATGGATCTCTATTTCGTAATCCTTTATCAATTCTAAGCATCTTCGCTGCCTCATGTTCAGCTCTTTCTAAGTGAATATGTACTTGAGGCTTTGGTGGTCGGTATATAAGTGTATGATGTTACCGAGTAGGTAGTGCCTCCACATAAAGTGCAAGTGCCACGGCAGCGAACTCCAAATCGTGAGTTGGATAATTCTGCTCAGGTTTCTGAACTGCCATGATCCATAAGCGACCACTCTTTGGTCTTGCATCAGCACACATCCGAGCCCAATGCCGGATGCATCGCAGTACACATCGAACGGTTTTGTTGTGTCTGGCCGCGCCAAAACCTGTGCTGATGTCAGGTGCTTGACTAAAGCCTTGAATGCCGCTTCACATGCTGGACTCCAAACATATTTGGTAGCCTTCTTTAGCAGCTCTGTCATAGGCTTGGCAATCTTCGAGAAGTTCGGGATGAACTTCCGATAATGTCCCACGAGTCCGAGGACACTCCGTACCTCGTGAACAGTTCTCGGGGACTTTCAATGCAGCACTTGTTCGACCTTACTTGGGCCTACAGCGATGCCCTTCGCTGAGATGATATGCCCGAGAAAAAGTACTTTTGATATCTAGAATTCACACTTGCTGAATTTCGCGTATAGCTTGTGACCCCGCAGCCTTTGCAAGACTATACACCGGTGCTTCTCGTGTTCTTCCTCCGACTTGGAATAAACCAGCAGGTCCTCGAGGAAGGCCACGACAAACTTTTCCAGCTCCGGCATGAATACCGAGTTCATTAGATACATGAAGTGAGCTGGAGCATTGGTGGAACCAAGGAACATGACAAGGTACTCATAAATACTGTACCTGGTTGAAAAGCTGTCTTTAGAATATTCTCAGCCCACATCTTAATCTGATGGTACCCTGATCTTAAATCCATTGTGGAAAAGAGCTTTGCTTCGACCAACTGATCAAACAATACGTCGATCTGTGGTAACGGGTACTGGTTCTTGATTGCCACATTGTTAAGCAGACGAGCACTACACAAAGTCGTAGTGTTTCGTGCTTCTCCTTTGCAAACAATGCTGAATACCCCAAGGTAACGACTCAGTCGTATAAAACCTTTGCTCATAGGGTTATTTAGCGGTGTCTTACACTCTGCCCATCCATTGGGTGCCATTTTGTACGGCCTTTGCAAACTCTGTGGTGTTCCCGGCGCAAGTTTCATCTTGAACTCTACGTCCCGTTCGGGCGGTATGCCCGGTAATAATTGGGAAACACCCCTGAAATCTACGTACCACCGGACTGCCCTCTATCTAAACAGTTTCCAAGTGGTTCAATATTGCAATCTGTTGCCGACTGGCGCCCAGAACTAATGTATGAAGACTGTGCCGTGGGAAGTTTGAGCTTAACGGTTCGAAAACTGATGTTGTGAACCGCTCTGTGGTAATTTAACCACGACATCCCTAAAATAATGTCGACCTTCAGACCCCAAGAATAAGAAGGGTCATGGGTTATAGTCTAACCCGCAAACAAAGAGGTGCTCGGAAAACAACATCACTTCTTGTAATGCTGCCCCGGCGAAGATATGAGGTATTACCTCTTTGTAAAAGTGGTTTGGAGCTGATGTTGAGCCACAAAAGATGGACTAACAAAGCTAGGTGTGGCACCTAAGTCCAAGAGAATTAATACCGGTAGACGATTCAGAGAAACATCTCTCCTAACACGGCTTCTCCTTCTGGAACATCATCACTCACTGTGTAGTGAATGTTGCCCCTTGTCTGCCCTCTTTTATGCAGATATAGTTACGGATCTGATCATTGAAAGTATGATGATCCGCAACCTTGAATTTCCTCCATACAATACCTAGCATAATGGCCCATCCGACCACAAGTAGAGCACGGATGTCTCTCCGGCTCTTTTCTAACTTGTGGTTGGAGCTAGATACATATAGCTGCAGCGATGGAGTACAAACCACCGTCTGATGCTGCTGCTCTGGAGGTGGTGCAAGTTGTGGTACTTGACCAGCAATCAACCTCTAAGGAGTTAATCGTACAGGGGCCTCCATTTCACTGAATGGCGTTCGGAACACCAACCGGTACTTTTGGGGCACATAACTTGTACTAGCCTGCACGATATCACTCATTTTCCTCCTTTGTACAGAACAGACCTTGATGCACAAATCTACACTTTGATCCAGTTAGAACCATTTTCATCACTCAAGTTGTATACCAAAGTTAAAGTTAACTCTAATATCTTTCCAACGAGTATTCACATGCTTCCATATCACTTCTGGATCAAGAGTTATGATTTTTCAAAGTTGACAGAATTCCTGGATAAAATTTGCCAGCATCTCCTTTGTATGTGGCTGGTTTTATCACAGTTGTATATGCAAATACAATAGGAATCTGAACAAACTTTGAACTACAACAATGTTTCTTATCTCATAAACTTTCCAAAGGTGTATCATATGATCCTTAAGGATTTTTCTACAGAATGACATAAGTGTTTTACAGAAACATCCAGGGAGATTTGCATCTGTCCTGTTTTCTGAACAGTTTGCATTGAACTGGACATTCAACCAATTTGGCATGTGATGTTGCTCTGGAGTTCTACAAAGAAGTTGTAGAGCAACTAAAAACCTTTCCATAACTGTATCATACACCTCCATTGGGTCCATCTTCTCAGAGTAATGCTCTATCAAAGTCCAGCAAAAATTTCTGCCAGAACAGAGCACTCTGTTTTTGAGCAACATAGAAACCTATGAATTCTCCCATTTCAAACTTAGTTCAAATGAAGAGTTCAGTAACTAATATGTGTTTTCCAACTTCCATTTTTAGTTTAAAGTTAGTCATGAATAATTTCTTCATAGGAAAGAAGTTACAAAGTGTAATACGGTGGCGATGCACCGTAAGACATATGACGGTACTGCGTTGCCTCACAAAAGAAAATCCTATACCAGACTTAGCCGGCTTCGTTAGTTCAGTGGCACTAAACGTCACTCGCACACGAATGCTACACGTCTACTGTTTCATGGTATCCATACAGTCCGTACACCCGGCCGTCATCACTCGCCCGGATGTTCTCAAGCCAAACACGCCTTGAGCTACGTGTTCACGTTATTGACCACGTGACGGGGTCTCCCAAGTTGCACCACGCACGCCAGGGACAGACGTTGCTCGAATACCCCAAACGACATGAAGAGTCGTAGAGGATACTAAAGCGGGTCGGGTTACCTGCCACCCGTGGGGCTCCACCCTTCAGCTTGTGCGCACTGGTGGACAGCGCTTACGTGCACCCCCCAAGACATAAACGTCCCGAGATACACGATTTTCCGACATAGACAAAAAGGTTAGTATGCCACTTTCTATACACTAATAACATCCTTATACGGGCTACTAACTCGTTCCTCACTGGATTTTTGAAAAAGATGACCTTTGTAGTGCGTTAAACCTCAAGCGAGCTCTGATACAAACGCTGACACGACCCCACGGTCTTGTCGAGCCAGGATCACGCTGAGGGGTGCTGCGTGTTGCACAGCACCGGATAACACACATCAAAGGTACAAAGCGGAAGCAAAACTTTTATTACATAAAGTGGTTTAGGAACATTTTTACATCAAAATAGGTCCAGTCTACACTCACGGGCGTAGACTACGCATCAAGTCCACGTTCAGCCCGTGAACGTGTCCTTGCTAGCACGCACACACACTAACACGGCAGCGTGCACGACTCCCGCTCGACGGGGTTACCCTCCTGGGGTTCCGTCTCCTCTTCGGGAGTCCCTTCCTCATAGAACCCTGCAAAAGCTTCAAACACAAGCAGTGAGCACGAAGGCTCAGCAAGACTGACCCGTCTCTCCTAAACATGGAACTTCTACATGAGGGTTGATGGGTACATGAGATAAAAACAAGTTGCAAAGGACTCGCCTAATTAGTGGAACCTTACTTTCAAGTTTTAGCAGCAGGTTGTGGAGAACCTTACGCTAAGGCACATGAGAGAGCCGCAATCAAACAAGAAACGCATTTCTCTCATGTACTTTGCCCAAAGTTGAAAGGAACTTTAATTAGCTCTAAACTACAGCAAATCATTAACAATCAAGTCCATCTTTCAATCAGCAACATTTTAACATGTAACTAGCCTGTTCTTTCTACGTCATGGTACAGTGAACAAGTGGTACTCAATGACCGCGAGGGACGGCGATTATAATCGATTTACACCTGCAAGGTTACCCGAATAACCCGTCACGTATGCCCGTACTCGATGTTGCCTACAGCAACCATCACGGACGCCGTATGCAACCACCTTTCGCCCGTCAGCCAAATAATGAACCGGTCCCATCGTCCCGAGCAAAAGGTCTCTACACGCACATCTCAGTGCCGCCAGCCGATTTACACCTCAAGCTCTCAACCTACCCTCTGAACGACGGGCAATGCCTCAATACCCAGCTACCCAAGTTACATCGGTTTCCCGGTTCCCATATAGCCGGTAGGTCTTCGGTACTGTTCTAGCTTGTTCAACAGGCCCGCACACGGCTCGGTCCTCAATCGACACAAGCGGAGCTATAGCACACAGGCCCCAAAGTCCTACTGCCCTTACTCTCCGCTCAGTCTCATCTTTCTTGCCATGTGTATCATGTGCTATTTCTGCCCGAGTCGAGTGCCTCTAGCCTATGCTCGCGAGTAGTTCCAACTACTCGACTTGTACCGAATCCTACACTATCTTAGCATTGCAGTAGCTAACGGGGTTTGTAATCCTAAACCCAACCCATGGTTTTCTTGGCTATGCAGTTGGGTTTCCAAACAAGACTCTAATGCAAGGATTAATGGTACTAAAGTAAGTGCTCAAAACAATAAAAATTTGTAAAAAGGTTAATGCAAACCAGAGTTTGCCTGCTTTGTAGGGTAGTATATAATCGAAGTTAGTGATCTTCAATCCCTTGATCTTTCTGAACTTTCTCAACTGATCCACACGTCAAGGGATGGCTCCGTCGATGTCCTTCATCGTGAACCCTATCGACATGTATATGCATTGTATTTTATAATATAATTTAAAGACTTAAGAATTAAAACTTCTTAAGAACAGAGGCTGTGTAGAGATCCTAGGATGAAGTTGTTCCCTCTGTTGTGCAAAGAACTCAAAGAAACTAAATCTACCTTAGATGTTTCATTACATCTCTAGCTAAGTTTCTAATGCCATATAAGATGAGCTCTAATGATCTGGACATAACTAAAGATCCTGATTTCCAATGACTTCGATTTTTTTTTACAGGAAGTCATACACTACACAGGGATTTAGTTTGCTAAATTGCAGCTAAAGTGGAAGAAAATTGTGTCTCCCACAATTGCCACACTAACCCTATGTTGTTCTTCACATCCAATAGAATGGAGAACAAGGACAGGGAGACTCAAGGCTCAATTTGAGATGAAAATTTGCATGTGAATTTCTGGTCACATGAAAGTGCTCTGGACCAAAAATGAACACTTCTCATTGAGTGTTTTATTCAGAATAATTCCCTAGGCAATTAAGCACAAGGAAATTAATTCTGAATTAAATCACATGTTCATGCCCAACTTAGTGAACTACAATTTCACTTATAGTTCATAGAGTCTGCGTAAATTTACCTAGTATTTTTATAGCTAATAATTGCCCAGAAATGATTTTTCTAACTCTGGGACAATTTCTGAAAAGTCTCTGTATTCATTTGAATACAGTACACTGAAATCTGAATTCTCCAACATAATTCAACTCAAAATGAGTTGAAAGTTTTACAGGAGTTCAATAACATCCTAATGGTTATCCTGACAAAATTTGAGGAGTTTTGGATAAACCAAACTCCCTCTAAAATTCTTTTTCTGAAAAGTTTTAAAGAATTTTCCAGAATTAAATAAGGACTTTCATACAAATTGGGTTGCATATTTGGATATAGTTTGTCAACCTGAATCTAACCCAATTTGAATCACTAAATTTGGAGGTTTCTACACAAAGATATGAGCGTCACATGAATTGGGAAAAATCTGAAAATGAGCTCTGTTCTATTTTCCAATTTTCGGAGACATAAGGAATTAACACCACATTTGACCAATCAAATGAGGTCCAATGCCTCTGAAATTTTTACTGGAGGTCAAGTGTTTTTTTAAGAATCTCCTGCCCAATTTTTGGAATTTTCCAATTCACATAACTCCTGGAACAATTCCTACAAGATTTTAATTATATGAATTAATGAGCCAAATCCAGGGATTTTCATAAATATTGGGCTGCACCCATGGATAGTACTCTTTGATAGGAATTCAAAAAAATTTGTTTGACAATTTTTGGACATTCCTACACAAAGTTATGGCTCTTCAAAGATTGAACTGGAAACTGAAAACCCTAAAATGTTTAAAACGCTGACGGTGGGTCCCATCCGTCAGCCTTCTTCTTCAACCTCGTGCCAGAGGCCTGATCGGCGGCGTCCTCCGGTGAGGTTTGCCGGAATCCAGTTTCCAGTCGCCTCCCGACCTCAAGTTTGCCGCCCCCCCCATAACTTTCGGTGCTGAACTCAGTTAGAGGGTCGCCGGAAACTAGCCCGCACCGATCACAGAGAAGATTAGAACTCCGGCGAGGTTGGGTTCCGTCGTTTCTTCACCAAATGACCATCTCTCGGGCTATAGAGCATCAGGGGGACTGGTAGAAGCTGGACATGGACTCTAACACCGGTGAAACGGCCGGCAACCTAGGGTTCCACGGAGACCCGAGGCGTTCTTCCATGGCGGCCCAAAAAACCGCAAGAACTCGGTCGTTTCTGGATCGTTTAGCCCGATTCTTGGTCGAGAGAGAGCGCTAGGATGTGAGGAAGATATTTGCAAGCTTGCTAGGGCAGTAGTTACCCGAGCAACTCGAATTCCGGGATAGACCGAGTTCTACCCGGATACACCACGTTTCGGGAGAACTGGAAATTCTCCTCACTCGGCTGATGGATCGTTGTATGGTTTGCAGCTACACGAGCTAGGGAATATGACACACCTTTCTTGTGTATAGGGGGAACAGTGAAATGGTCTGTAGTTCGGTGTCCACGGTGAGCCGATCGGGGTTCCGCCGTGAGCTCTAGTCCTTGGCGCCAAATCTCAAAATCACGCCGAATAGCAGCTCCCAACTCCGAGGTGCGCTGGTGAACAACTTTTGCACGCCCTTGCGCGCCTTTTCTATGTTGGAAGCTTGAGCGGGTGAGGCGCGGTGGCGGGCTGGCGATCGGGAGACCGAGAGCGGCCGAGCTGTGGTCGTGGGCGAACTGCCGAAGCGAGAACGGGAGAAGAGTAAGCAAACTCCTTCGGTGCACCCGCGGTGGAGTTGATCAGGTCGAGCAAAGGCGGCAAGTAGGAGCTGGTGCTGGGGAAAGGTGGCAACGCGGGGCGCTGGCGCGCGCTTGGCCGAGAGAGAACAGAGGCGGTGCCCTGTGTTGAGAGGCTGACAGATGGGGTCCACATCTCCCAAATTTTTCCCTCACTGTGCTTTAAGATTCCCACCTAAACATTGTCCAAATCTCACCAAATTTGGAGGAGAGTCCAAACACAATGTGAGAAATTTGAATATGAAGTCTGATTTTAAAAGTGAGCACATTTGGCTCAGTTCCCAAATTCAAATTTGAATTTGAATGTGCTCACAAATATTCCTCCAAATAAATGGTACATGAGCTCCAAAATCCTCCAAACTTGGAACTTAAACTCTTGAACACTTGAGGAATGCATTGGTGAATTCACTCGAATGCATTTAGACAATCTGATCATGAATCCTTTTAAATGATTCAAACTTGTGTTTAAATCTCCCTCACCTTCTATTCACATAGGGTGTACACATGAATGAGATTGGTGGAGTGCATTTCTTTCCTCATGTCAACTTGTGTTAAGCATGGGCTAAGGAAGATTTTCAACTCCCTCATATGACCATTTTTGGGGTTCATTATTTCATGTGATACATGATCAAGAAATTCCCATGCCTTAACATTGTTTTAAAAGTTGAAATCAAACTCTCCCAAATTATCTCCACAGCTTGCAAATAAGGAAATTCTATTCCGTGGAGTCAGAAACTGAACTGCCTTTGGATAACTGGGCACAATTCATCCAAATTCAAATAGGTATTTGAATTCATTGTACATGTAGGTCCATTTGGAAGAATGGGTAGCAAATATCTTCAAAAGTTCATGAGACTGTGCCTACCCCCCCCCCCCCCCTTACTTTGGACCTGAGGAATTCAAATATGAATTCTGATCTTTGATTTGGCTGTTGCAAATGAGATTTTTGATACAACAGTTTGAAAACTCTTGTGTTAATCTCGTTTGAATTTTGAGTGGAACCAACTTGCTCCAAAATCTGAATTTAGCTCTCTCACACATAAGGATACTTCCCTACTTGGTTTCAATTTCCGTTTTGTTCCATGTTTTCAAATAACCATTGAACTTGTGTGGAGGGAGCTTTCATGTGTATTATCACATGTTAAAAAGTTTAAACAAGTCCCATTTTTCCTACATATGAACTAACTTTGTGCAAACATAGTTTTCTTTGTGTTCATATTTTTGGGACCTTTACAGACGTGAGTTGTTATAGACTTCCGCTGTAGCTATTTGATGTAAACTATTTACAAAGAAAAACTTGTAAGCTTCCGCTATTGTTCTATGTAATACATTGTTCCTTGTATGTGTGCTGTTGGGTGCCGCACAACACGGCACCACCCAATGCGATTCCCGGGCGAGTGCCCCGTCCCCATGACTGAACGGGCGGTGTCGGGCCGTCTCATCGTGGTATCAGAACTGTGACAAGTGGTATCATTAGCTGAGCCCTGTCTCAGTCGGTACCCGGCCCGTCTCAACTGGTATCAGAGCCGCATTGGTAATAGCGCATGGAATAAGGAAGGTATTACGACAAAAATTTAGGTTACGGTGAGGATACGGTATTAGGCCCACATAAGGATTACTATTAGCTTAATATGAAGGTGGCAAACTAACTTATTTGTTACGTCAGAAAATTGTGCATCTCGAGACAATCTATGTCTTGGGGGGTGCACGTAAGCGCTGTCCACCAGTGCGCACAAGCTGAAGGGTGGAGCCCCACGGGTGGCAGGTAACCCGACCCGCTTTGGTATCCTCTACGACTCTTCATGTTGTTTGGGGTACTCAAGCAACGCCCTTCCCTGGCATGCTACGGGCAAGTTTGGGAAACCCCGTCACGTGGTTAGTAACGTGAACACGTAGCTCAAGGCATGTTTGGCTTGAGAACACCTGTGCGGGTGATGACGGACGGGTGTAAGAACTGCATGGATACCGGGTTCGGTGTGCAGCCGGACCTGACGATTGAGTGTGACTTGTGCAGGATTAACCACGAAACTGTAGTATGAATAGTACACGTTCGCGAGTGACCGTTTTAGTGCCACCTAAGATACGAATATGCCGGTATAATCCGGTTAGAATTTTCTTTTGGTGAGGCTACGTAGTACCGACATGCTTCTTACGGTGCATCGACGCCGTACTAAACTTAATAACCCCTTTCCTTTGAAGAAATGACTCATGAACTAAATTTCGACTAAATGGAAGATTGAAACAAATATTAGTTACTGAACTCTTATTTTCAGCTAAGATTCAAATGAGAGGAAGATTAGGCTTCAAAGATTTCAAAAACAGAGTGCTCTGTTTTGGCAGGAATTCTTGCTGGACCTTAACAGAGCATAACTCTGAGTAGCTTAACCCAATTAAGGTGTATGATACAATTCTGGAAATATTTTCAAGTGATCTACAACTTCATTGTAGACCTCCAGAGCAAAATCACACGGTAAATGGGTAGAAAGCTCAGAGGAAGGTAAACTGTCCAGAACCAGGACAGCAGCAAAACCTCTCTGGACCTTTCTGTTTTCAAGCTATAACTTTCTGTAGAAAAATCCTTAAGAAGCATATGATACACCGTTGGAAATTTTATGAATTGTGCCACATTTTTGTAGTTCAAAGTTTGTTCAGATTCTTATTGTATTTACATATACAACTGTGATAAAATCAGCCACGTACAAGGGAGGTGCTGGCAAATTTTATCCAGGAATTCTGTCAACTTTGGAAAAATCATAACTTTTAATCCGGAGATGATCTGGAGGCATATGAATACTCGTTCGAAAGATACTGAAGTTAAGTTTAACTTTGGTATTCAACTTGAGTTATGAAAACGCTTTTAACTAGATCAAAATCTGAAAATAGTGCATAAAGGTCTGTTCTGTACAGATAGGCTGGATAGCTATGCCTACTAAGGAGTTGTGTAAACATGAAATTTGTTACTGCTTTCATAAAGTTTTGACATATTCATGTTTCCATTAGTCTTACATACTGCTGAGTTCTTGTTTAACTCATCTCAACTACATTTTTGCAGTATGGTTCGTACTCGCTCTAGGAGTAGGGCTGGAAGTTCTCGTCGAGGTGGTGATGCTTCTATTCCACCATCGGAACCACCATCCACGGGATGGATGGATCTTATGACTCGAGTCATCGAGTTTAACCAAGAGAACACTAGGCTACTCCAAGAAGCAACACAAGAACACGCACGCTTACTCCAAGCTTTGGTACAGCAAGGCGTACTCCAGAACACGCAACAAGTTGTTCCACCTCGGAATGCTTATCTGGATTTCTTGGCGACTCAACCGCCAATCTTTACTGAAGCTACCGAATCTGTGGAAGCAGATCAGTGGCTTCGTGTCATGGAGTCCAAATTTGGAGTATTCAAGTGTGATGACTACCAGAAAACCATATTTGCCGCTCAGCAACTCCATGGAGCCGCCGGAAACTGGTGGGTTGATCATCTTGCCACCATTCCGGATGACCATCAAGTAACATGGAGTGAGTTCTGTGAAGCCTTTCGTACTCGTCATATACCACTAGGTATTATCAAGGCAAAGCGGGAGGAATTTTTGGGCTTGAAGCAAGGGGACATGAGTGTCCTCGAGTATGTCAGAAGGTTTAACCTTTTGGCCCAATATGCTCCCGAGTATGTCGCGAAAGAAGAGGCACGGTGTGACCTATTCTTCCATGGCCTGAGTGCCATATTACAGGAGAAGTTGGCCGTGCACAATAACGGCAGTTACACCAACATGGTCGATGCGGCTTTCATCCAAGAGAAGCCGACACTTGAGTGGCAAGCCGAGAAGAGAAAGATGAGTGAGATCGAGCAGGCCAGCACAAGTTATGTGCCTTAGAAGTACCGTTTGGTGTATCAAACGCCACACGGTGAAAGATGGAGACCACCTGTACGATCAACGCCTCAGAGATTGATTACTGGTCAAGTTCTACAACTTGCACCACCTCCACAGCCGCAGAATCAAACGGTGGTTTGTGCTCCATCGCTGCAGCCATGTGTACCTAGCATCCCACCGCAAGTCAACGAAGAACCGGAAAGACATCCGTGTTTCACTTGTAGGCTTATGGGCCACTATGCTAGGCATTGTCCAGAGGGAACTCAAGGATGCGGGTCATCATATTTACAACAATACGACCCGTGCCTTAATCTGCAGACAGGCGGGCAGATAAGGGGCAACATTCACTATACCGTGATTGATGATGTTCCGGAAGGGGAAGCCGCTTTAGCAGGGATATTTTCTTTGAATCAGCTTCTGGTTTTGATTCTCTTTGATTCCGGTGCCACACACAACTTCATTAGCCAATCTTTTGTGGCTCAACATCAGCTCCAAACAGTTTATACAAAGAGGCAACGCCTCATATCTTCGCCAGGGGCAGCAGTACCGCAAGCGAGGTTGTCTCCAGAGCACCTCTTTGTTTGGGGGGTAAAATATACCCTACGACTCTCATTATTCTTGAGGGTCTGAAGATCGACATCATTTTGGGGATGTCGTGGTTGAATTACCACCAGGCAGTTCTTAACATCAGCTCTAGGACCGTTGAGCTCAACTCCCCACATCACGGTCTTCATATATTAATTCTGGATGCCAGACGGCAGCAGATTGCAACAGTAAACCACACGGAAGCTGTTAAGATAGAGGACATTCCGGTGGTACGTGAGTATCCGGATGTGTTTCCCGATGACTTACCGGGCATGCCACCCGAGCGAGACGTTGAGTTCAAGATTGAACTTATACCGGGAACAACACCGATATCACGAAGGCCGTACAAGATGGCATCCAATGAACTAGCAGAATTGAAGACACAACTGAATGACCTAACGAACAAGGGCTTTATACGACCAAGTTCGTCACCTTGGTGTTGTTCAGCATTGTCTGTCAAGAAGAAGGACGAAACACTACGGCTTTGTGTTGATTATCGTCCTCTGAACGCCGTTACCATCAAGAACAAGTATCCACTACCTCGCATTGATATGCTCTTCAATCAATTAGTGGGTGCGAAGGTATTTTCGAAGATGGATCTTCAGTCCGGATATCATCAGATTAAAATCCGGGCAGAAGATATTCCGAAGACGGCATTCTCAACGACATACGAGCTGTATGAGTATCTCGTTATGTCTTTTGGTTTGACCAATGCCCCGGCACACTTTATGTACCTGATGAATTCAGTGTTCATGCCGGAGTTGGATAAATTCATCGTTGTCTTCATCGACGATATCTTGGTGTACTCCAAGTCAGAGGAAGAACATGCTGAACATCTGCATATTGTGCTACAAAGATTGCGAGATCATCAGCTCTATGCAAAATTCAGCAAGTGTGAATTCTGTATTAATCAAGTACCTTTTCTCGGACACATTATTTCAGCGGAGGGCATCGCTGTAGATCCGAGTAAGATTATCCAAGTGCAGAAATGGGAGTCACCAAAGTCTGTGCATGAAATCCGTAGCTTCCTCGGTTTAGCGGGTTATTACCGGAGGTTCATTCCGGGTTTCTCCAAGATTGCTAAACCGATGACGGAATTATTAAAGAAGAATACCAGATTTGTGTGGGGTGCTGCATGTGGACAAGCTTTCAAGACTTTAGTGAAGCATCTCACAACAGCCCCAGTTCTTGCTCAGCCGGATACGACGAAGCCATTCGACGTGTATTGCGATGCATCTGGCATCGGTCTTGGCTGCGCGCTGATGCAAGAAAGACGAGTGGTTGCTTATGGATCTCGTCAACTCAGAAATCATGAGCAGCATTATCCAACTCATGATCTTGAGTTAGCTGCCATGGTCCTTGCTTTGAAGATGTGGAGGCATTACTTGCTCAGAAATCTTGTACACCTCTACACCAACCACAAGAGCTTGAAGTACATCTTCACTCAGAAAGAATTGAACATGAGGCAACGAAGATGGCTAGAGCTCATTAAAGACTATGAACTTGAGATTCATTATCATCCAGGAAAGGCGAATGTGGTCGCCGATGCGCTCAGTCGTAAGGCGCATATCTATCACCTGACTCTTGCTGAAATGTATGATGAAGAACCAAGCCTCCGTGTCATCCCGTATGGAGCTCTCTATAATCTCGCTCTCATTCCTACCATCCGAGAGGAGATCATTGAAGCTCAACGAAAATACAAGGGTATGTTTCACATACGGCGAAGGATAGACAATGGAGAAATGAAGTGCTTCCGGAAGGACGATGAAGGTACTTTGTGGTTCAATGACCGGATTGTAGTACCCCGGGATATGGGACTGTGGAAGAAAATTCTGGACACAGCTCATTTGTCCAAGTTTTCCATTCATCCGGGCAGTAATAAAATGTACCAATATCCCCGGAAGAAGTTTTGGTGGACACGTATGAAACGTGAAGTTGCAAAATATGTTTCAGAGTGTGATACGTGTCGAAGAGTCAAGGCCGACCATGTAAAGAAGTCAGGCCTGTTGCAGCCATTGCAAGTACCGGCATGGAAGTGGGAAGACTTGAGTATGGACTTCATCGTCGGGTTGCCGATGACCTCCCACAACCATGATTCGATTTGGGTAATCGTTGATCAGTTAACCAAATCAGCACATTTCATCCCTGTGCATACAAGATATAATGCAAAGCAGTATGCGGAGCTATACATAGCACGGATCTTGTGCTTACATGGAGTTCCCCGCACCATTGCGTCGGATAGAGGGTCGCTGTTTGTAGCCCGTTTCTGGGAACAGCTACACGCATCCTTGGGGACAAAGTTGATTAGAAGCTCTGCGTATCACCCTCAAACCGATGGGCAAACTGAGAGGGTGAATCAAATACTGGAAGATATGCTAAGAGCATGTGCCATCCACCACGGTAAGAGCTGGGATGATCACTTACCGCTGGCGGAGTTCTCGTACAACAACGGATATCAGACGAGCATCAAAATGGAACCATATGAAGCTCTATATGGCCGGAAGTGTCGTACACCATTGAACTGGTGTGAGTCCAGTGAACGAGTAACGTTCGGGGTTGATCTTGTCAATGAAGCCGAAGAGAGAGTTCGGATAATACAAGAGAACCTCAAAGCTTCCCAATCTCGTCAAAAGAGCTACGCGGACCAGAGACGTCAACCGCTACATTTTGATGTCGGAGAGCACGTGTATCTTCGTGTGTCTCCGATGAAAGGGATTCATCGGTTCGGTGTCAAGGGGAAACTTGCTCCCCGATTCATCGGTCCGTTTGCTATAACGGAGAAGAGCGGAAACGTAGCCTACCGGCTGGAACTACCGGCAAGCCTTGCCGGTATTCACGACATATTTCACGTGTCCCAGCTGCGGAAATGTCTCAAGTTTACCGCTGCCATCTGCACCGAAGACATCGACGAGTTAAATCCGGATCTCACCTATGTTGAGCAACCTATTCAGATTATCGACGAAAAGACCCGGATCACCCGAAACCGGACTTTGAGATTTTACAAAGTCCTGTGGAGTAATCATACCCCGGAAGAGGCGACGTAGGAAACCGATTATTACATCCACAAGAACTATCCGGAGCTTTTGTCATAAACTTTGTAATTACCTCCCGTCTCGTTCATCGTTTGTAATCTCGGGATGAGATTCCTTTTAAGGGAGGAGGAATGTAAAGGTCCCAAAAATATGAATACAAAGAAACTCTTGTTTACAAAAAGTTGGTTTCATATGAATGAAATTTGGGACTTGTTAAAATCTTTTCCACATGTGATAACACACATGAGGGTTTTCTTCACACAAGTTCAAATGTTTATTTGAAGGCTTGAAAAACCAAGAAGGATATAAAACCAAGGTGGGAAGTTCCCATATGTGTGAGAAAAAACTAAAGTCAGATTTGGAACAAACTTGTTCAACTCAAAATTCAAATGAGAGCAACACTATGAATTTCAAAACTGTTGTGCTACAAATCTCATTTGCAGCAGCCAAATTAAGAATCAGATGTCATATTTGAATTCCTTGGGAGGGGTTATGCAAAGTTTCATGATTTATGGAAATGATTTGCAACCCATTTTTCCAAAATGGACTTTAAATAACAAAGAATTCAAATGCATGTTTGAATTTGGATGAAACTTGCTCAATTATCCAAATGCACCTCAGATTTGAACTCCCACAAATTGATTTCACCATTTGCAAATTTTGGGAGATAATTAGGAGAGGGATAAGGAGGGACTGGACTGTGGGTCCCACCTGTCATTGAGGGAGAGGAATTTGCAATGATCTTCAGAAGAGCAGCTCTGTTTTGCTTCTCACGTGCGATCGACAGCGAGCGACCGACGCCAGTGCCACCGCTCGGTCGACCGCCCCTCAACCGAACCGCCTCAGCTGAGGCTTTTATACCCCTGACGTGCTCCCTTTCTCCCTCGTCACCGAAGCCTCAACGCTGCTCATCTTTCATCGTGCGAGAAACAGACCAAACGCTGCCGCTTCTTTCTGATCGGTTATCCGTACCGAAAGCTAGCGTGCGGAGCTTCGTCTGAGCTGCCAAACAATACCACAAATCCTTCTCCAACATCCGCGAGCCATCACCGAGCAAGTTCGTGCTCTCTGCACGGAGATAAACGAGTTTCGGCGGCGGCCGCCATAG
Organism: Neostapfia colusana; assembly: GCA_030760725.1. NCBI lineage: Eukaryota > Viridiplantae > Streptophyta > Magnoliopsida > Poales > Poaceae > Neostapfia > Neostapfia colusana. The sequence goes on from JASWHV010000020.1 coordinate 12,590,789, forward strand.
CACTGAGAGAAGGCGCTCTCGTGGACAGCCTCGCCTGAGGCTTGTCACGGACGAGCTAAGCCACCGGTGGACACGCGAGATCTTCCTGCAGCTTCCATCCAAAGCTCAGCTCCAGCCGTTGCCTCTCGACGACGAATTTCGGAAATCCTATCCGGCCGGTGTAAACCGACCTTCGGGTATGATTCCATGAAATTCCCGATTGACTTTTGTTTCGACACCACGAAACTTCGAACACACGGGCTAGACTTGAGGGCGCACCAATTTGCTTTTGAAACCTAGCATGACACACTGTGCACGGCGTAATTCCGGTCTTTCCGACGGCGGCTATGGCAGGAAGGTTCGGGTGCACGGTGAACCCTAGTTTAGAGCCATCTCCGAGCCGTTACATTCCCATGTCGAAGTTTCTTAGCGTCCGCCGGTGCTTTAGAACCTGAAAACCGGAGCTTGGAGGGCTTAGGGCGTCGGGGCGACGTCGCCGGACTTCATCCGGGCCGCTGCACCGGTGCAGGGTGGTTTAGGAACTTCGCCGGTCTGTGGAAGTCACACCAGCGTGTTCCTCTCACAAAATGAGGGCCTGACGGCGAGTTTAAGCGTCGGAGGTGGCCGGACAACCGAATTAGAGGTAACTCCGGCGAGCCCCGGCGGCGCGGGAGCGCGGGGGCGGGAGGTAGACGAAGATACTGCCGGCCCCACGCATCAGTCGCACAGCAACAGTGGCCAGATCCTCTGTGGTACCGGATTAACTGTGGCAACGCGGGAAACAGCTCTGTGGCCCCGTGTGGCTTAATTCAGGACGTGACACGTGTGCTCCCCGGACCCACCATCAATTTAAACTTTTTCCGGATTTATTCAAATCCCAGATTGTTCCCCAAACTTTAGAAGAGCATAACTTTTGCTAGGAACCTCCAAATTTAGTGATTCAAATTTGGTTAGATTCAGGTTGACAAACTCTATCCATATATGCAACCCAATTTGTATTAAAGTCTTTATTTAATTCTGAAAAATTATTTAAATTGTTTCATAAAAAAGAATTTTTGGGGGAGTTTGGTTTATCCAAAAATCCTCAAATTTTGCCAGAATATTCTTTAGGGTTTTATTAGACTCCTGTAAAAGTTTCAGCTCGTTTGAAGTTGATTTGATCAGGGTAATTCAGATTGTAAGTTGCTGTATTCAATTGAATACAGAAACATTTTCAGAGAATTTCCAAAACTTGTAAATTCAGTTTTGGACAATTCTTAGTTCCAAAAATCCTAGGAAAATTCATGCAAGCTCGATGAACTATAATTGAAATGGTGGTTCACTGATTTTGACATGAACATAGGTGTTACCTTAGAATTAATTCTTCTTTGCATAATTGCTTAGAAAATTGTTCTGAACAAACCACTCAATGAAAAGTGCTATTTTTTGGTCCAGATAACTTTCTTGTGATAAGGAAATCACATGAAAATTTTAAGCTCCATTGGAGCTATGGATCACCACTGTTATGTGTAACCTCTTAAGGTGATCAACACTTAAGTGGGAGAAGCATTCAACAATTGATCATAGTGTTTAAACCCAACCCAAACCACTAGCACCAGTGTCATTTTAAATTCTTAAACAGAGTTCCAGTTTTAAAACTGTCATTAGATCTTATTAGCAAAAGCTTTTCGATTTAATACAATGCATGATCATATCGTGTAGCGCCTACGTGAAGAACGTGAGAAGGACTTAAAGTGAAGATCAAGGAGGAAGGAAAAGAAAGTAATCAAGCTCCAAGTGATCGTCACTAACTGATTGTAATCTTAGTCACCTGCAAAACAGGCAAGCCACAATTTGCATTTAAACAGTTTTATAAAGTGTTTCCATTTTTAGAGATCATAGTTTTGAATTGTTTGATTTCATTACGTCTAGTTGATATTGAAAACCCCACTTGCATAACCAGAAATACCTACGAGAGAAAGGGTAGAATAGCACCTCCTCGAGTGGATTTGGCTATGCTAAATGTTAGTAGGAAAGGTTCGGTAGAAGTCGAGTAGTTGGAAGCTACTCGCGAGTTTAGGGCTGGTTTACTCGGAATGGGTCCAAAATAGAAAAAGATGAGGAAAGTTCACACATAAGAAATGGAGACCGGGCAGGGAGGTTTAGATGCAGCAGGTTGCGGACCGTGCGTGCATAGTCCTGCCTGTGTCGGTTAAGGCCCGTCCGTGCTTGGCCCTATTGGACAAGTTTGAGTTGTGTATCAGGCACATACTGGCTATATGGGACCCAGGAAACCGATGTACCTTGGGAGATCCATAGTGGAACTTTTCCAACTGCCTTAGGCTTTCGGCGTCAGGGTAGCAGGAGGTAACTCGCTTAAGAACATACCACTGTGGGTATGTACCTTGAGGGAGCTTGCATACTCGGGGCAGTTGGACTGCGTCCAATGTGGAAGATCTTGGGGACGGTGGCCGCGTACAACGTCAGTCGAGGTTGCTGCCGGCAACTCGGAGTACGGGTGTACGTGTCGTGTAGTCCAGGCATGTACTGATTCGAATCACTGTCGCTCGCGGTCATATGAGCATACTTGCCCACTGCGTCTTGACGTAGTAATAACTGGAACTGGTTATCTTTGAATTTGATAAGACTGTGATGTAACTTGTTTTGCAACCATGATTGAATTAGAGATAGGCTCATTAAACTTTACTTTCACCTTGTGCAAGGAGCATCGCAACAAAGTGTTTCTTGTTTGATTGTGGAGTTGCGATGCTTTTCAGTTCAAGGTCTGTACAATGAGGCTTAAAATCTGCAAGTTAAGGATCAACTTTAGGCGAGTCCTTTACGCAAATCTAGCTATCCTAATTGTGAACCACCGTGCATGTAGAGTCTCTTGTTTAGGAGAGACAGATCAGTCTTGCTGAGCCTATGTGCTCACGCTTGCTATATAAGTGGTTTTGCAGGTTAACATCGATGCTAAGAAGAAGGTTGTACGGTGAGACCCAGAGACTTCCGAGTCATGTAACACATGGATAACCCAGCCGCTGCTGTTGTCTTCATGTTGCTAGCGAGAGGAGTTCGCGGGCTGGACTTCATCTCGAGTGCTCTTAGTTATTCGACGTGAGTTGTTATAGACTTCCGCTGTAGCTATTTGATATAAACTATTTACAAAGAAAAACTTGTAAGCTTCCGCTATTGTTTTATGTAATACATTGTTCCTTGTATGTGTTCTGTTGGGTGCCGCACAAGACGGCACCACCCAATGCGATTCCCGGACGAGTGCCCCGTCCCCGTGACTGAACGGGCGGCATCGGGCCATCTCATCGTGGTATCAGAACTGTGACAAGTGGTATCATTAGCTGAGCTCTGTCTCAGTCGGTACCCGGCCCGTCTCACAACTCACGCCCGTCTACCTAGCAAAAATCGGTTGCCCAGCCTTAGGGCAACCCACACTAGCTGCACTCCTTAGCTCAGCACGGCGTGTACGGCTCCCACTCAGCCGTGGTCCCCGACGGGGGGTAACCCTCGCCGGTGGACTCGTAACCCAAGTCCATGGGTGGCTCCTCACCTGAAAAGCACTTAAGCAGCAACCGTGAGCACGATGGCTCAACGAGACTTAACCGACTCACCTAGGCATGAAACTCTACATGTAGGGTACAATGAACATGGGATGGTAAAATTTCAGCAAACGGACACGCCTATAGTTTATCCTTAGTTCATCTTTTAGCCACAAGTTAACAGTTCATGAATCTGAAATTTAGTAAGCAGTATTTGGCGGCACACATGTAACAATACAATTACATCATACAGCAGAATTGAATCATAACATTCCATAAATTATCTACGTTATGACGCAGTGAACAAGCGGTACTCGTCACCGCGAGGGACGGCGAATCGACTAGATATACACCTGCAGGGAGACCCAAAGAGCACGTCACGTACGCCCACCCGTGGAGCTGCACAGAACGCTCACTCGATGTCGTACGGGACAATCTTTCACCCAACATCCCAAACGTCGAACCGGTCGCACTGAAACGAGCAGGCGGTTCCCTACACGGAGCATCTCTCTATGCCCGTTAGAAGATTTCCACCTTGCCGCCCTCAGCCTACACCTATAAATCGGTGTGTTATGCCTCGACGCCCGGAGGTTTAGGTTACATCGGTTTATCGGGGCCCATATATCCGATATGCCTTCGGTACGTTCAATACTTGTTCAGCAGGGCCGCACACGGATCGGTCCTCAATCGACATGGACAGGGCTGCGCACACAAGACTTCCTCTTGCTGCGCCCTAGCCCCTGCCTAGTCTCATTTTCATTACTAAATTGATCTCACATCACTCGAACCAATCCCCTGTGTCCCAAGCCTAACTCGCGAGTAGATTCCAACTACTCGACTTGTACCGAAGTTCTATGGATCATTAAGCATAGCCTGTCTACTCGAGGACTTAGACGCTACCCTCACTCTTATAGGGAACATCTGGTCATGCATTTGGGGTTCCGTCCATCCTACACCTAATGCACATAAGTATACCTCATGCTACATATGTAAACAAAGCAAAACTTGTAAAATGGGTTAATGCAAACCGGGGCTTGCCTTGTTGCTGCTGGTCAGTGGTTAGGGCTTCGTCCGGAAGAAGGAGGTCGAGCACTTCCAGAGTCTCCTCGCCTTCAGCGACTACACGTTAATGAGATACTACATGTCAATTCAAATGCAATGTGTAAAGTTGAATAAGTAATTACTCTAACTCTAGCTAGCTCTCCCCTTTGGCTCTGAAATTTTTATGGTGGCTTGGTATGGTCCTAACTCGAGTCTTGACCAAGTTTCATTTGAAACAAAGTTCATTTGAGCTTTGTACAAATAAAAGCCTATTTGGTCAATATTAGAGTCTCTAAGTAACTCCAGGGGTTTTCATGGCCCCAACCATTACTTTCTGGAAACTAGAATTTGAGCTGGTTATAATGGAATTGGTTACATGTCATTTGAAGAATCCTAGAGGAAGTTATGCCCTAAACAACAACAACAACAACAACCAAGCCTTTATCCCAAGCCTGTTGGGGTCGGCTAGACATGAAACCCAATATCAATGAAGTAAAACAGAGGAAGAGATATGAGAACAAGGGGAAAAAAGGAAAAAAAGAAAAAAAAGGAAAAAAGAAAAAGGAAAAAGAGAAAAGAGAAAAGAAATAAGAAAAAAGGAAAAGAAAAAGAGAAAAGAAAAAAAGAAAAAAACAAGACTACGATTCTGGCACATGAATTGCTACTTTCCATGCGGTCCTATCATGAGCTAAGTCTCTGGATACATTCCAATCTCTCAAATCTCGTTTTACCGCCTCCTCCCAGGTCAACCTTGGTCGTCCTCTACCCCTCCTAATATTTTCTCTACCTCTTAAAATCCCACTGTTAACCGGTGCTTCTGGAGGTCTCCGTTGGATATGTCCAAACCACCTAAGCCGATGTTGGACTAACTTCTCTTCAATCGGCGCCACCCCTACCTTATCACGAATCACCTCATTCCTTATTCGGTCTCTTCTTGTGTGCCCACACATCCACCGTAGCATGCGCATCTCTGCGACACTCATTTGTTGGACATGTTGCCATTTAGTTGGCCAACATTCCGCCCCATAGAGCATCGCGGGTCTGATCACCGTCCTATAGAACTTCCCTTTTAGCTTTTGTGGGACTTTCCTATCACATAGGATTCCAGAGGCTTGTCGCCATTTCATCCACCCTACCTTGATCCTGTGGCAAACATCCTCATCAATATCGCCATTGCTTTGTAACATTGATCCTAAGTATCGGAAAGAGTCCCTTCTAGGTACTATTTGTCCTTGTAGACTAACATTTCCCTCTTCACGACCAACACCACTAAAGTCGCACCTCATATACTCGGTTTTGGTCCTACTAAGTCTAAACCCCTTGGACTCTAAGGTTTGTCTCCATAACTCTAATTTCTTATCAACACCATCTCTAGTTTCATCTACCAACACTACATCATCAGCAAAGAGCATGCACCAAGGGATATCCCCTTGTATATCCTTCGACACCTCATCCATGACCAAGGAAAAGATGTATGGGCTCAAAGCTGATCCTTGATGTAATCCTACCGTGATAGGAAATGCATCAGTCTCACTATCACTTACGCGCACACTTGTCCTAACATTATTGTACATATCCTTGATAAGGGTAATGTACTTTGTTGGCACTTTATGTTTCTCTAGTGCCCACCACATGACTGACCTTGGTATCTTGTCGTACGCCTTCTCCAAGTCGATGAACACCATATGCAAGTCCTTCTTCTGCTCCCTATATCTCTCCATAAGCTGACGAAGCAAGAAAATCGCCTCCATTGTAGACCTCCCAGGCATAAAACCAAACTGGTTTTTAGTGACATTGGTCACTTTCCTCAAGCGGTGTTCAATCACTCTCTCCCAAAGCTTCATAGTATGACTCATAAGCTTAATACCTCGATAATTAGTACAACTTTGAATATCTCCTTTATTTTTGAAGATAGGTACTAATATACTTTTCCTCCATTCTACAGGCATCTTGTTTGACCGAAAAATGTGGTTGAATAGCTTTGTGAGCCATACTATTGCGACGTCCCCAAGACATCTCCACACCTCAATAGGGACATCGTCAGGGCCGAGGGCCTTTCCTCCTTTCATCCTTTTTAAGGCCTCCTTAACCTCAAACTCTTGTATCCTCCGCACGAACCGCCTGTTGGAGTCATCAAAGGAGTCATCCAACTCAACAATAGTGCTCTCATTCCCATCATTGAATAGCCCATTAAAGTAATCACGCCATCTATTCTTAATCTCTTCATCCTTCACTAGAATGCGGTCAGACTCATCTTTGATGCATTTAACTTGATTGAGATCCCTCATCTTTCTCTCGCGGATTTTTGCTACCTTGTATATGTCTTTTTCACCTTCTTTTGTCCCTAGTCTCTCATATAACTTATCATAGGTTTGTCCTCTTGCCTTACTCACAACCCGCCTTGCATTCTTCTTAGCCTCTTTGTACTTAAGCATGTTGCTTGCGTTTCTATCATTATGCCAACTCTTGTAACACTCCTTCTTCTCCTTAATGGCCTTTTGTACATCCTCATTCCACCACCAAGTGTCTTTATCTATAAGTTTCTTTCCCTTTGTCACACCGAGCACCTCACTAGCTACCTTCCTAATGCAAGTTGCCATCTTCATCCACATACTATCTGCATCTCCATTTTCTGCCCAGGGTCCTTCTGTGATCACCCTATTTTTAAAGGATTCTTGTGATTCTCCCTTCAACTTCCACCACTTTGTTCTTGTGATTTTGACACCTTTGTCCCGCAAAGAACATGTATGGAAGCGAAAGTCAGCTACCACAAGCTTATGTTGTGTCACAACACACTCCCCCGGGATCACCTTACAATCTAGACACTCCCGTCTATCCTTTCTCCTAGTGAGGACAAAGTCAATCTGGCTAGAGTGTTGGGCACTACTAAAGGTCACTAGGTGAGATTGCCTCTTCTTAAAGAGGGTGTTAGCTATCAACAGATCATAGGCTACGGCAAAGTCTAGGATGTCCTTACCCTCTTGATTTCTATCGCCGCATCCAAAACCTCCATGTACTCCTTCAAATCCTAGGTTAGTTGCACCCACATGACCATTGAGATCTCCCCCTATGAGGAGTTTCTCGGTTATCGGTACACTACTAACCATATCCTCCAAGTCCTCCCAAAATTGCCTCTTAGCACTCATGTTGAGCCCAACTTGTGGGGCATAAGCACTAATGACGTTCAAGACAATGTCCCCAATTACTATCTTGATTAAGATGATCCTATCCCCTCGTCTTCGAACATCCACTACTCCATCCTTAAGACTCTTATCTATTAGAACACCTACGCCATTCCTAGTCCCAGCCGAACCAGAATACCAAAGCTTGAAACCGGTATTCTCGACTTCTCTCGCCTTTTGACCCGCCCATCTAGTCTCTTGTACACAAAGGATATTTACTCGTCTCCTAATGGCAACATCTACTAACTCACGTAGCTTCCCCGTCAAGGATCCTACATTCCAACTACCCACCCGAAATCTATGTTCCTCGGCTAGCTTCCTTACGCTTTGCACCCGTCGAGTAAGATGCAAAGACCCTTGCTCACTTATCACTACATCCGGGCGATGATGTAGCGCGCCACTAAGGTGATGGCGATCCGGCCCTTGCTCATTTAACACCATATCCGGGTTCCGATATGGCGCGCCACTAAGGCGGTGGCGACCCGGCCCTTGCCCACTTAACACCATACCCGGGTTCCGATATGGCGCGTCGCTAAGAGGGTTACGCCCCAACGAATTTCATTTGGGTTTCATTTCCATGAGAGTGGCTAAGTGTAGTTGTTGGCTCGCCAAGCCTATCAAGCCCTAAACAAGATTTGAGAAATTATGAAAAATGTTTCTGTACATTTTTCTATTTTCTCAGGGCAGTCCTCTTAATCACCCCATTAGGGGGACCAAATGAACTTGGATGGGTCTGAAACTTTTACTGTGACTCCAGGATTTTCCAGTGAACCTCTCAGCCAAATTTCAGAACCATAAAGTAATTCTCCAGATAAAATTCCTAACAGTTTAAATTTTAGGGAATTAATTCTGGAAAACTATTTAGTTTCATGAGCTGAAATTAGTATTGCTGGAAAGTACTCACAACTCTGAGTTCAGCAAAATTTGGTTCACTGAATTTGGAGCTTCCTAGCCAAAGTTATGAATTTCTAAAGTTTGGGCTGATCCCTGAATTATTTTCCTACAGAAAATCCTTTCCCGCGCTTAATCCGAGGCTGACAGCAGGGCCCGCCCGGTTTAATTTAAACTAACCGCGCTCGCGCGTGCTTAACTCAGCGGCTGACACGTGGGGCCCGTGCCTTCGTCTACCTCCTGACGCCGCCGCCCGAGCCGCCGAAGCTCCGGCGAGGTCGGCGTTCCCGGCGATCTAGCTCGCCAGCGACGGTGAGACTCGCCGCCCCCACATAATTTCAGGCACTGAACATGCTGGACACCATGCCGCCGCCGGCTAACCACCGTAGCTCGCCGGTGACGAGCTCTATGCCTCTGTGCTACCTCGGCAACGCGTTCCCGCCCTCCTGACCACCTCCTTCGTGTCACACCCGGTTTTTCCGAAGAAACAACCAAGTGAATATCACATGTATGCCAGGATCATTTTCTCATACATGTGATGACAAATAGTGAAGCATCATTTATTACAAGCTAGGTGTCGAATATAAATAAGTCTTACATCGCAAATGTCTCAATAGACACTAATGCTTCATCACAAGTAAATAAACTAGCAGCGGAATATTATTCTTTAGGGCTCCATCACAGGCGTTGTCCGGGGGTCTTCATGAACCTAAAAAAACCTTCCTCGGGTCCAAAATCTTGGTCATTATACACCACCTCATTGTCTTGACCTGAGCAGCAATATAAACCAACAAGTATGCAAGGTTGAGTACCAATGGTACTCAGCAAGTGTGGGAAAATTATATCATGCATGGCTAGAACAAGGAGAGGTTGAACTCATGGTTAAAGCACTACGCAATTAATACCTATCACCTTAGCTTATTAAGCACCTTCATTACTACACAGGTGAAATGGTCCCAATCTCCCATCCCATCATCATAATCCAATAACCATAACATTATTTCCAATGTTAAGCTCCCCGCTTAACTTCCAAAACCATCAATCCTCTAATCATGAATAAGTCCAGGCCGCTCTTAACCGTGAGCACGGCTGTCAAGACAGTTTTGACTCTGCAGAGTTTGTACCACTGTACCCACAAGTAGTGATTTCATCCCCCGTTGCCGGGTGGACTAAAAGAACCTCCATTATGCCAGTGGCTACGATCCACATTCACACTTCCCAGGTGTGCAGCCAGGAGATCACTACGAAGCCTTTACAAAGGGATTCCCGACGAGCGTGGGCCCACTGAGGTTTCACCCCTAACAGCATACAAGAGGCTCCAACCCCGCTGCAGTGGCCCCCTCTTGAGCCTTGCGGTTCATATGGTAGTCCAGCTGACACCTATTCCCCGCACCATCCAACACACCCATACTACGCCGGGGATACACCTAATTAATTGGCCAAGCTGCCCCATCTCAGCATGTGGTTGGCACTGTAAAGCCGGGTTACATGCTCCATGAACCGGTCCTTAGGATCCAGGCAAGTACTAAACACAAACCCAAGTCTCGTGCACCCAGCACACAACCAAAACATCCAACTTGCCTCGATCCCTACCTCTACATAACTCACAATAGCTCATTCAAGAGTATGGTATAATAAACTGATGATCTCATGTCCCAAATATCCCATTCTAAGCATGGCTAAGCATATGCATGTAAATAAATGACATGGTAAAATAAATCCCAACCCAAGCTTCAAGGAAACAAGGTAATGCAATTCTAGGGAAACTTTCCTAGCATGGGTTTCATATTTTATTTGACAATGCAAATAATTCTATCTACACATCCTAGCATAGGATCAAAGTGGTCAAGGACACTTGCCTCCTTCTTGCTGCTCTTGAAATGGGTAGTCCTGATCTTGGAAAGGAATAACTTGCTCTTGAACAGGTTCTACTTCATACCATCACACATAGCAAAAGAAAAACAACAATCATAAGACATAGTTCACACTTCTACTTCATACAAACCACACATTCATATTTATAAAAGTTCTTTACCATTATATGTGTTGTGGTTACTTTATGTGTGTTAAGTTGTGGCTTGCATGCACTTTTAACCATGTATATATGATTCCTACTTTTGTGTCCACATTTATACTTACATACTATTTATATGGGTTTCCAATAAATTTCTTATATTCAACTACTACACCTTTTTACTACCAAGTGTGTATGAAAAGTATTTTTCTTCCCCATATGTGCCTTCATAATTTCTACCAACCCTAAACTGAACCCTTTGGATTTTAAAAACTCCATTTATCATTTTTTTATACTCCTATGCATAATTGTGTATTTTATTATGAATTTAGTAATACACATCACCTAAACAGTATAGGTTCTGGTCCTAAATAATTTAATAACATATTTTGACCTTGGCTTCTGATGTATACTATTTCATAATTATTTTCCCTATTTTTCTATAGCTATTCTTTACTTAAAAATGTGTCCCTATACTAATAAATGTGAATAATAGATGAAACAGATTTATTTCAGCCCAAAAATATATTTTTATCTCACTCCAAAGTTTTCTAAGTACTGAGAAAGTTTTTAATTAATTTTGACAATTATGTTTGTCCCCCTTTTTAATTTTTAAACACTAGTTACATATTCAATTTTCTAAATTAAATACTAAACATGGCTAAAATAATGAATTCACCCCATTACAGGGTCTATAATATTATTTTCATAATTTCCAGGGGTCTAGCTACACTTATCAGAGGTGTTTTTCCTAATTTCTATTAAGTCCAGGGGTTAAAACTGATTTTTAAATGGATTTACATGATTTTCTGGAGTTCCAGGGGCTAGATCTGAAGTTTCCGGGGCTAGCTCTCAATTCCAGAGAACCCCAGGGGGTAACACGTAAGAATTCCAGTCTTTATAATGCGGGGCTGACATGGACCGTCCGATTTTAAACCGACGGCTGAGATTATAACATCGAACCGGTACGCGGGGTTTTAAAGTCTACCGTGCGATTTAAAATAAATGGCGCACAAGCGGCCACGTCGCTCCGATCGAGCGCGGGCGGCGCTGCCGGCGGCGCACGGCGGCGGGAAGCGGCGATCTCGCCGGAAAGTTTCGGATCCGCGAGAATTCTGCCTAGAACTGTGATCTTATGGCATAGATCGGTAGAGGGGAGGTCAAGGATCTCACCTCGGGGGTTTTCTCGAGCTCGGGGGTCCTGGAAAGTGATCGGCGGCGAGGTCCGAGGCAAAACCACGGCGAAGCTCGTCGGCGCTGTGTTTACACCGTAAGTCTCCGAGTTTTCTGCACCTGCAAGGCTCCCCGGAGGCGGTGGATCAAGACCAGCGAGTTAGATCAGAGTTTCCGAGCTTAGATCGGCCAGAATTCACCGGCGAAGTCTCGGTGCTCACCGGAGTAAAAATCGGCGATCGCGTGGGAAAAACCGATCGGGGCTGGGGTTTTTATAGCCGGGGGAGGGCGGTGGGTCTGTTGTGATCGAGTTGGAGTCCTCTGGGACCAAAATTCGGGCGGCGGGACGCGGTTTCCGGGCGGTTAAGATCGCGCGCGCTCGGGGGAAAAGTCCGGGGTCGCGGGGGCTCAGGGTTAGGGATGACATGTGGGTCCCACCTGTCTGTGAGAGACAGCGCGGGCGCGCGGGGGCGGGCTGGCGCGGGGGAAACTGGGCCGGCTGGCGGGTTTCGGCCCACTGGCCGGTTTTTTTCCCGTTTCTCTTGTTCTTTTTCCATTTCTTTTCTGTTTTGAGTATAATTTGAATTCCAGTTTGAATTTGAATTTTTGCAAAACATGCAACACGTCCAAAAATTTTTAAATTCCCCTCTGAACATGGTTTGGAGTTTTGAATCAAAATTTGGGGTGTTACAGCTCTACCCCCCTTAAAAGAAATCTCGTCCTCAAGATTGGTGTTTCTAAGAAAACAATTCCGGAAATTGTGCCTTAAGCTCATCTTCCCGTTCCCAGGTGGCTTCCTCTTCTGAGTGATGCTTCCACTGCACCTTGCACATCCTGATTTTCTTATTTCTGGTGAGGCGTTCCATCGTCTCCAAAATCTTGTATGGTTGCTCGGCATAAGACAAATCTTCAGCTACATCCACTTCATTCATGGGTAACACCTCTTCAGGCGTCCTCAGACATTTCTTGAGTTGTGACACATGAAATACATCGTGCACATCTGATAGATGAACCGGTAACTCTAGTTGGTACGCCACTTCGCCTTTTCTTTCCAAAACTTGAAAGGGTCCGATGTATCGAGGTGACAACTTCCCTTTCACCTTGAACCGACGAAGTCCTCTGATAGGGGACACCTTGAGATAAACATAGTCTCCCACGTTGAAAACGAGTTCTCTTCTTCGTACATCAGCATAACTCTTCTGGCGTGTTTGTGCTATCCTCAAGTTGTTGCGAATCTCCCTCACCTTTGCTTCGGCTTCTTGTAGCACTTCTGGACCAAACACTTTACTTTCTCCTGTTTGGTTCCAGAATAGAGGAGTTCTGCACTTCCTTCCATACAAAGCTTCAAACGGTGACATTTTCATACTAGCTTGATAGCTGTTGTTATATGAAAACTCCGCATACGGTAAGTTCTTGTCCCAACTCCTATTGTTTTTGAGTGCACATGCCCTTAACATATCTTCAAGGATCTGATTGGTTCTCTCCGTCTGCCCGTCAGTTCGAGGATGATAGGCAAAGCTGAAATTCAGATGGGTTCCCATGGTTTCATGCAGCTTTTGCCAAAACCTCGAGGTGAACTGTGTCCCTCGGTCCGACACTATCTTCTTTGGCACTCCATGGTAACACACAATCCTTGACATGTACAATTCTGCCAATTTGGATCCGCTGTAGCTTTCTTTCACAGGAATGAAATGAGCTACCTTGGTTAGCCTATCAATAATGACCCATATTGAATCATACCCGGATTGGGTCCTAGGCAATCCCACGACAAAATCCATGCTGATTTCTTCCCATTTCCATTCAGGCACTTTGAGTGGTTGCAGTAATCCCGCGGGTCGTTGATGTTCAGCTTTCACCAACTGACATGTGTCACATAGGGCAACATGTTCCGCGACATCTCGCTTCATGCCATACCACCAATACCTGCCTTTGAGGTCCTGGTACATCTTCGTACTCCCAGGATGAATGGAATAGTCAGAATCGTGAGCCTCCTTCAAAATTAATTCACGGATCTCCTTTACTTCTGGCACACAGATCCTTTTCCCGTGCCACACTGTTCCTTGTTCATCCTCTCTAAAACCAGGAGCTTTATTTTCCTTAATGAGCTGTCTGATCTCTTGTATCTTCTCATCATTCTTTTGGCCCTCTCGTATGTCTCGCTCGAGTGTGGAGTCCACTTCCATGGCGATGGCTTCACCACTATTTACTAGACATAGATTGAGTCTTATAACCTCGTCCTTCAATTCTGCAGGCATGTCCTTCAAACTCAACTTATTGACCTGCACTTTCCGACTCAAAGCATCGGCCACGACGTTTGCTTTCCCGGGATGATAGTTGATGCCCACATCAAAGTCATTGATTAGCTCTAACCATCTCCTTTGTCGGAGATTGAGATCTGGCTGTGTGAATATGTACTTCAAACTCTTATGATCCGTATATATCTCTGTCCTCTGCCCCATCAAATAGTGCCGCCAAATTTTCAACGCGTGTACCACTGCGGCTAGTTCTAGGTCATGTGTAGGATAGTTCTTCTCGTGCTTCCGAAGCTGCCGGGATGCATAAGACACGACATGTCCTTCTTGCATGAGAACACATCCCAACCCATTTCCAGAGGCATCGCAGTACACTGTGAAATTCTTCTGCATATCTGGCATAACCAGCACTGGGGCTGTTGTCAATCTCTTCTTTAGCTCCTGAAAGCTCGTCTCGCACTGTGGCGTCCAGGTGAATGTGATTCCCTTTTCCAACAGTTTAGTGAGAGGTCTCGAGATCTTGGAGAATCCCTCAATAAACCATCGATAGTATCCAGCCAATCCCAAAAAGCTTCGAACTTCCCCGACATTTTCAGGGGTTTTCCACTTCTGGATATCCTCGATTTTGGCGGGATCTACGGAGATTCCTCCCTCTGAGATGATATGTCCTAAAAAGGGAACTCTCTTCAGCCAAAACTCACACTTGCTCAACTTGGCATATAGTTGGTGTTCTCTCAGCCTCTGTAACACCAACCTTAGATGTTTCTCATGTTCATCTTCATTTTTGGAGAAGACGAGAATATCATCTATGAAAACCACCACAAATTTGTCCAGATATTCCATGAATACCTTGTTCATGAGGTACATGAAATATGCCGGGGCATTGGTTAGCCCAAAAGGCATGACAGTGTATTCATACAGTCCGTACCGAGATACGAAAGCTGTCTTGGGAATATCTGATTGCCTTATCTTGAGTTGGTGGTACCCCGACCTGAGATCAATTTTCGAGAACACACAAGCTCCCCTCAACTGATCAAACAGGTCTTCAATGCGGGGTAATGGGTACTTGTTTTTGATGGTTACCTCATTCAAGGCACGGTAATCTACGCATAACCTTTGGGTTCCGTCTTTCTTGGGCACAAATATCACCGGAGCTCCCCATGGTGAGGAACTAGGGCGAATATACCCCTTCTCCGTCAATTCTATCAAATGATCCTTGAGCTCTTCTAGCTGCTTGGAGTCCATTCGATAAGGTCTCTTGTATATCGGGACTGTTCCTGGTACTAGCTCAATTGCGAATTCCACGTCACGGTCGGGAGGCATACCTGGCAATTCCTCCGGAAAAACATCTGGATATTCCCTGATAGTCCTGATTTCCTCAACTTTCACCTCCACTTGATTTAATTTAATGTCCCTCCTAGGCTCGTGTATCGTTATGAACTTTACTCTTGTGCCATTGGGGTGAGTTAGTTCCACCGTTCTGGTCGAACAATGGATGATTCCTTTATGTTTGGTCAACCAATCCATACCCAAAATAATATCTATCCCTTGTGAATCTATCACTATGAGGTTAGCAGTAATACTACCCCATTAATGTCTAGGCTCACTTTGGGACACACTTGTCTTGTCCTTATTTCTCCACCTGGAGAATTTACAGCTAGCATATGGTTCATTTGTGTGGTTGCTAGGTCATGCTTCTTAACAAACCCTTGAGCAATGAACGAGTGGGTAGCACCAGAATCAAACAGCAGAGTTGCAAGGTGTAAATTGGCAGGAAACTTACCAACTACCACGTCGGGTGCCTCTTGTGCTTCCTCCATAGTGACGTGGTTCACCCGTCCTCTCACTACATTCTGCTGTTGTGGCTGCGCGGGCTTCTTCTTTGGGCATTTATGGGCGTAGTGCCCCACTTCACCACAGCTGAAACATTGCACCCCAATCTTAGATGCCTGGCCCTTGTTGTCTTGGGGTTGGTTTGGGGGTCCTTGCACTGCTGGTCGAGGTGGATATGCGGG
Source organism: Neostapfia colusana (assembly GCA_030760725.1). NCBI lineage: Eukaryota > Viridiplantae > Streptophyta > Magnoliopsida > Poales > Poaceae > Neostapfia > Neostapfia colusana. The sequence continues at coordinate 12,606,869 of JASWHV010000020.1, forward strand.
GCTAGGCTGCTGCACAAACTGACGTTGCGGCTGTGCTGGTGCTGCGGGAGGCCTGTAGTTTGGGTTGTACCCTCTCGGTGCTGAATAGGGTACCGCAGCACGGCTCGTCTGCCCCGTAGGTTGTTGCATCATACGTGGGCGGGTGTTGCTCCCTGAGGCCTGATGTGACCACCCCGCCTTCCTCTTATTCTCATTTTCCAAGGCCTTTAGCTTCCTTTCCACCACAAATGCTCTGTCCACCATCTTTTGAAAGCTTTCATACTCATTGGAGGACATTGCACACTGCATCTCTGCGGTAAGTCCTTCCACGAAACAATCTTGTTTCTGCTCATCGGTCTCTATGTCTCGTGGAGCATAACGGGATAGTTGAGTAAATTTAGTGAGGTATTCCCTCACCGTCATGTTTCCCTGCTGCAGTCCCAGAAACTCTTTCCTCTTGTTTTTGAGTTCACCTCTTGGGATGTAGTGGTTGCGGAAGCTACGCTTGAACTCTTCCCATGTGATGTTCTCAGGGTCATGATGGGCGGCCACGTAGGCGGTCCACCAATCAGCAGCAGGTCCATGCAATTGATGAGAGGCAAACAGCACCCTCTCATACCCTTGGCATTGTATTATCCTCATCTTACTTTCAATGGTCTTCAGCCAATCATCTGCCTCCAGAGGTTCAGCAGCACTTGCAAACTTTGGAGGTTGAGTTCCTAGAAACTCACTCAACCTTGGTTGGCGTGGTGCAGCTTGTGGAGGTGGAACTTGATGCAAGTTGGCCACCACTTGAGTCAAGTTCTGGATAAGCTGATTTTGATTCTCCAGCATTTGGTGGAGAGGATCAACTTCTTCACGGCGACCACCCCTGTCCTGGCCTCCAGAAAGATGAGGGTTGCATGCCTCATCATTGTTGTTGGCGGGGTTGGCAGCACGTCCTTTTCCTCTTCCGGCCATCTGGCAGAATCAACCAATGTTAATTGGAAATCATTTAGTATCATCTTACTACTTTCATTGGTTTGTACTTTGAAGTGTTGAGGCTTTGTTATACTTTTACGAGGGTTCATATCTCACACCAAATAAATGCACTATTATTTCCTGTGGGTTCACACACCAAAGCAAAACAATCTGAAGACGAGGCTGTGGACAATTGCTCATGGCTTCCACAACTCACGTCACACACCAAGCATTATCACACCATTAACTACGTAACGACTCGACTACTCGACTTCTTGCTAGCTAGGGGAAAGACTCTACCCTACTCGTCCTCTTGAGCTGGCTCCTCGGGATCTTCCTCCTCATTTCGGCTACCTTCTGACTCTGCTTTGGGTGGGGAGGCTGCTGGTGGAGAAGTGCGACGACGCCTGATTGCTCGGCGATCCGGGGAGTCAGGAGTCCATGTATCATTCACGGTGACACACAGTTCATTCCCATCTCCTCTTTCTCTCGCCTTTAAGCAAGCTCGCAGCAACGCCTCTGTTTCCTTCAGGGTGTCTCGGACATCCTGAAGCTCTTGTTGACACTCCTGCAGTCGAGTGCTGAGCATAGCAGCATCCTCCAAGCACAAGTCCATGTGCTCATGGGAAGTCCCTTGCTGCACTGGTGGGTACTTGTACTCCGTGGTGCCACTCTCACGTTGGAGGACATACATGTACTCAGTTTTGTCCAAGTGGCGACGATAGATGTGACTCTGGCAGGTGATGGCCTCCCAGGTGACATCTTTCTCCGCGTCAACTTGTGTTGCTCGACAAGCTGGAGAGTGGTGAATCTTAAGCAGCTGATTCTCGTGTATAATCCTCATCTCCGAACTCCATTCTTCCCTCTTCTCACGGATGGTCCTGGTGGAGTTATAGTGGATGATAAGCTTGCCCGTATTGCCTGCGGCTTCGAGCATACGTCGAAGACGGCGCAACAAGTCTCCTACTGCCAATCCGTAGGAAAGGTACGTCACTGGACGACTCTCCTCCTTTTCGGCAAGGGCAACTACGGGAACTCTCCCTCCTGTGGACTTGCAAGCGGTGCGAATCATGCGAACCATCTAAACAAAAAGAATTTAAAATTAGGTTAGATAAAATCTCAACCAAAAATCCTATTTTGAATGAAAGTTGGGGTAAGATGAAGAAAACAACTCTTTAAATAACGCTTTTCAACCCACACCTTGGAAAATAGTTTTTAAGAAAATAGGGCCCTTAAATACGTCCATTTCTACCTAGGTCCACGTTCCTACGGGCAACCTTGGCTCTGATACCACCTCTGTCACACCCGGTTTTTCCGAAGAAACAACCAAGTGAATATTACATGTATGCCAGGATCATTTTCTCATACATGTGATGACAAATAGTGAAGCATCATTTATTACAAGCCAGGTGTCGAATATAAATAAGTCTTACATCGCAAATGTCTCAATAGACACTAATGCTTCATCACAAGTAAATAAACTAGCAGCGGAATATTATTCTTTAGGGCTCCATCACAGGCGTTGTCCGGGGGTCTTCATGAACCTAAAAAAAACCTTCCTCGGGTCCAAAATCTTGGTCATTATACACCACCTCATTGTCTTGACCTGAGCAGCAATATAAACCAACAAGTATGCAAGGTTGAGTACCAATGGTACTCAGCAAGTGTGGGAAAATTATATCATGCATGGCTAGAACAAGGAGAGGTTGAACTCATGGTTAAAGCACTACGCAATTAATACCTATCACCTTAGCTTATTAAGCACCTTCATTACTACACAGGTGAAATGGTCCCAATCTCCCATCCCATCATCATAATCCAATAACCATAACATTATTTCCAATGTTAAGCTCCCCGCTTAACTTCCAAAACCATCAATCCTCTAATCATGAATAAGTCCAGGCCGCTCTTAACCGTGAGCACGGCTGTCAAGACAGTTTTGACTCTGCAGAGTTTGTACCACTGTACCCACAAGTAGTGATTTCATCCCCCGTTGCCGGGTGGACTAAAAGAACCTCCATTATGCCAGTGGCTACGATCCACATTCACACTTCCCAGGTGTGCAGCCAGGAGATCACTACGAAGCCTTTACAAAGGGATTCCCGACGAGCGTGGGCCCACTGAGGTTTCACCCCTAACAGCATACAAGAGGCTCCAACCCCGCTGCAGTGGCCCCCTCTTGAGCCTTGCGGTTCATATGGTAGTCCAGCTGACACCTATTCCCCGCACCATCCAACACACCCATACTACGCCGGGGATACACCTAATTAATTGGCCAAGCTGCCCCATCTCAGCATGTGGTTGGCACTGTAAAGCCGGGTTACATGCTCCATGAACCGGTCCTTAGGATCCAGGCAAGTACTAAACACAAACCCAAGTCTCGTGCACCCAGCACACAACCAAAACATCCAACTTGCCTCGATCCCTACCTCTACATAACTCACAATAGCTCATTCAAGAGTATGGTATAATAAACTGATGATCTCATGTCCCAAATATCCCATTCTAAGCATGGCTAAGCATATGCATGTAAATAAATGACATGGTAAAATAAATCCCAACCCAAGCTTCAAGGAAACAAGGTAATGCAATTCTAGGGAAACTTTCCTAGCATGGGTTTCATATTTCATTTGACAATGCAAATAATTCTATCTACACATCCTAGCATAGGATCAAAGTGGTCAAGGACACTTGCCTCCTTCTTGCTGCTCTTGAAATGGGTAGTCCTGATCTTGGAAAGGAATAACTTGCTCTTGAACAGGTTCTACTTCATACCATCACACATAGCAAAAGAAAAACAACAATCATAAGACATAGTTCACACTTCTACTTCATACAAACCACACATTCATATTTATAAAAGTTCTTTACCATTATATGTGTTGTGGTTACTTTATGTGTGTTAAGTTGTGGCTTGCATGCACTTTTAACCATGTATATATGATTCCTACTTTTGTGTCCACATTTATACTTACATACTATTTATATGGGTTTCCAATAAATTTCTTATATTCAACTACTACACCTTTTTACTACCAAGTGTGTATGAAAAGTATTTTTCTTCCCCATATGTGCCTTCATAATTTCTACCAACCCTAAACTGAACCCTTTGGATTTTAAAAACTCCATTTATCATTTTTTTTATACTCCTATGCATAATTGTGTATTTTATTATGAATTTAGTAATACACATCACCTAAACAGTATAGGTTCTGGTCCTAAATAATTTAATAACATATTTTGACCTTGGCTTCTGATGTATACTATTTCATAATTATTTTCCCTATTTTTCTATAGCTATTCTTTACTTAAAAATGTGTCCCTATACTAATAAATGTGAATAATAGATGAAACAGATTTATTTCAGCCCAAAAATATATTTTTATCTCACTCCAAAGTTTTCTAAGTACTGAGAAAGTTTTTAATTAATTTTGACAATTATGTTTGTCCCCCTTTTTAATTTTTAAACACTAGTTACATATTCAATTTTCTAAATTAAATACTAAACAAGGCTAAAATAATGAATTCACCCCATTACAGGGTCTATAATATTATTTTCATAATTTCCAGGGGTCTAGCTACACTTATCAGAGGTGTTTTTCCTAATTTCTATTAAGTCCAGGGGTTAAAACTGATTTTTAAATGGATTTACATGATTTTCTAGAGTTCCAGGGGCTAGATCTAAAGTTTCCGGGGCTAGCTCTCAATTCCAGAGAACCCCAGGGGGTAGCACGTAAGAATTCCAGTCTTTATAATGCGGGGCTGACATGGACCGTCCGATTTTAAACCGAAGGCTGAGATTATAACATCGAACCGGTACGCGGGGTTTTAAAGTCTACCGTGCGATTTAAAATAAACGGCGCACAAGCGGCCACGTCGCTCCGATCGAGCGCGGGCGGCGCTGCCGGCGGTGCACGGTGGCGGGAAGCGGCGATCTCGCCGGAAAGTTTCGGATCCGCGAGAATTCTGCCTAGAACTGTGATCTTATGGCATAGATCGGTAGAGGGGAGGTCAGGGATCTCACCTCGGGGGTTTTCTCGAGCTCGGGGGTCCTGGAAAGTGATCGGCGGCGAGGTCCGAGGCAAAACCACGGCGAAGGTCGTCGGCGCTGTGTTTACACCGTAAGTCTCCGAGTTTTCTGCACCTGCAAAGCTCCCCGGAGGCGGTGGATCAAGACCAGCGAGTTAGATCAGAGTTTCCGAGCTTAGATCGGCCAGAATTCACCGGCGAAGTCTCGGTGCTCACCGGAGTAAAAATCGGCGATCGCGTGGGAAAAACCGATCGGGGCTGGGGTTTTTATAGCCGGGGGAGGGCGGTGGGTCTGTTGTGATCGAGTTGGAGTCCTCTGGGACCAAAATTCGGGCGGCGGGACGCGGTTTCCGGGCGGTTAAGATCGCGCGCGCTCGGGGGAAAAGTCCGGGGTCGCGGGGGCTCAGGGTTAGGGATGACATGTGGGTCCCACCTGTCCGTGATAGACAGCGCGGGCGCGCGGGGGCGGGCTGGCGCGGGGGAAACTGGGCCGGCTGGCGGGTTTCGGCCCACTGGCCGGTTTTTTTCTCGTTTCTCTTTTTCTTTTTCCATTTCTTTTCTGTTTTGAGTATAATTTGAATTCCAGTTTGAATTTGAATTTTTGCAAAACATGCAACACGTCCAAAAATTTTTAAATTCCCCTCTGAACATGGTTTGGAGTTTTGAATCAAAATTTGGGGTGTTACACTTCGCGCGCTAATCGCATCACCACGCTCAGGGAGACCTCGGGAAGCTCGGCATGACCTCGATTGGGCCCTAAACAGCCAGCAACCTAGATCTCACCGGCGACCCTCCCTTCCGCTGGACTGTTGCCGGTGAAACTAGGGTTTGGACCGGTTGCTCCTGCGGTTTTCTGCTCGGAGAGACGCGCACGGGTGTCTAGAACGTGTGGGAGCTGCAGCTCGACAGGCGGTTGCTCCGGTGCGACGAATTTCGCCGATGACCGATTGCTAACCCTAAGGTGCACCGTGGGGGAAAACTCAGAATTCTCCCTCTACCCTGCATGACACGGTGAACGGTTTCCTCCCACAGCTTCCTCACACGCGGGCGCACCTTTTCTTCTCTGGTGGTGGCGCGTGATACCGCCGGGGTCGGCCGGTCGTCGGTGATCAGAGAACGGCGGCAACAGCTCATGAGCGGAACCAGTTCTTCTCGCGCGGTGGGAGCTGGGTTTACTCGGAAACGAAGAGAATGGATGGGGTAGCTCGTGTGCTGACCTTGTAGCCGTGTTTTTCACCGTGAGGTGGCGGTAATCGATCATGCTGTCGGCTCTCCGAGCGCCCGACGGTCGCCATGGCCTCGGGTTGAGTCGGTTCAGTGAAGCTGGGACACTGACCGGTGGGCCCCATCCCTCCCTCAAATTCTTTTCCCAATTTTCTACTGCAAAGATCCCAGCTACTCACCATTAACTGTGAGACTTAATCTCCAAGTTACAGTTTGAATTTGGTTTCACAAATGTGAAATTTGTTTGGCTAAATTTGCTTCACATTTGAACTGAAATTCAAATTCAGTTTTGAATTAGTGTAAATTTAGCTCCCGACAAGATGAACTCCAATGGGGATGAAAATTGGTAGACTAACTCAGAAAAATGTGCTGAGTTTGAATATGAAGCCAACTTTTGAATCCAAGTGATGAAAGTTGCTGCAATTTTGAATTTACATTCAAATTGGCCTCTTTTTCAAATGCCTCCAAAAGTGCCTCACAAAGTGTTGGATTTGCATGAAATTTGGCTTGAACCTTCCCAAGACTATTTAAGGTCTAAGGGTGAGCTCAACCTCTCATGTTCAGGTGTAGAAATCCTACTTTGTGAAAGTTAGGGCTTCCCCCCTCTAATCACCCTTTTGATGGAGGTTACTTGCTTTTCACAAGTCTTCACAAAATATCCACAACAAAATATGTGGTGTTGTGAGGTGATGAAAAATTTTTGCAAGTCCCTTTTCTTGGGCTTTTACATGAAAATGCCATGTACCAGGTCAAAATCTGGAATATGTAGAAACTGGTCATTCTGGCAGAGGGATGACAGTGAACTCAATTGAGAGATTGTTGTACCCTAGGGTGTTCGAGTACTTCCAATGGGGTAGAACATACTCATGAGTGGTTATCTTCAACTAGTGAAAGATTTGAGTAGGTTTCTTACTCAAGTTTCTTTTTCTAGAGACCATGTTTGGGTCGTATTGAAGATCAAGGGTAGTATACGTGATGACAAAGCGATATTAACGTCTCGTAATGACCAAATCTAGTTGAGGTGAACTTCCAAAGTGGAAGTCCCTCAAGTTGGATTTAATGAGTTTGTATTTGGTATGGTAATGATGTAGCTTGTGCAAAGTTATTACATTATCTACTCACGAGATGTATCATATGTTTATTGTCATTATGTCTTTACGCCTATTTTATTGAACTGCATGAAGTTGTTGTGTGACTGATTTTATTGTCATATGGTTGCAGATGGTTCGTACTCAGGCCACGAATGAGGTCGGTGGCTCTAGTCAGCAGGGGGTGATGACTCCCAGCCACCTGCCTACGACAGCACCCCGCAGCAACAACCACCACCGTCTCCTCCGCTTACACTAGCGGATGTGATCACGGCACTGGTGGGTAATCGTGAGGAGCAGACCAATCTGCTCCGCACGATCGTGCAAAATACGTCCCAGGCGGGGGGGGGGGGGCGTCAAGAGAGGGGGCCTCGTGAGCACCACACTGTGACGTACTCAGACTTCATGAGTACGCACCCTCCGGTGTTCACCGAAGCGGCAGAACCCCTAGAGGCTGAAACTGGCTGCGGACGATCGAGTCTAAGTTCGGGCTGCTCCAATGCACGGAGCGGCAGAAGACTCTCTTCACGGCGCAGCAGCTTCACGGTGCCACTGGTGTGTGGTGGGCGAACTATGTCACCTCACTGCCGGCTGGCCACGCTGTGGAGTGGGAAGAATTCCGGGAGGCGTTCCGCGCCTACCATATCCCTCCGGGATAATGAAGCGGAAGTTCCAAGAGTTCTTGGAGCTGAAGCAGGGCAGGAGGAGTGCCCACGACTACTCTCATGCCTTCTACCATCTGGCGCAGTATGCGTCGGATTATGTCTCCACCGAGGAGAAGAAGCGAGAGCATTTCTATCAGGGGTTAAATCCCGAGATGAAGACGCATCTCGTACAATGCAATCGCAGCACGTTCAACGATCTTGTCAATGCTGCGATCATGCAAGAAGATGCTCAGTGGGAATTGGCGGCTGAGCAGCAAAAGCGCAGTTCTCCACCCAGCAGTGGGGGTGGAGCTCCTAAAAAATACCGCATGGTGTATTGGACGCCCTCCGGTCAGCAGTGGCATCCACCGGCGCGACCTCAGCAGTTCGGGGGTCGTTCTTTTCAGCCACCCCCGTTCCGACCACCGATGCCACCACCGCGACCACAACAGCAGCAGCAGATGGTACCCCGGGCGTTTCCACCACCACAACGCGCCCCGAGTTTCCGTCCGCCGATCAGCGGAGGGCCGCCTCGCTACAACTGCTACACATGTGACCAGGCGGGCCATTTCCCGAAGGACTGTCCCCATGGGCAGCAGAGCAGCGGGCAAGCCCAGTATTAGGGCGGTGCTCGAGGCTGACCTCCTGTCAAAAAGGTTGGTCAGCGACCTGGGGGCGATCGCAACCTCGACAATGAGGATGCCCCGGAGGGAGAAAACGTCCTGGCGGGTACGTTCACTCTCAAAGATCAAGCAATCATCATATTATTTGATTCTGGTGCAACCCACAACTTCATAAGTGTATCATATGTGGTTAAGCATCAACTGGAAGCCTTTCCAACCGAGTGCTCTTATATGATTTGCTCACCGGGAGGAAAGATTTCAGCAACTATGATGATTCCGAAGGCACCACTGTGCTTAGCTGGGAAGATATATCCCACTACCATGATTATTCTTGAGGGAGATTGATGCAATCTTAGGGATTTCATGGCTAAGTTACCATGGCGCTGTCCTAGAAACATTATCACGGACGGTTCACCTCAACTCCCCACTACACCGTCTGCAGTCCCTCATACTAGACGATCCAGTCCCGGAAGTTTCAGACGCCTATACTACTGAAGCTTCCAAATTAGAGGCCATCCCTGTAGTCCGAGAGTATCCCGACGTGTTTCTGGATGATCTTCCGGGCATGCCACCTGAACGGGATGTTAAAGATTAACCTTGCACCCGGGACTACTCCCATATCACGGAGACCATACAAAATGGCTCCGAACGAGCTGGCTGAGTTGAAATAACAGCTCAATGATTTGTTGAGCAAAGTTTTCATTAGACCGAGTTCCTCGCCTTGGGGATGCTCGGCGCTGTTTGTAAAGAAGATGGATGAAACCTTGAGGCTGTGTGTGGATTACTGGCCGCTCAGCACCGTCACCATCAAGAACAAATACCCACTGCCCCTCATTGACATCCTGTTTGATTAGCTTGTGGGTGCAAGTGTGTTCTCTAAGATGGACCTTCGCTCCGGGTATCATCAAATAAAAATCCGGGCGGAGGATATCTCGAAGACAGCCTTCTCGACGAGATATGGGCTATACGAATATCTTGTCATGTCTTTTGGTCTTACTAATGCTCTAGCACATTTCATGTACCTTATGAACTCGGTGTTCATGCCGGAGCTGGACAAGTTCGTTGTGGTGTTCATTGATGATATCTTGGTTTACTCCAAGACTGAAGCAGAACACACCGAACACTTGAGAATCATCCTTCAACGACTGTGAGACCATCAACTTTATGCTAAGTTTAGCAAATGTGAATTTTGGGTCAGCCAAGTGCCATTTTTGGGACATATTATCTCAGCGGAAGGCATTGCGGTTGACCCAAGAAAAATTGAGCAAGTACTTAAATGGAAAGCCCCCACTTCTGTCCATGAAGTCAGAAGCTTCCTCGGTTTAGCAGGATATTACCGGAGATTCATTTCAAGCTTCTCCAAGCTTGCTAAGCTGATTACAGAATTATTGAAGAAAGGAACAAAATATGTTTGGAACTCAGCATGTGAAGGAGCGTTCAAGCATTGGTGAAGCATCTCACAACGGCCCCGGTCTTAGCTCAACCGGATACGACCAAGCCCTTCAACGTGTATTGTGATGCGTCCGGTATCGGGCTCGGCTGTGTGTTGATGCAGGAAGTAGGTGTGGTCGCATATGGCTCATGCCAGCTTCAAAACCATGAGCAGCACTATCCGACTCATGATCTTGAGCTCGCTGATGTGGTTTTGGCGCTGAATCTCCTGGGGAATTTGGTGCATCTTTACACCGACCACAAGAGCTTGAAGTATATTTTCACCCAAAAGGAGCTGAATATGAGGCAAAGGAGGTGGTTAGAACTAATCAAAGATTATGAGATTGAGATTTATTACCACCCCAGCAAGGCAAATGTGGTTGCCGACGCGCTGAGTCGGAAATAACATGTCCATAACCTCACTATTACACCGGTGGAGGAGGAAGAGCCAAGTTTATACTTGGTTCCGTATGGATCACTATACAACCTTGCCCTCATCCCTACCATTAGGGAGGATATCATTGAAGCTCAGAAAGTTGACAAGGGTATGGCACATCTCCAGAGACGGATAGACAGTGGGGATATCAAATGTTTCTGGAAAGATGATGAGGGGACACTGTGGTGCAATGACCGCATAGTCGTACTCCGGAATATGGAGCTGAGGAAGAAGATCCTTGAGGAAGCTCACTTGTCTAAATCTTCCATTCATACGGGAAGCAACAAAATTTACCAAGATTTGAAAAGGAGATTTTGGTGGACACGGATGAAGTGGGAAGTGGCTAAATACGTATCCGAGTGTGATACTACGTGTAGACGAGTGAAAGCGGATCACATGAGAAAATCAGGGCTGTTGCAAGCCCTGAAAATTCCAGCATGGAAGTGGGAAGATGTGAGCATGGATTTCATTGTGGGATTTACTCTGACTTCCAACAAACATGATTCCGTTTGGGTAATTGTTGATCGACTAACCAAGTCGGCTCACTTCATTCCCGTGCATACACATTTCCATGCCAGCAAATATGCGGAGTTGTACATTGCAAGAATTCTATGCTTGCATGGAGTACCCAAGACCATAATTTCAGACAGAGGGGCATTATTTGTGGCTCGTTTCTGGGAGCAGTTGCATGCTGCTTTGGGTACTAAGCTGATTAGAAGCTCCGCTTATCACCCTCAGACAGATAGACAAACTGAGAGGGTGAACCAAGTATTAGAAGACATGTTGAGAGCGTGTGCCATTCACCACGGTAGAAGCTGGGATAATCATCTACTGTTGGCGGAATTCTCGTACAACAATGGCTATCAAGAAAGTATCAAGATGGCACCATATGAGGCTCTCTATGGTCGCAAATGCCGCACCCCATCGAACTGGTGCGAGTCTGGTGAAAGGGTCACGTTCGGGGTTGATGTGGTGCACGATGCCGAAGAGCGCGTTCAGATGATTCAAGCCAACTTGAAGGCCGCTCAATCCCAGCAGAAAAGTTACGCTGATAAGAGGTTTAGGCCGCTACACTTCGACGTCGGGGAACACGTGTACCTCCGGGTATCCCCGATGAAAGGCGTGCACTGATTCGGCGTAAAGGGGAAACTCGCTCCCCGATTTATTGGACCCTATGCTATTACCGAGAAGTGTGGACCAGTGGCGTATAGACTAGAGTTACCGGAATCTCTCGCTGGTGTTCACGACATTTTCCATGTTTCATAACTATGGAAATGTCTGAAATATACGGCTGCTGTTCCCATTGAAGACATTGGCGAGCTGCAACCGGATTTGACATATGCTAAATATCCAGTGGCGATTATTGATGAGAAGGCCCGGACCACGCGTAATCGAACGCTGTGGTTATACAAGATTTTTTGGAGAAACCACACAGCTGAAGAAGCGACATGGGAGAGCGAGGAGGTCCTTCGCTCAAACTACCCGGATTTCATGGCGGCACATCATGGGTAATTCCTCTCACATCTGTGTCTTTTCTTTAGTAATCTCGGGACGAGATTCTTTTAAGGGGGAGGGATGTGAAATCCCAAAAAGTCTAGCAGTGGAGCTAAAATTCACACTGAGAAAAGGTGAGGGGATTTAAAATTTTGAATTTAAAGGTGTGAGCTCCAAGTCTAAACTCGAACTTGCCAAAAAATCCCGAACATGGAGATATAAAGCTATCATTTAGTTCTCCACACATCCACGGGCAGCCCGGCAAATTTTCAGCTCATTTGGAAAAGATTTCCCATTTGTTGGAATTTAAACGGGAGACCATTTGAATTTCAATTCAAACTTCAGTTTCAAATTCTGACTTCACTGAAATTCAAATTTGAGAGCACCATTGAGTTCCTCATATTCCTTTTAGATTGTCCTCCAAGTTTGATCAAATTTGGAGTTTGTTTGCTAGCTCAAATGGAAATGGAAAGAAAAAGAAGAGGGGAAGGGGGCCCTCTGGTCACTAGACTTAGCACTGAAGTCACTACTCGCTGGTTTCACTCGGCAGCCGATCAACCGCGCGCCACCTCCTTCTCCCGCGCCCGAGTGAAGGGAACACCGCACAGCCATGCTGTGCCGTGGAAGCACCGACTGCAGCGGTCATAGCACGCGCAGCCCACGTGAATTCCTTCACTGCTCCCGTCTCCCTCGCGCACCGAAGCACAAAATCGCACAAGCGCCGACCTCCCTGTTCCCCGACGTCCGAGCGATAGAGGCTCTCTTGTGGCCGGTGATCAACACAAAAAAGGTCCGCTCCAAGGTGCTGATCACAACCATGCTGACCTCACTCTCTCTCTCGCACGATCGGTAGAGAATTTTATTGATTAGTGCGTCGGTATGCTTAGAACCGAGCCACACAAAAGTCAGAAATTCGTAATGATCCTTCTACCATCACGGGTACTAAGCTATAGACATGATCTACACCCTCCCACGCTCTTCGAGGATCAAAAAGCATCAAAAATCATCACGTGTAGGCGCCGTGCTTCGAGATTTTTGCACCCGCACCGATTTTCACCCTAGGTCACCGATGAGCTTGTAGTCGCAGCCTCTTTTGAGCTGATTCAAGCTCATGCCTGCACTTAGGATGCCACCACGGTGCTCTAGGAAGGAATACCGAAGGAGTTGATCCCTCCTAGCATGAGTGCGACGCTGCCGAACTCCGACCGCCGCTGCCGCCCGTCGCCGAAGGGTTTCCGGTGACCGGGGTCCCCGGCCGACCACGGGGATGAGTTGCCTGTGGTCCAAAATGGGGAGGCGGCAAGTTTCGGGGCAGGGGAAGGTCGGAAAGGCATCTGCCGAGGGGCTCGCCAGAGAGCACCGCCACAGCTCGGCTGTTGGCGCGAGGAGGGAGAAAGCACTGTGCTGTGGGGCCCACACGCAGAGTTTAAACATTTCTGGGATTTTCCAGTTTTGGGTCAAACTTCAACTGGCTATAACTTTTGTTAGGAAGCTCCAAATTTTGTTGGTTCATCTTTTTTAGTACCATCCAGAACAACAAGTTTCAGCTCATGAAACATTTTATTTTTCGAGAATTAATTCCCTCAATTTAAAATGTTGGGAATTTTATCTGGAGAATTCCTTGGTGGAAAATTCTGAAATTTGGCTGGGATGTCCATCTGAATATCCTTGAGTCACAGAAAATATTTCAGCTCCATCCAAGTTCATCTAGTCCCCTTTATGGTGTGATTAAGTGAACTGCCCTGAGAAAATGGCAAACTGTACAGAAACATTTTTCAGATTTTCTCAAATCTTGTTTAGGGCATAACTCCTTCTAGGATTCTTCAAATGACATGAAACCAATTCCATTAGAACCATTTCAAATTCTAGTTTCCATAAAGTAATGGTTTGAGCCATGAAAATCCCTTGAAATCCTTAGAGGCCCTACTAATGACCTAATAGGATTTTATTTGTACAAAGCTCAAATGAACTTTATTTCAAATGAAAATTGGTCAAGTCTATGGTAAGGACTGTACAAAGCCACCATAAAAATTTCAGAGCCAAGGGGAGGGCTAGATAGAGTTATGGTCTTTACATCTTCAATTTCACACATTGCATTTAAATTGACATATAGTATATTGCTTACGTGTAGTCGCTGAAGGCGAGGAAATTCTGGAAGTGCTGGACTTTCTCATTCTGGACGAAGCCCTAACTACTGACCAGCAGCAACAAGGCAAGCCCCAGTTTGCATTTAACAAAGTTTATAAAGTTTTGCTTTATATATACTCTAGCTTGAGGTATTTATGTGCATTAGGTGTAGGATGGATGAAACCCAAATGCAATACCAGATCATTCCCAAAAGAGTGAGGGTAGTGTCTAAGTCCTAGAGTAGTATATGCTCTGCTAAATGTGTATAGACTTTGATACAAGTCAAGTAGTTGGAATCTACTCGCGAGTATAGGCTTTGGGACACACGGGATTGGTTCGAGTGATGTGAGATCACTTTAGTAAGAAAATGAGACTAGGCAGGGGCTAGGGCGCAGCAAGAGGAAGTCTTGTGGGCACAGCCCTGACCGTGTCGATTGAGGACCGATCCATGTGTGGCCCACGCTGATCAAGTTTGAATGTACCAAAGGCATATCGGATATATGGGCCCCGATAAACCGATGTAACCTATACGTCCGGGCGTCGAGGCATAACGCACCGATTTAGAGGTGTAGGTTGAGGGCAGCAAGGTGGAAATCCGCTAACGGGCATAGAGAGATTCTCTGTGTAGGGAACCTCCTGTCTGTTTGAATGCGACCGGTTCGACGTTTGGGCTGTTTGGTGAAAGGTTGTCCCGTACGACATCGAGTGAGCGTGCTGTGCAGCTCCACAGGTGGGCGTACATGACGTGCTATTCGGGTAACCCTGCAGGTGTATATCGAGTCGATTCACCGTCCCTAGTGGTGATGAGTACCACTTGGTCACTGAGTCGTGACGTAGGTTAATATATGAAATGATATGATTCAATATTGCTGTTATGATTAACTTGTATTGCTACATGTGTGCCACCAAATATTGCTCACTAAATTTCAGATTTCGTGAACTGTTAACTTGTGGCTAAAAGATGAATTAAGGATGAACTTGTAGACGTGTCCTTTGCTGCAATGTGCCATCCTATGTTATATAACCTGCATGTAGAGTTTCATGTGTAGGTGAGTCGGTTAAGCCTTGCTGAGCCATCGTGCTCACGGTTGCTGCTATAAGTGTGTTTCAGGTGAGGATTTCCCCACGGACTCGGGGTACGAGTCCGCCGGCGAGGGCTACCCTCCGTTGGGGACTGTAAAAGCCCAAGAAAAGGGACTTGCAAAAACTTTTCTGCACCTCACAACACAACAGTTTTGTTGTGGGTAGATTGTGAGATATTGTGAAGAGCAAGTGACTTCCATCAAAGGAGTGATTAGAAGGGAAAGTCTTCACTTTCACAAAGTAGGGTTTCTGCACATGAACATGAGAGGTTGAGCTCACCCTAGGATGTAAAAAGTCTTGGGAAGGTTCAGTCCAAAGCTCATGCAAATTCAACAATTTTTGAGGCACTTTTGGGTTACTTCAAAAAGAGGCCAATTTGAATGTAAATTAAAATTGCAGCAACTTTCATCACCTAAATTCAAAAGTTAGCTCCATATCTATACTCAGCACATTTTTCTGAGTAAACCCACCAAGTTTCATCTCCATTGGAGCTCATCTTGTCAAGAGCTAAATTTGCAAGAATTCAAAACTGAATTTGAATTTCAGTTTAAATATGAAGCAAATTTAACCAAACAAAGTTCGAATTTGAGAATTCAAATTCAAACAAAGGCTTGGTGACTAAGTCTCACATTAAATTGTGAGTAGCTGAGGATATTTTGGCACAACAGAATTCAGAAAAATTGGAAAAACAAAAGAGTTAGAGGGGAGGCCCACTGGTCAGTAGACTTAGCACCGAAGTCTCTTCAGCCGACTCCTCGACCGAGCGCGCTCGCCAGCTGCAGCCAGCGGCGGCGACCGACCACCTCGGCCGGCCAGCTCCTGCTTCGGCAGAGGAGGTGGCACAGCAGGTGTCGCGCTCTCCCCTGGCCTCAGGAGCCTATAAAAGGCCCGAGACCGCCGGCGAGTTACTGATTTTCGCGAAGTTCTGTAACCAGCAGCCTAGTCGCCCGAGCTCCGATCGTGTGCCACCCCAGCTGTGATCATCTTCCGGCTTCGACCTCCATAGGAAAGTGAAGCGCTAGCTCGTCCTCAAGACCACCGCGCAAACCGTTCCAAGGTTCGACCTCTGTGCGCGGAGAATTTCTCAGTTTAGGGCGAGTAGCTCCTTTCGGGACCCGATTAGGTTTAGCAGAAATTTGGGAAGCATAGTGGGTGGGAGGCCGAACGGAGCTGTGAGAGAGCATCTAGAGGTTCTGGCGACCTTCTCGTTCGAAAACCGGAAGGAAATCACCGCCGGAACCCTAAGTTCACCCTAGGACAGTATGGCGGAGGAGGGGGTCGCCGGTGAGGTCTGGGTTGCCGGCCGTTTAGGGCCCAACAGAGCTCATGCCGAGTGTCCCGAGGTTTCCCTGAGTGTGGCGACGCGATTAGCGCACGAAGAAAACGGTCAGAAGGGCGGGAACACATTGCCGAGGTAGCACAGAGGCATAGGGCTCGTCGCCAGCGAGCTATGGCGGTTAGCCGGCGGCGACATGGTGTCCAGCGGGTTCAGCACCCGAGATTACGTGGGGGCGGCGAGTTTCGTCGGCTCCGGTGAGCTAGATCGCCGGGAACGCTGACCTCGCCGGAGCTCCTGCGGCTCGGGGCGGCGACGTCGGGAGGTAGACGAAGGGCGCGGCCCCACCTGTCAGCCCCTTTGTTAATCGCGCGCGAGCGCGCGGTTAGTTCAATTTAAACGGGCGGGCCCCGCTGTCAGCCTCTGGTTTAGCGCGGGAGGGGATTTTCTGTAGGAAAATAATTCAGGGATTAGCTCAAACTTTAGAAATCCATAACCTTGGCTAGGAAGCTCCAAATTTAGTGATTCAAATTGGGTTGGATTCATCTTGCCTAGCTCTATCCAGAGATACAAACCAATTTGTATGAAACCCATTAATTAATTCTGGAAAATTCTTTAAAGCTTTTCAGCAAAAGAATTTTAGAGGGAGTTTGGTTCATCCAAAAATCCCCAAATTTTACCAGGATGTTCTTTAGGACATTAGTAAACCCCTGTAAAAGTTTCAGACCATTTGGAGTTGATTTGGTCAGAGCAATTCAAATTGGAAGGTACTGTGTTCATTTGAATACAGAAACATTTCCAGAGAATTTTCAAAACTTGGAAATTCAGTTCTGGGCAATTCTTAACCCCAAAAATGTTAGGAAAATTCAGGCAAACTATATGAGCTATAATTGAAATTGTAGTTCATTAAGTTAAGCATGAACAGGGGTATCACCTCAGATTAAATTCTTCCTTGCTGATCTGCCAAGAGAATTATTCTGAGCAAACTACTCTATGAAAATTGCTAAGATTTGGTCCAGAAAGTTTTCTTGTGACAAGGAACTTACACAAAAATTCTCAGCTCCATTGGAGCTCTAGATCACCCCTGTCCTGTTTACCCACTTAAGGGATTAAGATGGAAAAGGGGGAAAACCACTTAGCACTTAACCATGTGACTAAGTCCAAGCCAAACCACCAACACCAGTTCATATTTAAATTCTTAAACAAAGTTCCAGGTGTTAGAGGCTGGTTATTAAAACCAATAGTAGAAGTTTTACTCTAAAACTTACATTTGCATCTAAATTAACGTATAGTATTTCATTAACGTGTAGCCGTTGAAGAAGAGACTCCGGAAGTGCTGGACTTCCTCCTTCCGGACGAAGAACTAACTTCTGACCAGCAGCAACAAGGCAAGCCCCGGTTTGCATTAACCCTTTTTAAAAGTTTTACTTTGTATACATGTGTCATATGAAGTATGTATGTGCATTAGGTATAGGATGAATGAAACCCCACTTGCATAACCAAAGGTTCCTAAAAGAGTGAGGGTAGTGTCAAGGACCTCGAGTAGACAGGCTATGCTTAATGAGTCATAGGACTTCGGTACAAGTCGAGTAGTTGGAATCTACTCGTGAGATAGGCTGGGGACACACGGGTTCGGTTGAGTGATGTGAGATCACTTTAGTAATGAAAATGAGACTAGGCAGGGGCTAGGGCGCAGCAAGAGAGAGTCTTGTGTGCGCAGCCCTGCCCGTGTCGATTGAGGACCGATCCGTGTGCGGCCCTGCTGAACAAGTATTGAACGTACCGAAGGCATATCGGATATATGGGCCCCGATAAACCGATGTAGCCTAAACCTCCGGGCGTCGAGGCATAGCACACCGATTTATAGGTGTAGGTTGAGGGCAGCAAGGTGGAAATCTGCCAACGGGCATAGAGAGATGCTCCGTGTGGGGAACCTCCTGCTCGTTTCGGTGCGACCGGTTCGACGTTTGGGCTGTTGGGTGAAAGGTTGTCCCGTACGACATCGAGTGAGCGTGCTGTGCAGCTCCACGGGTGGGCGTACGTGACGTGCTCTTTGGGTTTTCCCTGCAGGTGTATATCGAGTCGATTCGCCGTCCCTCGCGGTGACGAGTACTGCTTGTTCACTGCGTCGTAACGTAGACTAATGGATGAAATATGTTGATTCAATGATGCTGATTGATATAATTGTATTGCTACATGTGTGCCACCAAATACTGCTTACTAAATTTCAGATTTCATGAACTGTTAACTTGTTGCTAAAAGATGAACTAAGGATGAACTTGTAGGCGTGTCGTTTTGCTGAAATGTTACTATCCTATGTCCATTGTACACCTCATGTAGAGTTTCATGCTTAGGTGAGTCGGTTAAGCCTTGCTGAGCCTTCGTGCTCACGGTTGCTGCTTAAGTGTTTTTCAGGTGAAGAGCCACCCACGGACTCGGAGTACGAGTCCACCGGCGAGGGTTACCCTCCGTCGGGGACCACGGCTGAGTGGGAGCTGTACACGCCGCGCTGAGCTGAGACGTGCAGCTAGTGTGGGTTGCCCTAGGGCTGGGCAACCGACTTTTGCTAAATAGGCGGGCGTGAGTTGTATAGTGTAGTCTTCCGCTGTGTAATAGAACAATAATTGTAACTGAAGTTTGTACTTGTTTGTACAGTTTCAGCTGTTTTTCCCATGTAATATATTGTGTTCTTATGACGTGTGCTGTCGGGTGTCGCATCGCGCGGCACCACCCTCTGCGATCCTGGATGAGCGGATTCCGGTCCGCCACAGCCTGGTATCAGAGCTGCAGTGGGGATGGCACAGTACTTAAGGAATGCATTATGGGAAAAACTTAGGTATACGGTGAGGAATCGGTAGTTGCCCAAGTAAGGACTATATTAGCATAGTTACTTAAAGTGGCAAAGACTAACTTATGTGTTATAATTCTGAATTTCAATTATGTAACGACGCACCTACGCTCTGGTAAGTATGGTAAGGAACGCCACCGAAAGCGGTTCAATTTCGGTTAGCTCTCCCTGACGAGGAACGAGGTTCAGGGATTGATCTCACAGCTTGGTGTGAGACGTTAATATGAACCTCTTGGACTCTTCATGTCCCTGAGTTCATATGAAACGCTGATCCCTAGCGTGCATTAGGCAAGTAAGTGGAGACCCCATCGCGTGGTCAGTAACGCGAGAGTGTGTTCGTCTGGAAATAGCCCAGGAGGACATACGCAGCGCTTGCCATCGGCGTGCCCTGCAGGACAGTAGGTGGTATCTGTTGGGTTGATAACATTCCCAACCGTGACGACCCGTTCATGACATACTCGGGTTCCCCGTCGTGTGGTGTTGAAACACGATCACGTGCCTTGAGACGTGACTTAGCTCAAGGACGGCCGTATGGAAATGATACGGGCGTTTGTATTTACTTTCAAATATGGAACTGCCTGAAATGAATAACCATTGAGTGCACCATTATTGTGTGGTTTTCTGCAGGTACTAACCACGTATGTATCCGTGTAGAAAACGTGTGCGAGAGACCGTTTAGTGCCACACTTGAGACGTATATGCCGGTATGATCCGGTTAGGATTTTCTTTTGTGAGAAACGTAGTACCGAGACATTGTAGGCATATGCATGAGTATAATGATGACAAAGAATTAAAATCTATAGGTTCAACAGTTAGGACCCTGGTTGGGTATAAGAATGGGATGGTGATGAGTGTAGTTCCAAAAGAGACTGAAAAACAGAGTGCTCTGTTTTGGGCCGCATGTTTGCTGATCTTCGACAGGGCATAACTCACAGGTCTTTTAGCCCAGAGAGGTGTGCTATATAGTTCTGGAAAGGTATTCAAGTACTCTACAACTTTGTTGTAGACTTCCAGAGCTGAAACTCGCCTTAAGATGGCTGAAATCCCAGAGGAATGTAAACTGTCCAGAATCAGGGCAGAGTAAAACATCCTCTGAATTGATCTGTTTTTCAAATATAACTCCCAGTTGAAAAATCTAAAATTGTCATATAATCCATCCTTAGAAAGAGTAGAAGATGTTTGCCATCTTTGCAATTCAAAGTTCCTGAAATTTCAGCACCGAATTTAGTGGATATCAGGATTGGAAGCAGCCACTTCCGAGGGAGGTGCTGTTAAAATTCTTCCAGAAATTCTGCTAACTTTGAATTAGCATAACTTTTTAATCAAAGCTGATCTGGGGGCAAATGAGTACTTGTTGGAAAGATACTAAAGTTAACTTTAACTTTGGTATTCAACTTGAGTCATGAAAATGCACAGAACCAGATCAAAACTTGGAATAGGTAGCAACTGGTCATTCTGACAGAAGAATGACAGTTGAGCTCATTGGAGAGGGTGTTGTATCCTAAGGGTGTGATATGTGATGACAACGCGATAGTAATGTCTCGTAGAGACCAAACCCAGTTATGTTGAGCTTCCAAACAGGGGGTTCATCAAGTTGGATTAAACTAACTTGTGTTTGGTCTGGTAATGGTGTAGCTTGTGCAAAGTTATTACATTATCTACGTACGAGATAATTCGCATGTTTTTGTTGTCATAATGTTTTTCCGCCTAGTTCTGTTGGACTGCATGCAAAATGTTGCGGGACTGATGGTTAATGTCGTATGGTTGCAGATGGTTCGTACTAGGACCACGCACGAGGTTGGTGGCTCTAGCCAAGGTGGAGGCGATGACTCCCAGCCACCGGCCTACGACAGCACCCCGCAGCAGCAGCCACCACCGCCGCCTCCGCTTACTCTAGCGGATGTGATAGCGGCATTGGTGGGAGGTCGTGAGGAGCAGACCGACCTGCTCCGCACGATCGTGCAGAATACGTCCCAGGCGGGAGGACGTCAAGAGCGAGGGCCTCGTGAGCCCCGCGAAGTGTCGTACTCGGATTTCATGAGTACGCACCCTCCAGTGTTCACCGAAGCTGAAGAACCACTGGAGGCGGACAACTGGCTGCGGACTATCGAGTCCAAGTTCGGGCTGCTCCAGTGTACGGAGCGGCAGAAGACGCTGTTCGCAGCACAGCAGCTCCACGGTGCCGCTGGTGCGTGGTGGGCGAATTATGTCGCCTCACGTCCGGCTGGCCATGCCGTGGAATGGCAAGAGTTCCGGGAGGCGTTCCGCGCCTATCACATTCCTCCCGGAATCATGAAGAGAAAGTTCCAAGAATTTTTGGAACTGAAGCAGGGCGGGAGGAGTGCCCACGACTACTCCCGTGCCTTCAACCATCTGGCGCAGTATGCGTCAGACTACATCTCCACGGAGGAGAAGAAGAGGGAGCACTTCTATCGGGGGTTACATCCCGAAATGAAGACCCACCTCGTACAATGGAACCGCGGCACATTCAACGATCTAGTCAATGCCGCCATCATGCAAGAGGACGCTCAGCGGGAGTTAGCAGCTGAGCAGAGGAAGCGTAGCGCTCCACCTAGCAGCGGTGGGAGTGGCGCTCCCCAGAAGTACCGTATGGTGTATCGGACACCATCCGGGCAGCAGTGGCAACCACCGGCGCGACCGCAACAGTTCGGGGGACGTCCCTTTCAGGCACCTCCGTTCCGTCCACCGATGCCACCACCAAGACAGCAGCAGCAGCAGACGGTACCCCGGGCGTTTCCACCGCCACAACGCGCCCCAGGTCTCCGTCCACTGATCAGCGGGGGACCGCCCCGTTTCACCTGCTTCACGTGTGGCCAGGCGGGCCACTTTGCGAAGGACTGTCCCCAGGGGCAGCAGAGCAGCGGGCAAGCCCAGCTCCAGGGCGGTGCTCGAGGCCGACCTCCGGTGAAGAAGGTTGGTCAGCGGACTGGGGGTGTCCGCAACCTCGACAATGAGGACGCCCCAGAGGGAGACAACGTGCTGGCGGGTACGTTTACTCTCAACCATCAAGCCATCGTCATATTATTTGATTCTGGTGCAACCCACAGCTTTATAAGTGCATCCTATGTGGCTAAACATCAATTGCAAGTCTTCCCAACCGACTGCACTTATATGATCTGCTCACCGGGAGGGAAGATTTCAGCTAATATGATGATTCCAAAGGCACCTCTGTGCTTAGGTGGGAAACTATATCCCACCACCTTGATAATCCTTATGGGACAAAAGATTGATGCAATCTTAGGGATGTCATGGCTGCAATACCATGGCGCTGTCCTAGAGACTCGGACACGGACGGTTCACTTAAATTCTCCATTTCACCGTCCGCATTCCATGGTGTTAGACACACCAGTCCGGGAAGTTTTAGCAATTAATAATGCTGAAGTTCTCAAGTTAGAAGACATCCCCGTAGCCCGGGAGTATCCTGACGTGTTCCCGGACGATCTTCCGGGCATGCCACCTGAGCGGGATGTCGAGTTCAAGATTGAGCTCGCACCCGGGACTACGCCCATATCACGGAGACCATACAAGATGGCTCCAAATGAGCTGGCAGAACTGAAAGAACAGCTCAATGATCTGTTGAGCAAGGGTTTCATTAGGCCGAGTTCCTCGCCTTGGGGATGCTCGGCGCTATTCGTGAAGAAGAAGGATGAGACCCTGAGGCTGTGTGTGGATTACCGGCCGCTCAACGCCGTCACCATCAAGAATAAGTACCCACTGCCCCGTATTGACATCTTGTTTGATCAACTTGTGGGGGCAAGTGTATTCTCAAAGATGGACCTTCGCTCTGGATATCACCAGATCAAGATCCGGGCGGAGGATATCCCGAAGACGGCGTTCTCGACGAGATACGGCTTATACGAATATCTCGTCATGTCCTTTGGTCTCACAAATGCTCCAGCCCATTTCATGTATCTCATGAACTCAGTGTTCATGCCGGAGCTGGACAAGTTCGTGGTAGTGTTCATCGACGACATCTTGGTTTACTCCAAGACCGAAGATGAACATGCCGAACACTTGCGGATCGTTCTTCAACGATTGCGAGACCACAAACTCTATGCCAAGTTCAGCAAATGCGAATTTTGGATCAGCCAAGTGCCGTTCTTGGGACATATCATCTCAGCTGAAGGCATCGCGGTTGACCCAAGCAAAATAGAGCAAGTGTTGAAATGGAAAGCTCCCACTTCAGTCCATGAAGTCAGAAGCTTCCTCGGGTTAGCGGGGTACTATCGGAGATTCATTCCAAGTTTCTCCAAGCTCGCTAAGCCGATGACAGAGTCGCTGAAGAAAGGGACAAAATATGTTTGGAACACGGCGTGTGAAGGAGCGTTCCGAACACTGGTGAAGCATCTCACAACAGCCCCGGTGTTAGCTCAGCCGGATACAACAAAGCCCTTCGACGTGTATTGTGACGCGTCCGGTATTGGGCTTGGCTGCGTGTTGATGCAGGAAGGACGCGTGGTCGCTTATGGCTCACGCCAACTTCGGAACCATGAGCAGCACTACCCGACTCACGATCTTGAACTTGCTGCCGTGGTGTTGGCGCTGAAAATGTGGAGGCACTATCTCCTGGGGAACTTGGTGCATCTCTACACCGACCACAAGAGCTTGAAATACATTTTCACCCAGAAGGAGCTGAACATGAGGCAGAGGAGGTGGTTAGAACTGATCAAAGATTATGAGATTGAGATCCATTACCACCCCGGCAAGGCGAATGTGGTTGCCGACGCGCTGAGTCGGAAATCACATGTCCATCACCTCACCATTACACCGGTGGAGGAGGAAGAGCCAAGTTTATACTTGGTTCCTTATGGATCGCTGTACAACCTTGCCCTCATCCCTACTATTAGGGAGGACATCATTGCAGCTCAGAAAACGGATAAAGGCATGGCACATCTCCGGAGACGGATAGACATTGGAGAAATTAAATGTTTCCGGAAGGATGATGAGGGGACACTGTGGTTCAATGACCGCATAGTCGTACCCCGAGATATGGAGTTGAGGAAAAAGATCCTCGATGAAGCTCACTTGTCCAAATACTCCATTCATCCGGGCAGCAACAAAATGTACCAAGATTTGAAAAAGAAATTTTGGTGGACGCGGATGAAGCGGGAGGTAGCTAAATACGTATCCGAGTGCGATACGTGTAGACGAGTGAAAGCTGATCATATGAAGAAATCAGGGCTGTTGCAACCCCTGAAGATCCCGGCATGGAAATGGGAAGATGTGAGCATGGATTTCATTGTGGGATTACCCCTAACAGTCAACAAGCATGATTCCATATGGGTAATCGTTGATCGGTTAACCAAGACGGCTCACTTCATTCCGGTGAATACACGTTACCATGCCGGCAAATATGCGGAGCTATACATAGCGAAGATTCTATGCCTATACGGGGTACCCAAGACCATTGTCTCAGATCGAGGTGCATTATTTGTATCTCGCTTTTGGGAGCAGCTACACGCTGCGTTGGGTACTAAGTTGATCAGGAGCTCCGCCTATCACCCTCAGACAGATGGTCAGACAGAAAGGGTGAATCAAGTCCTGGAAGACATGTTGAGAGCATGCGCCATCCACCATGGTAGGAACTGGGATGATCACCTACCATTGGCGGAATTCTCGTACAACAACGGTTATCAGGCGAGTATCAAAATGGCACCCTATGAAGCTCTCTACGGTCGTAAATGCCGCACCCCATTAAATTGGTGCGAGTCCGGTGAAAGGGTCACATTCGGGGTTGATGTGGTGAACGACGCCGAGGAGCGCGTTCGGACAATTCAAGCCAATTTGAAGGCCGCTCAATCCCGACAGAAGAGCTACGCTGATAAGAGGCGTAGGCCGTTGCACTTTGACGTTGGGGAATACGTGTACCTCCGCGTATCTCCAATGAAGGGCGTGCACCGATTCGGGGTGAAGGGGAAGCTCGCTCCCCGTTTCATTGGACCCTACGCTATCACCGAGAAGTGTGGACCAGCAGCGTATCGATTGGAGCTACCGGCATCTCTGGCTGGTGTCCATGATATTTTCCATGTTTCGCAACTGCGAAAATGCTTGAAGCATACAGCTGCTGTTCCTACCGAAGACATCGGCGAGCTGAAACCGGATTTAACATATGAGGAATATCCGGTGGGAATTCTTGATGAGAAAGCCAGAACCACACGCAGCAGAACGTTGTGGTTCTACAAAATACTCTGGAGCAACCACACCGCCGAAGAAGCGACGTGGGAGAGCGAGGAGTTCCTTCGCTCAAATTACCCGGAGTTCATGGCTTCTCAACACGGGTAAGTCCCTATTACATCGCTATCTCTTCTTTTATAATCTCGGGACGAGATTCTTTTAAGGGGGGAGGGATGTAAAAGCCCAAGAAAAGGGACTTGCAAAAACTTTTCTGCACCTCACAACACAACAGTTTTGTTGTGGGTAGATTGTGAGATATTGTGAAGAGCAAGTGACTTCCATCAAAGGAGTGATTAGAAGGGAAAGTCTTCACTTTCACAAAGTAGGGTTTCTGCACATGAACATGAGAGGTTGAGCTCACCCTAGGATGTAAAAAGTCTTGGGAAGGTTCAGTCCAAAGCTCATGCAAATTCAACAATTTTTGAGGCACTTTTGGGTTACTTCAAAAAGAGGCCAATTTGAATGTAAATTCAAATTGCAGCAACTTTCATCACCTAAATTCAAAAGTTAGCTCCATATCTATACTCAGCACATTTTTCTGAGTAAACCCACCAAGTTTCATCTCCATTGGAGCTCATCTTGTCAAGAGCTAAATTTGCAAGAATTCAAAACTGAATTTGAATTTCAGTTTAAATATGAAGCAAATTTAACCAAACAAAGTTTGAATTTGAGAATTCAAATTCAAACAAAGGCTTGGTGACTAAGTCTCACATTAAATTGTGAGTAGCTGAGGATATTTTGGCACAACAGAATTCAGAAAAATTGGAAAAACAAAAGAGTTAGAGGGGAGGCCCACTGGTCAGTAGACTTAGCACCGAAGTCTCTTCAGCCGACTCCTCGACCGAGCGCGCTCGCCAGCTGCAGCCAGCGGCGGCGACCGACCACCTCGGCCGGCCAGCTCCTGCTTCGGCAGAGGAGGTGGCACAGCAGGTGTCGCGCTCTCCCCTGGCCTCAGGAGCCTATAAAAGGCCCGAGACCGCCGGCGAGTTACTGATTTTCGCGAAGTTCTGTAACCAGCAGCCTAGTCGCCCGAGCTCCGATCGTGTGCCACCCCAGCTGTGATCATCTTCCGGCTTCGACCTCCATAGGAAAGTGAAGCGCTAGCTCGTCCTCAAGACCACCGCGCAAACCGTTCCAAGGTTCGACCTCTGTGCGCGGAGAATTTCTCAGTTTAGGGCGAGTAGCTCCTTTCGGGACCCGATTAGGTTTAGCAGAAATTTGGGAAGCATAGTGGGTGGGAGGCCGAACGGAGCTGTGAGAGAGCATCTAGAGGTTCTGGCGACCTTCTCGTTCGAAAACCGGAAGGAAATCACCGCCGGAACCCTAAGTTCACCCTAGGACAGTATGGCGGAGGAGGGGGTCGCCGGTGAGGTCTGGGTTGCCGGCCGTTTAGGGCCCAACAGAGCTCATGCCGAGTGTCCCGAGGTTTCCCTGAGTGTGGCGACGCGATTAGCGCACGAAGAAAACGGTCAGAAGGGCGGGAACACATTGCCGAGGTAGCACAGAGGCATAGGGCTCGTCGCCAGCGAGCTATGGCGGTTAGCCGGCAGCGACATGGTGTCCAGCGGGTTCAGCACCCGAGATTACGTGGGGGCGGCGAGTTTCGTCGGCTCCGGTGAGCTAGATCGCCGGGAACGCTGACCTCGCCGGAGCTCCGGCGGCTCGGGGCGGCGACGTCGGGAGGTAGACGAAGGGCGCGGCCCCACCTGTCAGCCCCTGTGTTAATCGCGCGCGAGCGCGCGGTTAGTTCAATTTAAACGGGCGGGCCCCGCTGTCAGCCTCTGGTTTAGCGCGGGAGGGGATTTTCTGTAGGAAAATAATTCAGGGATTAGCTCAAACTTTAGAAATCCATAACCTTGGCTAGGAAGCTCCAAATTTAGTGATTCAAATTGGGTTGGATTCATCTTGCCTAGCTCTATCCAGAGATACAAACCAATTTGTATGAAACCCATTAATTAATTCTGGAAAATTCTTTAAAGCTTTTCAGCAAAAGAATTTTAGAGGGAGTTTGGTTCATCCAAAAATCCCCAAATTTTACCAGGATGTTCTTTAGGACATTAGTAAACCCCTGTAAAAGTTTCAGACCATTTGGAGTTGATTTGGTCAGAGCAATTCAAATTGGAAGGTACTATGTTCATTTGAATACAGAAACATTTCCAGAGAATTTCCAAAACTTGGAAATTCAGTTCTGGGCAATTCTTAACCCCAAAAATGTTAGGAAAATTCAGGCAAACTCTATGAGCTATAATTGAAATTGTAGTTCATTAAGTTAAGCATGAACAGGGGTATCACCTCAGAATAAATTCTTCCTTGCTGATCTGCCAAGAGAATTATTCTGAGCAAACTACTCCATGAAAAGTGCTAAGATTTGGTCCAGAAAGTTTTCTTGTGACAAGGAACTTACACAAAAATTCTCAGCTCCATTGGAGCTCTAGATCACCCCTGTCCTGTTTACCCACTTAAGGGATTAAGATGGAAAAGGGGGAAAACCACTTAGCACTTAACCATGTGACTAAGTCCAAGCCAAACCACCAACACCAGTTCATATTTAAATTCTTAAACAAAGTTCCAGGTGTTAGAGGCTGGTTATTAAAACCAATAGTAGAAGTTTTACTCTAAAACTTACATTTGCATCTAAATTAACGTATAGTATTTCATTAACGTGTAGCCGTTGAAGAAGAGGCTCCGGAAGTGCTGGACTTCCTCCTTCCGGACGAAGAACTAACTTCTGACCAGCAGCAACAAGGCAAGCCCCGGTTTGCATTAACCCTTTTTAAAAGTTTTACTTTGTATACATGTGTCATATGAAGTATGTATGTGCATTAGGTATAGGATGAATGAAACCCCACTTGCATAACCAAAGGTTCCTAAAAGAGTGAGGGTAGTGTCAAGGACCTCGAGTAGACAGGCTATGCTTAATGAGTCATAGGACTTCGGTACAAGTCGAGTAGTTGGAATCTACTCGCGAGATAGGCTGGGGACACACGGGTTCGGTTGAGTGATGTGAGATCACTTTAGTAATGAAAATGAGACTAGGCAGGGGCTAGGGCGCAGCAAGAGAGAGTCTTGTGTGCGCAGCCCTGCCCGTGTCGATTGAGGACCGATCCGTGTGCGGCCCTGCTGAACAAGTATTGAACGTACCGAAGGCATATCGGATATATGGGCCCCGATAAACCGATGTAGCCTAAACCTCCGGGCGTCGAGGCATAGCACACCGATTTATAGGTGTAGGTTGAGGGCAGCAAGGTGGAAATCTGCCAACGGGCATAGAGAGATGCTCCATGTGGGGAACCTCCTGCTCGTTTCGGTGCGACCGGTTCGACGTTTGGGCTGTTGGGTGAAAGGTTGTCCCGTACGACATCGAGTGAGCGTGTTGTGCAGCTCCACGGGTGGGCGTACGTGACGTGCTCTTTGGGTTTTCCCTGCAGGTGTATATCGAGTCGATTCGCCGTCCCTCGCGGTGACGAGTACTGCTTGTTCACTGCGTCGTAACGTAGACTAATGGATGAAATATGTTGATTCAATGATGCTGATTGATATAATTGTATTGCTACATGTGTGCCACCAAATACTGCTTACTAAATTTCAGATTTCATGAACTGTTAACTTGTTGCTAAAAGATGAACTAAGGATGAACTTGTAGGCGTGTCGTTTTGCTGAAATGTTACTATCCTATGTCCATTGTACACCTCATGTAGAGTTTCATGCTTAGGTGAGTCGGTTAAGCCTTGCTGAGCCTTCGTGCTCACGGTTGCTGCTTAAGTGTTTTTCAGGTGAAGAGCCACCCACGGACTCGGAGTACGAGTCCACCGGCGAGGGTTACCCTCCGTCGGGGACCACGGCTGAGTGGGAGCTGTACACGCCGCGCTGAGCTGAGACGTGCAGCTAGTGTGGGTTGCCCTAGGGCTGGGCAACCGACTTTTGCTAAATAGGCGGGCGTGAGTTGTATAGTGTAGTCTTCCGCTGTGTAATAGAACAATAATTGTAACTGAAGTTTGTACTTGTTTGTACAGTTTCAGCTGTTTTTCCCATGTAATATATTGTGTTCTTATGACGTGTGCTGTCGGGTGTCGCATCGCATGGCACCACCCTCTGCGATCCTGGATGAGCGGATTCCGGTCCGCCACAGGGACCACGGCTGAGTGGGAGCCGTACACGCCGCGCTGAGCTGAGGAGTGCAGCTAGTGTGGGTTGTCCATAGGGCTGGGCAACCGACTTTTGCTAGATAGATGGGCGTGAGTTGTATAAACTTAGCTTCCGCTGTTGTAACTTCCATAATTAGTTTGTAACTGAAGTCTTGCACCACTTTGTACATATTTAGTTGTTTTATATGTAATACAATGTTGTTCTTATGATGGGTGCTGTCGGGTGTCGCATCGTGCGGCACCACCCTCTGAGGTCCTGGGAGAGCGGATTCCGGTCCGCCACAGCGGTGATATCAAATGTTTCCGGAAGGATGATGAGGGGACACTATGGTTCAATAACCGCATAGTCGTATCGCAGAATATGGAGCTGAAAAAGAAGATACTTGATGAAGATCACTTGTCTAAGTTCTCCATTCATCCGGGCAGCAACAAAATCTGCCAAGATTTGAAGAGTAAATTTTGGTGAACACGGATGAAGCGGGAAATTGCCAAGTTCGTATCCGAGGGTGATACGTGTAGATGAGTGAAGGCGGATCACATGAGAAAATCAGGGCTATTGCAACCCCCAAAAATTCCAGCATGGAAATGGGAAGATGTGAGCATAGATTTCATTGTGGGATTACTCCATGACCTTTAACAAGCATGATTCCATTTGGGTAATCATTGACTGGTTAACCAAGTTGGCTCACTTCATTCCCGTGCATACACATTTCCATGCCAGCAGGTATGTGGAGCTGTACATTGCAAGAATCTTATGCTTGCATGGGGTACCCAAGACCATAATCTCAGATCGGGGGCACTGTTCATGGCTCGTTTCTGGGAGCAGTTGCACGCTGCTTTAGGTACCAAACTGATTAGAATCTCCGCGTATCACCCTCAGACAGATGGGCAAACTGAGAGGGTGAATCAAGTGTTAGAAGACATGCTGAGAGCGTGTGCCATCCACCACGGTAGCAATTGGGATGATCATCTACCGTTGGCGGATTTCTCGTATAACAATGGCTATCAAGCGAGTATCAAGATGGTACCATATGAGTCTCTCTGTGGTCGCAAATTCCGCATCCCATTGAATTGGTGTGAATCCGGTGAAAGGGTCACATTCAGGATTGATCTAGTGAACGACGCCGAAGAGCGAGTTTGGGTGATTCAAGCAAACTTGAAGGCTGCCTAATCCCGACATAAGAGTTACGTTGATAAGAGGCGTAGGCCGCTGCACTTTGACGTCGAGGAACACATGTACCTCCATGTGTCTCCGATGAAAGGCGTGCATCGATTCGGCGTAAAGGGGAAACTCGCTCCCCGATTTATTGGACCCTATGCCATCACTAAGAAGTGCAGACCAGTGGCGTATAGACTGGAACTCACGACATCTATTGCGGGTGTTCATGACGTGTTCCATGTTTCACAACTCCGGAAATGTCTAAAGTATACGGCTGCTGTTCCCACTGAAGACATTGGTGAGTTGCAACCGGATTTAACCTACGCTGAATATCCAGTAGAAATTATTGATGAGAATGCTCGGACCACATGTAACCGAACGCTGTGATTCTACAAGATCTTGTGGAGCAATGACACCGCTGAGGAAGCAACGTGGTTGAGTGAAGATTTCCTTCGCTCAAACTACCCGGATTTTATGGCGTCTCAACACGGGTAATGCCTCTTATATATTCGTCTCTTCTTTTTGTAATCTCGGGACGAGATTCTTTTAAAGGGGAGGGATGTAAAAGCACAAGATTTTACTTGCTAGAGTGTTCATCACATCAAAACAAACCAGTTCATTTTGTGGATAACTTATGAACACATGTGAAGAGCAAGTAACCACCATCAAGAGTTGATTAGAGGAAGAACTCACAAATCCAAAAGTCGGACCTCACACATATAAACATGAGAGACTGAGCTCACCATTAGGCCCTAAACCTTCTTAGGCATAC
Organism: Neostapfia colusana; assembly: GCA_030760725.1. NCBI lineage: Eukaryota > Viridiplantae > Streptophyta > Magnoliopsida > Poales > Poaceae > Neostapfia > Neostapfia colusana. The sequence continues at coordinate 12,638,382 of JASWHV010000020.1, forward strand.
TCAGGCCAAGTTTCATGCAAATTCAAACCCTTTTTAGGCACTTTTGGATACAATTATAAAAAGGGCTAATGTGAATGCACATTCAAATTTCAGCTACTTTGATCACTTAGATTCAAAAGGTGACTTCACATTTAAACTCAGCACATTTTTATGAATTACTCCACCAATTTTCATCCTCATTGGAGTTCATATTGTCGGGAGCTATATTTGAATTAATTCAAAACTGAATTTGAACTTCAAATTCAAGTGTGATTCGAATTTAGCTAACCCAGCTCAAATTTATGAACTGAAATTTATTTTGCTGGAAAGTACTCGGAGAGCCGAATCCAACAAAATTTGGTTCACTAAATTTGGAGCCTCCTAGCAAAATTCTGAAATTTGGCCAGGAGGTTCATTTGAAAATTCTTGGGCCACAGGAAAAATTTCAGATCCATCCAAGTTCATTTAGTCCCCCTAATGGTGTGATTAAGTGAACTGCCCTGAGAAAATAGAAAAATATACAGAAACATTTTCAGAATTTTCTCAAATCTTGATTAGGGCATAACTTTCACTAGGATTCTTTAAATTACATGAAACCAACTCCATTAGAACCATCTCCAACTCTAGTTTCCGTAAAGTAATGGTTTGATCCATCAAAATCCCTGGAAATTCTTAGAAGGTCTAGTAATGACCATTTAGACTTTAATTTGTGCAGAGCTCAAATGAGCTTTGTTTCAAATGGAATTTGGTCAAGTCTCTGGTTAAGTTCTTACAGCCACAGTAAAAATTTCAGAGCCAAATGGGATGTCTAGCTAGAGTCATAGTCTTTATATGCTAAATTCAACACTTTTGCATTTAAATTGACATATCGTTAGATTGATTACGTGTAATTGCTGAACGCGAGGAGACCCCAGAGATTTTGGACTTCATACCTCCAGAAGAGACACTAACCCCTGACCAGCAGCAACAAAGCAAGCCCCGATTTGCATTTAACAAGTTTTATCAAGTTTTGCTTTATATTCACTTAGTTTGAAGTATGCATGTGCATTAGGTGTAGGGTGATTGACACTCCACATGCATAACCAGATTATTCTAAAGGGAGTGAGGGTAGTGTCTAAGTTCTCGAGTAGATCAAACTTTGCTTAATGTTTATAGACTTCGGTATAAGCCGAGTAGTTGGAATCTGCTCACGAGTATAGGGGTCGTCACAAACAGGATTGGTTAGCGATGTGAGACAACTTTAGTAAGTAAAATGAGACTAGGCAGGGGCTAGGACGCAGCAAGAGGAAGTCTTGTGTACGTAGCTCTATCCATGTCGATTGAGGACAGATCCGTGTGCGGCCCACGCTGATCAAGTTTAAATGTACCGAAGGCATATTGGATATATGGGGTCCGATAAACTGATGTAACCTATACTTCCAAGCGTCGAGGCATAAAGCACCGATTTATAGGTGTAGGTTGAGGGCAGCAAGGTGGAAATCCGTTAACGGGCTTAGAGAGATGCTCCGTGTAGGGAACCTCCTGGCCGTTTGGGTGCGACCGGTTCGACGTTTGGGATGTTTGGTGAAAGGTTGTTCCGTACGACATCGAGTGAGCGTGCCGTGCAGCTCCACGGACGGGCATACTTGACGTGCTATTCGGGTATCCCTGCAGGTGTATAACGAGTCGGTTTGCCGTCCCTCACGGTAATGAGTACCACTTGGTCACTGAGTAATGACATAGGTTAAAATATGGAATGTTGTGATTCAATACTGCTGATATGAATAACTTGTATTGCTACATGTGTGCCACCAAATATTGATCACTAAATTTCAGATTCATGAACCGTTAACTTGTGCCTAAAAGATGAATTAAGGATGAACTTGTAGGCGTGTCCTTTTTCCTAAAATTTTCATCCTATATTCGAGTATGACTTGCATGTAGCGTTTCATGTGTAGGAGAGTCGGTTAAGACTTGCTGAGCCATTGTGCTCACGGTTGCTGCTATGAGTGTTTGCAGGTGAGGAGTACCCCACGGACTCAGAGTACGAGTCCACCGGCGAGGGCTACCCTCCGTCGGGGACTACGGCTGTGTGAGAGACGTACACACCGCGCTGAGGCTGAGTGGAGCTAGGGTGGGTTGTCCGTAGGGCCGGACAACCAACTTTTGCTAGTTAGGTATTGGCGTGAGTTGTATAAATACCTTCTGCTGTAGTAGACTCTGTAAATAGGTGTAAACTGAAGGTTTGTACTACTTTTGTACACATTCAGTATGTTTTAATACTATGATTCCTTATTGTGTGTGCTGTCAGGTGTCGCATCGTGCGGCACCACCCTCTGTGATCCTGGTATGTACGGATTTTGGTCCGTCACAATTAGCGCCACGCCAGTAGAGATCCCCTTCTACCAGCGTGTATCTCTTAGCCAACCGAGCGATCCATTCAGCGGATACACGTTTATCGGGAAGGAAATTATCTTTGAAGTAGTTCCGGATCTCTGTGATCCATGCATCAGGACCTACCTGAGCACTTGGATCTTGAGCGCCGGGTCGCACGGAGCCTCCAGTGATGCTTACGATCCTTGGCAGGCGCCATGGTAGCATGACCGCCAGGACCGCTAGCTTCGAGATGCTGGTCCTGCCCCCTTCACCTGGTTCAGCTGGCCAGGCGGTAGGTCATAGCAAATTCCTTTCAAATACCCCTCAAGCACCAGAGCCCAAGTGGAAGCCTTCGTTGACAGGTCGTCGGCTATTATGTTATTGGCACGGGGAACATGGCACAAGTCCAAGGATAAGAAGTACTTCTCCAACTTTTGTACTTGGAGGAGATAAGTTGCAAGCTGTGGGTCGTTGCAACTATACTCCCTTGACTTGCTTGATGATCAGCTGAGAATCACCCTTGACCAACAACTGCTGGATGCCGAGGGAGAGTGCAGTTTTCAACCCGAAGATGAGAGCCTCATACTCCACCATGTTGTTGGTTGCCTTGAAGTCAAGTCGCACCATGTACTTGAACTGATCTCCGGTTGGTGTAATGAGCAGAACCCCTGCTCTGACTCCCTGCTTCCGTGAGGAGCCGTCAAAATAAAGAGTCCAGTAGGGCCCAGTGAAGACCGGAGCTCTGGCCTCTGGTTCACCGATATCCTGGCCCCCTGGCTGGCATGGTGGTGGAGTCCACTCTGCAAAAAGTCAGCTAACGCCGGGCTTTTCACCGCATGGCGCGGTAAGAAGTCCAGTTCAAATTCCGCCAACTCCGCAGCCCATTTAGCTATGTTTCCAGTGGTGTTGGGTGAGGGGGCCCGACCTCCACCACGGGGTCGTGCCGCCTTGCCCGAGGAATCGCATTGGGTGGTGCCGTGTTATGCGGCACCCAACAGCACACATATAAGGAACACAATATTACATAAATCAAAAGCGGAAGGTTACAATTATTCTTTGTAAATACTTTACACAAAATAGCTACAGCGGAAGTCTATAACCAGCTCACGTTGAATAATTATGAAGCACCGAGAAGAGGTCCAGCCCGCGGATTCCTCTCGCTAGCAACACTAAGACAAGGCAGCGGCTAGGTTCTCCAAGGGTGACATGACTTGGAAGTTTCCGAGTCTCACCGGACAACCCTCTTTATAGCGTCGAGGTTTACCTGCAAAACCACTTATATAGCAAGAGTGAGCATAAAGACTCAGCAAGACTTAACCGTCTCTCCTAAGACATGAAACTCTAGATGAAAGTAACCTAAGACCTAAACCTGTCATTTGCGAAAAGACTCGCCTACGAGTTCATCCTTAACTTTCAAATTTTAGCCATATTCATAATGACCTTGCGATCAGCAACATTGGAACTCCACAATCAAACAAGAAACGCTTCATTCCAATGTTACTTGCCCCAAGGTAGAAAATAACTTTAGTTAGCTCTATCTCTACTTCAAACATGGTTTTCATGCAACTTAACATCATCATAGCAGCAATTATACTTTTGCAAACTGTTTCCACACGAGTTAATTAACTACGTCACAACATGGGAGCAAGCGGTACTCAATAACCGCGAGGGACGGTGATTCGAATCAAACACTACCCGGATAACTCGACACATACGCCCGCCTATGAAGACCCATCTCTGGCGTCCTTCATTACGTCGTATGTGGCAACCTTTCTCAGGACACTAAACTGTAGAACCGGTCGCGCCGTCTCGGGCTCATAGGTCTAACGAGACGATGTGGTATGCCTCTACAATCCAGTGAACCTGGTACATCGGTTTCCTGGTTCCCATATATCAGTAAGCATCCGGTACACAACTCAATACTTGCTCCTGGACGCGGCATACGCATCGGTCCTTAACCGACACAGGCAGAGCTACTCGACCAAGACCTCGTCTTGTCGCAGCCTAACCCCTCTGCCCGGTCTCATCTTTAGAAATGTAAAGTTTAGTTTGCTTTCTATCCCAACCAAACTTATGATATTCTGAACTATAGCTCGCGAGTAGTTTCCAACTACTCGTCTTCTACCGGATGCCCTAGTCTATTTAGCATTGCCCTATTCTACAGCGATGACACATTTCTACCCTTGACCTCAGGGTTCATGTTTGGTTATGCAAGTGGAGTATCACACATCCTTGACCTAATGCACATACAAACCTTGACCAATAGTAGTGAACAAAGGGAAAAATTTAAAAACAACTTAAGTGCAAACCGGGGCTTGCCTTGGTTTTGCAGGTGACTTAAGTCAGGTAAGATGAAGTTAGTTGCTGATGATGACTTGAGGCTTAATCCCTGCCTTCTTGCTCCTTGATCCAAGTTCAACTTCTCCTTCACTCTTCCACGTTTAAACACTACACGTTATGAACATGCATACATGTTTAATTGTAAAACTTTTTGCTAACAAATGCTAAAGCTAAGTTTGAAACTGGAACTTTGTTTAAGAATTTAAAATGAAACTGGTGCTAGTGGTTTGGGTTTGTGTTTAAGCACTATCATCAAGTGATGGGTGGGGTTCCATCACTTGGGTGGGAATCAACTAATAATGGTTGGACAGGACATAATGATCCAGGGCTCCAATGGAGCTGGAAATTTTCTTGTTAGTTCCTTGTCACAAGAAAGTCCTCTGGACCAAAATTCAGAACATTTCACTAATTGGATCACCCAGAACAATTCCCTAAGCATTTAAGCAAAAAGGAATTAATTCTGATTAAATTTGCACTTTCATGCAATTCCAAGTGAACTATAATTTCATACATAGCTCAGAAAGTATGTCTGAATTTTCCTAGGATTTTTGGAGTTAAGGAATGCCCAGAACTGAATTTCCAAGTTTTGGACATTCTCTGAAAATGTTTCTGTACTTATTTGAATACAGAAACTTGGAATTAGAATTACCTTAACTAAATCAACTCCAAATGAGCTGAAACTTTAACAGGAGTCTCCTAATATCCTAAAGAATATTCTGGCAAAATTTGGGAAATTTTGGATGAACCAAACTCCCTCTAAAATTCTTTTGCTGAAAAGCTTTAAAGAATTTTCCAGAATTTCCTATTGGTTTTCATGCAAATTGGGTTGTACATTTGAACAGAGCTCTTCATCCTGAATCCAACCCAATTTGAATCACTAAATTTGGAGCTTCCTAGCAAAAGTTATGAAATTCTGAAGTTGCAATGGAAACTGGACATTTTCCTTTGAATTGTAATTGCAACCAGTGGCTGACAATTGGGCCCACGGGGATTTAAATGGACCAGTCCCTGACTAGCCACACCGGGGCCACAGACTATTTACATGTGGACACACTAAATCCGGCCTCACAGCTGATCCGATTTAGGTTTCACTATGACTGACATGTGGGGCCGGTCCCTTCTTCAACCTCCGGCTCTTCCCTCTTTCCCGCGCCCGCGCTCGCTCGCCGGCAAGAAATCCCCCTTTCGGTTCCCCCGTTCCCCGGTCGTCTCCCGGCCCGAAGTCCGCCGCCTGGGGGTTTTTGAGGGCGGGAAAGCCATTTTCAGGGTCTGTGCGGGCTGTAGAGGACCGCAAGGGGTCGGGCGACGGGCAGCGGCCTCGGCCCTTGTACGGCGACGTCGGCCGGCCTCCCTACCGACCCAAATCCGTGGATTTCTTGCTCCCGAGCACCAGTGACTCATGGCCGAGGTCGTCATGCAAGCAACCGAGCTCGGAAACGCCCCCAACTACCAAGTCATCGTGCGCCCTAGTTTAAAAACGGTTGTCCGACGCTAAAACTCGAAGAACACCGTCGAGGATCTACTTTTCTTCCGGATTTTTGATGTCAGCGACGCCCCAGGATGTCTCTAGCCTATCCCGTGATCAGAATGAGCAAAGAACTGCTGTTGATCACGAATTTTGAGAATTCCTCCCACCACGGCTTATGGACACCTCGTCGGTTTTTTCTAGAAATTCCCGGGCTACCGTGGATGAATTGCCTAGGGTCTTTGGCAGTGTGAAGAGGAGGGAATGACGCACCTTTTTGCTGTTCAACTCGGGTTGTGACACGGCCCGTATCGCCGGGGCGTCGAAGAGGTGCGGCGGCGACTCCCAGTGATCTCCGATGAACATAATTCGGCTGTGCACCGCTCACAGAGGCTGTTGGGTCGGCTGAGCCCGCTCGGGGAGTGCCCGGGGATTCTTGCGCCTGTTCCCACACTCTCTGATGGTCACGCAAGGGATGAGCGGCACCGGGCGAAGCTCAGTCCGAGGATCGGTCGAGCGGCAGGAAATTCGGCCGTGTGTACTCCTCTCGGGGAAATAGGGAAGGGACCGAGGTTGAGGCCGAAGTGTATCATTTGCTTTGCTCTGCTGAGGTGTTACACGCGGGAGACATCGACCACGGGGGCTGCACGTCGACTCCTCGGTGGCGCCTCGAGCCCGCTCGGCCACTCGGGTGAGAGCCGATACACAGAAGCAGACTTAAGCAGTAAGTAATACTCCCCCCCCCCCTCTCAATGACAAGTGGGGCCCATCACTCCCCTCTGCCCCAAAAGATCTTCAATTTCTGACCTAGTGCAAACTCAGCTCTGAGGAACTCAAATCCAAAAGCCATTTTGACATTTGACAATTTGTGACACAGTTTCAAATTTAAATTCAAATTTGGATGGAATTCACAAGTCCCTTTGATATTCATATAAAAGCACCTCCAAATTTGCTCCAAATTTGCCCCCTCTACAATTTGAACCTGGGGAGTTTGAATATGCCCTCTGATCTATGAGTTGGTCATTGCAAATACAACTTTTTAAACATCAGTTTGCATTTTTCCTCTTTGGAGATGGCCCCTCCTCTTTTGGAGGTGACCCTCTTAATTCAAACTGAATTCAAAGTTTTTATCGCTCATGCCAACACTTTCATGAGTAAACAAAAGCTTTTGTAAGTTCCATTTCTTGCATATAAACTTAAATTTATTCATAGCTCAAGTTTTCTATTCACAAGTTTTGGGACTTTTACATTCCTCCCCCCTTAAAAAGAATCTCGTCCCGAGATTCATGATTAAGTACAAGGTGGAGAGGACAGTTACTCAACATACGCTTCTAACAACTCCGGATGATTGCGTTGCAAATATTCCTCGCTTTCCCATGTAGCTTCGTCGGACGTGTGATTTTCCCATAGCACTTTGAAAAATCGCAGCGTCCGATTCCTGGTTTCGCGAGTCTTTTCATCAATTATCCGGGTTGGTCGCTCAACATACGTAAGGTCCGGCTTCAAATTTTCTATGTCTCCCGTGAGAATTTCCGTTGGAACTTTTAAACACTTCCGCAACTGAGATATGTGGAAGACGTTATGTACTTCGGCTAAGGTTGCCGGCAACTCCAAACGGTATGCTACGGGTCCACATCTTTCAATGATGACAAAGGGACCGATAAAACGCGGAGCTAATTTTCCTTTCACTCCGAATCGGTGAATGCCCTTCATAGGAGATACGCGGAGGTATACGTGGTCCCCAACATGGAAATCCAGAGGACGACGTCTCTTATCCGCATAGCTCTTTTGTCTGGATTGAGCGGCTTTAAGATTTGCTTGAATAAGCCGTACCCGCTCTTCCGCTTCATTTACGAGATCAATCCCGTAAATAACTCTCTCGCCGGCTTCACACCAGTTCAAGGGTGTGCGGCACTTCCGGCCGTAGAGAGCTTCATAAGGCACCATTTTGATACTTGATTGATACCCGTTGTTATATGAGAACTCCGCCAACGGTAAGTGATCATCCCAGCTCTTACCGTGGTGGATGATACATGCTCTCAGCATATCTTCAAGTATTTGATTCACCCTCTCCGTTTGTCCATCGGTTTGAGGGTGATACGCGGAGCTTCGAATCAATTTAGTTCCCAAGGATGTGTGTAGCTGTTCCCAGAAACGGGATACGAACAGCGATCCTCTGTCGGAGACAATGGTACGGGGAACTCCGTGCAGGCATAAGATTCGTGCTATGTATAACTCCGCATACTGCTTGGCGCTGTAGTTGGTATGCACCGGAATGAAACGTGCCGATTTGGTTAATCGATCAGCGATTACCCAAATCGAGTCATAGTGGCGGGAGGTCATCGGCAACCCAACGATGAAATCCATACTCAAGTCTTCCCACTTCCATGCCGGTATTTGTAGCGGTTGCAGCAGGCCCGACTTCTTCACATGGTCGGCCTTAACTCTTCGACACGTATCACATTCTGAAACGTATTTTGCAACTTCACGTTTCATACGTGTCCACCAAAACTTCTTCCGGAGGTCTTGGTACATTTTATTGCTGCCAGGATGAATAGCAAATTTGGATAAGTGAGCCTCATCCAAAATTTTCTTCCGCAGCCTCATATCACGGGGTACGACTATCCGGTCCTTGAACCACAAGGTATCTTCCTCATCTAACCGGAAACATTTCATCTCCCCGTTCTTTAACCTCCTTTTGATATGAGCCATGCCCTTGTCTTTCTTTTGAGCTGCCATAACCTCCTCTTTTATTGTGGGTATGAGGGCTAGGTTATGCAGAGCTCCAAATGGAACCAAGTAAAGACTTGGTTCTTCCTCTTCTATCGGCGTGATGGTTAGGCTATGAATATGAGACTTCCGGCTGAGTGCGTCGGCAACCACATTTTCCTTGCCCGGATGATAATGAATTTCAATCTCATAGTCCTTGATCAGCTCCAACCATCGCCGTTGTCGCATATTCAACTCTTTCTGAGTGAATATGTATTTCAAACTTTTGTGGTCGGTGTAGAGATGAACCAGATTTCCCAATAGGTAATGTCTCCACATCTTCAACGCAAACACCACGGCAGCCAGTTCGAGATCATGAGTTGGATAATGTTGCTCATGATTCCGTAATTGCCGTGATCCATATGCGACCACACGTCCTCCTTGCATGAGTACACAACCAAGCCCGACGCCGGATGCATCACAATAAACATCAAAAGGCTTGGTTGTATCCGGTTGAGCTAGAACCGGGGCTGTTGTGAGGTGTTTTACCAACGCTTGAAAAGCTTCCTCATATGGTTTGCTCCAATCATATTTGATGCCCTTCTTCAGTAGCTCCGTCATAGGTTTGGAGATTTTTGAGAAGCTCGGGATGAACCTTCGGTAATATCCCGCCAAACCCAAGAAGCTACGAACTTCATGGACTGATGTTGGAGACTTCCATTTCAGCACTTGTTCAATCTTGCTTGGATCAACAGCAATGCCTTCCGCTGAAATAATATGTCCAAGAAATGGCACTTGGTTGATCCAGAATTCACATTTACTAAACTTTGCATAGAGCTTGTGGTCTCGCAGTCGTTGGAGCACAATATGCAAATGTTTAGCGTGTTCCTCTTCAGATTTGGAATAGACCAAAATGTCGTCGATGAATACCACGACGAACTGATCCAGCTCCGGCATGAACACCGAGTTCATAAGGTACATAAAGTGAGCCGGAGCATTGGTCAACCCAAATGACATGACAAGATACTCATAGAGTCCATATCTTGTCGAGAATGCTGTTTTCTGGACATCTTCCGCTCGAATCTTGATTTGATGATATCCCGACCTTAAGTCCATCTTGGAGAAGACTTTAGCACCCACTAGTTGATCGAAGAGGATATCAATTCTTGGTAGTGGATACTTGTTCTTTATGGTCACAGCATTTAAAGGACGATAATCGACGCATAGCCTCAGCGTCTCATCCTTCTTCTTCACGAACAATGCTGAGCAACCCCATGGTGATGAACGTGGACGAATAAACCCCTTGTCCATCAGATCTTTCAGTTGCTCCTTCAATTCTGCTAATTCATTAGGAGCCATTTTGTATGGTCTCCGAGAGATCGGCGTGGTTCCCGGTATCAACTCTATTTTGAACTCCACCTCGCGCTCAGGTGGTAGGCCTGGAAGGTCTTCGGGAAACACGTCCGGATATTCACGGACTACCGGAATGTCTTCTAACTTGCACACCTCGGCATTACATACTTCCGGGCCTTTAGAAACCGCTTCGCCGAGATACAAAGTTTGACGTCCGTGAAGTGGAGAGTCCAAGTGAACACTCCTGTTCTCGATGTCCAGGACAGCCTTATGGAAGGTCAACCATGATATTCCCAATATGGCATTGATTCCCTGGTCTTCGAGAATGATGAGGGTGGTAGGATAAATTTTTCCACCCAAGCAAAGTGGTGCTCGAGAAACGACTTCATTAGTTGAGATGTCTCCACCTGGCGAATGAATAAGGTAAGAACCTTTTGTGCCAGTTGTGGGGATCTGATCCCGGATTACCGTTGCCCGGCTAATGAAGTTATGTGTCGCACCAGAGTCGAATAAAATGACAACCGGCTTGTCATTTAAGGTGAACCTGTCGGCAAGAACAGGTCCTCCCTTGGGCAGATCATCGACTGACACATAATTGACGGTTCCCACCTTTGACATAGCTTTCCTGGGCTGCCCAAGATCACTTTTTGGAACTGGACCCGCAGACACAATGTTACTGCTCGGTTCCGTTGCTTCATTGACGTTGGGCTCATTGTCAACCTGAAGTGGGACAGCACTCGGTTCAACTGAGAAATCACCTTGTTCATCTTCAGCCTCTTGAGGGTAATAATGTTCTAGTGCACCTTGTTCACACTGAGGTGCATAAGAAATAAGTTGCTGCTGCGGTAGAGGTGAATAAGACCTCTGTAGAGTAGAAGAGTCGTCACACTCCCAGAATGATTGCACCTCTTGTGGAATCTCTCGACCGGAAGGTGAACGGATTACCAACCGATACTTCTGAGGTAGACGATTGTCTTCATCTTGTGATGAATTCCTCTCCCTCTTTTCCTTGAGGTAGAGGTTGGAATAATATTCTTGAGCGATAGTACAGCTCACAAACTCATCAAAATTCTCTTGGCTAACTTGATCCAATTCACATCGCAGCCTAGCAGTCAGCCCTCGGTAGAAATGATAACCTTTCATGGCTGGTGATTTCACATAGTCAGGGACATATTGAGCTAAGCGATTGAATTCCTTCGCATACTCAATAACACTCATGTCCCCTTGCTTTAGACTCCAGAACTCATCCATACTGGTTTGCATTATGCCCGCAGGGATGAAACGAGCACGAAATGCAGCCTGGAACTCCGCCCATGTGACACGATGCCCTGCTGGTTGAACAGCAAGGTACTCTGCCCACCATGCTCCAGCAAAGCCGTGAAGCTGTTGAGCGGCATATAGAGTCTTCGAGAACTCGTCACATCGGATCAACCCAAGCTTGGACTCAATGACACGTAACCAGTGATTTGCTTCACAATGGTCAGCCGCCTCGGAGAATACCGGCGGTTGTGTCGCCAAGAAATCAAGATACGTGCTCTGGGTTGGCATGTGATGTTGAGCTTCTCGATCTATGCCTTGCTGAACTAGAGTTTGGAGAGTTTCATTCATTTTGGCCATAATTTCTGCCAACCCGGTTGGCGATGGCTCTTGTGAGGAAGTCGAGTCATTCCCACCTCGACTGGAATCTCCAATCTCCATTTGAGGATGTGTGCGTACCCTACTGCACGAAACAAAATTTTGAGTCAATCAAAATTCTATCTCAGTAGTAAGTAAAGATAAATAAAACATGAACATGTCATGAACTTTATGAAAGCATAACCACATTCATGTTTAAACAAATCTTATGTACGCTAAGCTAATCAGCGGGACTACCATGACCAGCTCACACAAACTCCAAATTTTACTCAAGTCATCAACAGATTCTAGACTTGAGTTCAATACCAAAGTTTTAGTAAACTTCAGTAGCTTTCCAAAAAGTACTTATGTGCTCCTTAAGGATTTTTCTACAGGAAGTTATGGCTTAAAAACAGAAAGGTCCAGAGAGGTTTTTGCTACTGTCCTGGTTTGAACAGTTTGCCTTCAACTGGACTTTTCACCCATGTAACGTGTGATTCTGCTCTGGAGGCCTACAAGGAAGTTGTAGAGCACTTGAAAATATTTCCAGAACTGTATCATACCCCTTATTTGGGTCAAGCTACTCAGAGTTATGCTCTGTTAAAGTCCAGCAAGAATTTCTGCCAGAAACAGAGCTCTCTGTTTTTGAAAACTTTGACACCTAGTTATACTCCCATTTGAATCTTAGCTCAAAATAAGAGTTCGATAACTAATATTTGTTTCAAACTTCCATATTTAGTTGAAAGTTAGCTCATGAATCATTTCTTCATAGGGAAGAGGTTCTTATGTGTAGTACGGTGTCGATGCACCGTAAGAATCATGTCGGTACTACGTAGCCTCACCAAATAAAAATCCTAACCGGATTACACCGGCATATACGTACTATCAGTGGCACTAAGACGGTCTCTCGCACACGTGTACTACCCGGGATACGTACGTGGTTAGTACCTGCAGAAAAAAACACTCAATGATGGTGCACTCAAAGGTCGTTTCATTACAGGCAGTTCCATATTGGAAAGTAAATACAAACGCCCGTATCTTTGTCATACGGCCGTCCTTGAGTTAAGTCACGTCTCAAGGTACGCGATCGTGTTTCAACACCACACGACGGGGAACCCGAGTATGTCATGAACGGGTCGTCACGGTTGGGAATGTTATCAACCCAACGGATACCACCTACTGCCCTGCAGGGCACGCCGATGGCAAGCGCTGCGTATGTCCTCCTGGGCTATTTCCAGATGAACACACTCTCGCGTTACTGACCACGCGATGGGGTCTCCACTTACTTGCCTAATGCACGCTAGGGATCAGCGTTTCATATGAACTCAGGAACATGAAGAGTCCAAGAGTTTCATATTAACATGTCACACCAAGCTGTGAGATCTAACCCTGAACCACTTTCCTCGTCAGGGGAGCTAACCAAAATTGAACCGCTTTCGGTGGCGTTCCTTACCATCCTTACCTGAACGTAGGTGCGTCGTTACATAATGAAAGTTCAGAATTAAAACACATATGTTAGTCCTGCCACTTTAAGTAACTATACTACTATAGACTTATGTGGGCCTAATACCAGTTCCTCACCGTATCCTAAGTTTTTGTCGTAATACCATCCTTATTCCGTGTGCTATTACCAATGCGGCTCTGATACCACGCTGAGGGGGCCCGACCTCCACCACGGGGTCGTGCCGCCTTGCCCGAGGAATCGCATTGGGTGGTGCCGTGTTATGCGGCACCCAACAGCACACATATAAGGAACACAATATTACATAAATCAAAAGCGGAAGGTTACAATTATTCTTTGTAAATACTTTACACAAAATAGCTACAGCAGAAGTCTATAACCAGCTCACGTTGAATAATTATGAAGCACCGAGAAGAGGTCCAGCCCGCGGATTCCTCTCGCTAGCAACACTAAGACAAGGCAGCGGCTAGGTTCTCCAAGGGTGACATGACTTGGAAGTTTCCGAGTCTCACCGGACAACCCTCTTTATAGCGTCGAGGTTTACCTGCAAAACCACTTATATAGCAAGAGTGAGCATAAAGGCTCAGCAAGACTTAACCGTCTCTCCTAAGACATGAAACTCAAGATGAAAGTAACCTAAGACCTAAACCTGTCATTTGCGAAAAGACTCGCCTACGAGTTCATCCTTAACTTTCAAATTTTAGCCATATTCATAATGACCTTGCGATCAGCAACATTGGAACTCCACAATCAAACAAGAAACGCTTCATTCCAATGTTACTTGCCCCAAAGTAGAAAATAACTTTAGTTAGCTCTATCTCTACTTCAAACATGGTTTTCTTGCAACTTAACATCATCATAGCAGCAATTATACTTTTGCAAACTGTTTCCACATGAGTTAATTAACTACGTCACAACATGGGAGCAAGCGGTACTCAATAACCGCGAGGGACGGTGATTCGAATCAAACACTACCCGGATAACTCGACACATACGCCCGCCTCTAAAGACCCATCTCTGGCGTCCTTCATTACGTCGTATGTGGCAACCTTTCTCAGGACACTAAACTGTAGAACCGGTCGCGCCGTCTCGGGCTCATAGGTCTAACGAGACGATGTGGTATGCCTCTACAATCCAGTGAACCTGGTACATCGGTTTCCTGGTTCCCATATATCAGTAAGCATCCGGTACACAACTCAATACTTGCTCCTGGACGCGGCATACACATCGGTCCTTAACCGACACAGGCAGAGCTACTCGACCAAGACCTCGTCTTGTCGCAGCCTAACCCCTCTGCCCGGTCTCATCTTTAGAAATGTAAAGTTTAGTTTGCTTTCTATCCCAACCAAACTTATGATATTCTGAACTATAGCTCGCGAGTAGTTTCCAACTACTCGTCTTCTACCGGATGCCCTAGTCTATTTAGCATTGCCCTATTCTACAGCGATGACACATTTCTACCCTTGACCTCAGGGTTCATGTTTGGTTATGCAAGTGGAGTATCACACATCCTTGACCTAATGCACATACAAACCTTGACCAATAGTAGTGAACAAAGGGAAAAATTTAAAAACAACTTAAGTGCAAACCGGGGCTTGCCTTGGTTTTGCAGGTGACTTAAGTCAGGTAAGATGAAGTTAGTTGCTGATGATGACTTGAGGCTTAATCCCTGCCTTCTTGCTCCTTGATCCAAGTTCAACTTCTCCTTCACTCTTCCACGTTTAAACACTACACGTTATGAACATGCATACATGTTTAATTGTAAAAATTTTTGCTAACAAATGCTAAAGCCAAGTTTGAAACTTGAACTTTGTTTAAGAATTTAAAATGAAACTGGTGCTAGTGGTTTGGGTTTGTGTTTAAGCACTATCATCAAGTGATGGGTGGGGTTCCATCACTTGGGTGGGAATCAACTAATAATGGTTGGACAGGACATAATGATCCAGGGCTCCAATGGAGCTGGAAATTTTCTTGTGAGTTCCTTGTCACAAGAAAGTCCTCTGGACCAAAATTCAGAACATTTCACTAATTGGATCACCCAGAACAATTCCCTAAGCATTTAAGCAAAAAGGAATTAATTCTGATTAAATTTGCACTTTCATGCAATTCCAAGTGAACTATAATTTCATACATAGCTCAGAAAGTATGTCTGAATTTTCCTAGGATTTTTGGAGTTAAGGAATGCCCAGAACTGAATTTCCAAGTTTTGGACATTCTCTGAAAATGTTTCTGTACTTATTTGAATACAGAAACTTGGAATTAGAATTACCCTAACTAAATCAACTCCAAATGAGCTGAAACTTTAACAGGAGTCTCCTAATATCCTAAAGAATATTCTGGCAAAATTTGGGAAATTTTGGATGAACCAAACTCCCTCTAAAATTCTTTTGCTAAAAAGATTTAAAGAATTTTCCAGAATTTCCTATTGGTTTTCATGCAAATTGGGTTGTACATTTGAACAGAGCTCTTCATCCTGAATCCAACCCAATTTGAATCACTAAATTTGGAGCTTCCTAGCAAAAGTTATGAAATTCTGAAGTTGCAATGGAAACTGGACATTTTCCTTTGAATTGTAATTGCAACCAGTGGCTGACAATTGGGCCCACGGGGATTTAAATGGACCAGTCCCTGACTAGCCACACCGGGGCCACAGACTATTTACATGTGGACACACTAAATCCGGCCTCACAGCTGATCCGATTTAGGTTTCACTATGACTGACATGTGGGGCCGGTCCCTTCTTCAACCTCCGGCTCTTCCCTCTTTCCCGCGCCCGCGCTCGCTCGCCGGCAAGAAATCCCCCTTTCGGTTCCCCCGTTCCCCGGTCGTCTCCCGGCCCGAAGTCCGCCGCCTGGGGGTTTTTGAGGGCGGGAAAGCCATTTTCAGGGTCTGTGCGGGCTGTAGAGGACCGCAAGGGGTCGGGCGACGGGCAGCGGCCTCGGCCCTTGTCCGGCGACGTCGGCCGGCCTCCCTACCGACCCAAATCCGTGGATTTCTTGCTCCAGAGCACCAGTGACTCATGGCCGAGGTCGTCATGCAAGCAACCGAGCTCGGAAACGCCCCCAACTACCAAGTCATCGTGCGCCCTAGTTTAAAAACGGTTGTCCGACGCTAAAACTCGAAGAACACCGTCGAGGATCTACTTTTCTTCCGGATTTTTGATGTCAGCGACGCCCCAGGATGTCTCTAGCCTATCCCGTGATCAGAATGAGCAAAGAACTGCTGTTGATCACGAATTTTGAGAATTCCTCCCACCACGGCTTATGGACACCTCGTCGGTTTTTTCTAGAAATTCCCAGGCTACCGTGGATGAATTGCCTAGGGTCTTTGGCAGTGTGAAGAGGAGGGAATGACGCACCTTTTTGCTGTTCAACTCGGGTTGTGACACGGCCCGTATCGCCGGGGCGTCGAAGAGGTGCGGCGGCGACTCCCAGTGATCTCCGATGATAATAATTCGGCTGTGCACCGCTCACAGAGGTTGTTGGGTCGGCTGAGCCCCCTCGGGGAGTGCCCGGGGATTCTTGCGCCTGTTCCCACGCTCTCTGATGGTCACGCAAGGGATGAGCGGCACCGGGCGAAGCTCAGTCCGAGGATCGGTCGAGCGGCAGGAAATTCGGCCGTGTGTACTCCTCTCGGGGAAATAGGGAAGGGACCGAGGTTGAGGCCGAAGTGTATCATTTGCTTTGCTCTGCTGAGGTGTTACACGCGGGAGACATCGACCACGGGGGCTGCACGTCGACTCCTCGGTGGCGCCTCGAGCCCGCTCGGCCACTCGGGTGAGAGCCGATACACAGAAGCAGACTTAAGCAGTAAGTAATACTCCCCCCCCTCTCAATGACAAGTGGGGCCCATCACTCCCCTCTGCCCCAAAAGATCTTCAATTTCTGACCTAGTGCAAACTCAGCTCTGAGGAACTCAAATCCAAAAGCCATTTTGACATTTGACAATTTGTGACACAGTTTCAAATTTAAATTCAAATTTGGATGGAATTCACAAGTCCCTTTGATATTCATATCAAAGCACCTCCAAATTTGCTCCAAATTTGCCCCCTCTACAATTTGAACCTGGGGAGTTTGAATATGCCCTCTGATCTATGAGTTGGTCATTGCAAATACAACTTTTTAAACATCAGTTTGCATTTTTCCTCTTTGGAGATGGCCCCTCCTCTTTTGGAGGTGACCCTCTTAATTCAAACTGAATTCAAAGTTTTTATCGCTCATGCCAACACTTTCATGAGTAAACAAAAGCTTTTGTAAGTCCCATTTCTTGCATATAAACTTAAATTTATTCATAGCTCAAGTTTTCTATTCACAAGTTTTTAGACTTTTACATTGGGGCTGTGAAGGACGGTTCTCAGTGGGTACGAGGTAACCACCGAGATCTTGTGAGCTTGGAAATAATGGTGCAGCCTCCTTGACGCAACAAGGACTGCATAGAGCAGCTTGTGCACCTCCAGATATCTTGTCTTGGCATCGTGGAGGACCTCGCTGATAAAGCAGACCGGACGCTGGATGGTTCCGACCCTCCCGGAGGAGTCCGAAGCGTCGTCTAATAGAGGTCCAGGACTCGGGTGTCTCCGGCCCCCAGGTCCGGGATTGCACTCTGGGAGCTCGGACCCATGTGCACGCCTGTTACCAGGTCCATGTAGCTAGGACCCGAATGGTTCATCTTGGAGTGGTCCGGGACTCAGGGGCCCTTGTCCCCTTAGTCCGAGATTGCATTCTGGGAGCTCGGACCCAGACGCACGCCGGTTGCCGGGTCTAGATGGATGATACCCGGCTAGTTCTCCTTGGGGAGATCCAGGACCCAAGGCCCCCAGGCCCTCGGGTCCGGGACCGCATTCTAGGAGCTTGGACCCGGATATGCATTGATCACCAGGTCCGCCTATTCGGGACCGCACATATGTAGCTTCCCGCCATCCTTCGGGACAACAACAGGGTTGGCCAACCATCGTGGATGGTGGACCTCTCGGATGAAGCCAGCATCGAGCAGCTTCTTGATTTCTTCACGGATGAAGTATTGCCGATCGATGGATTGCTCCCGAGGCTTCTGTTGGACCGACCTGGCATCAAGGTGGATCTTCAGTTGATGCTCAATCACCTCCCTGGGGATCCCGGGCATTTCCGACGGTTGCCAGGCAAACACGTCGACATTGGCTCGGAGGAAGGTGACGAGCGCGTCTTCCTATTTGCCTCCCAGGCCCCCGGGAATCTGAGTAGTCTAGGCGACATCAGGACCGACTTGTACGACCTTGACTGGTTCTTCTTCACCGTCCGAGGGCTGCACGTGGGGTGCAGATGTCGTCCCTCGGTGACGCGTGCTTGGAGGCAGCCGGCTAGCTTCAGCGTGACCGGAGGCGGCCTCCTGTGCTGCCGCCAGCGCTTGGAGCTTTTCTAGCGCTGAGACAGCTGCGGTTCGGTCACCGCGGATCTTAAGGACACCACTCGGGGTTGTCCTCTTTAAGACCAAATAGCCGTAGTGGGCTACCTCCATGAATCGGTACAGAGCTGGTGTGCCGATTATGGCATTGAAGGGGAAGCTGACCTCCGCAACGTCGAAAACGACGCTCTCCGTTCTGTAGTTCCCAGGCATCAAAAATGTCACTGGGAGGGAGATACTACTGCACGGGAAGACGGGACCCCGAACTATCCCTGATAATGGTCTCGAGGGGGCAAGCTGGGACATAGGGATCTGCAGCTTCTTGAAAGCTGCAAGACTGATGATGCTGATGGCCGCCCCGCCATCGATCAACATGTGGTAGAGATTCACGTTGGAGATGGTTGGGGCAACGAGGAGAGGCAGCTGCCCGGCGCCTGCCATGTTCTTGGGGCAGTTGGAGGCATCGAAGCTGATCGGCGTCTGCATCTATTTGCGATGTGGCGCCGGCCCTAGGACTGGGGCGGCCGCTCTACTACTCGTCAGAGGGTCTTGACAGCTCGCCTGGACGAGACATCGGAAGAACCCCCGTACATCACACAAATTGTGCCGGCTGCTTGGCCAGATCCGCCCGCTTAGGAGCGGGGGGGGGGGGGGCGGTAGTCTCATCATCTCTCGCCTGGAGATGACGGCGCGCTGGGCGAGAAGGCTCACCATGGGAGGTGTTGTTCACCATGGTCGCGAGGAGAGCGCATAAAGCCCCCCTTCCTGGCGCGCCAAATTTCAGAGTGTGAGCTGCGACACTCCTCCCAGTCCGCTCGGAAGCAGCCCGCAAGGTTCTTTTTTCCGTAGGGGGTTTGGCACCCTTCGCGACCTGGACTCGAGGGAGCGGATGAACACGAGGATTTACGTGGTTAGGGCTGCCGGAGCGTAATAACCACGGGTGTACTTGTTCTATTGCTTGAGCGCGAGCGTTTGTGCGTTGTGTGATCTTGAGTGTGGAGAGTCGGAACCCCTTGCAGGGTGGTCACCTCGGTCCTTTTATAGTTCAATGCTGGGGTGGTTACAATGAGGCTTGGGGCTCGACAGGTGGCCCCAAAGCTTTGTGTGTCCTATACACGATCTAGGGCTTCCTCTTTTGAGTAGAGTCACCGGCGGGGGAGTTAAGTCCCTCCGTCCGGCGCATTGAGCACCCCTGACCATGTGTTAGGTGATGATGAAGACGACGTCTTGTCGCCGCGTCTCCTCGCCCTGCTTGGGCGGCTGCGTGCCGTTGGGTGGCACTGTTCTGCTGTCACGCCTCTCCGTCCTGTCTTGTCACCGTTATGGCGAACAGGCAAGGGACGGAGGCGTGTGCCATGCGCCATGCTTCTGGGGAAGGCGCGAGTCTTGAATGTGAAGCCTTACAGCGCACTTCCTTCTTGACTTCGTCGACCCACGACGGATCGCGGGGTACGTGGTGGCTCTAGAGCCCTTATCGACGGGCTTGGTGTCTGGGGACACGTGGCAGCTCCAGACCTCACCTCAGCGGAGAGGCCCGGACCGGAGCTCGGGACACGTGTCAGCACCGGAGCTGTCCTTAGCAGGGATGCGGCTCGGAGCCAGGGGACACGTGTCAGCTCTGGACCCCTCCTCAGCAGGGAGGCTCAGGTCGGAGCTCGGGACACGTGTCAGCCCCGGTGCTGTCCTCTTCAGGGAGGTGGCTCGGAGCCGAGGACATGTGGCAGCCCCGGACCTGTCCTCAGCGGGGAGACTCAGGCCGGGGCCCCGGAACACGTGCCAGCCCCGGAGCTCGGGCGCACGCGGTAGCTCTAGGGTTGACCATGGGCCCCGGGGTACGTGGGCCTTGTTGGGGCCCGCCTCAGCAAGGAGGCGGGGCCCGGGATGTCTTTTACCCACTATGCGGGGGTACCCGGTTTGCAGAGTACCGACAAAACCACTTTCTAATGACTTTACAACCATGGGTGGATTAGCTTTGAGCATGAGCATAAGAATCAAAACCTAAACCAGTCTTATCATTGCTAGACTTACAAGAATTCAGAAGCAAGTTTATATTATTATTCCCACTACAAAATTGCTCTAGTGTTCTATGCATGTCATCAAGCCTTTTTGACAACGCTAGACAGTTTTCACAAGACGTTTTTTCTTTTGATGTACAATTAGAACACGTATGCACTTCATATGTGTGTAAAGCATTGTTCAAGGCAAATATATGTCTTAGCATTATGCAACTTGATATTCAAATCATGGCAGCTAGAACAATGCAAGTCATCAGTAGAACATCTAGCATCTATCATATTTTTCTTAACAGATACAGCATGCTTATTTGTTCTTTTCAATCTCAAGATCAAGTTGATTAAGTGTCGAGGCATGCACAACTCTAGGAAAGGAAAGTTGATCATAAATCAGCTCACAAAAAGTACAAGAGTCATCACTAGGAATCAAAGTTTTCAAATGTTCAATTTCAGATTCTAGTGAGTCGTTTTAAGTGTCGTACTTCCTAAGTTTCTTATCTTTTTTTTTCAATAATAGTGCCAAGAAGACAAACAACATTAGAAAGGTCTTCGTAGGAGGGATTTACCTCATCATAGTCCTGTTCAGTCCAACCTCCATCGTGCTTGAGCTTGAGTTGCTTGCCATGAGACACAAATTCGCCAATGTTTGCTTCTTGCTATTGTTTTCGGGCGAAGTGTCTTCTTCATCATCACCTTCGGTGTCCACATCGCTCATGTTGATCTGTTGAAGTGCAGAGGACATTGTGCACCACCTTGCGGTTCACAAACCCTATCTTTTTCTTGCTGTTGTTGTTAGAGGAGGGCTTGAACCTTGCTGAACCTTAAAAGTTAGGGAAATTTGCATGAAAATGTCCTGACTTACCACATTCGAAACATCTTTGAGAGCCACCACTTTCTGCAACGCTTTTGAGAACCGATTTGAGAGAAGTGCTAGCTCCTCCTCCGGGAACTCCTCAATCTGTTCAAGAGTTAGAGAGGACAGTAAAGCAAGTGTACCACATGATGAAGATTGTCTAGAACTAGGCATATCACTAAGTGAAACAAATGCAATAGACTTCTTGGGGGTTTTACGTGAGATTATGTCAAGTTCATGAGTTTTTAACTTAGAATACAGTACGTCTAAGGTAAGTGTACTCATGACAGTAGATTCACATATAGATGTGACTTTCATATCCCAAATTGACATGTCTAATGCACTCAACAATTGCCTAGCATTCTCAACATCCGAATAAACAACATTGACACGACGCAAGTTGCTGAAAAATTTGTTAAAACGTGTGAAGAAGTCATCAAGCGACTCACCTGGTTGCATCTCAAATCACATATACTCTTTCATATGCATGGCTTGATGTACCTCCTTAACTGTGTTGGAGCCTTCATGGTAGTCGCACAAAGCCTTCCACATGTTGTATGCAGATTTGAGATGAGCAACACGATCAAAATCGCCTTGAGTCAGTCCTTGAATGATCAAGTTTCACGCCATGCTGTTGTTGTCGACTTATTTCATGTTAGGATCTGTTACATCTTCGTTTGATGACACTACAAAGGGCTTGAAACTTTCTCCCAGATAGCAAAACCTTACGCCTGAATGTAAGACTCCATCCGAGCCTTCCAAACCTGAAAATCAATGCCATCGAACACACATGGTTTTCCAGAATATCTCTCCATTCAATCTAATCTAAAAACAAGCAAATATTGTTAGATTAATACAAGTTGGCTCTGATATCACTTGTAGGATCAAAGGATACAAGATCAGCTACCAGAGGGGGAGTGAATGGTAGATGAAACAAAAAATTCAGCGAAAGACTTAACCCCTCAACAAAAACTGATCTTTCAAAAAGAACATGTGTGTGCGAGTAGGTTCTATGACCTAAAACGTGATAAAAACTCTATAGAAAATATATAAACGAGTCAGGAAGCCAACACAACAAGAATCACGTGAAAACAGTGAGTAAAACTCATGTTATGATCAAAAGATTGAGCAAAGATCAATCTGTCCTACGCGAGTGAAAAACTGATCTGCTATGCTGCAAAGAAACTCGTGTAACTCAAACACTATGAAACCAATTGCCGTGAAATTTTAAAAAATGTATAATTTAGTTTTTAAGGCAACTCAAAAAGAATCACGACAATTGGATCTGTAAAACGCGAGTTATAATCAAAATACCGATCCAAAGTCAGGCTGCACAGAGACTTGCCGGAAAAGCTTGAAGCAAACAAGCTGGACGACCAAGGCCCAGAAACACTTCACAAACTACGAATTTTATTGATCTAAACACAAGAGAAGCAGCTATTAGTCTTGTACTCCACGAGACCTAGCCCCTTACTTATATAAACCATCCCTGAGGCAACTCCAACCCATCTAGGACTCCCTACTCCTACTTGGATTAAACCGAAACTTTCTATAACTGCTCAAGACTCTTCCATACGCAGATAGAAGCAATCTTAAGACTTCCAAACACCTTAGAAACATCCTACACATACCTAATAATCCTCAACTTCGTGACTCACACAAAATCCTAACATAACGAACTCAAACCTTTCCATAAATGCACTATAACTGCCTCAGTTTCAGCCTGAGTGCGTAATCCAGCCTGTTGAACCATTCTGGCCTTTTCTTCTTGTCCATAACTCTTCATCACGCCTTAAAACAATGTTATCACGTCCATGCACTCCTTGCACACATGCAAACACTTTCCAAAACATCCATAATATCTTCACATGCACTGTTCTTGACTCAAACATGCTATGTGACCTCCCTGATCGACTCAACCACAATTCGTCTCGAACTTGGTTATTGAACCTCATCTTCTCTCTAGGACTAGTCAATGGATCACCGTCAACAGCCATGTATTGACATCAAGCAACACCTGCACATGAACAATCGACCAATTCTTCTGAGACAAGTCCATGACTTGACTCTCGTTGATCCACACCACAACACCTTGTGTGAGCACTTCACACAAGCATGTTGTACACCTCAAACAGCCATGAACCACCAAAACACATCAACAACTAATTCAATAAACACAAAGCATTCTGTTCTACACATCAACACAGGCATAATATGTTCCATGTCAAACCACACGTCAAACACTATGTGAATGCTCAAAGCTTTACATTAACCTCACTTTAACACTCCATTGCCAATGTATTCAGAACCTAGGCCTCACAAATATAAAGTAAAATTTTAATGTGAAACTGATTAGACTTGTCTAAGAAACTTGATGATGCACATAGGACTCTAGAGTGATTTTGTAGTGGGAAAAAATCTAAACTTGCTTCTGAATTCGTCCAAGTCCTAAAATGGTAAAATTGGTTTAGTTTTTTACTTTCATACTAATGCTAAGGCACATCCACCCAAGGATGTAAAGTCACTATGGAGTGGTTTGATTCAAATGGTTCCTAACTCAAAACTGCTGCTACTTAAGTCTGCTGGTGCTCTTTCTCATTCCACTAGCAAGAAACAAGTCGCTAGCTCATCTAGACATGAACATATGGTGAAATTTCATTGCACTTACTATGGTAGAGATGATCATCTCATAGAATTTTGTTATAAACTAGCTAAACAACATAAAAATAAGAAAAAGATCACTAGATCTCATAACAATCGAGTACACTTTTTGTTCGTGATGTTAAATGCACACATCTTGCTGTATTGAGTCATAAACATATAAAATTTGCTTCCCAACCTACTGCACTTCATATTACATATGCCACAACTCATAGATTAGTTGTTGGACACAAAAATTCACATGTTTTGGATCATAAACCTGCTATATTTCCTCAGCTTTCTTGTGTGTTGCTTACTTTCCGTCGTGTGATGAAATTCTGGATACCTAAATGTCATCTCACTAAACCTAGCACCGACGACAATTTGTATTTCTTTTTAGCCTGTTTTTCAGGACAAGGAGACTTTTAAACTAAAAAACTCTGAAATGGTTCAATATGTGTTCGAATACAAGAAAAGTGGTTCTTATCCACTGTTCATCTTGGACAAATGTACAACACATTGAAGATGTTTAAAACTCCAGCTGTTATACAACAATGATTAAAGTAGCTTGTGTTGGCGTAACAGATGGTTGGAGTCGCCTGTGATAAATGGTTTTGGCGTTAACCACCAAAACTTAGATGAAAATGTGGTTCCTGGGGCAGGAACATGGTAAATCTCACTTACGTGGAGAAATCCCGGATACTTTACTAAAAAATCAACAAAAATCTATGATCTACGAGCTACTCCTAAGAACTACGATCAAAAGTCAAGAAAAGTAAAGGTACGAATGAATTGATCAGGTTTCGGCTCTTGTTATTCGCGGCAATGGGCTGCCCTTATATAGACCTGGTTACAAATCTTCGAAAATCCCGATCATTCTAAATTTAAACTTGAGACTTCCTAATCTTAAACCTATCTCTAAGGTACGTACACAACCGTATCGTACCGACACCTTCTAGAACCTTTATTCCAAATGACACGACAAAATAATAAAGATACAATGTTCGAGTTAGCCCGAGAATCTTTAAGCCCCACCTCGATCCTTGTATCTTGCAGTTTAACTCTTTAATCATGCGGTCGTGAGGTAAATATGACTTCCCGGCTAACTCTCCACCCGAGTGCCCGTATCTTGCTTTCCCGAGGTAAAACCGCCTCCCGCAAGCTGAACTTCAGGTCTCGGTAGGTTCTCGCGCTAAGACGTCTGTACCTTGAGTATTCAAGATAAATGGCCCTCGACAACCTGTTTTTCCGCGTTTTCCACCTGCAAACATGCAACCATTTTTTGTATCCAACAGCTTGTACACCTTGATAGGTTTTGGACAAGTCACAAGTTCAAACTTTTGGATATTCAAGTGCATACACTCAAAGGGAGTATATTTTTATCAAGGAAGTGAAGAAGGTTGCCACTCCCTAACACGATCAAAGATCTAACTGGACAAATGGTTGAAGTTTTCATCAATGTGTGACATGATCCTACAATGGAAAACTACAATTGATGCCACATGATCCGAGTTAGTTGCTTTTTTACTCTCACGTGTCATTTAACTTTTGTTGTTTTCTTTGAATATTGTACAACATTTTTCCCAAAGCACATTACAATTGGTTATTATTCTTTTCATGGTAAAATTTAAAAGAGAATATAGTGCTTCATCATGTGGATAGTGAACAGCAATTGGCAAACTTGTTAAAAAAGCAATGTTTTTTTGTTGTGCTTTTACTCAAAAATTGGGGTTTCTATCCACTTGGCTTATGTTGAGGGGGAGGGGGGTTCTAATTTTTTTGTTCATTTGGGAAGTCTATTTGTGGACCTAAATTTAAAAGATGCTATGAGAATATTGTTTCATACATATATGACTTTGTAATTCATTGTACATGCTGAAAGTTCTTACTATATTTGATCATGTATATACATTTTATAGATTTTACCATGAGTAGTAATTAGAATAAATACTTGGAATAATTCTGTTCATGATAACTTTCTTGCTGTTTTTAACTTGTTGGCAGTTGCAGAACACACACGCACACAAACGTTTTTGCAGTAGATCAATTTTTGGTTTTTTGAGTATCCCGCTAAAATTTGTGTATCATCTATCAATCACCCCCAACCGGATAGTTAATCTCGTATCCTTCGATTCTACACACAACTTCAATGTGATCATTGAGGTATGTGAGGTAATAATCATCCCAATTACAATGATCACCATAACAAATAAAATTGTTCATCTAATGACCTTTTTTGCTAAAGTTAAATTTAACACGCCATCATTTTCTAGTGCTTATTGTGTAGAGACATATATTGATTGGGAGGTGACCACAGAGCAGAAATTTAACTCTCACCTAGTTCCTAAAGAACATAGAGTTAGACAAGCTAATAGTGAGTTTAAGTACTTTGGTATCATATGTTAATGCTAAGACTAAAACTCAAACTGGGATAGAATATACAAGCTATGCGTAATAGATTTGCCCCCTATTTTTCGCGTTACCTTCACAACAAAATATTGAGATAAGACCAAGGTAATATTTACGTGCAGGAGTACTTTCAAGAGTTACAAAATGGTATGTTGCGTTAGTCGAGAACATGGATGATAAAATTATTATATTTTATGGGTGTTCAGGCATGAAATTCATGAAGTAGTTTTGTCCCAGTTTAGGCTAAATAGTAATTGACGATGGCGGGAGAAGGCTCTGTCTTGTCGCCGCAGCCTACTCAGTCAGCTATGAGGCGTTGTACTGTTGCTGCCGTTGTCACGCCACACCGTCCTGTCTTGTCACTGTAATGCCTGGCAGGTGTGAGCGGAAGCGTGCGCTGCACGCCGTGCTCCTGGGGAACACGCGAGTCTTGAATGCGTGACTAGACTAGTCACATCTTCCTTGACTCCTGAGGCCCACTGCCCATGGCGGGTCGTGGGACACGTGGCAGCTCCGGAGCCCGCCTAAGAGGGGAGGCCGGGTTCAGAGCCAGAGGACATGTGACAGCCCCGGTGCTCACCTCAGAAGGGAGGCCGGGTCTGGAGCCGAAGGACACATGGCAGCACCGGACCTCGCCTCAGCAGCGAGGTTGGATCCAGAGACGGAGGACACATGGCAGCTCTGGAGCCCGCTTCAGCAGGGAGGCCAGGTCCGGAGCCGTGGGACATGTGGAAGCCCCGGAGCCACCTCACCGGGGAGGCCCGGAGCCGGAGGGCACGTGACAGCCCCAGAGCCCACCTCAGTAGGGAGGCCAGATCCAGAGCTGGAGGGCACGTGGCAGCTCCGGAGCTCACCTCAGCGGGGAGGCGGGGTCCGGAGCCGGAGCCAGAGGACACATGGAAGCTTAGAAGCTCACCTTAGCGAGGAGGCGAGGTCCAGATCACACATGGCAGCTCCGGAGCCCACCTCAGCGGGGAGGCCAGGTCCGGAGTTGGAGGACACGTGGCAGCTCCGAAGCCCACTTCAGCGGGAGGCCAGGTCCGGAGCCGGAGGACACGTGGCAGCTCCAGAGCCCACCTCAGCGGGGAGGCCAGGTCCGGAGCCGTAGGACACATGGCAGCGCCAGAGCCCACCTCAGAAGGGAGGTGGGGTCCGGATCCACTTCATGCCTGAACGCGGGGGGTACCCGGTCTGCAGGGTACCAACAGAACCCTAACTAACTAGGAACCCTCCTAAACCGACATACAATGTGGCGGATCGGAATCCGCTCATCCAGGATCGCAGAGGGTGGTGCCGCACGATGCGACATCCGACAGCACACATCATAAGGATACATTTTATTACATTGAAAACCAACTGAAATGTACAAAGTAGTACACTACTCAGTTACAAACTAGTGTTTATATTACACAGCAGAAGTTAAATTTGTACAACTCACGCCCGCCTATGTAGCAAAAGTCGGTTGCCCAGCCCTAGGGCAACCCACACTAGCTGCACTCTTCAGCTCAGCGTGGCGTGTACGGCTCCCACTCAGCCGTGGTCCCCGACGGAGGGTAACCCTCACCGGTGGACTCGTAACCCGAGTCCGTGGGTGGCTCCTCACCTGAAAAACACTTAAGCAGCAACCATGAGCACGATGGCTCAACAAGACTTAACCGACTCATCTAGGCATGAAACTCTACATGTAGTGTACAATGACCAAGTGACAGTAAAATGGCAGCAACCGGACACGCGTACCAGTTCATCCTTAGTTCATCTTTTAGCCATAAGTTAACAGTTCAGGAATCTGAAATTTAGTAAGCAATATTTGGTGGAACACAAGTAACAATACAATTTTAGCATATCAGCAATATTGAATCATCACGTTTCGTATATTAGCCTACATCACGATTCAGTGAACAAGCGGTACTCTTCACCACGAGGGACGGCGAATCGACTTGATATACACCTGCAGGGATACCCAAAGAGCACGTCACGTACGCCCACCCGTGGAGCTGCACAGCACGCTCACTCGATGTCGTACAGGACAACCTTTCACCCAACAGCCCAAACGTTGAACCGGTCGCACTGAAACGAGCAGGAGGTTCCCTACACGGAGCATCTCTCTATGCCCGTTAGCAGATTTCCACCTTGCTGCCCTCAGCCTACACCTATAAATCGGTGTGTTATGCCTCGACGCCCGGAGGTATAGGTTACATCGGTTTATCGGGGCCCATATATCCGATATGCCTTCGGTACGTTCAATACTTGCTCAGCAGGGCCGCACACAGATCGGTCCTCAATCGACACGGACAGGGTTGCGCCACATAAGACTTCATCTTGCTGCGTCCTAGCCCCTGCCTAGTCTCATTTTCATTACTAAAGTGATCTCACATCACTCGAACCAATCCCGTGTGTCCCAAAGCCTAACTCGCGAGTAGATTCCAACTACTCGACTTGTACCGAAGTCCTATGAATCATTAAGCATGGTCTGTCTACTCGAGGCCTTAGACACTACCCTAACTCTTATAGGAAAATCTGGTTATGCATTTGGGGTCTCAACCATCCTACACCTAATGCACATATATACACCTCACACTAAGTATTAAACAAAGCAAAACTTTATAAATTTGGTTAATGCAAACCAGGGCTTGCCTTGTTGCTGCTGGTCAGTTGTTAGGGCTTCATCCGGAAGAAGGAAGTCGAGCACTTCCGGAGTCTCCTCGCCTTCAGCGACTACACGTTAACGAGATACTATATGTCAATTTAAATGCAATGTTTACAATTTAATAAGTAATTACTATACTCTAGCTAGCCCTCCCCTTTTGGTTCTGAAATTTGTATGATGGCTTGGTAGGGTCGTACCAGAGTTTTGACCAAGTTTCATTTGAAACAAAGTTCATTTGAGCTTTGTACAAATAAAAGCCTATTTGGTCAATATTAGAGCCTCTAAGGAATTCCCGAGGTTTTCATGGCTCCAATCATTACTTTCTGGAAACTAGAATTTAATATGGTTCTAATGGAATTGGTTTCATGTCATTTGAAGAATTCTAGAGGAAGTTATGCCCTAAACAAGATTTGAGAAAATCTGAAAAAAAAATTATGTACATTTTTCTATTTTTTAGGGCAGTTCAATTGATCACCCCATTAGGGGGACTAAATGAACTTGGATGAGTCTGAAAATTTTACTGTGACTCAAGGATTTTCCAGTGAACCTCTCAGCCAAATTTCAGAATTTTTCATAAAGCAATTCTCCAGATGAAATTCCTAACAATTTAAACTTTAGGGAATTAATTCTAGAAAACTACTTTGTTTCATGAGCTGAAATTTGTGTTGCTGGAAAGTACTCAAAATTTTGAGTTCAGATAAAATTGGTTCACTGAATTTGGATCTTCCTACACAAAGTTATGAATTTCTAAAGTTGGAGATAATCCCTGAATTATTTTCCTATAGAAAATCGTTTCCCGCGTTTAACCCGAGGCTGACAGCAGGACCCGCCCGTTTAATTTGAACTAAAGCGCGCTCGCGCGCGATTAACACAGCGGCTGACACATGGGACCCATGCCTTCGTCTTCCTCATGACGCCGCCGCCCCGAGCCGCCGGAGCTCCGGCAAGGTCGGCGTTCCCGGCGATCTAGCTCGCCGGCGACGGTGAGACTTGCCGCCCCCACATAATTTTGGGCACTGAACATGTTGGACATCATGCCGCTGTCGGCTAACCGGCGTAGCTCGCCGGCGACGAACGTTATGTCTCCGTGCCACCTCGTCAACGTGTTCCCGCCCTCCTGACCACCTCCTTCGCGCGCTAATCGCGTCACCACGTTCAGGGAGACCTCGGGAAACCCGGCATGACCTTGGTCGGGACCTAAACGGCCAGCAACCCGGACCTCACCGGCGACCCCCTCTTCCGCCAAACTGTTCTATGGTGAACCTAGGGTTCCGGCGGTGGTTTCCTTCCGGTTTTTGATCGAGAAGGGGCGCAAGAACCTCTAGATGCTATCTCACAGCTCCGTTCGACCTCTCACACGACGATTCTCCCGAATTTCTCCTAAACCTAATCGGATCCTGAAATGAGCTCCCCGCCCTAAACTGGAAAATTCTCCGTGCACAAAGGTCGAACCTTGGAACGGTTTGCGCGGTGATCTCGAGGAAAAGCTAGCGCTCCACTTTCCTATGGATGTCGTGGGCGGAGGATGATCACAGTTCGGGAGGCGAGCGATCAGAACTCGGGCGATTAGGTGGCTGGTTGCTGAGGTCCGCGAAAACAGGAGCTCGCCGGTAGTTTCGTGCCTTTTATAGGCCACTGAGGGCGGTGGAGGGCGCGACACCTGCTGTGCCACCTCCCACGCCGAAGCAGGAGCTGGATGGCTGAGGCGGTCGGGCGCCGACGCCATGGCTGGCTGGCGCGCGTGCTCGGTCGAGAGAAAATCGGCTGAGGATGCTTCTGTGTTAAGTCTGCTGACCAGTGGGCCCTCTTCTCCCCTCTAATTCTTTCTCCCCCTTCTGCTGCAAATATCCCAGCCACTAAACATTGAATGATAGACTTTGCCACCAAGTCACAGTTTGAATTTGGGTTCTCAAATTTGAAATTTGTTTGGCCAAATTTGCTTCACACTTAAACTGAAATTCAAATTCAGTTTTGAATTATTGCAAATTTAGCTCCCGACAAGATGAACTCCAATGGGGATGAAAATTGGTGGACTAACTCAGAAAAATGTGCTGAGTTTGAATATGAAGCCAACTTTTGAGTCCAAGTGATGAAAGTTGCTGCAATTTGAATTTACACTCAAATTGGCCTCTTTTTCAAATGCCTCCAAAAGTGCCTCAAAAAGTGTTGGATTTGAATGAAATTTGGCCTAAACCTTCCCAAGACTATTTAAGTTCTAGGGGTGAGCTCAACCTCTCATGTTCATGTGTAGAAATCCTACTATGTGAAAGTTAGGGCTTTCCCCTCTAATCACCCTCTTGATGGAGGTTACTTGCTCTTCACAAGTCTTCACAAGATATCCACAACAAAAGCTGTGGTGTTGTGAGGTGATGAAAAAAAATTTTGCAAGTCCCTTTTCTTGGGCTTTTACATCCCTCCTCACTTAAAAGAATCTCGTCCCGAGATTACAAATGAAGAGACAGCGATGTAATAGGAACTCACCCGTGCTGAGACGCCATGAACTCCGGGTAATTTGAGCGAAGGAATTCCTCGCTCTCCCATGTCGCTTCTTCGGCGGTGTGGTTACTCCAGAGTATCTTGTAGAACCACAACGTTCGGCTACGTGTGGTCCGAGCTTTCTCATCAATAATTGCCACGGGATATTCATCATATGTCAGATCCAGTTGAAATTCGCCGATGTCTTCGGTGGAAACAGCAGCTGTATGTTTCAGACATTTTCGCAGTTGTGAAACATGGAAAACGTCATGAACACCAGCAAGAGATGCCGGTAGTTCTAGTCTGTACGCCACTGGTCCACACTTCTCGGTGATAGCATAGGGTCCAATGAAACGGGGAGCGAGTTTCCCCTTCACGCCGAACCGGTGCACGCCTATCATCGAAGACACACGGAGGTACACGTGCTCTCCAACGTCAAAGTGCAGCGGTCTACGCCTCTTATCAGCGTAGCTTTTCTGTCGGGATTGAGCGGCCTTCAAGCTGGCTTGAATCGTACGAACGCGCTCTTCGGCGTCGTTCACCACATCAACCTTGAATGTGACCCTTTCACCGGACTCGCACCAGTTTAATGGGGTGCGGCACTTGCGACCGTAGAGAGCTTCATAGGGTGCCATCTTGATACTCGCCTGATATCCATTGTTGTACGAGAATTCCGCCAATGGTAGGTGATCATCCGAGTTCCTACCGTGGTGGATGGCAATGCTCTCAACATGTATTCCAGTACTTGGTTCACCCTCTCTGTTTGCCCGTCTGCCTAAGGGTGATAGGCGGAGCTTCTAATCAGCTTAGTACCCAAAGCAGCGTGCAACTGCTCCCAAAAGCGAGATACAAATAATGCACCTCGATCTGAGACGATGGTCTTGGTTACCCCGTATAGGCATAGAATCCTCGCTATGTACAGCTCCGCGTACTTGCCTGCATTGTAATGTGTATGCAGCGGGATGAAGTGAGCCGTCTTGGTTAATCTGTCAACGATTACCCAAATGGAATCATGCTTGTTGGAGGTCATGGATAATCCCACAATGAAATCCATGCTCACATCTTCCCATTTCCATGCCGGGATTTTCAGGGGTTGCAGCAGCCCTGATTTTTTCATATGATCAGCTTTCACTCGTCTACACGTATCACACTCGGATACGTACTCAGCCACTTCCCGCTTCATCCGTGTCCACCAAAATTTCTTTTTCAAATCTTGGTACATTTTGTTGCTGCCCGGATGAATGGAGTATTTAGACAAGTGACCTTCATCAAGGATCTTTTTCCTCAGCTCCATATCCCGGTGTACGACTATGCGGTTATTGAACCATAGCGTCCCCTCATCATCCTTCCGGAAACATTTGATCTCCCCGTTGTCTATCCGTCTCTGGAGATGTGCCATGCCCTTATCAACCTTCTGAGCTGCAATGATGTCCTCCCTAATAGTAGGGATGAGGGCAAGGTTGTAGAGTGACCCATAAGGCACCAGGTACAAACTCGGCTCTTCCTCCTCCACCGGTGTAATGGTGAGGTTATGGACATGTAACTTCCGACTCAGCGCGTCGGCAACCACATTCGCCTTGCCGGGGTGGTAATGATTCTTAATATCATAGTCTTTGATTAGTTCTAACCACCTCCTTTGCCTCATATTCAGCTCCTTCTGGGTGAAAATATACTTCAAGCTCTTGTGGTCGGTGTAGAGATGCACCAAATTCCCCAGGAGATAGTGCCTCCACATTTTTAATGCCAAAACCACAGCAGCAAGCTCAAGACCATGAGTCGGATAGTGCTGCTCATGGTTCCGAAGTTAGCGTGAACCATATGCGACCGCACGTCCTTCCTGCGTCAACACGCAGCCGAGCCCAATACCGGACGCATCACAATACACATTGAAGGGCTTCGTTGTATCCGGTTGAGCTAAGACCAGGGCTGTTGTGAGAAGCTTCAGTAATGCTTGGAACGCTCCTTCACATGCCGTGTTCCAAACATATTTTGTTCCCTTCTTCAGCAACTCTGTCATCGGCTTAGCAAGTTTGGAGAAGCTTGGAATGAATCTCCGATAGTATCCCGCTAAACCGAGGAAGCTTCTGATTTCATGGACTGAAGTGGGAGCTTTCCATTTCAGCACTTGCTCAATTTTTCTTGGGTCAACTGCTATGCCTTCCGCTGAGATGATATGTCCCAGAAATGGCACTTGGCTGATCCATAACTCACATTTGCTGAACTTGGCGTAGTGCTTGTGGTCTCGCAATCGTTGAAGAACGATCCTAAAGTGTTCGGCGTGTTCTGCCTCTGTCTTGGAGTAAACCAAGATATCATCAATGAACACCACCACGAACTTTTCCAGCTCCGGCATGAATACCGAGTTCATGAGATACATGAAATGGGCTGGAGCATTAGTGAGACCAAAAGACATGACGAGATATTCATATAAGCCATATCTCGTCGAGAAAGCCGTCTTCGGGATATCCTCCGCCCGGATCTTTATTTGATGATATTCAGAGTGAAGGTCCATCTTGGAGAACACACTTGCACCCACAAGTTGATCAAACAAAATGTCAATGCGGGGCAGTGGGTACTTATTCTTGATGGTGACGGCGTTGAGCGGCCGGTAGTCCACACATAGCCTCAAGGTTTCATCCTTCTTCTTCAAAAACAACGCCGAGCATCCCCAAGGCGAGGAACTCGGCCTAATGAAACCTTTGCTCAACAGATCATTGACCTGTTCTTTCAGTTCAGCTAGCTCGTTCGGAGCCATTTTGTATGTGGCCTCCGGGAAATAAGAGTAGTCCCGGATGCAAGCTCGATCTTGAACTCGACATCCCGCTCAGGTGGCATGCCCAGAAGATCATTCGGAAACACGTCGGGGTATTCCCGGACTACGGGAATGTCCTCTAACTTGATAGCTTCAGTATTATGGATTTCTGAAACTTCCCGGACTGGATTGTCTAATATGAGGGACTGCGGACAGTGTAGTGGGGAATTGAGGTGAACCATCCGTGATAATGTTTCTAGGACAGCGCCATGGTAGCTTATCCATGACATTACTAAGATTGCATCAATCTTCTGCCCCTCAAGAATAATCATAGTGGTGGGTATATCTTCCCACCTAAGCACCGTGGTGCTTTCGGAATCATCATAGTTGCTGAAATCTTTCCTCCCGGTGAGCAGATCATATAAGAACACTCGGTTGGAAAGGCTTCCAGTTGATGCTTAACCACATATGATGCACTTTTGAAGTTGTGGGTTGCACCAGAATCAAATAATATGATGATGGCTTGATCGTTGAGAGTGAACATACTCGCCAGCACGTTGTCTCCCTCTGGGGCGTCCTCATTGTCGAGGTTGTGAACGCCCCCAGTACGCTGACCAACCTTCTTTACTGGAGGTCGGCCTCGAGCACCGCCCTGGAGTTGGGCTTGCCCGCTGCTCTGCTGCCCATG
Organism: Neostapfia colusana; assembly: GCA_030760725.1. Classification (NCBI taxonomy): domain Eukaryota; kingdom Viridiplantae; phylum Streptophyta; class Magnoliopsida; order Poales; family Poaceae; genus Neostapfia; species Neostapfia colusana. Next base: position 12,673,514 of record JASWHV010000020.1, read on the forward strand.
AGGACAGTCCTTCGAGAAATGGCCCCCCTGGCCACACGTAAAGCACGTGTAGCGGGGCGGTCCTCCGCTGATCGGAGGACGGAAACCTGGGGCATGTTGTGGCGGTGGAAACGCCTGGGGTACCATCTGCTGCTGCTTTTGCGGTCGCGGTGGTGGCATCGGCGGTCGGAACGGGGGTGCCTGGAAAGAACGACCCCCAAACTGTTGAGGTCGCGCCAGTGGATGCCACTGCTGTCCGGATGGTGTCCGATACACCATGCGGTACTTCTGGGGAGCGCCACCACCACTGCTGGGTGGAGTGCTACGCTTCCATTGCTCATCCGCAATTCTCGCTGAGTGTCTTCTTGCATGATTGCGGCATTGATGAGGTTGTTGAAGGTGCTGCGATTCCATTGAAGGAGATGCGTCTTCATCTCGGGGTGTAACCCCCGATAGAAGTGCTCCCGCTTCTTCTCCTCGGTGGAGACGTAGTCCGACGCATATTGCGCCAGATGGTTGAAGGCACGGGAGTAGTCATGGGCACTCCTCCCGCCCTGCTTCAGCTCCAAGAATTCTTGGAACTTCCTCTTCATTATCCCGAGAGGGATATGATAGGTGCGGAACGCCTCCCGGAATTCTCCCTACTCCACGGCATGGCCAGCCGGACGTGAGGCGATATAATTCGCCCACCACGCACCAGCGGCACCGTGAAGCTGCTGCGCTGCGAACAGAGTCTTTTTCCGCTCCGTACATTGGAGCAGCCCGAACTTGGACTCGATTGTCCGCAGCCAGTTGCCGGCCTCCAGTGGTTCTGCGGCTTCTGTGAACACCGGAGGGTGCGTACTCATGAAGTCTGAGTACGTCACCTCACGGGGCTCACGAGGCCCCCTTTCTTGACGCCCCCCTGCCTGGGACGTATTCTACACGATCGTGCAGAGCAGGTCGGTCTGCTCCTCACGATTCCCCACCAGTGCCGCTATCACATCCGCTAGGGTAAGCGGAGGCGGCGGTGGTGGTTGTTGCTGCGGGGTGCTGTCGTAGGCAGGTGGCTGGGAGTCATCGCCTCCCTGCTGGCTAGAGACACCAACCTCATGTGTGGTCCGAGTGCGAACCATCTGCAACCATACGACAATAAACATCAGTCCCGCAACATATTTCATGCAGCCCAATAAAATGGCATAAACATAATGACAATAAAACATGTGATACATCTTGTACGTAGATAATATAATAGCTTTGCACAAGCTACACCATTACCAGACCAAATACACGCTAGTTAAATCCTATTTGACAGACTTCCTATTTGGAAGTTCATCTCAACTAGGTTTGGTCACTACGAGACGTTAATATCGCTTTGTCATCACGTATACTACCCTTTTATCTTCAATAGACACAAACATGATCTCTAGCAAAAGAGACTTGAGTAAGACATATACTCAAATTTTTCACTAGTTGAAGATAACCACTCATGAGTATGTTCTACCCCATTGGAAGTACTTAAACCCCCTAGGGTACAACAATCTCTCAATGAGTTCAACTGTCATCCCTCTGCCAGAATGATCAGTTTCTACATATCCCAGATTTTGATCTGGTTCTGGGCATTTTCATGACTCAAGCTGAATAATAAAGTTAAAGTCAACCTCAGTATCTTTCCAACGAGTATTTATTTTCCCTCAGATCAGCTTTGGCTTAAAAGTTATGGTAATTCAAAGTCAACCAAATTTCTGGAAGAATTTCAACAGCACCTCCTTTGGGAAGTTGCTGTTTTCAACTCACATTTGCACTGAATCCCGTGCTGAAAATACAGAAACTTTGAATTACAAAGAAGTAACACATCTCATACTCTTTCTAGATATGTATGATATGAAATTTTTTATTTTTCTACTGGAAGTTATGCTTGAAAAACAGAAGAGTCCAGAGAGTGTTTTAAATCTGTCCTGGTTCTGGACAGTTTACAATCCTCTGGGATTTAAGCCATCTTAAGGTGTGATTCAGCCCTGGAAGTCTACAACAAAGTTGTAGAGTGCTTAAACAACTTTACATAATTATATCCCACACCATCATTGGCTATTTTATCTGTGAGTTATGCTCTGTCAAAGTTCAGCAACTTGCTGCTCAAACAGAGCACTCTGTTTTTCCATCCCTTTGACTACATGGATCAACTATTAAATTTTTCTACCCAACCAGGGTCCTAAATGTTGAAACTTAGTGATTTTTGTTCCTTGTTATCATTATCTTTCATGCACATGCCTATGATATGTCGGTACTACGTTCCTCGCAAAAAGAAAATTCTAACCGGATCATACCGGCATATACGTCTCAATTGTGGCACTAAATGGGCTCTCGCACATGTATACTACATGAGATACATACGTGGTTAGTACCTGCAGAAGACCACACAATAATGATGCACTCAAAGGTCATTTTCATTTCAGGCAGGTCCATATTTGAAAGTAAATACAAACGCCCGTATCATTGCCAACGGCCGTCCTTGAGTTAAGTCACGTCTCAAGGTACGTGATCGTGTTTTAACACCACACGACGGGGAACCCGATTATACCATGAATGGGTCGTCACGGTTGGGAATGTTATCAACCCAACGGATACCACCTACTGCCCTTCAGGGTACTCCGATGGCAAGCGCTGCGTATGTCCTCCTGAACTATTTCCAGACGAACACACTCTCACGTTACTGACCACGCGATGGGGTCTCCACTTACTTGCCTAATGCACGCTAGGGATCAGCGTTTCATATGAACTCAGGAACATGAAGAGTCCAAAAGTTTCATATTTACGTCTCACACCAAGCTGTGAGACCTATCTCTGAACCACGTTCCTCGTCAGGGAAGCTAACCGAAATTGAACCGCTTTCGGTGGCGTTCCTTACCATTCTTACCAGAGCGTAGGTGCATCGTTACATAATTAAAATTCAGAATTATAACACATATGTTAGTCTTGCCACTTTAATTAACTATGATAATATAGTCCTTACTTGGGAAAACTACCGAATCCTCACCGTAACCTTAGTTTTCCTGTAATACAGTTCTTAATTAGTGTGCTATCCCCAATGCGGCTTTGATACCAGCCTGTGGCGGACCGGAATCCGCTCATCCAGGATCGCAGAGGGTGGTGCCGCACGATGTGACACCCGACAGCACACATCATAAGGGAGTCGAGCACTTCCGGAGTCTCCTCGCCTTCAGCGACTACACGTTAACGAGATACTATATGTCAATTTAAATGCAATGTTTACAATTTAATAAGTAATTACTATACTCTAGCTAGCCCTCCCCTTTTGGTTTTTAAATTTTATGGTGGCTTGGTAGGGTCCTAACCAGAGTTTTGACCAAGTTTCATTTGAAACAAAGTTCATTTGAGCTTTGTACAAAAATAAAAGCCTATTTGGTCAATATTAGAGTCTCTAAGGAATTCCCGGGGTTTTCATGGCTCCAACCATTACTTTCTGGAAACTAGAATTTAAGATGGTTCTAATGGGATTTGTTTCATGTCATTTGAAGAATTCTAGAGAAAGTTATGCCCTAAACAAGATTTGAGAAAATCTGAAAAATGTTTCTGTACATTTTTCTATTTTTTTAGGGCAGTTTATTTAATCACCCCATTAGGGGGACTAAATAAACTTGGATGAGTCTGATAATTTTACTGTGACTCAAGGATTTTCCAGTGAACCTCTCAGCCAAATTTCAGAATTTTTCATAAAGCAATTCTCCAGATAAATTTCCTAAAAGTTTAAAATTTAGGGAATTAATTCTGGAAAACTATTAGTTTAATGAGCAGAAATTTTTGTTGCTGTAAAGTAATTAAAATTCTGAGTTCAGAAAAATTTGGTTCACTGAATTTGGAGCTTCCTACACAAAGTTATGAATTTCTAAAGTTGGAGCAAATCCCTGAATTATTTTCCTATAGAAAATCGTTTCCTGCGTTTAACCCAAGGCTGACAGCGAGACCTGCCTGTTTAATTTGAACTAACTGCGCGCTCGCGCGCGATTACACAATGGCTGACACGTGGGACCCATGCCTTCGTCTTCCTCCCGACGCCGCCGGAGCTCCGACAAGGTCGGCGTTCCCGGCGATCTAGCTCGCCGGCGACGGTGGGACTTGCCGCCCCCACATAATTTTGGATGCTGAACACGTTGGACATCATGCCGCCGTCGGCTAACCGGCGTAGCTCGCCGGCGACGAACGCTATGTCTCTATGCCACCTTGGCAACGTGTTCCCGCCCTCCTGACCACCTCCTTCGCGCGCTAATCGCGTCACCACGTTCAGGTAGACCTCTGGAAACCTGTGGGGACCACCCCGTGGTTAACCCACTCTAGGATCACATAGGGTGGTGCCGTGCGATGTGGCACCCAACAGCACACACGAAAAGAATAAAGAACAACATACAAACTTTTATTTGATATAAAACAGCGGAAGTCTTTTTACAAAACCTATTCATACAGCGGAAGTAATATGCATATATGGCCTCTCATCCTAGCTATGCAAAAGTGCAGCCGTCCAGCCCGGGGACGCTACACGCTAGCAGCAAGGAACCCGAGAATCACGGTGGAGTGCAGGGCTCCAGCTCGGCCGTGTACCCCGACGGGGGCATCGCCTCGTCCTCGGAACCTTCCTCATAACTCTCACCTGCACACAGCTCAAAATATTGCAACCGTGAGCACGATGGCTCAGCAAGTCTTAACCGTCAACCCTAGGCATGGAACTCTACGTGCAAGGATGTGTAAGGTAGGGAAGGACTTTGCAGTAAAGACACGCCTATAAGTTGATCCTTACTTTCAGTTTTATAGCAGCAGATTCATGTGCCTTAGGCAGCCCTCACATCGGAAGTCCACAATCAAACAAGAAACACTTTCCTCCGATGTGGTGATGCCCAAAGTGGAATATAAACTTAATTCGCTCTATAACTACAGCAGAAAAGGTATTCAAGACATTAATAGATCAATACATCATTTTCAGTTGGCTTATTTCACTTCTTACTACGTCACAGCACAGTGAACAAGCGGGTACTCAAATAACCACGAGGGACGATGATTGCAATCAAGACACACCTGGATAACACATTACATACACCCATTTTAGAAGCGTGATTCCACACCCCTTCCTACTCTGTTGTATGCAACAACCTTTCAAAGGCAACCCAAATGCCGAACCGGTCCATCCGTAACGGGCAGGAGGTCCCCGCGTGGAGCGTGACTGTGCCCACCGGCAGATTTACACCTTGCTACCCTCAACCCACTCCTATTTACGGTTGGGTAAGCCTTGGCACCCAGATTAACCAATTACATTGGTTTCCTGGTTCACATATGCCAGTATGCATCCGGTACTGTTCGATACTTGTCCAGCAGGGCCGCACACTGACGGTCCTCAACCGACACCAACAGGGCTACACACGTGAGACCTCTGCTCACTGCATCCTATCCCCCCTGCTGGGTCTCATTTTCATAACTCAAGCCATTTTCTATCTCTTCTCATTCCGTGTGATAATACTATCTCGCGAGTAGCTTCCAACTACTTGACTTCTATCGAGATCCTAAACATTAGCATGGCATTCTCTACTCGTCGAGTTTGTAAACTACCCAACCCTTTATAGGATTTAAAAGGCTATGCAAGTGGGGTTTCAATCACTCTAACTCTAATGCATACATTTCAACCTAGACATAAGTGATACAAATGAAAAACTTTATAAAAGTTACTTAAGTGCAAACCGGGGCTTGACTGGTTGCGAGTCAAAGAAGAAGTTAGCTTCTGGTGGGAGGGCGTCCAAGGGCTCCGGTGCGTCCTCAACTTCGGTCACTATTATGAAATGTAACAATATATATATGTATAAGTATTAAGGACTTATAAGAATTGAAATTCTATTCATAGCTACTGCTATTTAGGATCCTTAATTGGCTTTGGGATTTTTGCAGTGGATACTAGATTCTCTAGGGATGATTTGAGCCAAATTTGGAGACATGTCATTGCACAATATAGTCTTTAAAATTCCTACAAGTACAATGCTTCTCTGAATTTTGAGCCCAATTCAGGAGCTTTGACATAGCTAATAGTGGAAGATATGATTAGGGTAAGTCTCCATGGTTCTAACAAAATTTGTTTCACCATTTTTGGAGCTGCCGACAGAGAGATATGAATTTTTGAAATTGGGCAGGAGTTCTGAAAAGTTTCTGTTTAAATTTGAATTTCCAAATAAAGGCTGAACTTATTAAGAGGTAATTTAGCCTACCAAATGAACTCCAATGAAGCTCAAATTTTTACTGGAGATCTGTTACTATGAAAAGGATTAGCTGCCCAAATTTGGGAATATTTCATAAAGAATTGCTCCTGTAATAAATCCCTAGAGGATTTACTAAAAACAATCCTACAGAAATTCCTGGGCATTTTCATAGCTTAAAATTGGTTTTTCTGTGAATTACTCCTCATGAGGATTCCAACAAAATTTGTCTCACCCTTTTTGGAGTTTTCTACAAGAGTTATGAGATTGGAAAGATCAGCTAATTCCTGGAATTATTTCCCTAACAGAAAATTCAAATAATTGGGCTGGGCCCACTGTTTTAAATCAGGCCAGTGAGATTTTGGCAACACCGGGGGTACGGTGTTTAACCCGCCCAGCCACAATAGATCCCGAGCCACGAACCGATCCAGCGCCTAACCAGTGCCACTGACAGGTGGGGCAGGCCCTCACCTTCTTCTACCTCGCGCCTGGCCGGCCTCCCCGCCGGAGGAGCGACTGTGCCTCGCCGGAACGGCTGCCCCGTGCCTTAGATGGCTCAATCCTCGCCGCCTTTGCCTAAAACCCGACGAGGAACACTTTGGTGAGCTCGGTGGCGGCGCTAACTGGCCAGGAATACCTCCCCGACGGTGGCAGTAACTCGGGCGACTCCGGCGACATGGTATTCACCCGGTGAGCCCGGAAACCGACCGCGGTTGGGTCCTACAGCACCCCTGTGACATGGGGAACTCGGAACACTACCCTGATCCCTCGGAAAACGGCCGGAAACATAAGCTCACCATGTGACTGAAGTGGTTCTTCCCCGCCGTGAGGGAAAACATGGAGAACCCTTCGGACTCTGCATGGTTTTGCTTGCCGTTTGCTCGAGAAGGGTCGTCATGGCTTGGATAACCTATGCCTAGACTCTTGTGAACCCTAACCCAATATGGCCGTGGAATTTCCCGTTTCTTTCACCTCGGTTCCAAGAAACCGCTGGAGACAAACTTCAAATTTCGGCCAACCTAGGCTACGACCTAGCTCCAAACTGGGAGGACAACAAGAAGGGTCGACAATGCACCTAGAACACCGGTTGGTTGAGCGTGAACGAGTCTGAGGTGGCCGGTCGACGGTGCTGCGTCGTGGCGGCAAATTTGAACGTGGAACGATGAACTTATGCTCAGTTCTCAGGATCAGCTCGAAGGAACGGTATGGGCTGTCGTCAGAGAGGAACTAGAGAGCCTTGTGCACCTTCCTATGACCTCAACCGGGCGTGACAACACCGGAGTTGCGTCGGTGACGGGCGGGCGGTGCGGAGCAACCGAGCGGCGGTCAAGGTTACGCGAGCTGGGCAGGGGGTCGGATGTGTGGGTGAGGCGACGTTCACGTGGGCACCAGGGCGGTGAAATATCCCTCTCGGCGTTCTGATCTCCCGAGCAGGAGGTGGCTCGGTGGAATTCAGCGGGAGTGGGTCGCAGCCGGCGCTGGCGTTCGCACGCTGTTTGACCGAAGGAAACAAAGGCGGTTGCTTTGTTGTGAGACTGACCACTGGGCCCCACTTCCCCCTTTGTTTGGTCAAATTTTCTCTGATATTTTCCATCCAGCAACTCAAAATTAAAAGCCTTACTTCACCCCAAAGTTAAGGTTTGAATTTGCTGAATTCAAATGGTTTGAATTCTGGTGTGAAGTTTGAATTGGGTTTGATCATTTGAATTTGAAATGGAGTTTGAATCCTCCATTTTGTATTGTCCGAAAAACATAGCAAACCAGCTCCAAAGTTTCCAATTTTTGGCATGGCTGCTAATTCAAATGTGGAGATCACATTTGTGGAACCAAATTTGCAAATTGGGGGAACTGGAATTTGAAACTGAATTTAAAATTCAGATTAAAGGGCTCCTCCTTTTAATCCCAAACAAGCATTAAAACTCCTCCAAATGAGCTGAAATTTGGAAGGTTTAATGTTTGGACTATGAAGATCCAAGTTATGAATTTAGATCTCCATGTTTGGAAGTTTTTGGGAGATTTGAATCCTCACTTTGAACTTACACCATTATAATTCAAAGTTTTTAATCCCCTCATTTTTCATAAGTGTACATGAGCTGAAATTTCCTTGCTACCACTTTTTGGAGATTTTACATCCCTCCCCCCTTAAAAGAATCTCGTCCCGAGATTCCAAAGGAAAGGTAAAGTGGGGAAAACTTTACCGGGTATATGATGATAGCAAGTCCGGATAATATGTTCGGAGATAGTCCTCGCTTTCCCATGTCGCCTCATCAGCGGTATGGTTGCTCCACAAGACCTTGTAGAACCATAAGGTCCGGTTTCTTCTGGCGCGAGTCTTTTCATCGATAATCCGGATTGGATACTACGTGTATGTGAGGTCTGGTTGAAGAACTTCTATGTCTTCAGTGCGGATTTCAGCAGAGGGCTCGAGGCACTTCCTCAGCTGAGAGATGTGTAAGACATTGTGAATCCCTGCGAGCGACGCCGGTAAATCCAAGCGATAGGCCACGGGTCTACATCTTTCAATGACGGCGAATGGACAATGAACCGCGGCGCAAGTTTACCCTTCACTCCGAAACGGTGAACTCCCTTCATTGGAGACACACGGACATAAACATGGTCCCCGATTTCGAAGTGGAGAGGGCGGCGTCTTTTATCCGCATAGCTCTTTCTGACGAGATTGAGCAGCCTTGAGATTAGCTTGTATTACTCACACTCGTTCTTCAGCCTCATTCACATGTTCAATGCCGTAGATGACTTGCTCGCCGGATTCGCACCAGTTAAGGGGTGTGCGACATTTCCGGCCATAGAGAGCTCCATACGGCGCCATCTTAATGCTAGCTTGATAGCCATTGTTGTAAGAAAACTCGGCCAACGGCAAATGATCGTCCCAATTCTTGCCGTGGTGGATGGCACAAGCATGTAGCATGTCTTCAAGCACTTGATTCACCCGTTCAGTTTGACCATCTGTCTGTGGGTGATACGCGGAGCTTCGGATCAGTTTGGTCCCCAACGATGCGTGCAGCTGTTCCCAAAACCGAGAGACAAACAGTGCACCGCGATCTGAAATAATGGAGCGGGGGACGCTGTACAAGCACAAGATCTTTGCAATGTACAGCTCCTCATATTGCTTGACCACGTACTTTGTACGTACGGGGATAAAATGAGCCGACTTGGTTAGTCAATCGACTATTACCCAAATCGAGTCATGCTTGTGAGACGTGAGAGGTAACCCGACTATGGAGTCCATGCTGATATCCTCCCACTTCCACGCCGGATTGTTCAATGGTTGCAGCTGTCCGGCTTTTCTCATATGGTCGGCCTTCACACTCCGACACGTATCACATTCGGATACGTACTTTGCGATTTCTCTCTTCATCCGTGTCCACCAAAACCTGGTTTTCAGATCCTGGTACATCTTGTTGCTGCCCGGATGAATAGAATATTTGGACAAATGAGCTTCGTCCAAGATCTTCTTCCGAAGCTTCATGTCACGGGGTACCACTATACGGTCTTTAAACCATAGAGTGTCGTGTTCATCTCTTCGGAAGCATTTCATTTCGCCATTCTCCATCCTTCTCCGAATGTGCGACATTCCCATGTCTTTCTTCTGAGCTTCCATAATCTCTTCTCGTATGGTAGGGACGAGAGCAAGATTATATAATGCCCCATGTGGAACCAAGTACAGACTCGGCTCCTCCTCTTCAAGTGGGGTGATGGACAGACTGTTGACATGGGGTTTGCGGCTTAAGACATCGGCAACCACGTTTGACTTCCCGGGATGGTAGTGAATCTCGATCTCATAGTCTTTGATCAGTTCTATCCATCTCCGTTGTCGCATATTCAACTCCTTTTGAGTGAATATATATTTCATACTTTTGTGGTCGGTGTATAGGTGCACTAAGTTCCCAAGCAAATAGTGCCTCCACATCTTCAAGGCCAATACCACAGCAGCAAGCTCGAGATCATGAGTCGGATAGTGCTGCTCGTGGTTACAGAGTTGACGTGAGCCATAGGCGACCACTCTTCCTCCTTGCATCAATACACAGCCAAGCCCGATGCCAGACGCATCACAATTTACGTCGAAGGGCTTGATTGTATCCAGTTGAGCAAACACCGGGGCTGTTGTAAGATTCTTCACTAATGCTTGGAAAGCTTCCTCACAAGCTAAGATCCAAACATATTTGATCCCCTTCTTCAACAGTTCAGTCATCGGCTTAGCAAGCTTGGAGAAATTCGGTATGAATCTCCGGTAATATCCTGCTAACCTGAGGAAACTCCTGACTTCATGGACTGATGTGGGGGACTTTCATTTCAGCACTTGTTCGATCTTGCTTGGATCAAATGCAAAGCCTTCTGCAGAAATAATGTGACCAAGGAATGGCACTTGGCTGATCCAAAACTCGCACTTGCTGAACTTGGCATAAAGCTTATGGTCTCGCAATCGTTGAAGCACGATATGCAAGTGCTTGGCGTGTTCCTCTTCAGACTTGGAGTAAACCAAGATGTCGTCTATGAACACCACCACAAACTTGTCCAACTCCGGCATGAACACTGAGTTCATGAGATACATGAAGTGTGCCGAGGCGTTGGTGAGATCAAAGCACATGACGAGGTATTCATACAACCCATATCTCGTTGAGAAGGCCGTCTTTGGAATATCCTCCACTCGGATCTTGATTTGGTGATATCCGGAGCAAAGATCCATCTTCGAAAATACACTCGCACCCACAAGTTGATCGAATAAGATATCGATGTGGAGCAGTGGATATTTATTCTTGATGGTGACGGCATTGAGAGGTCGGTAGTCTACGCACAACCTCAAGGTTTCATCCTTCTTCTTCACAAACAGCGCCGAGCATCCCCATGGCGAGGAACTCGGTCGAATGAAACCCTTTTTCATTAGATCGTTGAGCTGCTCTTTCAGTTCAGCCAGCTCGTTCGGAGCCATCTTGTATGGTCTCCGTGATATCGGCGTCGTTCCAGGTACAAGTTCAATCTTGAACTCGACATTTCTTTCGGGTGGCATGCCTGGATGATCATCCGGAAAGACATCTGGGTATTCATGGACCACACGAATATCCTCAAGTTTTGTGGCTTCCGTGTTATATGTGGTTGGAGCTTCTTGAACCAAACGGTCAAGAATAAGAACATGTGGTTCATGAAGTGGAGAGTTTAAACGAAAAACACGTGGAATGGTGTCAAGAACAGCACCATGACGATGTAGCCATGACATTCCTAAAATGACATCAAGTTTTTGACTCTCTAACACGATTAGAGAAGTCGGATATAGATTCCCACCCAACTGTAATGGTGCTCTATAGACCATTCTATCAGCTGTTATTTTCCCACCCGGACAACATATCAAGTATGAATTATTTGTGGGAATGATAGGCAGTTGATGTTTAATAACATAAGACTGACTTATGAAATTATGGGTGGCACCGGAGTCAAAAAGTATGACTACGGGATGATCTAGGTAAGAGAACGTACCCGCGAGGACGAGTTCGCCTTCCGGCACGTCTTCGATGGCTAAGTGGTGGACGTTGCCGGGTTTTGGTGCTGGTTTCTTGGGCTGATTATGGGGCTGATTAGCACCCTGATATGGTGCTGCACCCCTGCCCTGTCGCGGCTCAGGGTAGTCCCTCGGAATGTGCCCGGCACGGCCACACGTGAAGCACGTGTAAGGTGTCGGGGTCCCGCCGACTTGAGGATGGAATCCCGGTGCACGCTGTTGAAACTGAGGCGCACGCGGGACCATCCTTTGCTGCTGCTGTTGCTGTGGTGGATACGTCGGTCGGAAGCCCGGCGCATTATATTGCCGACCGTGAAACTGAGGCGGTCGCGCCGGTGGCTGCCATCTCTGACCGGATGGTGAGCGATACACCACGCGGTATTTTTGTGGCGTTCGACCACTGCTGCTCATCAGCACACTGCGTTTCCTCTTATCAGAACCGCGCTCGCGCTGAGCATTCTCTTGTAGAATCGCAGCATTAACTAGGTCGTTGAATGTGCCGCGATTGCTCTAGGCGAGATGGACCTTCATCTTTGAATTCAGGCCCCGGAAGAACGCATTGTGCTTGTTGTCTTCCGTCCCCACAAATCCTGGCGCATACTGCGCCAGCCGGTTGAATAACCTGGAGTACTCATGAGAACTCCTCTCGCCTTGTCGTAATGCCAGGAACTCCTGGAGCTTCATTTCCATCACACCGGGAGGTGTGTGATAGGCGCGGAATGCCTCCCGGAACTCCGTCCATGTGACGGCATGGCCAGCCGGTAAGGAGGCGGTGTAGTTCGCCCACCAGGTACCGGCTTCTCCTTGAAGCTGTTGCGCTGCATACAGCGCCTTCTGATGTTCAGTGCATCGTAGCAACCCGAACTTTGCCTCCAGAGTGCGGATAAATCTGTCTGCCTCCAAAGGTTCTTCGGCCTCCGTGAAGACCGGTGGATGGGTCGCCATGAATTCTGAGTACGAACTTTGTTGGGGCTGGCGTTGCCCATTGTCTTGGCGTCCTCCCTGATGGGACGCATTCTGCTGCACCAACATCTGCAGTAACTCGGTTTGCTCGTCGCGCGAGCCGAGCACTGCAGCGAGAACCTCCGCAAGATTCCTTGGAAGTTCTGGCGGTGGAGGAGTTGGTTGCTGCCGCGTCGTGGTCTGCTCCAGAGGTGGAGACTCATCACCACGAACTTGACTCGGACCTCCCTCCTCTCGCGTTGAACGTGTCCGCACCATTCTGCATTCACATCATTCAAACGATCAGCACATGTTAGTTTAGCTCATCCAGTCTATACAATAGTTGCGAGAATGGAACATACAGTACGCATAAAAGTCACACATATGGATAAAGTATACACTTTATACAACATATACATCCCTGGACCGTGTCACACGATCGAGTTCCAAAGTAATGAACTTTAAGGATTAAAAGTCCATTTCGAGCATCGTGGTCACCACGGGATGTTAAGTGCGTTAGCATGCGTAATTCCTTGCTAGTGTCCTGGACTCAAACATGTCCTAACTCGAAATGATATGTCAAATGCATAAACTTTTTGACTCCACTCGTTGTTTTACAACAGCAGCTGGATATCGAAAGGTGAAACTAAATGTTTTGGTTGAAATACAGAAAATTCCAGAGAGCATTTTGGTCTGCCCTGTTTCTTGACAGTACCTACTCATCTGAGATTTTCATCCCTTTGGAGGGTGATTTTGTTCTGGATCTCTACAGAAAAGTTGTAGAGGACTTCAAAACCTTTCCATAATGGTATTACACATCTCCATTGGTTCAACCAATCTTAAGTTATGCCCTGTTCATGTTCAGCAAAAATTTCTGCCAAAAACAGGGGAGATTATTCCTAAGCTTTTGAGATTGAATCTATACTCCCAATTGACTCTTAGTTCAATATAGGAGTTTACTAACACCTAAATGAATTCCTAAACCTCATTGTGACTCTTTTCTTTGAAAATAAACTTTTATGCAGTCGGTACTACGTTTCCTCACCAAAGAAAAATCCTAAACCGGTATTCCGGCTTATACGTGTCAAATGGTGGAACTAAAGATGTCACTCACAAACGGTTTCTACACGTCATGCACTAACTTGGTTAATGTACTGCAGAAGAACACGCAATAATTGTGCACACAAGGGTTTTTAACATTGCAGGCAGTTTCATATCATAGTAAAAACATACGGTCCGTATCATTGCCATACGGATCGTCCTTGAGTCAAGCCACGTCTCAAGGTACATTGTCGTGTTTTCACACCACACGACAGGGAACCCGAGTAGAGCGTGAACGGGTCGTCACGGTTGGGAATTTTATCAACCCAACGGATACCACCTACTGCCTCATGACTGTTGAGGCACGCCGATGGCGAGCGCTGCGTATGGCCCTTGGAACATTGAACGTTCAAGAGTTGCATACTATCGTGTTGCTTACCACACGATGGGGTATTCTCACTTTTGCCTAAAGCACGCTGGAGAACAACGTTTTCATATGTTCTCCGAACCATGAAGAGGTTCAGAGACTCATATTCACTACCGTGCCAAGCCATGGTATATCATTCCATACTATTACTCGTATGGCGAGTTACCGCAATTGATCCGCCTGCGGTGGCATACCTTACCTCGTACCTGACGTCGGAGCGTCGTTATAGAATGTATAACAAGTATGTTAGCTTTTCCACCATAATATCTACTACTATCATAGACCTTATGTGGGCTTAATGACTAATCCTCACTCGACTACTTCTAAATTTTCAAAATAGGCTCTTTTCGAGCGTACTATTCCCAATGTGGCTCTGATACCACGTCTGTGGGGACCACCCCGTGGTTCACCCACTCCAGGATCGCATAGGGTGGTGCCGTGCGATGCGGCACCCAACAGCACACACGAAAAGAATAAAGAACAACATACAAACTTTTATTTGATATAAAACAGCGGAAGTCTTTTTACAAAACCTATTCATACAGCGGAAGTAATATACATATATGACCTCTCATCCTAGCTATGCAAAAGTGCAGCCGTCCAGCCCGGGGACGCTACACGCTAGCAGCAAGGAACCGGAGAATCACGGCGGCGTGCAGGGCTCCAGCTCGGCCGTGTACCCCGACGGGGGCATCGCCTCGTCCTCGGAAGCTTCCTCATAACTCTCACCTGCACACAGCTCAAAATATTGCAACCGTGAGCACGATGGCTCAGCAAGTCTTAACCATCAACCCTAGGCATGGAACTCTACGTGCAAGGATGTGTAAGGTAGGAAAGGACTTTGCAGTAAAGACACGCCTATAAGTTGATCCTTACTTTCAGTTTTATAGCAGCAGATTCATGTGCCTTGGGCAGCCCTCACATAGGAAGTCCACAATCAAACAAGAAACACTTTCCTCCGATGTGGTGATGCCCAAAGTGGAATATAAACTTAATTCGCTCTATAACTACAGCATACAAGGTATTCAAGACATTAATAGATCAATACAACATTTTCAGTTGGCTTATTTCACTTCTTACTACGTCACAGCGCAGTGAACAAGCGGGTACTCAAATAACCGCGAGGGGCGATGATTGCAATCAAGACACACCCGGATAACACGTTACATACACCCACTTTTCGAAGCGTGATTCCACACCCCTTCCTACTCTGTTGTATGCAACAACCTTTCAAAGGCAACCCAAATGCCAAACCGGTCCATCTGTGATGGGCAGGAGGTCCCCGCGTGGAGCGTGACTGTGCCCACCGGCAGATTTACACCTTGCTACCCTCAACCCACTCCTATTTACGGTTGGGTAAGCCTTGGCACCCAGGTTAACCAATTACATCGGTTTCCTGGTTCACATATGCCAGTATGCATCCGGTACTGTTCGATACTTGTCCAGTAGGGCCGCACACGGACGGTCCTCAACCGACACCAACAAGGCTACGCCCGTGAGAACTCTGCTCACTGCATCCTATCCCCCCTGCTGGGTCTCATTTTGATAACTCAAGCCATTTTCTATCTCTTCTCATTCCGTGTGATAATACTATCTCGCGAGTAGCTTCCAACTACTCGACTTCTACCGAGATCCTAAACATTAGCATGGCATTATCTACTCGTCGAGTTTGTAAACTACCCAACCCTTTATAGGATTTAAAAGGCTATGCAAGTGGGGTTTCAATCACCCTAACTCTAATGCATACATTTCAACCTAGACATAAGTGATACAAATGAAAAACTTTATAAAAGTTACTTAAGTGCAAACCGGGGGATAGCCTGGTTGCGAGCCAAAAAAGAAGTTAGCTTCTGGTGGGAGGACGTCCAAGGGCTTCGGTGCGTCCTCAACTTCGGTCACTATTATGAAATGTAACAAAATATATGTATAGGTATTAAGGACTTATAAGAATTGAACTTCTATTCATATCTACTGCTATTCAGGATCCTTAATTGGCTTTGGGATTTTTGCAGTGGATACTAGATTCTCTAGGGATGATTTGAGCCAAATTTGGAGACATGTCATTGCACAATGTAGTCTTTAAAATTCCTACAAGTACAATGCTTCTCTGAATTTTGAGCCCAATTCAGGAGCTTTGACACAGCTAATAGTGGAAGATCTGATTAGGGTAAGTCTCCATGGTTCTAACAAAATTTGTTTCACCATTTTTGGAGCTACCGACAGAGAGATATGAATTTTTGAAAATGGGCAGGAGTTCTGAAAAGTTTCTGTTTAAATTTGAATTTCCAAATAAAGGCTGAACTTTGGGAGGTAATTTATCCTACCAAATGAACTCCAATGAAGCTCAAATTATTACTGGAGATAAGTTACTATGAAAAGGATTAGCTGCCCAAATTTGGAAATATTTCATAAAGAATTGCTCCTGTAATAAATCCCTAAAGGATTTACTAAAAACAATCCTACTGAAATTCCTGGGCATTTTCATAGCTTAAAATTGGTTTCTCTGTGAAGTACCCCTCATGAGGATTCCAACAAAATTGGTCTCATCCTTTTTGGAATTTTCTACACAGGGTTATGAGCTTGGAAAGATCAGCTAATTCCTGGAATTATTTCCCTAACCGAAACTTCAAATAATTGGGCTGGGCCCACTGTTTTAAATCGGGCCAGTGAGATTTCGGCAACACCGGGGCTACGGTGTTTAACCCACGCAGCCACAATAGATCCCGAGCCACAAACCGATACGGCGCCTAACCAGTGCCACTGACAGGTGGGGCAGGCCCTCACCTTCTTCTACCTTGCGCCCAGCCGGCCTCCCCGCTGGAGGAGCGACTGTGCCTCGCCGGAACGGCTGCCCCGTGCCTTAGACGGCTCAATCCTCGCCGCCTGTGCCTAAAACCCGATGAGGAACACTTTGGTGAGCTCGGTGGCGGCCCTAACTGGCCAGGAATACCTCCCTGACGGTGGCAGTAACTCCGGCAACTCAGGCGACATGGTATTCACCCAGCGAGCCCGGAAACCGACCGCGGTTGGGTCCTACAGCACCGCCGTGACATGGGGAACTCGGAACACTACCCTGATCCCTCGGAAAACGGCCGGAAACATAAGCTCACCGTGCGACTGAAGTGGTTCTTCCCCGCCGTGAGGGAAAACACGGAGAACCCTTCGGACTCTGCATGGTTTTGTTTGCCGTGTGCTCGAGAAGGGTCGTCATGGCTTGGAGAACCTATTCCTAGACTCTTGTGAACCCTAACCCAATATGACCGTGGAATTTCCCATTTCTTTCACCTCGGTTCCAAGAAACCACCAGTGAAAAACTTCAAATTCCGGCCAACCTAGGCTACGACTTAGCTCCAAACTGGGAGGACAACAAGAAGGGTCGACAACGCACCTAGAACACCGGTTGGTTGAGTGTGAACGAGTCTGAGGTGGCCGGTCGATGGTGCGGCGTCGTGGCGGCAAGTTTGAACGTGGAAAGATGAACTTATGCTCAGTTCTCGGGATCAGCTCGAAGGAACGGTATGGGCTGTCGTCAGAGAGGAACTAGAGAGCCTTGCGCACCTTCCTATGACCTCAACTGGGCGTGACAACGCCGGAGTTGCGTCGGTGATGGGCGGGCGGTGCGGAGCAACCGAGCGGCGGTCGAGGTTACGCGAGCTGAGCAGGGGGTCGGATGTGTGGGTGAGGCGACATTCACGTGGGCACCAGGGCGGTGGAATATCCCTCTCGGCGTGCTGATCTCCTGAGCAGGAGGTGGCGCGGTGGAATTCAGCGGGAGTGGGTCGCAGCCGGCGCTGGCGTTCGCACGCTGTTCAACCGAAGGAAACAAAGGCGGTTGCTTTATTGTGAGACTGACCACTGGGCCCCACTTCCCCCTTTGTTTGGTCAAATTTTCTCTGATATTTTCCATCCAGCAACTCAAAATTAAAAGCCTTACTTCACCCCAAAGTTAAGGTTTGAATTTGCTGAATTTAAATAGTTTGAATTCTGGTGTGAAGTTTGAATTGGGTTTGATTATTTGAATTTGAAATGGTGTTTGAATCCTCCATTTTATATTGTCCCAAAAACATAGCAAACCAGCTCCAAAGTTTCCAATTTTTGGCATGGCTGCTAATTCAAATGTGAAGAACACATTTGTGGAACCAAATTTGCAAATTTGAAGAACTGGAATTTGAAACTGAATTTAAAATTCAGATTAAAGGGCTCCTCCTTTTAATCCCAAACAAGCATTAAAACTCCTCCAAATGAGCTGACATTTGGAAGGTTTAATGTTTGGACTATGAAGATCCAAGTTATGAATTTAGATCTCCATGTTTGGAAGTTTTTGGGAGATTTGAATCCTCACTTTGAACTTACACCATTATAATTCAAAGTTTTTAATTCCCCTCATTTTTTATAAGTGTACATGAGCTGAAATTTTCTTGCTACCACTTTTTGGAGATTTTACAAAACCCGGCATGACCTTGGTCGGGACCTAAACGGCCGGCAACCCGGACCTCACCGGCGACCCCCTCTTCCGCCAAACTGTTCTATGGTGAACCTAGGGTTCCGGCGGTGGTTTCCTTCCAGTTTTTGATTGAGAAGGGGCGCAAGAACCTCTAGCTGCTATCTCACAGCTCCGTTCGACCTCTCACATGAAGATTCTCCCGAATTTCTCCTAAACCTAATCGGGTCCCGAAATGAGCTCCCCGCCCTAAACTGGAAAATTCTCCGCGCACAAAGGTCGAACCTTGGAACGGTTTGCGCGGTGGTCTCGAGGACAAGCTAGCGCTCCACTTTCCTATGGACGTCGCGGGCGGAGGATGATCACAGCTCGGGTGGCGAGCGATCAGAACTCGGGCGATTAGGCGGCTGGTTGCTGAGGTTCGCGAAAACAGGAGCTCGCCTGCGGTTTCGTGCCTTTTATAGGCCACTGAGGGCGGTGGAGGGCGCGACACCTGCTGTGCCACCTCCCACGCCGAAGCAGGATCTGGCCGGCTGAGGCGGTCGGGCGCCGACGCCGTGGCTGGCTGGCGCGCGTGCTCGGTCGAGAGAAAATCGGCTGAGGATGCTTCTGTGTTAAGTCTGCTGACCAGTGGGCCCTCTTCTCCCCTCTAATTCTTTCTCCCCCTTCTGCTGCAAATATCCCAGCCACTAAACATGGAATGATAGACTTTGCCACCAAGTCACAGTTTGAATTTGGGTTCTCAAATTTGAAATTTGTTTGGCCAAATTTGCTTCACACTTAAACTGAAATTCAAATTCAGTTTTGAATTATTGCAAATTTAGCTCCCGACAAGATGAACTCCAATGGGGATGAAAATTGGTGGATTAACTCAGAAAAATGTTCTGAATTTGAATATGAAGCCAACTTTTGAATCCAAGTGATGAAAGTTGCTGCAATTTGAATTTACACTCAAATTGGCCTCTTTTTCAAATGCCTCCAAAAGTGCCTCAAAAAGTGTTGGATTTGCATGAAATTTGGCCTGAACCTTCCCAAGACTTTTTAAGTTCTAGGGGTGAGCTCAACCTCTCATGTTCATGTGTATAAATCCTACTTTGTGAAAGTTAGGGCTTTCCCCTCTAATCACCCTCTTGATGGAGGTTACATGCTCTTCACAAGTCTTCACAAGATATCCACAACAAAAGCTGTGGTGTTGTGAGGTGATGAAAAAAAATTGGCAAGTCCCTTTTCTTGGGCTTTTACATACAAATTCCTAAAACTACACGAAAACCATCTATTGAACAAATAGATCAAAATTCCAACCATTCTAAATCTCTTTTGAACCTCCTAATACGCTTTTTGGCCTTCCAAAACTCTTTCGGGCACAACCAGAAGAGTTATGGATCAAACAACAAGTCAAACTCTTTTGAGTACCACACCTATTCCATACATCTCGGATTCAGCCACACAAGCATACCTGTCAAAACCATGCCATGGATGCCCAAAACTTTACAAAAACTCACTTCAACACTCCTTTGCCAATGTATTCAGCACCTAGGTCCCATGAAAGTGTTGTGGCTTAGACTAATGAGAGTTAAATCTAGGACGTGCTCGTAAAGAATGGTTGTTTATTAATGTGCAAGTGTTGGTTGAGGTCAAGACATGGCTGGTTTTGGTGATGCTTGAACTAAACTTAGGATAAGTTGAGGTTCAACAACAAAATTCAGAAGAAATTGTGATTGAGACAATCAAAGGTGTCATGCATCATGTTTGCATGAAGAATGGTGCTTATAAAGGTACTTGAGAGGTGTCAAGTTAGGATCGGGTTTTGAGTTGCTTGCACCCACAACTATTGTGGTTGCGTCGAAAAAGTTTTGAATGGTTGGGATTCTGATCTCTGTGACAATAGATAGAATCCAATTGGGGTTAGAGGGTGTCCTAGTTGGTTACGACTACCTTGGGGTTGTGGATATGAACAAGGAGGACTTAGTTGTATGGGAGGCATCCCATGCATCTCGCTTCCATGTGTTTTGGAGAAAAGATATTGTTTGTGCCAAGATTTTTCATCTTGATCATCCAACTTGTGTTTTCTTGCACATCAGTTTCGCTCAGATTGACGTTGCTTCAATTGTTTGGCCACAACTTTCCTTCTACACATCCAATTTACCTTGTGTTGGCTTCTCAACTCGATTTTATATTATCTATAAGATTTTAAGATCATTGGAATCATGATTAACATGCCACACGAGAGTTTTTTGCAACATAACAGATTGGTTCTTTGCTCGGGTAGATTCAATCGACCTTTGATCACATTTTTATCGTAACATGAGTTTTACTCAACCTATTGATGTGATTCTTGTTGCATTGGCTCCCTAACTCATTTGTCTAATATTTTTGGAGTTTTTATCAAGTTTTTTTTCAAAGAACCTACTTGCAGACACATGATTTTCAGACAGATTAATTTTTTTAGGGGTTGAATCTTCCGCTAAATTTTTTTTATTATCTATCATTTACCCCCCTCTAATAGATGATATCCTATTGTTTGATCCTACAACATCATAACACCGGTGGGAACTTAGTGCGAGTGGAAACTAGCATTGTATTTAGTCCAAGTGATCGACTCCTAGTCGGTGTGGACGTTACAGTATGCTTCCTATCAGTCTGCGGCTGCTCCAACTAGCTGATGTGCTACGAATAGGACTTTCTCGCTATCGGTGCACTGCACTATAGAAAGTTTCTTCTTAACAGCCTTTAGCCAATCATTTGCTTCTGTGGGGTCCTTAGCTTGCGAGAAGGTAGGCGGTTTGATCATCATAAACTATCCCAGTCTACTCTAAGGCTATGGCGGGGTGAAGGGGCATTGTTCTTATGGTTGGTCAGCTGCATCTATCCAAGTGTATGTATCATTATCTGCATCAGCTGAGTCTGCATAGCTAGTAGCTACTCAACTGTGGGAGCTTTAGCTTGAACTGCAACTTCGTCCTTAATTGGTGTTTCCATGTTGTTTGCAGCGTTGTTATTCTCGGCACTAGCTCGGGTGATTTTGGTGAGTCTCATGGACCTAGGCATTTGTCGTGGAGAGTAGGACAGGAATAAGACGAGAAAGAATTGAAGAATGAGATAGAAGGAATGCGTAACTATATGTATCAAGGTATATGATCCTAAATAATACTTTATTTATTTATTAACATATAAAGGATGAGGATATGGACAATTGCCGAAGCTTTTCACAACTCACATCCAAGCACACACATTCGAGCAACCATAAGGTCATCACACCACATTAAGCAAGCACACTAATAGACTAAGAGTTTATTACAACTTTATACAATGGTACACCTAGATCCTATTTACGTGACGCAACACTACCATAGGAGGTGACGAAGGCGTCCTATTCTGCACGGATGGGTTAGGGACGGGGTCGCGAATTGGTGAAGAGGCGTTCAAGGTGGGAGTGGGAGAAGATTTTGGGTCCACAAGATTCCAGGTTCACGCTTCAAGTAGTAGTGGAGACATTTCTCCATGTCGATCGGTCTTGTACGAAGAACATGTATCTCCTCCAAAGCAAATACTAGACAGTTGCTCACATCTATGAGGGTCCTCTTGGATCTATCTGTCACACTTGGAGGTATGTAAACTTCCTCGAGTGGTCCAGTGATTCTTCCGGTGCCTTTCTTCTAACGAGGGTGGAGTGCAAAGCTGGTAGCTCCTAGTTCGCCGTGATTAGTATGGCATAGTAACGTCAATGCTTCCCATGCAACATCGGTAATTGCTTCCTCGTGAGCGGAGTTACAAGGAGGTGACGTGCGCGTTTCGTGAACTTAATTGCTGAAGAATATGATAACGACAACTTTCCATTCATCGCATTTAGATCGAGCCACTCTCTTTACATAGGCCCTGTTTGGCACGGCTTAAACTTGTTAAAAAAACAGCTTGTCTGAAAAGTTGGTGAACAGCAGCTTAAACTTATATCCTGCTTTTAGTTTATTATAAGACGTAGCTGAACTAATAAGCTGCTGGAGAAGCTGACTGTTTGGTATACCCGCAGCTTATTTTTATAAAAAGGCTGGTTCAGAAGCTGTGCCAAACAGGACCATAGTACTCTGGGTACATGTTGAGGCCGAGTTTAAAGAGAAATGCTCTAAGCTCTTGTGTTGCAAGCCCTCCTCCCATTCCTGAAGTATGGAACTTCTCAGGTATGTGAAAGATGGGATCATCATCTCCTTTGGCTTGGACGGGCAACGGTGGAACTCCCCTGTGAAGTCCCTCCTCTTGAGTTGTGTCTGGGAGGTCCTCCTCAGGTGCGTACTCATGAGGCTCTTTTTATATTTCTCCTGGGCCCTCATCTTCATGTGTGTCTTCCTCAAGTTCTTCTTCCATGGGCTCAGCGTGGACCCTTCTCATAGGTTGGTGGTTCCACTTGCCTAGATGCAAGGGCAAGAACAGGGTATACTCCGGTACCATTGTGAGTGGTCCTCCTAGTGGCAGCCATATATAATTTTGGAAAAATATATTAGTCATTTCTAAAGAAAATAAACTATACGCAAAAATAAAGGTAAAAAAGAAATTTTCACACATGGATGTTATAACATTCTCCAAAGCAAATGTGTGGGGTTTTCTTGGTGCGTGCCATCTAGAATATTTGAAAGCTGTGTGTTAGGCATAAATAGAGAAAAGTGGAAAATAAGCAGAAATAAATTGAAGAATGGAATAATTTAGAAGAACGACTTACACAAACATGTCATGTGTTCTTAAAGACGTCCATTCAAGCTAGGTTTGCATCGTACGATCAATATAGCTATGATACCGCCTCTGTGACACCCGATTTTAAAAACAAACCAGCTATAGTATGTACTTCCACACATAATCGACATCACCCTAAGTGATTCCTAGAATGTCGGGACCCAGTCCTCTCTATGATGGTTATAATACAAAATTCTTGTGGGGAGCTACAACTGTTTGCTTTTGGTTTACGACCACCAAATAGTGTTAATCATTTGTTTGTAATTGGTTTAGAACAATGAGCAATAAAACCAAAAACCAACTGCTTGTAGGAGCAGCCATATTATCATCACTACAGGAATCCATCGTAAATAAGTTATTTACGATGGTTTCTAGCCGTTTCTAGTAATTGGTCGTAAATAATTTTATTTATAACCGTCATAAATAACTAACTTACGACGGCCGTTACTAGCCGTCGTAAACAATGGGCCGTTGCCCATGGTCGTGCCACGTGGTGGACTGGACACCTTACTTACGACGACCTGGATCATGACCGTCGTAAGTTAAGTGGGTTAACTTACGACGGCCTGGACCCTGACCGTCGTAAGTTAATTAGGTTAACTTACGACGACCCTGTATAGCTGGCTGTCATAAACAAGTTTTTTAAAAAAGAAACAGAATACAGACACTTGACACGATGGCCAGCTCATAGAACAGTTTATATACACATCAAGAATATAAAACATCCAAAATATCAAACAATAAGGAGATCCACTCACTAATCAATACCCTTCCACTCGCGGATCCACTCGCTCCTCCACTCGCTCCAGAGCCGAAGAATCCGTCTCCGTGACCTCCTCCCAGTGCCGGTAGCTGTGGCGGTGGAGTTTAAGCCTTCGTTGCCGATCTCTGCAATGCAAATAAATAGATAAAGTGAGTTTGATCTTCTACGACTCTCCCCCCTTACTCTCACTCTCCCCCTTACTCTCACTCTCTCTCCCTCTCCCTCTCCCGCACTCTCACTTTCCCCCTCGCCCTCTCCCTCACCCTATCTCTACAACTCCCTCTCTCTCTCACCCCCTCTCTCTACCACTCTGTCTCTTTCTACCTCCCTCTTTCCCTTTTCACTCTCACTCTCTCCCTCTCCCTCCCCCTCTCTACCACTATCTCTTACTCTCACTCTCCCTCTCCCCCCTCACTCTCACTCTCACTCTCTCCCCTCAACTACACTAAGTTTTTCTTAGATTAGAAAATAGCAAATAAAAAACACATCACCTAAATATCTGAATGTCCATGTGGTGGGGGCACTTGTGGCGGGGCCAACTCTGAGGCTGCCACATAGGGATTAGGATCTGCTGCCCACTCTGTCGAGCTAAGGCCTGTAATTGAAAAATATTAAAAATATACTAATGCAATAATATGAATTTAAATTAATTTATATTTAATTACTTACCTCCAACACCGCCTGCATCTAAGCCATGCAGTTTGCCATGTAGGCGGCCTGCTGCTCCTGTGCGGCCCGGGCTAGATCCCTCTCCCTCTAGAGCTCCTCACTCTCTCTCTCTCTCTCCGGATCTCGTCTCTCTCCCTATGGAGCTCCTCTATCTTACTCTGGGAGAGACGACGACTTGTCTGCCCGACGGAGGAACCCTCGGCCGATGGACTGATGATCGAAGGTAGCGCTACCCTTGAGTCGACAACTCAATTGAAAATAGAAAACCTACAAAGGAATAAAAGAATAAAAAATAGAAGAAGCAAGATTTTAAAGAAATAAAGAAAATGACCAACTAATCGTCCATGTGCCTTCCAGCCTCTGCTAGCGTAAACGGTTTGAGGGTCGATTGGCGCGTTTTCCCAATCATACCCTTCCCCGTGTATCATCATGGCCTCTCGCTCATACTTTTCCTAAAAGAAGTAAAATTACATATTAGTAACAACAAATTAGTAACAATTGAATTGATAAGTTTTGATAACTCCAGTCGATTGGCTGTGACCTGACTGCACTTTCAAGGCTGGGGTGGGTCCTTATGACCCCACTTCCAGGATTGAGTGGCGGTCGGTACCTGACCGGTCTCGCGCTCCTGTAGATATGTGTTACTATGCTAACTATATTATAAAGACATAGAAAGAAGGGTTATTATTTTTACCATGCATTTAGCCAAATGCAATAGCCATAGGAGTGCTTTGAGTTTGAACCTCTGCATCCACGAGCCCTCCTGGACTTAGCGATGAAAGCATCGCTAGCCCAAATTTGGCAGAGAGCTAGGTATGCTTCGGGTTTACCCTCTAGCCAGCAAATATTGACCTGCACATATTTATTATGTCATTGAAATACCATTTATATAACTAAGTATTGAAATAATTGAACACATACAACTTACCTCCGCGTACTGCTCCTCCGTCAAGTACGTGTCTGAGGCCCTCCTAAACATCCCCGACTGGTACTCCTGGTGCCGCTTGAGGTACTAGTTGACGACTTGAATACGAGCGTATGATAACGCTTGCGTTACAAGCTTACGTGCATTCCTGTTGAACACGGCTCTAGTATGGTCCAACATGCTCTGGCTCGTGTCCTCTAAACGGTACCTCAGCTATAAGAAACAAATATTGAAGAGATATGTATTAACAATTTAATCAAGTTAAAGAATACAAATTTACAAAATTTTATTAAGCAGACTTACCATAAAATCCGCCCACACAACCCCCTAAAGGTTGTTGTGCGCCTCGTAAGAGACACGAGCGTAGGCATCCCACGACGTCACAGGCACCCCGTTGATCACACCGGGATAGTGCAGACGCACTAAAGACCCAATGCAACCGGACACCTGTCTGTGGTGCCCCTGACCCGTGAACGAGCAACCGTACCAGGAGTCGCAAGGATTTAGTGAACTTATTAATGTACCCACAAACAAAAGAACCTAAAACTTGAATATTATGTGATAGATTGCTTACGTGTCTCTGACAGGGCGAATAGTGACCCGCTCTGTATGAACTAGAGAAGGAGACACAAAGTGCGTCCTCCTCATCCGCCGCCTCTGCTCTAGGAGAACGCCTGGTGACCCGAAAGACTGCTCACTACTGGAGCCCGAAGGCTCCATGCTAGGCACCTCCGCGGCAGCCATAGGTGACCCTGAAGGTTGTGGCGGCGCCCTAGCCTCTAACTTTGACTCAGATGACTCTGAGTTAGACTGCAAAATTGAAGGATTGATAAGAATAGTTAATTGCTAAGTGACATATAAGAGAACATAATTCCCAATGGAAATGTACCTCCGTGTGTTGTAAGGCCACAGGTCTGCCCGCTAGGCTTGGGACGTGTCTCAACAGGTGAAAGCGTCTGCTCTCACCTGACGAACTGCCCCTAAAAAGGGTGTCCCGTGCCTCTTTGAGGAAGCCACTAGCCCCCTTCCCTTTTCCCTTCTCTGAAGACATCCTGTTGTAAGGAGTAATTGATAAATATGCTAATAAAATATACAAAGTTATGATAATTTAGTGAAAAAGTTACTTGGAGTAAGTTTCAGAATTCATCGACATCACGAACCCTACTCCTTAGACCAGACCACCGATCTTGTTTCGTAATTTATTTCCATTTTCGTTTGCGCATATCAGAAGTCTCTACATCGTCAACGTCTCCAACCAAGTGATCGAGTTCAACACGAGGCTCAACGAAAAACGAGTCTGGCAACTCTTGTTCTTGATAAATCTCGTCAACATCATTGATATCATGGTACTCATCATCTCTTGGATTATATAACCGCTCACAAGGATTCACCTTATGTACCACCCACCAAACATTAAGCTTTTGACATGGATAAGGTAAATAATACACTTGCTTCACTTAGTGTGCAAGAACAAATGTATCGTAGCCTCGTATTCGCTGATTGTGTTTGACTTACACCATGCCAAAATCATTTTGTCGTGTTCCATGATTGTTGTAAAACCAATCACAATCAAAGAAGATGACTTAAAGTTCCTTATTTCTGGCAAAACTAAATTCAAGGATTTTGTTAATGTCCCATAGTAATTAGTTTCGCGGCCTTTAGAGTCGATTGCCCTCGTCACAACGCCAGTATTACATGTTGTCGTGAGAGGGCAAAGAGCTTCAAATTGAGTTGTACGAAATCGAAACCCATTGACGTCATATCGGCCACAACTTCTAACTTTAACCAATCCATAGGACAGTTGTCGCAAGTCTTCATGGATGTCGGGCTCTTTCACGTACTGTCCAAATTACGAAGTTATAAGAATACTTTGTGTGTGACTTCTGTCATCACATTATCATCATTGTCGTTAACAACTTCGACAAACCTCGATTTATCACATTTTAAACACTTGTTCTTTTTCGCATGCTCTTTCCGAAAAAACATATAATTGTCTGGACACACATCAATCTTCTCATATTTCATACCGAGACCATACAATAATTTCTTCAACTGATACATATATTTAGGCACTCCGTGGGGTTGTGGAAGGATATCGCCGATCAATTTGATTAGGTCCTTGTAACAACTGTTGGAAAAGAAGTACTTGTACTTAATTGCCATAAGTCTAGTGATGAACGTATGGAGAGTCACTTTCTGTGTGTTCATGAAGTGGCTCTTTTGAAGCTTTAAGACGCTTGAAGAATGCTTCTACCTCCGTTGTTGGAGGATCCTCTGTAGCCTCTGGTTCGATAACTTGTAGCATCTCATCCATCTGATTAACCCTCGTGTTGTTATAATCCTCTTGCACTTCTTGTACGGCTTGAGAAGTTGTCTTGCCGTGAAAGCTCCACATCTCATAATGTGATGTGTAACCATTTCGACGCAAATGTATCGAAAGAGTCATTTTATCAAGCCACTTTGTGTTTAGGCATTTTGTACATGGGCATCGCACCTTATCGATTGTCGCCAACGAAAAGGCTTGATCTACAAAAGCATCTGTATTTGCGAACCATTCATCTGAGTGACCGCCTTTCTCGTTCTAACCATTATATATCCAACTACAGTATTCACCCATGTTTGAGGCTACAGATTAAAGACAGGGAAAATATCGTTAATTTATATTTTACTATATGTCATGACCATACTTCTATTGGGATGGATAGGTTCTAAACCCACCCAAGAGTGACCGAGAGGAACGTGCTTCTGACGAGACGCCAGGTCCGAATCCAGACAAAATTTCGGCGGCATAACCCCTCTATTCTCCGACTGCACGCCCGATAATGGTGCAGCAGAGAACATCAGGATTACTCTGTCGAAATCTCGTCCGGATTCAGACCCGCTTCTCGTCATAGGCACGCCCCCTCGGTCACTCTCAGGCTGTCCAAAAGGGACAATTCTGAACCTACCCGGTTCACATGCGTAACGCGATACGGGCCGGTTTGAAACTGTGATGCATATTCTAAAGTTTACATTACTCATTCATTTTTGAGTAATTTACGAGAGAGATAGAGGGGAAGAACGAAGGGGAGAGAGACGGGGAAAATAGGGGTGATCGTCATCCCGTGGGTCTGCGTCCATGTCAAGGTTTTTAAGTCAACTCATCGACCCTAGTCGGCTACTAATGAGCCCCTAGTCGCCCAGGGTTTGTTTTGGCCCTGACCGGCCGACTAGTCGGACGACTAGTTTTCTAGTCGCCCTGATCACGCCGTTGTCCCTGATCTGTAAAGGTCCCAAAATTATGAATACAAAGAAACTCTTGTTTGCAAAAGTTGGTTTCATATGTATGAAATTTGGGACTTGTTAAAACTTTTCCACATGTGATAACCCACATGAGGGCTTTCTTCACACAAGTTCAAATATTTGTTTGAAAACTTGGAACCCAAGAGGGGTCTAAAACCAAGATGGGAAGTCCCATATGGGTGAGAAAGCTAAAGTCAGATTTGGAACAAATTTGTTCAACTCAAAATTCAAATGAGAGCAACACAATGAATTTCAAAACTGTTGTGCTAAAAATCTCATTTGCAGCAGCCAAATTAAAAATCAGATTTCATATTTGAATTCCTTAGGTCCAAATTAGGGGGTATGCAAAGTTTCATGATTTATTGAAATGATTTGCAACTCATTTTCCAAAATGGACTTTAAATAGCAAATAATTCAAATACCTATTTGAATTTTGATGAAACTTGCCCAATTATCCAAATGCACCTCAGATTTGAACTCCCACAATTTGATTTCACCGTTTGCAAATTTTGGGAGATATTTAGGAGAGGGATAAGGAGGGTACTGGACTGTGGGTCCCACCTGTCATTGAGGGAGAGGAATTTGCAAAGATCTTCAGAAGAGCAGCTCTGTTTTGCTTCTCACGTGAGGTCGACAGAGGCAACCAACGTCAGCGCCACCGCTCGGTCGACCGCCTGTCGCTCGAACCGCCTCAGCTGAGGTTCTTAAACCCTCTGCCGTGCTTCCTTTCGTCTTATCATCGAGGTCTCGGTGCTGCTCCTTCTCCCCTTGCGCAAGAAACTGACCCGAGCGTTGCCGCTGCCTTTCGCTCGATCGGTCACCACCATAGCCCGTGCACAAGCCCAAGCAACACAGCCAAACAACACCATGGACCCTTCCACGACCTCCTGGCGCCATCACCGAGTGGGTTCGTGCCTTCTACACTGAGATAACCCAGTTCCCGTGGCAGCCGCCATAGCACCGAGAGAAGGCGCTCTCGTGGACAGCCTCACCCGAGGCTTGTCACGGCCGAGCTAGGCTACCAGTGGATGCGCAAGAGCTCCCTGCAGCTTCCATCCGAAGCTCAGCTCCAGCCGTTGCCTCTTGCCGATGAATTTCAAGAATTGCCTCCGGCCGGTGTAAACGGACCCGCGGGTAAGAATCCTTTAAATTTTCACGCTATAATTGTTTATAGCGCTGCAAATTGCACTCACATGACGTAGCCTTGCTTAGCAACAACTCCCCTTTTGAAACCTAGCATGAAAAACACTATGCACGGGGTATTTTTGATCTTTCCGAAGGCGGTTGTAGCGGGAAGGTCCGGGCGCACGATGAACCCTAGTTTAGAGCCATTGTTGAGTCATTTCACCCTCATGAAAAGCTTTCCTAGAATCCACCGGTGCTTTAGAGCTTGGAAACCGAAGCTTGGAGGGCTTAGGGCGTCGGAGCGACGTCACCGGACTTCCTCCGAGCCGCTGCACCGCTGCGGGATGGTTTACGAACGTCGCCGGTCCGGGAAAATCATCTCATCATGTTCCTCGCATGAGGTTAGGGCCTAGCGGCGAGTGGTAGCTCGGGATTTGTCTGGAGCGACGAAAACCGGCGAGCTCCGGCGAGCCCCGGCGGCGCGGGCGCGCGGGGGCGAGAGGTAGAAGAAGGTGATGCCGGGCCTGCGTGGCAGTGCCTCTGAGGGGAAGGTTGGATCCTCTGTAGCGCCGGATTAAACTGTGGCAATGCGGGAAACAGCTCTGTAGCCCGTGTGGCGTGTTCCAGTGCTAGACACGTGTTCACCCTGGTCCCACAGTCAGTTTTAAACTTTTCCGGATTTATTCAAATCCTAGATTTTCCCCAAACTTTAGAAGAGCATAACTTTTGCTAGGAACCTCCAAATTTAGTGATTCAAATTGGGTTAGATTCATATGGACAAACTCTATCCAATTGTGCAATCCAATTTGTATGAAAGTCTTTATTTATTTCTGGAAAATTCTTTAAACCTTTTTCAGAAAAAGAATTTTAGAGGGAGTTTGGTTTATCCAAATATCCTCACATTTTGCCAGAATATTCTTTAGAGCGTTCTTAGACTCCTGTAAAAGTTTCAGCTCATTTGGAATTGATTTGATCAGGAGAATTCAGATTGTAAGTTACTGTATTCAAATGAATACAGAAACATTTTCAGAGAATTTCCAAAACTTGTAAATTCAGTTCTGGGCAATTCTTAGATCCAAAATTCCTAGGAAAATTCATGCAATCTCTATGAACTATAATTAGAATTATAGTCCACTAAGTTTGACATGAACATGGGTGTTACCTCAGAATTAATTCCTCTTTGCTTAATTGCTTATAGAATTGTTCTGCATAAACCACTCAATGAAAAGTGCTAATTTTTGGTCCAGATGACTTTCTTGTGACAAGGAACTCACATGAAAATTTTCAGCTCCGTTGGAGCTCTGGGTCACCAATGTCTTGTGCAACCTCTTTAGGTGATCAACACACAAGTGATAAATGGCACTTAACACTTGATCATAGTACTTTAACCCAACCTAAACCACTAGCACCAGTGTCATTTTTAATTCTTAAACAGAGTTCCAGTTTTTAAACTGTCATTAGATCTTATTAGTAAAACCTTTTCAATTAAATACGTATGCATGATCATATCGTGTAGCATATACGTGAAGAACGTGAGAAGGACTTGGAGTGAAGATCAAGGAAGAAGGAAAGCTAGTGATCAAGCCCCAAGTGATCGTCACTAACTGATTGTAATCTTAGTCACCTGCAAAATAGGCAAGTCCCGGTTTGCATTTGAACAGTTTTATAAAACATTTCCATTTCTAGAGATCATAGTTTGAATTGTTTGATTGCATTACGTCTAGCTGTATTGAAAACCCTAGTTGTATGACCAGAAATACCTAAGAGAGAAAGGGTATAATAGCACCTCCTTGAGTGAATTTGGCTAGGCTAATGTTTGTAGGAAAGGTCCGGTAGAAGTGGAGTAGTTGGAATCTACTCGCAAGTTTAGGGCTGGTTTATTCGGAGCGGGTCAAAAATAGAAATGATGAGGAAAGTTCACCCCTATGAAATGGAGACCGGGCAGGGAGGTTTAGATGCAGCAGGCTGCGAACCGTGCGTGCATAGCCCTGCCTGTGTCGGTTAAGGCCCATCCGTGCTTGGTCTTGTTGGACAAGTTTGAGTTGTGTACCGGGCACATACTAGTTATATGGGACCCAAGAAACCGATGTACCTTAGGAGATCCATAGTGGAACTTTTCCAACTGTCTTAGTCTTTCGGCGTCAGGATAGCAGGAGGCAACTCGCTTAAGAACATACCATTGCGGGTATGTACCTTGAGGGAGCTTGCAGACTCGGGGCAGTTGGACTGCGTCCAATGTGGAAGATCTTGGGAAAGGTGGTCGCGTACAACGTCAGTCGAGGTTGCTGCCGGCAACTCGGAGTACGGGTGTACGTGTCGTGTAGTCCGGGCGTGTACTGATTCGAATCACCGTTGCTCTCGGTCATATGAGCATACTTGGCCACTGCGTCTTGACGTAGTAACAACTGAACTGGTTTTCTTTTGAACTTGATAAGGCTGTGATGTAACTTGTATTACAACCATGATTGAATTAGAGATAGGCTCATTAAACTTTATTTTTCACTTTGTGCAAGAAGCATCACAACGAAGCATTTATTGTTTGATTGTGGAGTTGCGATGCTGTTCGGCTCAAGGTCTGCACAATGAGGCTTAAAAATCTGAAAGTTAAGGATCAACTTTAGGCGAGTCCTTTATGCAACTCTAGCTAACCCAATTGCAACCGTCGTGCATGTAGAGTTTCTTGCTTAGGAGAGACGGATCAGTCTTGCTGAGCCTATGTGCTCACGCTTGCTATATAAGTGGTTTTGCAGGTTAACATCGATGCTAAGAAGAAGGTTGTCCGGTGAGACTCGGAGACTTTCAAGTCGTGTAACACATGGAGAACCCAGCCGCTGTTGTTGTCTTCGTGTTGCTAGCGAGAGGAGTCCGCGGGCTGGACTTCATCTCGAGTGCTCTTAGTTATTCGACATGAGTTGTTATAGACTTCCGCTGTAGCTACTTGATGTAAATTATTTACAAAGAAAAACTTGTAAGCTTCCGCTATTGTTTTATGTAATACATTGTTCCATATATGTGTGTTGTTGGGTGCCGCACAACACGGCACCACCCAATGCGATTCCCGGACGAGTGCCATGTCCCCGTGACTGAACGGGTGGCGTCGGGGCCGTCTCAGCGTGGTAACAGAGCCGCATTGGTAATAGCGCACGGAATAAGGATCGTATTACGACCAAAACTTAGGTTACGGTGAGGAAACAGTATTAGGCCCACATAAGGACTATAGTAGTATAGTTATTTAAAGTGGCGTGACGAACATACTTGTTATAATTATGAATTTTCATTATATAACGATGCACCTACGCTCTGGTAAGCATGGTAAGGAACGCTATCGAAAGCAGATCAATTTCGGTTAGCTCCCCTGATGAGGAAAGTGGTTCAGGGATAGGTCTCACAGCTTGGTGTGAGACGTTAATATGAGAATCTTGAACTCTTCATGTTCCTGAGTTCATATGAAACGCTGATCCCTGGCGTGCATTAGGCAAGTAATTGGAGACCCCATCGTGTGGTCAGTAACACGATAGTGTGTTCTTCTGGAAATAGCCTAGGATGACATACGCAGCGCTTGCCATCGGCATGCCCTGCAGGGCAGTAGGTGGTATCTGTTGGGTTGATAAAATTCCAACCGTGACGACCCGTTCGCGCTCTACTCGGGTTCCCCGTCGTGTGGTGTGAAAACGCGACCATGTACCTTGAGACGTGGCTTGACTCAAGGACGACCCGTTTGGAAATGATACGGGGCGTATGTTTTTTTAGTATGATATGGAACTTCCTGAAATGAGAAAAACCTTGAGTGCATCACTATTGAGTGTTCTTCTGCAGGTACTAACCACGTACGTATCCCGTGTAGTACACGTTTGCAAGTGACCATTTTAGTGCCACCTAAGATACGGTTATGTCGGTATAATCCGGTTAGGATTTTCTGTTGGTGAGGCTACGTAGTACCGACATGCTTCTTACGGTGCATCGACGCCGTACTAAATCTAATAACCTCTTCCCTCTGAAGAAATGACTCATGAACTAACTTTCAACTAAAAATAGAAGTTTGAAACAAATATTAGTTATTGAACTCTTATTTTGAGCTAAGATTCAAATGAGAGGAAGACTAGGCTTCCAAGATTTCAAAAACATAGTGCTCTGTTTTCGGCAGGAATTCTTGCTGGACTTTAACAGAGCATAACTCTGAGTAGATTGACCCAATTAAGGTGTATGATACAGCTCGGGAAATATTTTCAAGTGATCTACAACTTCTTTGTAGACCTCTGGAGCAAAATCACACGTTAAATGGGTAGAAAGTTCAGAGAAAGGTAAACTGTCCAGAACCAGGACAGCAGCAAAACCTCTCTGGACCTTTCTGTTTTTAAGCCATAACCTTCTGTAGAAAAATCCTTAAGGAGCCTATGATACACCGTTGGAAAGGTTATGAAATTTGCAACATTGTTGTAGTGCAAAGTTTGTTCAGATTCTTATTGTATTTGCATGTACAACTGTGATAAAATCAGCCACATACAAAGGAGATGCTGGCAAATTTTATCCACGAATTCTGTCAACTTTGGAAATTCATAACTTTTAATACAGAGATGATCTCAAGGCATATAAATACTTGTTGGAAAGATACTGAAGTTAAATTTAACTTTTGTATTCAACTTGAGTTACGAAAATGCGTTTAACTAGATCAAAACCTGGAGATAGTGCATAAAGGTCTGTTCTGTACAGATAGGCTGGATAGCTATGCCTACTAAGGAATTGTGTAAACATGGATTTTGTTACTGCTGTCATAAAGTTTGACATATTCATGTTTCCATTAGTCTCACATACTGCTGAGTTCTTGCTTAACTCATCTTAACTACATTTTTGCAGTATGGTTTGTACTCGCTCTACGAGTAAGGCCGGGAGTTCTCGCCAAGACGGTGATGCTTCTATTCCACTGTCGGAACCACCATCCACGGGATGGATGGATCTTATGACTCGAGTCGTCGAGTCTAACTAAGAGAACACTAGACTACTCCAAGAAGCAACGCAAGAACACACACGCTTACTCCAAGCTTTGGTACAGCAAGGCGTACTCCAGAACACGCAACAAGTCGTTCCACCTCGGAACGCTTATCTGGATTTATTGGCGACTCAACCGCCAATCTTTACTGAAGCCACCGAAACCGTGGAAGCGGATCAATGGCTTCGTGTCATGGAGTCCAAATTCAGAGTATTCGAGTGTGATAAATACCAGAAGACCAAGTTTGCTTCTCAGCAACTCCATGGAGCCACCGGAAATTGGTGGGTTGAACATCTTGCCACCATTCTGGATGACCATCAAGTAACATGGAGTGAGTTTTGTGAAGCCTTTCGTACTCTTCACATACCACTAGGTATTATCAAGGCAAAACGGGAGGAATTTTTGGGCTTGAAGCAAAGGGACATGAGTGTCCTCGAGTATGTCTGAAGGTTTAACCTTTTGGCCAATATGCTCCCGAATATGTGGCGAAACAAGAGGCACGGTGTGACCTATTCTTCCATGGCCTGAGTGCCATATTACAGGAGAAGTTGGCCGTACACAATAACGGCAGTTACACCGACATGGTCGATGTGGCTCTCATCCAAGAGAAGTCAACACTTGAGTGGCAAGCTGAGAAGAGAAAGATGAGTGAGATCGAGCAGGTCAGCACAAGTTATGTGCCTCAAAAGTACCGTTTCGTGTATCAAATGCCACCCGGTGAAAGATGGAGGCCACCTGTACGATCGACTCCTCAGAGATTGATTACTGGTCAAGTTCAACAACTTGCACCACCTCCACAGCCGCAGCATCAGACGGTGGTTTGTGCTCCATCGCTGCATCCATGTGTACCTAGCATCCAACCGCAAGTCAACGAAGAACCGGAGAGACATCCGTGTTTCACTTGTAGGTGTATGGGCCATTATGCTAGGCATTGTTCGGAGGAAACTCGAGGCTGCGGGTCATCATATTTACAACAATACGACCCGTACCTCAATCTGCAGACAGGACGGCAGATAAGGGGCAACATTCACTATACTGTGATTGATGATGGTCCAGAAGGAGAAGCCGCTTTAGCAGGGATATTTTCTCTGAATCAACTACCGGTTTTGATTCTCTTTGATTCCGGTGCCACACACAATTTCATTAGCCAGTCTTTTGTGGCTCAACATCAGCTCCAAACAGTTTATACAAAGAGGCAATACCTCATATCTTCGCTCAGGGGCAACAGTACCGCAAGCAAGGTTGTCTCCCGAGCACCTCTTTGTTTGGGGGTAGAATATACCCTACGACTCTCATTATTCTTGAGGGTCTGAAGATTGACATTATTTTGGGGATGTCGTGGTTGAATTACCACAGAGCGGTTCTTAACATCAGCTCCAGGACCGTTGAGCTTAACTCCCCACAGCACGGTCTTCATATTTTAATTCCGGGGCTAGACGGCAACAGATTGCAACAGTGAACCACACGGAAGCTGTTAAGATAGAGGACATTTCGGTTGTACGTGAGTATCCGGATGTGTTTCCCGATGATTTACCGGGAATGCCACCCGAGCGAGACGTTGAGTTTAAGATTGAACTTATATCGGGAACAACACCGATATAACGAAGGCCGTACAAGATGGCACCCAACGAACTGGCAGAATTGAAGACACAGCTGAATGACCTAATGAGCAAGGGCTTTATACGACTGAGTTCGTCACCTTGGAGTTATTCAACATTGTTTGTCAAGAAGAAGAACGAAACACTATGGCTTTGTGTTGATTATCGTCCTTTAAACGCCGTTACCATCAAGAACAAGTATCCACTACCTCGCATTGATATGCTCTTCGATCAATTAGTGGGTGCGAAGGTATTTTCGAAGATGGATCTTCGGTCCGGATATCACCAGATTAAAATCCGTGCAGAAGATATTCCGAAGACGGCATTCTCAACGAGATACGGGCTGTATGAGTATCTCGTTATGTCTTTTGGTTTGACCAATGCCCCGGCCCACTTTATGTACCTGATGAATTCAGTGTTCATGCCGGAGTTGGATAAATTCGTTGTTGTCTTCATCGATGATATCTTGGTGTACTCCAAGTCAGAGGAAGAACATGCTGAACATCTGCATATTGTGCTACAAAGATTGCGAGATCATCAGCTCTATGCAAAATTCAGCAAGTGTGAATTCTGGATTAATCAAGTACCTTTTCTCGGACACATTATTTTAGCGGAGGGCATCACTGTAGATCCGAGTAAGATTATCCAAGTACAGAAATGGGAGTCACCAAAGTCTGTGCATGAAATCCGTAGTTTCCTCGGTTTGGCGGGTTATTACCGGAGGTTCATTCCGGGTTTCTCCAAGATCGCTAAACCGATGACGGAATTATTAAAGAAAAATACCATATTTATGTGGGGTGCTGCGTGTGAACAAGCTTTCAAGACTTTAGTGAAGCATCTCACGACAGCCCCAGTTCTTGCTCAGCCAGATACGACGAAGCCATTTGACGTGTATTACGATGCATCTGGCATCGGTCTTGGCTGCGTGCTGATGCAAGAAAGACGAGTGGTCGCTTATGGATCTCGTCGACTCAGAAATCACGAGCACCATTATCCAACTCATGATCTTGAGTTAACTGCCGTGGTCTTCGCTTTGAAAATGTGGAGGCATTATTTGCTCGGAAACCTTGTACACCTCTACACCGACCACAAGAGCTTGAAGTACATCTTCACTCAGAAAGAATTGAACATGAGGCAACGAAGATGGCTGGAGCTCATTAAAGACTATGAACTTGAGATTCATTATCATCCAGGAAAGGCGAATGTGGTTGCCGATGCGCTCAGTTGTAAGGCGCATATCCATCACCTGAGTATTGCTGAAATGGATGATGAAGAACCAAGCCTCCGTGTCATCGCGTATGGAGCTGTCTATAATCTCGCTCTCATTCCTACCATCCGAGAGGAGATCATTGAAGCTCAACGAAAAGACAAGGGTATGTCTCACATATGGCGAAGGATAGACAACGGAGAGATGAAATGCTTCCGGAAGGACGAGGATGGTACTTTATGGTTCAACGACCGGATTGTAGTACCCTGGGATATGGGACTACGGAAGAAAATTTTGGATGAATCTCATTTGTCCAAATTTTCCATTCATCCGGGCAGCAATAAAATGTACCAAGATCTCCGGAAGAAGTTTTGGTGGACACGTATGAAACATGAAGCCACAAAGTACATTTCAGAATGTGATATGTGTCGAAGAGTCAAGGCCGACCATGTGAAGAAGTCGGGCCTGTTGCAGCCATTGCAAGTACCGGCATGGAAGTGGGAAGACTTGAGTATGGACTTCATCGTAGGGTTGCCGATGACCTCCCACAACCATGATTCGATTTTGGTAATCATGGACCGGTTAACCAAATCAGCACACTTCATCCCGGTGCATACAAGGTATAACGCAAAGCAGTATGCGGAGCTGTACGTAGCACGGATCTTGTGCGTACATGGAGTTCCCCGCACAATTGTGTCCGATAGAGGATCGATGTTCGTATCCCGTTTCTGGGAGCAGCTACACACATCCTTGGGAACCAAACTGATTAGAAGCTCCGCGTATCACCCTCAAACCGATGGGCAAACTGAGAGGGTGATTCAAATACTGGAAGATATGCTAAGAGCATGTGCCATCCACCACGGTAAGAGCTGGGATGATCACTTACCGTTGGCAGAGTTCTCGTACAACAACGGATATCAGACGAGTATCAACATGGCACCATATGAAGCTCTATACGGCCGGAAGTGCTGTACACATTGAACTGGTGTGAGTCCGGTGAACGAGTAACGTTTGGGGTTGATCTTGTCAATGAAGCCGAAGAGAGAGTTCGGATAATACAAGAGAACCTCAAAGCTGCCCAATCTCGTCAGAAAAGCTACGCGGACCAGAGGCGTCGACCGCTGCATTTCGATGTCGGAGAGCACGTGTATCTTCGTGTGCCTCTGATGAAAGGGATTCATCGGTTCGGTGTCAAAGGGAAACTTGCTCCCCGATTCATCGGTCCGTTTGCCATAACGGAGAAGTGCGGGACTGTAGCCTACCGGCTGGAACTACCGGCAAGCCTTGCCGGTATTCACGACATATTTCACGTTTCTCAGCTGCGTAAGTGTCTCAAGTTTACCGCTGCTGTCCGCAACGAAGACATCGACGAGTTGAAGCCGGATCTCACCTATGTCGAGCAACCTATTCAGATTATCGATGAAAAGACCCGGATCACCCGAAACCGGACTTTGACATTTTACAAAGTCCTGTGGAGTAATCATACCCCGGAAGAGGTAACGTGGGAAACCGAAGATTACATCCACAAGAACTATCCAGAACTTTTGTCATAAACTTTGTAATTACCTCCCGTCTCGTTCTTCTTTTGTAATCTCGGGACGAGATTCCTTTTAAGGGGGGAGGAATGTAAATGTCCCAAAATTGTGAATACAAAGAAACTCTTGTTTGCAAAAGTTGGTTTCATATGTATGAAATTTGGGACTTGTTAAAACTTTTCCACATGTGATAACCCACATGAGGGCTTTCTTCACACAAGTCCAGATGTTTGTTTGGAAACTTGGAACCCAAGAGGGGTCTAAAACCAAGATGGGAAGTCCCATATGGGTGAGAAAGCTAAAGTCATATTTGGAACAAATTTGTTCAACTCAAAATTCAAATGAGAGCAACACAATGAATTTCAAAACTGTTGTGCTAAAAATCTCATTTGCAGCAGCCAAATTAAAAATCAGAATTAATATTTGAATTCCTTAGGTCCAAATTAGAGGGTATGCAAAGTTTCATGATTTATTGAAATGGTTTGCAACTCATTTTCCAAAATGATCTTTAAATAGCAAAGAATCCAAATACCTATTTGAATTTGGATAAAACTTGCCCAATTATCCAAATGCACCTCAGATTTGAACTCCCACAATTTGATTTCACCATTTACAAAATTTTGGGAGATATTTAGGAGAGGGATAAGGAGGGACTGGACTGTGGGTCCCACCTGTCATTGAGGGAGAGGAATTTGCAAAGATCTTCAGAAGAGCAGCTCTGTTTTGCTTCTCACGTGAGGTCGACAGAGGCAACCGACGTCAGCGCCACCGCTCGGTCGACCGCCTGTCGCTCGAACCACCTCAGCCGAGGTTCTTAAACCCTCTGCCGTGCTTCCTTTTGTCTTATCACCGAGGACTCGGTGCTGCTCCTTCTCCCCTTGCGCAAGAAACATACCCGAGCGTTGCCGCTGCCTTTCGCTCGATCGGTCACCACCATAGCCTGTGCACAAGCCCAAGCAGCGCAGCCAAACAACACCACGGATCCTTCCATGACCTCCTCGCGCCATCACCGAGTGAGTTCGTGCCTTCTAAACCGAGATAACCCAGTTCCCGCGGCAGCCGCCATAGCACCGAGAGAAGGCGCTCTCGTGGACAGCCTCACCCGTGGCTTGTCACGGCCGAGCTAGGCCACCAGTGGACGTGCAAGAGCTCCCTGCAGCTTCCATCCGAAGCTCAGCTCCAGCCGTTGCCTCTTGCCGACGAATTTCAAGAATTGCCTCCGGGCGGTGTAAACGGACCCGCGGGTAAGAATCCTATAAATTCTCGCGCTATAATTGTTTAAAGCACTGCAAATTGCACTCACATGACGTAGCCTTGCTTAGCAACAACTCCCCTTTTGAAACCTAGCATGAAAAACACTATGCACGGGGTATTTTTGATCTTTCCGAAGGCGGTTGTAGCGGGAAGGTCCGGGCGCACGATGAACCCTAGTTTAGAGCCATTGCCGAGCCGTTTCACCCTCATGACAAGCTTTCCTAGCATCCACCGGTGCTTTAGAGCTTGGAAACCGAAGCTTGGAGGGCTTAGGGCGTCGGGTCAACGTCGCCGGACTTCCTCCGAGCCGCTGCACCGGTGCGGGATGGTTTAGGGACGTTGTCGGTCCGGGAAAATCATCTCATCATGTTCCTCGCATGAGGTTAGGGCCTGGCGGGGAGTGGTAGCTCAGGATTTGGCCGGAGCGACGAAAACCTGCGAGCTCCGGCGAGCCCCGGCGGCGCGGGCGCGTGGGGGCGAGAGGTAGAAGAAGGTGACGCAGGGCCCGCGTGGCAGTGCCTCTGAGGGGAAGGCCGGATCCTCTGTGGCGCTGGATTAAACTGTGGCAACGCGGGAAACAGCTCTGTAGCCCGTGTGGCGTGTTCCAGTGCTAGACACGTGTTCCCCCTGGTCCCACAGTCAGTTTTAAACTTTTCTGGATTTATTCAAATCCCAGATTTTCCCCAAAATTTAGAAGAGCATAACTTTTGCTAGGAACCTCCAAATTTAATGATTCAAATTGGGTTAGATTCAGATGGACAAAGTCTATCCTTGTGCAACCCAATTTGTATGAAAGTCTTTATCTAAGTCTGGAAAATTCTTTAAATCTTTTCAGCAAAAGAATTTTAGAGGGCGTTTGGTTTATCCAAAAATACTCAAATTTTGCCAGAATATTCTTTAGGGTGTTCTTAGACTCCTGTAAAAGTTTCAGATCATTTGGAGTTGATTTGGTCAGCAGAATTCAGATTGTAAGTTACTGTATTCAAATGAATACAGAAACATTTTCAGAGAATTTCCAAAACTTGTAAATTCAGTTCTGGGCAATTCTTAGCTCCAAAAATCCTAGTAAAATTCATGCAATCTCTATGAACTATAATTGAAATTATAGTCCACTAAGTTTAACATGAACATGGATGTTACCTCAGAATTAATTCCTCTTTGCTTAATTGCTTAGAGAATTGTTCTGCATAAACCACTCAATGAAAAGTGCTAATTTTTGGTCCAGATGACTTTCTTGTGACAAGGAACTCACAGGAAAATTTTCACCTCCGTTGGAGCTCTGGATCACCAATGTCTTGTGCAACCTCTTTAGGTGATCAACACACAAGTGATAAATGGCACTCAACACTTGATCATAGTACTTTAACCCAACCTAAATCACTAGCACCTGTGTTATTTTAAATTCTTAAACAGAGTTCCAGTTTTTAAACTGTCATTAGATCTTATTAGTAAAAGCTTTTCACTTAAATACATATGCATGATCATATCCTGTAGCATATACGTGAA
The DNA here is from genome assembly GCA_030760725.1 of Neostapfia colusana. Classification (NCBI taxonomy): domain Eukaryota; kingdom Viridiplantae; phylum Streptophyta; class Magnoliopsida; order Poales; family Poaceae; genus Neostapfia; species Neostapfia colusana. The sequence continues at coordinate 12,715,659 of JASWHV010000020.1, forward strand.
GAACGTGAGAAGGACTTAGAGTAAAGATCAAGGAAGAAGGAAAGCTAGTGATCAAGCCCCAAGTGATCGTCACTAACTGATTGTAATCTTAGTCACCTGCAAAACAGGCAAGTCCCGGTTTGCATTTGAACAGTTTTATAAAACATTTCCATTTCTAGAGATCATAGCTTGAATTGTTTGATTGCATTACGTCTAGCTGTATTCAAAACCCCAGTTGCATGACCAGAAATACCTAAAAGAGAAAGGGTAGAATAGCACCTCCTCGAGTGAATTTGGCTACGCTAATGTTTGTAGAAAAGGTCCGGTAGAAGTCGAGTAGTTGGAATCTACTTGCGAGTTTAGGGCTGGTTTATTCGGAGCGGGTCAAGAATAGAAAAGATGAAGAAAGTTCCCCCCTATGAAATGGAGACCGAGCAGAGAGGTTTAGATGTGGCAGGCTGCGGACCGTGCGTGCATAGCCCTGCCTGTGTCGGTTAAGCCCCGTCCGTGCTTGGCCCTGTTGGACAAGTTTGAGTTGTGTACCTATATGGGACCCAGTAAACCGATGTACCTTGGGAGATCCATAGTGGAACTTTTCCAATTGCCTTAGGATTTCGGCGTCAGGGTAGCAGGAGGTAACTCGCTTAAGAACATACCACTGCAGGTATGTACCTTGAGGGAGCTTGCGGACTCGGGGCAGTTGGACTGCGTCCAATGTGGAAGATCTTGGGAATGGTGGCCGCGTACAACGTCAGTCAAGGTTGCTGCCGGCAACTCGGAGTATGGGTGTACGTGTCGTGTAGTCCGGGCGTGTACTGATTCGAATCACCGTCGCTCGCGGTCATATGAGCATACTTGGCCACTGCGTCTTGACGTAGTAACAACTGAACTGGTTTTCTTTTGAAATTGATAAGGTTGTGATATAACTTGTATTGCAACCATGATTGAATTAGAGATAGGCTCATTAAACTTTATTTTTCACTTTGTGCAAGAAGCATCGCAACGAAGCGTTTCTTGTTTGATTGTGGAGTTGCGATGCTGTTCGGCTCAAGGTCTGCACAATGAGGTTTAAAAATCTGTAAGTTAAGGATCAACTTTAGGCGAGTCCTTTATGCAACTCTAGCTAACCCAATTGCAACCGTCGTGCATGTAGAGTTTCTTACTTAGGAGAGACGGATCAGTCTTGCTGAGCCTAAGTGCTCACGCTTGCTATATAAGTGGTTTTGCGGGTTAACATCGATGCTAAGAAGAAGGTTGTCCGGTGAGACTCGGAGTCTTCGGAGTCGTGTAACACATGGAGAACCCAGCCGCTGTTGTTGTCTTCGTGTTGCTAGCGAGAGGAGTCCGCGGGCTGGACTTCATCTCGAGTGCTCTTAGTTATTCGACGTGAGTTGTTATAGACTTCCGCTGTAGCTACTTGATGTAAATTAACAAAGAAAAACTTTTAAGCTTCCGCTATTGTTTTATGTAATACATTGTTCCTTATATGTGTGCTGTTAGGTGCCGCACAACATAGCACCACCCAATACGATTCCCGGGCGAGTGCCCCGTCTCCATGACTCAACGGGCGGCATTGGGGCCGTCTCATGATCGACCGTCAGCGACCGATATGGACGACTAACCACGACTTAGCATCCCAGCGTAGGGCGCGAGGAGCATGACTTAGCATCCGAACCGGGGATGCGCGTAGCGACGGCGCCAACGAGAGCTTTGGGCTCCTCACCAGTGTTGTTCGCCTTTGTGCCCGCCTCGACGGTTGGCATACTAATTACTATCCGACTATCATTCTAAATAACATATTATTCGTACTCTCATAACGGCGTATATAGCTAATTAACCGTTATGAACAAATAATTACACTCAATTTTATGACAATCGTCAACTAAATAATAAAATTAAACAAATAATTAACAAATGAACACGCAAAATAATAAACAAAGACAAATAACAACTAAATAATTAAATAACTAAACTGGTTAATGAACTATGTAATTCAAATAACAAATTAACCATACAACTAACTAATTAAACAAATAAACAATCAATAAGATTATTCAACTAAACTAAATAATAAACTAACTAAATAATACACTAAATACATAATAAACTAACTTAATAATAAACTAAATAAATACTAAACTAACTTAATTGTAACCTAAACTAAAATAAAGTAACTAAATTAAGTAAAAATTAGATTATACATACTTACCTCGAAAAGCCACGAATCGCTATGCGGGCTCAGGGCCGAGCGGCGATAGTGGCGTGGGGGCCCGGAGGCGCACCGGGGTGGCTCGGCACGGGCCGGGGCAGCGCTGGGCGGGGCATGTCGGTCGTCACCGGTGCGGGGGAGGCCGAGAGGCGGCGCCCGGGGTGGCGCGCAAATGGTGGCGGCAGGGGAGCCCGAGAGGCGGCTCCCGGGAGGCTGCAGCGGCTGGGAAGGCAGGCCAGGGCGCGGGCAGCTGCGGCGGCGCTCGGCGCGGGCGGCGGCGGCAGAGTGGCACGCGGGCGGCAGCGGCGTGGCGTGGGGGGAGGGGGGGCGGCGCATGGGCGGCGGCGGGGGGGGGGGGGGGGGGGGGGAAGCAGTGGCGGCGTGGGCGGGTCGGGGCCGGCGCGGTGTGAATGTCCGCGCCCAGCACGGGCGGGTATAAACCCATTATTTACAATGGCTTTTCATAAGACCGTTGTAAATGGTGATTTTTTCTGTAGTGCATGGGCCATAGGATTATGTTGCCTCCGATTTTGGTATCAATAGTAAATAAGTGAGGACAAAAGGATAGTGCAAACTGCATTCTGTAAGGTACAGACTAGTTCTGCAACTCTTCACAAACAACGGTTAGAGATTTCGTAATAGAATTGCTAGTTAATAATGGCTCATAATCTAAAACTTTATGGGGGTTTATTTATTTATTTATTTAGCGGACGGATGTCTTACAACACTTTCAATAAGAGGGTGGTAGCTTGCTTGAGGTAAATGTTGGTTTTCTTTCCATTATCTAGGAAAAATTAAATGGCATGAGTTATAATGACATTTTGCACCGGCCGCGCCATGCTGCTTAAAGCTTGGCAGCGGTGTGATGTTGCTTTCACATCAATGATAACTGTTGCCATTAGTAGCACAAAAACACTAATTCACATAGCGAACACTACTGCTAGTAGTAACGAAGAAAACATTATGCTAATAAGAACATGGTGTTGCCTGTGTACTCCCGTATCGTTTTTCTATAAATGGACCGACGAACGCATTCCTGCTTTGAGAGAAACTAGTTGCCATGATTGTATGGTTGTTCTTGTGGGCATGTATGCGAAGTGGTTCGATCTTGGGGCTTATTCAGAAGCTTAGTTTAACAAAGGAGAGGCTAACTAGATGGGCCAGTTAGCAGTGTGTGCACCCCTACAAGGACCTACTCAAGGTTTACCATGACCTGAATCTTACTAAAGAAGGGCAGCCCGATACATGTAGCTCCCGCTTGCGTAGGGTCTGGAAAAGGGTCTGACCCACTTGGCCGTGTCTTTTGTACACACTCTTTTTCTATATTTCTGCAAGAGCCTGTTTTCAGAACTCGAACATGAGGTCACAAGGCAACAGCTTTACCGCTGCGCCAAGGCCTCCCTGACCTGAATCTTACTAAGTTACGGAATATCTTTTGTGCTGAGGTTATGTTAATATCTTGTAGATTTGCAGATGCTGATTGTGAAGGGCAACATTAAGTTTCGGGCACAACTGGTTATTCAAGTTTTACCATGAACTTAATCATACCAAGGCACGGAGTATGTTTTTTGTGTCGAAATTATATTTGGGAAGAAGCGAATGCTATATGTAAAGAATTCCTGTTTAAACCTTACACTGACCTTTATTTTTTGAAGGTATGGAGTCTGTATTCATTGTGTATTTTAATACGTTGTACAGAAGTGGATGCTCCTTCTGAAGAAGTATTGAGTGGCCAAAGGCTACATATTGCAGGTTTGTTCCTTTTTTTCACATGTCTGGACTACGTTTCTATTTAGTTCACTTCAATATATATGATAATAACTGTCTATCTTATTAATCCAATCTATGTTTGATACAATTTCAACAATAGACTGACGAATTACTGAAGAGTAAGGTAATGTTTGCATTACAATGATTCAAGTGTCGTACCTATAAACCCCTTACCAGATAAGTAAAGGAATTTCTGATCGTTCTCACAAACAGAAACACCACCTTTTTTTTGCTATTTCTTGGTTGAGTCACTGGAACAATCTTATCGTACATATAAATCGTTTTGATGTTTCAATGAAGCAGATACTGACAAAATGCACTAAGAAGGAAACTGGAACGATCCAGTAGCTTAAGTCATGCTATCTATGTTGCTGGATATCAACGAAATATATGTTGCTTACAAACAAAAAGCGCACCCAAAAGAGAAACAGATGGTGTCAGCGTGCTCAGTTACGCAAGGTTGTGGTAACGCAGATGTCTTGTTAATATAAGAACGAGACGAACGGAAACTTTGTCTTAAAGTGACTGCCGTGATAAAATAGAAAAAATTCTTTTCAATGGTGTTATAAATCCTGTCCTGTGCAACAACTTCTAGATTTCTGCCACGTGCTCTTCGCACGAATCTTAAAGTGGTTGTAGGAAATAAATTAATCAGTTAATATTTTCCATTCTCCCCTCAACTACTTTAAGATTTATGCAAGGGACACGTGACAGAAATATGAGAAGTGTTGCACGGGATAGAATTTACCACTGATGTAGAGAATTTATTTCTTGAGAAAATTGCCTCAAAATAAACAAAAGCAGGCGCCATGCTAAATAAACCTCAACCACTCCCCACAATCCAGGGTCTTCTTCAGGTTGTGCTGGCCACAGACAAGTATAGCAGGAGAAAGAAACAGAAACTGTCATGAGAAAATTATGGACGCGTTTCTCCTTAAAAATGGCAGAAGAAGGTATCACAATAAAAAAGAAGTGCATCCAGCATATCGCTTTAGCTCAAGAAATCCATGTAAGCCTCCTTTTTCTTCAGAAAGCATCATCCGCTCCCCGAAATCCTGGAGCGTTTTAGCGTATTAACTGCACACTCCGAAGAGAGTAATGGCGACCATTCACATGTACGGCAAGCTGTCTGAAGAAAACCCTTTTCTAGTTAGTTGTACATTCTATCAAACGGGCACGGCTAATCAAGTGTCCAGGCTTATCGCCTATAAATAGCCATGCTCGTCCAGAGAGTTTTCGCAACACAAGTCTTAAGCCTTGCACCACTAATTAAGTATACTTGATAGTATGTCTCAAGAAGGTAAGGGAAAGAAGATGGTCTCATTGGCAAAAAAGAAAGATTTAGCCAACGCTGCCCGTGAGACCATAAACAGGGAAGCACAAGACTTCAACTCTACGGTAAATGCCAGCTCTGCAACCGGTTTTAGTTTGTTACTTTCACAGTCACTTGTATTTCCTTGGTAGGAGAGTTGCCCGCACTGACCATAAACACGAGATATAGCAGTCAATTAATTTAATATGTAATCTACCACCACGGCTTGGATACAAACTAAAAAGTTAAATTTACTAGTTATACAACTGACACGCTATTGAGTGATTGTTTGTTGGCAGATGACCAGGATGGAAGAAGACCAGATTTCCAGCGGCTACACGCCCCAAAAGAAGAGCACTATGGACAAGAAGATGAAAACAGTGATGAACAAGGTTATAATCTTATCATGCAAATTTCCTTTATTCCTGGTACAATTCGTATCATGATATTTCAAGTTGAACCAAACAGTGCCTCAGCTATGCTATGATCTACCACTGCAGCTTCTGGGGAAAGGAAAATCAAAGAAGAGAACTGCGCAAAGTCCAATTGTGGGTGCTGCTCTAAAATTTCATAAGGATGGTGACCCGGATGATGTCGTGGACCCCGCAGCTGATGCAGTAGTAGTTGCATAATAATCCATATGTTGCTACCTCATTTTCCTAACTTCGTTAGTACCTCAATGTCATGTGGAGCCAGCAAATAATTAGAGTTTACTACTCCAGTCAATGTGGTGGTTCTATTTAATTTGTATTTACCATCTACGGTGTAATGAATGGTCCATCATTTGCAAAAATATTTTAGTTGATGCTTTCAAGAAGTAAGAATTTATATGTTGATGTCAGCAAAATAAACTCATAAGAAATACATGGAAAAAGCAAACAATTCACTGTCACAGGCAGGATATGTCATTATGTCACGAGAATTTGTAATGGGACTTGTAATAGTTGTTGACGGGGTGACAACTGATCAACCAATCATACAGATACACATGGCTCTGTGAGCCACTGTCAGGCCATACGGGAAATGCCAGCGCAGGGCCCTGACTTAGGGCCCAGGCTTGGAATGACGCCACCACAAACCCTGATCCCGAAATTAGGGACATGAGCGACCGACCGCTAACCGCCAGGGTGGGGGAAATAGCCGACCACCAAGGTCGGAAGCGATTTCGACCTCCGATCCCGACCAACGAGGCAGGAAAAAGGAGATAGAAGACTTCAATGCTGACGTGAAGGAACGACGGAGGGACTTCAAGACGTAGCAGGAAGCCAGGGTGCCGAAGCTGTTGGTGAAGAAGTTCAGGCTTCTAAAGCGGAGGATCTGGCAGGTGTTGTTAGAGAAGGACCCCTTCATCATTGCGGTGGTGATGAAATCGATGTCGCTGAAGGACATTGTTGCACTGGATGCAAGCATTGATCGTCAAAAAGCCATCAAGGATGTGGGAACGGAACGTATGGCGGTCCCCCTACCTGGTGTGCCAACTGTCGATGTTCGGATTTCTGACTAGTAACTAATGTACTGCGCGTTCTTCCTTGAGGTGGCCTAACTAAGAACACAAGGGAATTATACTGGTTTGGGCAAGGTGCCCGACGTCCAGTCTGGGGTGTCTCGCTGTTCTTTTTCAAGAATGGGGGTGGTTCTTACTAGTGCGAGAGTGTCCCTGGGGATCGACCGGCTCCTCTCTTTATACTCTTTCTAGCCCTGTTTTTTATTACAAGTGGGGAGAAGGCCGTGGGAACAGGGATGGCTTGTCCTGTCGTATGTTCGACAGGGTACTCGATGCAGTCATTGTATCCGTAGCGTGCCACTGTGCCTGCTCCCGTCTTGTCGTCAGGGTAGACCATACCAAGGCGCACGCATGCCCCGCTCACTACCCCTCTTCAGTTCCGTTGGAGGTGATGGGCATTCAATGCCGCGACCATAGGAGGCACTCAAGTTCCTTCCCACTTCGCCCGGGTGGCACCTGCTCCGCATTGAAGGCCACCTGCCCCTTGCCTACCCGAGGTCAGGCTCGGGCCTTTCCTTCGTCTGCACCCCAAGGGTGAGCCTCACTGCTCGCTTCGAGGTCGTTCTGGGCTCTCCATCCTATACGCTCCGTCTTCTCCCGAGCTCGAGCTTTGGCTTACTCTGTTGCCCCCTCAAGGGGTCAATTGCTGCTTCTTCCCAGGGGGTCGGAGTCGAGAATCCCATCACCTATCAATCAACGAGGTGGTCCTTTTGTAACCCGTTCTGCCTTTCCGGATTGATTGTGTATCGCTCCTTAAAGGATGTTTTGAAGGAAGGAATCGTCGATGACAATCAAAGAAACTGACTTTTCTTTCCATACTTTAGCCTAATGGCATCGGTGTCAGCCATAGATATGGGGCAACACAACTGTTTGTGGACACACCAAACAGCCCAAATGACATATGGCAACAAATCATGTATTAAGCATAGATACGCGGCACATAAGGTAAATTCACATTTTAGGTGACTGTCATATGCCTTTACCCCTTGTAATAGCTCTTTCAACTCTTTAATTAACGACTGCATAAACACATTAATTTTCTTACCCGGATGTTTATGACCAGGAATGATGACCGCGAGGAATATGTATCTTTCTTTCAATCACATGTTGGGTGGGAGATTGTAGGGCATGATAAAAACATGCCAACAAGAGTATGAGCTGTTACTGGTGCCGAAAGGAGTGAAACCATCTGTTGGCAACCCAAGACAAACATTTTCGGGATCTCTTGGAAACTCCAGATCAAAAAGGTCTAGAGCTTGCCAAGACGCACCTTCTGAAGGATGCGCCATAACATCTTTGTCATCGCTCTCATGTATCTCTTCTAAATGCCATTTCATCTGCTTTGTTGTTTCTTAGGACAGAAACAACCGTTTAAGCCTTGACATGATAGGCAATACCGAAGCTGTTTGATTGGTACTTTTGTAGTTATTTCCTCTCCATCATCACTTAGAACTTCCACATATCTAGATGTATGGCAATGCATACAATGAGTATCGTTCTTGGGTTCCTTCCAAAACAGCATGCATTTATTCTTGCATGCATCAATCTTCTCATAATTCATGTCCAGACCCGCCAAAGACTTCTTATATTGGTATGATCATTCGGCATATTATGATTTGATGGAAGAAGATCACTAATCAGCTTCAAGATACCATTGTAGCAATTGTTTGCAAAATTGTACTTGGACTTCATTGCCATAAGTCGTGAGACCGCCTACAGAACAGTCACATTAGTGCCCTCATGCACTTTTTCATCTGAGGTGGCAAGAAGCCTGTAAAACTTTTGCACCTCCTTCGGCGGTGGCTGCTCTTCTTACTCTCTACCAACATCCGCTATCATCTCATCCATACGATCTTCATCCTCGTTCCCAACCGATTCACCGGCATGCTCCATATCCCCATGCTTGTGCCACACCAGGTAGTCGGGCACAAATCCGTGCTTGCAAAGGTACGGCTCCTTTCCAAACCTATACAGACGTCGACGATTCCGGCACTTGTTACACGGAAACTTCGCAACACGAGCACCACTAGCAAAGGCTTGGTTCACAAAAATGTTTGTGACATACGCCCATTCCATAGTGTGCACATCAGTTGAACTCCATCCATCATACATTGCCCTACGGTCGTCACCCATTTTTAAAACTACAACAAATTGCAGGAATGAAGCTGGTTGTGATACGATATTGTAAACTAATGTAAACATAATGTAAACGACATTATACATTGCAAAGCAGTTAACATAATCTAAACATAATGTAAATGCAGTGTTATCATAAAAGGTATTAAAGGGACGTTTAAATGTTTTTAAACGGTAGACACACACTTGTTGCATAGTTTAGGCACTAAATGGACATTTAAACGGTTGACCCGTTTAAACGCGTCAACGGCTGTTTAAACAGTGTAAACAGATTAAAGAAAACGGTGTACCCGAGTCCCTACGTGACGCACGCAGTTCCATCCCCTCGCGCGTGCTCTCAGCTCAGGAACATAGAGTATACATATGGCACATGTAAGTTGCATCTTTTATTAGCCTTTTATTTTATAACTTGCTAGCTTTTCATGTTTGTGGGTTGCAGGACAGCTGAAACTCAATAAAAGTATTGAGTTCTAATTTATCTAAATAATATCAATGTGATTCAATGCAAGTTATGTATTTAATTGTGAAGACGTGAATTTGAAGGCAGGAGCTTTGAGCGTACCTTGAATCGGCGCGGCGGGAGCTCGGGCGGGCGGGCGGCGGGTGCTCGGGCAGCAAGGCTGCGGTGGACGGATGCGCGGCGGCGGGGCGGTGGGCGCTCAGGCGGGCGCGCGGTGGCGGGGCAGCGGGTGCGCGGTAGCGGGGCGGTGGGTGGCATCAGGCGGGCGCGCGGACGGGGCGGGCGGGCGGCGGCGAGCGCGTCGGGTGGCGGGCAGCGAGCGGCGCGCGGCGGGCGGGCGGGTGTGCAAATCGAGCGGCTGGGCGCGGGGCTGGGAGGCGGCGGCTAGCTCGCTTGCACACGGGTGCGAGTCTTTTTGGTTTCACACCGGGCTCACAATAATAGCCGTCGGCCTGGGAGTATTGGCTGACGGCTATAACTACAGCCAGCAGTTATTGTGCTAGGCCGACAACTTTACTTATAGCGGTCGGCCTGAGAGGCTAGGCCGACGGCTATAATTATATGGTCGTCGGGATGTGAGAACCGACAGCTTTAGGCCAATTATATTCGACGGCACTGATGCCAATTAGAAACCCGATGGCCTATTGCTCTTTTTCTGTACTGAGTGCAGAGCACATAGTCCACCGTGGGAGTGTTGAATCTCTTACACTGTAGAATTTTTTTGTATTTAACTAGGGACGCAAGTGGCAGGGGAATGCCGCAACGCCGCTTGGCCGACCTGTGCCATAATCTGGCTAAAGGCCTGCATCATGGCCCGCTTCACGTAACAGGACAACGCGGGCGTCCCGTAGCTGCCCGTGGCGCCGCAAACCCGCGAATGTGAGGTAGTGAAACACGGACGCTAGCCGACTAGCTGAGCTCTAGTGCTTCCTTGGAGACACCTCGACCTCCAGCGCCTCGCCCTCCCTTGTTGACAGCGCGCTTGAGCAATACCACCTCCCATCACTATTATCAGTGCCTCGTGAACCCGCCCTCCATTGTCGGCGCGCCCTCTGTTGCCAGTGAAATCCTTTAGAGCGAACAACTCCCAAGATCCGATCAAGGTACGCCCAACTTCGAGTCTGATGCAAGGGAAGAGGGGGACAAACACGGTGGAGCTTGCAGGCACTACAGGAATGCAGGAAACTTACGACGGCCAGAAATCGTCATAAATAAAAGAAAACCATCGTAAATAACTAACTTATGATGGTTTTTGGTTATTTTATGACGGTTTTTGGCCGTTTCAAGTTTTTGGTCGTAAATAATATTATTTATGACTGTTACCGTCGTAAGTTAATTATTTACGACGGTTGAGAACGGCTGTCGTAAGTAAAGGGTCGTCGCTCATTGTCGCGCCAAGTGGCAGGCTGGGCGCCTTACTTACGACGGCCGAGACACTGGTCGTCGTAAGTTAGTTAGGTTAACTTACGACGGCCTAGCCCTGACCGTTGTAAGTTAATTAGGTTAACTTACGACCGTCTTGTACAACTGGCCGTCGTAAATAAGGTTTTTATTTTAAAAAAAAAAGAAATAGCTACCCTGGCACGATGGCCAGCTCACAGAACAGCTTCATATACACATCAAGACATATATTCAATTATAATAATCCAAATTATAAAACAACAAGGGGCTAAACACTATCCCTTCCACCGGCTCCTCCACTCGCTCCTCCACTTGCTCCGGAGCCAAAGAATTTGTCTCCGCGCCCTCCTCCCGATGCCGGTAGCTGTGGCGTTTGAGTTTGAGCCTCCGTTGCGGATCTCTGCAATTCAAATAAATAGATAAAGTGAGTTTGAGCTTGTACGGCTCTCTCCCCACTACTCTCACTCCCTCTCTCTCCCTCCCCCGCACTCTCACTTTCCCCCTCGCCCTCTCCCTCCCCCCCTCTCTATGACTCCCTCTCTCTCTCACCCCCTATCTCTACCACTCCATCTCTCCCTCCCTCCCTCTTTCCCTTTTCACTCTCACTCTGTGTCCCTCTCCCCCCCTCTCTACCACAATCTCTTACTCTCACTCCCTCCCTCTCCCCCCTCTCACTCTCACTTTCTCCCTTCCCTCTCCATCCCCCTCTCTCTATGACTACCTCTCTCTCACCCCCTATCTCTACCACTCTGTCTCTCTCTCCCTCCATATTTCCCTTTTCACTCTCACTATCTCTCCCTCTCCCTCCCCCTCTCTACCACTATCTCTTACTCTCACTCTCTCCCTCTCCCCCCTCACTCTAACTCTCTCCCCTCAACTACACTAAGTTTTTCTTAGATTAGAAAATAGCAAATAAAAAACACATTACCTGGACATCTGAATGTGCATGTGGTGGGGGCACTTGTGGCGGGGCCAACTCTAATGGCTGCCACGCCGGGATCGGATCTGCTACCCACTGTGTCGAGCTAAAGCATGTAATTGCAAAAATATTAAAACAAATACACTAATGCAATGTTATGAATTTAAATTAATTTGTATTCGAATACTTACCTCCATTGCCGCCTGCATCTGAGCCATGTAGTTTGCCATGTAGGCAGCCTGCTGCTCCTGTGCGACCCGGGCTAGATCCCCCTCCCTCTGGAGCTCCTCTCTCTCTCCCCGGATCTCGTCTCTCTCCCTAAGGAGCTCCTCTATTTGGCTCTGCAAGGGACGGCGACTTGTATGCTCAATGGAGGAACCCTCGGTCGATGGAGTAACGATCGAAGGTCGCGTGACCCTCGAGTCGACAACTCCATCGAAAATGGCAAACCTACAAAGAAATAAAAGAATAATAATTAGAAGAAGCAAGTTTTTACAGAAATAAAGAAAGTGACCAACTTACCGTCCATGTGCCTTCCTGCCTCCGCTAGCGTAAACGGCTTGAGGGTTGATTGACGCGTTTTCCCAATCGTACCCTTTGTCGTGTATCCTCACGGCCTCTCGCCCATACTTTTTCTAAAAGGAGTAAAATTGTGTATTAGTAACAACAAATTAGTAACAATTGAATTGATAAGTTTTGATAACTTACCAGTCGACCGGCCATGACCTGACTACACTCCCCAGGCTAGGATGGGTCCTTATGACCCCGCTTCTAGACGGTAGTGTCGGTCGGTACCTGACCGGTCTCGCGCTCATGTAGATATGTGTTGGTATGCTAATTATATTATAAAGACATACAAAGAAGGGTTATTATTCTTACCATGCGTTTATCCAAACGCACATGGCAATCGGGGCCATAGGAGTGCTTTGAGTCCGAACCTATGCATCTACGAGCCCTCCTGGACTTAGCGATGAAAGCATCGCTAGCTCACATCTGGCAGAGAGCTCGGTATGCTTCGGGCCGACCCTCTAGCTAGGAAATACTGACCTGCACATATTTATTATGTCATTGAAATACCTTTTACATAACTAAGTATTGAAATAATTGAACACAAACAACTTGCCTCCGGGTACTGTTCCTCTATCAAGTAAGTGTCTGAGGCCTTCCTAAACGGCCCCGACTAGTACTCCTGGTGCCGCTTGAGGTACTCGTTCACGACATGAATATGGGCGTATGATAACACTTGCGTTACAAGCTTCCGTGCGTTCCTGTTGAACACGGCTCTAGTATGGTCCAACATGCTCTGGCTTGTGTCTTCTAAACGGTACATTTGCTATAAGAAAACAATTATCGAAGAGATATGCATTAACGATTGAATCAAGTTGAAGAATAATAATTTACAAAATTTTATTAAGCAGACTTACCACCGCCCACACAGCCCCTTGAAGGTTGTTGTGCGCCTCGTGAGAGAAACGAGCGTAGTCGTCCCACGACGTCGTAGGGACCCTGTCGATCGCACCGGGATAGTGCAGACGCACTAAAGACCCGATGCAACCGGACACCTGTATGTGGTGCCCCTGACCCGTGAACGAGTAGTCGTACTGGGAGCTACAAGGATTTAGTGAAATTATTAATGTATCCACAAATAAAAGAATCTAAAAGTTGAATATTATGTGATAGTTTGCTGTCGTGTTCCTCTTCGTAACCTACAAAATATCTAGGACGGGTTTCATCTGCCACCAGTTTGTTCAACATATCAGAAATTTCTGACCCATTTTGACGTTTTGGTGGTCCTTTTGTTACAACTATGTCTTTTCTAAAGACATTCTTCTGTTGTCGAAACACGTGATTTTGACGCAACCAACGTCTATGATAATTAAAGTAGCATATGTTGCCTCCATGAGCAAGTCAAAAGCAATCCGTGTCCGAAGCAGATATCGGGCACGTCAAACGACCGTGGGTGCTCCATCTAGAAAATATACCGTATGCTCGAAAATCATGGACGAACCGTAAGTAAGCAGGCCGCAGATTGAACTTCTGCTTCTTGTAACAATCGTAAGCTTTGACTCTTGTCCATAAAGTTTTCAGTTCTTCAATCGATGGTTTTAACTAGACGTGGCCCAGGATGATCCAGTCCAGGTATGACGAGACAAAGAAACATGAGTTCATACTTCATACAAAGAGATGGTGGCACGTTGTATGGAATAACAAAAACGGGCCAACACGAGTATGCCGTGGCGTTTGTACTAAACAACGAGAAGCCATCTGTCACCAAACCCATGCGAACATTTCTTGCATCACTGGCAATGTCTGGATCGAAGTGGTCCAGCTTCGACAAACCTCGATTTACCACATTTTAAGCACTTGTTCTCTTTCGCATGCTCTTTCCAAAAAAGCATACAATTGTCTCGACACACATCAATCTTCTCATATTTCATACCGAGACCAGGCAACAATTTCTTCGACGGATACATATCTTTGGGCACTATGCGGGGTTGTGGAAGGATATTGCCAATCAATTTGATAAGGTCGTTGTAATAGATGTTGGAAAAGATGTATTTGTATTTAATTACCATAAGTCTGGTGATGAACGTAAGAAGGGTCACTTCTGTGTGCTTATGAAGCAGCTCTTCTGAAGCTTTAAGAAGTTTAAAGAATGCGTCTACCTCCGTTGTTGGAGGATCCTTCGTATCCTCTGGTTCAATAGCTTGTAGCATCTCATCCATCCGATCAACCTCCGTGTTGTCATCATCCTCTTGCACTTCTTGTACGGATTTAGAATTTGTCTCGCCGTGAAAACTCCCCACCTCATAATGTGACGTGTAACCGTTTCGACACAAGTGTATCGAAAGTCATTTTATCAAGCCACTTTCGGTTTCAGCATTTTGTACATGGGCATCACACCTTATCAATCGTCAACAACGAAAAGGATCGATCGATAAAAGCATATGTCTTTACGAACCATTCATTTGAGTGACCACATTTCTTGTTCCAACCAGTGTACATCCAACTACGGTCTTCACCCATGTTTGAGGCTACAGATTAAAGTGGGGGGAAACATCGTTAATTTATACTTCTATTGGGACGGATAGGTCCTAAGCCCACCCAAGAGTGACCGAGATGAACGTGCTTTTGACGAGACGCCAGGTCCGAATCGAGACAAAATTTCGGCAGCATGACCCTGTTGTTCACCGACTGCACGCCCGATAATGGCGCAGCAGAGAACATGGGTTACAATGTCAAAATCTCGTCCGGATTTAGACCCGCGTCTCATCATAGGCACGCCCCCTCTGTCACCCTCAAGCTGTCCAGAAAGCGACAATTCCGAACCTGCCCGGCTCACATGTGTAACGCATGTGAGACGGGCTGGTTCGAAACGGGTGATGCATATTCTAAAGGTTTACGTTACTCAATCTTTTTGGGTCATTTATGACAGAGAGGGAGGAAGGAACGAAAAAGAGAGAGAGAGAGAGAGAGAGAGGGAAAGAGAGGGAGAGAGAGGGAGAGGGAGAGAGAGAGAGAGAGAGAGGGAAAGAGAGGGAGAGAGAGGGAGAGGGAGAGAGAGAGAGAGAGGGAAGAATATGGGTGACCGTCAACGCGCGGGTCTGCGTCCATGCGACCAATCCTTCGGCATGCTCGAGATCTTAAGAACAACGTGAGAAGGACGAAATCAAAGCCTGCTGGCCTTTCGTAGGCTCGAGAGACACGGATCGTTGGGTGGTCCTTGTACCCTTTTTCGACGGGTCACGGTGGATGAGCGGTCGGGTGTTGGAAGGAAGTCAGTCGGGCGCCAAGCCCGGACCGACGGCTCTCGTCGAGCGTCTCTCCTCGTCCTTGGATGCTCGAAGCCTGCAGGTTTGGGGCCTTCCGGCTCCCGCCGCCATAATGACATGACAACCCGGCCCGGAACCATCGTAATTAACATTTTTTACACATTCTCTCACGACGGTGTATATATATACCTAACCGTCATGAGAGCATATCATAAACACTCAATTTTAAACACAATATTCAACTAAATAATGACGACTAATCGCGATTAGCCGAATGACTTGAAAACATGGATGGCGACATAAACTAAAACAATTCAATTCAATACTAATAAAAGCAATTTACATAAACTAAAACAACACAATTATACAATAATAATAATAGTAATTTACATAAACTAAAACAACTAAACTCAATCCAATTCAACAATTCAATTCATTTCAATTCAATTTGATTCGATTCAATTCAATTCATACTAATTTGATTCAATTCAACTCAATTCCTACAAATTTGATTCAATTCAATTAATTTCATACAATACAATACAATTCAATTCAATTCAATACATACTAATTTGATTCAATTCAATTCAACTCATACCAACAATTTGCATAAAATTAAACATAAAACTCCATTTACTTGATTGGAGGCGATGCGACGCACGTGGAGGCACGGGGGAGGCCGGGGGCAACGCGGGGTGGCGCCGGGAGCTCCGGGAAGGCGGGGGAGCTCGGGGGCGGCCAGGGGAGGTGGCTCCGGCGTTGGACCGGCTTTCTTGCAGCGGCCAGGGGCGGGGGGATCCAGGGCGGCGGAGGTTGGCGGCGGCGGCCAGGGCGGCAGCGGGCGGTGGCGGGCGGCGGCTCGGGCGCGGCGGCAGGGGCGGGTTTGCTCGGGTCGGCGCAGGCATGAATGCCCATGCCGACCCGGCCTGCGGTGTATATTGTGGGGACCACCCCGTGGTTCACCCACTCCAGGATCGCATAAGGTGGTGCCGTGCGATGCGGCACCCAACAGCACACACGAAAAGAATTTAAGAACAACATACACACTTTTATTTGATATAAAACAGCGGAAGTCTTTTACAATACTTAATTAACAGCGGAAGTATTATACATAGATGGCCTCTCATCCTAACTATGCAAAAGTGCAGCTGTCCAGCCCGGGGACGCTACACACTAGCAGCAAGTAACCGGAGATCACGGCGACGTGCAGGGCTCCAGCTCGGCCTTGTACCCTGACGGGGCCATCGCCTCATCCTCGGAACCTTCCTCATAACTCTCACCTGCACACAGCTCAAAATATTACATCCGTGAGCATGATGGCTAAGCAAGGCTTAACCGACAACCCTAGGCATGGAACTCTACATGCAAGGATGTGTAAGATAGGAAAAGGACTTTGCAATAAAGACACGCCTACATGTTGATCCTTACTTTCAGTTTTATAGCAATAGTTTAATGAGTCTTAGGCAGCCCTCACATCGGAAGTCCACAATCAAATAAGAAATGCTTCCCTCCGATGTGGTGATGCCCAAAGTGGAACATAAACTTAATTAGCTCTATAACTACAGCATACAAGGTTTCAAGACATTAATAATTCAATGCAGCATTATCAGTTGGCTTATTTCACTTCTTACTACGTCACAGCGCAGTGAACAAGCGGGTACTCAAATAACCACGAGGGACGTTGATTGCAATCAGGAGACACCCGGATAACACGTCACATACACCCATTTTCAGAAGCGTGATTCGACACCCCTTCCTACTCTGTTGTATGCAACAATCTTTCAAAGGCAACCCAAATGCCGAACCGGTCCATCCTTAACGGGCAAGAGGTCCTCGCGTGGAGCGTGACTGTGCCCACCGGTAGATTTACATCTTGCTACCCTCAACCCACTCCTATAAAACGGTTGGCTAATCCTAGGCACCCAGGTTAACCAATTACATCGGTTTCCTGGTTCCCATATGCCAGTATGCATCCGGTACTGTTCGATACTTGTCCAGCAGGGCCGCACACGGCGCGGTCCTCAATCGACACCAACAGGGATACGCACGTGAGACCTCTGCTCACTGCATCCTATCCCTCCTGCTGGGTCTCATTTTCACAACTTAAGCCATTTTCTACCTCTTCTCATGCCGTGTGATAAACTCTTCGCTTGCCTGGTTGCGAGTCAAACGGGAAGTTAGCTTCAGGTGGGAGGACATCCAAGGGCTCCGGTGCGTCCTCAACTTCGGTCACTAAATGAATGTAGCAAAATATATGTATAAGTATTAAGGACTTATAAGAATTGAACTTCTATTCATAGCTACTGCTATTTATGTTCCTTAATTGGCTTTGGAATTTTTACAGTGGATACTAGACTCTCTAAGGATGATCTGAGCAGAATTTGGAGAAATTTCCTTGCACAATGTAGTCTCCAAAATTCCTACAAGTACAAGGCTTCTCTGAATTTTGAGCCCAAATCAGGAGCTTTGACATAGCTAACAGTGGAAGATATGATTAGGGTAAGTCTCCATGGTTCGAACAAAATTTGTTTCACCATTTTTGGAGCTACCAACAGAGAGATATGAATTTTTGAAGTTGGATAGGAGTTCTGAAAAAGTTTCTGTTTAAATTGAATTTCCAAATAAGGGCTGAACTTTGGGAGGCAATTTAGCCTAGCAAATGAACTCCAATGAAGCTCAAATTTTTACTGGAGAACATTTACTATGAAAAGGATTTGCTGCCCAAATTTGGGAATGTTTCATAAAGAATTGCTCCTGAAATAAATCTCTAAAAATTTATTAAAACAATTCTACAGAAATTACTGGGCATTTTCATAGTAAACAATTTGTTTCTCTGTGAAATACTCCTTATGAGTATTCCAACAAAATTGGTCTAACCCTTTTTGGAGTTTTCTACACAAAGTTATGGGTCTCCAAAGTTTGAACTGAATTAGGAAAATCTGGAAATGTTTAAATCCTGGCTGTGGGCCCCACCCGTCAGCTCCCTCTTCTACCTCGCGCCAAACAGAGGAACTCGCGGCGTTGCTCCGGCGAGGGTGGCGGGAAAGGCCTTCCCGTCCATCTCCCGGCCCCATACTGGCCGCCTCCCTATTTTCCGCCACGCTGAACAACCTAGTGGGGTCGCCGGCGGCCGACTCTCTCCGGAAACCACCGCGCACCGGCAACAGTGAGACCTAGGTCTCCGGCGATATCGTGGCGGCCCATTCCTTCATCAAATGATCGGGATTTTGGCTCTAGAGCATCAGTGGATGGTGTAGAAGCTCGACATGGAGTCTAAACTGATCGGGGAGCGCTGCAAACCCACTTGCACCGTGCGCCCGATGGGGTCCGGCGGTGCGCCATGATCAAGACGCGGAAATTCTCCCTTTACACCCCATATCTAGGTCTAAAATCGATGGAGGAAGTGCACCAAGTAGTTAGGAAGATTTGTGCACAGTTTGAATCAACGAGAACATGAACTAACAAAGAATTTGGCAAATTCTTACCTCGGGGTTGGTTTGTACCGCCCGGGAGAAAAACTCGAAATTCTTCTACTGTGATCAATGTCCAGGGCTGAGCTTTGGGCTCAAGCAGCTGGGGTCGAGGATGCACCGAGGGGCTGGCTTGTTTTGGCGTGATCTTGCTCGGTGTGAGCTGTCCACGGTGACCTCTCTCGGTTTTTCAATATTCACCCGAGAACCGCGGCAACCTTGCTGTTTCCCGGTACAATCAAGCTCGGGACCGTGGGGAGGAGTGGCTAGCCATCTAGAGCACTGGTGGGCACAGCTCTTCGCTGTTGGGAGCTCGAGCAACCGAGCTCGGTGGCTGTGGTGTGATCAGGAGGAAACGGCCGGCGGTGTTCAGTGCGAATGAAACGGCTGCGGCGCAACACGAGCTGAGGGGGGAAGAGAAATAGGGCTGGGGCACTCGGGCGGCTAATCTGATCACCCACGCGCGCGCCGACGTCGGGGGCAGCGAGAACCAGCTCGGTGGAGCCTCGGGCGCAGGTAGCAGCCGAGCACTGGCGCGCTGTGATCGACCGAGTTAAAAAGAAGGTCGGTTTACTCTTCTGTGTGGCTGACAATTGGGTCCCACCACCTCCAATTTGGAATTTGGAATTTGAAACTGAATTTGAAATTCACATTAGAAGGCTTCTCCTTTTAATCCCAAACAAATACTAAAACCCCTCCAAATGAGCTGAAATTTGGAAGGTTGAATATTTGAAATATGAAGACCCAAGTTATGAATTTAGATCTCCATGTTTGGAAGTTTTGGGAAGTTTGAATCCTCACTTTGAACCTACACCGTTATAATTCAAAGTTTTAATTCCCCTTATTTTTCCTAAGTGTACATGAGCTGAAAATTCTTGCTGCCACTTTTTGGGGATTTTACATCCCTCCCCCCTTGAAAAGAATCTCGCCCCGAGATTCCAAAAGAAATGCAAAGTGGGAAACTTTACCGGGTATATGATGATAGCAAGTCCGGATAATATGTTCGTAGATAGTCCTCGCTTTCCCATGTCGCCTCATCAGCGGTATGGTTACTCCACAAGACCTTGTAGAACCATAAGGTCCGGTTTCTTGTGGCGTGAGTCTATTCATCGATAATCCGTATTGGATACTCCGTGTACGTGAGGTCCGGTTGAAGAACTTCTATGTCTTCAATGCGGATTTCAGCGGAGGGTTTGAGGCACTTCCTCAGCTGAGAGATGTGGAAGACATTGTAAATTCCTGCGAGCGACGCTGGTAAATCCAAGCGATAGGCCACGGGTCTGCATCTTCCAATGACGGCGAACGGACCAATGAACCTTGGCGCAAGTTTACCCTTCACTCCGAAACGATGAACTCCCTTCATCGGAGACACACGGACATAAACATGGTCCCCGATGTCGAAGTGGAGATGGTGGCGTCTTTTATCCGCATAGCTCTTCTGACGAGATTGAGCAGCCTTGAGATTGGCTTGTATTAATCGCACTCGTTCTTCAGCCTCATTCACAAGTTCAATGCCGTACATGACTCACTCGCCGGACTCACACCAGTTGAGGGGTGTGCGACATTTCTGGCCGTAGAGAGCTTCATATGGTGCCATCTTGATGCTAGCTTGATAGCCATTGTTGTAAGAAAACTCCGCCAGCGGCAAATGATCGTCCCAATTCTTGCCGTGGTAGATGGCACAAGCGCGTAGCATGTCTTCAAGCACTTGATTCACCCGTTCAGTTTGACCATCCGTCTGCGGGTGATACGCGGAGCTTCGGATCAGTTTGGTCCCCAACGATGAGTGCAGTTGTTCCCAAAACCGAGAGACGAACAGCGCACCACGATCTGAAGTAATGTTGCGGGGAACACCGTGCAAGCACAAGCTCCTTGCAATATACAGCTCCACATATTGCTTGGCCATGTACTTTGTATGTACAGGGATAAAATGAGCCGACTTGGTTAGTCGATCGACTATTACCCAAATCGAGTCATGCTTGTGAGACGTGAGAGGTAAACCAACAATGAAGTCCATGCTGATATCCTCCCACTTTCACGCCGGAATGTTCAATGGTTGCAGCTGTCCGGCTTTACGCATATGGTCGGCTTTCACACGCCGACACGTATCGCATTCGGATACGTACTTTGCGATTTCTCTTTTCATCCGTGTCCACCAAAACCTGGTTTTCAGATCCTGGTACATCTTGTTGCTGCCCGGATGAATAGAATACTTGGACAAATGAGCTTCATCCAAGATTTTCTTCCGAAGCTTCATATCACGAGGTACCACTATACGGTCTTTAAACCATAGAGTGTCATGTTCATCCCTTCGGAAGCATTTCATCTAGCTATTCTCCATCCTTCTCCGAATGTGTGACATTCCCATGTCTTTCTTCTGAGCTTCCATAATCTCATCTCTTATGGTTGGGACGAGAGCAAGATTATATAACGTCCCATATGGAACCAAGTACAGACTCGGCTCCTCCTCTTCAAGTGGGGTGATGGATAGATTGTTGACATGAGATTTGCGGCTTAAGGCGTCGGCAACCACGTTTGCCTTCCCGGGATGGCAGTGAATCTCGATCTCATAGTCTTTGATCAACTCTAACCATCTCCGTTGTCGCATATTCAATTCCTTTTGAGTGAATATATATTTCAGACTTTTGTGGTCGGTGTAGAGGTGCACTAAGTTCCCAAGCAAATAGTGCCTCCACATTTTCAAGGCTAACACCACAGCAGAGAGCTCAAGATCATGAGTCGGATAGTGCTGCTCATGGTTACGGAGTTGACGTGAGCCATAGGTGACCACTCTTCCTCTTGCATTAATCCACAGCCAAGCCCGATACCGGACGTATCACAGTATACGTCGAAGGGCTTGGTTGTATCCGGTTGAGCTAACACTGGGGCTGTTGTAAGATGCTTCACTAATGCTTGGAAAGCTTCTTCACAAGCTGAGCTCCAATCATATTTGATCCCCTTGTTCAACAGTTCAGTCATCGGCTTAGCAAGCTTGGAGAAGTTCGGTATGAATCTCCGATAATATCCTGCTAACCCGAGGAAACTCCTGACTTCGTGGACTGATGTGGGGGATTTCCATTTCAGCACTTGTTCGATTTTGCTTGGATCAACTGCAATGCCTTCTGCAGAAATAATATGACCAAGAAATGGCACTTGGCTGATCCAAAATTTGCACTTGCTGAACTTGGCATAAAGCTTATGATCTCGCAATCGTTGAAGCACGATATGCAAGTGTTTGGCGTGTTCTTTTTCAGACTTGGAGTAAACCAAGATGTCGTCTATGAACACCACCACAAACTTGTCCAACTCCGGCATGAACACTGAGTTCATGAGATACATGAAGTGTGCCGGGGCGTTGGTGAGACCAAAAGACATGACGAGGTATTCATACAACCCATATCTCGTCGAGAAGGCCGTCTTCGGAATATCCTCCGCTCGGATCTTGATTTGATGGTATCCGGAGCGAAGATCCATCTTTGAAAATACATTCGCACCCACAAGTTGATCGAAGAGACTATCGATGCAGGGCAGTGGATATTTATTCTTGATGGTGACGGCATTGAGAGGTCGGTAGTCCACACACAATCTCAAGGTTTCATCCTTCTTCTTCACTAAGAGTGCCGAGCATCCCCATGGCGAGGAACTCGGTCGAATGAAACCCTTCTTCATTAAATCATTGAGCTGCTCTTTTGATTCAGCTAGCTCATTCGGAGCCATCTTGTATGGTCTCCGTGATATCGGCGTCGTCCCAGGTACAAGTTCAATCTTGAACTCGATATCTCTTTCGGGTGGCATGCCCGGAAGATCATCCAGAAAGACATCCGGGTATTCACGGACCACACGAATATCCTCAAGTTTTGTGGCTTCCATGTTATATGTGGCTGGAGCTTCTTGAACCGAACGGTCAAGAATAAGAACATCTGGTTCATGAAGTGAAGAGTTTAGACGAATCACACGTGGAATGATGTCCAGAACAGCACCATGGCGATGTAGCCATGACATTCCTAAAATGACATCAAGTTTCTGACTCTCTAACATGATTAGAGAAGTCGGATATAGATTCACACCCAATTGTAATGGTGCTCTATAGACCATCCTATCAGCTGTTATTTTCCCACCTGGAGAGCATATCAAGTATGAACTATTTGTGGGAATGATAGGCAATTGATATTTAATAACATAAGATTGACTTATGAAATTATGGGTGGTACCGGAGTCAAAAAGTATGACTACGGGATGACCTGAGTAAGAAAACGTACCCGCGAGGACGGGTTCGCCTTCTGGCACGTCTTCGATGGCTAAGTGGTGCACGTTGCCGGGTTTTGGTGCTGGTTTCTTGGGCTGATTACGGGGCTGATTAGCACCCTGATACGGTGCTGCACCCCTGCCCTGTCGCGGCTCGGGGCAGTCCTTCGGAATATGCCCGACACGGCCACACGTGAAGCACGTGTAAGGTGTCAGGGTCCCGCCGATTTGAGGACGGAATCCCGGTGCACGCTGTTGAAACTGAGGCACACGTGGGACCATCCTTTGCTGCTGCTGTTGCTTTGGTGGATACGTCGGTCGGAAGCCTGGCGCATTATATTGTCGACCGTGAAACTGAGGCGGTCGCGCCGGTGGCTGCCATCTCTGACCGGATGGTGAACGATACACCACGCGGTATTTTTGTGGCGCTCCACCACTGCTGCTCGTCAGCGTGCTGCGTTTCCTCTTATCAGAACCCCGCTCGCGCTGAGCATTTTCTTGTAGAATCGCGGCATTAACTAGATCGTTGAATGTGCCCCGATTGCTTTGGGCGAGATGGACCTTCATCTTGGAATTCAGGCCCCGGAAGAATGCGTTGCGCTTGTCTTCCTCCGCTCTCTCAAATCCTGGCGCATACTGCGCCAGCCGGTTGAATGACCTGGAGTACTTATGAGCACTCCTCTCACCTTGTTTTAGCGCCGGGAACTCCTGGAGCTTCCTTTCCATAACATCGGGAGGTATATGATAGGCGCGGAACGCCTCCCGGAACTTCGTCCATGTGACGGCATGGCCAGCCGGTAATGAGGCAATGTAGTTCGCCCACCATGTACCGGCTTCTCCTTGAAGCTGTTACGCTGCATACAGCGTCTTTTGGTGTTCGGTGCACTGAAGTAAACTGAACTTTGCTTCAAGAGTGCGGATGAAGCTGTCCGCCTCCAACGGCTCTTCGGCCTCTGTGAAGACCGGTGGATGAGTCGCCAGGAACTCTGAATATGAACTTTGTTGGGGCTGGCGTTGCCCAATGTCTTGGCGCCCTCCTAGACGGGACGCATTCTGCTGAACTAGCATCCGCAGCAACTCGGTTTGCTCGTCGCGCGAGCCGAGCACTGTGGCGAGAACCTCCGCACGGTTTCTTGGAAGTTCTGGCAGTGGAGGAGGTGGTTGCTGCTGCGTCGTAGTTTGCTCCGGAGGTGGAGACTCATCACCACGAACCTGACTCGGACCTCCCTCCTCTTGCGTGGACCGTGTACGCACCATTCTGCATTTATACCATTCAAACGATCAGCACATGTTGGTTTAGTTCATCCAGTCTATACAATAGTTGCCAGAATGGAATAAATAATGTGCATAACAATCACACATATGGATAAAGTATAAACTTTATATAACATATACATCCCTGGACTATGTCACAAGATCAGGTTCCAAAGTAATGAACTTTATAGATTAAAAGTTCATTTCGACCATCGTGGGTCGCTACGGGATGTTAAGTGTGTTAGCATGCGTAATTCCTCGCTATTGTACTGGACTCAAACACATCCTAGCTCGAAGTGATATGTCAAATGCATAAAATTTTCGACTCCAATTCGCTGTTTTACGACAGCCGCTGGATATCAAAAGGTGAAACTAAGGGTTTTAATTGAAACACCTCGACATGATGTTCACTGTCCACTTCTGGTCCAGCAGACCAGTTGGAAGAATTTTAACTGTTTTGGCCCCCTTGGAGGTAAAATCTGGACTAGAGTTCAACAACAAAGTTTTAGTAAACTCTCAAAGGAATCCAGACTGTATTTATTTGCCTCCATAGCCTCCTTAGTTTGTGAGTTATGACTTCTACAAGTTGACAGAATTTTCTCAGGAATTTTGACAGCACCTCCTTTGCAAGTGGCTGTTTTGTTCACAAAATTCCATCCTATTCTGTCCTTAATTTAGGAAAATACTGAACTACAAAGTTGTAGCCTATTTCCTATACTTTCCAATGATGTCTTACTTGACCCTTAGAAATTTTTTCTACAGAAAGTTGTGGTTGAAATACAGAAAATTCCAGAGAGCATTTTGGTCTGCCTCGTTTCTGGACAGTGTATACTCATCTGAGATTTTCATCCATTTGGAGGGAGATTATGTTCTGGAGCTCTACAGAAAAGTTTTAGATGACTTCAAAAACTTTCCAGAATGGTATCCCACACCCCCATTGGTTCAACCAATCCTAAATTATACCCTGTTTAAGTTCAGCAAAGTTTCTGCCGAAACAGGGGAGGTTGTTCCTAAGTCTTTGAGATTGAATCTATACTCCCAATTGACTCTTAGTTCAATATGGAAGTTCAATAACCCCTAAATGGAATCCTAGACTTCATTTTAACTCTTATCTTTGAAAAATACCCTTTTATGCAGTCTCGGTACTACGTTTCTTCACCAAAAAAAATCCAAACCCGGTATTCCGGCATATACGTGTCAAATGGTGGAACGAAAGACGTCACTCGCAAACGGTTTCTAAACGTCATGCACGAACGTGGTTAATGTACCTGCACAAGAACACACAATAATGGTGCACACAAAGGTTTTGACATTTCAGGCAGTTCCATATCATAATAAAAACATACGGTCCGTATCATTGCCATACGGATCGTCCTTGAGTCAAGTCACATCTCAGGGTACATGGTCGTGTTTTCACACCACACGACGGGGAACCCGAGTAGAGCGCGAACGGGTCATCACGGTTGGGAATTTTATCAACCCAACGGATACCACCTACTGCCTCATGACCGTTGAGGCACGCCGATGGCGAGCGCTGCGTATGGCCCTTTGAACATTGAACGTTCAAGAGTTGCATACTATCATGTTGCTTACCACACGATGGGGTATTCTCCCTTTTGTCTAAAGCATGCTAGAGATCAGCGTTTTCATATGCTCTCAGAACCATTGAGAGGTTCAGAGACTCATATTAACTACCGTGCCAAGCCACGGTATATCCTTCCATACTATTACTCGTATGGTGAGTTACTGCAATTGATCTGCCTACGGTGGCGTACCTTACCTCTTACCTGACGTCGGAGCATCGTTACAGAATGTATAACACATAAGTTAGCTTTTCCACCATCATATCTACTACTGTCATAGATCTTATGTGGGCTTAATGACTAATCCTCACTCGACTACTTCTAAGTTTTCAAAATAGGCTCTTTTCGAGTGTGCTATTCCCAATGCGGCTCTGATACCACGTCTGTGGGGACCACCCCGTGGTTCACCCACTCCAGGATCGTATAGGGTGGTGCCGTGCGATGCGACACCCAACAGCACACAAAGAATTTAAGAACAACATACAAACTTTTATTTGATATAAAAAAGTGGAAGTCTTTTACAAAACTTAATTAACAGCGGGAGTATTATACATAGATGGCCCCTCATCCTAACTATGCAAAAGTGCAGTCGTCCAGCCCGGGGACTCTACACACTAGCAGCAAGTAACCGGAGATCACGGCGGCGTGCAGGGCTCCAGCTCGGCCTTGTACCCCGACGGGGGCATCGTCTCATCCTCGGAACCTTCCTCATAACTCTCACCTGCACACAGCTCAAAATATTGCATCCGTGAGCACGATGGCTCAGCAAGGCTTAACCGACAACCCTAGGCATGGAACTCTACATGCAAGGATGTGTAAGATAGGAAAAGGACTTTGCAATAAAGACACGCCTACATGATGATCCTTACTTTCAGTTTTATAGCAACAGTTTAATGAGCCTTAGGCAGCCCTCACATTGGGAGTCCACAATCAAACAAGAAATGCTTCCCTCCGATGTGGTGATGCCCAAAGTGGAACATAAACTTAATTAGCTCTATGACTACAGCATACAAGGTTTCAAGACATTAATAATTCAATGCAGCATTTTTAGTTGGCTCATTTCACTTCTTACTACGTCACAACGCAATGAACAAGCGGGTACTCAAATAACCACGAGGGACGGTGATTGCAATCAGGAGACACCTGGATAACACGTCACATACACCCACTTTCAGAAGCGTGATTCCATACCCCTTCCTACTCTGTTGTATGCAATAACCTTTCAAAGGCAACCCAATGTAAAAGCCCAAGAAAGTGACTTGCAAGAGTGCTCATTTCACCACCTCACAAAACCACAGCTCATTTTATGGATAGCTCATGAACACTTGTGAAGAGCAAGTAACCACCATCAAAAGGTGATTAAAGGGGAAAACCCTAACTTCAAAAAGTGGGATTTGTCCACATAAACATGAAAGGTTAAGATCAACCCTAGACCTTATATGTTCTTGGGAAGGCTCAGGCCAAATTTCATGCAAATCCAATACTTTGAGGCACTTTTGGAGGCATTTGCAAAAGGGGCCAATTTGAATGCAAATTCAAATTGCAACCACTTTCATCTCTTGAATTCAAAAGTTGACTTCATATTCAAACTCAGCACATTTTTCTAAGTTAGTCCACCAATTTTCATCCCCATTGGACTTCATCTTGTCGAGAGCTAAATTGGCATTAATTCAAAACTGAATTTAAATTTCAGTTCAAATGTGTAGCAAAATTAGCCAAACCAGATTCAAATTGGGGAAATCAAATTCAAACCATAACTTTGGGGCTAAGTCTTTCATTCAATTGTGAGTAGCTGGGATCTTTTCAGTGAAAACAGAAATAAAAATCAGAAAAAGAATTAGAGGGGAGGTTCCCTCTTGTCAGTAGCCTTAACACAGAAGCATTCTCGGCTTGATTTTTTTCACTCGGCCGAGAGCGCGCACTGCCAGCTACCGACGTCGGCGCCCGACCGCCTCGCCTTTGCCACCTCCTGCTCGGTGGCTGAGGGTGCCGGGTGTAGCACTCGAGTAACACGCCAGGCCACGTGATTCCTCCCTCATCCTCTTCGTTCTGCCCCGCACACAGCCGAAACGAAACACCTCGCCGGCCGCTCTCCTCGGGTCCTCGGTGCGCCGCTGATCCAGGCACTCTCGCGACCGGCGATCAACAGCAAAGAGATGCGCCGGAGGCTGCTCGAGCTCACGGTGAAAACCCTACCTCCTTTCGTGCCCTGTAGGGAAAGAATTTCCATGTTTAGTCCTCGGTGTTCAAATAACCGGGCTAGCAAAGAATCTGAAATTCGTGATGATCGGTCCATCACCGCGTAAACCAATCTAAGTACATGTTCTACACGTCCCCACGGCCACCTAGGATCAAAAACCATAAAAAACCATCGAGTTTTGGCGCTGCTATTCGAGTTTTTCGAGCCTCCGCCGTTTTAGCCCTAGGTCGACGGTGAGGTCCTATCTCCGGTTGTTTTCATGGCAAACCGAGGTCATTTCATGCTCAGCATGCCACAGCGAAGCTGTAGGAGCAAACTGTTCCCAAAATAAGGACCTGAGCAGCCCGGACGACATCGCCGGAGTGGGTATCGCCGCTGTCACCGTCGCGGGCGTGGTTCCGGCCATCGCCGAGCTTCGGTGAGGGCACCAGCATGTTCCCCGAGCAAAGTTAGGCACAGGCGGCGAAATCCATCGGAGGTCGGGCAGCGAAATGGCCAGCGGTGAGATCTCCGGCGAGGCGTCGCCGCGGGAGTCTCGGGCGTCGCAAGGTAGACAAAGGGGGCGCCGGGTCCACCGGTCAGTCCTTGTTCTCCCGCGGGGATCCACTTTGCGGCCGGGATCCGGTGCGGCAGCGCGGGTAAAACCCCATGGTCTGCGGTGTGTCCGCAATCTCAGTGGGACGATTTTAAAAGTGGGGGCCCACTTATGAGGACATCTCTCCTTTGCATACAATGCAAGGACCGATCACTAGAGCACGTGCACGACAATTGGATCTCCAGGTACGTTCTAACCTTGTCAAATGTTTTTCAGAACTTACGCTTGTTTCCATGCATGTTTTATTGATTAGGAACAATGGAGAGGACCAGAAAGGGCTGGGAGGAGTCCAAGGAGTCAAGGAGGAGGAGATAGGACGTGCACACCAAGGAGGAGCCCAAGTACAACTCGACTTCGACTCCACCTCGGGTTCCAGGAGCTACCTTCACCAAAACTGACGTCCCGAACACATACGGAGTCGGATTTGGACGTTCTATATATGGTTGGAACCGTGATTTCATAAAGCTTCCAATGGAACCATCCCCACCTCAAAATTCCTTCTAAGTTGACGGGAGTCAGTGAAACAAGTGGGCGTCCAGAATCTGTCCGGTGCTGCGCCACCGCCTTTTGGGCTGCTGGCCCGTGTATCATGTGGAAGCCCATTAGGGTTGCGTCCAGGGGGTCTTGCACGCCCCTAAACTCCTTTTAATACAGCAGCCGTCAGCACATTAGGGTCGGGTTTTGCTTAGTTACAATATGTCATTGAACAGTGTCGCCGATCATCGGTTGTGAGACCCCAAATTCGTGATCAATTCAGTTTTGATTGCAACTTCTCTGTTCTTGCTTGTGTTCTTGATTGTGCTTGCAGGGATAAGCCTTCGTGGTGAGGTCATTTGTGTAACTTGGGTGATAACCAACGGAGCAGTGGTGTAGTGATTGCGGGGTTTCATTTGTTCGGAGCCTTGGATCATCAACGTTGAGATCTCCACCCAATCAAGTTTACCCTACCTCTCGGAAGATCGGGACTCATCCTCCTATCAATTGGTATCAGATTTCCAGGTTCACCGTGAGGTATACTTGTGTGCCCTTTAGATTTATTTTGTTTCAGTCCTATCGTCCACAAAAAGCCACAAAAAAAATTTAGTTTCCCTGACCTACAACCCCCGCTCAACCTTTTGCACAATTTAGTTTCGGAGTCCGTAGTTCTGAGTTCGTGTCCTAGGTTGAGTCTGGTTGCTGGTTTAGATTTGTTTTGGCTCAGTTTTGTTTCTTCCATCCGCTGCCATCTACAAAAAAACAATCTACAAAAAAATTCCATCCACCGATTCGTTTCTATTGCAGTTTCCACCACCACCAAAACCTGATTCGGGGTATCCTCCTTAAAACAGGCATAACTTTTCGCTCGTAACTCCTATTGAGGCGCATTTTTTCCCGGAAAGGTCTCGAAAAAGTCCACATACGATACACCAGCTACGCCGGTCACGGCGTTTTCAAAAAAATTAAAAAATATAATTAAGAAGGCCCTTGTTTCGAACTCTGAAGTTCCAGCACCAGTTTTTCCAATCGCTCCTGAATTTGTGTCGATCTCATCTTTCATCAGTTTGAGCTATACTTGGTGTTGTTTCTATTCTTGTGCCCCTGGTTGAGGAAAAATATCAAAAAAATAAAGAGAAAAAAAAAAGATTTTGATTTATACTAGTGCTTCATGACAAAACAGGAGGCTAAGGGGTTTTCTAGTTGTGCTATTTCTGTGTGAGTGTTGGATACTTGCTGATATTATCCTTGTTGTTCATCATCATTCATCCTTGTCCTTGCTTGTTGCCACAACTGTTCTAATACATTCTTAGGACAGCAACTAGGTAAAATTCTTTGGACACTTATTCAGCATTGCTATCTGTTACTAACTTGTGTGCCACATACATATACTGCATTTGAGCCTTCCAAGCTCCACCTTCTCTCGAGCAGAACAGGTAACCTTTGCAATCACACCCACTCTCTGCTTGCTTCACACCGGTCACTGTTGGCTACCTGCAGTGATAGTAAGAAACTTGTAAGAGCGGGGTAAGACGCATCTTACTGATCGATTTTCCACTCACTTCGGAGAGCGTAGTAATAGGGTTCTTCACGATCTTTTTGTCTTCGTTTCTGTTTTGTACTAACAATGACAGGAAAGAAGCCTATGGATAAGACCTCTGGTTCTACACCTCCGGATGATGATGAGTGCGTGTCCCATATGGAACTAAGGGACATGATGCGGGCAATGACCGAAGCTTTCAACAATTACCAGACCACTACAACAACCACCTTTCAGAGGCTCCTTACAAGTGTTGCTGGTCTGACCACACGGTTGGACGAGATGGAGACTCGTCTTCCCAAACAAGCTACACCCTCTATCATTCTTGATGGTGATGCACATGCTCACTACGACACAGAGGATGACTTCAATAACGATGAGGTTGATGCACGACAGCGCCGTCGCCCTCGACGAAATCATCAAGGTATGGGAGGTAGACCTCGTCCTCATGCTCCTAAACAAGATAATGATCCTTATGCTAAGATTAAGTTTTCTATTCCAACATTTTATGGATCTTATGATGCTGAGACTTACTTGGATTGGGAGATGACGGTAGAACAAAAATTTAGCTTTCATCTTGTTCCTGAGCGACATAGAGTTAGACAAGCCACTAGTGAGTTTAAATATTTTGCTATAATTTGGTGGAATGAACTTGTCAATATACGTAATGCACCACAGACATGGGCTGCGTTAAAATAAGAGATGCGCGCTAGGTTTGTTCCTCCTACATATAGACGTGATCTTCTTAAGAAATTGCAACGCTTTGATCAGGGTGACATGACTGTCCAAGAGTACTACCAAGAGTTGCAGAAAGGTATGCTTCGTTGTGGGGTAGTTGAGGATCAGGAAGACCAAATTGTTAGGTTTTGTGGGGGCTTGCGGCGTGAGATCCAGGACATAGTTGACTATAAGGAATATCATTCTATTCAACGTTTATTTCAACTTGCTATGTTAGCAGAAAAAGAAGTGCAGGGTCGCCAACAGCAGCGGCGGAACAACACCTTCACGCCACGACAATTTCCGGTGCCATCCAAAGCAGCGCCCTCCTCGAGCGTATGTGCTTCTACACCACCCTCCACGGGTGTTGTACGCAGCAGCATCGCACCTTCTACATCACGGGGACAAGATGACAGCAAGTCCCAGATGCCTCCAGGTGTTGCAGCAAAGGCGGCTGCACCCAACACTTCGACAAGTCGCAGCTCCGACATCAAGTGCCACCGCTGCCAGGGACTTGGCCATATGCAACGAGATTGCCCCAGCAAACGGGCGATCATTGCCACTGCTGATGGTGGGTATGTTAGTGCTTCTGATATTGAAGATGAAAATATTATTGTAACTAACATTTCAGGTTCAGATGATGGTGCTGAGGAGGTTCTTGGTACATCTGCGACAAACAACTATAGGACTTTGATTGTGCAGCGAGCTTTGAGTGCCACGGTTCGAGAGGACGACAACCGCCAACGCCACAACCTTTTCAACATGTTTCTCGTCGTCAAGGACTGCCGTGTACATACCATCATTGATGGCGGTAGCTGCAACAATTTGGTGAATGTTGAGGTGGTCAAGAAGCTTGGCTTGACCACACGGGAGCATCGCCACCCTTATCACATTCAATGGTTTAACAACAATGGTAAGGTTAAGGTAACACAAATAGCAAGGATACATTTTTCCATTGGTTCTTATCATGATTTTGCTGATTTTGATGTGGTACCTATGGATGCTTGTTCTCTTTTTTTGGGATGTCCTTGGGAGTTTGATACTGATGCTATTCACCATGGTCGATCTAATAAGTATACTCTCATGCATAAGGGCAAGAAAATTGTGTTACTTCCTATGAGTCCCACTGAAATTATACAATTTGAGCAGGAGAAAAAGAATAATGCTAAGCAAAAGGGTGTTTTCAAATCTGAAATTCAGCAACCTATTAAGTTGAAAAATCCTATTTTGCTTGCAACTAAATCTGATCTTGATAATTTATATGCCTCTAATGGAACTTGCTATGCTTTAGTGTGCAAACATGCTTTATATTCTATTGAGGATACATCCATTGTCTTGCCACCTGCTGTTGCTAACCTTTTGCAGAAATATATGGATGTTTTTCCATCAGAGATACCCCCTGAATTACCACCTATGCGAGGCATTGAGCACAAGATTGATTTGGTTCCAGGGGCGAGCTTGCCAAACCGTGCTGCCTACAGGACCAACCCCGACGAGACTAAGGAAATTCAGCGACAAGTCCAAGATCTTCTGGACCGCGGGTACATTCGTGAGAGCCTTAGTCCTTGTTCTGTTCCTGTTCTTTTGGTTCCAAAAAAAGATGGCACTTGGCGCATGTGTGTTGATTGTAGAGCCATCAATAACATTACCATTCGTTATCGCTATCCTATTCCTAGATTGGATGACATGCTTGATGAGTTGAGTGGTTCTGTTATTTTCTCCAAGATTGATTTGCGTAGTGGGTATCATCAGATTCGTATGGCTTGTAACACCCCAAAACCTGTTAAGAGGGGAATTTAAAAAAATTTGGACGTATTGCATGTGGTGCAGAAATTCAAATTCAAATTGGAATTCAAATTCAACTCAAAACAGAAAAGAAAAAGAAAAAGAAAAAAACAAAACCCCGGCCAGTGGGCCGAAATCCACCAGCCGGCCCACCATACCCCCGCGCCAGCCCGCAGCCGCGCGCCCCTTTTCCCTCTCACTGACACGCGGGGCCCGCCGTCGTCTTCCTCCTCGCGCGCGCTCGGCCGATCCCAGGACTCCTCTCTCTCCCGAATCAAAACTACCCCCGGAAACCCGCGACCCTAGCCGAATTCTGGTCCCGGACAACTCAAACTCAATTACAACCGACACGCCGCCCTCCCCCGTCTATATAAACGCCGGCATCGCCCCGTTTTCCCCACCCGATCAGCTGTTTTTCCTCCCGGTGAGAACCGAAGCTCCGATCACCGATTTCTCTCGATCTCTGCTCAGATTTTCCGATCTAACGCGCCGATCGTGTTCCACCGCCTCCGGGGAATCACGCAAGTGCAGAAAACTCGGTGGTTTGCGCTCCAGACTCAGCGCCGACGAGCATCGCCACGATTCCATCTCGGACCTCGTCGCCGACCGCCTTCCAGGGCCTCCGAGCTCAAGAAAAACCTCGAGGTGAGATCCCCGACCTCCCCTCTACCGATCTATGCCATGAAATCCCAGTTTTAGGAGGTATAGACGAAGATCCGAAGTTCTCCGGCGAGATCGCCGCCTCCCGCCGCCGCGCGCCGCCGGGCAGCGCCGCCCACACACGGTCAGAGCGACGTGGCCGCTTATGCGCCGTCTATTTTAAATCGCACGGTAGAATTAAAACCCGCGCGTACCGGTTCAGCGATCTAATATGAGCCGTCTGTTTTAAATCGGACGGTCCACATCAGCCCTGCGTTATAAAGGCCGGGATTCTTACGCGCTACCCCCTGGGGATCTTGGAAAATACGAGCTAACCCCGGAAACTTCTGATCTAGCCCCTGGAACTTCAGAAATTCATGTAAATTCATTTAAAAATCAGTTTTAGCCCCTGGACTTAATAAAAATTAGGAAAACCCCTCTGTTATGTGTAGCTAGACCCCTGGAAATTTATGAAATAATATAATAGACCCTGTAGTGGGGTGAGTTTACCTTTTTAACCCTATATGATATTAAATTTAGGAATTTGAATATGTGATTAGGATTTACAATTTAAAAGGTGAGACAAACACATTGTAAATTCAAATTTAAACTCTCCTAGCACATGGAAAACTTTAGAATGAGTTAAAAGTAGATTTTAAGCTGAAATGAATCTATTTAATTGATTGTTCACATTTATTAGTTATAGGGATACAATCTTAGGTTAGGAAATAATTCTGAAAATTAGTAAAATAAATTTAAATTAGTTCACATCAGAGGAGAAATTCCAAAATATATTATTTAATATTTTAGATCAGAACCTATTCTGTTTAGATGATATGCCCTACTATTTAATATTAAAACTCACTTTTAGGCATAGAAAATAAATCTGGAAAATATAGGAAAATAGGTATGCATAACTAGAAAATGATAAATGAAGTTTCCAAATCCAAAGATTTCAGTTTAGGATTTAGTAGAAGATCTGAAAACCCATTTGGAGTAGGAAAATACCTTCCATGCATACTTGGTAGCTAAGAAGTGTATCAATTGAATATAAGGAATTTGTTCAAATTGGAAATTCATATATAGTGTGCAAACAGAAATCTGAATACAAAAGTTAGAAATCATATACACATGTTTAAAAGTGCATGTAAGCCAAAAATCAACACACATAGAGTATCCACAACACTTAGAAATGTGAATGACTTTCATAGGTGTGAATGTGTGGTTTGTATGAAGTGAAAGTGTGAACTATGTCTTATGGATTGTTGTTTTCTTTTGCTATGTGTGTTGGCATGAGTAGAACCTGCCCCAGAGCAAGTTCTTCCCTTCCAAGATCAGGACTATCCATTCCTAGAGCAGCAGGAAGAAGGCAAGTGTCCTTGACCACTTTGTTCCTATACTAGGATGTGTAGATAGAATTATTTGCATTGTCAATTGAAATATGAAACCCATGCTAGGAAGTTTCCCTAGAATTGCATTACCTTGTTTTCCTTGTAGCTTGTGTTGGGATTTGCTTTATTATGTCATTCATTCATATTACTTATGCTTAGCCATGCTTAGAATGGGATAAGTGGGATATCATATCATCAACTTGTTTACCTTACTCTTGAATGAGACATTATGAGTTATGTAGAGGTAGGGATCGAGGCAAGTTGGATGATTTGGTTGGTGTTGGGTGCACGAGACTCGGGTTTGTGTTTAGTACTTGCCTGGATCCTAAGGACCGGTTCATGGAGCATGTAACCTAGCTTTACCGTGCCAACCACATGCTGAGATGGGGCAGCTTGGCCAATTAATTAGGTGTATCCCCGGCGTAGAATGGGTGTGTTGGATGGTGTGGGGAGTAGGTGTCAGCTGGACTACCATATGAACCGCAAGGCTCAAGAGGGGGCCACTGCAGCGGGGTTGGAGCCTCTTGTATGCTGTTAGGGGTGAAACCTCAGTGGGCCCACGCTCGTCGGGAATCCCTTTGTAAAGGCTTCGTAGTGATCTCCTGGCTACACACCTGGGAAGTGTGAATGTGGTTCGTAGCCACTGGCATAATGGAGGTTCTTTTAGTCCACCCGGCAACGGGGGATGAAATCACTACATGTGGGTACAGTGGTGCAAACTCTGCAGAGTCAAAACTGTCATGACAGCCGTGCTCACGGTCAAGAGCGGTTTGGACTTATTCATGATTAGAGGATGATGACTTTGGAAGTTGTGGATGTTAAGCGGGGAGCTTAACATTGGAAATGACGTTATGATTATTTGATTATAATGATGGGATGGGAGATTGGGACCATATCACCTGTGTAGTAATATAGGTGCTTAATAAGCTAAGGTGGTAGGCAATAATTGCGTAGTGCTTTAACCATGAGTTCAACCTCTCCTTGTTCTAGCCATGCATGACATAACTTTCCCACACTTGTTGAGTACCAACGGTACTCAACCTTGCATATTTGTTGGTTTAAATTGCTGCTCAGGTCAAGGGGATGATGTGGTGTACAATGACCAAGACTTCGGACCCGAAGAAGGATTCTAGGTTCATGGAGTCCCCCGGGCAACGCCTGTGACGGAGCCCACAAGAATAATATTCCGCTGCTATTTTATTTACTTGTTATGGACTTATTATCGTCCATCGAGACATATGCTATGTAAGACTTATTTATATTCGACACCTGGCTTGCAATAAATGATGCTTCACTATTTGTCATCACATGTATGAGAAAATGATCCTGGCATACATGTGATATTCACTCGGTTGTTCTTTGGAGAAACCGGGTGTGACATGGCTTTAGGTGATGAATGGAAAACTGCTTTTAAAACTAAATTTGGACTTTATGAATGGTTAGTCATGCCATTTGGTTTAACTAATGCGCCCAGCACTTTCATGAGGTTGATGAATGAGGTTTTACGTGCTTTCATTTATAAATTTGTGGTGGTTTACTTTGATGATATCCTTATTTACAGCAAGTTATATGATGAGCATCTTGAACATTTGCGTGCTGTTTTTATCGTCTTGCGCGATGCACGTTTATATGGTAACCTTGAGAAGTGCACCTTTTGCACCGATCGTGTGTCTTTTCTTGGGTATGTTGTTACTTCACAGGGCATTCAGGTGGACGAGGCAAAGATTGTTGCCATCACGAGCTGGCCACTTCCGACTACGGTCACACAGGTTCGGAGTTTTCTTGGTCTCGCAGGTTTCTACCGGCGTTTCATGCGGGATTTCAGCACCTCTCCACGAGTTGATAAAGCATGGAGTGCTGTTTCGATGGGGACCAGCACAACAACAAGCTTTTGATGTTCTCAAGTCGAAGCTCACACAAGCACCATTGCTGCAACTTCCTGATTTTGAGAAGACCTTCGAGCTTGAATGTGACGCAAGCGACATTGGCATTGGAGGAGTGCTAATTCAAGGAGGTAAACCTGTTGCCTTTTTTAGTGAAAAATTGCATGGGCCTTCGCTGAATTATTGTACATATGACAAAGAACTTTATGCTTTAGTGTGTGTCTTACAAACTTGGCAACATTGCCTATGGTCTAAAGAATTTGTCATACATTCAGATCATGAGTCTTTGAAGTATCTTAAAGGACAAGCTAATCTGAACAAACGTCATGCTAAATGGATTGAGTTCATAGAATCATTTCCTTACATCATTAAACATAAGAAAGGGAAAGACAATGTGATTGTCGATGCTTTATCTAGATGTTATACCATGCTGTCCCAACTTTCTCATAAAATCTTTGGCTTGAAAACTATAAAGAGGTTATATGCTACTGATTTGGACTTCAAAGATGCCTTTGAAAATTGTAGAGAAGGAAGAACGTGGCAAAAATTCCTGCTGCGTGAAGGCCTTCTCTACCGTGCTAACAAGTTGTGTGTTCCAGCTAGCTCCGTTCGTCTTTTGTTGTTGCAGGAAGCGCATGGAGGTGGTTTGATGGGACATTTTGGTGTTAAAAAGACAGAGGATGTGCTGGCCGCTCACTTCTTTTGGCCACGAATGAGGCGTGATGTGGAGCGCTACGTTTCACGTTGCACGACATGCAACAAAGCTAAGTCTCGACTTAACCCACATGGTCTTTATATGCCTCTTCCGGTTCCTAGTGCACCTTGGGAGGATATTTTTATTGACTTTGTTTTAGGATTGCCTATAACAAAGAGGGGGAGGGATAGTGTCTTTGTGGTTGTTGATTGTTTCTCTAAAATAGCTCATTTTATACCCTGCCACAAGACCGATAATGCTTCACATGTTGCTGATTTGTTCTTTAATGAGGTTATGCGTTTGCATGGTGTTCCCAATACTATTGTTTCTGATAGGAATGCTAAGTTTTTGAGTCACTTTTGGAGAACTTTATGGTATAAATTGGGAACAAAGTTGATGTTTTCTACTACTTGTCATCCACAAACTGATGGGCAAACGGAGGTAGTTAATCGTACCTTATCTACTATGTTGCGGTCTGTTTTGAAAGACAATTTGAGGTTGTGGGAGGAGTGTTTGCCACATATTGAGTTTTCTTATAACAGGTATATTCACTCCACAACCAAGTTAAGTCCGTTTATGGTAGTCTATGGTTTCAATCCTCGTGCTCCAATTGATTTGCTACCTTTACCACATACTGAAATTGTGAACTTAGATGCTACACAACGTTCTGAATTTATTCTTAAGTTGCATGAAACTACTAAGTTACAAATTGAAAAAATGAATGAAAAGTATCGCATTGCTGCTAGTAAATGTAGGAAGGAGGTAAAATTGGAACCCGGTGATTTGGTGTGGGTTCATTTGAGAAAAGATAGGTTCCCGGATTTGAGAAAGTCCAAACTCATGCCACGTGCTGCTGGACCTTTTAAGGTTCTTGAGAAGATAAATGACAATGCATATAAACTTGAGTTGCCTCCCGAGTTTGGGGTTAGTCCCACATTTAACATTTCAGATTTGAAGCCATACTTGGGTGAGGAAGATGAGCTTGAGTCGAGGACGACTCCAATTCAAGAGGGGGAGGATGATGAGGACATCTCTCCTTTACATACAATGCAAGGACCGATCACTAGAGCACGTGCTCGACAATTGGATCTCTAGGTACGTTCTAACCTTGTCAATTGTTTTTCAGAACTTACGCTTGTTTCCATGCATGTTTTATTGATTAGGAACAAAGGAGAGGACCAGCAAGGGCTGGGAGGAGTCAAGGAGGAGGAGATAGGACGTGCACACCAAGGAGGAGCCCAAGTACAACTCGACTTTGACTCCACCTCGGGTTCCAGGAGCTGCCTTCACCAAAACTGACGTCCCGGACACGGAGTCGGATTTGGACGTTCTATATATGGTTGGAACCGTGATTTCATAAAGCTTTCAATGGAACAAGCCCCACCTCAAAATTCCTTCTAAGTTGACGGGAATCAGCGAAACAAGTTGGCGTCCAGAATCTGTCCGGTGCTGCGCTACCGCCTTTTGGGCTGCTGGCCCGTGTATCGTGTGGAAGCCCATTAGGGTTGCGTCCAGGGGGTCTTGCACGCCCCTAAACTCCTTTTTATACAGCAGCCGTCACCACATTAGGGTCGGGTTTTGCTTAGTTATAATCTGTCATTGAACAGTGTCGCCGAC
This sequence comes from Neostapfia colusana, assembly GCA_030760725.1. NCBI lineage: Eukaryota > Viridiplantae > Streptophyta > Magnoliopsida > Poales > Poaceae > Neostapfia > Neostapfia colusana. The sequence continues at coordinate 12,755,209 of JASWHV010000020.1, forward strand.
CATCGGTTGTGAGACCCCAAATACGTGTCCGAGTGTGATACATGTCGAAGGGTGAAGGCAGACCACATGCGGAAACCGGGACTGCTGCAACCACTGGGCATTCCTGCCTGGAAGTGGGAGGACGTGAGCATGGATTTCGTCGTCGGTTTACCCACCACCTTACAGAAACATGATTCGGTGTGGGTGATCGTCGATCGGCTCACCAAAGTTGCCCATTTCATCCCGGTCAACACCAACTACAACGCCAAGAAGTACGCTGAACTGTACATCTCACGGATCCTATGCTTATACGGCGTACCCCGTACCATCATATCGGACCGGGGCACTTTATTTGTGTCCCGTTTTTGGGAGCAGCTACACGCTGCCTTGGGGACGAAGCTGATCCGTAGTTCAGCCTACCACCCGCAGACGGATGGACAAACCGAGCGGGTAAATCAGATTCTAGAAGACATGCTACGAGCTTTCGCTATCGACCACGGCAAGAATTGGGATGATCACTTGCCGTTAGCCGAGTTCTCGTACAACAATGGGTACCAAGCCAGCATCAAGATGGCGCCCTACGAGGCGCTATACGGGAGAAAATGCCGCACACCATTGAACTGGTGTGAGTCTGGCGAAAGGGTTACCTTCAGGATTGACCTTGTCAACAACGCGGAAGAAAAGGTTCGATTAATTCAAGCGAACCTAAAAGCCGCTCAATCCCGACAGAAACAGTATGCGGACCGGAGAAGGCGCCCGTTACAATTCGAAGTTGGAGATCACGTATATCTACGGGTGTCTCCAATGAAGGGCGTAAACAGATTTGGGGTGAGGGGAAAGTTAGCACCCCGCTTCATCGGTCCATTCCAGATTACCGAAAGATGTGGATCGGTGGCATACCGGCTGAAATTACCAGAAGCACTTTCCGGTGTGCACGACGTCTTTCACATTTCCCAGCTGAGGAAGTGTCTCAAGCTATCAACTACCGTTCAGCTGGAAGACATTGAAGAACTGCAACCGGATCTCACCTATCGGGAGGAACCGGTGCAGATTATTGATGAAAAGGCCCGAACCACACGCAACCGTACGTTGTGGTTCTACAAGGTTCTATGGAGTAATCACTCCATGGACGAAGCGACATGGGAGGGCGAAGAATTCCTTCGCACTAACTACCCCGACTTTTTCACGTCGCATATCCGGTAATTTTCTACCGTCCTCTCTCTCATTTTCACCTTATAATCTCGGGACGAGATTCTTTTAAGGGGGGAGGAATGTAAGGGCCTCAGTTTTTGACACACATTTGCAGTGTTCATCACCACACCACACACCTCATTTGAGGAAGAATGATGAACACAAATGAAGAGCAAGTAACAATTATCAACATGCTCATTAGAGAACAAACTTACTCATTGCAAAAGTGGTATTTCCCACATGTGATATAGATGGGCTGGACATATGAAAACTCCTACACTTTGCTAAGGATGTCCATGCCAAGTTTCACCCAAATTCAAAACCTTTTTGAGGTCAGTTTGGGTATAGTTAAGGAAGAGGGCAGTTTGAAACCATATTCAAATTCAAACTGTTTTTATCCCATGAATTTAAAAGTGGAAGGCATATTCTTACTCAGCATATTTTTTTGAGCTCACACACCAATTTTCACTCCATTTGGAGTTGATCTTGACATGAGCTAAGTGGGAGAAATTCAAAGTTTATTTGAATTTCAAACTGAACTTGTGCTGAAATTCATTCAAGCCAAACCTCATTTGAACTTTGATCAATTCAAATGGCTCATGGGTGAATAATTTGAATTGCCAAGGGTAGTATGGGGTTCACTGTTTACAACAGTGATTAGGAGTAAATTTCAGAGGTTAAAATTGGAGGTGGGACCCACATGTCAGCCACTGCTCAGATCAAACCGACTGAGACTTTTTCACTCGGGAAGCCGAGCCGCAGCGGTGATCGCCACCGAGGCTAGCCGCCGCGCCACCAGCTGCTTGCCCACGCGGGCATGAGGCGGTGCAGAGCCTTCTTAAGGCGCCTGCCCCCTCCTCGGCCGAGGCACCGTCGTTCTTCCCCGCAAGAACTCAGCGCCGGCCGAAAACTTCCGCAGCTTGGACTTGATCGGAGGACGCCGATCGCAGCTCCCTCCTCCCACTCCAGAGCCCCAGCAAGGTACTAGAGACCTTCCTCCGTCCTCCCCGTTGCTAGAATTCGGTTGAAACCGATTGATATCGGTGTGCCGAAAGATCAAATTCGGGACTTGGAACCGCCGCACCTCGGGCTCTCATGGACAGCCCAACCAGGGCATTGTCACGCCCGAGCCAAGGCACCCTTGGACGCGCAGGTGACCGGTGCTGCTCATCCCCGAGCCACAGCTCGAGTGGTTGCTCACCGGCGACGAATTTCCACTTTTCCCCTTTCTGTGTGCAGAACGACCTTCGGGTACGATTCTGTTTAATTCGTGCTCTAGAAAGGGTTAGAGGGCCTCAGGCCGCTCTCACACGAGCTAGACACGGTAACGCACAAGTTGCCTTAACAACTCTGGGCCGGAGAACCTCTGTGCCCGGCGTAATTTGAGGTCTACTAATGGCGGAACGAACGGGCGGCATCGGGCGCACGGTGAGGACCTATTTCGGGCCTTCCCCGAGCTGCCTCGAGCTCATGTCGACCTTCTCTGAGGTCCACTGATGCTCCCCGACCGATTTCCCAAGTAGCTGAGGTGCTAGAGAAGTCAGCCGACATGGCCGAAGTCATTCCGAGGTGGCGGCTCGTCGCCGACCATGCTCCGGCCGTTGTCATGAGCAGCTGACCCTCGGATCCTGTTCCCTGAGTAAAAGTAGGCAGGGGCGGCCAGGATCGAGAAGTTTGGAGCTGTACAGCGGCCGGCGGCGAGCTCTCCGGCGAGATCTCTCGGCGGCGGGGCGCGGGTGTCGCGAGGTTGAAGAAGGGGGTGGACCCCAGCTGTCAGCGGGAGATATTTTGAATCGGGATCCGGCTGCGGCCGGGATCGGGTGTGCTGGCGCGCAAAATTCTTGTGGGCCGCGATGTGCCATCGCCTCGGCGTGCGACGCGTGTCCCCTGGGCCCACGCGCGAGTTTAAACTTTTCCCCAATTTTCAGATTTCCTTCAAACTTCAAATTGAGTGAACCAAATTTTGCTGGATTCAGCTCTCTGAGTACTTTCCAGAAAATCAAGTTTCACTTCATGAAATTCCTTATTTCTCCAGAATTAATTCCTCAAAGTTTAAACTGTTAGGAATTTTAACTGGAGAATCCTTTGGAGGAAAATCCTGAAATTTTGCTGAGATGTTCACCAAATTATCCTTGAACTACCATAAAAATTTCAGATCCATTTGAGCTCATTTAATCCACCTAATGGTGTGACTAGTGAAACTGTTCCAGAGAAAATAGAAAATGTTCAGAAACATTTTTAGAATTTTCTCTAAAATTGTTTGGCTCATATCTTTAGTTAGGAACCCCCAAATTAAGTGAGACCAAATCCATTAGAACCCTCTGAAAATCTAGTTTTCAGAAAGTCATAGTTTGTTTCATGAAAAATTCCTAGGACACCCTAAGAGTTTCAATTAAGGTCAAGGACATAATTAATTGTGGAGGGCTCAAATGATCTTTGGGGCCTGTGTGCTGTAGCTCCGCTTGTGTCGATTGAGGACCGAGCCGTGTGCGGGCCTGTTGAGCAAGCTAGAACAGTACCGAAGACCTACCGGCTATATGGGAACCGGGAAACTGATGTAACTCGGGTAGCTGGTTATTGAGGCATTGCCCGTCGTTCAGAGGGTAGGTTGAGAGCTTGAGGTGTAAATCGGCTGGCGGCACGGAGATGCGCGTGCAGAGACCTCTTGCTCGGGACGATGGGACCGGTTCAATATTTGGCTAACGGGTGAAAGGTAGTCGCGTACGGCGTCCGTGATGGTTGTTGTAGGCAACATCGAGTACGGGCGTACGTGACGGGTTGTTCGGGTAACCCTGCAGGTGTAAATCGATTATAATCGCCGTCCCTCGCGGTCAGTGAGTACCACTTGTTCACTGTACCGTGACGTAGAAAGAACAGGCTAGTTACATGTTAAAATGTTGCTGATTGAAAGCTGGACATGGATTGTTAATGATATGCTGTAGCTTAGAGCTAATTAAAGTTCTTTTCAACTTTGGGCAAAGTACATGAGAGAAATGCGTTTCTTGTTTGATTGCGGCTCTCTCATGTGCCTTAGCGTAAGGTTCTCCACAACCTGCTGCTAAAACTGGAAAGTAAGGTTCTACTAATTAGGCGAGTCCTTGCAAATGATTTTTACCTCATGCACCCATTACCCTCATGTAGAAGTTCCATGTTTAGGTGAGACGGGTCAGACTTGCTGAGCCTTCGTGCTCACTGCTTGTGTTTGAAGCTTTTGCAGGGTTCTATGAGGAAGGGACTCCCGAAGAGGAGACGGAACCCCAGGAGGGGAACCCCGTCGAGTGGGAGTCGTGCACGCCACAGAGTTAGCGTGCGTGTGTGCTAGCAAGGACACGTTCGAGGGCTGAACGTGCACTTGATGCTTAGTCTACGCCCGCGAGTGTAGACTGAACTTATTTTGATGTAAACATGTTCATAAACTTGTTTATGTAATAAAACTTCCGCTTCCGCTTTGCACCTTTGACGTGTGTTATACGGTGCTGTGCAACGCAGCACCCCTCAGCGTGATCCTGGCTCGACAGGACCAATGGGGTCGTGTCAGCGTGGTATCAGAGCTCGCTTGAGGTTTAACACAGTACAAAGGTCTTCTTTTTCAAAAATCCAGTGAGGAACGAGTTAGTAGCCCGTATAAGGATGTTATTAGTATATAGAAAGTGGCTTATTAACCTATTTGTTATGTCGGAAAATCGTGCATCTCGGGACGTTCATGTCTTGGGGGGTGCACGTAAGCGCTGTCCACCAGTGCGCACAAGCTGAAGGGTGGAGCCCCACGGGTGGCAGGTAACCCGACCCGCTTTGATATCCTCTACGACTCTTCATGTCGTTTGGGGTATTCGAGCAACGGCTGTCCCTGGCGTGCGTGGTGCAAATTGGGAGACCCCGTCACGTGGTCCGAAACGTGAACACGTAACTCAAGGCGTGGTTGGCTTGAGAACATTCGGGCGAGTGATGACGGCCGGGTGTACAAACTGTATGGATTCCGGGCTCGGTGTGCAGCCGAGTCTGATGATTGTTTGAGTTTCTGCAGGTAGCCTGACCACGAAACGGTAGACGTGTAGCATCCGTGTGCGAGTGACGAGTAGTGCCACTGAACTAACGAAGCCGGCTAAGTCCGGTATAGGTTTTTCCTTTGTGAGGACGTAGTACCGACATAATCTGATGACGCATCGACGTCACACCCCATTAAATGAACAACTTCATTTAAAAACTTGAAGGTTTTGATCCAAAGTAGTAAAACTTGATGTAACTCCTTCCCTTGAACAGGATATTCAAAGTTAACAAGCTTTCAACTTATAGGATGTAAAGGACAGAGCACTCTGTTTTCAGCTGAATCAAGGCTGAAGTTAATCAGAGGTTAGAGGTTGAGTTCTTTCGAGGTTGGGGTCGTATGATACATTTCTGGAAAGCGTTGGAAGAGCTTTACAACTCTTCTGTTAAGGTCCAGAGGTGTTTCATCCCTTAACCACTCGAAAAATGCAGTAGAGTTGAAACTGTTCAGAAAACAGGACAGAGCAAAGACTCTCTGTAGACTCTCTGTAAAATTAAGCATAACTTCCTGCTTAAAAATCCAAAAATAGGAAATGAGGTAGTTCTGGAAAGCTTATGAGATGGGTTACAACTTTGTAACAGAAAGTTTTGTCAGAGTAGGAACATAATTAACTGGGGTTCTTGGATCAAATCAGTACCTAAGGCAGGGAGGTGCTGTCCAATTGTTTCCAGAAATTCTGTTAACTTTGACATCTCATAACTTTTGAACCAGGACAGATCTTAGGCCAACCAAATACTTTCTGGAAAGCTATTGAAGTTAACTTTAACTTTTATGTTGAGCTCCAGAATTGGTTTTGCCTTTAACATGGCCTAAATCAGGTTGATATGGAAACTGGTCAGGGCTGTCATGGGAACAGCAGATCAGCAGTCAAATTTGTTTAAAATTTGAACTATGTTTCCAAGTTTTATGGGTTCAATAACATGTTTTATGTTATAACTCAGGGGTTTACTGTTTAAATAAATATTTGACATTTCTCAAATATATTTTTACAGATGGTAGCAGATAAACAGTTGGAGAACGGGTGGGTAGTTTCCCACTGTTCTGACCGTAGCGGCTACCCGGAAGCATTGTGGCAAATGCTCCAATATTTCGGGTACAACCAGATGCCGCAATACTTCGCCAAGGAAGAAGGCGAAGAGGGGAACAAGACGTGGACGATCCATGTCGAAGTTTCCGCAGGACCTACGCCAACCGGTTGGGTGCCATTCACCGTCACGGTGAGAGGAAGACAACCGGAAGGGATGTGGCAAGTGGCAGCCCGTGACACTATGTCACGTTTCTGCCAACTACACGTGCAGGCTATGGAGGGTACTCCATACGCACTCGTTCCGGTGGAGGGACGAGCTCAGCATGTGTGGGAAGAGAGGTACCTGGAGGCAACAGACCCGAGTTGCCCAAGGTACAACCCCGCGGAGGCAAATCTCAGCCTCCAAATGAGGGCGGGAAACGCTGTGATGGACAGCCAAACTGTTCATACGGAGCATCTCGCCACCAAGCTCAAGGAGAGCACAAGCCGTGGAGATCATTTTGAGGGTGCTCACAGCGCACTCCGCAATGTGCTCCTTCCGACGATCAAGCGACTAAATGAACAACACAATCAGTTGCGTCGTCTGAAGAAGGCAAAGAAGAAGAGCCGTGTTGACATCGCGGCGTTGCAAGAGCTGGTGCAGACCCTAACCCAGCAGAATGAGGACCTTGCTCAAGAGCGGGACGACGCTATCGAGGAAGGCCAAGGCTGGGAGGAGGACTACAACCAAGCTATGGACGAGGTGCATGCTTTGCAGGACCTCGTGCCCCCGGTATTGGGCGTACCGGTAGTCTTGGGTCTTCCAGCCATGGGAGAACCCGGAATGGGAGAAGAGGTGGTAGACCCCGAGCCACCAGCAGAGGTACCGGAGGAGGATGACCCACAGGAGGTCGAGTTCTACTCCGAGTAGGGGGTTACGGTTGCCAAGTATGGCAGCTAGGGTAGCGTAACCCAACTTTTATAATCGGTGACATGTCGTGTAGACAGTAGCGTATGTATAGGTAGTGACGACATGAGCACGACTTCTCGGAGATCCGAGAATAATGTATCTTGTATAAAGTTTATGCTTTATCAATATATGTGAATGTTGTGCAAATTAATCATGTGTCACTTCAATACCTACTGTTGCGTATGGAATTTTAAGTAAGACATGTGCTAATTGCTGCTGTTTTGAATTTCAGAATGACGCGTACTCGTGCCAACCCTGACGTTGGGGGTACCAGTCAAGGGGGAGAGACCTCCCAACCACCTCCCGAGGACTCCTCGGGACAGCAGCAGCAACAGCAACAGCAAACACCGCCACCGCCACTACCAACGGTTACATTGGCCGACATTGTCGCGGCAATGGCGGGCTCGCATCAGCAGCACACAGAGTTGCTGCAGACTCTCATCGCCAATACGTCTCGCCCAGAGAGACGTCAAGATCGTGAGGAGCGCCAACAGAGCTCCTACTCCGACTTCCTGGCGACTCATCCCCCTGTATTCTCAAGGGCGGATGAACCACTTGACGCGGACAGCTGGCTCCGCGCCATAGAAATGAAGTTCGGGCTGCTCCAGATCAGTGAGCAGCGCAAGACTCAGTTCGCGGTCCAGCAGCTCCAAGGATCCGCGAGCGCGTGGTGGGCCAACTTCTGTGCTTCACAACCCACCGACCGAGTGATGACCTGGGCGGAGTTCCGGACGGCCTTCAGGGCCTATCATATACCGCCAGGTCTGATGAAGAGGAAGACGCAGGAGTTCCTACACCTGCAACAAGGGAGCCGGAACGCGCTGGAATACTCCAGAGCGTTCAACGATCTCGCGCTCTACGCGTCGTATCACGCGGATACAGACGAGAAGCGGCGAGACCATTTTTACCAGGGGCTTAACCCGCTCCTGAAGGACAAGTTGGCGATGTTCAATCGAGGCAGCCTCAACGACATCATTGATGCTGCGATTGTTCAGGAGGACTCCGGCAAGGAGTTGGCGGCGGCAGAGCGAAAGCGAAGCGCGCCGCAGAGCAGCGGAGAAGGAGGCGGTCCTTCTCAGAAGTTTTGGATGGTGAATCGCCCACCATCGGGTCCACGCTGGCAGCCACCACAGCGGTCGATGCCGTTCCGCAGTTGGCCGTACTCTTCACCGGCATTCCGGCCGGCACTGCCAGCACCACCGCAACCACAACAACAGCAACGGGCGATGCCGCGTGCGTTTTCACCTCAGCAACGCATGCCGGGCTTTCGTCCACCAAGTACTCCACCAGCAGCGGCCACATGTTACAAGTGTGGTCGTCCAGGACACATCGCGAGCAGTTGCCCGGAGAGGCAAGGCGGCGGAGTGGCACCACAGTTTCCGGGGAGGAATCAACCCCGGAACCCTACCAATGCGCGGCGGGCAAACCCTAGGCCCGGCACTGTCCACCAACTTGCCATTGAGGACGTGCCGGAGGGCGAGCCAATCCTTGTGGGTATGTTCCAACTCCACCAGCATCCCGCTATAGTACTGTTTGATTCAGGCGCCACGCATAATTTTATTAGCCAAGCTTTCATTGCTAAACACAGTTTGCCAATACTACCCACCGATAGTCCATATTTAATTTGTTCACCGGGTGGGAAGATTTCAGCAAGCGTAATGGTCTCCAAAGCACCATTATGCTTAGCGGGTAGAGTGTACCCCACGTCTCTCATTGTCTTGGAGGGACAGAAGGTCGATGTCATCCTAGGGATGTCGTGGTTAACCCGCCACGGCGCTGTTTTAGACACCGTCCTTCGAGTCGTGCAGTTAAACTCAGAAATGCACGGTTCTCACTCATTATTTCTGGACAGTCCAGAAATAAAACTTCCAAGTATCTATCAAGCCACAACCATCAGATTGGAAGACATTCCAGTGGTCCGAGAGTTCCCTGATGTATTCCCGAACGATTTGCCGGGGATGCCACCCGATAGAGAGGTAGAGTTCAAAATTGAACTTGCACCGGGAACCATTCCAATATCCCGAAGGCCGTACAAGATGGAGCCCAAGGAGTTGGCTGAACTGAAGACTCAGCTCACGGACCTTCTGGAGAAGGGTTTTATTAGGCCGAGCTCCTCGCCATGGGGCTGTTCGGCATTATTTGTCAAAAAGAAGGATGAAACGTTGCGGCTTTGCGTGGACTATCGTCCATTAAATGCCGTAACCATCAAGAACAAGTACCCGTTGCCACGGATCGACATGTTGTTTGATCAGTTGGTCAAAGCAAAGATCTTTTCCAAAATGGATTTAAGATCCGGGTACCACCAGATTAAGATAAGGGCGGAGGACATTCCAAAGACGGCTTTCTCGACAAGGTACGGACTTTATGAGTACCTGGTCATGTCCTTTGGCCTCACCAATGCTCCAGCTCACTTCATGTACTTAATGAACTCGGTGTTCATGCCGGAGCTGGACAAGTTTGTCGTGGTCTTCATCGACGACATCCTGGTATATTCCAAGTCGGAGGAAGATCACAAGAAACATTTGCGTATAGTCTTGCAACGGCTGCGGGACCATAAGTTATACGCAAAATTCAGCAAATGCAAGTTTTGGATATCGCAAGTGCCTTTCCTCGGGCATATCATCTCAGCGGAGGGTATTGCTGTGGACCCGAGCAAGATCACTCAAGTGCTGAATTGGAAATCCCCGAGGACGGTTCATGAGGTACGGAGTTTCCTCGGACTCGCGGGATATTATCGGAGGTTCATTCCGAACTTCTCGAAGATTGCCAAGCCAATGACAGAGCTGCTGAAGAAGGCTACCAAATATGTTTGGAGTCCAGCATGTGAAGCAGCATTCAAGGCTTTAGTCAAGCACCTGACATCAGCACCGGTTTTGGCGCAGCCAGACACAGCAAAACCGTTCGATGTGTACTGCGATGCATCCGGCATTGGGCTCGGATGTGTGCTGATGCAAGACCGAAGAGTGGTCGCGTATGGATCACGGCAGTTTAGGAACCATGAGCATAATTATCCAACTCACGATTTGGAGCTCGCTGCCGTGGTACTTGCACTGAAGATGTGGAGGCACTACCTACTCAGTAACCTCGTACATTTATATACCGACCACAAAAGCCTCAAGTACATATTCACTCAGAAGGAGCTGAACATGAGGCAACGAAGATGGTTAGAACTGATAAAGGATTACGAGATAGAGATCCATTATCATCCGGGCAAGGCAAACGTTGTGGCAGATGCGCTGAGCCGCAAGTCACACGTCAATAATCTGACCATCACACCGTTGGAAGAGAGCGAACCACCACTCCATGTGATTCCACACGGAGCTCTCTACAACCTAGCTGTGATCTCCACCATCCGTGAAGAGATAGCGGCAGCCCAGAAGAATGACAAGGGCATGTCACATTTGCGGAGACGTATAGACAGTGGGGAGTTGAAATGTTTCCGGAAGGACGGAGACGGCATCCTATGGTTCAAGGACCGGATTGTCGTACCCCGAAACCCGGAGTTACGGAAGAAAATCTTTGATGAGGCTCACTTATCAAAATTTTCTATTCACCCCGGCATTAACAACATGTATCAAGAACTCAGAAGAAAGTTTTGGTGGACACGGATGAAGCGCGAGGTTGCAAAATACGTGTTCGAGTGTGATACATGTCGAAGGGTGAAGGCAGACCACATGCGGAAACCGGGACTGCTGCAACCACTGGGCATTCCTGCCTGGAAGTGGGAGGACGTGAGCATGGATTTCGTCATCGGTTTACCCACCACCTTACAGAAACATGATTCGGTGTGGGTGATCGTCGATCGGCTCACCAAAGTTGCCCATTTCATCCCGGTCAACACCAACTACAACGCCAAGAAGTACGCTGAACTGTACATCTCACGGATCCTATGCTTATACGGCGTACCCCGTACCATCATATCGGACCGGGGCACTTTATTTGTGTCCCGTTATTGGGAGCAGCTACACGCTGCCTTGGGGACGAAGCTGATCCGTAGTTCAGCCTACCACCCGCAGACGGATGGACAAACCGAGCGGGTAAATCAGATTCTAGAAGACATGCTACGAGCTTGCGCTATCGACCACGGCAAGAATTGGGATGATCACTTGCCGTTAGCCGAGTTCTCGTACAACAATGGGTACCAAGCCAGCATCAAGATGGCGCCCTACGAGGCGCTATACGGGAGAAAATGCCGCACACCATTGAACTGGTGTGAGTCTGGCGAAAGGGTTACCTTCAGGATTGACCTTGTCAACAACGCGGAAGAAAAGGTTCGATTAATTCAAGCGAACCTAAAAGCCGCTCAATCCCGACAGAAACAGTATGCGGACCGGAGAAGGCGCCCGTTACAATTCGAAGTTGGAGATCACGTATATCTACGGGTGTCTCCAATGAAGGGCGTAAACAGATTTGGGGTGAGGGGAAAGTTAGCACCCCGCTTCATCGGTCCATTCCAGATTACCGAAAGATGTGGATCGGTGGCATACCGGCTGAAATTACCAGAAGCACTTTCCGGTGTGCTCGAAGTCTTTCACATTTCCCAGCTGAGGAAGTGTCTCAAGCTATCAACTACCGTTCAGCTGGAAGACATTGAAGAACTGCAACCGGATCTCACCTATCGGGAGGAACCGGTGCAGATTATTGATGAAAAGGCCCGAACCACACGCAACCGTACGTTGTGGTTCTACAAGGTTCTATGGAGTAATCACTCCATGGACGAAGCAACATGGGAGAGCGAAGAATTCCTTCGCACTAACTACCCCGACTTTTTCACGTCGCATATCCGGTAATTTTCTACCGTCCTCTCTCTCATTTTCACCTTATAATCTCGGGACGAGATTCTTTTAAGGGGGGAGGAATGTAAGGGCCTCAGTTTTTGACACACATTTGCAGTGTTCATCACCACACCACACACATCATTTGAGGAAGAATGATGAACACAAATGAAGAGCAAGTAACAATTATCAACATGCTCATTAGAGAACAAACTTACTCATTGCAAAAGTGGTATTTCCCACATGTGATATAGATGGGCTGGACATATGAAAACTCCTACACTTTGCTAAGGATGTCCATGCCACGTTTCACCCAAATTCAAAACCTTTTTGAGGTCAGTTTGGGTATAGTTAAGGAAGAGGGCAGTTTGAAACCATATTCAAATTCAAACTGTTTTTATCCCATGAATTTAAAAGTGGAAGGCATATTCTTACTCAGCATATTTTTGTGAGCTCACACACCAATTTTCACTCCATTTGGAGTTGATCTTGACATGAGCTAAGTGGGAGAAATTCAAACTTTATTTGAATTTCAAACTGAACTTGTGCTGAAATTCATTCAAACCAAACCTCATTTGAACTTTGATCAATTCAAATGGCTCATGGGTGAATAATTTGAATTGCCAAGGGTAGTATGGGGTTCACTGTTTACAACAGTGATTAGGAGTAAATTTCAGAGGTTAAAACTGGAGGTGGGACCCACATGTCAGCCACTGTTCAGATCAAACCGACTGAGACTTTTTCACTCGGGTCGCCGAGCCGCAGCGGTGATCGCCACCGAGGCTAGCCGTCGCGCCACCAGCTGCTTGCCCACGCGCGGGCATGAGGCGGTGCAGAGCCTTCTTAAGGCGCCTGCCCCCTCCTCGGCCGAGGCACCGTCGGTCTTCCCCGCAAGAACTCAGCGCCGGCCGAAAACTTCCGCAGCTCGGACTTGATCGGAGGACGCCGATCGCAGCTCCCTCCTCCCACTCCAGAGCCCCAGCAAGGTACTAGAGACCTTCCTCCGTCCTCCCCGTTGCTAGAATTCGGTTGAAACCGATTGATATCGGCTGTGCCGAAAGATCAAATTCGGGACTTGGGACCGCCGCACCTCGGGCTCTCGTGCACAGCCCAACCAGGGCGTTGTCACGCCCGAGCCAAGGCACCCTTGGACGCGCAGGTGACCGGTGCTGCTCATCCCCGAGCCACAGCTCGAGTGGTTGCTCACCGGCGGCGAATTTCCACTTTTCCCCTTTCTGTGTGCAGAACGACCTTCGGGTACGATTCTGTTTAATTCGTGCTCTAGAAAGGGTTAGAGGGCCTCAGGCCGCTCTCACACGAGCTAGACACGGTAACGCACAAGTTGCCTTCACAACTCTGGGCCGGAGAACCTCTGTGCCCGGCGTAATTTGAGGTCTACTAATGGCGGAACGAACGGGCGGCATCGGGCGCACGGTGAGGACCTATTTCGGGCCTTCCCCGAGCTGCCTCGTGCTCATGTCGACCTTCTCTGAGGTCCACTGATGCTCCCCGACCGATTTCCCAAGTAGCTGAGGTGCTAGAGAAGTCAGCCGACATGGCCGAAGTCATTCCGAGGTGGCGGCTCGTCGCCGACCATGCTCCGGCCGTTGTCATGAGCAGCTGACCCTCGGATCCTGTTCCCTGAGTAAAAGTAGGCAGGGGCGGCCAGGATCGAGAAGTTTGGAGCTGTACAGCGGCCGGCGGCGAGCTCTCCGGCGAGATCCCTCGGCGGCGGGGCGCGGGTGTCGCGAGGTTGAAGAAGGGGGTGGACGCCAGCTGTCAGCAGGAGATATTTTGAATCGGGATCCGGCTGCGGCCGGGATCGGGTGTGCTGGCGCGCAAAATCCTTGTGGTCCGCGATGTGCCATCGCCTCGGCGTGCGACACGTGTCCCCTGGGCCCACGCGCGAGTTTAAACTTTTCCCCGATTTTCAGATTTCCTTCAAACTTCAAATCCTCATAACTTTGGCTAGAAAGCTCCAAATTGAGTGAACCAAATTTTGCTGGATTCAGCTCTCTGAGTACTTTCCAGAAAATCAAGTTTCACTTCATGAAATTCCTCATTTCTCCAGAATTAATTCCTCAAAATTTAAACTGTTAGGAATTTTAACTGGAGAATCCTTTGGAGGAAAATCCTGAAATTTTGCTGAGATGTTCACCAAAATATCCTTGAACTACCATAAAAATTTCAGATCCATTTGAGCACATTTAATCCACCTAATGGTGTGACTAGTGAAACTGTTCCAGAGAAAATAGAAAATGTTCAGAAACATTTTCAGAATTTTCTCTAAAATTGTTTGGCTCATATCTTTAGTTAGGAACCCCCAAATTAAGTGAGACCAAATCCATTAGAACCCTCTGAAAATCTAGTTTTCATAAAGTCATAGTTTGTTTCATGAAAATTCCTAGGACACCCTAAGAGTTTCAATTAAGGTCAAGGACATAATTAATTGTGGAGGGCTCAAATGAGCTTTGCTGCAACTAAAACTTGACCAAGTCTCTGTTTAGGTTGTAACCAAGCCACAGTAAAAGTTTCACAGTCATTAGGTCTGTCTAGCGAGGGTTATAGACTTCACAACTTCAAAGTTAATACAAATGCATTTAAATTGATACATATATTGCTCTTATCATGTAGTCGCTAAGGTCGAGGAGGAACCCGAAGTCCTAGACTTCGTTACTCCGGAGGAACAGCTAGCCTACGACCAAGAGTATCAAGGCAAGCTCCGGTTTGCATTAACCTTTTTACAAATTTTTATTGTTTTGAGCACATACTTGTTTCCTTTATTCTGTGCATTAGAGTCTTGTTTGGAAGCCCCACTGCATAGCCAAGAGAACCATGGGTTGGGTTTAGGATTGCAAACCCCGTTAGCCACTGCATTGCTAGGATAGAGTAGGATTCGGTACAAGTCGAGTAGTTGGAACTACTCGCGAGAATAGGCTAGAGGCACATTGCTCGGGTAGAGATAGCACATGATACACATGGCAAGAAAATGAGACCGAGCGGAGAGTAAGGGCAGCAGGACTTTGGGGCCTGTGTGCTGTAGCTCCGCTTGTGTCGATTGAGGACCGAGCCGTGTGCGGGCCTGTTGAACAAGCTAGAACAGTACCGAAGACCTACCGGCTATATGGGAACCGGGAAACTGATGTAACTCGGGTAGCTGGTTATTGAGGCATTGCCCGTCGTTCAGAGGGTAGGTTGAGAGCTTGAGGTGTAAATCGGCTGGCGGCACGGAGATGCACGTGCAGAGACCTCTTGCTCGGGACGATGGGACCGGTTCAATATTTGGCTAACGGGTGAAAGGTAGTCGCGTACGGCGTCCGTGATGGTTGTTGTAGGCAACATCGAGTACGGGCGTATGTGACGGGTTGTTCGGGTAACCCTGCAGGTGTAAATCGATTATAATCGCCATCCCTCGCGGTCAGTGAGTACCACTTGTTCACTGTACCGTGACGTAGAAAGAACAGGCTAGTTACATGTTAAAATGTTGTTGATTGAAAGCTGGACATGGATTGTTAATGATATGCTGTAGCTTAGAGCTAATTAAAGTTCTTTTCAACTTTGGGCAAAGTACATGAGAGAAATGCGTTTCTTGTTTGATTGCGGCTCTCTCATGTGCCTTAGCGTAAGGTTCTCCACAACCTGCTGCTAAAACTGGAAAGTAAGGTTCTACTAATTAGGCGAGTCCTTGCAAATGATTTTTACCTCATGCAACCATTACCCTCATGTAGAAGTTCCATGTTTAGGTGAGACGGGTCAGACTTGCTGAGCCTTCGTGCTCACTGTTTGTGTTTGAAGCTTTTGCAGGGTTCTATGAGGAAGGGACTCCCGAAGAGGAGACGGAACCCCAGGAGGGGAACCCCGTCGAGTGGGAGTCGTGCACGCCGCAGAGTTAGTGTGCGTGTGTGCTAGCAAGGACACGTTCGAGGGCTGAACGTGCACTTGATGCTTAGTCTACGCCCGCGAGTGTAGACTGAACTTATTTTGATGTAAACATGTTCATAAACTTGTTTATGTAATAAAACTTCCGCTTCCGCTTTGCACCTTTGACGTGTGTTATACGGTGCTGTGCAACGCAGCACCCCTCAGCGTGATCCTGGCTCGACAGGACCAATGGGGTCGTGTCATCCAAGCTCATTTAGTCCCCCTAATGGTGTGATTAAGTGAACTGCCCTGAGAAAATAGAAAAATGTACAGTAACATTTTTCAGATTTTCTCAATTCTTGTTTAGGGCATAACTTCATCTAGAATTCTTCAAATGACATGAAACCAATTCCATTAGAACCATCTCAAATTATAGTTTCCATAAAGTAATGGTTGGGGCCATGAAAACCCCTGGAATTCCTTAGAGACTCTAATATTGATCAAATAGGCTTTTATTTGTACAAAGCTCAAATGAGCTTTGTTTCAAATGAAACTTGGTCAAGACTCTGGTTAGGACCCTACCAAGCCACCATAAAAATTTTATAACCAAAGGGGAGGGCTAGCTAGAGTTATGGTAATTACTTATCAGTTCTAAACATTGCATTTAAATTGACATATAGTATATCGTTTACGTGTAGTCGCTGAAGGCAAGGAAGTTCCGGAAGTGCTCGACTTCCTTCTTCTGGACGAAGCCATAACCACTGACCAGCAGCAACAAGGCAAGCCCTGGTTTATATTAACCAATTTTATCAAGTTTTTCTTTATGAATACTTAGTATGTAGTATGGATGTGCATTAGGTGTAGGATGGATGTAACCCAAGTGCATAACCGGAATTTTCCTATAAGAGTGAGGGTAGTGTCTAAGTCCTCGAGTAGACAGGCTATGCTTAATGATTCATAGAACTTCGGTACAAGTCGAGTAGTTGGAATCTACTCGCGAGTTAGGCTTGGGACACATGGGATTGGTTCGAGTGATGTGAGATCATTTTAGTAAGAAAATGAGACTAGGCAGGGGCTAGGGCGCAGCAAGAGGAAGTCTTGTGTGCGCAGCCCTGTCCATGTCGATTGAGGACCGATCCGTGTGCGGCCCTGCTGAACAAGTATTGAACGTACCGAAGCCATATCGGATATATGGGCCCCGATAAACCGATGTAACATATACCTCCGGGCGTCGAGGCATAACGCACTGATTTATAGGTGTAGGCTGAGGGCAGCAAGGTAGAAATCTGCTAACGGGCATAGAGAGATGCTCCGTGTAGGAAACCTCCTGCTCGTTTTGGTGCGACCGGTTCGACGTTGGGCTGTTGGGTGAAAGGTTGTCCCGTAAAACATCGAGTGAGCGTGCTGTGCAGCTCCACGGGTGGGCGTACGTGACGTGCTCTTTGGGTATCCCTGCAGGTGCATATCGAGTCGATTCGCCGTCCCTCGCGGTGACGAGTACCGCTTGTTCACTGCGTCATAACGTAGATAAATTATGGAATGTTATGATTCAATTCTGCTGTTATGTATAATTGTATTGCTACATGTGTGCCACCAAATATTGCTTACTAAATTTCAAATTCATGAACTATTAACTTGTGGCTAAAAGATGAAATAAGGATGAACTCGTAGGCGTGTCCATTTGCTGCAAGTTACCTTCCCCTATTTGTTGTACACTACATGTAGAGTTTCATGCCTAGGTGAGTCGGTTAAGTCTTGTTGAGCCTTCGTGCTCATGGTTGCTGCTATAAGTGTTTTTCAGGTGAGGAGCATCCCACGGACTCGGGTTACGAGTCCACCGGCGAGGGCTACCCTCCGTCGGGGACCACGACTGAGTGGGAGCCGGTACACGCCGCGCTGAGCTGAGGAGTGCAGCTAGTGTGGGTTGCCCTAGGGTTGAGCAACCAACTTTTGCTAGATAGGTGGTGTGAGTTGTATAAACTTAGCTTCTGCTTTTGTAATCCAAATACTAGTTTGTAACTGAAGTCTTGTACTAGTTTGTACATATTCAGTTGGTTTTCTATGTAATATAATATCATTCTTATGATGTGTGTTATCGAGTGTCACATCGTGCGGCACCACCCTCTGCGATCCTGGATGAGCGGACTCCGGTCCGCCACACTCAAATGCTGAACCAGTCCATCAGTAACGGGCAGGAGGTCCCCGCGTGGAGCGTGACGGTGCCCACCGGCATATTTACACCTTGCTACCCTCAACCCACTCCTATAAAATGGTTGGGTAAGCCTCGGCACCCAGGTTAACCAATTACATCGGTTTCCTGGTTCCCATATGCAAGTATGCATCCGGTATTGTTCGATACTTATCCAGCAGGGCCGCACATGGCGCGGTCCTCAATCGACACCAATAGGGCTACGCACGTGAGACCTCCGCTCACTGCATCCTATCCCCCCTGTTGGGTCTCATTTTCACAACTTAATCCATTTTCTACCTCTTCTCGTCCCGTGTGATAAATTCTATCTCGCGAGTAGCTTCTAACCACTCGACTTCTACCGTGATCCTAAGAACATTAGCACGGCATTCTCTATGCGTCGAGTTTGTAAACTAACCAACCCTTCATTGGATTTAAAAGGCTATGCAAGTGGGGTTTCAATCATTCTAACTCTAATGCAAGCATTCACCCTAAACATAAGTGATACAAATGAAGAATTTTACAAAAGCACTTAAATGCAAACCCGGGATTGCCTGGTTGCGAGTCAAACGGGAAGTTAGCTTCAGGTGGGAGGACGTCCAAGGGCTCCGGTGCGTCCTCAACTTCGGTCACTAAATGAAATGTAGCAAAATATATGTATAAGTATTAAGGACATATAAGAATTGAACTTCTATTCATAGCTACTGCTATTTATGTTCCTTAATTGGCTTTGGAATTTTTACAGTGGATACTAGACTCTCTAAGGATGATCTGAGCAAAATTTGGAGAAATGTCCTTACACAATGTAATCTCTAAAATTCCTACAAGTACGAGGCTTCTCTGAATTTTGAGGCCAAATCAGGAGCTTTGACATAGCTAACAGTGGAAGATCTGATTAGGGTACGTCTCCATGGTTCTAACAAAATTTGTTTCACCATTTTTGGAGCTACCAACAGAGAGATATGAATTTTTGAAGTTGGATAGGAGTTCTGAAAAAGTTTCTGTTTAAACTGAATTTCCAAATAAGGGCTGAATTTTGGGAGGCAATTTAGCCTAGCAAATGAACTCCAATGAAGCTCAAATTTTTACTGGGGATCAGTTACTGTGAAAAGGATTTGCTTCCCAAATTTGGGAATGTTTCATAAATAATTACTCCTGAAATAAATCTCTAAAGGATTTATTAAAAACAATTCTACAGAAATTCCTGGGCATTTCATAGTAAACAGTTTGTTTCTCTGTGAAGTAATCCTTATGAGGATTCCAACAAAATTGGTCTCACCCTTTTTGGAGTTTTCTACACAAAGTTATGGGTCTCCAAAGTTTGAACTGAATTAGAAAAATCTGGAAATGTTTAAATCCTGGCTGTGGGCCCCACCTGTCAGCTCCCTCTTCTACCTCACGCCAAACAGAGGGACCCGGGGTGTTGCTCCGGCGAGGGTGGCGGGAAAGGCCTTCCCGGCCGTCTCCTGGCCCCATACTGGCCGCCCTCCAATTTTCCGGCACGCTGAACACCCTAGTGCGGTCGCTGGCGGCCGACTCTCCCCGGAAACCACCGTGCACCGGCAACAGTGAGACCTAGGTCTCCGGCGATGTCGCGGCAGCCCATTCCTTCATCAAATGATCGGTATTTTGGCTCTAGAGCATCAGTGGATGGTGTAGAAGCTCGACATGGAGTCTAAACTCATTGGGGAGCGCTGCAAACCCATCGGCACCATGCGTCCGATGGGGTCCGGCGGTGTGCCATGATCAAGACACAGAAATTCTCCCTCTACACCCCATATCTAGGTCTAAAATCGATGGAGGAAGTGCGCCAAGTAGTTAGGAAGATTTGTGCACAGTTTGAATCAACGAGAACATGAACTAACGAAGAATTTGGCAAATTCTTACCTTGGGGTCGGTTTGTACTGCCCGGGAAAAAAAACTCGAAATTCTTCTGCTGTGATCAATGTCCAGGGCTGAGCTTTGGGCTCGAGCAGCTGGGGTCGAGGATGCACCGAGGGGCTGGCTTATTTTGGCATGATCTTGCTCGGTGTGAGCTGTCCACGGCGACCTCTCTCGGTTTTTCAATGTTCACCCGAGAACCGCGGCAACCTTGCTGTTTTCCGGTGCAATCAAGCTCGGGATCGTGGGGAGGAGTGGCTAGCTAGCTAGAGCACTGGTGGGTGCAGCTCTTCGCTGTTGGGAGCTCGAGCAACCGAGCTCGGTGGCTGTGGTGTGATCGGGAGGAAACGGCCGGCGGTGTTCGGTGCGAATGAAACGGCTGCGGCGCAACACGAGCTGAGGGGGGAAGAGAAATAAAGCTGGGGCACTCAGGCGGCTGCTCTGATCGCCCACGTGCGTGCCGACGTCGGGGGCAGCGAGAACCAGCTCGGTGGAGCCTCGGGCGCAGGTAGCAGCCGAGCGCTGGCGCGCTATGATCGACCGAGATAAAAAACAGGTCGGTTTACTCTTCTGTGTGGCTGACAATTGGGTCCCACCACCTCCAATTTTTATCCAAATTTCCACTGATATTTGTCCCCCAGCTACTCAACATTTAAGGCTATGCTTTGCCTCAAAGTTGAGGTTGAAAAGGTTGAATTCAAATGATTTGAATTCTGGTGTGAAGTTTGAATTATGTTTGATCATTTAAATTTGAAATATAATTTGAATTCTCCTTTTTGCCTTGCTCCAAAAACATAGCAAACCCAGTCCAAAGTTTCTGATTTTTGGCATGGCTGCTAATTCAAATGTGGAGAACACATTTGTGGAACCAAATTTGCAATTTGAGGAATTTGAAACTGAATTTGAAATTCAGATTAGAGGGCTTCTCCTTTTAATCCCAAACAAATACTAAAACTCCTCCAAATGAGCTGAAATTTGGAAGGTTGAATATTTGAAATATCAACACCCAAGTTATGAATTTAGATCTCCATGTTTGGAAGTTTTGGGAAGTTTGAATCCTCACTTTGAACCTACACTGTTATAATTTAAAGTTTTAATTCCCCTCATTTTTCCTAAGTGTACATGAGCTGAAAATTCTTGCTACCACTTTTTGGGGATTTTACATATATAATACTTATTTACGACGGCCCGATGTCTGATCGTCGTAAATAAGCTTATTTACGATAGCCAAGCCCTAGCCGTTGTAAACAACTCTTTATTTACAACGGTCAAAGTTGGTCGCCGTAATTAATTTAACTTATGACGGTGAATCCTAGAGCCGTCGTAAATTAAGCTAGCCGTTGTAAATTGTCGTGTTTCCTATAGTGAGGGGAAGTGAAGGGGTTAATTGTCTACTTGTGTGTTACTTGTCACCTCATTGATGCTAGTTGGGTAATCCACAAAAGGACCATTAAGTTCACATCGGTAGAAACACCACATAATGGGATCGATTTGTTTAATATTATGTTAAAGACCCTTCAAGATTGGATATAGGAAACAAAGTTTTTTCTATAACTTTGGATAATGTAACAACAGACGACTCTTTTTTGGACTCCTTACAAGACAAATTTGTAGCCAAGTCGTTGTTGCAGAATGAAGGAAAATTTCTTCACTATCGATGTGTTGCCCATGTTTTGAATTTAATTGCTCAAGAAGGGTTCAAAGCTATGAGTGGGGCCATTGACAATATAAGAGAGAGTGTAAAATATATAAGGAGTTCACCAGCCTGAAAGGAGCGATTTGAGAAAATCGTTCACCGAGTAGGCATATCATGTATGAAATGCCCTACTCTTGATGCTGCTACAAGATGGAATTCGACATATAAAATGCAAATATCAGTGGCTGATTATAAAAGAGCATTTGAAGGGTTGGCCAAAGAAAATTCTCAATATGTGTATCAACCATCACTCGAGGAATGGAATTTGTCCAAAAAGCTTTATAACATGTTGAAGGTATTTAGTGATGCAGCTAAAGCAGTATCAGGTTCTCAATACCCTACCATAAACTTATACTTTCATAACCTATGGGAAGGTAAGAAAATGTTGGAAAAAGAGGCATCAGGTCCAGAGCCCGTGATTATATTGATGGTGAATGAGTTGAAGAAAAAGTTCAAGAAGAATTGGGATATATCTTTCTTGAAGATTTGCATACCTGTTATTCTAGATCCTAGATTTAAAAAGGTTTTGGAAATATAGCAATAACATACCTCTACAAAATAGAGCAGACCTCCAATGAGCTATTTGATGAGTATTCTTTGCAATATGTTGATTCAATATCCAATAATCCTCAGCCAAACAACAAGGATGTGATAATTGTTGATGAAAACGATCCATGGGCAGATTGGGGGCATGTCCAAAATGTGCAGCAAATGAAGACTACTGAGCTTGAAGAATACTTGAGTGAAGAAATAGTGGATGTTAGAGGCTTTTTCAATATCATAGAGTATTAGAAGGTATACTCTAACAAATATTCAATTCTTGCTCGGATGGCATGAGATGTACTAGCTATACCTGCATCTACGGTAGCATCATAATCTGCTTTTTCTATTGGAGAAAGAGTCATTGGTGAGTACAGGAGCAGGTTAACTAGTAGTACTGTTGAGGCCTTAGTCTTCAGGATTGGATAAGGTCTAAAGATAACAATAAAGATAATATTGTTGGCAATATGGTTATGACGACGATGACCCTTAAGGTAACCTCTATTATAAAGTATGTTTCATTATGAAATTATTTGCTGCTTATCAGTTAGCATATGTTAATGAATGCAGATTTGGAGATAAAAATGAGTGGGGTTACTGCAAGGTCATTGTTTATATTGTCCTATGTTTTGCCACATATGTTGATATTTTGCTGTAGCTGGGGTAATATAAAGCTTACTGTACTAATGCTCATATTTTGCAAGGTTTGTTTGTCATGTTTGTTGTCAAGTTCCTATCAATATCTGTATAATATAAGAGAACATGCAACTTATAATTTGCTATCTACGTTGAAGCAGTTGGTTATTCCACCTTGCGCAACTGAGATGAATCAATTCTTCGACAAGCAGAATAAACATAGCTGAGAAGTACATCCAGGTGGTGTCTGTTGGTAACCATGAGTTTTGGTTCATGGGCTTTGTGTACTTCGTGAATAATCTACAGGAAGCACATCAGGGGGCTGAGTTTACATGCTCAGTGATGTCTTTACAGCCTTGCATGTTGTCTGAGTTTAGCTGGATAGGTACAGGGCCTACGGGCAGTCTTTGTGATTAGTACCAACTTAAACTGGTTCCACTATTCTGTTCTCTGTTGTCACCATTTATTTATCACTTAGCCATTTGCTTAAGAGAATTATGTTCTTAGGTTGAATGCTAAAGCACATGGCACGTACCAACCCAGTCCTCGAGAATCAGTTGAATGTTTTAGCTGGTGGCGTGAATGTTAATTGTTGCTATATTCTTCAATTCTTGCTATGCTGCAACCTGCAACAGCTAAGCGGGCAAGCCAAGCGGCCTCGCGCGCTGCGTGCTAAGCAAGCGGGTTATGCGGCTTACGCGGGACAGTGGCATGCGCCGGTAACGAATTTGCGGCGCGCGCGGGACACGGGCTGGCAGCCGCATCCCACCCCGCTTGCACCCGTATAGTTAACCAATCATTAAGAAGCAGACAAAATAAGACTTTGTGTTTACCCATTTTGGACGTTTAACCATTACAAAAAAAACGTATGGTTGATTGTTAGCTATAACGTGCAAATGGATAACCATTAACAGGTTTAAACTCCACTGTAACAAGCCGCAGTAAAGTAACATGAAACTAAAGTCCGTTTCGTTCTTGAACTTCATTTCCCCTAAAGTTCAAATTCATCAGCTTCAATGAAACCAATCTAGTGTATGGACTTCATTTGGTTGGAGTAATAGATGAAAGGGAATGGAAGTTTAGGAGGACACTGAAAGTGTCTTATTTGTTTGTGGGAAATGAAGTTTTAGCGGAATGGGGAACGAGAGTTCATCTATCAACTCCCTCTAATCTATTAATTGGGGGAAGGGTGGTAATTGGATGAGAGTTGGATGATCAGTAGAAAGAAGACTAAATGTGCACCGTTTATTATAACTTATGACTCAATTCCTTGCTATAAATCGTAAAACAAACTAAAAAAATAGAACCCTCTATTGAATTCTTTCACTCTCAAGAAAGCTAATAAAGAGATAGAGATTACAAGTCCAAAGTCTCACCGAACTCCCTCCTACTCACTTCTCCCATCCCATCAATTGCCAAACGGCACAATTAGCATTGCTACAGGACGTGCACCTCCGGTGTAATAGTTCTTGAAGCAGGACTTGCACCTCCGGAGCAATAGTCATGAACCAGGGTGTTCCTTGCGTTGCTAGAGCACGTGACGACAACAAAAGCCCCGCGGAGTGTGGAAGGCCCACCGTTTGCTGTCAGTCAGCTATATTATTAGCTAGCTCCGCTTCATCCACTACAGCAAAGCGACTTATTTTCGTTGCCTAAATTTAACTTCGTCAGCCCCCAAAATAAATGTAATTTCTTCGGCCAATGTATGGCTCACAACAGTGTAACGTATGTCATCGGCCTGCTCCCCAGCTCACGAAAATATCGTGTAATGTGGTCGGTCTGGTCTAAGGGTCACGACAATGGCCTGGTCCAAGGCTCATGACAATAATCATTAATTTCATCGGCCACAGACATGGGGCACGATACTGTCGTCGGCTTCACCATTGGTTTCACGAAAATACCTTATTAATTGTGATGATAAATGGGTGTTTTGTTACTTATTATGTGATAACTTTGTATTGAATGTTTGTTAATGTATGTCGAATGTATTATAACTCTGTATTGAATGGGAATCGCACATATGATTGAATATGTTGCGTTTCTTGGCAGTTAAAAGCGTGAAAGGCTTTTAGGGACTGGTGCATGGTGACAAATGGGTATTTTGTTACTTATTGTGTGATAACTTTGTATTCAATGTGTGTTAATGTATGTCGAATGTCTTCAATATCTACCAGTTCTCCATAGATCTGCTGAATATGATTAATATGTTGAATATTTTATGTGCAATGTGTGTCAAAACTGAACTGTTCTGGACAGGACAGTGTAACTTATTTTCGTGAGCCAGGTTCAGCACATCATAATATTGTCATATTATTTTCGTGAGCCAGGTTCGGCACATGATAATATTGACAAACTATTTTTGTGGGTCTTCTTTTGCCTATGAAAATAATATTGTCTTCGGTTTTTAGAAAGCTCACGAAAATACCACTAATTTCGTCGGCCTATTCCTGGCTCATAAAAATACTAGTCGTCGGCTTTTAAAAAGCTCACAAAAATATCTGGGCCCTTACAAGCTAACCAAAATATGCTTATTTCCATGGGCCGCCCGCAACAATAGGCTTATTTTCGACAACTTTTTGATGTGGTTTTGAGTCCGACAAAGATAACATCAAAAACCACGAAAATAATTATAGTGTGAGTAGCTCAAATCCAACCTTATAATGCCTGAATCTATCCTAAATTCAAGGGACGTGTGAACCTTTAATTATTTATTGAGATTTGTATTTATCAGACCCGCAGTTTGTTACCAGGCTCAAACCTAAAACCCGTTTACTGAACCTTATCTTCTGATCTCACTTTAATTCTTCCTCGTGGCAGGTGACTCGAAACTACAGTGACGCAGCAGCGCACAGAGAGCACGGGCAAGCAGACGGCGGTGGCGTCGCCAGCCGGTGAAGAAAGCGATTATGTTAATTGTTAATCTGTTAATCATTATGATTATGTTGAAAACTAATCAATTGTATTAACCTTTTCAATGCATAAATTATAAAAATATTAATTTGTTAAAATATAAGGATTATCTGTTAATCAGTATCACCTAAAATTAAGGCCAATTTTGCCCTCCAAACAAATGCACCGCAACTCATTTAGGAATTTGCTCTTTTTTCATTGCAAATGAGATGCCATATCGAGAGTAGCTCTGAACTCAGAAGACCGATCCATTGTAGCTGAGAAAATGAAGATAGTAAAAAAATGTGATGTATGGCCCTGAATCCCATTCTACCATAATGTACGAACCATAATAACCAGGGCACACGATGCCTTTGAGATTACATGTTTTCGCGTCTCCCGCGACAGGACTGCTGGGTGGGAGCTAGTGACTATCAGCCAATGCTGCGAGCTGCTGTACAAAAGCACAATCAAGCAACAAGAGCATCAAGACGATCCACATCGCACCCATGACGAAAAAAAAAATGTTGCGCCCAAATCGCATATCAAACAACAGTGAGAAAGGAAACATAACTAAGATGGCCCAGGACAACAAGACCTCTACCAACTCCTGGATGGGACATACCAACCCACCGGAGATGATTAGAAATCAGCATCAGGGGATATAAAGGGACTGCAACAATTTACAGACAGGATCTACGATCAAGAAATCAGTCTAAGCCACCGTTACAAATGAAGTGCAAGGGCTGGGCTGGGTTGACTAACTCTTAACATAATCACCTGCAAAATAAAGAAAAACAAAACAAAGCATAAGCCTAACATATAAGCGCTAAAATACCTCCACATGTTCTATCATCTAATGTACTAATAATTGACGTATAATAACATGTCACAATCTAATTCATTTTATTTTGGAAAATGGCACCAACTTTTTAAGTGAAAGTACGTTAGAAATCACATAAGACATGAGAACTTTAGGGTTGCTTGTGTTTACATTCAAATCATATTTCATAACAAGCTGTAATGCATTTATATAGCATGGACTCATGTTTCAGTTCAATGGTAGGAAAGCAGACGCCAGGACAAGAAATATATGTATTTCCAGTTACCTGCCACCTTCAACTTTTCCAAGTACGTTCCTGTGCAGCCTGAATGCCCTAATATGTCACCAGAATAAGTTACGCTTGCTGGAAATATGAATGACAATGCTCAACTATATTGAGAAAACATTAACATAGTGCAATAGACTAGGCTACCTGTTGAATCCTAGTGGAATCGATGCAACCAGCTGCCTGTATTCGAGTATAATTCAATTCCTGCATCAAATTTGAGCTTCACAAAATGAAGGAGAAGGTTCAACAGAATTACAGAAGAACTGCTAAGATGAATATTGCAAACTGTGATCTCAAATTATATAACATACATTCTGATGTGTTGCATCTTACATGCTGACATAAAATAAAATAATAAAAAGCTCGCACGTGGTCCAAAACCAACCAACTGGAATCCATAGCTACATGCAGCAAAAAAATAGCATTTATCTGCGGGACACAGGAAAGTAGTGATTTTGTCTGCATCACAATACACTGAGAAGTACTGATCTGTTGGACTGTTGTAGGACTGTGCGTATGTGGGGTGTATTGGGCCTGACCCATGTATCTAACCTTGAGTGCTATATGTACCCTTGACACTCTATTATAAAACCTGAATCGATTTTTCCACTCTAATATGGTATCAGCCTAGGTTTCCTTCCTCTCCTCTCTCCCGACATGGGATCGAGCGGGCCGCCGCCGCCACCCGCGGGCGCGCCGCCCCCGCTGACCGCCTCTTCTTCCCTCCCTCCCTCCGCCCCTCTGGTTACGCCGCCCTGGGCCGCCGCCGCCTCGCCTTCCCACCTTTCTTATCCTTCATCTATCATTGTTGAGAATGGGTCTGTTTTTTCTGTCACCTCAGTAGGTGACTTGGGTTCTTCGAGATCTTTCCAGCTCAGAGATGTTCTTGTTACTCCTGATATTATTTAGAATCTTATTTCTGTTTGTCGTTTTACCACTGACAACCAAGTTTTCATTGAGTTTGATCATTTTGGTTTATCTGTGAAGGATCTTACTACCAGAAGTCTTCTTCTCCGCTGTGAGAGTTCGGGGCCCCTGTACACGTTTCGTCTTCCTGCTTCCGCTTCGTCTTTTGCCCTGGCTACGACAGCTTCTTCCACGACTTGGCATCGCCGGCTTGGCCACCCTGGTATCAATGTCATGTCTAAGTTGTCTAGTAGTTCAGTGATTTCGTGTACTAGGGGCACTCATGAGTCTGTGTGTCATGGTTGTCAGCTTGGTCGCCATGTTCGGCTTCCATTTACACACTCTGTTACTCATGTTGAGCGGATTTTTGATCTGATTCACTATGATCTTTGGACTTCTCCTATTTTCAGCATTTCGGGTTATAAATATTACTTTGTGATACTTGATGATTTTTCGCACATTCGTGTACTTTTCCCTTGCGACAGAAGTCTGATACGTTCGTCACTCTTTCTCACTTCTTTGTTTGGGTGTCCACCCAGTTTGGGTGTATTATTCGAGCCGTCCAGTGCGATAACGGGCGTGAGTTCGATAACTCTACGTTCCGTGACTTTCTTCCCTCCCGCGGTGTTTAATTGTGCCTGTCTTGCCTGTACACTTTCCCTCAGAACGGCAAGACCGAACACATGATTCATACCACTAACAATGTCATTCGTTCCGTGATGTTTCAGGCCTCCATTCCTGCTCGGTACTAGGCGGAGGCCCTTCACACTGCCACTATTCACAAGAGTCTTCCAGGTGCTCTCCAGTACCTCACCTTCATCAGGCCGGACATCTCCTACGCAGTTCAACAGGTGTACCTCCACATGCATGATCCGCGGGAGCCGCATCTCACCGTTGTGAAGCGGATACTTCGGTACCTGCGCGACACCCTCGACTACGGCCTCCTCCTTCGGGGTGACTCGGCTTCTAAGCTAGTCGTCTACACCAACGCTGACTGGGCGGACTGCCCGGACACCCGTCGGTCCACCTCTGGCTACGTTGTCTTCCTGGGCGGCAACCTCGTCTACTGGTCCTCGAAGCGACAGCCCGTGGTGTCACGCTCGAGCGCTGAGGCAGAGTACTGTGCCGTTGCCAACGGCATAGCTGAGACCTCCTGGCTCCAGTAGCTGCTTCAGGAGCTCCACTCCCCCGTCGCCCGGAGCATATTGGTCTACTGCGACAACGTCAGCGCCGTCTACCTCTCCACCAACTTAGTCTAGCATCAGCGCACGAAGCATGTGGAGATTGATCTTCACTTTGTTCGTGAGCGGGTTGCCCGTGGCGAGGTCCGGGTCCTCCATGTCCCGACGACGTCGCAGTTCGCCAACATCTTCACGAAGGGTCTCCCTTTGTCATGGTTCTCCTAGTTTCGGTCCAGTCTCAACATCTGTCGTGCCGAGATGTTGGGACTGGGGGGGGGGGGGGTTGGACTGTGTGTATGTGGGGTTAATTTGGCCTGGCCCATGTATCTAGCCTTGAGCAGGCTTTTGAATTGGCACCTAGGCGCCTGGACGCCCAGGCGGGCAGTGGACGGCGGGCGCAGTGGCGGACCGCGGGCACAGCGGCGGGCGCAGTGGCGGACCGTGGGCACAGCGGCGGGCGAGCGGAGGCGGTGGGCACGACGGAGGCGAAGGCAGGCGAGCAGAGGTGGAGGCAGCGGGTGGAGCGGAGGCAGCGGGCGGGCTCTCTGAACCGTCGGATCTAATCCAATGGTGCTCTTTCCACATCAACACATATAAAATACCACCCCACCCTAACCCTAAACAGAATTCTTCTCACCCTCACTCTCCTCTCCACCGATGGCGGCGGCGGCGCGACGAGGGCCGTCGGCAGCGCGGCGACCGGCGAGGCGAGGGGCCGGCGGTGGCGCGGCGACTGGCGGCAACGGCCTCCAGGCAAGGCGACCTGTCCAGGCGTCGGGGCCGCACCGATGGGACACCTAGGCGGCGCCTATGTGACGCCGTGAAAACGCTGGCCTTGAGGGCTATATGTACCCTTGACACTCTATTATGAAGCCTGAATCGATTTTCCCACTCTAATATTTAACATACTGTAGCAGAAGAAATGACGGATTTCAACTGACACAAAAAATGCATTGCTGCATTCCTTATGGATTTTTTTCCTAATTGTTTGCATTGTTTGGTTTAAAGAATATATCGATAAAAAAGTACATGGATGGAAAATTCAACAATGTATCTTTGTGCAAATCTTCAAATTGTAACGCATATTCTACATTTAAATAAAACTATTGACATAGCCCCTTCTACTGCTATAGTGTGCCATGGACAAAAGACATGATTTCAGTGTATAGGAGACAAAATCAAATTCTACCATGTGATACAAACAACGCCAAATATATCCTACAGACAAAAAAATTACCTCTTCCTAAAATAAGTTTATTTCCAGAGTTGGTCAACATCAAATTGATCTAAGTTTGATCAGTTTTATAGAGAAAAGTACTAATATCTACTATACTTAATGATAGATCTAATAATACTAATTTGGCGTCATAAATATTGGTGCAGATTTCTATAGATTTGGTCAAACTTTAGGTAGTTTGACTTAGAAAACTCTAAAAATGAACTAATTTTGGGAATAGTAATAAGAATAAAGAACACGACAGATCATTCAATTGGGTAATCTCTGAGTTTGTTAAATAGAAAAATGATCTTGGAAAACCTTAGATGCAAAAATATCGTTATAGAACTGTGAACAAATTGAAGCACACAAACCAAAAGTATAACATGAGGAACAGAATGCACCTGCTGCTTCATCTGCATTTGTGGTTGTCCTTGCTGTGCCTGAGGAAGTTGTTGGAGTGATTGCATGGATGGTAATGACTGACCCTGAGGCGGTGACTGAAGTTGCTGAACAGCAATCTTTTGTTGGTGCTGCTGAAGCAAAAGCAGTTTCTGCTGCTGTTGTTGCTGCTCATACAGAACATACTCTTCAGGCTTCTCCCACTGCAGGGACATAATGGCCTATAAGAATAGAATAACAAAATGTGCTGTTCAAGGCTAATAAACATTATTCCCCACCTTACTCTCTCGAGTAACGCTATTGTAGTAGTATTTAAAACCTTCAGGAGAGATATGCTCTGTCCAGTTGCAGGTCAAAGATACCGCAGGTGAAGTGACCTGCTGTGGAATTGCATTAACATTTGTCTGGATAACAGCACCTGGAGCGCCAGGGGTATTGGATTGTGCTGGCTGTCCAGACTGGAGTGCGGAAAACATTACACAAAATCTTTATCAACCATGCCATACATAGTAGATCCAAGTCAAAAAGAACAAATACACAAATGATGGCAAGGAAAGTAATCAAAATAGGAAGCATACAGAGTGAATTCAAATATTAAAGCTGTCACCTAATTGAGTAACTGAAGAAATGACCTGCTGGTTAGGAACTTGTCCAGGATGTTGCTGATTTAGGTTAGATTGCTGTTGCATTAGTTGTAGCTGTTGCTGAAGCTGAAAAATCGCTTGCTGTGAAGACTGGTAACTAGACTGCAAAGCAGCCTGCTGTTGAAGTAGTAACTGCGGTGCCTGTGATGGCATCTGCTGCTGGAGGATTTGAGCCACACTAGTGGGAAGCTGCTGCTGACTAGGAACAGCTTGCATGAGATTGGACTGTACTGATGAAGGTGCCTGTAAAGCACCTAGAGAAGAATTCTGTTGCATCAATTGCTGACACACGGGTGGCTGGCCAGGTAATTGCAAAGGTGCCATATCCTGGCCAACAGAAACAGGCCCTGTGGATGGCGGGACCTGAAGCTGTCCAATATGTGGGGTATTTCCCTGCATTGGTTGGCCTTGTTGAGCATTGTTCATTTGTCCAGGGAAATTATGTAGCAGACCAGGTGGCTTCTGCAAGGATGGGATCTGCTGGCCTCCCAGATGATGTCCTTGTACCATTGAAGGGTTCATGCCCTAGAAAGCAAAGAGCCCATTACCAACATATGAAATAATTTCGATGAAATGCCAAAACATGAAGAAAAGTCATAATATGAGAGTGGTACCATATGTGATGAAGTTGGCACAGCTGTCTGAATTGACAAAGAGCCGTTTCCAGTGAATACTGGAGGCCGGAAAGCAGCCTGTCATTTCGTGGAACCAAAGGTAAGCAAAAAAACTTATAAAAAACTACAACAGAGGGACTTAATCCATACAGTATCGGCTGATGATGTTACGGTGCTGCCAGTCAGAGCCACAGAATTGTCTGACCCAAAATTATTATATTGATTAGGTGCCATTGACCTTGGACTTGATGGACGCCACGAGTCAGGTGGCATATGTCGAATCCTTGGCTCATCAAGGTTGGCTGTTGGCCTGAGACGAAAAAGAATAGCATTAAGCAAAAATGAGTAGTACTCCTGAACTGGAAGATCCAAATAAGCACCACAATTCCAGTAACAGAATGATATTAGATTTTATATGTCCCTATGCTTAACACCTCTTGCAAATAACTTCATTTCCATAGCAGTTCATGCATTATTTTGTGCGGTGTTTTCCTAAACGGTTTTAAACAGCTGTATAGATGTTTCATGCGTTTAGACGGTAGACGAGAGGTAACTGCTTAGTTTAGGCCCTTGTGGGATTTCTAAACAGCCGAACCGTAAAACGGTCAACAGCCCGTGTAAGCGCCATAAACGTTATAAATGGAACAATTTTCCAGCGGTTGCAGACGCCGTTCAGGCCATCTATAGCCCGTTTAGGTGGGGGGGGGGACAAGAGCGGCAGAGAAAGGAGTGGGAAATCGATCCGGATTTTGGGTTGTTCAGCAGGCTGGCCAAGCAAAATTTATGGCAGTATAGCGGGATTTTGGGCCGTTCATTGGAGTTGTTGAATTCTACCATGGGGATTATGACAAGCACAATCAAGTGCTCAATGATGACTTGCACAAGTTTAAAGAACAAGCTGTCTACATCGAAAAAGATGTAGCTAAGGTTGGCTGCAAGGATTATGATTTCAGTCCAGGTACGCAAGTTAAAAACCATATTTACAATTTCTTTCAAATCTGTAATGCTGTACCATTGTATTAAATTTTGATTTCTCTTTAACCTTTATACTTGTGCAGCAAAGTGGTGGGAAAATTATGGACACAAGTTCCAACACTACAAAAGATGGCTATTACGATTCTCTCTTTCACATCAAATGCTTCAGGTTGTGAGAGGATCTGGAGCTGCTTTGAAAGGGTAAGTCTCCAAAATGTTACTAATAAATATTCAATGTATGTCCTGTGCCAAGCATTCTATAAATAAATAACTCAATGGATCTGATTTTTGTAGATCCATATAAAGAAAAGAAATAGACTCACTTGTGAGAAAGTTGAACAACTTTGTTCGACTCAATAACATTCATAAAAAAAAAAAGGGCAGCCCGGTGCATGTAGCTCCCGCTTGCGCAGGGTCCGGGGAAGGGTCCGACTCACTTGAGTCTTTTGTACGCAGCCTTTCCCTGCATTTCTGCAAGAGGCTGTTTCCAGGACTCGAACCCGTGACCTCATGGTCACAAGGCAACAGCTTTACCGCTGCGCCAAGGCCCCCCTTCGACTCAATAACATTCATGCAAAGAAAAAAAGTAAAACCAAGAAGAATAAAGTGGACCCTCTTGTAGCAACTGAAGCAAATTTTGGTCAAAGATGGATGGTTGAAGCACAGATGAAGAAGGCTTTGATGTTGAGCCTGTTCTCACATGGGATCTAATTGCTGAGACTAACAAGTATTGGAGACAAAGATATACTGTCAGGTGTGTTAGGTCGGGTGTTGAATCTACAAGATTCTTCCATGTGGCTGCAACGGAAAGGTACAGGATGAACAACATTACAGCTGTCCAGAATGAGGAGGGCAGGGAAGTAACAGAACATGGGGAGAAAGCAGTTGAGCTCGGAACGCCTACAGAAACAGGATGGGACAATACTGAAAATTCTCAGATGTAATTCAACCTGGACAACCTGGTACACCAAATGGTGGATCCATTATTTAAAAGGCGTCGCCTTGCCACCTAGGCATCCAGGCAGGAGCCTTGGCATCCAGGCGCCCGGGGGCCGCCTAGGCGTCCTTTTTGGTGGATCTCCATCACCTGGATGAACCCTTCACGAAGATCAGATGATAAATGAGATGCCTAGTGGAAAATCTCTAGGTCCAGACAGGTTCAATGCTAAGTTCTTTAAAACTTGTTGGCACATCATAAAGGGGGATAATGTGAGGACTTCTTCAATGGAGTAGTCAGTATGAAGGCCATTAGCAGTTCCCTTATTACCCTCATGCTATGTGGACATCACTATTGTGGATACACACATTCCTTTCATTGTTATACAAGGACAAATCAAAAGAGCACGCTAACTAAATGATCAAATGACCTCGTTCTTAAGTTCCTCTATATGTGAATTAGAGAACCGGTTGCTATTTTATGGTGTAAGTTATTATGAATCTTGAGGAGGATCACAGAGGACTTAGAGATCAGCAAGGAAGTGAAGAAGAGCATAAGGGACATCCACATTGAGTTGGAGGCCGAGCCCAACTGGAATTCAGGTCCAACTCGGAGACCAGGAGCAATTCGCCTTCAAACCCACGTCTCTAAGACGCATATGGACACCGTTTTTTTACGTTCTACGTATGGATGAAAAGCTAAGGAGATAAACTTTCCAATGCCACCAGTCCCACGTCCAAATTCCAACAAAGTCAATAGGAATTGTTAAAACAAAGTCAACTCCAGAAACTGTCAGTGTGTTGTGTCACCGTCTTTTACGCTATTGGGTCATGTATCAAGTCGGAGTTTATTAGGAATGCATCCAGGAGGTCTTGGCCAAATACTAGGCTATATATATAGTAGCCAAACAACAACAACCAAACCTTTGTCCCAAGCACGTTGAGGTCAGCTAGACATGAAACCCTATAAACATATATATATATATATATATATATATATTTCAATGAAGTAAAAGAGAGGAAGAGATATTCCACTGACACCGAGGCCGCTCCTATACAGCGACATTGTTTGTCACCTTTTCTAGGTTACCCACTCGCTGAGTCACGCGCAGCTTCGGCGTCCACGATGCCACCGGCTGCGCCTTGCGTTGGCCCGGTGCACTCGACGTCATCGCCTGCACCTTGTGCCGCTCCGACATCACCCGTTGCGCCACGTGCAGCACCGGTGTCTCTGATGTCACCCGCTGCGCCACATGCGGCACTGGTGTCTCCGGTGTCTCTGATGTCGCCCGTTGTGCCACGCGCGGCACCGGCGTCTCCGATGTCACCCGCTGCGTCACGTGTGGCCCCGGCGTCCTCGGCGTCGCCCGCTGCGCCACGCGCAGCCGCGGCGTCCCCGACGCCGTCACGCGTGGTCTCAGTGTCACCCGCTACGCCACGCGCGGCACCGGCGTCTCCACCTTCGACTGCTGCGCCACGCGCAGCCCCAGTACGGCGACCCCACCCTTGTCTATCAGCGACGATCGCAGGTTGGTGTTCCGACATCCTCCCGCACCGAGCCCCCGGTGTACCACCCCCCACTGCTCCACCGTGACCCCCGTCACGTTCATCCGATGGTGACCCGGCGTGCCACCGGGGTCCTTCGGCCGGTGGAGCGGTTCTCAGGGGGTATCCTCTCCTCGACGACTTCTCCACGACCTGCCTCCTCAACCATCTAACCTATCCCCTCCTCTGTCTGTAGCGCCTTCGCCGATCCTCACTGGCGTCGAGCTATGGAGGAGTATGCGGTCGTGCTTGCAAATCGGACCTGGGATTTGGTTCCCCGTCCTGGTCGTGGCAATGTTGTCACGGGCAAGTGGGTTTTCAAACATAAGATAAAGGTGGATGGATCTCTGGAGAGGTACAAGGCCCGGTGGGTTCTTCAGGGCTTTACTCAGCGCCCCGGTGTTGACTACGACGAGACCTTCAGCCCGGTAGTGAAGTCAGTGACGGTTCGGATCGTTCTGTCGCTGGCTCTCTCTCGTTCTTGGCCGGTCCACTAGTTGGACATCAAGAACGCTAACTGAGACGGTGTACTGCAGTCAGCCGACAGGGTTCGTCAATTCAGCTCGTCCAGACATGGTCTGCCGGCTGAACAAGTCCCTGTATGGTCTGAAGCAGGCACCTCGGGCTTGGTACAGCCGATTCGCCTCCTTCTTAGTCTCACTTGGCTTCGTCGAGGCCAAGTCGGACACCTCGCTCTTCATTTACAGGCGGGAGGGTGACACTATGTACCTACTCCTATACGTCGACGACATCGTCCTCACCGCCTCCAGTCCGACTCTCCTTCGACGCACGGTCTCCACTATGCAGCGGGAGTTCACGATGAAGGACATGGGTCAGCTTCACCACTTTTTGGGCGTTACGATAGAGCACCGCCCGGGCGGTCTGTTCCTTCATCAGCGACAGTACTGTCTGGACATCCTCCAGCGAGCAGGCATGGCTGACTGCAAACCACGCTCCAGTGTGGCGGATACCCAGGTGAAGGTCTCCTCCGTCGACGGCGCCCCTGTTACTGATCCCACCTTCTACAGGAGTCTTGCAGGTGCTCTTCAGTACCTCACCTTCACTCGGCCGGACATCTCCTACGCGGTTCAGCAGGTGTGTCTTCACATGTATGATCCGCGGGAGCCGCATCTCACCGCTGTGAAGCGAATCCTTCGGTACCTGCGCGGCTCTCTCGACTACGGCCTCCTCCTTCGGGGCGATTCGGCTTCTGATTTGGTCGTCTACACCGATGCTGACTGGGCGGGTTGCCCGTATACACGTCGATCTACCTCTGGCAACGTCGACTTCCTGGGCGGCAACCTCGTCTCCTGGTCCTAGAAGCGGCAGCCCGTGGTGTCGCGCTCGAGTGCTGAGGCGGAGTACCGTGTCGTGGCCAATAGTGTGGCTGAGGCCTCCTGGCTTCAACAACTGCTTCAGGAGCTCCACTCCCCCGTCGCCCGGAGCACGTTGGTCTACTGCGACAACGTCAGCGTTGTCTACCTCTCCACCAACCCCGTCCAGCATCAGCGCACGAAGCATGTGGAGATTGATCTTCACTTTGTGTGTGAGCGGGTTGTCCGTGGCGAGGTCCGGGTCCTTCACGTCCCAACGACATCGCAGTTCGTCGACATCTTCACGAAGGGCCTTCCTCCATCATTATTTTACGAGTTTCGATCCAGTCTCAACATCGGTCGTGGCTAGATGTTGGGACTGCGGGGGGGGGGGGGGTTTGGATTGTTATATGTATGGGTGTGTGAGTGTGTTGGGCAAGACCCATGTATCTAGCCCACTATGGCTCTATGTACTGTTGACACCCCTAATGAAATTATTCTTCCTCCAATAACAAGAAAAAAAGGAAAAAAAGACTAAGATTCTAGCACATGAATTGCTACTTTCCATGCGGTCCTATCATGAGCTAAGTCTCTGGATACATTCCAATCTCTAAAATCTCATTTTACCGCCTCCTCCTAGGTCATCCTCTACCCCTTCTAATATTTTCTCTACCTCTTAAAATCCCACTGTTAATCGGTGTTTCTGCGGGTCTCCGTTGAATATGTCCAAACCACCTTAGTCGATATTGGACTAACTTCTCTTCAATCGGCGCCACCCCTACCCTATCATGAATCGTCTCATTCCTTATTCGGTCTCTTCTCGTGTGCCCGCATATCCACCGTAGCATGCGTATCTCTGCGACACTTATTTGTTGGACATGTTGCCGTTTAGTTGGCCAACATTCCGCCCCGTATAGCATCGCGGGTCTGATCACCGTCCTATAGAACTTCCCTTTTAGCTTTTGTGGGACCTTCCTATCACATAGGATTCTAGAGTTTTGTCGCTATTTCATCCACCCTACCTTAATCCTGTGGCAAACATCCTCTTCAATATCGTCATTGCTTTGTAACGTTGATCCTAAGTATCGGAAAGAGTCCCTTCTAGATACTATTTGTCCTTATAGACTAACATTTCTCTCTTCACGACCAACACCACTAAAGTCACACCTCATATATACCGGTAGCTATATATATAGTAGCCACCGGCCAATTTTTGTGGATTTTGTTTAAATTAATCTGTTATACACTGTTTCGTCATTCTTCGATTTGTGAAACCCCAACTCTAACAATTTAAGATTACTTCTTCGCACTTGCAGAGATTAGCCTTCTTGGTGGGGTCAATCGTGTGCGCGCGGTTGATAACTAACGGAGTGATGGTGTAGAATTGTAGGGGGTTTCACGTTCTGCTTTGAGTCTCGAATCATCAACGTCGAGATTTTCACCTCAATCGAGTAATCTTTAAAAGATTGGGTCTAATCTACTCATCATCATCCATCATACCGTTAATCCACAAGAATCAATACGAGTTCATCAAGTCTAGGGCAAATCACGACTATCTGACCCGTACGTGTGAGCATTTACATTAATGTCACAAATCTAAGATGGAGTTGGTAATCGTGAAGCTAGAAACTGAAAAGGCTCTCGACACGATCGAACATGGTACCATCATTGCAATGCAATGAAAGCTAGGATTCCTAGAGAAATGGATTGAGTAGACAACGAAAATAGTCAACTCGGCATCATCTATAATCTCTTGAATGGAGTCTCAAAAAAATTATATATATAGTTACTCATATATTCTCTCTTTTACTTCATTTTTCAAAAAAAAATAATTAGGTTTCATGTCTAGCCTAGTCCAACATGCTTGGAACAAAACCTTTGTTGTTATTGTTGCAAAAGGGGGGTCAGGTAGGGGAGCCCCCTAACTACTTCAGTATATAATCAACAAGGCATGCTCATTAGGAATCCTCCTCCCATTCCAACATGTGCATACATTAGACTTTCCTGTAGTGCAGTATACAGATGGAGCTTTTTTTTCCTCAAAAGGATTGATACACTCCTTCAGTTTGTCTACGGGCCTCAAGGTAAACTTTGGCAATTCCTACTTGTTACCTATCATCATCTCAGAAGAGGTGACCCATCAACTAGCAGAACTATTTGACTCCGGTAGGAACATTTATGTTCACTTATCTAGGTGTACCAATGGGGTTAACTAGGCCAAGAGTGGAGGACCATGCATCCATGGTGAGCAGAAATCGAAAAAGGACGACGATGGCAGCTACTTGGTTACCAATGGCAGGTAGGTGCACTTTTATGGACAGCAGCATAGTTATTATGTTAGTAGTTGAATTCTCACTCTCATTGGAAGAGAGGATGACACTATGAGTTAGGGCAATTTTCTTGTCT
The DNA here is from genome assembly GCA_030760725.1 of Neostapfia colusana. Classification (NCBI taxonomy): domain Eukaryota; kingdom Viridiplantae; phylum Streptophyta; class Magnoliopsida; order Poales; family Poaceae; genus Neostapfia; species Neostapfia colusana. The sequence continues at coordinate 12,794,116 of JASWHV010000020.1, forward strand.
ATTTCTCACACAATGTCATGCCAACCCAAGGGGTTAAGCCTACATATTTATAACTGCCATAGCAGCCAAACATATGCCACAAAGATGCTAGTCTAACAAGGACCAAGGACCAAGGACTAAAGTGCAACAAACTAAAGGACTAGGGTACAAGGGACTAGGGGACCAAAGACCAAAGGACTACAAGACTTATTCCAGCATTCTCCCCCTAAGTCTTGTACGTCGTCTTCTGAGAGGGTTGGACCATCCCGATCTTGGTGCGAAGTTCAATGAATTTGAGCCTCCCAAGGGGCTTCGTGAGCAGGTCCGCAAGCTGGTCATTGGTGTTGATGTAGTTCGCCTTGATGCTCCCTTCCTCCAAGCATTTGCGGATGAAGTGGTACCTCATCCGGATGTGCTTGCTCCGTTCATGAAAAACGGGATTCTTTGCCAGGGCCAGAGCGGACACGTTGTCCACCCTGAGTTCGACCGCTCCAGTGTCTCTGCTGAGGAGATCACCAAGCAGTCGACAAAGCCAGAGCGCCTGAGTCGAAGCGGTGGAGGCCGCTATGTACTCGGCCTCGCAGCTGGACAGGGCCACCACCTGCTGCTTGACCGACTGCCAGCTAACGAGTCACTTGCCGAAGAAGAAGAGGATCCCGCTCGTGCTCTTGCTGGTGTCGATGTCGCCGGCGTGGTCGCTATCGCTGTACCCGACAAGGTGTGCCTCCTCAGGACACCTCGGGTAGTGGAGGCCGTGATCGAGAGTCCCCGCAACATAGCTGATGATCCTCTTCACAGCCTGTTGGTGATCTGTCGTCGATCGTTGCAGGAACCGACTAACGTAGCCGACGGAGAATGCCAAGTCCGGCCGTGTGTGGGTGAGGTAGCGAAGGCTCCCCACAAGACGCCGGTACTGAGTAGCGTCCACCTCCTCCGTCGTGCTGTCACGGCTCAGCTTCAGCCTCTCCTCCATCAGAGTGAGAGCTGGGTTGCAGTTTGTGAGCCCAGCTAGCCCAACAATGCGATTGGCGTAGGCGGTCTGTCGAAGTGTGATCCCGGAGTCGGCCTGATGCACCTCAATCCCAAGGTAGAAGGAGAGAGATCCCAGGTCACTCATCTGGAAGGTGGCTTTCATCTCTTCCTTGAACGCTGCCACCTCCACATCCTTGGTGCCGGTGATCACCAAGTCGTCGACGTAGACACCCACCAGTAGGGTGTTTCCTCCATTGCCCCGCCGGTAGATGGCCGCCGCGTGCGGGCATTGCCCGAAGCCCATCCTCTTGAGCGTGGAATCCAACTTGGCATTCCACGCCCTTGGTGCCTGACGCAAGCCATAGAGGGCCTTGCGCAGGCGCAACACCTTGCCCTCCTTGCCAGGGACCACAAACCCCGGCGGCTGGTGTACGTAGACCTCCTCCTTCAAGTCGCCGTTGAGGAACGCCGACTTGACGTCCATGTGCTGGACACGACAGCCTTCTTGGGCAGCGAGTGCAAGAAGGAGTCGCACGGATTCCATCCGTGCCACGGGGGCAAAAGCATCGTCGAAGTCGATCCCCTCCTGCTGCACGAAGCCGCGTGCCACCAAGCGAGCCTTGTGCTTGACGATGACGCCGGCTTCATCCCTCTTTAACTTGAACACCCACTTAAGGGTGATCGCACGGTGACCGCGAGGGAGATCAGCAAGCTCCCAAGTGCGGTTCGTCTCAACCGCGTCCATCTCCGGCTGCATCGCAGCACGCCATGTCGCGTGTTTCTCGGCCTCCGCAAAAGATCGAGGCTCGCCGTCATCGCACGCAAGGTGCAACTGCGCCTCCAGATCTTGATCATCCAGATCGTGAGGGGCCAGTCCCGGCACCGGCTGGTTGCCGAGAATGTTCTCCATCTTGCGATACCGCAACTGCTCGCCGTCGTAGCACCCGTCGAGGCGCTCCTCGTTGTGGGAGAGCGGAGTAACAAACTCCACAGGGTCGTGCTCGACACGAGCTGGGGACGGAGTGGGCGTGCCCGGAGGAGTGGTCGTCGGTGCTGGAGTGCGTGGGGTCGCCGGCTGAGGTAGAGGTGGACGGTCGGGGGCTGGGGTAGACACGCTCGGTGGAGAAGAGTTGCCTACTCCCCCAACTCCCTTGAAGTGGACGTAGTCGACGATGAAGTCGTCGTGCGTCGAGGTCGAACCGTCGTCCACCGCCTTGTCCCATGCCCATCCTCGCCCTTCGTTGAACACAACGTCGCGCGTCGTGTGCACACGCTGTGTCTCTGGGTCGAGAATGCGGTAGGCCTTTGAGCCCTCCGCGTAGCCGATGAACACCCCCGGAGTGCTCCTGTCGTCGAGCTTGCTGATGTGGCCAAGCTCCTTGGCAAACGCGAGGCAGCCGAAGACCCGTATATGAGAGACCGCCGGCTTGCGCCCATACCAAGCCTCGAACGGCGTCCTGCCGTTGAGAGCCTTGGTGGGTGAGCGGTTGAGAATGTAGACAACCGTCACCACCGCCTCTCCCCAGAAGATAGCCGGCATGCCCCTCTGCTTGAGGAGGGCCCGAGCCATCCCCACAACCGTCTGGTTGCGCTGCTCGACGACGCCGTTCTGCTGCGGGCTGTAGGGCGCAGAGTAGTGGCACTGAACACCCTCATCCGCGCAATACGACGCGAATTCAGCCGCCGTGAATTCGCCGCCGTTGTCGGTGCGCAGCACACGCAGCTTGCGGCCGCACTCCGCCTCCGCAATGGCCTGCGCGCGCCTGATGGCGTTCGCAGCCTCTCCCTTGCTGCCAAGGACCACGACCCACATGTAACGGGAGAGGTCGTCGACGAGCAGCAGGAAGTAGCGTCGTCCTCCTGGTGTAGCTGGTGTCACCGGGCCGCACAAGTCCCCGTGAACGAGCTCGAGCCGTTCCTTATCTCGAAAGCTCGACTGCTGGGGAAAAGGAAGCCGCCTCTGCTTCGCCAATACGCAGACATCGCAGAGCTGCTCCACATGGTCAAGGCATGGCATGCCTCGCACCATCTCCTTGGCACTGAGCTGCTTTAGGGCCTCGAAGTGAAGATGCCCAAAGCGCTCGTGCCACTGCCATGCCTCGTCGTCCCGACGAGTGGCAAGGCAGACAGGCTGTGCTACTTGCACGTGAAGGACATAGAGTCGATTGGTGCCTCTAGTTACCTTGGCAAGAAGGCGACGATGGCGATCCCAAATCCTCATGACTCCGTCCTTAATCTCCACGCGCGAACCGTTCTCATCCAGCTGTCCCAAGCTGATGATGGAGTTTCTCAACGCGGGGATGTAGTAGACTCCGACGAGCAGCCTGTGCTCACCAGACTCGGCGGTGAGGATGACGGAGCCGACACCCTTGATCTCCACGCCGGAGGCGTCACCAAACTTGACAGAGCCTCGGACATTGGAGTCAAGCTCAACGAAGAACTCCCGTCGACCGGTTATGTGATGGGTGGTGCCGGTGTCGAGGCACCACCCGTCAGTCTTGTCGTTGCTGGAGCCGTCGCCGAGGAAAGCGTGTGCTTTTGGCTCATCAAGATGAAGGAGAGCCGTTGCGGTCGATGCCACTAGAGGTGGCTTGATGCTTCTGTGTGCCAGAAGCAAAGTTGGCTCCTCCTCTACCTGTGCCACGTGGGCCTCCTTCTCCACTTGTGCCACGTGGGCCTGGCCATGTCGTGGCTGTCGACACTCCCTGGCCCAATGACCAAGCTTGCCACAGTTGTGGCAGCTGTCGTCTCGTGTCGGCTTGTGGTTGCCGACGGTGCCGCCCTGGGCGCCACCCTCGGTACGTCCGCGTGCCCCGGCCTGGGTACCTCCGCGCCCCTTGCGCGACTTGCCGCGCTTGCGGCCGCCTGTCGAGGAAGAGGACTCCCCCTTCTTCCGGTCACCCTGGCCAGCCTCCCACTGCTCGCGAGTGAGGTGAAGCTTCCCGCCAATGGTGATAGGCCCCGAGAGAGGTTGTGGTTCGTCGTTGTCGACGACCTTGAGGCGACCTATCGCCTCTTCGATCGACATCGTGGAGAGGTCCAGCAGAGACTCGATCGAGCGAGCGATCTGCTTGTACTTCTCGGGGATGCACCGAAGGAGCTTCTCGACAGCTCTCTCTTCGTTGTAGGTGTCGTCGCCGAACTGCACCAACTTTTGCAACAAAGTGTTGAGACGGAGAGCAAAGTCATCAACGTCCTCACCTGGCTTAAAGGCCAGGTTCTCCCACTCCTTGCGAAGCGCCTGAAGTGTGGACTTGCTGGCGCGGTCGCTGCCGATGCGTGCTGCAGCGATGGCATCCCATGCCTCCTTAGCAGTCCGCTTCTTGGAAAGCGAGAACTGCATCTCGGGCGGGACTGCAGCAATGAGGGCATCCAACGCCCGTCGATCCTCGTAGTAGTCGACGTCGCCGTACTGAACTGCTTCCCACATGTGTCGCACCTGGAGCCGTACCCTCATCACCGCGGCCCACTAGACGTAGTTGGTCTTGGTGAGGGTAGGCCACCCACCGCCGGGACCGACGTCCCTGACAATGGCCTAGACCCCGTGGTGTCCATGGTACCTGTCCGGGGAGGGAGAACCGCGCCGCCTGTAATGGCCGCGTTCTCCGTCGACCCAGCCGTCGCCGCTGGGAGTGCCACCGGCGCGTCCGCGCCCGTCTGGGCTGCGGCTGTCGCGACCATGCGCGCCTGCTCGCTGCACCTCTCGTGCTCGCGCCGCCTCCCTCACCGGCCTGAGCTCATTGTCGACGCCGCCGTCGACAGAGCTGCTGGAGCTACTGCCGCGCAGAGCCTCCAGCTCCGCTGCCGCCGCACGCGCTACAGTCGTCGCTGCTTCCACTTCCGCCCTTGCTGCTGCCACTTCCGCCGCCGCCAACCTTGCCGCCATTGCCGCCGTCGCCGCAGTCTCTGCCGCCGCTCGCTCGCGCTCCTGTGCCGCGGCGACCTCCGTCTGCCGTGCGCTCGAGGCGACCGAGCGCTGAGACTGTCCGTCGGACATGGCGCACTAGTGGGGAAGGGCTGTTGTGTGTGGAAGACAAGCTGCTGCTCGTCTGTGCAGGAGAGGAATGAGCTGGAACAGCCGGTGTTCCTGCTGCCGGTTGCAGACAGAGAGAGGTGCGGGAAGGGGATGAGCAGGAGATGTTTAAGCTGCAGGATAGAACGGCTCTGATACCAGATATTAGTAGTTGAATTCTCACTCTCATTGGAAGAGAGGATGACACTAGGAGTTGGGGCAATTTTCTTATCTATTTCTCACACAATGTCATGCCAACCCAAGGGGTTGAGGCTACATATTTATAGCTGCCATAGCAGCCAAGCATATGCCACAAAGATGCTATTCTAAGATGCTTAGATGCTGTCCTAATATGCTGTCCTTGGCTGACACTACGATGCTGTCCTAGTGTCCTTAATATGCTGTCCTAGTGTCCTTAGATGCTGTCCTAATTGGGGCCACAAAGACCAAAGGACTAGAAGGACTAGAGTACAACAAGGACCAAGGACCAAGGACTAAAGTGCAACAAACTAAAGGACTAGGGTACAAGGGACTAGGGGACCAAAGACCAAAGGACTACAAGACTTATTCCAGCATATTAAGCGTCGCATAAGCGGTAAAGCGACCTAAGAGCCCAAGGCGTCCCCGTCGTCTTGGATTCTTGAGTAAGGCATCCATAAGGCGTCCTAGGGCGTACTTAAGGCACCCTTAAGACGACGCCTTACTCAATGTTAAGTTTATCTCAGCCCAGCCCAAATAACAGAGGAGGGAGTCGGGTATCGTTTAGGTCAGAGAGGACTGAGGAGGCGCGGCGCAGGTGGAGCAAGAGGCGGCGGCGCAGGCGGAGTGGCGGCGCCCATACAGTGGGACCAGCAGCAGAGCCCTAGGACCGGCGGCAGCGCCCACGCAGGAAGCCTGGAGCCAAGAAAGGCGCGGCGGCAACAAGCTCTTGGCCTCTTCCACTGCTCCGGTGCTCCCTCGCTCCCTCCCTCTCGTGAGTATGGTCAGCACTCGGCAGCGAACTGGACCAACTAGCCCTGTGCTCCCTCTCTCTCTCTCTAGACTCTGGTAGTCTGGTCTACACCCTCATATGCTCCATCTCACCATTTTACTTGCTGCTCCTGTAGGATTGAACATTCACAATGAATCCAATTGACAGTGTTGGTTCTGCCGGTGCCTCTGTGAATGTAGATGCTTATGATCCAATGGTTGATCCTAAACTAAGAGCAAAGTCCAATGATCCAAGATAAAAGTACGGTTATTGGACAGAAATTGAAAACCGAGACAGGGTGACATGCAAACTTTGCAGGACTGTGACAAAAGGGGGAATCAAAAGGTTGAAAGAGCATCTTGCAGATGGATATGCTGATATTGTTATGTGCTCCAAAACTACCACCGAGATTAGGAAAAAAATGACAGCCTACTTGAAAGAAAACAAAAGTAGTAGACTAATTTTCCTAGATGATGATGTTGGGAAGCAACAGGGGCAGGGGCAGGTTGGAGACAGCTCACAGTTTGTTGTACAACCAAGTTTGGGGATAGCTGCTAAAAGGAGGAGAATCATCTTTGAGGTGAAGACCATAAAGAGTACACAAGATGCAACAAAACAATCTGGGAAAGTTGCAAGCATGCTCTGAAGAATCCCTGAACAAGTTGTGGATGATAGGCGCTCTTCAGTACCACACAAAACCACCATTGAGGCTAGCACAAAATCTAAAAGCTGACAGGAAATATGTAAACAAACAATGGGCTTTGTGGTTCTACGTGTGGTGTACCATTTAATGACATAAACTCCCGACAATTTCATATTGCTTATGAGGCCACGACACAATATAGTTCAGGTTATGTGCCTCCTAGTATGTATGAAATCAGAGAGCCTTTACTTCATGAGCGTGTAAATGATACAAGCAACATGAGGGCTGATCATGGGTTCGCATGGCAGACTTATGGTTGCACACTTATGTCTGACGGAGGGACCGATACGAGGGGACATCATTTGATCAATTTTCTTATTAATAACCCAGCTGGAACATACTTCAAGTTTGTTGATGCATCAAATGAAGCACATGATGCAGCTTTGCTAGCTGATTTGCTAGAGAAGAGAATTGCCCACATTGATAAAGAAAATGTGGTTCAAGTAGTCACAGATAATGGCGCCAACTATAAGGCAGCGGGCAGGATTCTATGCAGCAGATTCCAACATTGTTTTGTACTCGTTGTGCAGCTGATTGTTTGAACCTCATGTTGGAAGATATAGGAAAGTTGAAAGATTTTAAGAAGCCAATTCATAAGTCAAACGGGTCACCACTTTTATAGATAGGCATGGAAGGATTCTTGCAGCAATGAGGGAGAAGACAGGTGGGATGGGCTTGGTAAGACCAGCCACTCGGTTTGTCACTTGTTTCCTTACCTTGAAGAGCCTACACAAACATCGAGATGCCTTGAGGGGTCTATTTGCGAGTGAAGCATGGAATCAAAACAAATTAACAAAAACTGAGGCGGGAAAAAATGTGTGACATTATTCTTGCTAAGGTGTTTTGGTCCTCAGTTGAAGATTGTCTTAGAGCTTCGGCACCTCTTCTTATTGTGCTTAGGGCAGTTGATGCTGATGAGGTACCATTCATGCCTGAGGTTGCAGCTTTAATGGATGTTGCAAAAGAGAAGATAAATGCTAGCTTTCCTACCTAAAACAAGCAAGTTTTGCTGAAAAAATCTTGAACATTTGAGCGTAGATGAGTCTCAGAAATGAACCATCCATTGTATAGAGCTACACTTTATTTCAATCCGAGAAAATTCTTTGCAATATAAGAGAAGGGAGACGATAGATATGTAATATGTTGGTGAGCTAAGGAGTTGCTTCAATGATGTGCTTGCAAGAATGGAACCCGATGAAGAAGTTTGGGCCAAGATTGATGAGTATGCAATGCTTTATGAGGACCAACGAGGGCCTATCTTTTCGAACGTGATGGCACTACAACAAGTTCATCTAAAAGCCCTCGTAAGTATTGGTGCTTTGCTTGCTAATTTCTCCATGTTAATTCCATTTCTAGTTGGTAACTAATATATGCTTGCATTTCTCATTCTAGTTGATTGGTGTTGTTCATATGGTGGTTGAGCCTTTAAATTGCAAAGATTTGTAAAGCGTCTAGTTAGCCTCTGTGCTTCATCACCATTTTTTAATTTGTAAGTATTGAAGTTTCACGATCCATAATTTTTAAATATTGGAGTTGCATAATCCATATACTCATTTAGCTTCTCATTGCTGAATTTGTAGATGCACACAAAGAAAAGGAACTGGTTGCTACACAAGAGGTTAAATGACTTTGTTTTTGTTTCATACAAACCGAAAGATGCAAAGTAGGTTTCAGAAGAGGAGGGAGAAAGCTAGCCCCAGTTATGACCCGTTGGTCATTGAAGATTTTGATTGGAACAATGAGTGAATAGACTCATCAGTTTTTCACACCGGTAGGGATAATGATCTTCTTGACCTCACATTGGATCATGTTGATGAAGCCGTTGGAGCATCAATCTTGCTTCAAGGTCGCAACCTCCCAAGACAAGCTAGAAAGATGAACACCTACCAAAGGTGTGCAAGAATGAGGGCACAAGAAGTTGAGGAAGGTGAAGAAGATGCTAATGATTCGGACCTGGAGGAAGATCAACATGATGACATAGATGTGACTGATAGTGATGAAGGCTCGGGTGGGGATGATGGTGAAGAAGAAAGTGATCATACAATTCCGGATGAGTTCGACGATGGATATTGATACAAACTTGAGAGATGAGAGTGTTATCTAGTACACTAGTACTACTGTCTATTAGTTGGACTTTTAGTCAATTATGTTGGTTTATGTGGAACTATCTCTATTTGCTAATTGTTATTATCCTTATCTATTTGAAATTTGGGACTGTATTCCTATATTTTTCTATATTTATATATTCGTAAGGTGTCGCCTCGCCTTACGCTAAAAAGAGGGTATGTCGCCTTACCGCCTTAATAACTATAGGCAGCAGTCTCAACCATCTCTATCTATGCCATGTGTACTCTCAAGATGCATGCTTCGGTCTTAAACACAATTGATACAGCCAGGAGGCACTGTTTTTTGGAGGGGCACCAATGTGGCTAGAAAGAGGAAACCACTGGTTGCTTGGAACATGGTCACGGTGCCAAAAAAAAACAGAGGGGGGCTCAGCTTGAAGAATCTAACTCTATTGAACAGGACCCTGTTAATGGGACACCTACACAAATTTTACAACAGAGTAAATGTACCCTAGGTTCAACTGGTTTGTCATGCCCACTATGCTAATGGTGTTGCACCGCCAGCTCTAAAAGGATCTTTCCAATGGAATGAGATCATGAAATTTTGGAAAACCTTCAAGCAGGTTGCAGTGGTAAAGGTGGGCAGAGGAGACATTGTTAATCTTTCGGAAGATAAATGGGATGTTCATCAACAGCTATTGGAAAATGAGTTCCCAAGACTATTCTCCTTCGCAGGACTACGTTGACGTCCACTACAACCTTCATACACCAATCTCTGAGCAAGCAGCACAAGAGCTCCAATACTTGTGTTAGACTATTGTGTATGTAGGGGCACTTTAGTCATTATGGGTGTGGCTTCTCGCCCCTCATGTAATGTACTCTATATGTACCCTTTGTGAGGTTAATGGAGAGACAACTTTTCCCTTCCAATTTGGTATCAGATTGCCTTTTTTCAGGGCTTCTCTCTCTCCCGGTCTCCTCTCCCCGATCTCTCTCCTCGACCGCCACCTGGCCGCCGCACCGCCTGGCCGCCGCGCGCCGCCTCCATCTCGCGCACCGCCAGGCCGTCGCGCCACCTCCTCGTCGGGCGCCGCAGCTCCTCCTCCCGCGCGCTGCCGCAGCAGCCGGCGCTCTCCACGGCCGCCGCGGCGTCGGCTGCCACCTCGCTGCTCCTCCGCCGCCAACACAGTCTGCGGGCGCCGCAGCTCCACCTGGCCGCCTCCTCGCCGGTTCCGATCCGGCCGCGCGCCTCCTTGCCGTCGCGCCCTGTCCTCTCTCTTCATGGAGGCGCCGCCGTCGGGCCCCTGCGCTCCGCCGCCGCTGCAGCGGCGCCCCTGCATACCGCCGCCGAGATGCGCGCCACCGCCACCATCTGCCTGGGCTGCGCCGCCACCGTTGTCTGGTGTCCAGATCCGGCCGTCGCGGGGCGTCGCCTCCATCACGCTGTCGCCGGCCACCTAGTCCGCCCCGCCGCCGTCCACCAGGGCCGCGCCGTTGTGCCACCCTCGGCCAATGCCGCCGCGCCGCCCTCAGCTGCCGCCGCCTCGCCCCTGTGGCTGCCGCCATCGGCCGTCGCCGGCTCGGCGGCATCCCCGTGGGCTATCACTGCCTCGCCCCTACCGCCGACGGCCTAGCTCCGGTTGTCGCCGGCTCCGATCCGGACGCAGCCGCCTCCGTACGCCGCCGCGTCACTACGGCCGCCGCCGCCTGGCCTCGGCCGCCACCACCGGCCCAGATCCGGTGATCACCGGCTCTGACCTGGCAGCCGACGCCGCCGTCTTCAGCCGCCGCCGGCTCGGCCGCGCCATCCTGGGCCGCCGCGGCCTCGCCTCCTGACGTGCGACCGTTGTTTCCTGTTCAGACCTGATCATCACCACAGAATACTCGACCGCCATCGGCTGGTGTACTTGGATCGACTGTTGCCTACTCTATTGGCACGACCGTCGAAGGTCCGAGTGTGTTGTCTTCCTTCCCGGCGCCACCACCGCCGGGCATGTCGCGACTCGTTCTACACCGTCAGTCTACCTGCGGGGTGTCACGCCGTTTGGCCCTGACTGGGTGGTGGACTCCGGTGCCTCGTACCACATCACCCCTTACGTTAGTATCCTCTCTTCTACCCGCCCTTCCCGTTCCTTTGATCCTTCATCTATCGTTGTTGGGAATGGGTCGGCTCTTCCAATCACCTCAGTAGGTGACTCGGGTTCGCCGGATTCCTTTCAGCTACGTGATGTTCTTGTTGCTTCTGACATCATTCAGCACCTTCTTTCCGTTCGCCGTTTTACTACTGACAACCATGTTTCCATTGAGTTGATCCTTATGGTTTAACTGTGAAGGATCTTATTACTCGACGCATTCTCTTTCGCTGTGAGAGTACGGGTCCCCTGTACACGATACGTCTTCCTGCTTCCATGGCAAAGACAGGCTCAACTCAAAAAATCTGCTCAAGAAAAAGTTATTGGTCGAAAGGAATGACTGCAACTATGTAATTTGGGATCTACATGTGTAGAATACACATCACTTAATTTTTCAGGGCCCGTTTAGTACAGTCTCGGGGAACTATCTAGTAATCCACTAGGAACATCAGCTGTGTTTCTTTGACGCTCAGATCAGCAAAACTCCAATGGCAATGTCCCTTCTTCATGGAAATATTTTCAGTGGCGGTCTAGGAAATTTGGAAACAAGGGAATACAAAGATCTTCAGATCGGTCCCCCCCCCTTCCTTCCAATCTTGGGAGGAATGTTTCCTGGAACCTACTAAGATGCAAATGCGTAGACTTAGCTCGCATTTAGCGGGACAGGGTCTCCAGCAATGGCTTGTCAATTTGTCTTCAGATTCTCTTGTATAATCCTGCTAGTACACCATTCTCTACAGAGTCCGAGCCGGCCACTAGCCACCCTAGACTTTTCATAAAACTTTGATGTATTAATATATCGTTTAACAGTAGGTGCTTCCCCTACCTAATTTCCAAAAAAACTAATTGTTAAGCTAGTATGTAGCAACTAATTGCACCCAAAAGCTTAAGCTGATGGAAAAGGGTGGACAATTCACTTATATTTCAACATTCCCCCTCACGTGCAAACTCTCTTGGGCCGCAAGCGTGAAATAGGATTCGGCTGCAATTTATTTTAATAAATCGCGCCCGCCAGGATTCGAACTTGAGACCTCTATCCCTGATACCATGTTAAGCAAGTATGCACCGACCAATTGCACCCAAAGAATTAAGTTGATGGGGAAGGGCGGTAATTCACTTGTATTTCAACACTAATTGCTGAGACATGTTGCGTTGACAAAGTCGCAACTTTTTAGTAGTGCGAGATTGGCACTGTCAAGAGATTGGAGAAGATGGCTACTCCCAAAGTGAGGAAGAATCCATAAATGAGAATGATATCGAGTTTGAGTCCGACCAAGGCGAAGTGGTCACAACCGGAGAAAGGGAGGGGGGCAATGACGGCTGAGCTTTATGTTGGATGATCATGGGCTGCAGATTGGGCTGGCACCTGGCTGCGGGCCTGGTTAGGCCTAGGGGCACGCCAGGCTTGGTATGGCCTGTTCTGGATCAGGCAGGGGCTGCAGGGGTGCGCGCCCAAAGCGTAGTAGACTAGGACTCCTAGCTAGATTAGAATAAAGAGTACTAGAGATAGAAATATTGCTGCAGATTTAGATAAAGATTGGAGTGCCTAGTTGGATACGATTTGGGTGTAACTGGATTATAAATAGCCAGCAGTCCCTTGGAATAAAATCATCCCTCCCAGAAATAGTTTTTCCTCTCTACTTCTCTCCTGCCTCAAAGCTTCCTCTCCAGACGCGTGCACAGCTCCAGCAGATTCGATCTGCTATTGCAGATCACTGTTCTGTTCCTACATACAGCAGCACTGTACCCTGCTATTCCTCCACCTCGCACGCACACCTGTGGGTGATCTGATCTGCTGGTGCATATCAGTTCCTGCAGCCAGGACTTTAGCAGATCCGACGAGAAGATAGTTAGAATATCCTGTATTTAGACCTCATTAGTTCTGTCATTAGACCTTACTGCTGTTAATTAGAGAGTCATTAGAGGCTGTCATTAGACCTCATTAATGATGTGATTACAGTCATTAGAGGCTATTATTAGGGGTCATTAGTGTTGTGATTACACCCACCCTTGAGGTGCAATGCTGATGCCCTATATATATGTACCCCTCCTCTATCATATCAATCCATCCATTCTTCGACAGCACACCTTCTACCATGGTATCACATAGACCTAGGATCTCGCTTCCGCTCCCTCCCTTAGTTTAGACACCTTTTTTTCTCCTCTCTCCCACCCGACCGACTCTCCTCCCCGCCTGCCACGGTAGGCCCCCCGTCGATGCCCTACACCTCCTGCAGGAGCAAGAGAGGGCGGCTGCGACTACCGAAGCAGCCAAGGAGAAGGACCAGGCCGAACTGGCGGCAGCCCCGGCCAAGGCTCGTGAAGCCCTTGTTGCAATTCCGGCGCTGAAACTACCTCTGTTCTTGCTGAACAAGCTGATCTGCCCTAGCAGATCAATCTGTCTTCCCTGAAGACAGACCAGAGAACCAGGAAAACTGTGAGGGAGTAGATAGATCTGTTATGTTTAGGGAAACAGAACAGCCGCAGGCTTGATTCAGCTTCTGCTCCTGCGCTGGACAGAGCAGAACAGAGAGAGAGTCACGCCAGGTTCTGTTCCAGCAGAACAGAACAGGGGAGATCAGGAGCCGCCGGCCTGTGCTTGGATCAGGGAGCTCAGAACAGGGGATAGGTAGGGGCGCAGCGGCTAGGGTAGCTAGCCTAGGCGGCGGCTGCTAGAGCAGGAGGGAGGTGGAGGATTTTTTCTTTTATTGATCTCTCACAATTTGGGGTGTTTTTGGCTTGTATATATAGCCCCCCTTACAAGAGTCCTAATCTATTACAAAAGGATCTTTTAGTCTATCTCTAAGAAGATTAAACTCAAATTCCTTCTAGAAAGGGGGCCCGGCCTAGGCCAGGGCTGACCAGCCCACTTAGCCCAGTTCTGGCCGCCCTGGGCCAGGGAGGGGCCGGTCTGGGCCAGGGCTGACCAGCCCAATTGGCCCAGTTCTGGCCGCTCTGGGCCAGGGGCAGATCAGCCCACATTCTCCTCCTGATCCTGACACTGGCCCATGTCTAGGATCCCGATCCTTCTCATCTCCACGAACTTCTGTCTTCCAAGAGCCTTGGTCAAGATGTCCGCCATCTGGTCTTGAGTGGAGATTTGCTCAAGCACAATAGTACCGTTGTCCACACACTCCCGTATGTAGTGGTACTTGACATCGATGTGCTTGCTCCTGTCATGGTATACCGGGTTCTTGCTCAAGTCTATAGCTAACTTGTTATCAACCCGCAGCACCGGCGCCTTCGATTTTTCAGCTAAGTCCTCCATCAGCCGTGCCATCCATACACCTTGACATGCCCCTTGAGCTGCTGCGATATACTCTGCTTCACATGAGGACAAGGCCACCACCTTCTGCTTGCAGAACTGCCATGAAACGGGGCTGTTTCCAAGACAAAACAGCACCCCACTTGTGCTCTTGCGGTCCTCCACGTCTCCCGCATAGTCACTATCCGAGTACCCAATAAGCTCCATGGCTTCTCCTCTTGCATAGAAGACTCCATAGTTGATTGTACCCGCTATGTAGCGTACAATGCGTTTGACTGCAGCAAAGTGATCCTCCTTGGGCTCCTCCAGAAACCGACTCACGTACCCGACCGAGTAGGCAAGATCGGGACGTGTGTTCACCAAGTATCGCAGCCCTCCAACCAAGCTCCTATAGTCTGTTGCATACACCAACGGGCTATCACTTGTCTTGCAAAGCTTGAGGCCTTGCTCCATGGGAAATGCACAGGGATTGCATCCTTCCAGGCCAGCTTTAGAGACAAGTTTGGAAGCGTAGGCTGCCTGCCTAACGCTTATCCCTGCATCAGTTTGTCGCACCTCCAGGCCAAGATACTATGACAAGAGACCCAAGCCGCTCATCTTGAACCTCTCCATCATCTCCCCTTTGAACTTCTTGAGATCGCCTCCTCCTGTGATCACAAGATCGTCGACGTACACGCCGACGATGAGCTTCTCATCTTCAGCTCCACGGAAATAAATCCCATGCTCGCTTGTACTCTTCTAGAAACCAAGCGATAGCAAGCTATCGTTGAGCTTGGCATTCCAGGCCCTGGACGCCTGACGAAGTCCATATAAAGCTTTCTTGAGCCTATACACCTTGTGTTCGGCTCCGTCGATGATGAAGCCAGCGGGTTGGGAGACGTACACCTCCTCCATCAAGTCGCCGTTCAGGAAGGCGCTCTTCACGTCCATGTGGTGTACCTCCAACCCCTTGTGTGCAGCAACTGCAAGGAGCAAGCAAACAGATTCGAGACGAGCTACAGGAGCAAATACCTCGTCAAAATCTATTCCTTGCCGTTGGACATAGCCTTTTGCCACCAATCGAGCCTTGTGCTTCACCACCTCCCCATGCTCGTCCTTCTTCACCTTAAACACCCATTTGAGGCCAATGGGCTTGTGTCCTGCAGGAAGATCAACAAGTTGCCAAGTCTTGTTTTCTTCTATGGACTCCATCTCCTCGAGCATGGCCCGTCTCCAGCACGGGTGTTCCTCAGCATCGGTGAAGGACGTGGGCTCCTCCGCGGTGGTGAACATAAGCTCCCCCTCCTCCAAGCTTGGTGGGCGCTCAGCCCGACCAGGAGGGGTGAGGGTTCCGAGTATGTTGCGCATCGTGCGGAACCGTAGTTTTGCGCCATCGTCGTAGTAGGCATCGACAACATTGCTGCCGGGGTCCGACAGCGGTGAGGCGAAGCAGATGGGTCGTGGAGGATTCCGGGGCGTGACGAAGGTGCTGGAATCTTCAAGTCCGGAATCCCCCGCTGCTGTTGACCCCCGTGCAGGACTGTCCCAGCCCTGATTTGCGCTGGACAGCCCCTGCAGAGGCCCTTGGGGCGACGCTGCAGGTGTTGGACTCTCTCCAGCAGGTCTGAAGGCTGGCGCAGGAACTCCTAGGGTCTGTACAGACCCTTCTGTGCCCCTCCTGGGCACTGCAGGGGTGCTGTTCGGCCCCTCCGGACCCTGCAGCACCTCTCCGGGTGCTGAAACAGCAGGTCCAGCACCTGCTGGACATAAGGGGTCGACGTGGAAGGCGGTGTAGTCCTCTTCTCCTGCTCCTTCTCCCCAGTCCCACTTGGCCGCCTCGTCGAATATCACGTTACGTGATATGTGTGTACGCCCATCAGCCGGATTATACATCGGATATCCCTTCGTCCCTGCAGCATAGCCAAGAAAAATCATCGGAGTACTCCGGTCTTCCAACTTTTTCAGGTTGGGGCGCGTGTTCTTGACATGCCCCACGCACCCAAAAGTTCGGAAATAATTGACGGTTGGTCGCTCTCCATGCCAAGCTTCATATGGCGTCTTCCCGTCGAGGCCGCGGGTAGGGGATCGATTCAGGATATAGACAGCCGTGATAACTGCCTCACCCCAAAATATCCCGGGCATACCCTTCGCCTTCAACATGCTCCTCGCCATGCCGACCATCGTCTGGTTGCGCCGCTCCACAACCACGTTTTGCTGCGACGTATACAGGGCTGTGAGTTGACGTTGTACTCCGTGCTGAGCGCAGTACTCGCCGAACTCCTGTGAGGTGAACTCCCCTCCGCGATCAGTACGAAGTAGCTTCAGCCTCCTCCCAGACTCTAATTCAGCTGTCGCCTTGAATTGCTGAATTAAGTCGGGCGCCTTGTCCTTGATTGCTAGAAGATAGAGCCACATATAGCGGCTCATGTCATCCACAAGCAACAAGAACATCTTCTTACCACCTGGAGTCGTCGGCGTGATAGGCCCGCAGATGTCGCCGTGGACAAGGTCGAGCGCGCCCTCCGCGCGCCGCCGAGCTTGCTTGGGGAAGCCGGAGCGCCTCTGCTTCCCGACCAAGCAAGCTTCACACAATTGATCGACATGATCAATTTGCGGAAGCCCGAGCACCATCTCCTCTCGCGCCAACTTCCGAAGCGCCTGGAAGCCGACGTGTCCGTAGCGTTCGTGCCAACGCCACGCAACATCATCACGCCTCGCGGTTAGGCGAACCGGACGTGTGATGTTGAGCCTGATGGAGTACAGCTTGCTGTCGTCGCGCTGAACTCGTGTGAGGAGACGCTGCTGCTCATCCCGTATGTGCATCACTCCTCCTTGCACCGTGATGCTGTAGCCATCCTCATCCAGCTGGCCGACGCTGATGAGGTTGGTGGTGGGGCGTGGGATGAGGTAGACGCCGGTGAGCCTCCTGTGCTCACCCGTCTTGGCGGCGAATAGGACCGTACCCTTCCCCTGGATACGCACAACGGAATTATCGCCAACTTGATGGTTCCGACGATGTTTTCGTCAAGCTCGGAGAAGACGGCGCGCGAACCCGTCATGTGGTTGGTCGCGCCCGTGTCGAGGTACCAACGAGTGTCATCAAAGTCATCGTCGTTGTTGCGGTGAGCGAAGACACGTCCCTCCACTATCTCCAGTGGGCGCATAGGACGTTCCTGTACTCCTCCTGTACTGAGGCCACCCTTGTCATAAACAAGGCGCCCTCCTCCTCCGCCTTTGCCACGAAAGCCTGCTGTTGCGGCTCCTCCTTAGGCTTCGACCGACACTCCCTGGCCCAGTGGCCCTTCTTCCCGCACTTCCTGCACTGGTCCCGCGGAATATCCTTTCCGGAACGTCCCTACTTGCCTCCGTTCTTCTTGGGCGGGCCCTTTCGGTCGCCCCTCTTAGAAGAACCCGCGGACTGGGTAGATCGCTCCTCCTTCCGCTGTGCCTCCCACTCCTCCCGAGTGAGGTACAGCTGGCCGTTGTGTACTCCTCCCTTCCGCTGCGTCGAGTCGAAAGCGTTCTCAGCCGCCCTGAGATGCCCCGTCACCTCCGACAAGGTGAGGGTCGACACGTCCAGCAGTGTCGTGATCGCCACCACGATTTGTTGGAAGCGTTCTGGAACGCTTCGCAGGAGCTTCTCCACGGCCCTCTCTTCTCCTATCTCCTCCCCTAGGGACGCAAGCCGTGATAGCATGCCGCTCAGACGGAGGGAGAAGTCCTCCACGCTTTCGCCATCCTTGAAGACAGCGTCTTCGAACTCCTTCCGGAGTTGTTGTGCTGTTGTCTTCCTCACGCGGACGGCCCCGACCCGCATGATGGCGATCGTGTCCCATTCGCCGTCCTCTTTTGTCCGATCGTCGTGATCATCTCCTGCAGGACAGCGCTGACCAAGATGTCAAGCGCCATCATGTCTTCCTGCTCGCTCACGTTCCCCTCCTCCACAGCCTTCCAAAGCAGCCGTGCCTTCAGCTTGATCTTCATCATGACAGCCCACTCCGCGTAGTTGGTCTTGGTGAGCACGGGGAACCCCGTCCCAGTGTTCACCTCAGAGCTGCCGGTTAGGGTGTGCTATGGCTGATGGCGCTGCTGCTGCTTATAGGTGTAAACGACATCTTGCAGAATTCAGCCTAGGGTTGAAACCGGTTCTGATACCACGAATGTTGCAATTCCGGCGCTGAAACTACCTCTGTTCTTGCTGAACAAGCTGATCTGCCCTAGCAGATCAATCTGTCTTCCCTGAAGACAGACCAGAGAACCAGGAAAACTGTGAGGGAGTAGATAGATCTGTTATGTTTAGGGAAACAGAACAGCCGCAGGCTTGATTCAGCTTCTGCTCCTGCGCTGGACAGAGCAGAACAGAGAGAGAGTCACGCCAGGTTCTGTTCCAGCAGAACAGAACAGGGGAGATCAGGAGCCGCCGGCCTGTGCTTGGATCAGGGAGCTCAGAACAGGGGATAGGTAGGGGCGCAGCGGCTAGGGTAGCTAGCCTGGGCGGCGGCTGCTAGAGCAGGAGGGAGGTGGAGGATTTTTTCTTTTATTGATCTCTCACAATTTGGGGTGTTTTTGGCTTGTATATATAGCCCCCCTTACAAGAGTCCTAATCTATTACAAAAGGATCTTTTAGTCTATCTCTAAGAAGATTAAACTCAAATTCCTTCTAGAAAGGGGGCCCGGCCTAGGCTAGGGCTGACCAGCCCACTTGGCCCAGTTCTGGCCGCCCTGGGCCAGGGAGGGGCCGGCCTGGGCCAGGGCTGACCAGCCCAATTGGCCCAGTTCTGGCCGCCCTGGGCCAAGGGCAGATCAGCCCACATTCTGCTCCTGATCCTGACACTGGCCCATGTCTAGGATCCCGATCCTTCTCATCTCCACGAACTTCTGTCTTCCAAGAGCCTTGGTCAAGATGTCCGCCTTCTGGTCTTGAGTGGAGATTTGCTCAAGCACAATAGTACCGCTGTCCACACACTCCCGTATGTAGTGGTACTTGACATCGATGTGCTTGCTCCTGTCATGGTGTACCGGGTTCTTGCTCAAGTCTATAGCTAACTTGTTATCAACCCGCAGCACCGGCGCCTTCGATTTCGTCGTGCTTGACCCCCCTCTCTTCCCACTACACGAGGTGGCGCGATCTCATGCTCCTCACCCTTCGACGCTACGCTTTAGAGCAGCACATCCTCAAAAACATCGTCCTCGACACTCCATCCCTCTACCGGCTGGACGACATCGTCCTCTCGTGGCTCTTCGGCATGATCACCGTCGAGCTCCAGGAGATCGTCCGTGAGCCCAACGAGTCAGCGCGCCAAGCTTGGCTCGCCATGGAAGCCCAGTTTCTCGACAATCGTGAGACTCGGGTACTTCATCTTGATGCTCAATTCCGTGTCTTTCAGCAGGGTGATCTCAGCGTCAACGACTATGGTCGACAGATGAATAACATGGCCAACACCCAGCGTGCCCTCGGCGAAGACGTGTCCAACCGTGATCTTGTTCTCAACCTTCTACAGGGCTTGAACAAGAAGTACGACCACCTCAAGACCTTCATCGAACAGATCATGCCCTTCCCTCCTTCCACGACGTTCGGAATGATCTACTTCTTGAGGAGATCATTCTCGACTCCCTGGGACGTGTCGGCATGGCAACCGCGTTCTACGGCTCTTCCTCCAACCACCAGCAGTAGCGCGCCTCGAGTACGGCATACCCGAACCCCGATGCCACCCCATTTGCTGCTTAGCCCGCCGCGCCCAACACCACCTTAGGCGGTCGTGGCCGCAACTCCTCCACTAGCGGCGGACAGAGCATTTGGCCCTCCTACAACCCTTGGATCGGCCACATCACCATGTGGTCCGGCTCGACGAACCGGGGCGCCGGGGGGGGGGGGGGGGGGGGGGTCCAACAAACGCGCCCTCAGCAGCCGATTTTCGTCACCGCCCCGGTTGTTAGCAGCGACGCCACGTGCGCTGATCACGGCGGCCCCACCACAGCAACCAGCGTCGCAGCCATGGACACAGTGGGCAGGCTCTTGAGACCAGCAATCGTTCGCTAACTCATTTAACATGATGTCGTTGAACACCCTCCGGCGGTGACCGACTGGGTGGCTGACTCTGGCACATCCAACCACGTCCGACCCCCGGTAAAATATCTACTTTTTACCCACCCAACTCGGTGTCTCCTTCTATCGTTGTCAGCAACGGGTCCATTCTACCAGTCTCCTCAGTAGGAGACTCGGTTCTTCCCGGCCCGTTCTACCTTAATAATATTTTATTCACCCATAACATCAATGCTAACCTTCTATCTTTTCGGCGTTTTACCACTAATAATCTTTGTTCCATGTAGTTTGACCCGTTTGATCTTTCTGTGAAGGATCTAGCTACCACGAACATGATCCTCACGTGCAATAGTGACGGTCCCTTTACACCTCGCGCATCTTGTTCCCTTTACACCTTGCGCCTCCCGTCCTAGATTAGATCACCTCTCGCTCGTGCATTGACTGTCGTGTCATCCTCCACGTGGCATCGTCGTCTTGGCCACCCTGGCTCAGACGTGTTGTCCAAATTGGCTTGTTCCTCCGCCATCACATATAATAAAGGTGTCGACCCCTCGCTCTGCCATGCGTGCTAGCTTGGTCGCCACATTAGGTTGCCATTTGCTTTATTTTCATCCCGCACCACACAAAAATTTGAACTCGTGCAAAAGATTTATGGACATCTCCAGTTTTAAGCATTTCCGGTTATAAATATTATTTGGTGGTTCTAGGTGATTTTACACACTTTTTGTGAACTTTTCCTTTGCGGCGCAAGTCTGACACCTTCACCACTTTATCGCATTTCTTCTCTTTTGTGTCCACTCAGTTTGGGTCCACCATCAAAAGCCTCCAATGCGACAACGAGCGCGAATTCGACAACACCTCCACACGGACCTTCCTTCTCACTCATGGTGTCACCCTCCGCATGTCCTGCCCCCGTACCTCGCCACAGAATGGTAAAGCCGAATGTATTATTCGTTCCACTAACAACATCATCCGGTGTTTGCTCTTTCAAGCGTCACTCCGCGCTAGGTATTGGGTCGAGGGTCTTCACACTGCCATCTACATCCTCAACCGACTACCCACCAAGGCCATAGCCGCATCATGCCCACACACTGCCCTCTATGGCACACCTCCCTCATACAAAACATCTACGAGTTTTTGGGTGCGCCTGCTATCTCAACATGTCCGCCACCGCCCCCCATAAGCTTGCTCCTCGCTCCTCGTGATGCGTCTTACTTGGCTACTCTTCTGATCACAAGGGGTATCGCTGCCTTGATCTCTCCACAAACTGCATCGTGATCTCCCGACACGTTATGTTTGATGAGGTCGGCTTTCCCTTAACAGCCTCGCCCACCTCTACAAATGATGGTTTACACTTTTTGTTTGAGCCAAAACCCGCTATTATTGGAAATCTGGTGATCTCAACGCCGGAAACATGTTCTGCACAGTTGCTGCTGCTTTCTGTGTGCAGGACAGATGCAAACTGTTCTTACAGAAGGGTGCTTGCGTGGGAAAGGGGAGCCCTGCGGCAGTAGAGAACAGGGATTGCTACAGTGACCTGCTGTAGACAACCAGGACTGCTGGACGTGCTGGGCGATCTGCTGTGGCAGATTTGTTTTGCTAGCTGAAGGTTACGTGCGCAGGGATAGAGGAGAGTTTAGCGCAGGAAACAGGTGGAGAATTAATCTGGGAAGGTGTATTTTATTCCCTGCTATAGGTGGCTATTTATAGCCTTTTTACAGATAGAATCTAACTTTATTTAAACAAAGATAGAATCTAATCCTATCTCTAACTGAACTGAATTTATTCAGCTCAAACTCTATCTTTTACTAATCTATTCTGATATCTTCTAGAAACCAGAAAAGATCTGCTCCTACCTCTCCAAGTGCGCAGCCCCTTTAGTCCGAATTGGACTTTGGCTGGGCCCACATGTGCAGGGTCACACGTCAGCTATTTGGACTCCACTCACTGTCGCAGGTAACCTGACGGTCCGAACCATGGCGTACAACTCCAGCGCCCCCAGTCCAGCGCCGGTCTCAGCCTTTGGCAGCGCCACACGCCTCCCTGCGACACCGATCGGTGCCTTGAATCTCACGCAGGTCTCTCCCTCCGGCAGCGTGCCGGCCTATCCCTTCGGTGGCGCCCCAACCGTCACGTGACTCCCTACGCTGCCGAGCGACGCTGTCACCCCTGTGCCTGTGGGACAGGGCCACTCCCCGGCCAGCCAACGGTCCCCCTCTCCAGCGTCGCCACCAGACCACGAGTCTCCGCGCCGCACCTCGCCATCCTCCAGTCCGCCGTCGGGGTTTGGCCCACTGCTGAGCTCTCCAGCGTCCTACGTCAGGCCGGTGAGCACCTCGACAGGAGCACCGGCCACCTCCGCGCTCCAGGTCTACACGCGGCGTCCACACGCAGCACCGGCCTCGCTACCTGTGCCACTGGAGGTTCGACGGCTCCTGTACGGCACCGTACGACCAGCAGACGTGTGTCCCCCCAAGGGCGTAGTCCTGATTGCTCAGGTGAACAACCAACACGACATGGTCACCCGAGGGGAGCAGGGGTACCCACAGCCTGCCTCAGCTCTCCTGGCAGCACCCACTGCTCTTTCCCCGGTACCGACTTCTTGTCGCGCCGCCCTCGCTGACACCAATTGGCAGCGCGCCATGGAAGACGAGTACAAAGCTTTGATGGCCAACCACACTTGGGACTTGGTGTTGGGCCCATCTGGTTTCAACGTCGTCACCGGCAAATGGATCTTCAAGCACAAGCTCAACGCCGACGGTACCCTGGAGCGGTACAAGGCTCGTTGGGTCCTCTACGTCTTCACCCAGCAGTCCGACGTCGACTACGACGAGACTTTCAGCCCGGTTGTCAAGTCGGCCACAGTCCGCACCCTCCTCTCGCTCGCTCTCTCACGGGAATGGTCGGTTCACCAGCTCGACGTCAAGAATGTGTTCCTTCATGGTACGCTTTCCGAGGCGGTCTTCTGCAGTCAGCCGACAGGCTTCGTCGACCCTGCTCAGCCTAACATGGTCCGCCGCCTCAACAAGTCACTCTATAGACTTAAGCAGGCTCCGGGTACAGCCACTTTTATGTTGTTACATGGTTTTGTGGAGGCCAAGTCCGACACCTCGCGTCTACCACCGGAGTTCCGACATGGCCTATCTGCTGCTCTATGTGGATGATATTGTACTGACTGCCTCCATCTCAGCCTTGCTTAATCACATCGTTGCAGCTCTTCAGCAGGAGTTCTCCATGAAGGACATCGCGCCATCCACCACTTCCTGAGAGTCTCGGTGACTCGGAAGTCTTGTGGACCCTTCCTCTCCCAACAGACCTACGACCGCGACATCATCGAGCGGGCTTGCATGTCTGACTGTAAGCCCATCTCCACGCATGTCGACACCCAGGCTAAGATCTCCACTTGCTCAGATGCTGCTCCTGTGAAGGACGTCACCCACTACCGCAGTGTGGTCGGTGCACTGCAGTACCTCACCTTCACCAGGTCTGATATCTCTTACGCAGTTTAGCAGGTCTACCTCTACATGCACGATCCTCAGGATCCCCACTTGATAGCGGTCAAGCGCATCCTGCGCTACATTCAAGGGACTCTCAACCAAGGCCTTCTCCTTGGACGCTCCACGACGTAGAACCTTCGAGTCTACACCGACACGACTAGGTTGGGTGTCCCGACACGTCGCTCCACCTCGGGGTACGCTGTGTTCCTTGGCGACAATCTAGTCTCCTGGTCATCACATCGTCTCAAGGTTTCCGAATACCGCGCCGTTGCTAATGGAGTCGTCGAGGCGTGCTGGCTCCGCCAGCTATTGCAGGAGCTCCACAGC
The DNA here is from genome assembly GCA_030760725.1 of Neostapfia colusana. NCBI lineage: Eukaryota > Viridiplantae > Streptophyta > Magnoliopsida > Poales > Poaceae > Neostapfia > Neostapfia colusana. The sequence goes on from JASWHV010000020.1 coordinate 12,818,061, forward strand.
CCCCTCACCCGCAGCACATTGGTCTACTGCGACAACTTCAGCGTCGTCTACCTCTTCCCCAACCCGGTTCAACACCAGCAGACCAAACATGTGGAGATCGATCTACACTTTGTCCGCGACCGGGTGGCCCTCGGGGAGATACGCGTCCTTCATGTGCCGACGACGTCCCAATTCAACGACATCTTCACCAAAGGCTTGCCATCCTCCATCTTCAAAGACTTTAGGTCCAGTCTCAACATCCGCAGTGGCTAGAGTTGGGACTACGGAGGGTGTTAAAATATTCTGTATTTAGGCCTCATTAGTGCTATCATTAGACTTCATTACTATTGTTATTAGGGGTCATTACATGTTGTAATTAGACCTCAATACTGCTGTGATTACAGCCATTAGTGTTGTCATTAGAGGTTGTCATTAGGGGCCATTAGTGTTGTGATTACAACCAGACTTGGGGTGCAAGGCTGCTGCCCATATTTACCCCCTCCTCCATCATATCAATCCATCCATTCTTCGGCACCACACCTTCTATACCTTCTATCAAAGATCGCCGAATATCTAACACTTGAGGCTTCAGCCTCGCCATTATATTACCACTTTATCAGTTTACCAATTACTAATTTCTAGAACTTGGTGTCATGTTTGTGCTGTTTTGCTTGTGATAACTGTTAACTGTGTCTATATCTGTCTAATTTGCCAAGTGACTTTAGTGAAGTACAAACAATGTGGTGTATGTCATTTTCATTGCTGAAGTGAGCCTATTTGACCTTTGCTTTGGGGCTGCTTGATTGCTAACTGTGCTGTGATGTTTGTACTGTTTGACTTTTAGTTTTAGCACTATGTTAACTGTTAAGTACTAACAATGGTTAATTGGTTATTTACTTTGTAGGTACATAGTTGAAACTGTGAGGACGTTAAAGGATTCAAATTTACTTCAAGAAATGTTAGTGAAAAAGTATTTAATGTTGCTGGAAAAGTATGCAGCATTCGAAAAGTTTAATCCGTTTTGGCACCATCTAAACATCCTAAACACTAAACGAATCCTCGTCGTCCATCTAGCGTGTACCGTTTACGTTTTCATAGATTTTGTCTTATGCTTTTGCAGGCAAGTTTCGTTTTGACAATTAAATTTCATTAAAGCTATTAGCCTTTATCTGTGTACAATGATGTTATAACGTCAAATTTGCAAAATCAAGCCAAGAAACTTCTCATGCGAAAAGGACACAACATAAGGTTGATTTAATTTAGACGTCTCAAACTAATTGTTTTCTAATTCAAGCAAAATTGAGTAATCTAGTAAGAGGTAGTGAAACCTGATAACAAGTGCTGCATCCGATCGAGGACTGAAACCAGGGCCACCAAATGCAGGGCCACCCCTAACCAACAATCAAATCAAACAGCAGCGGTGTTATCTCAGGCAAAAGAGTACATTATGCCATGGAGCAAAGGAATATAGTTACGGAGTTGTTAATTACCTTGATTCTCCAGGTCTAGGTCTCTTGGGATCAGCAAATCTAATAACTAATGGTTGTTCGCACCCCTAGTTCAAGAGATACACCATAGATGTTCAGGAATCAAAGACATATGAGCCTAAATATTCCCAATTATGTTAATATTAGGTAGGTACATAAATTTACCCTCATTATGTACGTCCCATTAAGGGCATTCATTGCTGCCACTGCTGACTCCCTTGATGAGAATTTGACAAAGCCGCAACCTTTATAATACATATGTCACAACAAAATGTTGGGAGTGAAAGCAAAATATGCAATTAAACATTGTATTCACAAACCTCGGCTCTGCCGCATGCCATCTCTCATAATGTAAACATCTTCCACATGGCCATATGGAGAAAAAATCTGGGGAATATTTCAGTATGGTTCAGTATACGTTCGCTAAATGTTTGAAAACATCAATTGGTAGAAAAGCACACTATTGATGTCGTGTTGAGTATGTTTTCTATGATACACGAGTTTTTATAACAAGTATTGGTATCACAGGATAGGCTTATTTTTCAAATAGGAAAATCACTAAATCATCAAGAAAAGGAAAAAAGGAAATATACAATGCTTACCTCTTCAATCTCCTTTGAAGTTGCTTGCCTATTAAGAGATGCAACGAACAATTTGTGCTCAATTGCTCCTGGACGAATCATTCAGAAAACAAATGAAGTCACCCAGTAAGTACATAAAACAAAGAAAATATCTGAAGAAAGCTAGTATAAATTAACAGTTAAAGCATATCTCATATCTGACTTTCTCATAATGAACTATTATTTTTCGCCTAAAGAAGTCAAGTATTTTTTTATGCAACTGAGATAAGAATGAACTGATGCAAAAACTTAAAAGTGGATACTGTTTCTCGGATTCAGGAAAAAGAAAACAAGAGGGAGAACTAAATACAATAATTGCTATAGTGAGCCACAGCCTTGCAAATGTAAAGCCTTCAAAATGAAGATCAGAAAAACAGAATAAATCATCTAAACATCCAACAGAAAGGTCACTTTTGTGACAAGTGGCATGTATAATATTGTTATATCACTGAAGAAGCCAAAAACTACTATTGAAGGTGCACCTTTTGAAAATGCTAATCTTTTCATTTATCAAAGCAAGATATTTATAAGAGTAGCTCCAAAAGACGAATTAGGAACATACTGTTAGACTATGTAATTAGTGTGGTAATTAGGGGGTATTTTAGTCTTTTGGATGTGATTAGGGTTAGGGGCATATTAGTCCTTTTCCCTCCCCTAATCCCTCTATATATTATGCCCCTTGACACCAGGATTAATAAAATCATTTTTCTCCCCTCTAATATGGTATCAGCTAGGTTAATCTAGGATTAGAGCTTAACCCTAACCCTATGGCGCCGCCGCCACCATCCCTTGTTGCGCCGCCGCCACCTCTCCTCAGTGCGCCGCCGCCCTTCAGCGTGCCGCCGCCGCCACAACCTTCAACCAGCGCGCCTTCGCCAGGCTTCGGGACGCAGCCGCCGCCGAGCCACGGCCGGACGGCGCTGCAGCCGACCAGCGCGCACGGGGCCCCCACCGCCGGGTTGCAGCCAGTCTGGCTTGGCGCCACCCCCGGTGGGGGGGCTGTCGCCGGATTGGCCGCCGCCCCCCTATCCTGGCCGACGGCTGCCACCCCTTGGGTGGCCAGCGCCGGCGCAGTTCCGAGGGGGGGCCGCCGGGTCGGCCGGCGCTCCCCCCTCTCGGTCGGCCGCCGCCTCTGGCCTTTGATCCACGGCGCGCCGGCCCGAATTGGCGCCCCATCTCCTTTGACCGGTCCGGCCGCCGGCAGACCTCTTGTAGGTGCCAACGGCAGACCCACCGATGGTGTCTTTATGACAGGTACTACCTCCGGGCCACACGTTACCCCCGCCACCTCCGTCGGTCCTCGACATCCCACCAGACGAGAGAACCACGACCACCGTCCTACCGGTGATCCCATTTTAAGCTGTTGGCGTCGCTGCTGACAGCGCGGCTACTGTCTCCCTCTACGGCACTAACACGACGGACATCTCTGGCATTGTCGCGGCCTTGGCAGCCTCTAGCGAGCGCGAGCGGGCACTCGCTCTCGCCCTAGAGCAGGAGCATATGCCTCTGTGGCTGCTCTATCTCACCAGCTCGAGGAGAGTGATCCTTGACTGTTGAGTGCTACTTACGAACCTCCCTTAAATGTTGGTACGTACTCGGCTTCTCTTATAGCTGCTCTTCACGCCAGTGGCGAAGCTAGCCTACAAAATACCCTGGTGCCTCTTCTTTATTTATGCATAATTTTCCAAATAATATTGAGCAAAACATGGATTTTTAAGAGGTGAATTTTTTTAACCCTGGTGCAAGTGCACCAGGGAACTTGAACCTGGCTACGCCAGTGCTTCACGCACAGGCCGTCGAGATTTAGAACATCCGGATGCTCGTGTCGGTTATCCTCAGTCCTGAATCCACCTCATATGCCCAGTGACGTGACCTGATGCTCCTCACGCTGAGGCGCTTCCACCTCGACGACCACGTCCTCTAGGATGGCTCTCCGATGGATGCCTCCTGGGTCAGCATGGACAGTCTGGTCCTATCCTTGGCTCCCTCTCTAAGTAGCTCCAGGATATCGTCGGGCAGCGGGTGGCGGCACTGCTCGTCGGGTTTGGCTGGTCCTTGAGCAGCGTTTCCTGGGGAACCGCGCGACTCGAGCCCTCCACGTCAGCGCGCGGTTCCAAAACACCGTCCAGGGTGACCGCTCTGTCTCTACCTACTGCCGGGAGATGAAGGGCATGGCGGATGCCCTACGTGACCTTGGCGAGCCGGTCACTGACAGCGCTCTAGTCCTTCGGGTCCTTCAGGGCCTGAACGAGCGCTACTGTCAACTACGGGCGTGGCTTCTCTGTCTGGAGCCACCCCCGATCTTCGATAAGGTATGGTCTAATCTCGAGCTCGAGATCACTGCAGGAGGCTCTACTGGCTCCGGGTCTGCCACAGCCTTTTACGGCTCCGGCAGTCTCCTCATCCACCAGCAGGTGGTGGACCACCGTCGCGACCACCCACCACCCCAAACACTCCTGCCAGCTCTGCGAGTGGTAATCGTCGCTGCAAAGGCAAACGTGGCGGCCGTGATGGAGGTAGCAATGCATGCGGCACTCCTACTTCTACTTCTACTCCTGCTACTGGTGGTAGTGGTGGTACCAGCCGGGGAGGTGCACCCTGGCCCACACTCTACAGAGGGACTCGCCAAATCTACATGTGGCTTGGGCCGTCTCCGAATCTTCAGCCTCCACGACCACCGCGTCCCCAGCCGACGTTCGTAGCCACCCCGGGCTATAGTGGACCAGCTATCAGTGCTGGTTGGCCGTCGACTCAGTCCTACAGTGGGCTTGGCTATCCCTTTGGTGGACAGCCGGTCTCGACCTACGGAGGCCCTGGCTATCCCTTTGGTGGACAGTCGGTCTCGACCTACGGAGGCACCGACTACCCTGTTGGGTACTCGGAGCCGTCGGCACCACACCAGGAGCCACCCTCGACGTGGGATCGCCAGTCGTTGGCCTCCTCCTTCAGCACCATGCATTTCACTCCACCAGGTGCCGACTGGATTGCTGACTCCGGAGCTTAATACCATGCCACCCCTAATGCTGGTATACTCTCTTCTACCCACCCTCCCAACCCCTCTTTTCCTTCATCTATCGTTGTTGGGAATGGGTCTGTTCTTCCGGTCACCTCAGTAGGTGATTTTGGGTTCCTAGGTTCCTTCCAGCCTAAGAACATTCTTGTTGCTCCAGATATTATTCAGAATTTGCTTTATGCCCGTCGTTTTACCACTGACAACAATGCTTCCATTGAGTTTGATCCGTTTGGTTTGTCTGTGAAGGATCATTCTACCCGGCGACTTCTTTTTCGATGTGATAGCTCGGGGCCCTGTACACACTTCGACTTCCTACTTCCGCTGCATCACCACCTTTTGCCTTGACTACGACAGCTTCATCCACCATTTGGCATCATCGGCTTGGCCATCCAGGTGCAGATGCTTTATCAAAGTTTGGTATAGTTGTCTGGTAGCTCGGTTATTTCGTGTACTAGGGGCACACATAACTCTTTATGTCATGCTTGTCATGTTTGGCTCCCTTTTCCGACTTATGTGACTCATGTTGAGCATACTTTTGATCTTATTCATTTTGATATGTGGACATCACCTATTACCAGTGTATCAGGCTTTAATTATTACTTGGTGATAATTGATGATTTTTCTCATTTTTCGTGGACATTTCTATTACGACTGAAGTCTGAGACATTGTTACTCTTTCTCACTTCTTCGTTCGGATATGCAATGAGTTTGGGCGCACTAACCGAGCTGTCTAGTGCGATAACGGATGCGAGTTTGATAACTCAGCATTTCATAACTTTCTCTGCGCACATGGAGTACAGCTGCGCATGTCTTGTCCGTACACCTCTTCTCAGAACGGCAAGGTTGAGCGCATGATTCGTACCACCAACGATGTCATGCGCTCGCTGATGTTTCAGGCATCCATTCCTACCCGATACTAGATGGAGGCCCTCAACACTACCACTCTTCTGATTAATCACCTTCCCACCAAGGCGATTCGTGCCTCCACCCCCTATTTCGCTTTATATGGCACCGCTCCTCTTTACGACCATCTTCGAGTTCTCGGGTGCGCTTGCTACCCTAATCTTTCCGCCACCGCCCCACATAAGCTTGCGCCCCGTTCGACACGGTGTGTTTTCCTCGGGTATTCCCTTGATCATAAGGGTTACTGGTGCCTAGATCTCACCACTCACCGCCTCTTGATCTCTCAACACGTCGTCTTCGACGAGTCCTCCTTTCCCTTCTCCACCTCCTCTTCCAGTTCCACCGCGGAGCTGGATTCTCTTTTTCCACTGGCTCCGAGGTTGCTCCTCCCCAGCTGCCTTGGCCTCTTTCTTCTGCTGTTACGACACGCGTTGCGCCATGTGCGGCACAGGTGCCCCCGACGTCACCCGCTACACCATGTGGGGCATCGACGTCACCAACATCACCTGCTGCACCTCGGGTGGCCTCGATGTCACCGGCTGCGCCATGTGCACCATGGGCGTCTCGGGCATCACCCGCTGCACCTCGAGTGGCCCCTACGTCACCACATGTGCCACGCGCGGCCTCGGCGTCCCAGACGTCACCTGCGACGAGTCTGACGTCCCCGACATCCCCCGACTTCTTGTTCCACCAACCCCGCACTTGTCTACCAGCGACGAGTGCGGGATGGTGCCCAGGCTCCAGCTACGCCACGCGCGGCACCGGAGCCCCCCACGCCTCTTGTCACGCCACGCGCGGCCACGAAACCCACTCTCATCTATCAGCAACGGGAGCAGGGTGGTACTCCGGCTCCTGCTCGCTCCGAGCGCCCGGTGTACCATCCTCCTCTGCTTCACAAGGACCCTGGTCACGTTCACCCGATGGTGACTCGACGTGCTGCTGAGGCTCTCCGGCCAGTTGAGCGCTTCTTCAGGGCCGTCTTCTCGTCGACGACGTCTCCACCGCTCGACTCTTCTTCGATCTCGCCCATACCGACTTCCGTCCGTAGCGCCCTTGCCGACCCTCACTGGCGTCGCTCTATGGAGGAAGAGTATGCGGCCCTGCTTGCCAACCGGACATGGGATCTGGTTCCCCGCCCTGGTCGTGGCAATGTTGTCACGGGCAAGTGGGTGTGCACACATAAGAAGAAGGCGACGTGACAGTGACACCGCTTACCTTCTACTGTACGTCGATGACATTGTACTGACAGCATCCAGTCTAGCTCTCCTTTGGCGTACTATCTCTGCCTTACAGCAGGAGTTCGCTATGAACGACTTGGGCCACCTTCACCACTTCCTGGGTATTGCGGTCAAGAACCGACCAGGCGGTTTGTTCCTTCACCAGCGACTGTACTGCCTGGACATCCCCCAGCGAGCGGGCATAGCTTGAGTGCAAGTCGTGCTCCACTCTAATGGACACCCAGGCGAAGGTCTCCGCTACCGACGGGACACCTGTCACTGACCCCACTACTTACAAAAGTCTTGCAGGTGCCCTTCAGTACCTCACCTTCACCAGGTCGGATATCTCCTACGCGATTCAGCAGATGTGCCTCCACATGCATGACCCAAGGGAGCCGCACCTCACCGCTGTGAAGCGGATTCTTCGGTACCTACGCGGCACCACCGACTACGGCTTCCTCCTTCGTCGTGACTCAACCTCCGAGCTGGTCGTGTACATCGAAGCTGACTGGGCAGGCTGCCCGGACACTCGTCAGTCTACCTCTGGTTACGTCGTCTTCCTGGAAGGTAACCTCGTCTCCTGGTCCTCGAAGCGGCAGCACATGGTGTCGCGCTCGAGTGCTGAGGCGGAGTACCGCGTCGTGGCTAACGGCGTGGCTGAGGCTTCCTGGCTTCAGCAGCTACTTCAAGAGCTCCACACTCCTGTCGTCAGGAGTACTCTAATCTACTGCGACAATGTCGGCGTCGTGTACCTCTCCACCAACCCGATCCAGCATCAGCACATGAAGCATGTGGAGATTGACCTCCATTTTGTTCGTGAGAGGGTTGCGCGTGGCGAGGTTCGAGTACACCATGTCGCGATGACGTCACAGTTCGCCGACATCTTCACGAAGGGCCTCCTGTCATCGTTGTTCTCCGAGTTTTGATCCAGTTTCAATATCTGCTATGGCTTGATGTTGATACTGCAGGGGGTGTTAGACTATGTAATCAGTGTGGTAATTAGGGGGTATTTTAGTATTTTGGATGTGGTTAGGGTTAGGGGTGATGGAATAAGTCTTGTACTCTTGGTCTTTGTGGCCCCCTAATTAGGACACCATCTTACTCTTGTTAGGACAGCATCTTAGTCCTTTGTTAGGACAGCATCTTGACATCTTAGACTAGCATCTAGTTATATGCTTGGCTGCCTCAGCTATAAATATGTAACCCAACCTCTAGGTTGGGCATGGCATTGTGTGTGAAATGAATAAGAAAAATTTCCCTAACTCCTAGTGTCATTCTAACCATGAGAGTAAGAATTCAGATACTAACAAGTGGTATCAGAGCCGTTCTATCCTGTAGCCTAGACATTTCCTGCTCATCTCCTTCCAACGCCTCTCTTCGTCCTCAGCCAGCAGCAAGAACACCGGTTGTTTCAGGTCATCCCTCCTCTCCTGCTCAGACGAGCAACAGCTTGTCTGAGGCAACCTCTTCCCCACACAACACTCCACCACCAGCGCGCCATGTCCAAAGGACAGTCTCAGCGCGCGGCATCGACAGGGGGCCGAGGTCGCCGCGGTAGAAGAACACGAGCGAGCGGCGGCAGAGGCTACAGCGACGGCGGCGAGGGCGGCGAGGCTGGCGGCGACGAGGCTGGCAGCAGCAAGGGCGAAAGTAGAAGCAGCAGCAGGTGCAGGTGCAGGTGCAGCGCGTGCGGCTGCAGCAGAGCTTGAGGCTCTGCGTGGCATTAGCGTCGGAGGCTCTGTTTCTACCGACGGCGGCACCAACGAAGACCTCGGGCTGGCTAGGGAGGTAGCACGACCACAGACGCCGCAGTGGGCAGCTACGCACCCCTATGGGCGCGGCGGGTGCAGCCCAGACGGCCGCGGATGCGCCGTCGACGCTCCCGGCAGGGGTGGCTGGGTTGACGGAGATCGAGGCATTTACAGGCAGCGCGACTCTCTCTCCCCAGACAGGTACCATGGTCACCACGGGATCCAGGCCATTGTCAGGGACGTCGGTCCCAGCGATGGGTGGCCTACCCTCACCAAGACCAACTACATTGAGTGGGCTGCGGTGATGAGAATACGGCTCCAAGTGCGGCACATGTGGGAAGCAGTCCGATACGGCGACGTCGACTACTACAAGGATCCACAGGCGCTGGATGCCCTCATTGCTGCAGTACGGCCCGAGATGCGGTTCTCGCTTTCCAAGAAACGGACTGTCAAGGAGGACTTGGACGTCATCGCTGTGGCACACATCGGCAGCGACCGCGCCCACAAGACCACACTGCAGGCACCCCACAAGGAGTGGGAGAACCTGGCCTTCAAACCAGGTGAGGACGTTGATGACTTTGATCTCCGTCTCAACACACTGCTGTAGAAGATGGTGCAGTTCGGCAACAACACCTACGACGAGGAGAGAGCCGTCGAGAAGCTCTTCTGTTGCATCCCCGAGAAGTACAAGCAGATCACTCGATCGATCGAGTCTCTGCTGGACCTCTCCACGATGTTGATCGACGAGGCGATAGGTCGCCTCAAGGTCATCGACAGCGACTGTCGAAGTGTGTGGTCGACACTTCCCCCGGACCTGCACTGGGCAGCCCGCGGAGGTTCTTTTTCGGAGGGGCTAGTCACTTGCGGAGAGCTTGAGCGTATGGACGAGTAAGGAAGAGCTTGACACGGCGGGTTTTACGTGGTTCGGGCCGCCGGAGCGTAAAACCCTACGTCCACGGTGAGCTGAGGTGCTCGCTGTATTGCTCGTTGCTCAGAACCGGAGTCCTGAGCTTGGGGATGACCGATGTCTAGCGTATGAGTTGCTGGAGTGCGAACCCAGGGTGCGAATGGCTGGAGTGCGAACCCTCGCTAACGTCGCCTACCCGAGCCTTTTATAGTCCAAGGCTCGTGTGGCTTACAAGGGGAGCCCGGGACCCGACAGGTGGTCCCGGGAAGATTGCCTGCCGACTATCGTATCTGCAGTTATGTCGATAGTTGTCTCTGGCGAAGGCTTTTGAGTCTTTGTCTTGCCGCCCTGCCCATGCTAGTCGTAGTGGTTGATGACAGCGGAGGCGGCAGGGGATGTCTTGTCGCTGTGTTTATTGGTTGTCAGGTTCTGACACCGCGCGCCAGTCTGTGATGCGACTGGGCGCAACGGCACCTGACAGAGGCGTGCTCCGCGTCTCCGCGTCTTGGGAAGGCGCGGGTCTTGAATACCTTGTACGGGCAAGGTATGGGGCGTCTTTACGCCCGCTGCCTACCGCCCGGGGGCAGGCAGCGCTGTCTGCTGGACACGTGGCGAGCTCGGAGCTCTCCTCTGAGGAGGGGGAGGTCCGGCCCTGCAGGACACGTGGAGCCTTCGGACCTCTCCCCCGCGGAGGGGGGAGGTCCGGCTTCTGTCGGCCACGTGGCGGGTCCGGAGCTCTCCTCTGAGGAGGGAGAGTTCCGGCCCCGCGGGACATGTGGCACCTTCGGAGCTCTCCCCACGGAGGGGGGAGGTCTGGCTGATGTAGGCCACGTGGCGAGCCCGGAGCTCTCCTCTGAGGAGAGGGAGGTCCGGCCCCACTGGACACGTGGCGCCTTCGGAGCTTTCCCTGCGGAGAAGGGCGAGATCCTTAGGCATTTTCCCCTGTGTGCGGGGGTACCCCATATCGCGGGTACCGACAGTGGCCCCCGGGCTCACCTCGGGGGAGGTAATGAGCCCGAGGTGAGGCCTTCTCCTACTCGCGCACTTTCTTGTCTTGAGTACTCCCTGTGCTTGCAGGGTCTTGACGGCTTCGGAGTTCAGCCTCTTAGGAGAGGGTGAAGCCCGGCATCGGAGCTCAGCCCGGCTGTGGGGGCGGAGGTCCGGAAGTCATCGGAGCTCAGGCCAGCGAAGGGCGTGAGGTCCGGCATCAGCGCCCGCCTCTGAAAGGAGGGCGAGGGCTGGCCTCGGAGCTCGGCCCAGCTGTGGGGGCGGAGGTCCGGAAGTCATCGGAGCTCAGGCCAGCGAAGGGCGTGAGGTCCGGAAGTCATCGGAGCTCAGGCCAGCGAAGGGCGTGAGGTCCGGCATCAGCGCTCGCCTCTGAAAGGAGGGCGAGGGCTGGCCTCGGAGCTCAGCCCAGCTGCGGGGGCGGAGTCTGAAAGTCATCGGAGCTCAGGCCAACGAAGGGCGTGAGGTCCGACATCAGCGCTCGCCTCTGAAAGGAGGGCGAGGGCTGGCCTCGGAGCTCGGCCTGGCTGTGGAGGCGGAGTCCGGAAGTCATCGGAGCTCAGGCCAGCGAAGGGCGTGAGGTCCGGCATCAGGGCTCGCCTCTGAAAGGAGGGCGAGGGCTGGCCTCAGAGCTCGGCCCAGCTGCAGGGGCGGAGGTCCGGAAGTCATCGGAGCTCAGGCCAGCGAAGGGCGTGAGGTCTGGCATCAGCGCTCGCCTCAGAAAGGAGGGCGAGGGCTGGCATCGTAGCTCGGCCCAGCTGTGGGGGCAGAGGTCCGGAAGTCATCGGACCTCAGGCCAGCGAAGGGCGTGAGGTCCGGCATCAGCGCTCGCCTCCGAAAGGAGGGCGAGGGCTGGCATCGGAGCTCTGCCCAGCTGTGGGGGCGGAATCCGGCACTGCTCAGTGGTCCCCCCTTTCCTGTCCCTTAGTCTCATTTGGCTTACTGTCCCAGGCCGGAATGCGGGGCTTGGGTAATCCAGTGCACTTGGTCCCGGAGGTCTGGCCCCAGCCACAGTCAGGGTGTAACCGTCCGGCCCCTGGTACTCAGACCGTAGCTCTGGGGGGCAGAGTGCGCATGCTTTGGGTGCAAGACCGGGCAAAGCAAGGCTCTTGACCCCCCGGTCTAGCGTAGGTCTTTTCTCGGAGGAGACCAACTGGCGGTACAGTACCCTTACAGGGGGAGATCCAAAAGGCCACCGGGCCTCTAGCAGGTACCCCAAACACTACCGCCTTCGGCAGGACGGCAAATATCGACTATGCATGAGAGCAGGAAAGAGGAACCGAGTGTACAATGGACGCACACTATCTAGAGCGTGGGGAGGTGTTCATATAAATTAATGCATAATTTTAAATAAACACCTAAGTAAGCATGGTGAACTTACTGGGGTAGCGTCGGAGCGCCTGTCTTCACGCAGAGCGGGTCATGCGTGGCTTCGTCGTACGCCGGACACGGGGGGACCCCCATGGCGATCTCAGGGGGAAGCATGGCTTCGGCCCCGCATACCATGTGGAAGGGTAGTTCCCGTGACCCGGCCCTGGGAAGTCCGGCTGGCCCTCGACAAGGAGGAGCCGGTATCCCCCGACAGCTCTGGGTGCGCGCCTGCACCGGTTGTGTGGGTCTGCTTGGCGTGGACCTGGCACGCATTGCATCCCTAACCGGTTTGACGGCGTCCAGGTGGCTCTCGGTCAGTAGGAGCCATGCCGGGTGGCTTAACCGACCAGCGTGCGGGACGATGAGCGTTCCCAGCACTCGCCTCCGTGGACTACTGCGAGCTAGTCGCAGCCTTCCTCCTGGGTTATGCACCGCAATAGGATGTCGTGGCGCCACGCCAGTAAAGATACCAGCGCGTAGCACTTAGCCATCCGCACCACCCGTTCAGCGAATGCACGTTCATCAGGAAGGATGTCCTTCAAGGAGTCCCGGACCTCCGTGGTCCATGCATCGGGACTACTTGAGCTTCTGGATCTTGAGCGCTGGGTTGCACGGAGTCCCCAGTGACACTTACGATCCTTTGGCGGCATCCATGGTTGCAGGGCCGCCGGGACTGCCTAGCTTCGAGGCTCTGGTTCAGCCCCCTTCGCCCGGCTCGGCGGGCCGGGCTGTGGACCGCAGCAACGTCCTCTCGGAGACTCCTTCGGGTGCAGGGGCTCCGATGGAGGCCTTCGTTGAGAGGTCGTCAGCTGCGGCCTTGCCAGCGCGCGGTACATGGCGCAGGTCCAAGGCGAGGAAGTATTTCTCCAACATCCGCACGTGGAGCAGATAAGCAGCTAGATGTGGGTCATTGCAGGGGCATTCACCCTTAACTTGCTTGATAACTAGCTGGGAGTCGCCCTGCGCCAACAACTGGCGAGCGCCCAGAGACAGGACTGTCTTTTAGGCCAAAGATGAGTGTTTCATACTCTGCCAAGTTGTTGGTTGCCTTGGAATTGAGACGCACCATGTGCTGGAATAAGTCTTGTAGTCCTTTGGTCTTTGGTCCCCTAGTCTCTTGTACCCTAGTCCTTTAGTTTGTTGCACTTTAGTACTTGGTCCTTGGTCTTTGTTGTACTCTAGTCCTTTGGTCTTTGTGGCCCCAATTAGGACAGCATCTAAGGACACTAGGACAGCATATTAAGGACACTAGGACAGCATCTTAGTGTCAGCCAAGGACAGCATATTAGGACAGCATCTAAGCATCTTAGACTAGCATCTTTGTGGCATATGGTTGGCTGTCATGGCAGCTATAAATATGTAGCCTCAATCCCTTGGGTTGGCATGGCATTGTGTGAGAAATAGACAAGAAAATTGCCCCAACTCCTAGTGTCATCCTCTCTTCCAATGAGAGTGAGAATTCAACTACTAACATCTGGTATCAGAGCCGTTCTATCTTGTAGCTTAAACATCTCCTGCTCATCCCCTTCCTGCACCTCTCTCTGTCCGCAACCGGCAGCAAGAACACCGGTTGTTCCAGCTCATTCCTCTCCTGCACAGACGAGCAGCAGCTTGTCTTCCACACACAACAGCCCTTCCCCACTAGTGCGCCATGTCCGACGGACAGTCTCAGCGCTCGGTCGCCTCGAGCGCGCGGCAGACGGAGGTCGTCGCGGCAGAGGAGCACGAGCGAGCGGCGGCAGGGACTGCGGTGACGGCGGCAATGGCGGCAAGGTTGACGGCGGCGGCGGAACTGGCAGCAGCAAGGGCAGAAGTGGAAGCAGCGGCGGCGGCGGCTATAGCGCGTACGGCGGCAGCGGAGCTGGAGGCTCTGCGCGGCAGTAGCTCCAGCAGCTCTGTCGACGGCGGCGTCGACGATGAGCTCAGGCCGGTGAGGGAGGCGGCGCGAGCACGAGAGGTGCAGCGAGCAGCCGCGCGCCCCCATGGGCGCGACAGCCGCAGCCCAGACGGGCGCGGACGCGCCGGTGGCGCTCCCGGCGGCGGCGGCTGGGTCGACGGAGAACGCGGCCATTACAGGCGGCGCGGTTCTCCCTCCCCGGACAGGTACCATGGACACCACGGGGTCCAGGCCATTGTCAGGGACGTCGGTCCCGGCGGTGGGTGGCCTACCCTCACCAAGACCAACTACGTCGAGTGGGCCGCGGTGATGAGGATACGGCTCCAGGTGCGACACATGTGGGAAGCAGTTCAGTACGGTGACGTCGACTACTACGAGGATCGACGGGCGTTGGATGCCCTCATTGCTGCAGTCCCGCCCGAGATGCAGTTCTCGCTTTCCAAGAAGCGGACTGCTAAGGAGGCATGGGATGCCATCGCTGCGGCACGCATCGGCAGCGACCGCGCCCGCAATTCCACACTGCAGGCGCTTCACAAGGAGTGGGAGAACCTGGCCTTTAAGCCAGGTGAGGACGTTGATGACTTTGCTCTCCGTCTCAACACTTTGTTGCAGAAGTTGGTGCAGTTCGGCGACGACACCTACAACGAAGAGAGAGCTGTCGAGAAGCTCCTTCGGTGCATCCCCGAGAAGTACAAGCAGATCGCTCGCTCGATCGAGTCTCTGCTGGACCTCTCCACGATGTCGATCGAAGAGGCGATAGGTCGCCTCAAGGTCGTCGACAACGACGAACCACAACCTCTCTCTCGGGGCCTATCACCATTGGCGGGAAGCTTCATCTCACTCGCGAGCAGTGGGAGGCTAGCCAGGGTGACCGGAATAAGGGGGAGTCCTCTTCCTCGACAGGCGGCCGCAAGCGCGGCAAGTCGCGCAAGGGGCGCGGAGGTACCCTGGCCAGGGCACGCGGACGTACCGAGGGTGGCGCCCGCGGAGGCGCCCAGGGCGGCACCGTCGGCAACCACAAGCCGACACGAGACGACACCTGCCACAACTGTGGCAAGCTTGGTCATTGGGCCAGGGAGTGTCGACGGCCACGACGTGGCCAGGCCCACGTGGCACAAGTGGAAAAGGAGGCCCACGTGGCACAGGTAGAGGAGCCAGCTTTGCTTCTAGCACACGGAAGCATCAAGCCACCTCTAGTGGCATCGACCGCAGCGGCTCTCCTTCATCTTGATGAGCCAAAAGCACACGCTTTCCTCGGCGACGGCTCCAGCGACAAGACTGACGGGTGGTGCCTCGACACCGGCGCCACCCATCACATGACCGGTCGACGGGAGTTCTTCGTTGAGCTTGACTCCAATGTCCGAGGCTCTGTCAAGTTTGGTGACGCCTCCGGCGTGGAGATCAAGGGTGTCGGCTCCGTCATCCTCACCGCCGAGTCTGGTGAGCACAGGCTGCTCGTCGGAGTCTACTACATCCCCGCGTTGAGAAACTCCATCATCAGCCTGGGACAGCTGGATGCGAATGGTTCGCGCGTGGAGATTAAGGACAAAGTCATGAGGATTTGGGATCGCCATTGTCGCCTTCTTGCCAAGGTAACTAGAGGCACCAATCGACTCTATGTCCTTCACGTGCAGGTAGCACAACCTGTCTGCCTTGCCACTCGTCGGGACGACGAGGCATGGCAGTGGCACGAGCACTTTGGGCATCTTCACTTCGAGGCCCTAAAGCAGCTCGGTGCCAAGGAGATGGTGCGAGGCAAGCCTTGCCTTGACCACGTGGAGCAGCTCTGCGACGTCTGCGTATTGACGAAGCAGAGGCGGCTTCCTTTTCCCCAGCAGTCGAGCTTTCGAGCTAAGGAACGGCTCGAGCTCATTCACGGGGACTTGTGTGGCCCGGTGACACCAGCTACACCAGGAGGACGACGCTACTTCCTGATGCTCGTCGATGACCTCTCCCGCTACATGTGGGTCGTGGTCCTTGGCAGCAAGGGAGAGGCTGCGAACGCCATCAGGCGCGCGCAGGCCATTGCGGAGGCGGAGTGCGGCCGCAAGCTGCGTGTGCTACGCACCGACAACGGCGGCGAATTCACGGCGGCTGAATTCGCGTCGTATTGCGCGGATGAGGGTGTTCAGCGCCACTACTCCGCGCCCTACAGCCCGCAGCAGAATGGCGTCGTCGAGCGGCGCAACCAGATGGTTGTGGGGATGGCTCGGGCCCTCCTCAAGCAGAGGGGAATGCCGGCTATCTTCTGGAGAGAGGCGGTGGTGACAGCTGTCTACATCCTCAACCGCTCGCCCACCAAGGCTCTCAACGGCAGGACGCCGTACGAGGCTTGGTATGGGCGCAAGCCGGCGGTCTCTCATCTACGGGTCTTCGGCTGCCTCGCGTTTGCCAAGGAGTTTGGCCACATCAGCAAGCTCGACGACAGGAGCACTCCGGGGGTGTTCATCGGCTACGCGGAGGGCTCGAAGGCCTACCGCATTCTCGACCCAGAGACACAGCGTGTGCGCACGACGCGCGACGTTGTATTCAACGAAGGGCGAGGATGGGCATGGGACAAGGCGGTGGACGACAGTTCGACCTCGACGCACGACAACTTCATCGTCGACTACGTCCACTTCAAGGTTGTTGGGGGAGTAGGCAACTCTTCTCCACCGAGCGTGTCTACCCCAGCCCCCGACCGTCCACCTCCACCTCAGCCGGCGACCCCACGCACTCCAGCACCGACGGCCACTCCTCCGGGCACGCCCACTCCGTCCCCAGCTCGTGTCGAGCACGACCCAGTGGAGTTTGTTACTCCGCTCTCCCACGACGAGGAGTGCCTCGACGGGTGCTACGACGGCGAGCAATTGCGGTATCGCAAGATGGAGAACATTCTCGGCAACCAGCCAGTGCCGAGACTGGCCCCTCACGATCTGGATGATCAAGATCTGGAGGCACAGTTGCACCTTGCGTGCGATGACGGCGAGCCTCGGTCTTTTGCGGAGGCCGAGAAACACGCGGCATGGCGTGCTGCGATGCAGTCGGAGATGGACGCGGTTGAGACGAACCGCACTGGGGAGCTTGCTGATCTCCCTCGCGGTCACCGTGTGATCACCCTTAAGTGGGTGTTCAAGTTGAAGAGGGATGAAGCCGGTGCCATCGTCAAGCACAAGGCTCGCTTGGTGGCACGCGGCTTCGTACAGCAGGAGGGGATCGACTTCGACGATGCTTTTGCCCCCGTGGCACGGATGGAATCCGTGCGACTCCTTGCACTCGCTGCCCAAGAAGGCTGGCGTGTCCAGCACATGGACATCAAGTCGGTGTTCCTCAACGGCGACTTGAAGGAGGAGGTCTACGTACACCAGCCGCCGGGGTTTGTGGTCTCTGGCAAGGAGGGCAAGGTGTTGCGCCTACGCAAGGCCCTCTATGGCTTGCGTCAGGCACCAAGGGCGTGGAATGCCAAGTTGGATTCCACGCTCAAGAGGATGGGCTTCGGGCAATGCCCGCACGCGGCAGCCATCTACCGGCGAGGCAATGGAGGAAACACCCTACTGCTGGGTGTCTACGTCGACGACTTGGTGATCACCGGCACCAAGAATGTGGAGGTGGCAGCGTTCAAGGAAGAGATGAAAGCCACCTTCCAGATGAGTGACCTGGGATCTCTCTCCTTCTACCTTGGGATTGAGGTGCACCAGGCCGACTCCGGGATCCCCACTTCGACAGACTGCCTACGCCAAGCGCATTGTTGAGCTAGCTGGGCTCACAAACTGCAACCCAGCTCTCACTCCGATGGAGGAGAGGCTGAAGCTGAGTCGCGACAGCACAGCAGAGGAGGTGGATGCTACGCAGTACCGGCGTCTTGTGGGGAGCCTTCGCTACCTCACCCACACACGGCCGGACTTGGCATTCTCCGTCGGCTACGTTAGTCGGTTCCTGCAACGACCGACGACGGATCACCAGCAGGCTGTGAAGAGGATCATCCGCTATGTTGCGGGGACTCTCGATCACGGCCTCCACTACCCGAGGTGTCCTGGGGAGGCACACCTTGTCGGGTACAGCGATAGCGACCACGTCGGCGACATCGACACCAGCAAGAGTACGAGCGGGATCCTCTTCTTCTTCGGCAAGTGCCTCGTTAGCTGGCAGTCGGTCAAGAAGCAGGTGGTGGCCCTGTCCAGCTGCGAGGCCGAGTACATAGCGGCCTCCATCGCTTCGACTCAGGCGCTCTGGCTTAGTCGACTGCTTGGTGATCTCCTCAGCAGAGACACTGGAGTGGTCGAACTCAGGGTGGACAACGTGTCCGCTCTAGCCCTGGCAAAGAATCCCGTTTTCCATGAACGGAGCAAGCACATCCGGGTGAGGTACCACTTCATCCGAAAATGCTTGGAGGAAGGGAGCATCAAAGCGAACTACATCAACACCAATGACCAGCTTGCGGACCTGCTCACGAAGCCCCTTGGGAGGCTCAAGTTCATTGAACTTCGCACCAAGATCGAGATGGTCCAACCCTCTCAGAAGACGACGTACAAGACTTAGGGGGAGAATGCTGGAATAAGTCTTGTAGTCCTTTGGTCTTTGGTCCCCTATTCTCTTGTACCCTAGTCCTTTAGTTTGTTGCACTTTAGTACTTGGTCCTTGGTCTTTGTTGTACTCTAGTCCTTTGGTCTTTGTAGCCCCAATTAGGAGGACACTAGGACAGCATATTAAGGACACTAGGACAGCATCTTAGTGTCAGCCAAGGACAGCATATTAGGACAGCATCTAAGCATCTTAGACTAGCATCTTTGTGGCATATGCTTGGCTGTCATGGCAGCTATAAATATGTAGCCTCAACCCCTTGGGTTGGCATGGCATTGTGTGAGAAATAGACAAGAAAATTGCCCCAACTCCTAGTGCCATCCTCTCTTCCAATGAGAGTGAGAATTCAACTACTAACACCATGTACCCAGACTGCTCCCCCGATGGCATGAGAAGCAGTACGCCGGCACCGGCCCCCTGCTTTCGCGAGGAGCCGTCGAAGAAGAGCGTCCAGTGAGGCCCGGTGAAGACCAGAGCTCGGTACTTTGGTTCACCGTCTTCGCGGCCCCCTGGGTCAGCCTTCGTTGGCGTCCACTCAGCCACGAAGTCAGCCAGTGCTTGGCTCTTGGCTGTCTGACGTGGTCGGGAGCTCAGCTTGAACTCCGCCGTCTTTGGGCTGTCTTCCGGCTTCGGAAGCTGGCAGTGAGTGCCAATTCCGCCCTTCGGCTGCTCTGGCGCACTTGTCCGCCAGGCTGAAGAGCTCAGAGGCATCGCAGACCTCTCTGGTCGCAAGCTTCTCAAGCATCTTCTCGTCCCGGACACCCTGCCGGAACGCCACCACCACAGAAGCACTTCGAATGTGCGGGATGGTGTTGCGTACCTGGGAGAACCGCTGGATGAAGGAGCGCAGTGATTCCCCAGGTTGTTGCTTGATGGCGTGGAGGTCAAGCTCCGTGCCGGGACGGGTGTAGGAGCTGCCGAAGTTGGCGATGAATTGCCGGCAGAGCTCTCCCCAGGAAGTTATGGAACCCTGGGGGAGGTTCATGAGCCAAGACCGGGCTGGGCTGGTCAAGGCGACGGGGAAGTAGTTGGCCATGACGGCCTCATCCCCTCCTGCGGCAAGTACGGCTATCGAAGTCGATCTGGAGAAACTCCGCCGAGTTGACGCTGCCGTCGTACTTCTCGGGCAGGTGCGGCCGAAACTTGCGCGGCCACCTCGCGAAGCGAAGGTGGGGTGCCAGGGCCGCACACCCTGCCCCTGTTGCCGCAGGTGTTGGTGCCGCGAGCGCTTGGTTCGCCGTTGGCACGGTGTAGCCCGGTATGGGCAAGGCTGCGCCATAGACCGGGGGCGCCGTTTGCAGGGCATATGGTTGTGGCACATGCTGCACAGCGTATGCCTGGGGCAGAGATCACGTGGCGAAGATCTGCTCTTCAGGCTGGGTCGAGGCTGACGTCATGATGTTGCCAGCCTCTTGGTTGCGACGCCTTTCTCGACGTCGCTCGAGGTACACCCGGGCATCCTGGCCCAAGTGGCACCGTTCCAGCTCTGTCCTCAGGTCCGTCGACGGAAGCCTGGTGGAGCTGGAATCCGACGTCTGCCCGTCAACCGTTGGCGTGCGCGTCAGCGACACAGCCGGTTGACCGGAGTGTCGTCCCCGCCGAAGTCGAGGGTTCGCGGCGGCGACGACAAGGCGGTCTACCTCGCGTATCCACTGTTGGGTCGCTGAATGAGGTGCGTCCCCAGCAGGTGGATTGCGCAGTAGCGCTCTCGCTGCAGCCAGCGCACCCCCATGGGGTACGCTCAGTGCTGCAGAAGATCTGACGCTGGTTGGGGCCTGCATTGCCGGAGTCGGCGTTGCCGGAGTCGGCTGCTGACTGCCAGCTTGCGCCGACACACTCCGTCATGAGTGTGTCGACACGTATTCCCCGCTAGTCACGGTCCGCCGTGAACGCGGGGGAGGAAAGCTTGCTGCTGAAGGAAGCTTCGTCATCCTCGTCGGCGGATACTCGTCGCGCAAGGGAAAAGCCCCCTACCTGGCGCGCCAAATGTCGAAGTGTGTGGTCGACACTTCCCCCGGACCTGCACTGGGCAGCCCGCGGAGGTTCTTTTTCGGAGGGGCTAGTCACTTGCGGAGAGCTTGAGCGTATGGACGAGTTAGGAAGAGCTTGACACGGCGGGTTTTACGTGGTTCGGGCCGCCGGAGCGTAAAACCCTACGTCCACGGTGAGCTGAGGTGCTCGCTGTATTGCTCGTTGCTCAGAACCGGAGTCCTGAGCTTGGGGATGACCGATGTCTAGCGTATGAGTTGCTGGAGTGCGAACCCAGGGTGCGAATGGCTGGAGTGCGAACCCTCGCTAACGTCGCCTACCCGAGCCTTTTATAGTCCAAGGCTCGTGTGGCTTACAAGGGGAGCCCGGGACCCGACAGGTGGTCCCGGGGAGATTGTCTGCCGACTATCGTATCTGCAGTTATGTCGGTAGTTGTCTCTGGCGAAGGCTTCTGAGTCTTCGTCTTGCCGCCCTGCCCATGTCGCATGCTAATCGTAGTGGTTGATGACGGCGGAGGCGGCAGGGGATGTCTTGTCGCTGTGTTTATTGGTTGTCAGGTTCTGACACCGCGCGCCAGTCTGTGATGCGACTGGGCGCAACGGCACCTGACAGAGGCGTGCTCCGCGTCTCCGCGTCTTGGGAAGGTGCAGGTCTTGAATACCTTGTACGGGCAAGGTATGGGGCGTCTTTTCGCCCGCTGCCTACCGCCCGAGGGCAGGCAGCGCTGTCTGCTGGACACGTGGCGCGCCTGGAGCTCTCATCTGAGGAGGGGGAGGTCCGGCCCTGCAGGACACGTGGAGCCTTCGGACCTCTCCCCCGCGGAGGGGGGAGGTCCGGCTTCTGTCGGCCACGTGGCGGGTCCGGAGCTCTCCTCTGAGGAGGGAGAGGTCCGGCCCCGCGGGACATGTGGCACCTTCGGAGCTCTCCCCACGGAGGGGGGAGGTCTGGCTGCTGTAGGCCACGTGGCGAGCCCGGAGCTCTCCTCTGAGGAGAGGGAGGTCCGGCCCCACTGGACACGTGGCGCCTTCGGAGCTTTCCCTGCGGAGAAGGGCGAGATCCTTAGGCATTTTCCCCTGTGCGCGGCGGTACCCCATATCGCGGGTACCGACAGCGACGAGCCTCAGCCTCTCTCGAGGCCTATCACCGTCGACGGGAAGCTACATCTCACTTGGGAGCAGTGGGAGGCCTGCCAAGGTGACAGGAAGAAGGGGGAGCCCTCTTCCTTGACAGGCGGTCGCAAGCACGGCAAGTCGGGCAAGGTGTGCAACGGTTCCCAGGCCAAAGCGCGGAGACGTGCCGAGGGTGGCGCCAGATTAGGCGCTCAGGGCGGCGCAGCCGGCAACCGGAAGCCAGCACGAGACGACGCTTGCCACAACTGTGGCAAGCTTGGTCACTGGGCCAAGGAGTGTCGGCAGCCACGACGCGGCCAGGTCCACATCGCACAGATGGAGGAGTCGGCTCTGCTCCTAGCACACGCAAGCATCGAGCCACCTCCAGTGGCATCGCACGCAGCGGCTCTCCACCTCGATGAGCCGAGAGCACACGCCTTCTTCGACTCCAGCAACGACAAGACTGACAGGTGGTGCCTCGACACAGGCGCCACCCATCACATGACCGGTCGACGGGAGTTCTTCACTAAGTTTGACCCCAATGTCCGAGGCTCCATATAGTTTGGGGACGCCTCCGGTGTGGAGATCAAGGGCGTCGGCTCCGTCATTCTCACCGCCGAGTCTAGTAAGCACAGGTTGCTCATTCGAGTCTACTACATCCCCGTGTTGAGGAACTCTATCATCAGCCTAAGACAGCTGGATGAGAACGGTTCGCGCGTGGAGATCAAGGACAGAGTCATGAGGATTTGGGATCGCCATCGTCGTCTTCTTGCCAAGGTAACCAGAGGCACCAATCGATTCTACGTCCTTAACGTGCAGGTAGCACAACCCCTCTGCCTTGCTACTCGTCGGTATGACGAGGCGTGGCAGTGGCCAAGCATTTTGAGCACCTTCATTTCGAGGCCCTGAAGCGGCTCAGTGCCAAGGAGATCATAACTGCCTGCCATGCCTTGACCACGTGGAGCAGTTCTGCGATGTCTACGTGTTGACAAAGCAGAGGCGGCTCCCCTTTCCCCAGCAGTCGATCTTCCGAGCCAAGGAGCGGCTCGAGCTCGTGCACGGGGACTTGTGTGGCCCGGTAACACCGTCTACACCGGGAGGACGACATTACTTCCTGTTACTCATCGACGACCTCTCCCGCTACATGTGGGTGATGGTTCTCGGCAGCAAGGGAGAGGCTGCGAACGCCATCAGGCGCGCGCAGGCCATTGCGAAGGCAGAGCGCGGCCGCAAGCTGCGCACCGACAATGCTGGCGAATTCACGGCGGCTGAGTTCGCGTCATACTGCGCGGATGAGGGTATTCAGCGCCACTATTCCGCGCCGTACAGCCCGCAGCAGAACGGCGTCGTCGAGCGGCGTAACCAGACGGTTGTGGGGATGGCTCGGGCCCTCCTCAAGCAGAGGGGAATTTCGACTGTCTTCTGTGGAGAGGCGGTGGTGACGGCAGTCTACATCCTCAACCGCTCGCCCACCAAGGCTCTCAACAGCACGACGCCGTACGAGGCTTGGCATGGGCGCAAGCCGACAGTCTCTCCCCTACGGGTCTTCGACTGCCTCGCGTTCGCCAAGAAGGTTGGCCACATCAGCAAGCTCGACGACAGAAGCACTCCGGGGGTGTTCGTCGGCTACGCGGAGGGCTCGAAGGCCTACCGCATTCTCGATTCAGGAACACAGCGCGTGCGCACGACACGTGATGTAGTGTTCAACGAAGGGCGAGGATGGGCATGAGACAAGGCAGTGGATGACGGCTCGACTCTGACGTACGACAACTTCATCGTCGAGTACGTCCACTTAAAGAGAACTGGGGGAGTAGGCAGCTCTTCTCCACCGAGCATGTCTACCCCAGTCCCCGAGCCTCCATCGACTTCAACGCCACGCTCTCCAGTCACGACCTTGGCTGCGACGAGTTCTTCGCCATCACCACCACAGCCGTCGACCCACGCACTCCAACACCGACGGCCATCCCTCCGGGTACGTCCACTCCGACACCAGCTCGTGTCGAGCACAACCCGGTGGAGTTCGCTACTCCGCTCTCCCACAGCGAGGAGCGCATCGACGCGTACCACGACAGCGATGTTGCAATTCCGGTGCCGATCACACCAAAACTGCCCTGTCCCGACAGTTTAGCACCCCGCCTGAGTGTTGTTCTTGCTGAACTAGGAAAACTGTGAGGGAGTAGAGAGAGATCTGATCCGTTCTTTGGGAGAACAGAACAGCCGCTGCTTGGAGGTGCTTCTGATGTGGACGCTGGACAGAGCAGAAGAGAGGGAGAGGGAAGAACAGGGAGCTGTCGGCCTGTTCCTGAGTTGTGGAGGCGCAGAACAAGGAGATCAGCAGAGGCTGCAGCTAGGGTTTGGCCCCTGGTGGCGGCGGCTGCTCAAGGGAGAGAGAGATGGCGGCGGCTAGGGCTAGAGAGGTGGAGGAATTATTTCCCTATTGATCTGATCTAAAACTGGTGTGTTTTGGCTTCTTTATATAGCCCCCCTTACAAGAGTCCTGATCTATTACAACTCAATCTTTTAGTCTATCTCTAATTCTATCTCTAAGAAGACTAAACTCTAATATCTTCTAGAAGGAGATCCGGTCTGGGCCAGGGGCAGATCAGCCCACACGGCCCAGTTCTGGCCGCCCTGGGCAAGGGGCAGATCAGCCCACAGGCAAGCCGTTGCGGTATCGTATGGTGGAGGGCCTTCTCGACGACCACCCGGTGTCGGGATAGGCCCCTGGCGATCTGGAGGCGCAGTTGCATTTTGCGTGCGACAACGGCGAGCCTCGGTCTTTCGTGTCTTTCGTGGAGGCTGAGAGACACGCAGTATGACGTGCCGCGATGCAGTCGGAGATGGACACGGTTGAGAACAACCGCACCTGGGAGCTTGCTAACCTCCCTCGTGATCACCGCGCGATTACCCTTTAGTGGGTGTTCAAGCTGAAGAGGGATGAAGCCGCCACCATCGTCAAGCACAAGACTCGCTTGGTGGCACGCGGTTTCGTGCAACAGGACGGGATCGACTTCGACGATGCCTTCGCACCCGTGGCGCAGATGGAATATGTGTGACTCCTTGCGCTGGATGCCCAGGAAGGCTAGCAGGTTCGGCACATGGACGTCAAGTTGGCATTTCTTAACGGTGATTTAGAGGAGGTCTACATGCACCAGACGCCATGATTTGCGATTCTTGGCAAGGAGGGCAAGGTGTTGCGCCTGCGCAAGGCCCTCTATGGCTTGCGGCGGGCACCAATGGCGTGGAATGCCAAGTTGGACTCCACGCTCAAGGGGATGGGCTTCAAGCAAAGCCCGCACGAGACGGCCATCTACCGGCAGGGCAATGGAGGAAACGCTCTACTAGTGGGTGTCTACGTTGATGACTTGGTGATCACCGGCACCAAGGATGCGGAGGTGGCAGCGTTCAAGGAAGCGGTGAAAGCCACCTTCCGCATGAGTGGCATGTAATCTCTCTCCATCTACCTGGGGATCGAGGTGCATCGGGCCGACTCCGAGATCATGCTTCGACGAACTGCCTACGCCAAGCGTGTTGTTGAGTTGGCTGGGCTCACAGACTACAACCCAGCTCTCACACTGATGGAGAAGAGACTGAAGCTGAGCCGCGACAGCGCGACGGAGGAGGTGGACGCTACGCAGTATTGGCGTCTTGTGGAGAGCCTTCGCTACCTCGCACACACACGACCGGACTTGGCATTCTCTGCCGGCTACGTCAGTTGGTTCATGTAGCGACCGACGACGGAGCACCAACAGGCTGTGAAGAGGATCATCCACTACGTTGCGGGGACTCTCGATCACGGCCTCTACTATCTAAAGTGTCCTAGGGAGGCACACCTTGTCGGGTACAGCGACAGCGACCACGCCGGCGACATCGACACTAGCAAGAGCACGAGCGGGATTCTCTTCTTCCTTGGCAAGTGCCTCGTTAGCTAGCAGTCGGTCAAGCAGCAGGTGGTGGCCCTGTCCAGCTGCGAGGCCGAGTACAAAGCGGCTTCGACTCAGGCGCTCTGGCTTGTTTGACTGCTTGGTGATCTCCTCGGCAAAGACACCGGAGCGGTGGAACTCAAGGTGGACAAGGCTGCTCTGGCTCTGGCAAAGAACCCCATCTTTCATGAACGAAGCAAGCACATCCGGGTATGGTACCACTTTCTCCGAGGCTGCTTGGAGGAAGGGAGCATCAAGGCGTGCTACATCAACACCAAGGACCATCTTGCGGACCTGCTCACCAAGCCCCTTGGGAGGATCAAGTTCCTTGAGGTTTGCTCTAGGATAGGGATGGTCCAACTCTCCCACAAGATGACGCACAAGACATAGGGGGGAAATGATGGAATAAGTCTTGTACTCTTGGTCTTTGTGGCCCCTAGTTAGGACAGCATCTTAGTCCTTGTTAGGACAGCATCTTAGACCTTGTTAGGACAGCATCTTAGTCATTTGTTAGGACAGCATATTAGTCCTTTGTTAGGACACCATCTTAGCATCTTAGACTAGCATCTACGTATATGCTTGGCTGCCTCAGCTATAAATATACAACCCCAACCCCTAGGTTGGGCATGGCATTGTGTGTGAAATGAACCAAGGAAAATTTCCCCAACTCCTAGTGTCATCCTCTCCATGAGAGTAAGAATTCAGATACTAACAAGGGGCATATTAGTCCTTTTTGTTAGACTATTGTGTATTTAGGGGCACTTTAGTCCTTATAGGTGTGGCATCTTGCCCCTCATGTAATGTACCCTATATGTACCCCTTGTGAGGTTAATGGAGAGATAACTTTTTCCTTCCAATTTGGTATCAGAGCGCCTCTTTTTTTCTGGGCTTCTCTCTCTCCCGGTCTTCTCTCCTCGATCTCTCTCCTCGACCGCCGACCGGCCGCCGCTCGCCGCCTGCCGCCGCTCGCCGCCTACTCGTCGTGCTCCGCCGCACCGCCTCCTTCTCGCGCGCTGCCGTCGCGCCGCCTCCTCGCCGCGCGCCACAGCCGCGCCACCTGGCCGCCTCCTCGTCGACTCCGATCTGGACGCGCAGCCTCCTTGCCGCCGCGCCCTCTCCTCCCTCTTCATGGAGCCGCGGCCGTAAGGCCCCTGCGCGTCGCTGCCGCCGCCGCTAGCCCCCTGCGCTCCGCCGCCGCTGCAGCGGCGCCCCTGCGTACCGCCGCTGGGCTGCGCGCCACCGCCACCGTCCGCCTGGGCCGCGTGGGCTGCACCGCCACCGCAGCCTAGGGTCCAAATCCAGCCGCCGCGGGGCACCGCCTCCATCACGTTGCCGCCGTCCGCCAGGGCCGCGCCGCTGCCGGACGCGTAGGCCGGACCGCCACCCTTGGCCGCCGCCACTGTGCCACCCTCGGCCACAGCCACCGCGCCGCCCTCGGCTGCCGCCGCCTCGCCCCTGTGGCCGTCGCCGGCTCGGCGGCGTTCCCGTGGGATGTCGCTGCCTCGCCCCTACAGCCGACGACCCAGCTCCGGTTGTCGCCGGCTCCGATCCGTCCGCAGCCGCCTTCGTACGCCGCCGCGCCACTGAGGGTCGCCGCCGCCTCGCCTCGGCCGCCACCACCGGCCCAGATCCGGTCATCACCGGCTCTGACCTGGCAGCCAACGCCGCCGTACGCCGTGCCGCCGTCTTCAGCCGCCGCCGGCTCGGCCGCGCCACCCTGGGCCGCTGCGGCCTCGCCTCCTGACGTGCGACCGTCATTTCCTGTTTAGACCCGATCATCGCCACAGGGTACTCGGCTGCCATCGGCTCGTGTACTTGGATCGACTGTTGCCTACTCTGTTGGCACGACCGTCGAGGGTCCGAGCCCGCCACCGCCGGGGCATGTCACGACCCGTTCTACACCGTCAGCCTACCTGCGGGGTGTCACGCTGTCTGGCCCTGATTGGGTGGTGGACTCTGGTGCCTCGTACCACACCACCCCTGACGTCTGTATCCTCTCTTCTACCCGCCCTTCCCGTCCCTTTGATCCTTCATCTATCGTTGTTGGGAATGGGTCGACTCTTCCATTCACCTCAGTAGGTGACTCAGGTTCGCCGGATTCGTTTCAGCTACGTGATGTTCTTGTTGCTCCTGACATCATTCAGCACCTTCTTTCTGTTCGTTGTTTTACTACTGACAACCATGTTTCCATTGAGTTTGATCCTTATGGTTTAACTATGAAGGATCTTATTACTCGACGCATTCTCTTTCGCTGTGAGAGTACGGGTCCTCTGTACACGATGTGTCTTCCTGCTTCTGCTTCGCCTCTTGCCCTGATTACGACAGCCTCTTCGGCCATTTGGCATCGTCGGCTTGGTCACCCCGGTGTTGATGCTATGTCGAAGTTGTCTGGTAGTTCAGTGATTTCGTGCACTCGGGGTACTCATAAGTCTCTTTGCCATGCTTGTCAGTTGGGTCGCCACGTTTGACTTCCTTTTCCGCATTCTGTCACTCGTGTCGAGCGCATCTTTGATTCGATTCACTGTGATCTTTGGATTTCACCTGTTCTTAGTGTTTCTAGATATAAGTATTACTTGGTGGTCGTTGATGATTTTTCGCACTATTCGTGGATTTTTCCCTTGCGACATAAGTCTGATAGGTTCGGCACTCTTTCTCACTTCTTCGCTTGGGTGTCCACCAAGTTTGGGCGCACAATCCGTGCGGTCCAGTGCGATAACGGGTGCGAGTTTGACAACTCTGCGTTCCGAGACTTTCTGCTTTCTCGCGGTGTTCAGTTGCGCATGTCTTGCCCGTACACTTCCCCCAGAACGGCAAGGTTGAGCGCATGATTCGGACCACTAACGATGTCATGCGCTCCCTGATGTTTCAGGCTTCTACCCCTGCTCGCTACTGGGCGGAGGTGCTTCACACCGCCACCTACCTCATTAATCGCCTTCCTACTAAGGCGATTAGTGCTCCCACCCCTCACTTCGCTTTGTTCGGCACCCCTCCTCTCTACGACCACCTTCGAGTCTTCGGGTGCGCTTGCTACCCTAACCTCTCCGCCACGGCTCCCCATAAGCTTGCGCCTCGCTCAACTCGGTGTGTTTTCCTTGGGTACTCCCCAGACCATAAGGGGTACCGGTGCCTTGACCCTACCACCCGTCGTATCTTGATCTCCCGACACGTCGTCTTCAACGAGTTTTCCTTTCCCTTTTCCACCCCGTCTTCTGACTCCGCCGCTGAGTTGGATTCCCTCTTCTCTACTGACCCCGAGGCTGCTCTTGTACAGTGACCTTGCCTTTTACCTCTTGCAGGTTACCCACCCGCTGCGCCACGCGCAGCTTCGGCGTCTTCCACGCCACCTGTTGTGCCTTACGTGGCACCGACATCCCTGACGCCACCTGTTGCGCCACGCGCGGCCCCGGCATCCCTGACGCCAGGCGCAGCCACGATGTCCCTGACACCACTTGCTGCGCCACGCGCGGCCCCGGTGTCCCCGGCGTCGCCTGCTGCGCTGAGCGTGGTTCCGGCGTCCCTACCGACGCCTGCTGCGCCGTGCGCGGCTTCGGCGTCCCCGACGCCAGCAGTCGCGTCGTGCGCGGCCTCAGCGTCCCCGACGTTGACTACTGCACCACACGCGGCTCCTGTGGCGCGGTACGCCGACCCCGCTCTTGTCTATCAGCGACGAGCGCGGGTTGGTGCTCCAGCCACTTCCCGCCCCAAGCCTCCGGTGTACCACCCTCTACTGCTCCATCGGGACCCCGTCATGTTCTCCCGATGGTGACCCGACGGGCCGCCGGGGTTCTCTGACCGATGGAGCGTTTCTCCAAGGTCATCCTCTCGTCGTCGACCCCCCCATCGCCTGCCTCGTCACCCATCTCGCATATCCCCACTTTTGTCCGTAGCGCCCTCGCCGAGCATCACTGGCGTCGGGCTATGGAAGAAGAGTATGCGGCCCTACTTGCCAACCGGACTTGGGACCTTGTTCCCCGTTCTGGAGCAATGTTGTCACGAGCAAGTGGGTGTTCACGCATAAGAAGAGGGCGGATGGGTCCCTGGAAAGGTACAAGGCACGGTGGGTTCTTCGCGGTTTCACGGAGCGCCCCAGCGTCGACTACGACGAGACCTTCAGCCCGGTGGTGAAGCCGGCGACGGTTCGCACTGTTCTGTCGCTGGCTTTGTCGCGTTCTTGGTCTGTCCACCAGCTGGACGTCAAGAACGCCTTCCTCCACGGGACGCTGACGGAGACGGTGTACTGCAGTCAGCCGACAGGGTTCATTGATTCAGCCCGTCCAGACATGGTCTGCCGGTTGAACAAGTCCCTGTACAGGTACAGGTTGAAGCAGGCGCCTCGGGCTTGGTACAGCTGGTTCGCCTCCTTCCTGGTCTCGCTCGGCTTCGTCGAGGCCAAGTCGGACACTTCGCTCTTCGTCTACAGGCGTGAGGGTGACACTATCTACCTCCTCCTGTACGTGGACGACATTGTCCTCACGGCGTCAAGTCCGGCTCTCCTTCAGCGCACGATCTCCGCCCTACAGCAGGAGTTCGCGATAAAGGACCTTGGCCAGCTCCACCACTTCCTGGGTGTTGCGGTCGAGCACCGACCGAACGCTTTGTTCCTCCACCAGCGCCAGTACTGCCTGGACATCCTCGAGAGAGCGGGCATGGCTGATTGCAAGCCGTGCTCCACTCCGGTGGACACTCAAGCGAAGGTGTCCTCGGCCGACGGCGTTCCTGTCGCTGACCCCACCTCTTACAGGAGTCTTGCCGGTGCCTTGCAGTACCTCACCTTCACCAGGCCGGACATCTCCTACGCGGTTCAGCAGGTGTGTCTCCACATGCATGATCCGCGGGAGCCGCATCTCACGACGGTGAAGCGAATCCTCCGGTACCTGCGGGGCACCCACGACTACGGCCTTCTTCTGCGGCGCGACTCTGCTTCCGAGCTGGTCGTCTACACGGACACTAACTGGGCAGGTTGTCCGGATACCCGCCGGTCCACCTCCGGCTACGCCATCTTCCTGGGCGGCAACCTCGTCTCCTAGTCCTCGAAGCGGCAGCACGTGGTGTCCCGCTCGAGTGCTGAGGCGGAGTACCGCGCCGTGGCCAACGGCGTGGCTGAGGCCTCCTGGCTTCAGCAGCTGCTTCAGGAGCTGCACTCCCCCCTTGCCCGTAGTACGTTGGTCTACTGCGATAACGTCAGCGCCGTCTACCTCTCCACCAACCGAGTGCACAGCATCAGCGCACGAAGCACGTGGAGATTGATCTTCACTTCGTTCGTGAGCGGGTGGCTCTCGGAAAGGTTCGAGTTCTGCATGTTTCGACGTCGTCGCAGTTCGCCGACATCTTCACGAAGGGTCTGCCTTCGTCGGTGTTCACCGAGTTTCGGTCTAGTCTCCACATCTATCGTGGCTAGATGTTGAGACTGCAGGAGGGTGTTAGACTATTGTGTATTTAGGGGCACTTTAGTCCTTATGGGTGTGGCTTCTTGCCCCTCATGTAATGTACCCTATATGTACCCTTTGTGAGGTTAATGGAGAGATAACTTTTCCCTTCCAATTCTTTTCCCTCCCCTAATCCCTCTATATATTGTACACCTTGACACCAGGATTAATCAACTCATTTTTCTCCCCTCTAATACATACAACAAGCAGATAATTCTAAGGAAATACAGCTCATCAAATAGGGAAATCATGGGAGTGGTCACTAAGCCTGCCCTAAAAGGACAAGTAATTGATAGTCGATCATATCATCTGAAGGATCAAAACATCAAAGAGTTACCATGCCGCTCCCTTTCACCATCAGCATATCTAACTTGAATAGGGCCCATCGCCTGGCATAATAGATGCAGTCAAAAATCTGCAAACAGAGAATGGATCAAAGAAACTAGCCAACAATGAGATACATACTCCAGGTAAAGTGTATTGGTTGTGGAGAGCCCTGATGGCCCTCTCAGCCTCTTCAGAAGTAGCATATTTAACAAAACAACAACCTGTGAATGAAAAATCATAAATAGTTGCTACTTTCTGCATATGTAACTTTGATTTAATGTATATAAGCAATAGAGTTCAAAAAAAGCGGGTCAGATAAGAGGTATTTAAGTATACTATATTAATGGAGACAAGTAAACCTCAATTTCGACTCTTTTTTCCTTTCAACATTAAAGCAATACAAGAATCAGTGCTTCACTACTAGGAGCAACCCTCACTGTCCCAGACAAGCATAAAAGGCAGGGTACACACAATATCAATATGGCCTACACTCTGCAACACTGCTGGACACTCATCATCATAGAAGTTCACATACAATTCACCTAACATATGGAACCCGGGGTATGGTAATTTTACCATGCTTCAGCTCACTTGCACTTAAAGTTCTAGAAGGTAACACCAAAGCATATTACATAGAATAAAACTAAAAAACAAGTGTGCTTCTCTACATGAGAAAGCATGACACTTCCCAGCTGCATTATAACCAGTGGTGTGCCATTTGCATAGCAGACGGTGCACCAGAATAGTGCATATTCTGTAGATCGTAGGCACTGTCATGGCAACAGCAGTGTAGTTTAATTGTCAAAGTGATTGATACTTAAGGTTGGATGACAGAAGATTTGGCATTCACTATGTATGCAATACGAAGGGACTAAGAGAAATTTTCATCACCATCACAGAATTGACAATAGTTGCTAAAAAATCTAATATGGCAAATGACAAAAGGCAGCCTGCCACAAGCAGACAACATTCATAGTAGCAGGAATGGTAGAGATGAATCCTGAAAAAAAAAACAGATACAATACATACATTCATTTGAACCTAAATAAGCCAGTGAAACTATAAGGCAACTAAGTTACATCTGGTGTTCCATTGGGAGCCTTTACAGGAGACAAGTAGAAGAATTGTAAAGCATATGATAAAAGCGACAAAAGGATACATACTGAATTAGTCTGGAGAATAAACTTAACATTAATCTCAAGAAATGACAATATAAGAGGATTCCACCATGGCTCAAGCGGGATTATAAGAAAATTTTAATTCATCTTGTTGGAATGTGTATGTATGAAGTGTAGGGCTATATGTACTCTGTACACTATTGGAAACCCTAATTGAAATAAACCCTTCCAATTTGGTATTAGCTAGCTCTCTCTCCTCTCCCTCTCTCCCTCCCGACATGACCCCGAGCGGGTCGCCGCCGGCGCCCCTGCTCCTCCTTCCTTCCGTCTCTCCAATGCCGCCGCCCTGCCCTCAGGGCCGGTCGCCGCCGGCTCGGCAACGCCGCCTTGGTCCGGCGCCGCCTCCCCAGTGCTGCCCGGGCCGCCCAGCCCTCGAGGTCGGCCGCCGCGGGCTGGGTCGCGCCGACCTAGGCCGCCGCTGCTTCGCCAGCGCCGCGCGGCGCCGCCCCGCCCTCGGGGCCGGCCGCCGCCAGCTGGACAGCGCCGCCCTGGGCCGCCGGCACCTCAACAGTGCTGCCCCGGGCCGCTGCCGCCTCACCAGCGCCGTCCTGGGCCGCTCCCGCCTCGTCTGCGCCGCCTTGGGCCGCCGCCGCCTTGTCTACACCGCTGCCGGGTCATCTCCAGCTGCCACCGGCACCTGTTGGCCCGTCGCTGCCGGCCCCTGATGTGTGGCCGCTACCAGCCCCTCATGTGTGGCCACCGCCGACTGCCTCGTCCCCACTGCCGCCGGTTGCTGTCTTCGCTACCCTCGCCGATCCGGTGGCTCCCGCCAGTGGTACTGGTCAGCCGTCTGCGACTGCCTCCGGCGTCGTCGCTGCTCTGGCGGCTGCTCGCGAGCATGAGCGGACTCTCGCTCGTGCCTTGGAGCAGCAACGAGCGTCCATTGCGGCTCTCACTCACCAGCTCGAGGAGGCCACGCACCCGCAGTGGAGTGCCACCAGTGAGCCCTCCCCAGGCGACGGAGCTGCCTACAGTACCTACACGGCTTCCCTTATCGCCGCTCTCCACGCTCAGGCGGCTGGTGTCCAGAACATCCGGGTGCTCGTCCCGGTTGTCCTCAGCACCGACTCCACCTCGTACTCCAGGTGGTATCACCTGTTTCTCCTCACGTTGAGGCGTTTTCGCCTTGACGATCACGTCCTCCGGGATAACTCCCCGATGGACGATTCATGGATCAGCCTGGACAGTCTGGTCCTTGCCTAGATCCTCGGTTCCCTCTCTGAGGAGCTGCAGGATATTGTTGGGCAGCGTGGTGGCGGCACTGCTCGTCAAGCGTGGCTCATCCTCGAGCAGCGCTTCCAGGGGAACCGCGCGACCCGAGCTCTTCACATCCGGGCGTGGTTCGGGGCTGCTGTCTAGGGGGACATGTCGGTCTCCGCCTACTGTTGCCAGATGAAGGGTATGGTGGATGCCCTTCACGATCTTGGTGACCACATTCCAGAGACTTCTCTTGTTCTTCAGGTCCTGCAGGGTCTGAACGAGCGTTACTCCCACCTCCGGACTGTGATTCTTTGCGAGGAGCCGCTTCCGACCTTCGAGAAGGTCTGGTCTGATCTCGAGCTCGAGGAGATCACCTCTGGAGGTCATGTCGTCTCTTCGACTGCCACCGCCTTCTACGGCTCTGGGCAGCCCTACCAACCTCCTCCACCTGCTGCTCCTTCAGGGGGACAGCCGCCGCGTCCGCCTCCCACTCCAGGGGCCCCTGCCAGCCCTGGCAGTGGTAATCGTCGTCGGGGTGGTCGTAAGCGAGGTGGCCGTGGAGGTTTTACAGGAGGAGGTGGTACTATTGGTGGTGGTGGCACCGGTCAGGGTAGTGGCGCAGGTGCTCTGCCACCCTGGCCCACTCCCTACAACCCGTGGACCGGCCAGATCTCCATGTGGCCTGGGCCATCTCCGGGTCTCCTGCCACCTCGACCTTCGCGACCTCAGGCGGCCTACGTGGCCACCCCTACCCACGGCGGGACTGGCTACCCACCTGGCGGACACTGGACTCCGACCTCTGGTGGGTCATCCACCCACTGGGGCTCGGGTGTTGAGTCCTCGGCGCCGCACACTACTCCTGACGGGTGGGACCGTCAAGCTGGCTTCCTCCTTCAGCACGATGACTCTCACTCCACCCGGTCATGTCTGGATTGCTGATTCCGGCACATCGTACCACACTACTCCTGATGCTAGTATACTCTCTTCTACCCACCCTTCTCAGCCTTCTCATCCTTCATCTATCGTTGTTGGGAATGGGTCTGTTCCTGATGTCACCTCAGTAGGTGACTTAGGTTCTTCGGGTTCTTTCTAGCTCAGAGATGTTCTCGTTGCTCCTGACATTATTCAAAATCTTCTTTCTGTTCGTCGTTTTACCACTAACAACCATGTTTCTATTGAGTTAGATACTTTTGGTTTATCTGTGAAGGATCTTACTACCCGACGTCTTCTTCACCGTTGTGAGAGTTCGGGGCCCCTGTACACGTTTCGTCTTCCTGCTTCCGCTTCAGCTTCACCTTTTGCCCTGGCTACGACAGCTTCTTCCACGACTTGGCATCGCCGGCTCGGCCATCCTGGTGTTGATGTCCTATCTAAGTTGTCTAGTAGTTCAGTGATTTCATGTACTAGGGGCACTCATGAGTCTGTGTGTCATGATTGTCAGCTTGGTCGCCATGTTCAGCTTCTATTCCCACATTCTGTTACTCATGTTGAGCGGCCTTTTGATCTGATTCACTGTGATCTTTGGACTTCTCCTATTGTCAGTGTTTCGGGTTATAAATATTACTTGGTGATACTTGATGACTTTTCACACTATTCGTGGACTTTTCCTTTACGACAAAAGTTTGATACGTTCGTCACTCTTTCTCACTTCTTCGCTTGGGTGTCCACCCAGTTTGGGTGTATTATTCGAGCCGTCCAGTGCGATAACGGGCGTGAGTTCAATAACTCTACGTTCCGTGACTTCCTTCTCTCCCGTGGTGTTCAGTTGCGCCTGTCTTGCCCGTACACTTCCCCTCAGAACGGCAAGACCGAACGCATGATTCGTACCACTAACAATGTCATGCGTTCCGTGATGTTTCAGGCCTCCATTCCTGCTCGGTACTGGGCGGAGGCCCTTCACAACGCCAGTTACCTCATTAATCGCCTTCCTACCAAGGAGATTAATGCCCCCACTTCTCACTTTGCTCTTTTCGGCACCACTCCTCTCTACGACCACCTTCGAGTCTTCAGGTGCGCATGCTACCCTAACCAGTCCGCCACAGCTCCTCATAAGCTTGCGCCTCGTTCGACTCGGTGTGTTTTCCTCGGGTACTCCCTCGATCATAGGGGTACCGGTGCCTTGACCTTGTTACCCGTCGTATCTTGGTCTCTCGACACGTCGTCTTCAACGAGTCTTCCTTTCCCTTTTCCACTTCGTCCTCTGACTCTGTCGCTGAGTTGGATTCCCTTTTCTCTACTAACCTTGAGGCCGCTCCTATCCAGCGACCTTGGTCTTTACCCTCTGCAGTTTCCTCACCCGCTGCGCCACGCGCGGCCCCGACGTCTTGCGCTGCGCCACGTCCGGCCTCCGGCGTCTCCCGCGGCGCCGCGCGCGGCCTCGGCGTCCCCGACGTCGCCCGTTACACCACGAGCGGCCCCAGCGTCCCCGGCGTCGCCCGCTGCGCCACGTGTGGCCTCGACGTCCCCGACATCGCCCGTTACGCCACGCGCGGCTCGGGCGTCTCCAACGTCCACTGTTGCACCCCGTGCGGCCTCGGTGTCGCGGTACACTGACCCCGCTCTCATCTATCAGCGATGAGCGCGGGTTGGTGCACCGACCTCTTCCCGCCCCGAGTCTCTAGTGTACCACCCCCCACTGCTCCATGGGGCCCGAGTCACGTCCACCCAATGGTGACTCGACGGGCGGCTGGGGCTCTCCGTCCGGTGGAGCGGTTTTTTCTGGGGTCGTCCTCTCCTCGACGACCTCCCCACCGCCTGCCTCTTCGCCCATCTCGCCTATCCCCTCTTCTATCCGTAGTGCCCTCGCCGATCCCAACTGGCGTCAGGCTATGGAAGAAGAGTATGCGGCCCTACTTGCCAACCAAACCTGGGACTTGGTTCCCCGTCCTGGTCGTGGCAATGTTGTCACGGGCAAGTGGATATTCATGCATAAGCGGAAGGCGGATGGGTCCTTAGAGAGGTACAAGGCTCAGTGGGTCCTTCGGAGCTTCACTCAGCGCCCTGGTGTCGACTACGATGAGACCTTCAGCCTGGTGGTGAAGTCGGCGATGGTTCGAACCGTTCTATCGTTGGCTCTCTCGCGTTCTTGGCATGTCCACCAGTTGGATGTCAAGAACGCCTTCCTCCACAGCACGCTGACGGAGACGGTATACTGCAGTCAGCCGACAGGGTTCGTTGATTCAGCTCGTCCAGACATGGTCTGCCGGCTGAACAAGTCCATGTACGGCCTGAAGCAGGCGTCTCGGGCTTGGTACAGCCGGTTCACCTCCTTCCTGGTCTCGCTCGGTTTC
Source organism: Neostapfia colusana (assembly GCA_030760725.1). NCBI lineage: Eukaryota > Viridiplantae > Streptophyta > Magnoliopsida > Poales > Poaceae > Neostapfia > Neostapfia colusana. The sequence continues at coordinate 12,855,213 of JASWHV010000020.1, forward strand.
GTCGAGGCTAAGTCGGACACCTCGCTCTTCGTCTACGGCCGTGAGGGGGACACTGTGTACCTCCTCTTGTACGTCGATGACATCATCCTCACGGCGTCCAACTCGGCGCTCCTTCAGCGCATGGTCTCTGCCCTGCAGCGGGAGTTCGCGATGAAGGACTTGGGCCAGCTTCACCACTTCCTGGGCGTGACGGTCGAGCACCGATCGGGTGGCCTGTTTCTTCACCAGCGACAGTACTGCTTGGACATCCTCCAACGAGCGGGCATGGTTGACTACAAGCCGTGCTCTACTCCGGTGGACACCCAGGCGAAGGTCTTCTCCGCCGCCGGCGCTCCTGTTGTTGACCCCACTATTTACAGAAGCCTTGCAGGTGCTCTCCAGTACCTCACCTTCACCAGGCCGAATACCTCCTATGCAGTTCAGCAGTTGTGCCTCCACATGCATGATCCACGGGAGCAACATTTCACCGCTGTGAAGCGGATACTTCGGTACCTGCGCGGCACCCCCGACTACGGCCTCCTCCTTCGGGGTGACTCGGCTTATGAGTACAACGCTGACTGGACGGGCTGCCCGGACACCCGTCGGTCCACCTCTGGCTACGCCGTCTTCCTAGGGGGCAACCTCGTCTCCTGGTCCTCAAAGCGGCAGCCCGTGGTATCACGCTCGAGCGCTGAGGCAGAGTACCGCGCCGTAGCCAACGGCGTGGCTGAGACTTCCTGGCTCCAGCAGCTGGTTCAGGAGCTCCACTCACCCGTCGCCCGGAGCACGTTGGTCTACTGCGACAACGTCAGTGCCATCCACCTCTCCACCAACCCAGTCCAGCATCAGCGCACGAAGCATGTGGAGATTGATCTTCACTTTGTTCGTGAGCGGGTTGCCCGTGGCGAGGTCCGGGTCCTCCACGTCCCGACGACGTCGCAGTTCGCCGACATCTTCACGAAGGGTCTCCCTTCGTCATTGTTCTCCGAGTTTCGGTCCAACCTCCACATTTGTCGTGGCTAGATGTTAGGACTGCGAGGGGTGTTGGAATGTGTATGTATGAAGTGTAGGGCTATATGTACTCTGAACACTATTGGAAACCCTAATTGAAATAAACCCTTCCAATTCATCTGACACCATGGTGCAACTATCACAGTAAAATGCAATGTTAATTCACTCAAAATCAACAAGCAGGAATGAGTGTAGACCTCTTGTAAGATAGGCCTTTACATAACAGTACATTCTGTCAGAACATAGGTCCATTACTCCATAGCTACTTGCAGAACACAGTACACACAGTAATGAGGAACACATTGGATCCATCTAACATATCCACCATGCTTCAGAGACATTGACAACAAGCTGCAGTGAATCATTCTAGAGGCAGTAATCAAATCACACGATAATGAAAAAGCACCCACATCATCAACAAAGGGCGTTGAATACCCGGATGTAAATTTATCACATAAATATACCTGGAATCAGTATCCAACTAACTTTTCCCAATAAAAACATAAACTGCATAAAAAATTAAAACATTCAAAAAGAATAAAAAAGGCCAATAGAACTGTTCGGGTGCAAAACTTTCAGGGTGCATCCCAATTAGCTGAACGGCAAACTATCCAATTAAGAATAGGTTTCTCTTGCCATTCTTATGCAGGACTGCAGGAGTTACACGCGTAACCTTTCTGTAAACTAAATATATTAGTTTGAAGGAAAGATCATCACATGGATCAGATATATCGTTATTCAGGATGTATCCCTGCTTACATCAGACGCATCACTCAAGGCACACATATACAATCATGTGCCATGCCATCAGCTCCAATGTTACAGAACAAGAGTTATGCCATGGAGTTCCAGATCAATCTTCAAATACAGACGGGATCATTATTATGACAATTGCACTTATTCATTTGATCATTTCATACAAGAAACTATCCCCATCCCAGTTGTGTCCAGCAACATCATCTAGTCAGGGAAAATACCACCCGACTAATCGCATCCAAAATTTACAAACAAAAATTTGTAAACGGCATACAAACATATAGCATGATCAAACTGAAATTCACAATTCATTATTTTGATTTGAATAATCATGCTGTCAGAGCCACTTATGGCAATACCAAGGTTCATAAAACCAGAATACTAAAGATTGGTGAGGCCCACATCATTCATAAGATAACCTTTTCAGGAACACATGAGGCCATGAATACCACATGAACCATGATCAATCAGGACAGCGCAATGAGAGGTACACTGCACCATCCAGTCACTTATGCATAAAGGATTCACGCACTCAGGACCAAGGGAAAGATTTGATCGATCACTTGCATCAAGGGATTCCACATCATGCAATTCATGATTACATGAACAAAAGGCTTCCGAAACGGGCAACGCATGGAAAGTTTTGTCTTTACTCATTAATAGGTCATCTGTTCTTGCACCACATTCAAGACAAAGAGTTTTGCTAGTGGAACTACAGAGGACATCCAGAACATCAATATGGTTTAAGCAAATTTTCTGGCACCAAATTTGGTGCTTTGTCTAGCCGTATAGCAGTAGGCAGTGGCTACTTAAGATGTGGTAATCAGCGGACAGTTAGTCGCTTCCATTTGTCTTCTACTGAATCCCCAGGAGACAAACAGAATGGAAGCGCAGGAAATGAAAATCAACAACCGCCAAATTAATGAGAAGATGCAACCTTGTTTCTCCTGTTATCTCTCAGAAACCTGAAAACAAAAGAGATACCAGCATCGTGATAATATAAGGAAAACATAGTTTTAACACACCTTGTTGCTCACCAGTCTTCCTATCCTTGATTAAAGCAACTTCAAGAACATTTCCATGTTCCTCAAATAAAGGACGGACCTAAACATATGACAAATATCTCATAGACTGATAGAAAAACATAAATTGAAAAAATAGGAGAACATCAAATAAAAGGAAACAAAATGCTGATAGCCTAGTTTAGTCACCCCTTGGGAGTCAAATAAGATTTGAATAGTGCAATACCCATGGTGCAACTTACATGAGAGATGTAAACAATAGCTAAGTAGAGGCAGCTTTCACTGGCTTGTAAGTTCCAAAATTAATACCATGTGCATGAATAAGAGTTTCCATTTAGAATAAACAAAGATATTGAATCTTATATCCTGTAAACTATTCTAATTTCTAAAAGAGCCTTTACACTAGTAGTCTCTAGATTCTTATGTGTACAGTGATAGAAACTAGGATAGAAACAATCCCAAACATGCTACCAACTTAGTAGCCTTCTTATTTTATATCCAGCAAACTACATCATCAGCTCAATGAGAAAAACATAGAAAATACACTAGCAAAAGGTAAAGTAATTACTATGGAAGAAAGAGGAAGACACTAGCATGGAAAGAACACTCACATCATCTTCAACTGCTGTCCTCGGAACAGATCCAACAAAAAGTTTGACATAGCTACTTTTGCTATCATTATCTGCAAGAAAGGTTCAAGAGGAATATCAATATTTTGCAAATGAAAGGGTGCAAATCTTTCTTAAGAAAATTTCTAATCAAACTTATCCAAATGCAACACTGAGCCAGATTCTAAGATCCTATTCTAATATGTTACTATGAATTCTTCCAGTATTTATAATGCATTGCATTCTTCTGTTGGAGCAGTCCATTTTATACCTTTGAATTGGAAAGTGTTCTACAATTTTGTTTAAAAAAGAAACTGAAAGAATGTTTGAGAGCCTACAAAAAAAACTATACTGATCTTCGTTTAAATGACGTTTTGGAATATTTCTAAACACTTCCCACATCGGAATACTGACTGTTGAAATAAACAGATCCATCCAATCTGATATGATAAACTGTTAAAACAGATCCATCCAATAAGACATGGTTAAATTATACAAAATTTACAATACTCGACTCACGAATAGACCTGAAAGAAAACCCTTATCTTTTACATTGCTAGAGGACTTTTTTGACGTAAAAGGCAGATGTTCTGCCACTTTCATCAAAGAAGAGGATAGATTACAAGGTTATGGATCTCGGGTAGAGGTATCTTATGCTACCCTAATGAGACCAAAACCAGAATGGTATCTTTGACATTTGTACACATTGCTAGAGAACTTAATTATACAACAAAATAGAACTAAACTATTCCTCCAGGTTTCAGTTCGAAGCTGGACAAGGCGTACCCTATGCATCCAAAACCACTAAAAGTTGTGTCATTTGGTCGCATGAAAGTGGCATACACTGAGCTACTAGGGTTGGGCGAATTTGAGACTGATTAGCAGCATCTCTACACCGAATTGCAGTTTTACCATGATTTTCTAGAAGGGTAAAGGACTACTGAATTTAAGACCATGTATATAAGTAGGGTCAAATCATTGATTCTCCCTAAGCACCATAACCCTAATCACGCCAAGCAACCTCGAATTACCCACAATATGCAGCACAAACCTAACTACACCAATAAGCCAAAACGGCCCCACCGAGCATTTGGGAACAAACCTGCGAAATCCCCGCGGCCTCCACCTCGGCCGCCACCACCGCCATAGCGGTTCCTCGGTTCGCCGAAGTCGTCGCCACCTCCTCTATATCCTCCACCCCCGGCACCGCCTCCGCCGCCAGAATAGTCAGAGGACCCGCGGTACGGGTGAAACCTCCCGCCTCCGCCCCCACCATCTCCCCCGCTGCGTGAGGAGTAGCGATGGGGCGGACTGCCCCCTCCGCCACCACCGCCGGCAGAAGACCAGCGAGAAGGGCCACGCTGAAACCGGCCACCAGAGCGGTCCCCGCCCGAGGGACCGCCGGAGCGGTCGCCACCGCGATGCATCTGGCTAGCTAGGGTTTTGGGAGGAAGTGTCCGGTTAAGGGAGCAGAGCACGAGGGGGGAGGCAAGGAGCGAGGCGGAGAAAGGCGACCCGTGCGTGGCGGATTTGGGAATTTTTGTAATCGGCTCTGGCTTCGCATCTGACGACGGCCAATGGGCAATGCGCGTCCGGACTTTGGGTCTGTTTTCACGTATAATTGGAATTATACCACTCAAACGTTGGGTTTCGTTAGAATATCACTTCCAACATATAACTCGCTAAAGTGTCATTATAATTACAACCAATTCGCTTGTTTACCACCCTCATATTTTTAATAACTGTCATGGCTACACAACATGTGAAAAAGACAAAACTATCCTTCTTTTGTTTTTTTACCCTAGCTGTTTCTCTGCCTCATACTAGAGCTGCCGCCTCACCCATAGCGGCCCCCCCACCCCGGCGACCGCCTCACCCGGTCGCCCCGGCGCCCCCCGGCCGAACCTGACAACAGGAATCATTCTCATGTGTGATTAAATGGTGAGCTCGGTTACGAGGTTGCCATGCATGCGCCATGAGAGACAAATCGACCTGCACGGGCGAAGCAGCATCACAACGACCTCCTCCATCATCCACGTGTTTATGCAATTGTGTATGTATGCATTAGGTGCACCTCGCCAGGTTTTTATCGGATGATTAGATTACTGTCGGGATGGGGCTGGGGCGACCAGCGGCCGCCGGGGTGGGGGTCGGCGGGGTAGGCGCCAGGACGACCGCGTGAGGCAGCGAAGAAACAGCTAGGTGAAAGAAAACAAAAGAAGGGTATTTTTATCTTTTTCATCTATTGTTTAGATATGATAGTTATTAAAAATATGTGGATGGTAAACGAGCGAACTAATTGTAATTATAATAGTATTTTAGCGAGTCATATGTTGAAAGTGGTATTCTAGCGAAGCCCAACGTTAAGAGTGCTATAATTTCAATTGTTTCGTTTCGGACGGCTTCTCAGCCATTTTTTAGCAAATTTAAGTATTTAAGGCTCCAAATATCTAGCTTTTCATCCAACTTCTTAAAAAAGCACTTCTCTAAATGAACTAGCAAATTGCTTGAGGGAAAAGCGACCTCCCACCATCGTCGCTTCTACGCATCGAAGATACGAAAATATCCCTGAGGTTTAATGATATTTACCCGCAATTGCCATCCTGTAAAAAACATGTCCTACCTCCAAATGCTCTGGCTCGTCCCGATACTCCTACGCCTCCTCACCGCCCTTGCCCCGCTGAGCCCCCCCCCCGCACCGCGCGATTCTCTCCTCCCCCGGTGAGGGCTTGTTGAATACAACTAAATACTCTCCATTTAAAGTGGATTGAGAGGGATTGGATTAAAAATTAGTTCATTTTCCACTCCAATCCACTTTATTTCTTATTACCCAAACAAGCCCTGAAGGACATGGCTGAGGCGGTCCCGATGGCGGCTAGGTATACGAGGACATGTTTTTCAAAAGTTATAAATGCCATCGTTTTTTAGTAGTTGTGATTCCTGTTCTGCTACATCCGTGACTTCGATGTGATTAGTTCCGCCACGGATTTGCTAGCTCTGTTGTTATTTGCAGGTTGCTAGTGAATTGGCAACATAGCAATCTGTATGATTGATGTAGTGCACTCAATTTTCACTCAGTTTTATTAGATCTGAATTTTATTTCTGCACACAGCGTGAGTTTCTGGTAATTGTAGTTGTAGTTTCTGGTAGGCATGCCAACTTCATAACTTGATCGTTGCAATGGGGCATCAATTGTTTGAGGGTAGTACAATGGTACTAAAGCTAATGTTTTATGTATTCTAACAATTATGAGTACCACTCTATTTTGCGAGGATTACCGGATCCCTCAAGACACCGGGCACTATTCAAACAGTCAAAGACAAAGGGGCGGTATGGTGGGATAGGAAACGGATATTGAAGCAATGCTGTTGAGATGATCAGGCAGTTTGAGATGGAGTGAAGTCACGAATAATGTCAGATACCAGAGTCAAGATCATGTCGCTTTTGCTTCTAAATAGAGTTTAAGTCAGGACGAATTGTCATCTCTGTTTTCCTCGTGTGTATGTGAGCACCTGAAACTGTAATAACACTTTGAAATCTTGATGGCCCTTGCTCTTGGCCAGGTCCAAAGCAGTAAAAAGTTCTGCTTCTTTTTAGTATCCAGTTCTGGGTGCATGCAAATGCGAGAATGATATCCCGATGAAAACAGAATAGAGAAACAAGTTTCATAGAGAACTACATACAAAACTTACATTATATTATTTTATCATATATAAATAGTTCTAATCCCGTGGCAATTAAAATACAATAGAGAAACTAACCCAAGGTTAGTTTATATACAAGTTAGAAAATCATGGGCAATTCAGATATTTTTCACTTTGAAACAGCAAACTAGCACATTCAAAACGCAGACTGCCAAACACCTAGCTTCTGCGGCCAGCTGCTTCTCTAGGTAGTTGCTTCTCATAGAAGCCAGATAAGCCAACTTCTCAAATAAATTTCAGTTGTGCCGAACAGGGCCTTTGGCTTGGATCGGATCGGATGGGTGGGTTCACGCTTAAAATTTACAAAGATATAACTATTTATATTATTATTTTTAAAATTATAAATTCTGAAGTTAATCTAGAGAATACAACAATTCTTACATTCATTTTATAAAACTATAATTTGTATGGTTAACTCCACTTGTGAGCCTCCCATATGAGAAATCAGGTAAGGCCATGCACAAAAGTACAAAGCGAATAAGCGATGTAGTTTTTAAATCATCATAAAAATTGTAGTTTTCTCAAATCATTATTAAAACGGTATAGTTTTCTAAAATGGTGATATAAATAGTTGTAGCTTGTAAAATTTACTCAAACTTTTTCACTTTTTGATGAGGTCACGGGTTCAAGTGTTGAAAACAGCCTTTACAGGAATGTAGGGAAAGACTACGTACAAAAGACCCAAGTGGATCGGACCCTTTCCCGGACCCTGGCAAGCGGGAGCTACATGCATCGGACTGCCCTTTCTTTTAATGCAGCAGATACATCTTATTGATGCACAGTTACAATTATTAAATTTTTAGGCAATTTATTTATTAAGATATGCCAATAGCGTATGAAAATCACCTCTACCATATTGGTAAAAAGATGATCAAAGCCAATTTGTGATAGGGTAACGTATCCCGGGTACCCGAGAAGCAACCGACCAACCAATCGCGCAAAGACACGTAACTCCACGGGCCACAACCTAAGGCACGAACTTGGGATGACGCCACCACGAAGCCCGACCCCAAGGATGGAAGCGACGTCCAACCTCCGAGCCTAGGCAACAAGACCAGAGGAAGGAAGCGATCCGAGCTAGAGCCCGAACCAGAGGCAGGCGGAGAAGGAATTCAAGACTTGAGTGGGAGACCACGTGTGACAGGACAAGCACGACATCGGGCCATCATCACCACCCATCCCATCTAGCTCGGCGCAGGTGTATAGGGACGGAAAGTAGACGTAGACCGTAGACTAGATGGAAGAAGGTGTACTCATCGCTCCTGTACCGCTTAGGGCCGCCTTAGGCACTGACACACTATGTAAACCCCCGCCCCATTTATGAGAAGTCGGCGGGTAGTTATAGACATCTGGGCTATAAAAGGGAGGCCCGAAATCTCCCCTCGCACAGAGAAACGGCTCACACACGCTCAACAATAGGCTTTATTTTCGTTCTCGCTTGTAACAACGGTTCCCCAAACCACCTGAGCTAATACAAGGCTGACGAACACCCCACACTAGACGTAGGACACGTTGTCTGAACCAGTATAAATCGTTGTCTTTATTAGCTAGCCATCCAGACATAAAACGTGAAACATTCGATAACTAGCCGCCGGTAAAAACACCAACAGTTGGCGCGCCAAGTAAGGGGTTGCTTCATGTTTTTGTTTTCTGCTATGATGGCTTTCATAAGCTAAAGCTTCCGTGTCGGCGAGAAGCTCCGTTTTGGCAGCCTCGAGTTTATCATCGCTCCCAACAACAAGCTCGAGGCCAATGTCACCTTCACGCCCCGCTAGGCTTTCCGTTCTGGAAGCCTAGAGTTCGTCGCTGACAACGGCGACATCCTACGACTGATGGACGGTGCAACCATCAACATCGTCAACCACGCCTCCGAAGAAAACTTCGTGGGCATGATCGATGAGGCGCCATCATCCCTTCACCCCCTCCCGGAGAACATGACCGGCTGTGACTACAACACCGATTGTCATCAATCACCAAAAAAGTGGAGATTGTACGTGCATCTAGGCGCCCCATGTGGATTGTGGATGATTGATGATAAATAAATAAAGTTATAATGAATTTGTTTGAGATGAAAGCAAGAGCCAATGCAAAAAGGTGAAAAACACAAAATAGGAAAAAAGGGATTATGATTGAAAAGACTTAATTGTTCGTGAGAGGGTTGCGCGTGGCGAGGTTCGAGTACACCATGTCGCGATGACGTCACAGTTCGCCGACATCTTCACGAAGGGCCTCCTGTCATCGTTGTTCTCCGAGTTTTGATCCAGTTTCAATATCTGCTATGGCTTGATGTTGATACTGCAGGGGGTGTTAGACTATGTAATCAGTGTGGTAATTAGGGGGTATTTTAGTATTTTGGATGTGGTTAGGGTTAGGGGTGATGGAATAAGTCTTGTACTCTTGGTCTTTGTGGCCCCCTAATTAGGACACCATCTTACTCTTGTTAGGACAGCATCTTAGTCCTTTGTTAGGACAGCATCTTGACATCTTAGACTAGCATCTAGTTATATGCTTGGCTGCCTCAGCTATAAATATGTAACCCAACCCCTAGGTTGGGCATGGCATTGTGTGTGAAATGAATAAGAAAAATTTCCCTAACTCCTAGTGTCATTCTAACCATGAGAGTAAGAATTCAGATACTAACAAGTGGTATCAGAGCCGTTCTATCCTGTAGCCTAGACATTTCCTGCTCATCTCCTTCCAACGCCTCTCTTCGTCCTCAGCCAGCAGCAAGAACACCGGTTGTTTCAGGTCATCCCTCCTCTCCTGCTCAGACGAGCAACAGCTTGTCTGAGGCAACCTCTTCCCCACACAACACTCCACCACCAGCGCGCCATGTCCAAAGGACAGTCTCAGCGCGCGGCATCGACAGGGGGCCGAGGTCGCCGCGGTAGAAGAACACGAGCGAGCGGCGGCAGAGGCTACAGCGACGGCGGCGAGGGCGGCGAGGCTGGCGGCGACGAGGCTGGCAGCAGCAAGGGCGAAAGTAGAAGCAGCAGCAGGTGCAGGTGCAGGTGCAGCGCGTGCGGCTGCAGCAGAGCTTGAGGCTCTGCGTGGCATTAGCGTCGGAGGCTCTGTTTCTACCGACGGCGGCACCAACGAAGACCTCGGGCTGGCTAGGGAGGTAGCACGACCACAGACGCCGCAGTGGGCAGCTACGCACCCCTATGGGCGCGGCGGGTGCAGCCCAGACGGCCGCGGATGCGCCGTCGACGCTCCCGGCAGGGGTGGCTGGGTTGACGGAGATCGAGGCATTTACAGGCAGCGCGACTCTCTCTCCCCAGACAGGTACCATGGTCACCACGGGATCCAGGCCATTGTCAGGGACGTCGGTCCCAGCGATGGGTGGCCTACCCTCACCAAGACCAACTACATTGAGTGGGCTGCGGTGATGAGAATACGGCTCCAAGTGCGGCACATGTGGGAAGCAGTCCGATACGGCGACGTCGACTACTACAAGGATCCACAGGCGCTGGATGCCCTCATTGCTGCAGTACGGCCCGAGATGCGGTTCTCGCTTTCCAAGAAACGGACTGTCAAGGAGGACTTGGACGTCATCGCTGTGGCACGCATCGGCAGCGACCGCGCCCACAAGACCACACTGCAGGCACCCCACAAGGAGTGGGAGAACCTGGCCTTCAAACCAGGTGAGGACGTTGATGACTTTGATCTCCGTCTCAACACACTGCTGTAGAAGATGGTGCAGTTCGGCAACAACACCTACGACGAGGAGAGAGCCGTCGAGAAGCTCTTCTGTTGCATCCCCGAGAAGTACAAGCAGATCACTCGATCGATCGAGTCTCTGCTGGACCTCTCCACGATGTTGATCGACGAGGCGATAGGTCGCCTCAAGGTCATCGACAGCGACTGTCGAAGTGTGTGGTCGACACTTCCCCCGGACCTGCACTGGGCAGCCCGCGGAGGTTCTTTTTCGGAGGGGCTAGTCACTTGCGGAGAGCTTGAGCGTATGGACGAGTAAGGAAGAGCTTGACACGGCGGGTTTTACGTGGTTCGGGCCGCCGGAGCGTAAAACCCTACGTCCACGGTGAGCTGAGGTGCTCGCTGTATTGCTCGTTGCTCAGAACCGGAGTCCTGAGCTTGGGGATGACCGATGTCTAGCGTATGAGTTGCTGGAGTGCGAACCCAGGGTGCGAATGGCTGGAGTGCGAACCCTCGCTAACGTCGCCTACCCGAGCCTTTTATAGTCCAAGGCTCGTGTGGCTTACAAGGGGAGCCCGGGACCCGACAGGTGGTCCCGGGAAGATTGCCTGCCGACTATCGTATCTGCAGTTATGTCGATAGTTGTCTCTGGCGAAGGCTTTTGAGTCTTTGTCTTGCCGCCCTGCCCATGCCGCATGCTAGTCGTAGTGGTTGATGACAGCGGAGGCGGCAGGGGATGTCTTGTCGCTGTGTTTATTGGTTGTCAGGTTCTGACACCGCGCGCCAGTCTGTGATGCGACTGGGCGCAACGGCACCTGACAGAGGCGTGCTCCGCGTCTCCGCGTCTTGGGAAGGCGCGGGTCTTGAATACCTTGTACGGGCAAGGTATGGGGCGTCTTTACGCCCGCTGCCTACCGCCCGGGGGCAGGCAGCGCTGTCTGCTGGACACGTGGCGAGCTCGGAGCTCTCCTCTGAGGAGGGGGAGGTCCGGCCCTGCAGGACACGTGGAGCCTTCGGACCTCTCCCCCGCGGAGGGGGGAGGTCCGGCTTCTGTCGGCCACGTGGCGGGTCCGGAGCTCTCCTCTAAGGAGGGAGAGTTCCGGCCCCGCGGGACATGTGGCACCTTCGGAGCTCTCCCCACGGAGGGGGGAGGTCTGGCTGATGTAGGCCACGTGGCGAGCCCGGAGCTCTCCTCTGAGGAGAGGGAGGTCCGGCCCCACTGGACACGTGGCGCCTTCGGAGCTTTCCCTGCGGAGAAGGGCGAGATCCTTAGGCATTTTCCCCTGTGTGCGGGGGTACCCCATATCGCGGGTACCGACAGTGGCCCCCGGGCTCACCTCGGGGGAGGTAATGAGCCCGAGGTGAGGCCTTCTCCTACTCGCGCACTTTCTTGTCTTGAGTACTCCCTGTGCTTGCAGGGTCTTGACGGCTTCGGAGTTCAGCCTCTTAGGAGAGGGTGAAGCCCGGCATCGGAGCTCAGCCCGGCTGTGGGGGCGGAGGTCCGGAAGTCATCGGAGCTCAGGCCAGCGAAGTGCGTGAGGTCCGGCATCAGCGCCCGCCTCTGAAAGGAGGGCGAGGGCTGGCCTCGGAGCTCGGCCCAGCTGTGGGGGCGGAGGTCCGGAAGTCATCGGAGCTCAGGCCAGCGAAGGGCGTGAGGTCCGGAAGTCATCGGAGCTCAGGCCAGCGAAGGGCGTGAGGTCCGGCATCAGCGCTCGCCTCTGAAAGGAGGGCGAGGGCTGGCCTCGGAGCTCAGCCCAGCTGCGGGGGCGGAGTCTGAAAGTCATCGGAGCTCAGGCCAACGAAGGGCGTGAGGTCCGACATCAGCGCTCGCCTCTGAAAGGAGGGCGAGGGCTGGCCTCGGAGCTCGGCCTGGCTGTGGAGGCGGAGTCCGGAAGTCATCGGAGCTCAGGCCAGCGAAGGGCGTGAGGTCCGGCATCAGGGCTCGCCTCTGAAAGGAGGGCGAGGGCTGGCCTCAGAGCTCGGCCCAGCTGCAGGGGCGGAGGTCCGGAAGTCATCGGAGCTCAGGCCAGCGAAGGGCGTGAGGTCTGGCATCAGCGCTCGCCTCAGAAAGGAGGGCGAGGGCTGGCATCGTAGCTCGGCCCAGCTGTGGGGGCAGAGGTCCGGAAGTCATCGGACCTCAGGCCAGCGAAGGGCGTGAGGTCCGGCATCAGCGCTCGCCTCCGAAAGGAGGGCGAGGGCTGGCATCGGAGCTCTGCCCAGCTGTGGGGGCGGAATCCGGCACTGCTCAGTGGTCCCCCCTTTCCTGTCCCTTAGTCTCATTTGGCTTACTGTCCCAGGCCGGAATGCGGGGCTTGGGTAATCCAGTGCACTTGGTCCCGGAGGTCTGGCCCCAGCCACAGTCAGGGTGTAACCGTCCGGCCCCCTGGTACTCAGACCGTAGCTCTGGGGGGCAGAGTGCGCATGCTTTGGGTGCAAGACCGGGCAAAGCAAGGCTCTTGACCCCCCGGTCTAGCGTAGGTCTTTTCTCGGAGGAGACCAACTGGCGGTACAGTACCCTTACAGGGGGAGATCCAAAAGGCCACCGGGCCTCTAGCAGGTACCCCAAACACTACCGCCTTCGGCAGGACGGCAAATATCGACTATGCATGAGAGCAGGAAAGAGGAACCGAGTGTACAATGGACGCACACTATCTAGAGCGTGGGGAGGTGTTCATATAAATTAATGCATAATTTTAAATAAACACCTAAGTAAGCATGGTGAACTTACTGGGGTAGCGTCGGAGCGCCTGTCTTCACGCAGAGCGGGTCATGCGTGGCTTCGTCGTACGCCGGACACGGGGGGACCCCCATGGCGATCTCAGGGGGAAGCATGGCTTCGGCCCCGCATACCATGTGGAAGGGTAGTTCCCGTGACCCGGCCCTGGGAAGTCCGGCTGGCCCTCGACAAGGAGGAGCCGGTATCCCCCGACAGCTCTGGGTGCGCGCCTGCACCGGTTGTGTGGGTCTGCTTGGCGTGGACCTGGCACGCATTGCATCCCTAACCGGTTTGACGGCGTCCAGGTGGCTCTCGGTCAGTAGGAGCCATGCCGGGTGGCTTAACCGACCAGCGTGCGGGACGATGAGCGTTCCCAGCACTCGCCTCCGTGGACTACTGCGAGCTAGTCGCAGCCTTCCTCCTGGGTTATGCACCGCAATAGGATGTCGTGGCGCCACGCCAGTAAAGATACCAGCGCGTAGCACTTAGCCATCCGCACCACCCGTTCAGCGAATGCACGTTCATCAGGAAGGATGTCCTTCAAGGAGTCCCGGACCTCCGTGGTCCATGCATCGGGACTACTTGAGCTTCTGGATCTTGAGCGCTGGGTTGCACGGAGTCCCCAGTGACACTTACGATCCTTTGGCGGCATCCATGGTTGCAGGGCCGCCGGGACTGCCTAGCTTCGAGGCTCTGGTTCAGCCCCCTTCGCCCGGCTCGGCGGGCCGGGCTGTGGACCGCAGCAACGTCCTCTCGGAGACTCCTTCGGGTGCAGGGGCTCCGATGGAGGCCTTCGTTGAGAGGTCGTCAGCTGCGGCCTTGCCAGCGCGCGGTACATGGCGCAGGTCCAAGGCGAGGAAGTATTTCTCCAACATCCGCACGTGGAGCAGATAAGCAGCTAGATGTGGGTCATTGCAGGGGCATTCACCCTTAACTTGCTTGATAACTAGCTGGGAGTCGCCCTGCGCCAACAACTGGCGAGCGCCCAGAGACAGGACTGTCTTTTAGGCCAAAGATGAGTGTTTCATACTCTGCCAAGTTGTTGGTTGCCTTGGAATTGAGACGCACCATGTGCTGGAATAAGTCTTGTAGTCCTTTGGTCTTTGGTCCCCTAGTCTCTTGTACCCTAGTCCTTTAGTTTGTTGCACTTTAGTACTTGGTCCTTGGTCTTTGTTGTACTCTAGTCCTTTGGTCTTTGTGGCCCCAATTAGGACAGCATCTAAGGACACTAGGACAGCATATTAAGGACACTAGGACAGCATCTTAGTGTCAGCCAAGGACAGCATATTAGGACAGCATCTAAGCATCTTAGACTAGCATCTTTGTGGCATATGGTTGGCTGTCATGGCAGCTATAAATATGTAGCCTCAATCCCTTGGGTTGGCATGGCATTGTGTGAGAAATAGACAAGAAAATTGCCCCAACTCCTAGTGTCATCCTCTCTTCCAATGAGAGTGAGAATTCAACTACTAACATCTGGTATCAGAGCCGTTCTATCTTGTAGCTTAAACATCTCCTGCTCATCCCCTTCCTGCACCTCTCTCTGTCCGCAACCGGCAGCAAGAACACCGGTTGTTCCAGCTCATTCCTCTCCTGCACAGACGAGCAGCAGCTTGTCTTCCACACACAACAGCCCTTCCCCACTAGTGCGCCATGTCCGACGGACAGTCTCAGCGCTCGGTCGCCTCGAGCGCGCGGCAGACGGAGGTCGTCGCGGCAGAGGAGCACGAGCGAGCGGCGGCAGGGACTGCGGTGACGGCGGCAATGGCGGCAAGGTTGACGGCGGCGGCGGAACTGGCAGCAGCAAGGGCAGAAGTGGAAGCAGCGGCGGCGGCGGC
This sequence comes from Neostapfia colusana, assembly GCA_030760725.1. NCBI lineage: Eukaryota > Viridiplantae > Streptophyta > Magnoliopsida > Poales > Poaceae > Neostapfia > Neostapfia colusana. The sequence goes on from JASWHV010000020.1 coordinate 12,870,504, forward strand.
TATAGCGCGTACGGCGGCAGCGGAGCTGGAGGCTCTGCGCGGCAGTAGCTCCAGCAGCTCTGTCGACGGCGGCGTCGACGATGAGCTCAGGCCGGTGAGGGAGGCGGCGCGAGCACGAGAGGTGCAGCGAGCAGCCGCGCGCCCCCATGGGCGCGACAGCCGCAGCCCAGACGGGCGCGGACGCGCCGGTGGCGCTCCCGGCGGCGGCGGCTGGGTCGACGGAGAACGCGGCCATTACAGGCGGCGCGGTTCTCCCTCCCCGGACAGGTACCATGGACACCACGGGGTCCAGGCCATTGTCAGGGACGTCGGTCCCGGCGGTGGGTGGCCTACCCTCACCAAGACCAACTACGTCGAGTGGGCCGCGGTGATGAGGATACGGCTCCAGGTGCGACACATGTGGGAAGCAGTTCAGTACGGTGACGTCGACTACTACGAGGATCGACGGGCGTTGGATGCCCTCATTGCTGCAGTCCCGCCCGAGATGCAGTTCTCGCTTTCCAAGAAGCGGACTGCTAAGGAGGCATGGGATGCCATCGCTGCGGCACGCATCGGCAGCGACCGCGCCCGCAATTCCACACTGCAGGCGCTTCACAAGGAGTGGGAGAACCTGGCCTTTAAGCCAGGTGAGGACGTTGATGACTTTGCTCTCCGTCTCAACACTTTGTTGCAGAAGTTGGTGCAGTTCGGCGACGACACCTACAACGAAGAGAGAGCTGTCGAGAAGCTCCTTCGGTGCATCCCCGAGAAGTACAAGCAGATCGCTCGCTCGATCGAGTCTCTGCTGGACCTCTCCACGATGTCGATCGAAGAGGCGATAGGTCGCCTCAAGGTCGTCGACAACGACGAACCACAACCTCTCTCTCGGGGCCTATCACCATTGGCGGGAAGCTTCATCTCACTCGCGAGCAGTGGGAGGCTAGCCAGGGTGGCCGGAATAAGGGGGAGTCCTCTTCCTCGACAGGCGGCCGCAAGCGCGGCAAGTCGCGCAAGGGGCGCGGAGGTACCCTGGCCAGGGCACGCGGACGTACCGAGGGTGGCGCCCGCGGAGGCGCCCAGGGCGGCACCGTCGGCAACCACAAGCCGACACGAGACGACACCTGCCACAACTGTGGCAAGCTTGGTCATTGGGCCAGGGAGTGTCGACGGCCACGACGTGGCCAGGCCCACGTGGCACAAGTGGAAAAGGAGGCCCACGTGGCACAGGTAGAGGAGCCAGCTTTGCTTCTAGCACACGGAAGCATCAAGCCACCTCTAGTGGCATCGACCGCAGCGGCTCTCCTTCATCTTGATGAGCCAAAAGCACACGCTTTCCTCGGCGACGGCTCCAGCGACAAGACTGACGGGTGGTGCCTCGACACCGGCGCCACCCATCACATGACCGGTCGACGGGAGTTCTTCGTTGAGCTTGACTCCAATGTCCGAGGCTCTGTCAAGTTTGGTGACGCCTCCGGCGTGGAGATCAAGGGTGTCGACTCCGTCATCCTCACCGCCGAGTCTGGTGAGCACAGGCTGCTCGTCGGAGTCTACTACATCCCCGCGTTGAGAAACTCCATCATCAGCCTGGGACAGCTGGATGCGAATGGTTCGCGCGTGGAGATTAAGGACAAAGTCATGAGGATTTGGGATCGCCATTGTCGCCTTCTTGCCAAGGTAACTAGAGGCACCAATCGACTCTATGTCCTTCACGTGCAGGTAGCACAACCTGTCTGCCTTGCCACTCGTCGGGACGACGAGGCATGGCAGTGGCACGAGCACTTTGGGCATCTTCACTTCGAGGCCCTAAAGCAGCTCGGTGCCAAGGAGATGGTGCGAGGCAAGCCTTGCCTTGACCACGTGGAGCAGCTCTGCGACGTCTGCGTATTGACGAAGCAGAGGCGGCTTCCTTTTCCCCAGCAGTCGAGCTTTCGAGCTAAGGAACGGCTCGAGCTCATTCACGGGGACTTGTGTGGCCCGGTGACACCAGCTACACCAGGAGGACGACACTACTTCCTGATGCTCGTCGATGACCTCTCCCGCTACATGTGGGTCGTGGTCCTTGGCAGCAAGGGAGAGGCTGCGAACGCCATCAGGCGCGCGCAGGCCATTGCGGAGGCGGAGTGCGGCCGCAAGCTGCGTGTGCTACGCACCGACAACGGCGGCGAATTCACGGCGGCTGAATTCGCGTCGTATTGCGCGGATGAGGGTGTTCAGCGCCACTACTCCGCGCCCTACAGCCCGCAGCAGAATGGCGTCGTCGAGCGGCGCAACCAGATGGTTGTGGGGATGGCTCGGGCCCTCCTCAAGCAGAGGGGAATGCCGGCTATCTTCTGGAGAGAGGCGGTGGTGACAGCTGTCTACATCCTCAACCGCTCGCCCACCAAGGCTCTCAACGGCAGGACGCCGTACGAGGCTTGGTATGGGCGCAAGCCGGCGGTCTCTCATCTACGGGTCTTCGGCTGCCTCGCGTTTGCCAAGGAGTTTGGCCACATCAGCAAGCTCGACGACAGGAGCACTCCGGGGGTGTTCATCGGCTACGCGGAGGGCTCGAAGGCCTACCGCATTCTCGACCCAGAGACACAGCGTGTGCGCACGACGCGCGACGTTGTATTCAACGAAGGGCGAGGATGGGCATGGGACAAGGCGGTGGACGACAGTTCGACCTCGACGCACGACAACTTCATCGTCGACTACGTCCACTTCAAGGGAGTTGGGGGAGTAGGCAACTCTTCTCCACCGAGCGTGTCTACCCCAGCCCCCGACCGTCCACCTCCACCTCAGCCGGCGACCCCACGCACTCCAGCACCGACGGCCACTCCTCCGGGCACGCCCACTCCGTCCCCAGCTCGTGTCGAGCACGACCCAGTGGAGTTTGTTACTCCGCTCTCCCACGACGAGGAGTGCCTCGACGGGTGCTACGACGGCGAGCAATTGCGGTATCGCAAGATGGAGAACATTCTCGGCAACCAGCCAGTGCCGAGACTGGCCCCTCACGATCTGGATGATCAAGATCTGGAGGCACAGTTGCACCTTGCGTGCGATGACGGCGAGCCTCGGTCTTTTGCGGAGGCCGAGAAACACGCGGCATGGCGTGCTGCGATGCAGTCGGAGATGGACGCGGTTGAGACGAACCGCACTGGGGAGCTTGCTGATCTCCCTCGCGGTCACCGTGTGATCACCCTTAAGTGGGTGTTCAAGTTGAAGAGGGATGAAGCCGGTGCCATCGTCAAGCACAAGGCTCGCTTGGTGGCACGCGGCTTCGTACAGCAGGAGGGGATCGACTTCGACGATGCTTTTGCCCCCGTGGCACGGATGGAATCCGTGCGACTCCTTGCACTCGCTGCCCAAGAAGGCTGGCGTGTCCAGCACATGGACATCAAGTCGGCGTTCCTCAACGGCGACTTGAAGGAGGAGGTCTACGTACACCAGCCGCCGGGGTTTGTGGTCTCTGGCAAGGAGGGCAAGGTGTTGCGCCTGCGCAAGGCCCTCTATGGCTTGCGTCAGGCACCAAGGGCGTGGAATGCCAAGTTGGATTCCACGCTCAAGAGGATGGGCTTCGGGCAATGCCCGCACGCGGCAGCCATCTACCGGCGAGGCAATGGAGGAAACACCCTACTGCTGGGTGTCTACGTCGACGACTTGGTGATCACCGGCACCAAGAATGTGGAGGTGGCAGCGTTCAAGGAAGAGATGAAAGCCACCTTCCAGATGAGTGACCTGGGATCTCTCTCCTTCTACCTTGGGATTGAGGTGCACCAGGCCGACTCCGGGATCCCCACTTCGACAGACTGCCTACGCCAAGCGCATTGTTGAGCTAGCTGGGCTCACAAACTGCAACCCAGCTCTCACTCCGATGGAGGAGAGGCTGAAGCTGAGTCGCGACAGCACAGCAGAGGAGGTGGATGCTACGCAGTACCGGCGTCTTGTGGGGAGCCTTCGCTACCTCACCCACACACGGCCGGACTTGGCATTCTCCGTCGGCTACGTTAGTCGGTTCCTGCAACGACCGACGACGGATCACCAGCAGGCTGTGAAGAGGATCATCCGCTATGTTGCGGGGACTCTCGATCACGGCCTCCACTACCCGAGGTGTCCTGGGGAGGCACACCTTGTCGGGTACAGCGATAGCGACCACGTCGGCGACATCGACACCAGCAAGAGTACGAGCGGGATCCTCTTCTTCTTCGGCAAGTGCCTCGTTAGCTGGCAGTCGGTCAAGAAGCAGGTGGTGGCCCTGTCCAGCTGCGAGGCCGAGTACATAGCGGCCTCCATCGCTTCGACTCAGGCGCTCTGGCTTAGTCGACTGCTTGGTGATCTCCTCAGCAGAGACACTGGAGTGGTCGAACTCAGGGTGGACAACGTGTCCGCTCTAGCCCTGGCAAAGAATCCCGTTTTCCATGAACGGAGCAAGCACATCCGGGTGAGGTACCACTTCATCCGAAAATGCTTGGAGGAAGGGAGCATCAAAGCGAACTACATCAACACCAATGACCAGCTTGCGGACCTGCTCACGAAGCCCCTTGGGAGGCTCAAGTTCATTGAACTTCGCACCAAGATCGAGATGGTCCAACCCTCTCAGAAGACGACGTACAAGACTTAGGGGGAGAATGCTGGAATAAGTCTTGTAGTCCTTTGGTCTTTGGTCCCCTATTCTCTTGTACCCTAGTCCTTTAGTTTGTTGCACTTTAGTACTTGGTCCTTGGTCTTTGTTGTACTCTAGTCCTTTGGTCTTTGTAGCCCCAATTAGGAGGACACTAGGACAGCATATTAAGGACACTAGGACAGCATCTTAGTGTCAGCCAAGGACAGCATATTAGGACAGCATCTAAGCATCTTAGACTAGCATCTTTGTGGCATATGCTTGGCTGTCATGGCAGCTATAAATATGTAGCCTCAACCCCTTGGGTTGGCATGGCATTGTGTGAGAAATAGACAAGAAAATTGCCCCAACTCCTAGTGCCATCCTCTCTTCCAATGAGAGTGAGAATTCAACTACTAACACCATGTACCCAGACTGCTCCCCCGATGGCATGAGAAGCAGTACGCCGGCACCGGCCCCCTGCTTTCGCGAGGAGCCGTCGAAGAAGAGCGTCCAGTGAGGCCCGGTGAAGACCAGAGCTCGGTACTTTGGTTCACCGTCTTCGCGGCCCCCTGGGTCAGCCTTCGTTGGCGTCCACTCAGCCACGAAGTCAGCCAGTGCTTGGCTCTTGGCTGTCTGACGTGGTCGGGAGCTCAGCTTGAACTCCGCCGTCTTTGGGCTGTCTTCCGGCTTCGGAAGCTGGCAGTGAGTGCCAATTCCGCCCTTCGGCTGCTCTGGCGCACTTGTCCGCCAGGCTGAAGAGCTCAGAGGCATCGCAGACCTCTCTGGTCGCAAGCTTCTCAAGCATCTTCTCGTCCCGGACACCCTGCCGGAACGCCACCACCACAGAAGCACTTCGAATGTGCGGGATGGTGTTGCGTACCTGGGAGAACCGCTGGATGAAGGAGCGCAGTGATTCCCCAGGTTGTTGCTTGATGGCGTGGAGGTCAAGCTCCGTGCCGGGACGGGTGTAGGAGCTGCCGAAGTTGGCGATGAATTGCCGGCAGAGCTCTCCCCAGGAAGTTATGGAACCCTGGGGGAGGTTCATGAGCCAAGACCGGGCTGGGCTGGTCAAGGCGACGGGGAAGTAGTTGGCCATGACGGCCTCATCCCCTCCTGCGGCAAGTACGGCTATCGAAGTCGATCTGGAGAAACTCCGCCGAGTTGACGCTGCCGTCGTACTTCTCGGGCAGGTGCGGCCGAAACTTGCGCGGCCACCTCGCGAAGCGAAGGTGGGGTGCCAGGGCCGCACACCCTGCCCCTGTTGCCGCAGGTGTTGGTGCCGCGAGCGCTTGGTTCGCCGTTGGCACGGTGTAGCCCGGTATGGGCAAGGCTGCGCCATAGACCGGGGGCGCCGTTTGCAGGGCATATGGTTGTGGCACATGCTGCACAGCGTATGCCTGGGGCAGAGATCACGTGGCGAAGATCTGCTCTTCAGGCTGGGTCGAGGCTGACGTCATGATGTTGCCAGCCTCTTGGTTGCGACGCCTTTCTCGACGTCGCTCGAGGTACACCCGGGCATCCTGGCCCAAGTGGCACCGTTCCAGCTCTGTCCTCAGGTCCGTCGACGGAAGCCTGGTGGAGCTGGAATCCGACGTCTGCCCGTCAACCGTTGGCGTGCGCGTCAGCGACACAGCCGGTTGACCGGAGTGTCGTCCCCGCCGAAGTCGAGGGTTCGCGGCGGCGACGACAAGGCGGTCTACCTCGCGTATCCACTGTTGGGTCGCTGAATGAGGTGCGTCCCCAGCAGGTGGATTGCGCAGTAGCGCTCTCGCTGCAGCCAGCGCACCCCCATGGGGTACGCTCAGTGCTGCAGAAGATCTGACGCTGGTTGGGGCCTGCATTGCCGGAGTCGGCGTTGCCGGAGTCGGCTGCTGACTGCCAGCTTGCGCCGACACACTCCGTCATGAGTGTGTCGACACGTATTCCCCGCTAGTCACGGTCCGCCGTGAACGCGGGGGAGGAAAGCTTGCTGCTGAAGGAAGCTTCGTCATCCTCGTCGGCGGATACTCGTCGCGCAAGGGAAAAGCCCCCTACCTGGCGCGCCAAATGTCGAAGTGTGTGGTCGACACTTCCCCCGGACCTGCACTGGGCAGCCCGCGGAGGTTCTTTTTCGGAGGGGCTAGTCACTTGCGGAGAGCTTGAGCGTATGGACGAGTTAGGAAGAGCTTGACACGGCGGGTTTTACGTGGTTCGGGCCGCCGGAGCGTAAAACCCTACGTCCACGGTGAGCTGAGGTGCTCGCTGTATTGCTCGTTGCTCAGAACCGGAGTCCTGAGCTTGGGGATGACCGATGTCTAGCGTATGAGTTGCTGGAGTGCGAACCCAGGGTGCGAATGGCTGGAGTGCGAACCCTCGCTAACGTCGCCTACCCGAGCCTTTTATAGTCCAAGGCTCGTGTGGCTTACAAGGGGAGCCCGGGACCCGACAGGTGGTCCCGGGGAGATTGTCTGCCGACTATCGTATCTGCAGTTATGTCGGTAGTTGTCTCTGGCGAAGGCTTCTGAGTCTTCGTCTTGCCGCCCTGCCCATGTCGCATGCTAATCGTAGTGGTTGATGACGGCGGAGGCGGCAGGGGATGTCTTGTCGCTGTGTTTATTGGTTGTCAGGTTCTGACACCGCGCGCCAGTCTGTGATGCGACTGGGCGCAACGGCACCTGACAGAGGCGTGCTCCGCGTCTCCGCGTCTTGGGAAGGTGCAGGTCTTGAATACCTTGTACGGGCAAGGTATGGGGCGTCTTTTCGCCCGCTGCCTACCGCCCGAGGGCAGGCAGCGCTGTCTGCTGGACACGTGGCGCGCCTGGAGCTCTCATCTGAGGAGGGGGAGGTCCGGCCCTGCAGGACACGTGGAGCCTTCGGACCTCTCCCCCGCGGAGGGGGGAGGTCCGGCTTCTGTCGGCCACGTGGCGGGTCCGGAGCTCTCCTCTGAGGAGGGAGAGGTCCGGCCCCGCGGGACATGTGGCACCTTCGGAGCTCTCCCCACGGAGGGGGGAGGTCTGGCTGCTGTAGGCCACGTGGCGAGCCCGGAGCTCTCCTCTGAGGAGAGGGAGGTCCGGCCCCACTGGACACGTGGCGCCTTCGGAGCTTTCCCTGCGGAGAAGGGCGAGATCCTTAGGCATTTTCCCCTGTGCGCGGCGGTACCCCATATCGCGGGTACCGACAGCGACGAGCCTCAGCCTCTCTCGAGGCCTATCACCGTCGACGGGAAGCTACATCTCACTTGGGAGCAGTGGGAGGCCTGCCAAGGTGACAGGAAGAAGGGGGAGCCCTCTTCCTTGACAGGCGGTCGCAAGCACGGCAAGTCGGGCAAGGTGTGCAACGGTTCCCAGGCCAAAGCGCGGAGACGTGCCGAGGGTGGCGCCAGATTAGGCGCTCAGGGCGGCGCAGCCGGCAACCGGAAGCCAGCACGAGACGACGCTTGCCACAACTGTGGCAAGCTTGGTCACTGGGCCAAGGAGTGTCGGCAGCCACGACGCGGCCAGGTCCACATCGCACAGATGGAGGAGTCGGCTCTGCTCCTAGCACACGCAAGCATCGAGCCACCTCCAGTGGCATCGCACGCAGCGGCTCTCCACCTCGATGAGCCGAGAGCACACGCCTTCTTCGACTCCAGCAACGACAAGACTGACAAGTGGTGCCTCGACACAGGCGCCACCCATCACATGACCGGTCGACGGGAGTTCTTCACTAAGTTTGACCCCAATGTCCGAGGCTCCATATAGTTTGGGGACGCCTCCGGTGTGGAGATCAAGGGCGTCGGCTCCGTCATTCTCACCGCCGAGTCTAGTAAGCACAGGTTGCTCATTCGAGTCTACTACATCCCCGTGTTGAGGAACTCTATCATCAGCCTAAGACAGCTGGATGAGAACGGTTCGCGCGTGGAGATCAAGGACAGAGTCATGAGGATTTGGGATCGCCATCGTCGTCTTCTTGCCAAGGTAACCAGAGGCACCAATCGATTCTACGTCCTTAACGTGCAGGTAGCACAACCCCTCTGCCTTGCTACTCGTCGGTATGACGAGGCGTGGCAGTGGCCAAGCATTTTGAGCACCTTCATTTCGAGGCCCTGAAGCGGCTCAGTGCCAAGGAGATCATAACTGCCTGCCATGCCTTGACCACGTGGAGCAGTTCTGCGATGTCTACGTGTTGACAAAGCAGAGGCGGCTCCCCTTTCCCCAGCAGTCGATCTTCCGAGCCAAGGAGCGGCTCGAGCTCGTGCACGGGGACTTGTGTGGCCCGGTAACACCGTCTACACCGGGAGGACGACATTACTTCCTGTTACTCATCGACGACCTCTCCCGCTACATGTGGGTGATGGTTCTCGGCAGCAAGGGAGAGGCTGCGAACGCCATCAGGCGCGCGCAGGCCATTGCGAAGGCAGAGCGCGGCCGCAAGCTGCGCACCGACAATGCTGGCGAATTCACGGCGGCTGAGTTCGCGTCATACTGCGCGGATGAGGGTATTCAGCGCCACTACTCCGCGCCGTACAGCCCGCAGCAGAACGGCGTCGTCGAGCGGCGTAACCAGACGGTTGTGGGGATGGCTCGGGCCCTCCTCAAGCAGAGGGGAATTTCGACTGTCTTCTGTGGAGAGGCGGTGGTGACGGCAGTCTACATCCTCAACCGCTCGCCCACCAAGGCTCTCAACAGCACGACGCCGTACGAGGCTTGGCATGGGCGCAAGCCGACAGTCTCTCCCCTACGGGTCTTCGACTGCCTCGCGTTCGCCAAGAAGGTTGGCCACATCAGCAAGCTCGACGACAGAAGCACTCCGGGGGTGTTCGTCGGCTACGCGGAGGGCTCGAAGGCCTACCGCATTCTCGATTCAGGAACACAGCGCGTGCGCACGACACGTGATGTAGTGTTCAACGAAGGGCGAGGATGGGCATGAGACAAGGCAGTGGATGACGGCTCGACTCTGACGTACGACAACTTCATCGTCGAGTACGTCCACTTAAAGAGAACTGGGGGAGTAGGCAGCTCTTCTCCACCGAGCATGTCTACCCCAGTCCCCGAGCCTCCATCGACTTCAACGCCACGCTCTCCAGTCACGACCTTGGCTGCGACGAGTTCTTCGCCATCACCACCACAGCCGTCGACCCACGCACTCCAACACCGACGGCCATCCCTCCGGGTACGTCCACTCCGACACCAGCTCGTGTCGAGCACAACCCGGTGGAGTTCGCTACTCCGCTCTCCCACAGCGAGGAGCGCATCGACGCGTACCACGACAGCGATGTTGCAATTCCGGTGCCGATCACACCAAAACTGCCCTGTCCCGACAGTTTAGCACCCCGCCTGAGTGTTGTTCTTGCTGAACTAGGAAAACTGTGAGGGAGTAGAGAGAGATCTGATCCGTTCTTTGGGAGAACAGAACAGCCGCTGCTTGGAGGTGCTTCTGATGTGGACGCTGGACAGAGCAGAAGAGAGGGAGAGGGAAGAACAGGGAGCTGTCGGCCTGTTCCTGAGTTGTGGAGGCGCAGAACAAGGAGATCAGCAGAGGCTGCAGCTAGGGTTTGGCCCCTGGTGGCGGCGGCTGCTCAAGGGAGAGAGAGATGGCGGCGGCTAGGGCTAGAGAGGTGGAGGAATTATTTCCCTATTGATCTGATCTAAAACTGGTGTGTTTTGGCTTCTTTATATAGCCCCCCTTACAAGAGTCCTGATCTATTACAACTCAATCTTTTAGTCTATCTCTAATTCTATCTCTAAGAAGACTAAACTCTAATATCTTCTAGAAGGAGATCCGGTCTGGGCCAGGGGCAGATCAGCCCACACGGCCCAGTTCTGGCCGCCCTGGGCAAGGGGCAGATCAGCCCACAGGCAAGCCGTTGCGGTATCGTATGGTGGAGGGCCTTCTCGACGACCACCCGGTGTCGGGATAGGCCCCTGGCGATCTGGAGGCGCAGTTGCATTTTGCGTGCGACAACGGCGAGCCTCGGTCTTTCGTGTCTTTCGTGGAGGCTGAGAGACACGCAGTATGACGTGCCGCGATGCAGTCGGAGATGGACACGGTTGAGAACAACCGCACCTGGGAGCTTGCTAACCTCCCTCGTGATCACCGCGCGATTACCCTTTAGTGGGTGTTCAAGCTGAAGAGGGATGAAGCCGCCACCATCGTCAAGCACAAGACTCGCTTGGTGGCACGCGGTTTCGTGCAACAGGACGGGATCGACTTCGACGATGCCTTCGCACCCGTGGCGCAGATGGAATATGTGTGACTCCTTGCGCTGGATGCCCAGGAAGGCTAGCAGGTTCGGCACATGGACGTCAAGTTGGCATTTCTTAACGGTGATTTAGAGGAGGTCTACATGCACCAGACGCCATGATTTGCGATTCTTGGCAAGGAGGGCAAGGTGTTGCGCCTGCGCAAGGCCCTCTATGGCTTGCGGCGGGCACCAATGGCGTGGAATGCCAAGTTGGACTCCACGCTCAAGGGGATGGGCTTCAAGCAAAGCCCGCACGAGACGGCCATCTACCGGCAGGGCAATGGAGGAAACGCTCTACTAGTGGGTGTCTACGTTGATGACTTGGTGATCACCGGCACCAAGGATGCGGAGGTGGCAGCGTTCAAGGAAGCGGTGAAAGCCACCTTCCGCATGAGTGGCATGTAATCTCTCTCCATCTACCTGGGGATCGAGGTGCATCGGGCCGACTCCGAGATCATGCTTCGACGAACTGCCTACGCCAAGCGTGTTGTTGAGTTGGCTGGGCTCACAGACTACAACCCAGCTCTCACACTGATGGAGAAGAGACTGAAGCTGAGCCGCGACAGCGCGACGGAGGAGGTGGACGCTACGCAGTATTGGCGTCTTGTGGAGAGCCTTCGCTACCTCGCACACACACGACCGGACTTGGCATTCTCTGCCGGCTACGTCAGTTGGTTCATGTAGCGACCGACGACGGAGCACCAACAGGCTGTGAAGAGGATCATCCACTACGTTGCGGGGACTCTCGATCACGGCCTCTACTATCTAAAGTGTCCTAGGGAGGCACACCTTGTCGGGTACAGCGACAGCGACCACGCCGGCGACATCGACACTAGCAAGAGCACGAGCGGGATTCTCTTCTTCCTTGGCAAGTGCCTCGTTAGCTAGCAGTCGGTCAAGCAGCAGGTGGTGGCCCTGTCCAGCTGCGAGGCCGAGTACAAAGCGGCTTCGACTCAGGCGCTCTGGCTTGTTTGACTGCTTGGTGATCTCCTCGGCAAAGACACCGGAGCGGTGGAACTCAAGGTGGACAAGGCTGCTCTGGCTCTGGCAAAGAACCCCATCTTTCATGAACGAAGCAAGCACATCCGGGTATGGTACCACTTTCTCCGAGGCTGCTTGGAGGAAGGGAGCATCAAGGCGTGCTACATCAACACCAAGGACCATCTTGCGGACCTGCTCACCAAGCCCCTTGGGAGGATCAAGTTCCTTGAGGTTTGCTCTAGGATAGGGATGGTCCAACTCTCCCACAAGATGACGCACAAGACATAGGGGGGAAATGATGGAATAAGTCTTGTACTCTTGGTCTTTGTGGCCCCTAGTTAGGACAGCATCTTAGTCCTTGTTAGGACAGCATCTTAGACCTTGTTAGGACAGCATCTTAGTCATTTGTTAGGACAGCATATTAGTCCTTTGTTAGGACACCATCTTAGCATCTTAGACTAGCATCTACGTATATGCTTGGCTGCCTCAGCTATAAATATACAACCCCAACCCCTAGGTTGGGCATGGCATTGTGTGTGAAATGAACCAAGGAAAATTTCCCCAACTCCTAGTGTCATCCTCTCCATGAGAGTAAGAATTCAGATACTAACAAGGGGCATATTAGTCCTTTTTGTTAGACTATTGTGTATTTAGGGGCACTTTAGTCCTTATAGGTGTGGCATCTTGCCCCTCATGTAATGTACCCTATATGTACCCCTTGTGAGGTTAATGGAGAGATAACTTTTTCCTTCCAATTTGGTATCAGAGCGCCTCTTTTTTTCTGGGCTTCTCTCTCTCCCGGTCTTCTCTCCTCGATCTCTCTCCTCGACCGCCGACCGGCCGCCGCTCGCCGCCTGCCGCCGCTCGCCGCCTACTCGTCGTGCTCCGCCGCACCGCCTCCTTCTCGCGCGCTGCCGTCGCGCCGCCTCCTCGCCGCGCGCCACAGCCGCGCCACCTGGCCGCCTCCTCGTCGACTCCGATCTGGACGCGCAGCCTCCTTGCCGCCGCGCCCTCTCCTCCCTCTTCATGGAGCCGCGGCCGTAAGGCCCCTGCGCGTCGCTGCCGCCGCCGCTAGCCCCCTGCGCTCCGCCGCCGCTGCAGCGGCGCCCCTGCGTACCGCCGCTGGGCTGCGCGCCACCGCCACCGTCCGCCTGGGCCGCGTGGGCTGCACCGCCACCGCAGCCTAGGGTCCAAATCCAGCCGCCGCGGGGCACCGCCTCCATCACGTTGCCGCCGTCCGCCAGGGCCGCGCCGCTGCCGGACGCGTAGGCCGGACCGCCACCCTTGGCCGCCGCCACTGTGCCACCCTCGGCCACAGCCACCGCGCCGCCCTCGGCTGCCGCCGCCTCGCCCCTGTGGCCGTCGCCGGCTCGGCGGCGTTCCCGTGGGCTGTCGCTGCCTCGCCCCTACAGCCGACGACCCAGCTCCGGTTGTCGCCGGCTCCGATCCGTCCGCAGCCGCCTTCGTACGCCGCCGCGCCACTGAGGGTCGCCGCCGCCTCGCCTCGGCCGCCACCACCGGCCCAGATCCGGTCATCACCGGCTCTGACCTGGCAGCCAACGCCGCCGTACGCCGTGCCGCCGTCTTCAGCCGCCGCCGGCTCGGCCGCGCCACCCTGGGCCGCTGCGGCCTCGCCTCCTGACGTGCGACCGTCATTTCCTGTTTAGACCCGATCATCGCCACAGGGTACTCGGCTGCCATCGGCTCGTGTACTTGGATCGACTGTTGCCTACTCTGTTGGCACGACCGTCGAGGGTCCGAGCCCGCCACCGCCGGGGCATGTCACGACCCGTTCTACACCGTCAGCCTACCTGCGGGGTGTCACGCTGTCTGGCCCTGATTGGGTGGTGGACTCTGGTGCCTCGTACCACACCACCCCTGACGTCTGTATCCTCTCTTCTACCCGCCCTTCCCGTCCCTTTGATCCTTCATCTATCGTTGTTGGGAATGGGTCGACTCTTCCATTCACCTCAGTAGGTGACTCAGGTTCGCCGGATTCGTTTCAGCTACGTGATGTTCTTGTTGCTCCTGACATCATTCAGCACCTTCTTTCTGTTCGTTGTTTTACTACTGACAACCATGTTTCCATTGAGTTTGATCCTTATGGTTTAACTATGAAGGATCTTATTACTCGACGCATTCTCTTTCGCTGTGAGAGTACGGGTCCTCTGTACACGATGTGTCTTCCTGCTTCTGCTTCGCCTCTTGCCCTGATTACGACAGCCTCTTCGGCCATTTGGCATCGTCGGCTTGGTCACCCCGGTGTTGATGCTATGTCGAAGTTGTCTGGTAGTTCAGTGATTTCGTGCACTCGGGGTACTCATAAGTCTCTTTGCCATGCTTGTCAGTTGGGTCGCCACGTTTGACTTCCTTTTCCGCATTCTGTCACTCGTGTCGAGCGCATCTTTGATTCGATTCACTGTGATCTTTGGATTTCACCTGTTCTTAGTGTTTCTAGATATAAGTATTACTTGGTGGTCGTTGATGATTTTTCGCACTATTCGTGGATTTTTCCCTTGCGACATAAGTCTGATAGGTTCGGCACTCTTTCTCACTTCTTCGCTTGGGTGTCCACCAAGTTTGGGCGCACAATCCGTGCGGTCCAGTGCGATAACGGGTGCGAGTTTGACAACTCTGCGTTCCGAGACTTTCTGCTTTCTCGCGGTGTTCAGTTGCGCATGTCTTGCCCGTACACTTCCCCCAGAACGGCAAGGTTGAGCGCATGATTCGGACCACTAACGATGTCATGCGCTCCCTGATGTTTCAGGCTTCTACCCCTGCTCGCTACTGGGCGGAGGTGCTTCACACCGCCACCTACCTCATTAATCGCCTTCCTACTAAGGCGATTAGTGCTCCCACCCCTCACTTCGCTTTGTTCGGCACCCCTCCTCTCTACGACCACCTTCGAGTCTTCGGGTGCGCTTGCTACCCTAACCTCTCCGCCACGGCTCCCCATAAGCTTGCGCCTCGCTCAACTCGGTGTGTTTTCCTTGGGTACTCCCCAGACCATAAGGGGTACCGGTGCCTTGACCCTACCACCCGTCGTATCTTGATCTCCCGACACGTCGTCTTCAACGAGTTTTCCTTTCCCTTTTCCACCCCGTCTTCTGACTCCGCCGCTGAGTTGGATTCCCTCTTCTCTACTGACCCCGAGGCTGCTCTTGTACAGTGACCTTGCCTTTTACCTCTTGCAGGTTACCCACCCGCTGCGCCACGCGCAGCTTCGGCGTCTTCCACGCCACCTGTTGTGCCTTACGTGGCACCGACATCCCTGACGCCACCTGTTGCGCCACGCGCGGCCCCGGCATCCCTGACGCCAGGCGCAGCCACGATGTCCCTGACACCACTTGCTGCGCCACGCGCGGCCCCGGTGTCCCCGGCGTCGCCTGCTGCGCTGAGCGTGGTTCCGGCGTCCCTACCGACGCCTGCTGCGCCGTGCGCGGCTTCGGCGTCCCCGACGCCAGCAGTCGCGTCGTGCGCGGCCTCAGCGTCCCCGACGTTGACTACTGCACCACACGCGGCTCCTGTGGCGCGGTACGCCGACCCCGCTCTTGTCTATCAGCGACGAGCGCGGGTTGGTGCTCCAGCCACTTCCCGCCCCAAGCCTCCGGTGTACCACCCTCTACTGCTCCATCGGGACCCCGTCATGTTCTCCCGATGGTGACCCGACGGGCCGCCGGGGTTCTCTGACCGATGGAGCGTTTCTCCAAGGTCATCCTCTCGTCGTCGACCCCCCCACCGCCTGCCTCGTCACCCATCTCGCATATCCCCACTTTTGTCCGTAGCGCCCTCGCCGAGCATCACTGGCGTCGGGCTATGGAAGAAGAGTATGCGGCCCTACTTGCCAACCGGACTTGGGACCTTGTTCCCCGTTCTGGAGCAATGTTGTCACGAGCAAGTGGGTGTTCACGCATAAGAAGAGGGCGGATGGGTCCCTGGAAAGGTACAAGGCACGGTGGGTTCTTCGCGGTTTCACGGAGCGCCCCAGCGTCGACTACGACGAGACCTTCAGCCCGGTGGTGAAGCCGGCGACGGTTCGCACTGTTCTGTCGCTGGCTTTGTCGCGTTCTTGGTCTGTCCACCAGCTGGACGTCAAGAACGCCTTCCTCCACGGGACGCTGACGGAGACGGTGTACTGCAGTCAGCCGACAGGGTTCATTGATTCAGCCCGTCCAGACATGGTCTGCCGGTTGAACAAGTCCCTGTACAGGTACAGGTTGAAGCAGGCGCCTCGGGCTTGGTACAGCTGGTTCGCCTCCTTCCTGGTCTCGCTCGGCTTCGTCGAGGCCAAGTCGGACACTTCGCTCTTCGTCTACAGGCGTGAGGGTGACACTATCTACCTCCTCCTGTACGTGGACGACATTGTCCTCACGGCGTCAAGTCCGGCTCTCCTTCAGCGCACGATCTCCGCCCTACAGCAGGAGTTCGCGATAAAGGACCTTGGCCAGCTCCACCACTTCCTGGGTGTTGCGGTCGAGCACCGACCGAACGCTTTGTTCCTCCACCAGCGCCAGTACTGCCTGGACATCCTCGAGAGAGCGGGCATGGCTGATTGCAAGCCGTGCTCCACTCCGGTGGACACTCAGGCGAAGGTGTCCTCGGCCGACGGCGTTCCTGTCGCTGACCCCACCTCTTACAGGAGTCTTGCCGGTGCCTTGCAGTACCTCACCTTCACCAGGCCGGACATCTCCTACGCGGTTCAGCAGGTGTGTCTCCACATGCATGATCCGCGGGAGCCGCATCTCACGACGGTGAAGCGAATCCTCCGGTACCTGCGGGGCACCCACGACTACGGCCTTCTTCTGCGGCGCGACTCTGCTTCCGAGCTGGTCGTCTACACGGACACTAACTGGGCAGGTTGTCCGGATACCCGCCGGTCCACCTCCGGCTACGCCATCTTCCTGGGCGGCAACCTCGTCTCCTAGTCCTCGAAGCGGCAGCACGTGGTGTCCCGCTCGAGTGCTGAGGCGGAGTACCGCGCCGTGGCCAACGGCGTGGCTGAGGCCTCCTGGCTTCAGCAGCTGCTTCAGGAGCTGCACTCCCCCCTTGCCCGTAGTACGTTGGTCTACTGCGATAACGTCAGCGCCGTCTACCTCTCCACCAACCGAGTGCACAGCATCAGCGCACGAAGCACGTGGAGATTGATCTTCACTTCGTTCGTGAGCGGGTGGCTCTCGGAAAGGTTCGAGTTCTGCATGTTTCGACGTCGTCGCAGTTCGCCGACATCTTCACGAAGGGTCTGCCTTCGTCGGTGTTCACCGAGTTTCGGTCTAGTCTCCACATCTATCGTGGCTAGATGTTGAGACTGCAGGAGGGTGTTAGACTATTGTGTATTTAGGGGCACTTTAGTCCTTATGGGTGTGGCTTCTTGCCCCTCATGTAATGTACCCTATATGTACCCTTTGTGAGGTTAATGGAGAGATAACTTTTCCCTTCCAATTCTTTTCCCTCCCCTAATCCCTCTATATATTGTACACCTTGACACCAGGATTAATCAACTCATTTTTCTCCCCTCTAATACATACAACAAGCAGATAATTCTAAGGAAATACAGCTCATCAAATAGGGAAATCATGGGAGTGGTCACTAAGCCTGCCCTAAAAGGACAAGTAATTGATAGTCGATCATATCATCTGAAGGATCAAAACATCAAAGAGTTACCATGCCGCTCCCTTTCACCATCAGCATATCTAACTTGAATAGGGCCCATCGCCTGGCATAATAGATGCAGTCAAAAATCTGCAAACAGAGAATGGATCAAAGAAACTAGCCAACAATGAGATACATACTCCAGGTAAAGTGTATTGGTTGTGGAGAGCCCTGATGGCCCTCTCAGCCTCTTCAGAAGTAGCATATTTAACAAAACAACAACCTGTGAATGAAAAATCATAAATAGTTGCTACTTTCTGCATATGTAACTTTGATTTAATGTATATAAGCAATAGAGTTCAAAAAAAGCGGGTCAGATAAGAGGTATTTAAGTATACTATATTAATGGAGACAAGTAAACCTCAATTTCGACTCTTTTTTCCTTTCAACATTAAAGCAATACAAGAATCAGTGCTTCACTACTAGGAGCAACCCTCACTGTCCCAGACAAGCATAAAAGGCAGGGTACACACAATATCAATATGGCCTACACTCTGCAACACTGCTGGACACTCATCATCATAGAAGTTCACATACAATTCACCTAACATATGGAACCCGGGGTATGGTAATTTTACCATGCTTCAGCTCACTTGCACTTAAAGTTCTAGAAGGTAACACCAAAGCATATTACATAGAATAAAACTAAAAAACAAGTGTGCTTCTCTACATGAGAAAGCATGACACTTCCCAGCTGCATTATAACCAGTGGTGTGCCATTTGCATAGCAGACGGTGCACCAGAATAGTGCATATTCTGTAGATCGTAGGCACTGTCATGGCAACAGCAGTGTAGTTTAATTGTCAAAGTGATTGATACTTAAGGTTGGATGACAGAAGATTTGGCATTCACTATGTATGCAATACGAAGGGACTAAGAGAAATTTTCATCACCATCACAGAATTGACAATAGTTGCTAAAAAATCTAATATGGCAAATGACAAAAGGCAGCCTGCCACAAGCAGACAACATTCATAGTAGCAGGAATGGTAGAGATGAATCCTGAAAAAAAAAACAGATACAATACATACATTCATTTGAACCTAAATAAGCCAGTGAAACTATAAGGCAACTAAGTTACATCTGGTGTTCCATTGGGAGCCTTTACAGGAGACAAGTAGAAGAATTGTAAAGCATATGATAAAAGCGACAAAAGGATACATACTGAATTAGTCTGGAGAATAAACTTAACATTAATCTCAAGAAATGACAATATAAGAGGATTCCACCATGGCTCAAGCGGGATTATAAGAAAATTTTAATTCATCTTGTTGGAATGTGTATGTATGAAGTGTAGGGCTATATGTACTCTGTACACTATTGGAAACCCTAATTGAAATAAACCCTTCCAATTTGGTATTAGCTAGCTCTCTCTCCTCTCCCTCTCTCCCTCCCGACATGACCCCGAGCGGGTCGCCGCCGGCGCCCCTGCTCCTCCTTCCTTCCGTCTCTCCAATGCCGCCGCCCTGCCCTCAGGGCCGGTCGCCGCCGGCTCGGCAACGCCGCCTTGGTCCGGCGCCGCCTCCCCAGTGCTGCCCGGGCCGCCCAGCCCTCGAGGTCGGCCGCCGCGGGCTGGGTCGCGCCGACCTAGGCCGCCGCTGCTTCGCCAGCGCCGCGCGGCGCCGCCCCGCCCTCGGGGCCGGCCGCCGCCAGCTGGACAGCGCCGCCCTGGGCCGCCGGCACCTCAACAGTGCTGCCCCGGGCCGCTGCCGCCTCACCAGCGCCGTCCTGGGCCGCTCCCGCCTCGTCTGCGCCGCCTTGGGCCGCCGCCGCCTTGTCTACACCGCTGCCGGGTCATCTCCAGCTGCCACCGGCACCTGTTGGCCCGTCGCTGCCGGCCCCTGATGTGTGGCCGCTACCAGCCCCTCATGTGTGGCCACCGCCGACTGCCTCGTCCCCACTGCCGCCGGTTGCTGTCTTCGCTACCCTCGCCGATCCGGTGGCTCCCGCCAGTGGTACTGGTCAGCCGTCTGCGACTGCCTCCGGCGTCGTCGCTGCTCTGGCGGCTGCTCGCGAGCATGAGCGGACTCTCGCTCGTGCCTTGGAGCAGCAACGAGCGTCCATTGCGGCTCTCACTCACCAGCTCGAGGAGGCCACGCACCCGCAGTGGAGTGCCACCAGTGAGCCCTCCCCAGGCGACGGAGCTGCCTACAGTACCTACACGGCTTCCCTTATCGCCGCTCTCCACGCTCAGGCGGCTGGTGTCCAGAACATCCGGGTGCTCGTCCCGGTTGTCCTCAGCACCGACTCCACCTCGTACTCCAGGTGGTATCACCTGTTTCTCCTCACGTTGAGGCGTTTTCGCCTTGACGATCACGTCCTCCGGGATAACTCCCCGATGGACGATTCATGGATCAGCCTGGACAGTCTGGTCCTTGCCTAGATCCTCGGTTCCCTCTCTGAGGAGCTGCAGGATATTGTTGGGCAGCGTGGTGGCGGCACTGCTCGTCAAGCGTGGCTCATCCTCGAGCAGCGCTTCCAGGGGAACCGCGCGACCCGAGCTCTTCACATCCGGGCGTGGTTCGGGGCTGCTGTCTAGGGGGACATGTCGGTCTCCGCCTACTGTTGCCAGATGAAGGGTATGGTGGATGCCCTTCACGATCTTGGTGACCACATTCCAGAGACTTCTCTTGTTCTTCAGGTCCTGCAGGGTCTGAACGAGCGTTACTCCCACCTCCGGACTGTGATTCTTTGCGAGGAGCCGCTTCCGACCTTCGAGAAGGTCTGGTCTGATCTCGAGCTCGAGGAGATCACCTCTGGAGGTCATGTCGTCTCTTCGACTGCCACCGCCTTCTACGGCTCTGGGCAGCCCTACCAACCTCCTCCACCTGCTGCTCCTTCAGGGGGACAGCCGCCGCGTCCGCCTCCCACTCCAGGGGCCCCTGCCAGCCCTGGCAGTGGTAATCGTCGTCGGGGTGGTCGTAAGCGAGGTGGCCGTGGAGGTTTTACAGGAGGAGGTGGTACTATTGGTGGTGGTGGCACCGGTCAGGGTAGTGGCGCAGGTGCTCTGCCACCCTGGCCCACTCCCTACAACCCGTGGACCGGCCAGATCTCCATGTGGCCTGGGCCATCTCCGGGTCTCCTGCCACCTCGACCTTCGCGACCTCAGGCGGCCTACGTGGCCACCCCTACCCACGGCGGGACTGGCTACCCACCTGGCGGACACTGGACTCCGACCTCTGGTGGGTCATCCACCCACTGGGGCTCGGGTGTTGAGTCCTCGGCGCCGCACACTACTCCTGACGGGTGGGACCGTCAAGCTGGCTTCCTCCTTCAGCACGATGACTCTCACTCCACCCGGTCATGTCTGGATTGCTGATTCCGGCACATCGTACCACACTACTCCTGATGCTAGTATACTCTCTTCTACCCACCCTTCTCAGCCTTCTCATCCTTCATCTATCGTTGTTGGGAATGGGTCTGTTCCTGATGTCACCTCAGTAGGTGACTTAGGTTCTTCGGGTTCTTTCTAGCTCAGAGATGTTCTCGTTGCTCCTGACATTATTCAAAATCTTCTTTCTGTTCGTCGTTTTACCACTAACAACCATGTTTCTATTGAGTTAGATACTTTTGGTTTATCTGTGAAGGATCTTACTACCCGACGTCTTCTTCACCGTTGTGAGAGTTCGGGGCCCCTGTACACGTTTCGTCTTCCTGCTTCCGCTTCAGCTTCACCTTTTGCCCTGGCTACGACAGCTTCTTCCACGACTTGGCATCGCCGGCTCGGCCATCCTGGTGTTGATGTCCTATCTAAGTTGTCTAGTAGTTCAGTGATTTCATGTACTAGGGGCACTCATGAGTCTGTGTGTCATGATTGTCAGCTTGGTCGCCATGTTCAGCTTCTATTCCCACATTCTGTTACTCATGTTGAGCGGCCTTTTGATCTGATTCACTGTGATCTTTGGACTTCTCCTATTGTCAGTGTTTCGGGTTATAAATATTACTTGGTGATACTTGATGACTTTTCACACTATTCGTGGACTTTTCCTTTACGACAAAAGTTTGATACGTTCGTCACTCTTTCTCACTTCTTCGCTTGGGTGTCCACCCAGTTTGGGTGTATTATTCGAGCCGTCCAGTGCGATAACGGGCGTGAGTTCAATAACTCTACGTTCCGTGACTTCCTTCTCTCCCGTGGTGTTCAGTTGCGCCTGTCTTGCCCGTACACTTCCCCTCAGAACGGCAAGACCGAACGCATGATTCGTACCACTAACAATGTCATGCGTTCCGTGATGTTTCAGGCCTCCATTCCTGCTCGGTACTGGGCGGAGGCCCTTCACAACGCCAGTTACCTCATTAATCGCCTTCCTACCAAGGAGATTAATGCCCCCACTTCTCACTTTGCTCTTTTCGGCACCACTCCTCTCTACGACCACCTTCGAGTCTTCAGGTGCGCATGCTACCCTAACCAGTCCGCCACAGCTCCTCATAAGCTTGCGCCTCGTTCGACTCGGTGTGTTTTCCTCGGGTACTCCCTCGATCATAGGGGTACCGGTGCCTTGACCTTGTTACCCGTCGTATCTTGGTCTCTCGACACGTCGTCTTCAACGAGTCTTCCTTTCCCTTTTCCACTTCGTCCTCTGACTCTGTCGCTGAGTTGGATTCCCTTTTCTCTACTAACCTTGAGGCCGCTCCTATCCAGCGACCTTGGTCTTTACCCTCTGCAGTTTCCTCACCCGCTGCGCCACGCGCGGCCCCGACGTCTTGCGCTGCGCCACGTCCGGCCTCCGGCGTCTCCCGCGGCGCCGCGCGCGGCCTCGGCGTCCCCGACGTCGCCCGTTACACCACGAGCGGCCCCAGCGTCCCCGGCGTCGCCCGCTGCGCCACGTGTGGCCTCGACGTCCCCGACATCGCCCGTTACGCCACGCGCGGCTCGGGCGTCTCCAACGTCCACTGTTGCACCCCGTGCGGCCTCGGTGTCGCGGTACACTGACCCCGCTCTCATCTATCAGCGATGAGCGCGGGTTGGTGCACCGACCTCTTCCCGCCCCGAGTCTCTAGTGTACCACCCCCCACTGCTCCATGGGGCCCGAGTCACGTCCACCCAATGGTGACTCGACGGGCGGCTGGGGCTCTCCGTCCGGTGGAGCGGTTTTTTCTGGGGTCGTCCTCTCCTCGACGACCTCCCCACCGCCTGCCTCTTCGCCCATCTCGCCTATCCCCTCTTCTATCCGTAGTGCCCTCGCCGATCCCAACTGGCGTCAGGCTATGGAAGAAGAGTATGCGGCCCTACTTGCCAACCAAACCTGGGACTTGGTTCCCCGTCCTGGTCGTGGCAATGTTGTCACGGGCAAGTGGATATTCATGCATAAGCGGAAGGCGGATGGGTCCTTAGAGAGGTACAAGGCTCAGTGGGTCCTTCGGAGCTTCACTCAGCGCCCTGGTGTCGACTACGATGAGACCTTCAGCCTGGTGGTGAAGTCGGCGATGGTTCGAACCGTTCTATCGTTGGCTCTCTCGCGTTCTTGGCATGTCCACCAGTTGGATGTCAAGAACGCCTTCCTCCACAGCACGCTGACGGAGACGGTATACTGCAGTCAGCCGACAGGGTTCGTTGATTCAGCTCGTCCAGACATGGTCTGCCGGCTGAACAAGTCCATGTACGGCCTGAAGCAGGCGTCTCGGGCTTGGTACAGCCGGTTCACCTCCTTCCTGGTCTCGCTCGGTTTCGTCGAGGCTAAGTCGGACACCTCGCTCTTCGTCTACGGCCGTGAGGGGGACACTGTGTACCTCCTCTTGTACGTCGATGACATCATCCTCACGGCGTCCAACTCGGCGCTCCTTCAGCGCATGGTCTCTGCCCTGCAGCGGGAGTTCGCGATGAAGGACTTGGGCCAGCTTCACCACTTCCTGGGCGTGACGGTCGAGCACCGATCGGGTGGCCTGTTTCTTCACCAGCGACAGTACTGCTTGGACATCCTCCAACGAGCGGGCATGGTTGACTACAAGCCGTGCTCTACTCCGGTGGACACCCAGGCGAAGGTCTTCTCCGCCGCCGGCGCTCCTGTTGTTGACCCCACTATTTACAGAAGCCTTGCAGGTGCTCTCCAGTACCTCACCTTCACCAGGCCGAATACCTCCTATGCAGTTCAGCAGTTGTGCCTCCACATGCATGATCCACGGGAGCAACATTTCACCGCTGTGAAGCGGATACTTCGGTACCTGCGCGGCACCCCCGACTACGGCCTCCTCCTTCGGGGTGACTCGGCTTATGAGTACAACGCTGACTGGACGGGCTGCCCGGACACCCGTCGGTCCACCTCTGGCTACGCCGTCTTCCTAGGGGGCAACCTCGTCTCCTGGTCCTCAAAGCGGCAGCCCGTGGTATCACGCTCGAGCGCTGAGGCAGAGTACCGCGCCGTAGCCAACGGCGTGGCTGAGACTTCCTGGCTCCAGCAGCTGGTTCAGGAGCTCCACTCACCCGTCGCCCGGAGCACGTTGGTCTACTGCGACAACGTCAGTGCCATCCACCTCTCCACCAACCCAGTCCAGCATCAGCGCACGAAGCATGTGGAGATTGATCTTCACTTTGTTCGTGAGCGGGTTGCCCGTGGCGAGGTCCGGGTCCTCCACGTCCCGACGACGTCGCAGTTCGCCGACATCTTCACGAAGGGTCTCCCTTCGTCATTGTTCTCCGAGTTTCGGTCCAACCTCCACATTTGTCGTGGCTAGATGTTAGGACTGCGAGGGGTGTTGGAATGTGTATGTATGAAGTGTAGGGCTATATGTACTCTGAACACTATTGGAAACCCTAATTGAAATAAACCCTTCCAATTCATCTGACACCATGGTGCAACTATCACAGTAAAATGCAATGTTAATTCACTCAAAATCAACAAGCAGGAATGAGTGTAGACCTCTTGTAAGATAGGCCTTTACATAACAGTACATTCTGTCAGAACATAGGTCCATTACTCCATAGCTACTTGCAGAACACAGTACACACAGTAATGAGGAACACATTGGATCCATCTAACATATCCACCATGCTTCAGAGACATTGACAACAAGCTGCAGTGAATCATTCTAGAGGCAGTAATCAAATCACACGATAATGAAAAAGCACCCACATCATCAACAAAGGGCGTTGAATACCCGGATGTAAATTTATCACATAAATATACCTGGAATCAGTATCCAACTAACTTTTCCCAATAAAAACATAAACTGCATAAAAAATTAAAACATTCAAAAAGAATAAAAAAGGCCAATAGAACTGTTCGGGTGCAAAACTTTCAGGGTGCATCCCAATTAGCTGAACGGCAAACTATCCAATTAAGAATAGGTTTCTCTTGCCATTCTTATGCAGGACTGCAGGAGTTACACGCGTAACCTTTCTGTAAACTAAATATATTAGTTTGAAGGAAAGATCATCACATGGATCAGATATATCGTTATTCAGGATGTATCCCTGCTTACATCAGACGCATCACTCAAGGCACACATATACAATCATGTGCCATGCCATCAGCTCCAATGTTACAGAACAAGAGTTATGCCATGGAGTTCCAGATCAATCTTCAAATACAGACGGGATCATTATTATGACAATTGCACTTATTCATTTGATCATTTCATACAAGAAACTATCCCCATCCCAGTTGTGTCCAGCAACATCATCTAGTCAGGGAAAATACCACCCGACTAATCGCATCCAAAATTTACAAACAAAAATTTGTAAACGGCATACAAACATATAGCATGATCAAACTGAAATTCACAATTCATTATTTTGATTTGAATAATCATGCTGTCAGAGCCACTTATGGCAATACCAAGGTTCATAAAACCAGAATACTAAAGATTGGTGAGGCCCACATCATTCATAAGATAACCTTTTCAGGAACACATGAGGCCATGAATACCACATGAACCATGATCAATCAGGACAGCGCAATGAGAGGTACACTGCACCATCCAGTCACTTATGCATAAAGGATTCACGCACTCAGGACCAAGGGAAAGATTTGATCGATCACTTGCATCAAGGGATTCCACATCATGCAATTCATGATTACATGAACAAAAGGCTTCCGAAACGGGCAACGCATGGAAAGTTTTGTCTTTACTCATTAATAGGTCATCTGTTCTTGCACCACATTCAAGACAAAGAGTTTTGCTAGTGGAACTACAGAGGACATCCAGAACATCAATATGGTTTAAGCAAATTTTCTGGCACCAAATTTGGTGCTTTGTCTAGCCGTATAGCAGTAGGCAGTGGCTACTTAAGATGTGGTAATCAGCGGACAGTTAGTCGCTTCCATTTGTCTTCTACTGAATCCCCAGGAGACAAACAGAATGGAAGCGCAGGAAATGAAAATCAACAACCGCCAAATTAATGAGAAGATGCAACCTTGTTTCTCCTGTTATCTCTCAGAAACCTGAAAACAAAAGAGATACCAGCATCGTGATAATATAAGGAAAACATAGTTTTAACACACCTTGTTGCTCACCAGTCTTCCTATCCTTGATTAAAGCAACTTCAAGAACATTTCCATGTTCCTCAAATAAAGGACGGACCTAAACATATGACAAATATCTCATAGACTGATAGAAAAACATAAATTGAAAAAATAGGAGAACATCAAATAAAAGGAAACAAAATGCTGATAGCCTAGTTTAGTCACCCCTTGGGAGTCAAATAAGATTTGAATAGTGCAATACCCATGGTGCAACTTACATGAGAGATGTAAACAATAGCTAAGTAGAGGCAGCTTTCACTGGCTTGTAAGTTCCAAAATTAATACCATGTGCATGAATAAGAGTTTCCATTTAGAATAAACAAAGATATTGAATCTTATATCCTGTAAACTATTCTAATTTCTAAAAGAGCCTTTACACTAGTAGTCTCTAGATTCTTATGTGTACAGTGATAGAAACTAGGATAGAAACAATCCCAAACATGCTACCAACTTAGTAGCCTTCTTATTTTATATCCAGCAAACTACATCATCAGCTCAATGAGAAAAACATAGAAAATACACTAGCAAAAGGTAAAGTAATTACTATGGAAGAAAGAGGAAGACACTAGCATGGAAAGAACACTCACATCATCTTCAACTGCTGTCCTCGGAACAGATCCAACAAAAAGTTTGACATAGCTACTTTTGCTATCATTATCTGCAAGAAAGGTTCAAGAGGAATATCAATATTTTGCAAATGAAAGGGTGCAAATCTTTCTTAAGAAAATTTCTAATCAAACTTATCCAAATGCAACACTGAGCCAGATTCTAAGATCCTATTCTAATATGTTACTATGAATTCTTCCAGTATTTATAATGCATTGCATTCTTCTGTTGGAGCAGTCCATTTTATACCTTTGAATTGGAAAGTGTTCTACAATTTTGTTTAAAAAAGAAACTGAAAGAATGTTTGAGAGCCTACAAAAAAAACTATACTGATCTTCGTTTAAATGACGTTTTGGAATATTTCTAAACACTTCCCACATCGGAATACTGACTGTTGAAATAAACAGATCCATCCAATCTGATATGATAAACTGTTAAAACAGATCCATCCAATAAGACATGGTTAAATTATACAAAATTTACAATACTCGACTCACGAATAGACCTGAAAGAAAACCCTTATCTTTTACATTGCTAGAGGACTTTTTTGACGTAAAAGGCAGATGTTCTGCCACTTTCATCAAAGAAGAGGATAGATTACAAGGTTATGGATCTCGGGTAGAGGTATCTTATGCTACCCTAATGAGACCAAAACCAGAATGGTATCTTTGACATTTGTACACATTGCTAGAGAACTTAATTATACAACAAAATAGAACTAAACTATTCCTCCAGGTTTCAGTTCGAAGCTGGACAAGGCGTACCCTATGCATCCAAAACCACTAAAAGTTGTGTCATTTGGTCGCATGAAAGTGGCATACACTGAGCTACTAGGGTTGGGCGAATTTGAGACTGATTAGCAGCATCTCTACACCGAATTGCAGTTTTACCATGATTTTCTAGAAGGGTAAAGGACTACTGAATTTAAGACCATGTATATAAGTAGGGTCAAATCATTGATTCTCCCTAAGCACCATAACCCTAATCACGCCAAGCAACCTCGAATTACCCACAATATGCAGCACAAACCTAACTACACCAATAAGCCAAAACGGCCCCACCGAGCATTTGGGAACAAACCTGCGAAATCCCCGCGGCCTCCACCTCGGCCGCCACCACCGCCATAGCGGTTCCTCGGTTCGCCGAAGTCGTCGCCACCTCCTCTATATCCTCCACCCCCGGCACCGCCTCCGCCGCCAGAATAGTCAGAGGACCCGCGGTACGGGTGAAACCTCCCGCCTCCGCCCCCACCATCTCCCCCGCTGCGTGAGGAGTAGCGATGGGGCGGACTGCCCCCTCCGCCACCACCGCCGGCAGAAGACCAGCGAGAAGGGCCACGCTGAAACCGGCCACCAGAGCGGTCCCCGCCCGAGGGACCGCCGGAGCGGTCGCCACCGCGATGCATCTGGCTAGCTAGGGTTTTGGGAGGAAGTGTCCGGTTAAGGGAGCAGAGCACGAGGGGGGAGGCAAGGAGCGAGGCGGAGAAAGGCGACCCGTGCGTGGCGGATTTGGGAATTTTTGTAATCGGCTCTGGCTTCGCATCTGACGACGGCCAATGGGCAATGCGCGTCCGGACTTTGGGTCTGTTTTCACGTATAATTGGAATTATACCACTCAAACGTTGGGTTTCGTCAGAATATCACTTCTAACATATAACTCGCTAAAGTGTCATTATAATTACAACCAATTCGCTTGTTTACCACCCTCATATTTTTAATAACTGTCATGGCTACACAACATGTGAAAAAGACAAAACTATCCTTCTTTTGTTTTTTACCCTAGCTGTTTCTCTGCCTCATACTAGAGCTGCCGCCTCACCCATAGCGGCCCCCCCACCCCGGCGACCGCCTCACCCGGTCGCCCCGGCGCCCCCCGGCCGAACCTGACAACAGGAATCATTCTCATGTGTGATTAAATGGTGAGCTCGGTTACGAGGTTGCCATGCATGCGCCATGAGAGACAAATCGACCTGCACGGGCGAAGCAGCATCACAACGACCTCCTCCATCATCCACGTGTTTATGCAATTGTGTATGTATGCATTAGGTGCACCTCGCCAGGTTTTTATCGGATGATTAGATTACTGTCGGGATGGGGCTGGGGCGACCAGCGGCCGCCGGGGTGGGGGTCGGCGGGGTAGGCGCCAGG
This sequence comes from Neostapfia colusana, assembly GCA_030760725.1. Lineage (NCBI taxonomy): Eukaryota > Viridiplantae > Streptophyta > Magnoliopsida > Poales > Poaceae > Neostapfia > Neostapfia colusana. The sequence goes on from JASWHV010000020.1 coordinate 12,899,112, forward strand.
ACGACCGCGTGAGGCAGCGAAGAAACAGCTAGGTGAAAGAAAACAAAAGAAGGGTATTTTTATCTTTTTCATCTATTGTTTAGATATGATAGTTATTAAAAATATGTGGATGGTAAACGAGCGAACTAATTGTAATTATAATAGTATTTTAGCGAGTCATATGTTGAAAGTGGTATTCTAGCGAAGCCCAACGTTAAGAGTGCTATAATTTCAATTGTTTCGTTTCGGACGGCTTCTCAGCCATTTTTTAGCAAATTTAAGTATTTAAGGCTCCAAATATCTAGCTTTTCATCCAACTTCTTAAAAAAGCACTTCTCTAAATGAACTAGCAAATTGCTTGAGGGAAAAGCGACCTCCCACCATCGTCGCTTCTACGCATCGAAGATACGAAAATATCCCTGAGGTTTAATGATATTTACCCGCAATTGCCATCCTGTAAAAAACATGTCCTACCTCCAAATGCTCTGGCTCGTCCCGATACTCCTACGCCTCCTCACCGCCCTTGCCCCGCTGAGCCCCCCCCCCCCCCCCGCACCGCGCGATTCTCTCCTCCCCCGGTGAGGGCTTGTTGAATACAACTAAATACTCTCCATTTAAAGTGGATTGAGAGGGATTGGATTAAAAATTAGTTCATTTTCCACTCCAATCCACTTTATTTCTTATTACCCAAACAAGCCCTGAAGGACATGGCTGAGGCGGTCCCGATGGCGGCTAGGTATACGAGGACATGTTTTTCAAAAGTTATAAATGCCATCGTTTTTTAGTAGTTGTGATTCCTGTTCTGCTACATCCGTGACTTCGATGTGATTAGTTCCGCCACGGATTTGCTAGCTCTGTTGTTATTTGCAGGTTGCTAGTGAATTGGCAACATAGCAATCTGTATGATTGATGTAGTGCACTCAATTTTCACTCAGTTTTATTAGATCTGAATTTTATTTCTGCACACAGCGTGAGTTTCTGGTAATTGTAGTTGTAGTTTCTGGTAGGCATGCCAACTTCATAACTTGATCGTTGCAATGGGGCATCAATTGTTTGAGGGTAGTACAATGGTACTAAAGCTAATGTTTTATGTATTCTAACAATTATGAGTACCACTCTATTTTGCGAGGATTACCGGATCCCTCAAGACACCGGGCACTATTCAAACAGTCAAAGACAAAGGGGCGGTATGGTGGGATAGGAAACGGATATTGAAGCAATGCTGTTGAGATGATCAGGCAGTTTGAGATGGAGTGAAGTCACGAATAATGTCAGATACCAGAGTCAAGATCATGTCGCTTTTGCTTCTAAATAGAGTTTAAGTCAGGACGAATTGTCATCTCTGTTTTCCTCGTGTGTATGTGAGCACCTGAAACTGTAATAACACTTTGAAATCTTGATGGCCCTTGCTCTTGGCCAGGTCCAAAGCAGTAAAAAGTTCTGCTTCTTTTTAGTATCCAGTTCTGGGTGCATGCAAATGCGAGAATGATATCCCGATGAAAACAGAATAGAGAAACAAGTTTCATAGAGAACTACATACAAAACTTACATTATATTATTTTATCATATATAAATAGTTCTAATCCCGTGGCAATTAAAATACAATAGAGAAACTAACCCAAGGTTAGTTTATATACAAGTTAGAAAATCATGGGCAATTCAGATATTTTTCACTTTGAAACAGCAAACTAGCACATTCAAAACGCAGACTGCCAAACACCTAGCTTCTGCGGCCAGCTGCTTCTCTAGGTAGTTGCTTCTCATAGAAGCCAGATAAGCCAACTTCTCAAATAAATTTCAGTTGTGCCGAACAGGGCCTTTGGCTTGGATCGGATCGGATGGGTGGGTTCACGCTTAAAATTTACAAAGATATAACTATTTATATTATTATTTTTAAAATTATAAATTCTGAAGTTAATCTAGAGAATACAACAATTCTTACATTCATTTTATAAAACTATAATTTGTATGGTTAACTCCACTTGTGAGCCTCCCATATGAGAAATCAGGTAAGGCCATGCACAAAAGTACAAAGCGAATAAGCGATGTAGTTTTTAAATCATCATAAAAATTGTAGTTTTCTCAAATCATTATTAAAACGGTATAGTTTTCTAAAATGGTGATATAAATAGTTGTAGCTTGTAAAATTTACTCAAACTTTTTCACTTTTTGATGAGGTCACGGGTTCAAGTGTTGAAAACAGCCTTTACAGGAATGTAGGGAAAGACTACGTACAAAAGACCCAAGTGGATCGGACCCTTTCCCGGACCCTGGCAAGCGGGAGCTACATGCATCGGACTGCCCTTTCTTTTAATGCAGCAGATACATCTTATTGATGCACAGTTACAATTATTAAATTTTTAGGCAATTTATTTATTAAGATATGCCAATAGCGTATGAAAATCACCTCTACCATATTGGTAAAAAGATGATCAAAGCCAATTTGTGATAGGGTAACGTATCCCGGGTACCCGAGAAGCAACCGACCAACCAATCGCGCAAAGACACGTAACTCCACGGGCCACAACCTAAGGCACGAACTTGGGATGACGCCACCACGAAGCCCGACCCCAAGGATGGAAGCGACGTCCAACCTCCGAGCCTAGGCAACAAGACCAGAGGAAGGAAGCGATCCGAGCTAGAGCCCGAACCAGAGGCAGGCGGAGAAGGAATTCAAGACTTGAGTGGGAGACCACGTGTGACAGGACAAGCACGACATCGGGCCATCATCACCACCCATCCCATCTAGCTCGGCGCAGGTGTATAGGGACGGAAAGTAGACGTAGACCGTAGACTAGATGGAAGAAGGTGTACTCATCGCTCCTGTACCGCTTAGGGCCGCCTTAGGCACTGACACACTATGTAAACCCCCGCCCCATTTATGAGAAGTCGGCGGGTAGTTATAGACATCTGGGCTATAAAAGGGAGGCCCGAAATCTCCCCTCGCACAGAGAAACGGCTCACACACGCTCAACAATAGGCTTTATTTTCGTTCTCGCTTGTAACAACGGTTCCCCAAACCACCTGAGCTAATACAAGGCTGACGAACACCCCACACTAGACGTAGGACACGTTGTCTGAACCAGTATAAATCGTTGTCTTTATTAGCTAGCCATCCAGACATAAAACGTGAAACATTCGATAACTAGCCGCCGGTAAAAACACCAACAGTTGGCGCGCCAAGTAAGGGGTTGCTTCATGTTTTTGTTTTCTGCTATGATGGCTTTCATAAGCTAAAGCTTCCGTGTCGGCGAGAAGCTCCGTTTTGGCAGCCTCGAGTTTATCATCGCTCCCAACAACAAGCTCGAGGCCAATGTCACCTTCACGCCCCGCTAGGCTTTCCGTTCTGGAAGCCTAGAGTTCGTCGCTGACAACGGCGACATCCTACGACTGATGGACGGTGCAACCATCAACATCGTCAACCACGCCTCCGAAGAAAACTTCGTGGGCATGATCGATGAGGCGCCATCATCCCTTCACCCCCTCCCGGAGAACATGACCGGCTGTGACTACAACACCGATTGTCATCAATCACCAAAAAAGTGGAGATTGTACGTGCATCTAGGCGCCCCATGTGGATTGTGGATGATTGATGATAAATAAATAAAGTTATAATGAATTTGTTTGAGATGAAAGCAAGAGCCAATGCAAAAAGGTGAAAAACACAAAATAGGAAAAAAGGGATTATGATTGAAAAGACTTAATTGAGGAGGAGGCTTAGCCTTATTGCTCAAGTGTAGAGTTCGTGTAAGATACACCTCTAAGAGCTCAATGGTCGTGCATAGAGGATGAGTGAAAAACACAAAGTCTAAAACAACAGACTAGTCCGGACATATACGGACTAGTCCGGCCGTCACAGACATGTCCAATATCCTACGAAGAAAACCTCTCTATATGACATTGAACTAGTCCAATGTTATATCGGACTAGTCCGCTATTGTCAGACTTGTCCGATTTCCTCCAGACCATCCTCCTCTGTGTGACATTGGACTAGTCTTAGGTCACACCGGACTAGTCCGTCCACCACAAACTAGTCCGTTTTCCCACAGAAAAACCCTCTCTGTATGACATCGGACTTGTTCGATGTCGTACGGGCTAATCCCTTATATTAGGGTTTACCTCATTCAAAACTTAAGTGGCGGTGGGACTCAATTTGGAACATAACACCGGACTAGTCCGGACACTTCAGATTCAAACAGTCACATGTCGGGACTTCTATAAAAAGGTGATCCCCGACTCATTTTACACCTCTCTCAAACCTTAGTGCCACCACTGCCTCCAAGAGCTTGAAAACACTCCTCTTCACACAATCTAAAGCCTTAGGATTGAATTCTTGAGGATTTGGAAAGGGAGAGTGACAATTTGATCACCATTGAGCTCTTGGTTTGATCTATCACACACTCTTGCTGCTATTTGTGTAATTCTTTGTGTGTATTGATATAAATTTCTTTGTGGGAGCCCTCAACTTATGAGAAAGCCCCAAGAAATTTGTAGTTACCCCTTGTGATAGTAAAGAACCAAGTTGGCCTTTGTGGTAACTTAGATAGAAAAGGGTTGGAGAAGACCCGACACTTTGTGGGCTCCTCACTAAGGATGTAGATCACTGGGTGAGATTGAACGTGGGGATAAACTCTTGTGTTTGTTCTTGTCTCTTTTGATTATTCATTATACATGATAATTAGGGCATTATCTCGTTTGTAGTTGCAATTCAAGTTACTCTTGTGATCTTCTTATTAATTTGAGTTCCTATATACGTGGTTGAATCACTAGCATAGTTTATCACCTTATGCTAAAATAAAACAAAGAAAAAGATCAAAAATATTTATCTTTATCAATTTTTCTAACTAACCCCGGACTAGTCCGCACTCATACCAGACTAGTCCAGTCTCTGGAATTTAACACGTTCCAGTTAAGTGTTGCAGAAATTCAAAAAGCCTATTCACCCCCTCTGGGCTACATTCATCCTAAAAATGGGTACTCTCCACACAAAGATCTAAATAGGGTAGTTGTTGGAGAAGATTTTATAGGAGACCCAGATTAACAAATTGGGCTGCATTTTTAGCTCTCCTTGTTGGAAATAGTCTTAGGTGAAAGAAGAGGATAAGGTTAGGGTCCAGTCCAGTTTTGTTGAAGTGAAAATAAATCTCAGCCGTTCGTTATGATCTACGGCTCAGATTGTAGTGTTGTTAGGTCGGGCTGCAGAAATTTGATGGGCCGCTCCTTGGGCCGACACGTTTGGGTCATCAAATTAGTATTTCTTAACCATAATGTTAAGAGATTTATTGCTGTAGTGGTTTAAGAAATTTTAGATAAATTCTCCAATTTCATGTGATTTGGAAAATGGCAAAATTTAAGAATTTTAAATAACTATAACTTAGAGATAAAGTCTTTTAAAGTTACCATAATTAGGAAAATTTGTAAGAATAAAGAGTAAGACTTTTCCCAAACTAATTGCTAAAATTAAGTTTTTCCAATTTGTTACGAGTTGGAAATTAATGAGACATAAGAGTTCTAAATTGTTATAATTCGGAAATCAGTAATAAGTATGATTTATCTAAAATTATATTTTAAATTAGTATTTAATATGAGGCATTTTTTAAGTTTACTAATGCTTACGCCATGTTGATTTTTCTTAGTAAGTTATTTTGATTAAATTTTCACTAATGTGAAAAGTTGACTAAAATACTTATTAAATATTTTAATTTTATCTTCTGAAATATTTTAATTAATGAGTTGCAAAACTAGAGGATTAGTTTGCTTAACTAATTAGTTACTGATAAAGTCTATTATGAATTAATGAGTTGTTAAGTTAATTTAAGCATTTTTCTACTTCTACCTAACGGTTGCGTAGAATTAATGCTTAACTACGTCAAGTTATTGTGTTTCAATGATTGACTCATAAGATGTTAAATCAAAGCCAAAGGAAAGATTTAGTTGGAAAATTAGTTAAGTAGCATGATGATCTAATCACCCTGATTAAGTTAAGATGTATATGGTGCATATATGCATAATTCCCTAAGTATTATATATATTGTGGGACGTTAAAGAAATTAAGTTTGTCAAGTTATTAAATTTAGTAAGATTTTATTAAGCTTACGCTGCTATTATAGTTTATCAAATTTAATATTCTTTTAATTAAATTAGATCTAACGTGAAAATTTAGTTAAAAGAATAATTGGGCGAACATGATAATAATTATTATTTTGTCATAAAATTTTTTGTCGAGTAGCTAATGTAAAAGACAAAGTTTGCTATATTTTAAGATATTTTTAGGTACTGTAGTTTGTCAAGTGACCAGCGTGAAAGATAAAATACAATATTTCTATTATGATAAAATTTAGAAACCACTCGTTGATCACAACCCGAATGCAACGTGACTGACTGGTCGGCAAGAGTAGAGGCCAAGATTTTGCCAAGCTATCAAAGAACCTCATAGAACCTAAGTCAAACAAGTTGAGCCACATTAACGTCAAAATGACAATTGTTGAACTTTGTAGCTCGATGATATGTCTAAGTACCATGTTATCGCTTCCTACTACCTCTATGACCAGTTGCCATGTGACTGACTTGGCTTAGAGCCGTTGTATGAGGCAAGGAGCACCAAAAACAACATAAGTCGAGCAAAATGTAGAATCGAAAGAAAAATTACATGATTGTAGACCTTGTAACTATATTTGGTAATCACAACTAATTACATTAACTCGGATACTCGGAGTACTGTAATGCTAATTCTACCTCTACAGATACATCAGACCATCTGACACACTTCAACTCTGGTCCTGCTGCTGAGGCTCCCCTTGATGGCTCTGCTGCTGCTGAGTGTCCCCCGACTGGTCCGTTATCCGCTCTAGGTGATGTTGAGCCACCTCGGTTTATTGCATAACAAACTTGGTGATTTTCTCGACCGGCCTCAACATTATAACATTCGAACATTTGCACTGGATTGCGAGTGTCGAAGAGAACCTGCAGCACACCTTTTTCGATCAATTCAAGGTTGACTCATGCGTACTGTACCCTTGCAATAGCAAGAGCGGCTTCCACCCCAGCAGCTAGCTGACTTTGAGACTAGTGAGTGAACTGACCTTGCTCTGACTCAAAGAACTCAAGGAGTGGAAAGCCACCTTGAGGGATACTCTCGAGCGACCTCATGGTGGCATGAATCAATGCTAGTGTAGACCTAAGGCACTCTATCAAATCTACTAGCTGCATCACTTAGTTCTGCAGCATGGCCAAAGAAACAACCCTGGGGATATCCACCCAGAAGGGAAGTACATGTGGCTGAGGTACTCGACTCTTGAGCCGCCATGACACGATGACCGATTTTTCAAGCTTCATCCCAGTACTGTGGAAGGCTTTAGAAGATTGAAAAGTTAGCCAAGTATCACAAAGATAAGAAGAATCGTGATGAGAAGGCAACCTAGTTACAGCGGAACCCGATCTCTGCTACAAGAAGGTCGTCCTTGAAAGCTGACTGGTTTTGCTAAGCAAACTAATCCTCTAGTGCAGAAATTCTCTATGATTATGTGTCGCACTCCTACACTAGGTGCTCAACCTCACTTGCCCACCTGCCTCATGCCTCGTCGTAGGAAAGTTTCGCTACGAACAAAAATGACTCACAGTTTGAAGGACATGAACAACATATAATTGTGTACAACAACCCTTGAAACATTGGCAACATCGTTTTTACACTTAGCATCTATGCAAATGTACCTTATAATTTATTATCATGTGTGATCATGTTCACTCACCTTTGAGCCGGTTAAATTCCTATTCATGTTTTAAAATTGTTGTTTCTTGAAGTCACACCCGAGGGATCCATTATACAAATATTTGTCACTCAGCATGAGCTCAATTTTTGTAAACTATGGTTCTACAGGAAATGTTTGAGTAGCTTTTAAGACTCAGAAGCCACTCTTCCACTCTAACATGGTCACAACATGACTAACAGGGTGGCAAGAGTACAATCTGTAGGATTGAAGGATAGGAGATCAGCTATACGAGAGGGGCTAATGATAAATGATACAAAATTTTCAACGGAAGACTCAACCCGTCAACCAAAAACTAATCTGTCTGAAAAACACATGTGCGCAAGTAGGTTCTTCAGCAGAAAAAAGTTATCAAAACTTCATATGCTATAGAGAAACGAGTTAAGAAAGCCAACACAACAAGAATCACATCAGTAGGTTAAGTAAAACTCAAGTTATGATAAAAAATATGAGCAAAGGTCTGTCTGATCTACTCAACAAAGAACTAATCTTATATGTTATAAAAACTCATGTGTGACATATGGATCATGACTCTATGACCATTAAATCATCACAGATTATAAGCAATTGACTTTTGAAGCCAACATAAAAGAATCACGTCAATTGAATGTGTAGAACAAAAGATATGGTGAAAAACGTGATCAAATGTCAGCTAAAATTAAACGGATGCGAGAAATAAAATACGTACGAAGAAAAATAGCATACGAATGTCCAAAAATTAAGTTTGTTAGATCATGATGCAAAAGTTTGCCACAAACAGAGACTATATAACAAAACACACGAAAGCCACCTGCAAAGGATGCCTCACACACATCACTGGTCCTCCATATTTGTAAACAACCCTCAAGCAACCCTAACCAACTAAAAAACCTTCTAAACCAACTTGAAAACTTCAAAACTGATTTGGAAACCATTTATTTACAGATAGATCATAATTCCAACCTTCCTAAACTCTTTTACAACCTCCAAAAACACTTTTAAACCTTCCGAAACTCTTTTGTTTCGTGATCCACACTAATCCATACCATGACCAACTAAAAACCTAAAAATACACCAAATCCGACTTACAAGAACTTTGTTCTCAATACACCTCCGAACCCTATACGGACACACATCCGGACAAGATCAAATCTAAAACTACCAAATTCAAACCGGATTTAACCCAAACAATTCCAAACTCGTTCATCACATCCAAAAAAAACTTCACAAGACCTTGGAACCATGTTGCCACGTCTTGCACCCCTGGCACACGTGCACACACCTTCCAAGCACGATCAACCTTCACTTTTTATCGTCCAAACATGTTGGAATCACGTCACATCCTTGTGTTATCATTGCTCTTATGCACATGATTTCCACACACATTTACAACACCACTTGACTCGTCCCAAACACTTCCATATGCATCATTCTTTATCCGAACTTGTCATGACACCTTTGATCATATCAACCACAATTCCTCCTAAATTTGTTGTTAGGGTGAACAAATAATGGATGTTAGAGTGAACAAATACGCCTCTCTCGATTCGGTCAAGATTAAGCCACAGGAGGTGCACCCTTGTAAGAGCAAGTGTAACCTCTGCACCCGCAATCAGCTGATTGTGCGACCAACATGACACATGGTCTCTCTCCTATTGATAGTAGTAAAGCATACCAAATACGCCACATGGAAGAACTTCAGTGGGTTCAAGATGGTGAAGATAGAGGTCAAAGTCAACCTGCACCTTTCCACCAAGTCGGCCACATGTAGAAGCTGATCTTGCATCATCCCGAGAGCAAGATACTTGGAGGCATCAGATAGAAATTCTTCTGTAGTCGAATCACCGACCTTTTGATCTATTGCAATTTGCTGGAAAACCCTTTTGGTCTCGTCTTCTTGGCTACAGTAGATGATTGACGACAAAGAAAAAACTATCAGTCATGTAATAAAAAAATTAGGAGTAAACGAAAGGACAAAATGTTGAGCACTTGCATTGAAGTTGCTCATTCACAAAGGCAATTTCCTGTAAGTGTCTCATATGCTTAATAATTGGCTACGAGATTATAAACAGAAAGAAAAATGAGCCATTTGGGTGGGGATCTCAGCAATATTATGGGCTCTTTGGTGACGTCGAAATGACATAATTTTTGATAATGTCAGATACTCCTCATTTTTGCAGGTTGTTTTTAGAGGAACTTATTGGTTGCGGGCGTGGGCGCTATTATAAAAGGATGAAGTAACAAAGATTTCCATCGGGCGAGTATAAGAATGGAGTCAGCAGTAGAGCTTTTTGTCACGTTTGGGTGGAAACAACACAATAGACTTTGTTAATTTTACTTTGTCTTCAGAGTGGAGTGATTTTGCTTTCTTTTTATTTATGGCTCAAGATTGAGTCATTGAAGTTTGTAATAATCTGTGGCTGTATACTCTGTAGAGTCCGGAAACCTTTTCCATTCTAAAAAAACAAAGACAATTTTACTGTGAGAGAAGATCTTCATTGGCAGCCAAATGATCAAGCTGGGAAATGTCGATCTCTAGAGCATCCACTCTCTGCAACAAGTTGTCACGCTCTTGAGTCAGACGCTCGATCTCGATCATGATGTGACCACGAACCTGTTCGAGGTGGAGGTTTTCACCCGCATACAAGAGTCAGCCAGTATGATACAAGTTACAAAGCCACAAGGTCAGAAGAAGAACCGACTAACCATTCAGCTGCTCACATTCACGCTCGAGCTGTGTCTTCTCGGACCGGTCAAGTTGCATGGCGTTTTGTTGCTTGAAGTTCTCAACCTCCAAGCTTTGAAGCCAGCCACTCAAATTGAGAAGATCTTGCATAAAGAAGAATGATAGTTAGTCCATTGAGGAAAACCAAGTCTCCAACCTACCCTATGAGTCAATCGGAGACTTGGGGGCTACCAGCTCCTTCAACCGACTCCATGAGTCGATCAAAGGCTCGAGCGCTACCAACTCCCAACGTTTTTCAAGGATGCACGAACAAGGTCTCTAACAGTGGATCGAAGACTTGGCGGCTACCAACTCATAAATTTTTTTATAGACTCTTGATTCTGTGACCGACTCTACAACTCAATCTAAAACTCAGGGACTATAATCTCCTAAATTTTTCTAAGTCTACTTTAGCAATAGAATACCTGGCCCTTGCCACCACCTACTCCAGCTCTGCTTTGTGCCGCTCCAGTGCTGCAACCTGGTAGAGGACATGGCTCCCTCTTCTAAACATCATCGAGGTGGTGGGCTCTATTGTTAGAGCATGGGAGGCAGTTGCCTGCGGAACCGACGGGGGTTCTTGTGTAGTGGGCTCGACCACCTCAACGGTTATTTCGAGAGCAGACGGAGTAGGGGCAAGCTCTAGAGCAGCTAGAATTGATTGAGGCGAGGCTGGTGGAATCGACGCTGCTGGCTGCCAGGAAGGAGATGATAGTCCGATGTTGGCAGCTGGCTCCTTTCCGGCTACTTCCTCTTAGATCTCTTCAGCTAGAGGTTCTTGTGGCGCCTCGACTTCCAGACCGGTCAACCGCTGAACGGTACAACACAAAGTTCTCTAAGCTACTAAACAAGTACTTAGAAAAAAATATGCATAAAAATACTCACGAGTCGGTAGAGACTAAAGAAGCGCTGAGGAGTTCCCTCGGGAAAGTCTCAGACACCATGAGTGAGGCGACTCTGGGGTAAAGATAGCCATCAGTCTCCAATCGAGGACATTAAAAAGCCAGATAACCCGTCCCACGAGAACCTTGTGACTCCGGCCTTCCTCTACGAATGTCTTCAAGAGAAGGGGACACCACTTCATTCGGCTCAACAGGCTCGGGCGCAATGGAAGCAACATCCTCCAAGTCTTCGAGCCATGGACTTTGAGGCTGAGGAGGATGATGGTGGATCAGGACGTGTTTCTACAAAAAGAATGTCAAAGATAAATGTGCAAAATGAACGACAAGTTTTGTGGAAATTATCTTAGTGATTGGGTGACCTATTTTGTACAACTCCATTGGAGGATCCTGGAGCACATATCTCTCCATGCTCCATGCAAAGCGCTTTGACCTGAGATTCTTGCCCAGCTTGTGTGAAATCTTGGAGCACATTTCGAGCCAGGTCATATTACCACATGGGGAAGCACCTAATCAGAGAGGTTGCACCAGTTCCTGATCCGAGTTGAAGCCAAATCGACTCCTGTTACACCGGCTCGCTTCAGTACATTGATCTTATTCAGGAAGAACTCAATCTCCTTTTTCTCATCTTTCTTCTAGATCATTCCTCTAGCTGACCCATTTATTTGGTCCCTCAGGTGAGAATGGAGGGAGTTCATAGTGTTGGTTACCTACAGACTGATCACAAACGTAAAACCATTAGCCCTTCCACCCGTGTACCAAGTCCAGTGGTTTTGGGTTGAAGTACTTGATCCCAGGCTTCACTTTGGATGCCCAAGCCGCTGCTGACGTGAACCAGTTCATTCTGCCGACTGTATGAAGCTTGATTCAGAAGTGTTTTCATAACCTCCAATGCGGGTAAATACCTAGGAAGCATTTACAAAGCATGATGAAGCACGTGATGTGAAACGCACCATTGGAGATCAGGTAGTGGAGCTCTGCTCCGTAGAAGAACAACAGTGCATGAACGACTTTATGGACCGGGAGAGAGAATCCCTGCTTGAGGAAGTGTTGTTGCTGGATCCATGAACTCACGAGTGGATGGAGGAAAACAATAAAACAACAGATTTGGCAAGCGACAACATGCCCGAGTTTTATTGAACCAGCTCGGCCAGACCTTGCAAAGTTCACTTGATTACAAGGCTATTTATAAAGGTCTCTAACCATTGATCGAAGACTTGGTGGCTACCAACTCATGAATTTTTTTTATAGACTCTCGAGTCTGTGACTGACTCTACAAGTCAATCCAAAAATCAGGGGCTATCATCTCCCAAATTTTTCTAAGTCTACTTTGGCAATAGAATACTTGGCCCTTGCCACCACCTACTCCAGCTCTGCTTTGTGCTGCTCTAGTGCTGGAACCTGGCAGAGGACATGGCTCCCTCTTCTAAACATCATCGAGGTGGTGGGCTCTATTGTCAGAGCATTGGAGGCAGTTGCCTACGGAATCGACGAGGGTTCTTGTGTAGTAAGCTCGACCACCTCAACGGTTATTCCGAGAGCAGACGGAGTAGGGGCAAGCTCTAGAGCAGCTAGAATTGATTGAGGCGAGGCTGGTGGAGTCGATGCTGCTGGCTGCCAGGAAGAAGATGATAGTCCGATGTTAGCAGCTGGCTCCTTTCCGGCTACTTCCTCTGAGATCTCTTCAACTAGAGGTTCTTGTGGCGTCTCAACTTACAGGCCGGTCAACTGCTGAACGCTACAACACAAAGTTCTCTAAGCTACTGAACAAGTACTTAGAAAAAAATATGCACAAAAATACTCACGAGTCGGCGGAGACTTAAAAAAATATGCATAAAAATACTCACGAGTCGGCGGAGACTAAAGAAGCCCTGAGGAGTTCCCTCGGGAAAGTCTCAGACACCATGAGTGAGGCGACTCTAGGGTAAATATAGCCACCAGTCTCCAATCGAGGACATTAAAAAGCCAGATAACCCGTCCCAAGAGAACCTTGTGACTCCGGCCTTCCTCTACGAATGTCTCCAAGAGAAGGGGGCACCACTTCATTCGGCTCAACAGGCTCGGGCGCAATGGAAGCAACATCCTCCAAGTCTTCAAACCATGGACTTTGAGGTTGAGGAGGACGATGGTGGATCAGGATGTGTTTCTACAAAAAGAATGTCAGTCAAAGATAAATGTACAAAATGAACGACAAGTTTGTGGAAATTATCTTAGTAATTGGGTGACCTATTTTGTACAGCTCCATGGGAGGATCCTGGAGCACATACCCTATTCATGCTCCATGGAAAGCGCTTTGACCTGAGATTCTTGTTCAGCTGGTGTGAAATCTTGGAGCACATTTCGAGCCAGGTCATATTACCACATGGGGAAGCACCTAATCATGAGGGGTTGTACCAGTTCCTGATCCGAGTTGAAGCTAAATCGACTCCCGTTACACCGGTTCGCTTCAGTGCAATGATCTTCTTCCGGAAGAACAAAGTCTCTTTTTTCTCATCTTTCTTCTAGATCATTCCTCTAGCTGACGCAGTTATTTGGTCCCTCAGGTGAGAATGGAGGGAGTTCATAGTGTTGGTTACCTACAGACTCATCACAAACGTAAAACCATTAGCCCTTCCACCCGCGCACGAAGTCCAGTGGTTTTCGGTTGAACTACTTGATCCTAGGCTTCACTTTGGATGCCCAAGCCGCTGCTGATGTGAGCCAGTTCATTCTGCCGACTGTATGCAGCTTGATTGACAAGTGTTTTCATAACCTCCAATACGGGTATATACCCAGAAAGCATTTACAAAGCATGATAAAGCATGTGATATGAAACGCACCATTGGAGATCAGGTAGTGGAGCTCTGCTCTGTAGAAGAACAACAGTGCATGAACGACTTTGTGGACAGGGAGAGAGAATACCCACGTGAGGAAGTGTTGTTGCTGGATCCATGAAGTCACGAGTGGATGGAGAAAAACAATAAAAAAGTAGATTTGGCAAGCGACAAGCACACCCGTATTTTATTAAATCAGCTCGGCCAACCCTTGCAAAGTTCACTTGATTACAAGGCTATTTATAAAGGTCTCTAACCGTCGATCGAAGACTTGGCGGCTACCAACTCATGAATTTTTTTATAGACTCTCGAGTCTGTGACCGACTCTACAAGTCAATCCAAAACTCAGGGGCTATCATCTCCCAAATTTTTCTAAGTCTACTTTAGCAATAGAATACTTGGCCCTTGCCACCACCTACTCGAGCTCAGCTTTGTGCCGCTCCAGTGCTGCAACCTGGCAGAGGACATGGCTCCCTCTTCTAAACATCATTGAGGTGGTGGGCTCTATTGTCAGAGAATGGGAGGCAGTTGCCTGCGGAACCGACGGGGGTTCTCGTGTAGTAGGCTCGACCACCTCAACAGTTATTTCGAGAGCAGACGGAGTAGGGGCAAGCTCTAGAGCAGCTAGAATTGATTGAGGCGAGGCTGGTGGAGTCGACGCTGCTGGCTGCCAGGAAGGAGATGATAGTCCGATGTTGGCAGCTGGCTCCTTTCCGGCTACTTCCTCTGAGATCTCTTCATCTAGAGGTTCTTGTGCCGTCTCGACTTCCAGGCCGGTTAACTGCTGAACGCTACAACACAAAGTTCTCTAAGCTACTGAACAAGTACTTAGAAAAAAATATGCATAAAAATACTCACGAGTCGGCAGAGGCTAAAGAAGCCCTGAGGAGTTCCCTCTGGAAAGTCTCAGACACCATGAGTGAGGTGATTCCGGGGTAAAGATAGCCATCAGTCTCCAATCGAGGACATTAAAAAGCCAGATAACCCGTCCCACGAGAACCTTGTGACTCCGACCTTCCTCTACGAATATCTCCAAGAGAAAGGGACACCACTTCATTCGGCTCAACAGGCTCGGGCGCAATGGAAGCAACATCCTCCAAGTCTTCGAGCCATGGACTTTGAGGCTGAGGAGGACGATGGTGGATCAGGACGTGTTTCTACAAAAAGAATGTCAGTCAAAGATAAATGTGCAAAATGAACGACAAGTTTCGTGGAAATTACCTTAGTGATTGGGTGACCTATTTTGTACAGCTCTGTGGGAGGATCCTGGAGCACATACAATCTCCATGCTCCATGCAAAGCGCTTTGACCTGAGATTCTTGTTCAGCTAGTGTGAAATCTTGGAGCACATTTCGAGCCAGGTCATATTACCACATGGGGAAGCACCTAATCATGAGGGGTTGCACCAGTTCCTGATCCGAGTTGAAGCCAAATCGACTCCTGTTACACCGGCTCGTTTCAGTGCAATGATCTTCTTCCGGAAGAACTCAGTCTCCTTTTTCTCATCTTTCTTCTAGATCATTCCTCTAGCTGACCCAGTTATTTGGTCCCTCAGGTGAGAATGGAGGGAGCTCATAATGTTGGTTACCTACAGACTCATCACAAACGTAAAACCATTAGCCCTTCCACCCGCGTACCAAGTCCAGTGTTTTTGGGTTGAAGTACTTGATCCCAGGCTTCACTTTGAACGCCCAAGCCACTGCTGACGTGAACTAGTTCATTCTGTCGACTGAATGCAGCTTGATTGAGAAGTATTTTCATAACCTCCAATGCAGGTAAATACCAAGGAAGCATTTACAAAGCATGATGAAGCACGTGATGTGAAACACACCATTGGAGATCAGGTAGTGGAGCTCTGCTCCGTAGAAGAACAACAGTGCATGAACGACTTTGTGAACCGGGAGAGAGAATCCCCGCTGGAGGAAGTGTTGTTGCTGGATCCATGAACTCACGAGTGGATGGAGGAAAACAATAAAGCAAGAGATTTGGCAAGCGACAAACACTCCCGTATTTTATTGAATCAGCTCGGCCAGCCCTTGCAAAGTTCACTTGATTACAAGGCTATTTATAAAGGTCTCTAACCGTCGATCAAAGATTTGGCGGCTACCAACTCATGAATTTTTTATAGACTCTCAAGTCTGTGACCGACTCTACAAGTCAATCCAAAACTCAGGGGCTATCATCTCCCAAATTTTTTTAAGTCTACTTTAGCAATAGAATACTTGGCCCTTGCCACCACCTACTCAAGCTCTACTTTGTGCCGCTCTAGTGCTGCAACCTGGCAGAGGACATGGCTCTCTCTTCTAAACATCATCGAGGTGGTGGGCTCTATTGTTAGAGCATGGGAGGCAGTTGATTGCGGAACCGACAGGGTTTCTTGTGTAGTAGGATCGACCACCTCAACGGTCATTTCGAGAGCAGATGGAGTAGGGGCAAGCTTTAGAGCAGCTAGAATTGATTGAGGCGTGGCTGGTGGAGTCGACGCTGCTGGCTGCCAGGAAGGAGATGATAGTCCGATGTTGGCACCTGGCTCCTTTCTGGCTACTTCCTCTGAGATCTCTTCAGCTAGAGGTACTTGTGGCGTCTCGACTTCCAGGCCGGTCAACTGCTGAACGCTACAACAAATAGTTCTCTAAGCTACTGAACAAGTACTTAGAAAAAAATATGCATAAAAATACTCACAAGTCGGCAGAGACTAAAGAAGCCCTAAGGAGTTCCCTCGGGAAAGTCTCAGACACCATGAGTGAGGCGACTCTGTGGTAAATATAGCCATCAGTCTCCAATCGAGGACATTAAAAAGCCAGATAACCTGTCCCACAAGAAGCTTGTGACTCCGGCCTTCCTCTACAAATGTCTCCAAAAGAAGGGGACACCACTTCATTCGGCTCAACAGGCTCGGGAGCAATGGAAGCAACATCCTCCAAGTCTTCGAGCCATGGACTTTGAGGCTGAGGAGGACAATGGTGGATCAGGACGTGTTTCTACAAAAAGAATGTCAGTCAATGATAAATGTGCAAAATGAACAAAAAATTTCATGGAAATTACCTTAGTGATTGGGTGACCTATTTTGTATAGCTCCATGGGAGGATCCTAGAGCACATACCCTCTCCATGCTCCATGCAAAGTGCTTTGACCTGAGATTCTTGTTCAGCTGGTGTGAAATCTTGGAGCACATTTCGAGCCAGGTCATATTACCACATGGGGAAGCATCTAATCATGAGGGGTTGCACCAGTTCCTGATCCAAGTTGAATTCAAATCGACTCCTGTTACACCGGCTCGCTTCACTGCAATGATATTCTTCAGGAAGAACTCAGTCTCCTTTTTCTCATCATTCTTCTAGCTGACCCAGTTATTTGGTCCCTTAGGTGAGAATTTAGGGAGTTCATAGTGTTGGTTACCTACAGACTCATCACAAAAGTAAAACCATTAGCCCTTCCACCCGCATATCGAGTCCAGTGGTTTTGGGTTGAAGTACTTGATCCTAGGATTCACTTTGGATGCCCAAGCCGCTGCTGACGTGAGTGTCACACCCGGTTTTCCATAAGGAACACCCGAGCGTATTATCACATGTATGCCAGGATCAGTTGATTCATACATGTGCCGACAAGAGTGTAATATCATTATATTATAAGCCAAGTTCAACGTACAACATAATATTACATCATAGTACATGAAACATCAACTAAGAGTATCATTACAACAGCGGAAGACTACAGCGTGGTGCTCCAGTTCCACAGACGTTGCCCGGGGGTTACGCCAACCTAGAACAACTCCTCGGGATCGAAGTATTCCTCGTCAAAGTCTACGTCTTCATTTGCACCTGAGTCAACATATGATATCCAACAAAAGCAAGTTTGAGTACCATAGGTACTCAGCAAGTGTAGGAAAGAATGTTATGAAGGCCAACAACAAGGAAGGCTAACATGGTTAAGCACTATGCATTAATCCTAAGACTTAGCTTTGATTAGTAACCTATCTTACTAAGTGATAATCCCACCATCATTATAGTTAAGTCATTAATGTTAGGTTACACCACCCAACAACCTCTTTCCGCCCACATCCATGTTTCTCTAATCATGGACAAGTCCAAGCCGCTCTTGACCGTGAGCACGGCTGTCATGACAGTTTGGTTCTCTGCAGAGATTGTACCACTTTACCCACAAGTAGTGATTTCATCCCCTGTTGCCAGGTGGACTAAGAAACCTCCCTGATATCCGTGGTTGCAAGCCACATTACACACTTCCTTTGGTGTGCGATCAGGAGATCACTACATGGCCTTTACAAAAGATCTACCGGCAAGTACAAGCCCACTGAGGTTTCACCGCTGTAGTTTCTGGGAGTAACCCTCCCCTACAGAAGCCCCCTCTTGAGCCTTGCAGTTCCCAGGGCAGTCAAAAATGGACTTCCATTCCCCGTACCATCCAAACACTCATACTATACCAGCAAACTCCTAATTAATTGGCCAAGCTGCCCCATCTCAGTCTTGTGGTGGCACTGTAAAGCCGGGTTAACTGTTCCATGAACCGGTCCTTAGAATCTAAGACAGGCACTAACTCATTCCCGAGTCTCGTGCACGAAGCACCAACCAAACAACCAGCCTGTCTAGATTCCTATTACCATGACACACTCTTGTGTCTTTCATATAATACCACAAGACGAGTATCATCAATGTTCCATTCATTCTCTAAGTTCTAAGTATGCATGGCTAAGCACATAAAATGATAACCATCAAATATCAACTAAGTTCCTCCATGGTTCAACAAGGAATGATAAAGGAAATAAACTAGGGAAACACCCTAAATTAGGTTTCATGTTAATGAACCATGCAAATAATCTAACTATTCATCCTAGAATAGGAACAAAGTGGTCAAGGAACACTTGCCTTTAATTTGCTGCCCAGAATTCTCGAAATTTTGTTCTTGAAGATTGAAAACTGGTTTTGAGGCTGCTTTTTAATCTAATAATTCCAAGAGGGACGCATCATCCCGGCCGTGATCGACAAATGCACGCGGTGTCACTTGGTGGCGGCGACACCTTTCTCGACGGACAAACACAAACATATTGAAAAACTCACCAATTCTAAACTTTTCTATCAAATTCGTAAACGGGAAATACTAGAAACCCACCTAGGGTAGTTTTATTGATCCGAAAAGGCCGGAAGTACGTCGACTGTGGCGAAGAATGACAGTGGTCGTCAGTCATTGTCGTTGGTTTGTTAGGACTACGGATCCTTGTGGCGATTCTTGTCCGAGACCAGTGAGAAGTGGGTGTGAGTGAGAGAGGAAAATTTGGGGTCCCTCAAGAGTTTAAATAGGAGAGGAAGAGGCAACACTTGGGCGGGCGAACGGGTGCACGCCGTGGAGCGCGCACGCGCGAGGGGCGCGAGCGAGCGGGCGTGAGCGGTTTCTTGTTTCTTTATTCACGTGGGGTCTGACAGTGAGCCAGTTCATTCTGCCGACTGTATGCAGCTTGATTGAGAAGTGTTTTCATAAATGCGGGTAAATACCCAAGAAGCATTTACAAAGCATGATGAAGCACGTGATGTGATACACACCATTGGAGATCAGGTAGTGGAGCTCTGCTCCGTAGAAGAACAACAGTGCATGAACGACTTTGTGGACCTGGAGAGAGAATCCCCGCTGGAGGAAGTGTTGCTGCTGGATCCATGAACTCACGAGTGGATGGAGGAAAACAATAAAACAAGAGATTTTGCAAGCGACAAGCACGCCCGTATTTTATTGAATCAGCTCGGCCAGCCCTTGCAAAGTTCACTTGATTACAAGGCTATTTATAAAGGTCTCTAACTGTCGATCGAAGACTTGGCGGCTACCAACTCATGAATTTTTTATAGACTCTCGAGTCTTTGACCGACTCTATAAGTCAATCCAAAACTCAGGGGCTATCATCTCCCAAACTTTTCTAAGTCTACTTTAGCAATAGAATACTTGGCCCTTGCCACCACCTACTCTAGCTCTGCTTTGTGCCGCTCCAGTGCTGCAACCTGGCAGAGGACATAGCTCCCTCTTCTAAACATCATCGAGGTGGTGGGCTCTATTGTCAGAGCATGGGAGGCAATTGCCTGCGGAACCGACTGGGGTTATTGTGTAGTAGGCTCGACCACCTCAACGGTTAGTTCGAGAGAAGACGGAGTAGGGGCAAGCTCTAGAGCAGCTAGGATTGATTGAGGCGAGGCTGGTGGAGTCGACGCTGCTGGCAGCTTGGAAGGAGATGATAGTCCGATGTTGGCAGCTGGCTCCTTTCCGGCTACTTCCTCTGAGATCTCTTCAGCTAGAGGTTCTTGTGGCGTCTAGACTTCCAGGCCGGTCAACTTCTGAACGCTACAACACAAAGTTAACTAAGCTACTGAACAAGTACTTAGAAAAAAAATATGCAGAAAATACTCACGAGTTGGCAGAGACTAAAGAAGCCCTGAGGAGTTCCCTCGGGAAAGTCTCAGACACCATGAGTGAGGCGACTCCGGGGTAAAGATAGCCATCAGTCTCCAATCGAGGACTTTAAAAAGCTAGATAACCCGTCCCACGAGAACCTTGTGACTCCGGCCTTCCTCTACGAATGTCTCCAAGAGAAGGAGACACCACTTCATTCGGCTCAACTGGCTCGGGCGAAATGGAAGCAACATCTACCAAGTCTTCGTGCCATGGACTTTGAGGCTGAGGAGTTTAAAAGTCCCAAAAATGTGTATGAATAAAAACTAAGGTTGGAGTTCATATGTGTGGCAAAGACATGAAAAATGGGACTTGCTAAAACTTTTCTTCATGCAAAGTAATACATGGATGACCATCCAAAATGAGGCTCACTTTTTTATTTAAAAGTGTTGAACCAATAAGGAGTTAAATACCTCTTTGCATGTAAGTTTAAAAATCAGATTTGAAATTCAAAGTTCACACAAGTGGTGACCAAAAACTTTGAATAAACATACAGCCATATAGTAGGGTGGGCTCAAAAAGGAGTTAAAGAGAAGAATTTGCAAACTTCAACCAAATTCAAGTTTGGCAAGCAAATTCAAACTAAATTTGAAGAGTTCGAATTCCAGCCCACCTTTTTAAACTTAGAATTATGGGAATTGAGGAGATCAGCTTGAGAAGATATTTGAGAAGATAAATGTGGAGTAGGACCCACAGGTCATAGAGCTAAAGAGGGTTGCCTTACACCCTAAGTCTCAGCTTCGGTGGGGGATTCCACCGAACAGAACCCGAGCGCCACCGAGCAGCTTGCCGGCGACAGCTCCTGCTGCCTGCCTCCCTGCGCTGGCGCCCCGGGGTCGGTCCTGACCGCGTCCTCAACGTGACCACAGGCCCTCAGACCGAACCAAAGCTCATTTTCCTTCCTCTCTCGCGAGAACGCCGAGCAAACCGAGCTCTCCCCCACCGCCCTCTCGGTCGGTCGGAAACCGAAGGCACACTCGCGTCCTTCCCTCCCCGAGCTGCTGAACATTGCCGCGAGCTCGGCCTCCACCTCCCCGACCCAAAAACTCGCAAGCTCCGGCCTCCTTCCACGTGAACGACCTCAACCGCGGCAACCCAACGAAAATAGGTGACCGGCTTCACGTGGACAGCTCTCCACAGGAGCTTTCACGGCCAAGTGAGGGTGGCAACGAGAGCGCACGGCCACTGTGCTACTCTCACCCAAAGCTCAAGCCGTGTCGTGAGCTAGTGATGGCGAATTTTGGGATTTGGCTCCGGCGGCTTCAACCCGAGCATCCGGTACGGGAATCCAAAATTCTCCACTTCTATTCGTTCTTAGCTCGTCAAACTTTGCACGTAGGAGCTGGACTAGCCAGCGATCATATTCTTTTGAGCATCCGTCACATGAAAACCCTTTGGAGCGACGTATTTTGAGGTCTACCGAGCACTTCTCCGGCGGACCAAATCGGGCGCACGGTGACGACCGGCTTGCGGCTGTTCCAGAGCCATTTAAGGGCCATGCTGAGCCTTGCGATCATCCACTGATGCTGTAGAGCTCATTGGTGGAGTGTTTTGGCGGGCTAGAACCCACGACCAATAGCGCCGAAGGGCAACCGAGGCCGCCACACGTCGCGAGCTATCTTCCGGTCGCCGGCAGCTCTAGAACGCCCCACCATCGTGTTCCTTGACGTCAATAAACCCCTGGCGGCGAGTTTTAGCTCAGGCGGTGGCCGGAAACGGCAAGCCGGCGAGCTCTGACGTCGGGCTGGCGAGCTGGGCGGCGGGCGCGCGAAGGGGCGGCGGGAGGTAGAAGAAAGCCGTGGGTCCCGTTTGTCAGTGACTCAATTTTAAATCTGGGATCAGCCGTGGCCCGGGGATCGGTTGTGGCTGCGCGCCAAACTGCTGCGGCCCGGTGTGGCTGAATTCTGAGTGGCTGGCGTTTAAACAGTGGGACCAGCCGAATTTTAGTGGGAGAAAATAATTCCAGAGATGGTTCAAACTTTGGAAAATCCTAGCTCTTTGTAGAAACCTCCAATTTGAGTGAGTTCACTTGGGTTGGATTCATCTCTCTGAGTTCTCTCCAAATATGAACTCAGATTTGTATGAAAGTTAATATTATATTCTGGAAAATTCTTGGAAGGTTTTCTGAAAAAGAATTATTGAGGGAGTTTGGGTTATCCAAAAATCCTCAAATTTTGCCAGAATATTCTTTACCATAGTATTGACCTTATAGCAAAATTTCAGCTCTTTTGAAGATCATTTGTGTAGGAATTTGCTAAATGCAAACTGCTGTGTTCAAAACAGTCCAGGAATATTTTCAGAAAATGTTTCCCACTTCAAAAATCTATTCTGGGCAATCCATAGCTCCAAAAATCATAGGAAAATTTAGGAAAGCTCTCTGGGACATACTTGAAATTGTAGTTCACTTAATTGAGCATGAAAATGCACATTACCTCAGAATTAATGCTTTTGAGTAGGAATGCTTAAAGAATTGTTCTGGGAGAACTACTCAAGTAAAAGGGCTGAATTTTTGGACCAGATTACTCTCATGTGATCAAGAACACACATGTAAGTTATCAGTCCAAGATGAGTCCTTGAACTCCCTGTTCTTATTCTACATACTTATGTATAGGGGAAAAATACATAAGAGATATTGTGAGAATTATGGAGGACACAATATGACTCCACTTTAGCTGCAATTTGGCAAGCTAAATCCTTAGGTAGTATAGAACTTGCTGTAAAAGTTTTGAGGCCATTGGGGTTCTTGTTCTTCAGTTGCACTCAAATCCTTTCAGCTTATCTATTTTATTCATTAGGGGAAATGATTAGTGTATAGGTAAGGCCTCAAGGTCAATTTAGTTTATTTCTGTTCTTTGCACAACAGAGGCAAACCGAGCCATGCTTGGCTTTTCCACACAACCTCTGTTCCCAAGAAATGAATTCTATAACTTCTTTCCATTACATTCTATAAAACATGTGCATATGCATTTCAATAGGAACCACAACGAAGGGGACTCAAAGGAGTGATTCATCAAAGTGGATCAAACTCCGGAGAGTCAAGGGTGGATCAGCAAGGACACTAACTGATTATATACGACTACCCTGCAAAACAGGCAAGCTCCGGTTTACATTTAACAGCTGTTAAGTTTTTATTTTGTATTCACTTTCGGTTAAGATTTGAACTGTGCATTAGGTCTAGTGTTTGATACTCCTCTTTATAGCCAAATGACCCATGGGGTATTGGGTAGGTTTCCTTCACCGTGTAGAACTGCCATGCTTAAGTACGGTTTGGTAGAAGTCGAGTGGTGAGATGCTACTCGCATGTTCAGGAACAACAGGGGCATACGAGATTGGTTCATAAATGAATTAGCAAGTTAAAGTGTAGACCGGAAGGTTGTAGGGGCAGCAGGACATAGGGGCCTGGGTGCTATAGACCTGTCCGTGTCGGTCAAGGACCGATCCGTATGCGGCCCTGTTGAACAAGTTTGAGTTGTGTACCGGACTCATGCTGGCTATATGGGACCCAGTAAACCGATGTACCTCGGGAAGCTGTCGTTGGGACTTTTCGGGTCGCCTCAGGCGGACCGCCGGTGTGCAGTATGTGGGGAATATTCTCATGACATCTCATGTCGGTAGGTGCACCATGAGAGTAGCTACTGTACGGGGCGACTTGATCGATTCAGCGGGGGTGAAACGGAGGAAAGGCTGCCACGTATGACGTCAGTGATGGTTGTTGTAGGCAACGTCGAGTGCGGGCGTACGTGTCGTGTAGTCCGGGTGTTATTGATTTGAATCACCGTCGCTCGCGGAATGGACCGAGCATACTTGTTCTCACAGTCGTGACGTAGTAAGAACTTGCATGAGAAAGGAACTAATCATTTTGATGTGAAGTATCATACTAGCTTTGTCTTGGATCTTGATGAATAGGCTAGTGCAAACTCGATTCTTTTATGCCATGAGCAATTTACATCGGGGGAAAGCGTTTCTTGTTTGATTGTGGACTCCCGATGTGGCGTGCCCACAGTTACCTAAAATGCTGCAATTAATACCTGAAAGTAAGGATTGACTTTTAGTCGAGTTTAATTATGCTTATGCCATCCTATGTTAGGTTCATAACTTCACTTAGAGTTTCATGTTTAGGGTGACGGTTAAGTCTTGCTGAGCGTTATGCTCACGGATGCTATCCGAGTTGTTTTGCAGGTAATTGACTCGATGCTTATGAGAAGGGGTGCCGATGAGACTCGGGAACCTCCGAGTGCTTACTCAAAGAGCATCCTCGCCGCTGCAGATTGTCTTCGTGTTGCTAGTAAGAAACGTCCGCGGGCTGGACCGTTTCTTTGTTGCTAGTTTAGATATGAGTCGTGAGAGTGATAGTCTTCCGCTGTAGATTACTCTGATATACTTATTTGTAAAACTTTATTGTACGCTTCCACTAAACTATTTATGTAATATGATGTGTGTTTATCGACCCGTGTGCTGTTGGGTGCCGCATAACACGGCACCACCCAATGAGGTCCTGTGGTCCCCCACAGCGTGGTATCAGAGCTGTGACAAGTGGTGTCAGAACCCTGTCACAGTTGATACCATAGCAGGGCTGTTACACGTGGTATCAGAGCTGCGTTGGGAACAGACCACGGATTGAGCATCATATTATGTCAAAAACTTAGGATACGGTGAGATAACGGTACTAGGCCCACATAAGGACTATTATTAGCATATTATGAAGGTGGCAAGCTAACTTATTTGTTATGTCAGAAAATCGTGCATCTCGGGACGTTTATGTCTTGGGGGGGTGCACGTATACGCTGTCCACCAGTGCGCACAAGCTGAAGGGTGGAGCCCCACGGGTGGCAGGTAACCCGGCCCACTTTAGTATCCTCTACGACTCTTCATGTCGTTTGGGGTATTCGAGCAACGTCTTCCCTGGCGTGCGTGGTGCAATTTGGGAGACCCCGTCACGTGGTCAGTAACGTGAACACGTAGCTCAAGGCGTGTTTGGCTTGAGAACACCTGGGCGAGTGATGATGGCTGGGTGTACAAATTGTATGGATACCGGGTTCGGTGTGCAGTCGAGCCTGATGATTGAGTGTGTTTTATGTAGGTACTAACCACGAAAATCTTAGTACGTGTAGAACACGATTGTGAGTGATCATTTTAGTGCCACCTAAGGATACGTATATGCCGGTGTAATCCGGTTAGGTTTTTCTTTGGTGAGGCAACGTAGTACCGTCATATGTCTTACGGTGCATCGTCACCGTACTACACTGGATAGTTTTCTTTCCTATGAAGAAATCATTCATGACTAACTTTCAAACAAGAAAAAAATGGATATTGAAAACAACATAGTAGTACTGAGCTCTCCATTTGAACTATGTTTCAAAGAAGAGACTTGTTAGGCTTCTTTTGATCTCAAAGACTGAGTGCTCTGTTCAGACAGAAATTTTTTTGGGCTTTAACAGAGTGTAACTCTGATTAGCTTGACCCAATTGAGGTGTTTGATACAGTTCTGGAAAGGTTGTTAAGTGCTCTACAACTTTTCTGTAGAACTCCAGAGCCAAATCCGACACCAACTTGGTTGAATATCCAGATGAATGCAAACTGTTCAGAAAACAGAGCAGCTGCAAACTTATCTGGATGTTGCTGTAAATTAGCCGTCACAGTCTGTAGAAAAATTTCTAAGGGTCATGTGATACACCATTGTAAAGGTTAGAAAATTTTTAAAAACTTTGTAGTTCATGGTTTGTTCAGAATTGTACTCCCTTGTTATGTACAACTGTGATGAAAACAGCCACATACAAAGGAGATGCTGGCAAATTTTCTCCAGAAATTCTGGCAGCTTTGAACAATCATAACTTCTGTTACAGAAATGATCTAGGGGCATGTGAGTACTCGTTGGAAATATACTGAAGTTAACTTTAACTTTGGTATTCAACTTGAGTTATTAAAATGCTAGTAACTGGATCAAATTCTGGGTTAAGTACAGAAAGGTCTGTTCTGTACAGAATGAGGGACTGAATATGTTGGCTTTAGAAAGATGTGTAAACATGAAATTTTGTTATGCTTTCATAAAGTTGTAGCATGTTCATGTTTACATACTTTCACATACTGCTGAGATCAAGTTTTTACTCACTTCAAAAATGATTATTTTGCAGTATGGTGCGTATTCATTCTCCGAGTAGGGCTGAAGGTTCTCGCCGAGACGATGATGACTCGACTCCACCACGGGCACCGCCATCAACGGAATGGGCGGATATCATGGCTCAGATGGTCGAGTCAAGTCAAGAGAACACAAGACTACTCCAAGCCTTGGTACAACAGGGCTTACTCCAATGTGCACAACAGGACGTTCCACCTCGGAACGCCTATTTGGACTTCTTGGCGACACAACCGCCAATTTTCACCGAAGCCAATGAACCAGTGGAAGCTGATCAGTGGCTTCGAGTTATGGAGTCCAAGTTTGGAGTGTTTGAGTGCGATGAGTATCAGAAGACATTATTTGCAGTTCAACAGCTCTATGGAGCCGCCGGAAATTGGTGGTTTGCTTATCTCGCCACCGCTCCGGAAGGCCATCAAGTGGAATGGACGGAATTTCGTGAAGCATTCCGTACTCGTCACATTCCTATGGGTTTTATCAAGGCCCAACAGC
Organism: Neostapfia colusana; assembly: GCA_030760725.1. NCBI lineage: Eukaryota > Viridiplantae > Streptophyta > Magnoliopsida > Poales > Poaceae > Neostapfia > Neostapfia colusana. The sequence goes on from JASWHV010000020.1 coordinate 12,926,345, forward strand.
AAGAATTCAGAAACTTGAAGCAGGGGGACATGAGTGTCCTCGATTATGTCAGATGATTCAACCTTCTGGCACAATATGCTCCTGCTTATGCAACGAGCGAAGCTGCAATGTGTGACTACTTTTTCTATGGCTTGAGTGCCATACTAAAAGAGAAGTTAGCTTTGTTCAATCAAGGCAGTTACACCGAGTTGATCAGTGCTGCTCTGCTGCAAGAACAAGCGACACTTGAGTGTCAAGCAGAGAAGAGGGACCAGGAGGATGTGCAAGAAGAGACACCAGTCGTTCCTCGTAAATACCGTGTGGTGTATCACACACCATCTGATGAAAGATGACAAGCGCCAGTGAGATCAACTCCGTAAAGATTTCCTGCTCATGAATCATGTCTTGAAGCAACAGCTTTGCCGCAACAACGAATGACACCTGTTGCATCATTGCGGCAGCCAAGTGCATCAACTTCTCAACCACAAGTCAACGAAGAACCGAGGAAACCTCCGTGTTCCTATTGCCACCGTTCTGGGCACTTTAGGCAAGAGTGCCAGGAGAAGTTGTTGAACACCAGACACCCATCCTCATCAGGTAGTATGCCGCCACCTGCTCAAGTCAACATAACAGCATTGCAATCCGGGAGTGTGCAACATCTTGCTATTGAGGATGTCCCGGAGGGAGCACCGGTGTTAGCGGGCAGGTTTACTCTCAAAGACGTGCCCGTGCTTGTACTTTTTGATTCCGGTGCAACCCACAATTTTATCAGCAAAACATGCGTGGATCAGCACCAATTATCCACCAATACTCCCACAAAGAGTTTTCTTATACGTTCACCGGGAGGAAATATCTCTGCCAATCAGATTGTGTCCCGAGCAGCTTTGTGTTTGGGCGGAAAAATATACCCAACACCGCTGATTATGTTGGATAGGCAGAAGATAGACATTATATTGGGGATGTCTTGGTTAAATTGTCACGGTGCCGTTCTTAATATCGGTAACCGGACTGTCCAGATTGACTCGCCGATTCACGAACATCACACACTGTTTCTAGACAGCGAAGATCCAGATATGGTAGAGGCCTACCACACGGAAGCACTTAAACTTGAAGATATTCCGGTGGTACATGACTATCCCGACGTATTTCCTGATGACTTACCGGGCATGCCGCCTGAACGGGACATCGAGTTCAAGATTGGACTGGCACCGGGAACCACTCCTATCTCAAGAAGGCCTTACAAGATGGCACCTAACGAACTAGCGGAGTTGAAAGAGCAACTGAATGAACTCATGAGAAAGGGTTTCATACGGCTAAGTTCTTCACCTTGGGGTTGCTCAGCGCTGTTCGTTAAGAAGAAGGACGAAACACTACGTCTATGTGTTGATTACCGTCCTCTAAATGCTGTCACGATCAAGAACAAGTATCCTTTGCCCCGCATAGACATCCTGTTCGATCAACTTGTGGGTGCAAAGGTATTTTCAAAGATGGATCTTCGGTCGGGATATCATCAAATCAAGATCCGATCGGAGGACATACCAAAGACAGCTTTCTCGATGAGATACGGACTCTATGAGTACCTCGTCATGTCATTTGCGTTAACCAACGCTCTGGCACACTTCATGTACTTGATGAATTCTGTGTTCATGCTGGAGTTAGACAAGTTCGTCGTGGTATTCATCGATGACATATTGGTTTACTCCAAATCTGAAGAAGAGCACACTGAACATCTGCGCATCGTGCTACAACGGTTGCGGGAGCACCAATTATATGCCAAGTTCAACAAGTGTGAATTTTGGATTGATCAAGTGCCTTTCCTAGGCCATATTATTTCAGCAGAAGGTATTGCCGTGGACCCCAGCAAGATTGAACAGGTGCTGAAGTGGGAATCTCCTAAATCAGTCCACGAGGTCCGAAGTTTCCTGGGTTTAGCGGGGTATTATCGGAGGTTTATTCCGAGCTTCTCAAAGATCGCTAATCCAATGACGGAGCTGCTGAAGAAGGGCACTAAATACATGTGGAATGCATCAAGTGAGGCCGCATTCAAAACTTTGGTAAAACATCTCACAACGGCTCCAGTTCTTGCTCAGCCGGACACGACGAAGCCATTCGATGTATACTGTGATGCATCCGACATCGGTCTCGGCTGCGTTCTGATGCAAGAAGGGCGTGTAGTCGCCTATGGGTCGCGTCAACTGCGAAACCACGAGCAGCATTATCCAACTCACGATCTCGAGCTTGCTGCAGTGGTTTTGGCGTTAAAAATGTGGAGGCATTATCTACTTGGTAATCTTGTTCACCTCTACACCGACCATAAAAGCTTGAACTATATCTTACGCAGAAGGAGCTGAATATGAGACAACGGAGATGGTTGGAGCTCATAAAAGATTATGAAATTGAGATCCACTATCATCCAGGAAAAGTAAACGTGGTTGCCGACGCGCTTAGTCGGAAAGCCCACATTCACAACTTAGCGGCTGCTGAGTTGGAAGCTGAAGAACCAAGTCTCTGTGTCATTCCGTATGGTGCACTTTACAATCTCGCACTCATTCCAACAATCCGTGAAGAGATTGTTGAGGCTCAAAGAAGAGACAGAGGTATGTCTCACATGCGGAGAAGACTAGACAACGGAGAGGTGAGATGTTTCCGGAAGGATGAGAACGGTACAATATGGTTCAATGACCGTATAGTGGTACCGCGCAATATGAAACTCCGGAAGAAGATATTGGATGAAGCCCACCTATCGAAGTTTTCCATTCATCCCGGAAGTAACAAGATGTACCAAGTTTTGAAACAGAAGTTTTGGTGGACGAGGATGAAGAGGGAAATCGCCAAATACGTATCCGAGTGTCATACGTGTAGACTGGTCAAGGCTGATCATATGCAGAAAGCCGTACCGCTACAACCTTTGAAGATACCGGCGTGGAAATGGGAGTATGTGAGTATGGACTTCGTCGTCGGATTACCGCTCACATCCAGGAAGCATGACTCGATATGGGTGATCGTCGACCGGTTGACAAAATCAGCTCATTTCATACCGGTGAACACTCATTATCGAGCAAGGCAATATGCAGAGTTATTCATCTCTAGAATTATATGCTCACATGGTGTCCCGAAGACCATCATTTCAGATCGAGGTGCGCTGTTGTTGCTCGTTTTTGGGAGCAGCTGCATGCCTCGTTGGGCACCAAGCTGATTAGGAGCTCCGCATATCACCCTCAAACCGATGAACAAACTGAGAGGGTGTATCAAGTGCTCGAGGACATGTTGAGAGCGTGTGCCATCCGCCACGGTAGGAATTGGGACAATCACCTACCACTGGCGGAGTTTTCATACAACAACGGTTATCAAACGAGTATTAAAATGGCACCGTATGAAGCTCTCTACGGCCAGAAATGTCGCACACCACTGAATTGGTGTGAGTCCGGTGAAAGAGTTCTGTTTGGGATTGATCTTGTCAACGAAGCCGAAGACCGAGTTCGGTTGATACAAGTGAACTTGAAGGCTGCACAATCCCGACAGAAGAGCTACGCTGATCAAAGGCGTAGGCCATTACATTTTGACGTTGGAGAACACTTTAATCTTCGTGTATCTCCGATGAAGGGAATTCACCGGTTCGGTGTAAAGGGGAAACTCGCTCCCCGTTTTATTGGTCCATTTGCTATCACGGAGAAGTGCGGACCCGTAGCCTACCGGCTGGAATTACCGGCAAGTCTAGCGGGTGTTCATGATGTATTTCATGTATTACAACTGCGGAAGTGTCTCAAATTCACCGCTGCTGATTCGCACTGAGGACATCGATGAATTGAAATCGGACCTGACCTACACCGAGCGACCGGTTCAGATTTTGGATGAAAAGGCCCGGGTAACCCGGAACCGACGATCTGATTTTTCAAGGTGCTGTGGAGTAATCACACCGCGGAAGAGGCGACGTGGGAAAGTGAAGATTACCTCCGCACCAACTATCCGGAACTTTTAGCTTTGTACAGTTTGTAATTACCTCTCCCGTCTCGTTCCTCTTTTGCAATCTCGGAACGAGATTCTTTTAAGGGGGGAGGAATGTAAAAGTCCCAAAAATGTGTATGAATAAAAACTAAGGTTGGAGTTCATATGTGTGGCAAAGACATGAAAAATGGGACTTGCTAAAACTTTTCTTCATGCAAAGTAATACATGGATGACCATCCAAAATGAGGCTCACCTTTTTATTTAAAAGTGTTGAACCAATAAGGAGTTAAATATCTCTTTGCATGTAAGTTTAAAAATCAGATTTGAAATTCAAAGTTCACACAAGTGGTGACCAAAAACTTTGAATAAACATACAGCCATATAGTAGGGTGGGCTCAAAAAGGAGTTAAAGAGAAGAATTTGCAAACTTCAACCAAATTCTAGTTTGGCAAGCAAATTCAAACTGAATTTGAAGAGTTCGAATTCCATCCCACCTTTTTAAACTTAGAATTCTGGGAATTGAGGAGATCAGCTTGAGAAGATATTTGGGAAGATAAATGTGGAGTGGGACCCACAGGTCATAGAGCTAAAGAGGGTTTCCTTACACCCTAAGTCTCAGCTTCGGTGGGGGATTCCACCGAACAGAACCCGAGCGCCACCGAGCAGCTTGCCGGCGACAGCTCCTGCTGCCTGCCTCCCTGCGCTGGCACCCCGGGGTCGGTCCTGACCGCGTCCTCAACGTGACCACAGGCCCTCAGACCGAACAAAAGCTCATTTGCCTTCCCCTCTCGCGAGAACACCGAGCAAACCGAGCTGTCCCCCTCCGTCCTCTCGGTCGGTCGGAAACCGAAGGCACACTCGCGTCCTTCCCTCTCCGAGCTGCTGAACATTGCTGCGAGCTCGGCCTCCACCTCCCCGACCCAAAAACTCGCAAGATCCGGCCTCCTTCCACGTGAACGACCTCAACCGCGGCAACCCAACGAAAATAGGTGATTGGCTTCACGTGGACAGCTCTCCACAGGAGCTTTCACGGCCAAGTGAGGGTGGCAACGAGAGCGCACGGCCACTGTGCTGCTCTCACCCAAAGCTCAAGCCGTGCCGTGAGCTAGTGATGGCGAATTTCGGGATTTGGCTCCGGCGGCTTCAACCCGAGCATCCGGTACGGGAATCCAAAATTCTCCACTTCTATTCATTCTTAGCTCGTCAAACTTTGCATGTAGGAGCTGGACTAGCCGGCGATCATATTCTCTTAAGCATCCGTCGCATGAAAACCCTTTGGAGCGACGTATTTTGAGGTCTACCGAGCACTTCTCCGGCGGACCACATCGGGCGCACGGTGACGACCGGCTTGCGGCTGTTCCAGAGACATTTGGGGGCCATGATGAGCCTTGCGATCATCCACTGATGCTGTAGAGCTCATTGGTGGAGTGTTTTGGCGGGCTAGAACCCACAGCCGATAGCGCCGAAGGGCAACCGAGGCCGCCACACGTCGCGAGCTATCTTCCGGTCGCCGGCAGCCCTAGAACGCCCCACCATCGTGTTACTTGACGTCAATAAACCCCTGGCGGCGAGTTTTAGCTCAGGCGGTGGCCGGAAACGGCAAGCCGGCGAGCTCTGACGTCGGGCCGGTGAGCTGGGCGACGGGCGCGCGAAGGGGCGGCGGGAGGTAGAAGAAAGCCGTGGGTCCCGTTTGTCAGCGACTTAATTTTAAATCTGAGATCAGCCGTGGCCTGGGGATCGGTTGTGGCTGCGCGCCAAACTGCTGCGGCCCGGTGTGGCTGAATTCTGAGTGGCTGGCGTTTAAACAGTGGGACCAGCCGAATTTTAGTGGGAGAAAATAATTCCAGAGATGGTTCAAACTTTGGAAAATCCTAGCTCTTTGTAGAAACCTCCAATTTGAGTGAGTCCACTTGGATTGGATTCATCTCTCTGAGTTCTCTCCAAATATGAACTCAGATTTGTATGAAAGTTAATATTATATTCTGGAAAATTCTTGGAAGGTTTTCTGAAAAAGAATTATTGAGGGAGTTTGGGTTATCCAAAAATCCTCAAATTTTGCCAGAATATTATTTAGCATAGTATTGACCTTCTAGCAAAACTTCAGCTCTTTTGAAGATTATTTGAGTAGAAATTTGCTAAATGCAAACTGCTGTGTTCAAAAGAGTCCAGAAACATTTTCAGAAAATGTTTCCCACTTCAAAAATCTATTCTGGGCAATCCATAGCTCCAAAAATCATAGGAAAATTTAGGCAAGCTCTAGGGACATACTTGAAATTGTAGTTCACTTAATTGAGCATGAAAATGCATGTTACCTCAGAATTAATTCTTTTGAGTAGAAATGCTTAAAGAATTGTTCTGGGAGAACTACTCAAGTAAAAGGGCTGAATTTTTGGACCAGATTACTCTCATGTGATCAAGAACTCACATGTAAATTATCAGTCCAAGATGAGTTCTTGAACTCTCTGTTCTTATTCTACATACTTATGTATAGGGGAAAAATACATAAGAGATATTGTGAGAATTATGGAGGACACAATATGACTCCACTTTAGCTGAAATTTGGCAAGCTAAATTCTTAGGTAGTATAGAACCTGCTGTAAAAGTTTTGAGGCCATTGGGGTTCTTGTTCTTCAGTTGCACTCAAATCCTTTCAGCTTATCTATTATGTTCATTAGGGAAAATGATTAGTGTATAGCTAAGGCCTCAAGGTCAATTTAGTTTATTTCTGTTCTTTGCACAACAGAGGCAAACCAAGCCATGCTTGGCTTTTCCACACAACCTCTGTTCCCAAGAAATGAATTCTATAACTTCTTTCCATTACATTCTATAAAACATGTGCATATGCATTTCAATAGGAACCACAACGAAGGGGACTCAAAGGAGTGATTCATCAAAGTGGATCAAGCTCCGGAGAGTCAAGGGTGGATCAGCAAGGACACTAACTGATTATATACGACTACCCTGGAAAACAGACAATCTCCGGTTTGCATTTAACGACTGTTTTCATTTTGTATTCACTTTCGGTTAAGATTTGAACTATGCATTAGGTCTAGTGTTTGATACTCCTCTTGTATAGCCAAATGACCCATGGGGTATTGGGTAGGTGTCCTTCACCGTTGTAGAACCGCCATGCTTAAGTACGGTTCGGTAGAAGTCGAGTGGTGAGATGCTACTCGCATGTTCAGAAACAACAGGGGCATACGAGATTGGTTCATAATTGAATTAGCAAGTTAAAGTTGAGACCGGAAGGTTGTAGGGGCAGCAGGACATAGGGGCCTGGGTGCTATAGACCTGTCCGTGTCGGTCGAGTGCGGGCGTACGTGTCGTGTAGTCCGGGTGTTATTGATTCGAATCATCGTCACTCGCGGAATGGACCGAGCATACTTGTTCTCACAGTCGTGACGTAGTAAGAACTTGCATGAGAAAGGAACTAATCATTTTGATGTGAAGTATCATACTAGCTTTGTCTTGGATCTTGATGAATAGGCTAGTGCAAACTCGATTCTTTTATGACATGAGCAATTTACATCGGGAGAAAGCGTTTCTTGTTTGATTGTGGACTCCCGATGTGGCGTGCCTAGGGTTACTTAAAATGCTGCAATTAATACCTGAAAGTAAGGATTCACTTTTAGGCGAGTTTAATTATGCTTATGCCATCCTATGTTAGGTTCATAACTTCACTTAGAGTTTCATGTTTAGGGTGACGGTTAAGTCTTGCTGAGCGTTATGCTCACGGATGCTATCCGAGTTGTTTTGCAGGTGATTGACTCGATGTTTATGATAAAGGGTGCCGATGAGACTCGGGAACCTCCGAGTGCTTACTCAAAGAGCATCCTCGCCATTGCAGATTGTCTTCGTGTTGCTAGTAAGAAACGTCCGCGGGCTGGACCGTTTCTTTGTTGCTAGTTTAGATATGAGTCGTGAGAGTGATAGTCTTCCGCTGTAGTTTACTTTGATATACTTATTTGTAAAACATTCTTGTACGCTTGCGCTAAACTATTTATGTAATATGATGTGTGTTCATTGACCTGTGTGCTGTTGGGTGCCGCATAACACGGCACCACCCAACGAGGTCCTGTGGTCCCCCACAGCATGGTATCAGAGCTGTGACAAGTGGTGTCAGAACCCTGTCACAGTTGATACCAGAGCAGGGCTGTTACAAGGAGGATGATGATGGATCAGGACATGTTTCTACAAAAAGAGTGTCAGTCAAAGATACATGTGCAAAATGAACGACAAGTTTCATGGAAATTACCTTAGTGATCGGGTGACCTATTTTGTACAGCTCCATGGAAGGATCCTGGAGCACATACCCTCTCCATGGTCAATGCATAGCGCTTTGACCTGAGATTCTTGTTCAGCTGGTGTGAAATCTTGGAGCGCATTTCGAGCCAGGTCATATTACCACATGGGGAAGCACCTAATAATGAGGGGTTGCACCAGTTCCTGATCCGACTTGAAGCCAAATCGACTTCTGTTACACCAGCTCGCTTCACTGCAATGATCTTCTTCAGGAAGAACTCAGTCTCCTTTTTCTCATCTTTCTTCTAGATCATTCCTCTAGCTGACCCAATTATTTGGTTCCTAGGTGAGAATGGAGGGAGTTCATAGTGTTGGTTACCTACAGACTCATCACAAACGTAAAACCATTATCCCTTCCACCCGCGTACCAAGTCCAGTGGTTTTGGGTTGAAGTACTTGATCCCAGGCTTCGCTTTGGATGCCCAAGCCGCTGCTGACTTGAGCCAGTTCATTCTGCCGACTGTATGCAGCTTGATTGAGAAGTGTTTTCATAACCTCCAATGCGGGTAAATACCCAGGAAGCACTTACAAAGCATGATGAAGCACGTGATGTGAAACACACCATTGGAGATCAGGTAGTGGAGCTCTGCTCTGTAGAAGAACAACAGTGCATGAACGACTTTGTGGACCGGGAGAGAATCCCCGCTGGAGGAAGTGTTGGAGCTGGATCCATGAACTCACGAGTGGATGGAGGAAAACAATAAAACAAGAGATTTGGCAAGCGACAAGCACGCCCATATTTTATTGAATCAGCTCGGCCAGCCCTTGCAAAGTTCACTTGATTACAAGGCTATTTATAAAGGCTAGCACTAACAAACTCTATACTGCAACTGACTGCATTCATGGACGAGTCTACTCCAGTGTAGGAACCAGAACGGTAGAACGATATGTCTCTAGCATGCTGATCTGTGGGAGTGACAAGGTTTGCCAATAGACTTGTGCGCCCACACACACGCAACACTGATGCACACAACTTGGTGGCGTGGTTTATTCCAACAGGATAGAGAAGTCACTCTCTCTTTTGAGCGAGGCTCTGGGGCCGGCCTATGTTGTGGGGAGACGATAGAAGCCCCTCCTATCAATAAAAAGCCCTCAGCTTGGAGGATGACCCCCCCCCCCCCCCCCCCCCCCCGCCCATCACAGTAGACTTGTTCCAACTGTGTCTCCTCTCAGAGGGAAATCCTCCACTGCACCTGCAAGAGAAGAGCCAGCAGCACTGAAATGAGAACTACTTGGGCGCTGGATCACTCAATGGTCTGGAAAACTTGGAGGAAGAATGTGCAAGGAAGTTGAAACTGTAGAGGAGCTAGAATGAAGAAGAAGAAGCAGAATATCTTTCTCCTTTTTAGTGAATTATTTGTGGGATTTGTTCTCTTTGTAAAACGTACGGTGTAATGGGATTATATTATCGCAACATACATTAGGAATGTATGGTGAAGCAAAGATTATAGGATTTCACTGTGCATGTCATGGGATGTAGCCGGATCGTGACCATCCATCTTGGAAGATGTACGGTGTGGAGATGGTTGTGTCTATGTATTTGTGCATGCGGACTTGCTAATTGAGCGTACATGATTATTATGTGCCAGTTTGCTACATATAGCAGCAGAGATTCCCTATTGCAACATTAACCAACCTGCAAGCAGATGGCATTGCTGCACCTCGTTGTAAAGGTCCCAAAAATATGAATACAAAGAAACATGAGTTTGCACAAATGTTGGAGTCATGTGTATGAAAAAGGGGCTTAGTTGAAACTTTTTCCACATATGATAACATAGGTGAGATTCTTCTAAACAAACTTAGGGTTACTGCATGGATGGGCCACATGTGGATTAAAACCACAGAAGTGAAGAACTCAAGTGCAATGGGAGGGTTTAAAAATAAGAGTTTGAACTAAAGGTTAAACTCAAACTTCAAATGAGGGAAGGACACAATGGTAATTCAAAACTGTTGTGTTCAAACTCTTGTTTGCAGCAGCTAACACAAGAACCAAGTTGCATATTTGGATTCCTTAGGTCCAAATTAGTGGGGAGGCAAAGTTTCATTAATTTTTGAAAAGGTTTGCTACCCATTTTTCCAAATGGAGTCAAATGTGCAAAGAATTCAAATAAACATTTGAATTTGGATGGAATTTATCCAACTATGCAAATGCATCTCAGTTTCCAACCTTCAAACATTTGGGTTGGATAATTGTCAAACTTTGAAGATCTTTTGAGGAGAAGGGGTACTGACTAGTGGGGCCCACATGTCATAGGGATGAATAGACTTAACCCTTAAGTCTTTTTCTCTGTTCCTCACTCCACCGAAGCCTCACCCGCGGGCGACACCGAGCGGCTGTTTCTCCGCCCCAGGCTCCACCTCCTGCTCCAATTCGCGCCGGCCTTATCTTTACCCCGGAGCCAACCGACGCACATTGCTCTCCTCACTGGATCGCGTCCTCACTGTTTTTCTCCCGCACGAACAGAAACCGGCGCTCACCGCCGCACTCTCCTTTTCCCGATCGCCGGCGCAACCGAGCCTCGGTTGCTCGCGCCGGCAACACAGAAAACCAACGTCCGTGCTTGCTCTACCACACCAGCCCCACGACATCGAAGCCCCTAGCCTGTGGCGCGCGCAATTCGGTAACTGGCGCCAAGAAACAGAGCTCCCCGGCGGAAGCCAACTCGGGTCACCGTGGACAGCGAGCTACGGCTCTCCTCACAATCCCTCCTCAAAACGAAAAAGGTGCGCCATGATCCCTAGTTTGTGTAGCTGCAAACCGTGTAGCGTTTGATCGACCGAGCTGAGAGAGTTTCCAAAGTTCCCGAACCATGGTGCATGGGGTTAGGGGTCGGTCTAACCCGAAATTCTAGCGGCACAGTCCACCCAAGCTCGGGCGAGCTTGCACACGGCCTCTATACCTCGTAGCGGTCCTCCTCGAAGAAGAACCGAACGAAAACAGAATCGACCGAGTTATAGCTGTTTTTCTTGCCGCCATGAAGAAATCGTCTCGGGTCACCGTGGAGCTCTATGCTGCCGTCCTTTTCACGAGGTTTGGCGCCCATTTTCAACACCCTCAAGCTCCCACGGTACTTTCCGAGCCATTCCCGACCCTTTTGGTGCAGTGTAGGCGACTTCCGAGTTCACCAGAACCCTAATAGTTGCTGACCCCGGTGCGCAAGGTTTTCCGGCGATCTATGGCCACCGGCGAGCCTCTCAACGTGTTCAGCAGGTCAGAATATGGAGGGGCAGCGAGCAGGGGGCCGGGAGGTGGCCGGTAAGGTCGTTCCGGCGACGCTCGCCGGAGGGCGCCGCCGCGGGTTCTGTTCGGCCGAAGGTTGAAGATGACCTAGTGGGTCCTGCATGTCAGCGACCAGGAATCGAATTTCTGATCGGCTGCGGCGCTGGGATCTAGTGTGGACGCACGGGAAATACCCAGTAGCCCCGTGTGGCTTGCCTCAGCGAGTGACACCTGTCCCCTGGACCCACAGACAGCATTTGAAAATTTTGGGGAATTTCAGACTTCAGTTCAAAGTTTAAATAGCCACAACTTTATGTAAGAGAATCCAAAAATTGTGAAACAAATTTTGTTGGATTACTCTGATAGAGTACTATCCAAATATAGAGCCCAATTTGTATGAAACCCTTTATTTAATTCTGGAAAATTCTTTAAAGCTTTTCAGAAAAATAATTTTAGAGGGAGTTTGGTTAATCCAAAAGTCCTCAAATTTTGCCAGAATATTCTCTAGGATGTTAGTGAACTTCTATAAAAATTTCAGCTCAATTGGAGTTGAGTTGCTCTGGGCAATTCAGATTCAAAGTTGCTGTACTCAAATGAGTACAGAAAACAATTTCAGAAAATTTCCAAAACTTGGAAATTCAGTTCTAGGAAATCCTTAGATCCAAAAAAATCCTAGGAAAATTCATGAACACTCCTTGAGCCCTGTTTGAAAGGGTAGTTCACTTGAAGTTGCATTAAAATGCAAGTTTGTTCAGAATTAATTCTTTCTTTGCCTAAGTGCTTAGGGAATTATTCTGAGTGATCTATTCACTGAAAAATTCGAAACTTTGGTCCAGAGAACTTTCTTGTGACAAGGAACTCACATGAAAATTCTCAGCTCCATTGGAGCTCTGGATCACCCCTGTTCAGTTTAACCTCTTAAGATAATCAATAGAGAAGAGGGGGAAGACACTTAGCATTTCATCTTGTTGCTTAGACACAAACCAAACCACTAGCACCCATGTAATTTTAAATTCTTAAACAGAGTTACAGTTTCTGAAAACTTGTCATTAGAACTTGTAGTCAAAGATCTTTACATATAAACATATGTGCATATTCATTACGTGTAGCATCTACGTGAAGGATTTGAAGTCGTCGGAAAGGAAGTCAAGGGAGAAGGAAAGCACTTGATCAAGCCAAGTGATCTTCACTAACTGTATTATATATATATTAGCCCTGCAAAACAAAGGCAAGCCCCGGTTTGCATCAAAACTTACAAGTTTTATTTGTATTCACTTTATATGTCTAGCATTTTGTTTATTGCATTAAGTATAGGTGGTATGACACTCCAAATGCATGACCCAGAAAACCCTGGAGTATAATATAGAGTAGACTTTATCAATTGATTTTAAACTTCTGATCTCAAGTCAACAAAAGTGGATTAAAAGAAGCAAAACTCGAGTGGGCAGTTTCCTACTCGTGAGCGGGGATTAAGGAGGATCAATCGGAAGAGTTGGGAATTGATCCTCATAGTTGGGGATGGAGACTGGGCAGTGGATGGAAGGGTCAAGGACGTGGTCCTATGAACCTAGTCTATGTCTGATTCGATTAAGGCCCGTTCTCGTGTGCGGCCCGTTGGACAAGTTCGAGTTGTGTACCAGATGCATACTGGCTATATGGGACCCAGGAAACCGATGTAACATGTTAACCTGGGTGTCGAGGCATACCTCACCGTCTGATGCCGATGCTGAAAGGATAGAGAAGTCGGCTCTACGAGGGTTTGCCATAGAGAGACTTAATCCCAGTCGGTGGGACCGGTTCGACATTTGGGTGTCGTGTGAAAGGTTGCCACGTACGACGTCAGTGACGGTTGCTGTGTGCAACGTCGAGTACGGGCGCACGTGTCGTGTCAGCCGTGTGTTTTTGATTGCAATCACCGTCGCTCGCAGAATAGACCGAGCATACTTGTTCTCTGCGTCGTGATGTAGTAATAAACTGGGAAAAGTTAATAATGCTTCGTGAGAAATCCTCATAATGGAGATGAGGAAAGATCAATACTTCACTAAATTTACTTTCCACCTTGGGCTAGTAGCGTCGAGGCAAAGCGTTTCTTGTTTGATTGTGGAGTCTCGACGGTAATGGCGCAAGGTCTGTATGAGTCTAGGGTAGCTCACTAAAATTACTTTCACCTCGGGCAAGTGACATCGACATGAACCGTTTCTTGTTTGATTGTGGAGTCTTGATGAAAATTGCGTGAGGACTATAAAAGCTGCTTAAAACTTGAAGTAAGGATTTTCCGGTAGCTCAAGATCATCTTTTATGTAAACTTCTATATTTGGCACTCTATTTCCATCATGTTAAGTTTCATGATTAGGGTGACGGGTCAGTCTTGCTGAACTTCGTGCTCACAGATACTGCACAAGTTGTTTTGCAGGTAATAACTGTACGCTGAGATGGACGGGTGCCTGATGAGACTCGGAGCTCTCCGAGTGGTGAACTCATGGCAACCCCTGTCGCTGCTACTGTGATAATGTGGCTAGCGAGAAGGGTCCGCGGGCTGGACACCTTCTCTGTTGCTTAGCATAGGTATGAGACACGAGTTGTAATAGCCTTCCACTGTAGATTATTTTGATAAGTATTTGTAAAATCAACACTTTGTAAGCTTCCGCTTGTTTTATGTAATATGATGCTTTATTATGTGTGCGGTTGGGTGCCGCATCGCATGGCACCGCCAATGCGATTCCCGGGCGATGTGCCCCGTCCCCGTGAGTGATCGGGACGGCGGGGTCCTCACAGGGTGGTATCAGAGCCAGGTGGGTAATAGCACACGGAATAAGGATCGTATTATGACAAAAACTTAGGATACGGTGAGGAAACGATATTAGGCCCACATAAGGACTATAGTAGTATAGTTACTTAAGTGGCATAACTAATATACTTGTTATACTTCTGAACTTTGAATATGTAACGACGCACCTACATTCAGGTAAGAATGGTAAGGAACGCCACCGAAAGCGGTTCAATTTCGGTTAGCTTCCCTGACGAGGAATGTGGTTCAGGGCTAGGTCTCACAGCTTGGTGTGAGACGTTAATATGAACTCTTTGACTCTTCATGTTCCTGAGTTCATATGAAACGCTGATCCCTAGCGTGCATTAGGCAAGTAAGTGGAGACCCCATCGCGTGGTCAGTAACGCGAGAGTGTGTTCGTCTGGAAATAGCCCAGGAGGACATACGCAGCGCTTTCCATCGGCGTGCCCTGCAGGGCAGTAGGTGGTATCCGTTGGGTTGATAACATTCCCAACCATGACGACCCGTTCATGACATACTCGGGTTCCCCGTCGTGTGTTGTTGAAACACGATCACGTACCTTAAGACGTGACTTAACTCAAGGACGGCCGTATGACAATGATATGGGCGTTTGTATTTACTTTCAATTATAGAACTGCCTGAAATGAGAAAAACTTTGAGTGCACCACTATTGAGTGATCTTCTGCAGGTACTAACCACGTACGTATCCCGTGTAGTTCACGTGTGCGAGAGACCGTCTTAGTGCCACTGATAATACGTATATGCCGGTATAATCCGGGTAGGATTTTCTTTTGGAGAGGCAACGTAGTACCGACATGGTTCTTACGGTGCATCGACACCGTACTACACTTAATAACCTCTTCCCTATGAAGAAATGATTCATGAGCTAACTATAAATTAAAAATGGAAGTTTTAAACAAATATTAGTTACTGAAGTCTTATTCTGAACTAAGATTCAAATAAGAGAATGTCTTGGTATCAAAGATTTCAAAAACAGAGTGCTCTGTTTCTGGCAGAATTTTTTGCTGGACTTTTACAGAGCATAACTCTGAGTATCTTTAACCAATTAAGGTGTATGATACAGTTCTGGAAATCTTTTCAAGTGCTCTACATCTTTCCTGTAGACATCCAGAGCAAAATCACATGTTAAGTTGGGGAAAAGTCCAGTTGAAGGCAAACTGTTCAGAACCAGGACAGTAGCAAAACCTCTCTGGACCTTTCTGTTTTAAGCCATAACTTCCTGTAGTAAAATCCCTAGGGAGCCTGTGATACACCGTTGGAAAGGTTATGAGATATGCAACATTGTTGTAGTTCAAAGGTTGTTCAGATTCTTGTTGTATTTTCATATACAACAGTGATAAAGTCAGCCACATACAAAGGAGATGCTGGCAAATTTTATCCATAAAGTCTGTCAATTCTGCGAAATCATAACTTTTGATCCGGGAGTGATATGGAGGCATTTGGATACTCGTTGGAAAGATATTGAAGTTAACTTTAACTTTGGTATTCAACAGAAGTTATGAAAATGCTTTTAACTGGATCGAAATCTGGTTTGTTTAAGGACCGGTCAATCTGTTTTTAAATCCTTGCTGTTAGATACATCAGTTTGCGCTTAAATCATTTTGCTTACATGTCAAGATTTCATTATCAGTGTTGCACTACTTTGTTTATGGAATAAATCAAGTGATAGTGTTGAGCTGAGAATGAACTCGTGCAATTGCAGAATGGTGCGAACTCGTTCCATGAGTGAGGTGGGTGGTTCCAGTGGTGGTGGTGGTGATAACTCTCCACAGCGGGAGCAGCGAGCTCCGCAACCGAAGCCTCCACCAGGACCTTCACCCATGGTCACAATGGCGGACATTCTGGCTGCCATGACGGGTGCAAACGATGAGCGAACCGACTTGCTCCGCACCCTGGTGATGAATACATCTCGTCAAGGGGGATGTCAAGACGAAGACGTGCGCCAACCTCAACTGAATTCCTATGTTGAGTTCTTGGCAACTCAAACCACCGGTTTTCATTGAATCTGAGGATCCTCTGGTGGCGGATAGCTGGATCCATACCATTGAGTCTAAGTTCAGGTTGGTTCAATGCACCTAACATCAGAAGGTTTTATACGCAGCGCAACAACTTCACGGGTCCGCCAGTGCATGGTGGGCAAATCAACTCGCCTCCTTACCAGCTGGACATGACTGTACATGGGCAGAATTCCGGAAGGCATTTCTCGCGTATCATGTTCCGTCCGGAATAATTCAGCGGAAACTCGAGGAGTTTCTAGCCTTAAAACAAGGAGGGAGGGGTGCATACGAGCATTCGCGAGTGTTCAACAAGCTGGCACAGTATGCGCCTCAACACGTGAACACTGAAGCACAAAAGTGTGAGTGGTTCTTCCGCAGCCTCAATCCCAAGCTAAAGGAGAGACTTGTGTTAGCTGATCGAAAGAACTTCAATGAATTGATGAGTGCTGCCATCATGGTTGAAGATGCTCAGCGGGAAGTTCAGGCTGAGAAAAGAAAGAACCATGTACCACCGGAGAGCAGCAGTAGTGCTCCGCAGAAATACAGGGTGGTAGAAAGTACCTTGAACTGTCAGCTGATGCAGCCGGCTCGACGACTCCAGCAACATTCGGGTCGTTCAACTCAATACTCTGAAGTCGGACAGCTGCAACAACGGTATATGCAGCCACGTTATTCTGTTCCTCAAGTGTTCTTGCCGCAGCAGAATACAACTAGTGTCCGTACACAGAGCAACCAAACATCGGCTGAGAAACCGTGCTTCACGTGCGGGTACTTGGGTCACATCAGCAGGAAGTGTCGAGAAAGTATACACCATAGAGAAACTACACCGGGACGGGATATAAATCAACCCCGTGCTCAGCTTCAGGGAACAGCACCAAAATCCGGGTGCATTTATCATACAGCTCTAGAGGATGTGCCAGATGGGGCACCTGTGCTAGTGGGAATGTTCACCCTCAATGGACTGCCCGTATTAATTCTGTTTGACTCTGGAGCTACACACAATTTCATCAGCAGGTTGTTTGTGTGCAAAGCTGAGCTCTCCACCTCTACACCGAAGGATCACTATTTTATCCGCTCGCCGGGCGGAAATATAGCTGCTAATGAAGTAGTGATCAAAGCACCCTTGTGCTTAGGTGGAAACTTATACCCCACAACTCTCATTGTGTTAGAGGGGCAGAAGATCGACGTGATTCTAGGAATGGCGTGGATGAACTACCACGGGGCTGTTCTTGACATCGGTCCATGGATTGTTAGTTTGGACTCTCCGATCTACGGTCTCCAAATGCTCATACTTGAAGCCATGGATTCTAAAAATCCAGTGGTGTACCACAGTGTGACCACGAAACTGGAGGATATTCCAGTGGTCCGTGAGTACCCAGATGTGTTCCCCGGCGATCTTCCAGGGATGCCGCCTGAGAGGGATGTGGTATTCAAGATCGAGTTAGCACCGGGAACCACACCAATATCTCGGAGGCCGTACAAAATGTCTCCGAAGGAATTAGCTGAACTGAAAGAACAGCTAAAGGACTTAATGGACAAAGGGTTCATCCGACCAAGCTCATCGCCATGGGGCTGTTCAGCCCTCTTTGTGAAGAAAAAGGATGAGTCACTTCGGTTATGTGTGGATTATCGGCCGCTCAATGCAGTGACGATCAAAAATAAATATCCACTGCCGCGGATTGATATATTGTTTGATCAGTTGGTGGGTGCCAAGGTATTCTCCAAGATGGACTTACGGTCTGGTTATCATCAAATAAAGATCAGAGCGGAGGATATATCGAAGACGGCCTTCTTGACTAGATACGGGATCTATGAGTATCTAGTCATGTCTTTCGGGCTAACAAATGCACCCGCACACTTCATGTATCTCATGAATTCTGTATTCATGCCAGAGTTGGATCAGTTCGTCGTGGTGTTCATCGACGACATTCTCGTATACTCCAAATCGGAGGAGGAGCACACCAAACATCTTCATATTGTGCTCCAACGCTTACGGGAACATAAGCTGTATGCCAAATTCAGCAAATGTGAATTCTGGATCAGCAAAGTACCCTTCTTAGGCCACCTTATTTCAGCGGAGGGTGTGGCTGTGGATCCAACTAAAATTGAGCAAGTCTTGAAGTAGGAGTCTCCAACATCTGTTCATCAAATCCGCAGTTTTCTGGGGCTAGCGGGTTACTATCGGAGATTTATTCCCAGCTTCTCGAAGGTGGCCAAACCAATGACAGAACTGTTGAAGAAGAGCAGCAAGTATGTGTGGACAGAGGCCTGTGAAGAGGCATTTCAAACTTTGAAGAAACATCTCACAACGGCACCGGTGTTAGCCCAACCGGATACAACAAAGCCATTTGATGTTTATTGTGATGCCTCAGGCATTGGACTTGGCTGCATCTTAATGCAAGATAGACGCGTGATCGCGTATGGGTCTCGTCAACTCCGCAACCACGAGCAGCACTACCCCACTCATGACCTAGAGCTCGCTGCGGTGGTGCTTGCGTTGAAGATGTGGAGGCACTACTTGCTTGGAAATTTAGTGCACCTCTACACCGACCATAAGAGCCTCAAATATATATTCACTCAGAAGGATATCAACATGAGGCAGCGGAGATGGTTGGAATTAATCAAAGATTATGAGCTCAAGATCCATTACCATCCGGGCAAAGCTAACGTGGTGGCTGATGCACTCAGTCGTAAGTCCCACGTTAATAATTTGTCAGTTGTTCTGGAGGAGGACGAAGAACCAAGCTTGCGGGTGCTTCCGTATGGGGCGTTGTATAATCTTGCTCTTGTGCCTACCATTAGATAGGAGATTGTACAAGCCCAGAAGAGAGATAAAGGAATGCGGAAAATCCGGGCAAGAATCAATGAGGATAAGATGAAATGTTTCTGGGAAGATGAACAAGGTGTGTTATGGTTTAACAACCGTATCGTGGTGCCCTGGAACCTGAAGCTAAGGAAGAAAATCCTCGATGAAGCTCATATGTCCAAGTACTCGATACATCTAGGGAGCAATAAGATGTATCAAGACCTGAAAACAAAATATTGGTGGACTCGGATGAAGCGAGAAATTGCCAAATATGTATCCGAGTGTGATACATTTCGGCGAGTCAAAGCCGATCACATAAAGAAAGCAGGAATGCTACATCCATTAAGTATTCCGGCATGGAAGTGGGAGGACATCAGCATGGACTTTATTGTTGGACTACCTCTCACGTCCAGAAAGAATGACTCCATTTGGGTGATTGTTGATCGCTTAACAAAATCAGCCCACTTCATCCCAGTGAGTACAAGATCTTCAACTAAGCAATATGCAGAGTTGTATCTTTCAAGGATTGTGTGCTTACATGGAGTCCCCAAGACCATCATATCAGACCGAGGTTCAATATTTGTTGCTCGTTTCTAGGAGCAACTTCATGAATCTCTGGGAACAAAATTTATCAGAAGCTCAGCATACCATCCCCAGGCGGACGGTCAAACGGAGAGGGTGAACCAGATTTTGGAAGATATGCTGAGGGCATGTGCCATAGATCATGGAAAGGACTGGGATAACCATTTGCCATTAGCAGAGTTCTCCTACAACAATGGTTACCAATCCAGTATTAAGATGGCACCATACGAAGCACTTTATGGCAGGAAGTGCCGCACACCACTCAATTGGTGTGAATCTGGCGAGAGGGTGATTTTCGGCATTGATCTTGTAAAAGATGCTGAAGAACGGGTCTAGTTGATTCAAGAGAACCTCAGGGCCGCACAATCTCGCCAGAAGAGCTATGCGGACCAGCGACGCCGACCCTTGTGTTTTGAAGTCGGAAATCACGTCTATCTCTGAGTATCCCCGATGAAGGGAATTCATCGATTCGGGGTCAAGGGAAAGCTAGCTCCTCGCTTTGTGGGTCCGTTCCGTATTACAGAACGGTGTGGACCAGTGGCCTACCGTTTGGAGCTGCCGCCATCCTTATCGGGCATCCACGACATCTTCCATGTCTCACACTTGAGAAAGTGTTTGAAGAGGCCGACGGAGATCCTTTCGGAAGGCATGGAGATATTGCAACTAGACCTCACCTACGCCGAGCAGCCCATCAAGATTATCGACGAAAAGATCCGGATCACTCAAAATCGGACTTTGAAATTTTACAAAGTCCTGTGGAGTAATCACACACCGGAAGAAGCAACTTGGGAGAGTGAAGATTACATCCACAAGAACTATCCGGAACTTTTGTCATAAATTTTGTAATTACCTTCCGCCTCATCTTTCTTTTGTAATCTCGGGACGAGATTCTTTTAAGGGGGGAGGATTGTAAATGTCCCAAAAATGTGAATACAAAGAAACATGAGTTTGCACAAATGTTGGAGTCATGTGTATGAAAAAGGGGCTTAGTTGAAACTTTTTCCACATATGATAACATAGGTGAGATTCTTCTAAACAAACTTAGGGTTACTGCATGGATGGGCCACATGTGGATTAAAACCACAGAAGTGAAGAACTCAAGTGCAATGGGAGGGTTTAAAAATAAGAGTTTGAACTAAAGGTTAAACTCAAACTTCAAATGAGGGAAGGACACAATGGTAATTCAAAACTGTTGTGTTCAAACTCTTGTTTGCAGCAGCTAACACAAGAATCAAGTTGCATATTTGGATTCCTTAGGTCCAAATTATTGGGGAGGCAAAGTTTCATTAATTTTTGAAAAGGTTTGCTACCCATTTTTCCAAATGGAGTCAAATGTGCAAAGAATTCAAATAAACATTTGAATTTGGATGGAATTTATCCAACTATGCAAATGCAGCTCAGTTTCCAACTTTCAAACATTTGGGTTGGATAATTGTCAAACTTTGAAGATCTTTTGAGGAGAAGGGGTACTGACTAGTGGGGCCCACATGTCATAGGGATGAATAGACTTAACCCTTAAGTCTTTTTCTCTGTTCCTCACTCCACCGAAGCCTCACCCGCGGGCGACACCGAGCGGTTGTTTCACCGTCCCAGGCTCCACCTCCTGCTCCAATTCGCGCCGGCCTGATCTTTACCCCGGAGCCAACCGACGCACATTGCTCTCCTCACTGGATCGCGTCCTCACTGTTTTTCTCCCGCACGAACAGAAACCGGCGCTCACCGCCGCACTCTCCTTTTCCCGATCCCCGGCCGAACCGAGCCTCGGTTGCTCGCGCCGGCAACACAGAAAACCAACGTCCGTGCTTGCTCTACCACACCAGCCCCACGACACCGAAGCCCCTAGCCTGTGGCGCGCGCAATTTGGCAACTGGCGCCAAGAAATAGAGCTCCCCGGCAGAAGCCAACTCGGGTAACCGTGGACAGCGAGCTACGGCTCTCCTCACAATCCCTCCTCAAAACGAAAAAGGTGTGCCATGATCCCTAGTTAGTGTAGCTGCAAACCGTGTAGCGTTTGATCGACCGAGCTGAGAGAATTTCCAAAGTTCCCGAACCATGGTGCATGGGGTTAAGGGTCGGTCTAACCCGAAATTCTAGCGGCACAGTCCACCCAAGCTCGGGCGAGCTTGCACACGGCCTCTATACCTCGTAGCGGTCCTCCTCGAAGAAGAACCGAACGAAAACACCTAGAGTCGACCGAGTTATAGCTGTTTTTCTTGCCGCCATGAAGAAATCGTCTCGGGTCGCCGTGGAGCTCTATGCTGCCAGCCTTTTCACGAGGTTTGGCGCCCATTTCCAACACCCTCAAGCTCCCACGGTACTTTCCGAGCCATTCCCGACCCTTTTGGTGCGGTGTAGGCGACTTCCGAGTTCACCGGAACCCTAATAGTTGCTGACCCCGGTGCGCAAGGTTTTCCGGCGATCTATGGCCGCCGGCGAGCCTCTCAACGTGTTCAGCAGGTCAGAATATGGAGAGGCAGCGAGCAGGGGGCCGGGAGGTGGCCGGTAAGGTCATTCCGGCGATGCTCGCCGGAGGGCGCCGCCGCGGGTTCTGTTCGGCCGAAGGTTGAAGATGACCTAGTGGGTCCTGCATGTCAGCGACCGGGAATCAAATTTCTGATCGGCTGCGGCGCTGGGATCTAGTGTGGACGCGTGGGAAATACATGTAGCCCCATGTGGCTTGCCTCGGCGAGTGACACCTGTCCCCTGACCCACAGACAGCATTTGAACATTTTGGGGAATTTCAGACTTCAGTTCAAAGTTTAAATAGCCAGAACTTTGTGTAGGAGAATCCAAAAAATGTGAAACAAATTTTGTTGGATTCCTCTGATAGAGTACTATTCAATATAGAGCCCAATTTGTATGAAACCCTTTATTTAATTCTGGAAAATTCTTTAAAGCTTTTCAGTAAAAGAATTTTAGAGGGAGTTTGGTTAATTCAAAAGTCCTCACATTTTGCCAGAATATTCTTTAGGATGTTAGTGGACTTCTGTAAAAATTTTAGCTCAATTGGAGTTGAGTTGCTCAGGGCAATTCAGATTCAAAGTTGCTGTACTCAAATGAGTACAGAAAACAATTTCAGAAATTTTCCAAAACTTGGAAATTCAGTTCTAGGAAATCCTTAGCTCCAAAAAAATCCTAGGAAAATTCATGCACACTTCCTGAGCTCTGTTTGAAAGGGTAGTTCACTTGAAGTTGCATTAAAGTGCAAGTTTGTTCAGAATTAATTCTTTCTTTGCCTAAGTGCTTAGGGAATTATTCTGAGTGATCTATTCACTGAAAAATTCCAAACTTTGGTCCAGAGAACTTTCTTGTGACAAGGAACTCACATGAAAATTCTCAGCTCCATTGGAGTTCTGGATCACCCCTGTTCAGTTTAACCTCTTAAGATAATCAATAGAGAAGAGGGGAAAGACACTTAGCATTTCATCTTGTTGCTTAGACACAAAACAAACCACTAGCACCCATGTAATTTTAAATTCTTAAACAGAGTTCCAGTTTCTGAAAACTTGTCATTAGAACTTGTAGTCAAAGATCTTTACAAATAAACATATGTGCATATTCATTACGTGTAGCATCTACGTGAAGGATTTGAAGTCGTCGGAAAGGAAGTCAAGGGAGAAGGAAAGCACTTGATTCTCCTACGTGGTCCTGTCAACCTAGTCTATGTCTGAGTCGATTAAGGCCCGTTCTCGTGTGCGGCCGGTTGGACAAGTTCGAGTTGTGTACCGGATGAATACTGGCTATATATATTAGCCCTGCAAAACAAAGGCAAGCCCCGGTTTGCATCAAAACTTACAAGTTTTATTTGTATTCACTTTATATGTCTAGCATTTTGTTTATTGCATTAAGTCTAGGTGGTATGACACTCCAAATGCATGACCCAGAAAACACTGGAGTATAATGTAGAGTAGACTTTACCAATTGATTTTAAACTGCTGATCTCAAGTCAACAAAAGTGGATTAAAAGAAGCAAAACTCGAGTGGGCAGTTTCCTACTCGTGAACCGATATTAAGGAGGATCAATCGGAAGAGTTGGGAATTGATCCTCATAGTTGGGGATGGAGACTGGGCAGCGGATGGAAGGGTCAAGGACGTGGTCCTGTCAACCTAGTCTATGTCTGAGTCGATTAAGGCCCGTTCTCGTGTGCGGCCGGTTGGACAAGTTCGAGTTGTGTACCGGATGAATACTGGCTATATGGGACCCAGGAAACCGATGTAACATGTTAACCAGAGTGTCGAGACATACCACACCGTCTGATGCCGATGCTGAAAGGATAGAGAAGTCGGCTCTACGAGGGTTTGCCGTAGAGAGACTTAATCCCAGTCGGTGGGACCGGTTCGACATTTGGGTGTCGTGTGAAAGGTTGCCACGTACGACGTCAGTGACGGTTGCTGTGTGCAACGTCGAGTACGGGTGTACGTGTCGTGTCAGCCGGGTGTTTTTGATTGCAATCACTGTCGCTCGTGGAATGGACCGAGCATACTTGTTCTCTGCGTCGTGACGTAGTAATAAACTGGGAAAAGTTAATAATGCTTCGTGAGAAATCCTCATAATGGAG
The DNA here is from genome assembly GCA_030760725.1 of Neostapfia colusana. Taxonomy (NCBI): domain Eukaryota; kingdom Viridiplantae; phylum Streptophyta; class Magnoliopsida; order Poales; family Poaceae; genus Neostapfia; species Neostapfia colusana. The sequence goes on from JASWHV010000020.1 coordinate 12,950,545, forward strand.
ATGAGGAAAGATCAATACTTCACTAAATTTACTTTCCACCTTGTGCTAGTAGCGTCGAGGCAAATTGTTTCTTGTTTGATTGTGGAGTCTCGACGGTAATGGCGCAAGGTCTGTATGAGTCTAGGGTAGCTCACTAAAGTTACTTTCACCTCGGGCAAGTGACATCGAGATGAAGCGTTTCTTGTTTGATTGTGGAGTCTCGATGTAAATTGCGTGAGGACTATAAAAGCTGCTTAAAACTTTAAGTAAGGATTTTCGGGTAGCTCAAGATCATCTTTTATGTAAACTTCTATATTCGGCCCTCTATTTTCATCATGTAGAGTTTCATGATTAGGGTGACGGGTCAGTCTTGCTGAGCTTCGTGCTCACAGATACTGCACAAGTTGTTTTGTAGGTAATAACTGTACGCTGAGATGTACGGGTGCCTGATGAGACTCGGAGCTCTCCGAGTGGTGAACTCATGGCAACCCCTGCCGCTGCTACTGTGATAATGTGGCTAGCGAGAAGGGTCTGCGGGATGGACACCTTCTCTGTTGCTTAGCATAGGTATGAGACGTGAGTTGTAATAGCCTTCCGCTATAGATTATTTTGATAAGTATTTGTAAAATCAACACTTAGTAAGCTTCCGCTTGTTTTATGTAATATGATGCTTTATTATGTGTGCTGTTGGGTGCCGCATCGCACGGCACCACCCAATGCGATTCCCGGGCGAGGTGCCCCGTCCCCGTGAGTGATCGGGACGGCGGGGTCCTCACACTCGTCTTATCAAGTCTTAGTAGAGCAACATCTTGGGATATGACAAGTACACATGACATCATCCACAATCACATTTCTACAACTCCTCCACTTAGCATCACATGCACTTCGTCAAAAACCAGCAAAAGCAGTCGGTTGAACTTGTTCACAACCAGACTAGAGGCTCGACTTTGCAAAGTCTCTGCGACACATATTTGATAAAGTTTGGGTTCAAATGCTTAGACTTGAAGGCAACAAGATACGTCGACTCCCACATAGTCGGTAGATTCTATATCTAATTCCTCAAGATTATCCGGTGTTTTCTTTGGAGTCCATCAAGACCTCCTACAACCGACTTGGAATCGCTGACTCGACATAACCGACTTAGAATGGACAACTCGACAAGTGTGACTCAGAGTTACATACAAATTGCTCATGTTGTACATGGGGGCACTAGCGAGGGGATGGTCACTCGGTGGGACAAGCTCGAGAAATTGAATAAGACCAAGCCTATGAAGGCCCATGTGTTCTAGGGTTTATGGCATGGCAACATCAATATGACCAAGACTTTGTACCAACATCAAATGTGGAGCTCAAGTGGAGATTACTATCTAGACTCTAGATTGATAAGGAAAGAAGCAACCGTTTCAAGTTTAGATATAGCGAGATATAGATAGAGGTAATACTCAACATGTCAAACTTATAACCGACTCGGATCGTGCCACGGAACCTTTGACCCTTTAAAAGTTGGAGAAGTTGTCACGAGTCAAGCGAGAATAGTCCAATCATCAATCCTCTAGTAGCGTAGCTATACCTATCATTATAATCCTCGTATTGAGATGAGATCAACCAAGCAAGGATAGGGTATTACATTCTGAGGGCATGAACCTGGGTACAACTTGTCTTCTGGTTACAACTGAGATCGCCTATGCGAAGATAATTCACCGAGTCTCTCTTATCCTTTATATAGATTTTACTTGCCGCCAAATACCCATGACACCAGTGCCTTTGCTGGTGTTTGTGGTCGTTCTGACGTTGTCGGGATTCCTGCGCAGCTGTCGGTACCCTGCAGACGGGGTACCCCCACGTAGAGGGTAAACTATAGCCTGGGCCCTGTCTCCCTGCTGAAACGGGCCCTTGCATAGCCACGTGCCCTTGGCCCTGAGGTCAGCCCTAGGGCTGCCACGTGCGCTTGAGTACCAGAGCCGACACGTGTCCTGGGCTCCGGTCCGAGCCTCTCCGCTGAGGTGAGGTCCGGAGCTGCCATGTGTCTCCTGGCTCAGAGCCACCTCCCTGCTTAGGACAGCTTCAGAGCTGACACGTGCCCTGGGCCCCAGTCCGAGCCTCCCCGCTGAGGTGAGGTCCGAAGCTGCCACGTGTCTCTTGGCTTAGACCCACCTCCCTGCTGCAGAAGGCTCCGGAGCTGACATGTGCCCTAGGCTCCGGTCCGAGCCCCCCCGGTGAGGTGAGGTCCAGAGTTGCCACGTGTCTCTCGACTCAGGGCCACCTCCCTGCTGAGGAAGGCTCCAGAGCTGACACGTGCCCTAGGCTCCGATCCGAGCCTCCCCGCTGAGGAGAGGTCCGGAGCTGGCACGTGTCTCCTGGCTCAGAGCCACCTCTCTGCTGAGGAAGGCTCCGGAGTTGACACATGCCATGGGCTCCGGTCCGAGCCTCCCCGCTGAGGTGAGGTCCAAAGCTGCCACATGTATCTTGGCTCAGAGCCACCTCCCTGCTGAGGACGGCTCTGGAGCTGACACGTGCCCTGGGCTCTGACTCATACCTCCCCGCCGAGGTGAGGTCCGGATCTTCCACGTGTCCCCTTGCTCCAAACCCGTCGATAAGAGCTCCGAAACCGCCACGTGCCCCACGATCCATCGTGGGCCATGGTTCGACGAAGTCAAGAAGGAAGTGCGCTGTCAGGCTTCACATTCAAGGCTCGCGCCTTCCCCAGAAGCATGGTGCACCACACACGCCTCTGTTCCTTGCCCATTTACCATTATGGTGATAAGACAGGACGGCGAGGCGTGACAGTGGTACAGTGCCGCCCAACGGCACGAAGCCGCCCAAGCAGGGCGAGAAGACGCGGCAATAATAAGGTGTCTTCTATATCACCTGACACACGGACAAGGGCGCTCAACGCGCCAGGCGGCGAGACTTAACTCCAACGCCAACTACTCTACTTAGAGGACGAAGCCCTAGATCATGTATAGGGTTCACATAGCTTCGGGGCCACCTATCGGGCCCCAAGATACATTGTAACCGCCCCGGCCTTGGACTATAAAAGCACCGGGGTGACCACCCGACAAGGGGTCAGTTCCCAAATTCCGCATAGGCACCCTCACAAGCACACGCAAGCAAGCAATACAACCAGAAATCCTGTGGACGTAGGGTATTACGCTTCGGCGGCCCGAACCACGTAACTCTCGGTGTTCATCTGCTCCCTCGAGCTCAGGTCGCGTAGGGCGCCAAGCCCCCTCCAATCAAAAAACCTCGCGAGCCACTTCCTTAGCAGGCCGAGAAGAGTGTCGCAGCTCACGCACTCTGACAGCAGCAGTAAGCCTAATTTCATGAATTGGTGTTCCTATCAACAATCAACGAAATGGCTGGCCACAACCTAAATTGGGCTCGCCGTTGGAGAAGCCCCAACATGGACTAGGACTCTGACAGCCCAGCGAGCCTCAAATGGGCAAAAGTGAGTCTATTTTGGGGCTCACTTGTTGAAGACAATTGTCTTGGTTTAGATCTTTTTGCATGACCGCATGAGGACTATGTTAAATTATATTTTTGCATGGTCAATTCAATGCAAGCTACGATTTGAGACAAATACTACTCCCTTCTTAGTTACCTATCATTTTAGTTTTGATCAAAGTCAAAATTTTCATCTTTGATCTTCGATTTTTTTATGTTTATATAATTTAACAGCACGTGCATTATAAATAATGAAAGTATATCTCATAATGATTCCAAAAATTTGAAAAAAAAAGTAACAGTCAAGGAGAAGAATTTTGACCTTGACCAAATCTAAAAAGGACAAGTAATTTGAAATGGAGGGATTACTTAACAAAGAAATAAAACCTTGTACATCAGTGTCTGAAGTTTGCTCTTCCTGTGGACATCCTTGCTAATTCGACAAGGATTGTATTCTTTAATTATTTCTCCGTTTTTTGTTCTTTTGGATTTTATTCTTCTTTTTCAGATCCAATATAGAAGAATAAAAGAACAGGTGTAAGAATTAAGTTAAGCCGATACAAAAAAGAAAGGAGGTTCATGGCGAAGGGTAAAGATGTTACAATCAGAGTGATTTTGGAATGTATCCGTTGTGTTCAAAATGGTACCAATAAGGTGTAAAGGTCCCAAAGTTTTGAATACAAAGGGCCTGAAGTTTGAACACCATTTGGTTTCAAGTTATGAAAATTTGGACTTGTTTAAATTTTTCCACATGTGATGACACACATGAGTGTCCCACCACTCTAGCCTAGGATCAATTGAGTGTTGGGTGACAAAGTTATTTTAGAACCCATGTGTAAGCTCTCATGTGCAAGGGGGAAATGAAATTCAGATTTTTAAACTCAAATTGTTCAAACTCAAATTTCAAATGAGAGTAACAATGGGAATACAAACTGTTGTGATCAAAACCTCATTTGCAGCATCCAAACCAAAAATCAAGTTTCATATTTGAATTCCTTAGGTCCAAATTAGGGGGTAGACAAAGTTTCATGAATTTTGGAAATGTTTCCTACCCATTTTTCAAATGTACTTTAAATTGCATAAGAATTCAAATTCAAATGTGGAGTTGGATGAAACTTGTCCAATTCTTCAAATTCTGTTCAGATTCAAATTTCCCACAATTAAATGGAGTTATTTGCCAACTTTGAGAGCTGTTGAGAGGGGATAAGGGGGAAGGTGGGACCCACCTGTCATATGCCCAAAAAGATCTCAGTGTGCAGTCTTCATTTCTCTACTCGCTGGTCACCTAGACAGAGCCGAAGGCTCTCCGGGCGCCACCGAGTTTTCCACGCAGCAGCTACTCTCGTGATGTTTCATTGTGCTGGCGAGTTTCTTGGGTGCTTCTTTAGCCCCGACATGATCCTCTCGCTCACAAATTGAAACCCCGCTGTCTTTGCTTCATACTCACGCCCGAGAACAGCGCCGCTCGCTGCCGCCATGTAAGGGCCTCAGTTTTTGACACACATTTGCAGTGTTCATCACCACACCACACACCTCATTTGAGGAAGGATGATGAACACAAATGAAGAGCAAGTAACAATTATCAACATGCTCATTAGAGAACAAACTCACACATTGCCAAAGTGGTATTTCACACATGTGATATAAGGGGGCTGGACATATGAAAACTCCTATACATTGCTAAGGATGTCCATGCCAAGTTTCACCCAAATTCAAAACCTTTTTGAGGTCATTTTGGGTATAGTTAGGAAGAGAGCAGTTTGAAACCATATTCAAATTCAAACTGTTTTTATCCCATGAATTTAAAAGTGGGAGGCATATTCTTACTCAGCACATTTTTGTGAGCCCACACACCAATTTTCACTCCATTTGGAGTTGATCTTGACATGAGCTAAGTGGGACAAATTCAACTTTATTTGAATTCAAAACTGAACTTGTGTTGAAATTCCTTCAAACCAAACCCAATTTGAATTCTACTCAATTCAAATGGTTCATGAGTGAATAATTTGAATATCCAGGGTTATTTTGGGGCTTACTGTTTACAACAGTAATTAGGAGTGAATTTCAGAGGTTAAAAACTGGGTGGGTCCCACATGTCAGCCACAGAGAAGAAACAAACCGACTGAAACACAGCTCACTCGGTTCCCGGGTGAAGTGTGCGCGCGCCACCGGGGGGCAGCCGGCGCCAGCTCCTGCTGCGCGCCCCAAGCCGGAGACCAGTCGCCGGGCTACTTATCCCCTCCCCGGTGTGCTTCGATCGCCCATTCCCCGAGCTGCCGACGTGCTCGACCTGTTCTTCCACTGCAATCGCCGCCGCGCGAGCTCACGCTTGATCAAGCCCGATCACTCGCGAGCACAGCCTTCTCCACAGCAAAACGGCACCGAGAGATCGGAGCAACCTCCTAGACCCCGTGTTGTCCAGTGAGCAAGCGTCCTCGAGCTGTACGAGCCGTTTCTCCAGCGAGCCGAGCATCGCCGCCGATCGGGCTCTCGTGGACAGCACAACACAGCCGCTGTCACGTCCTCTTCTTTACACAAGAAATGTGCGTGATTGTATGTAGATGGAGTAGCCGAAAGCCGTTTGGCGATTGATCAAACCTCGGCCGAGAATTTCCAAGTTTACTCTTGATCAGTTCATAAGGACCGAGCTCACCCTCGGGTGAAATTCGTGCTCTATACATGAGGGCTGGATAAGCTCGTTCCCTAGTAGCTTCTACGCATGATAACGCCCACGCTCGAACTGAAATTAGGGGAAACCATCGAGAATCGGCCGTGATATGGCCGTTTTCCCCGCCGCCATGACTAAGCACCTCAGCTCACCGTCGAGAGCCCAGTTGTCGGCATTTATAGCTTCCACCCAGCCCTGGTCCGTGTTCCCTATGCTCTACTGATGCTCTCCGACCGATCCCTGGTCGATTTGGTGCACGGGAGAGCAGGACCGACCTCACCGGAACCCTAGCAGGTGCTGTCACCGGTGCGCACGGGTTTCCGGTCATCGCCGGCGGCCGGCAACCCCACCATCGAGTCCAGGGGGTCGGTATAGGGGGGGTGGCCGGGAACTCGATTCCGGTGAAGGTCGCCGGAGACCGCCGCCACCGCGCAGATGGCGCGAGGAGGGATACGACGCACTGTGTGCGGGGCCCACAAGCCAGAGTTTAAACTTTTTCCCGAATTTCAGTTTCAGTTCAAACTTCAAATCCTTATAACTTTGGCTAGTGGGCTCCAAATCGAGTGAACCAAATTTTGTTGGATTCAGCTCTCGGAGTACTTTCCAGCAAATCAAGTTTCACTTCATGAAATTCCTTATTTCTCCAGAATTAATTCCTCAAATTTAAAATGTTTGGAATTTTAACTGGAGAATCCCTTGGAGGAAAATCCTGAAATTTTGCTGGGATGTTCACCAAGATATCCCTGAACTACCATAAAAATTTCAGACCCATTGGAGCTTAATTAATCCACCTAATAGTGTGATTAGTGAAACTGTTCTAGAGAAAATAGAAAATGTTCAGAAACATTTTCAGAATTTTCTCTAAAATTGTTTAGCTCATATCTTTAGTTAGGAACTTCCAAATTAAGTAAGACCAACTCCATTAGAACCCTCTGAAAATCTAGTTCTCAGAAAGTCATAGTTTGTTTCATGAAAATCCCTAGAACACCCTAAGAGTCCCAATTAAGGTCAAGGACATAATTAATTGTGGAGGGCTCAAATGAGCTTTACTGCAACTAAAACTTGACCAAATCTCTGTTTTGGTTGTAACCAAGCCCCAGTAAAAGTTTCACAGTCATTGGGTCTGTCTAGCAAGGGTTATAGACTTCACAACTTCAAACTTAATACAAATGCATTTAAATTGATACATGTATTCCTTCTATCATGTAGTCGCTAAGGTCGAGGAAGAACCCGAAGTCCTAGACTTCGTTACTCCGGAGGAACAGCTAGCCTATGACCAAGAGCAGCAAGGCAAGCTCCGGTTTGCATTAACCTTTTTACAAATTTTTATTGTTTTGAGCACATACTTGTTTCCTTTATTCTTTGCATTAGAGTCTTGTTTGGAAGCCCCACTGCATAGCCAAGAGAACCATGAGTTGGGTTTAGGATTGCAAACCCCATTAGCTACTGCATTGCTAGGATATATTAGGATTCGGTACAAGTCGAGTAGTTGGAACTACTCGCGATCATAGGCTAGAGGCACTCGACTCGGGTAGTGATAGCACATGAAACACATGGCAAAAAAATGAGACCAAGCGGAGGGTAAGGGCAGCAGGACTTTGGGGCCTGTGTGCTGTAGCTCCACTTGTGTCGATTGAGGACCGAGCCGTGTGCGGGCCTGTTGAACAAGCTAGAACAGTACCGAAGACCTACCGGCTATATGGGAACCGAGAAACTGATGTAACTCGGGTAGCTGGGTATTGAGGCATTGCCCGTCGTTCAGAGGGTAGGTTGAGAGCTCGAGGTGTGAATCGGCTGGCTGCACAGAGATGCGCGTGCAGAGACCTCTTGCTCGGGACGATGGGACCGGTTCAATATTTGGCTGACGGGCGAAAGGTGGTTGCGTACGGCGTCCGTGATGGTTGTTGTAGGCAACATCGAGTACGGGCGTACGTGACGGGTTGTTCGGGTAACCCTGCAGGTGTAAATCGATTATAATCGCCGTCCCTCGCGGTCAGTGAGTACCACTTGTTCACTGTACCGTGACGTAGAAAGAACAGGCTAGTTACATGTTAAAATGTTGCTGATTGAAAGATGCACTTGATTGCTAATGAATTGCTGTAGTTTAGAGCTAACTAAAGTTCTTTTCAACTTTGGGCAAAGTACATGAGAGAAATGCGTTTCTTGTTTGATTGCGGCTCTCTCATGTAAGGCTCTCCACAAACTGCTGCTAAAACTTGAAAGTAAGGTTCCACTAATTAGGCGAGTCCTTTGCAAATGATTTTTACCTCATGTAACCCATCACCCCTCATGTAGAAGTTCCATGTTTAGGTGAGACGGGTCAGACTTGCTGAGCCTTCATGCTCACTGCTTGTGTTTGAAGCTTTTGTAGGGTTCTATGACGAAGGGACTCCCGAAGAGGAGACGGAACCCCAGAAGGGGAACCCCGTCGAGTGGGAGTCGTGCACGCCGCAGAGTTAGTGTGCGTGTGTGCTAGCAAGGACACGTTCAAGGGCTGAACGTGCACTTGATGCTTAGTCTACGCCCGCGAGTGTATACTGAACTTATTTTGATGTAAACATGTTCATAACTTGTTTATGTAATAAAATTTCCGCTTCCGCTTTGTACCTTTGACGTGTGTTATACGGTGCTGTGCAACGCAGCACCCCTCAGCGTGATCCTGGCTCGACAGGACCTTTGGGGTCGTGTCAGCATTGGTATCAGAGCCCGCTTGAGGTTTAACACAGTACAAAGGTCATATTTTTCCAAAAATCCAGTGAGGAACGAGTTAGTAGCCCGTATAAGGATGTTATTAGCATATAGAAAGTGGCATATTAACCTATTTGATTATGTCGGAAAATCATGCATCTCGGGACGTTCATGTCTTCGGGGGTGCACGTAAGCGCTGTCCACCAGTGCGCACAAGCTGAAGGGTGGAGCCCCACGGGTGGCAGGTAACCCGACCCGCTTTGATATCCTCTACGACTCTTCATGTCGTTTGGGGTATACGAGCAACGTCTGTCCCTGGCGTGCGTGGTGCAACTTGGGAGACCCCGTCACGTGGTCTGAAACGTGAACACGTAACTCAAGGCGTGTTTGGCTTGAGAACATCCGGGCGAGTGATGACGGCCAGGTGTACGAACCGTATGGATTCCGGGCTCGGTGTGCAGCCGAGTCTGATGATTGTTTGAGTTTCTGCAGGTAGCCTGACCACGAAACGGTAGACGTGTAGCATCCGTGTGCGAGTGACGTTTAGTGCCACTGAAATAACGAAGCCGGCTATGTCCGGTATAGGTTTTTCTTTGTGAGGACGCAGTACCGACATCATCTGGTGACGCATCGACGTCACACCCAACTAAATGAACAAATTCATTTAAAAACTTGAAGGTTTTGATCCAAAGTAGTAAAACTTGATGTAACTCCTTTCCTTGAACAGGATATTCAAGGTTAACAAGTTTTCAACTTATAGGTTGTTAAGGACAGAGCACTCTGTTTTCAGCTGAATCAAGGCTGAAGTTAATCAGAGGTTAGAGGTTGAGTCCTTTCGAGGTTAGGGTCATATGATACATTTATGGAAAGCTTTGAAAGAGTTTTACAACTTTTCTATTGAGGTCCAGAGATGTTTCATCCCTTAACCAATCGAAAAATGCAGTAGAGTTAAAACTGTCCAGAAAACAGGGCAGAGCAAAGACTCTCTGTAAAATCTCTGTAAATTAAGCATAACTTCCTGCATAAGAATCCAAAAAATAGAAAATGAGGTAGTTCTAGAAAGCTTGTGAGATGGGTTACAACTTTGTAACAGAAAGTTTTGTCAGATTAGGAACAGAATTAACTGGAATTCTTGGATCAAATCAGTACCTAAAGCAGGGAGGTGCTGTCCAATTTTCTCCAGAAATTCTGTTAACTTTGACATCTCATAACTTTTGAACCGGGACAGATCTTAGGCCAAGCAAATACTTTATGGATAGATATTGGAGTTAGCTTTAACTTTGATGTTGATCTCCAGAATTGGTTTTGCCTTCAACATGGCCTAAATCAGGTTGAAATGGAAACTGGTCAGGGCTGTCATGGGAACAGCAGATCAGCAGTCAAATTTGGTTAAAATTTGAACTATGTTTCCAAGTTTATGGGTTCAATGACATGTCTTATGTTATAACTCAATGGTTTACTGTTTACATAAATATTTGACATTTCTCAAATATATTTTTACAGATGACAGCAGATAAGAAGTTGGAGAACGGGTGGGTGATGTCCCACTGTTCTCACCGTAGCGGCTACCCGGAAGCATTGTGGCAAATGCTCCAATATTTCGGCTACAATCAGATGCCGCAGTACTTCGCCAAGGAAGAAGGCGAAGAGGGGAACAAGACGTGGACGATCCATGTCGAAGTCCCTGCGGGACCTACGCCACCCGGTTGGGTGCCGTTCACCGTCACGGTGAGAGGAAGACAACCGGAAGGGATGTGGCAAGTGGCAGCCCGTGACACCATGTCACGTTTCTGCCAACTACACGTGCAGGCTATGGAGGGAACTCCATACGCACTCGTTCCGGTGGTGGGACGGACTCAGCATGTGTGGGAAGAGAGGTACCTGGAGGCAACGGACTCGAGTGGCCCAAGGTACAACCCCGCGGAGGCGAACCTTAGCCTCCAGATGAGGGTGGGAAACACCGTGATGGACAGCCAAGCTGTTCATACGGAGCATCTCGCCACAAAGCTCAAGGAGAGCACAAGCCGTGGAGATCATTTCGAGAGTGCTCACAGCACACTCCGCAATGTGCTCCTTCCGACGATTAAGCGACTGAATGAACAGCATAATCAGTTGCATCGTCTGAAGAAGGCGAAGAGAAAAAGCCGTGTCGACATCGCGGCGTTACAAGAACTGGTACAAAATCTGACCCAGCAGAATGAGGAACTTACTCAAGAGCGGGACGACGCTATTGAGGAAGGGCAAGGCTGGGAAGAAGATTATAACCAAGCCATGGACGAGGTGCATGCATTGCAGGACCTCGTACCTCCGGTATTGGGCATACCGGTGGTCTTGGGCCTTCCAGCAATGGGAGAACCCGGAATGGGAGAAGAGGTGGTAGATCCAGAGCCATCAGCAGAGGTACCGGAGGAGGACGACCCACAGGAGGTCGAGTTCTACTCCGAGTAGGGGGTTACAGTTGCCATGTAGGGCAGCCAGGGTAGTGTAACCCAACTTTTGTAATTGGTCACATGTCGTGTAGACAGTAGTGTATGTATAGGTAGTGATGACATGAGCACGACTTCTCGGAGACCGAGAATAATGTATCTTGTATAAAGTTTATGCTTTATCAATATATGTGAATGTTGTGCAAATCAATCATGTGTCACTTCAATACCTACTGTTGCTTATGGAATTTTAAGTAAGACATGTGCTAATCGCTGCTGTTTGGAATTTCAGAATGACGCGTACTCGTGCCAACCCTGATGTTGGGGGTACTAGCCAAGGGGGAGAGACTTCCCAACAGCCTCCCGAGGACTCCTCGGGACAACAGCAGCAGCAACAGCAACAGCAAACACCGCCACTGCCAACGGTTACATTGGCCGACATCGTCGCGGCAATAGCGGGTTCACATCAGCAGCACACGGAGTTGCTGCAAACACTGATCGCCAATACGTCTCGCCCAGAGAGACGTCAAGATCGTGAGGAGCGTCAACAGAGCTCCTACTCTGACTTCCTGGCAACTCATCCCCCGGTATTCTTAAGGGCGGATGAACCACTTGACGCGGACAACTGGCTCTGCGCCATAGAGATGAAGTTCGGGCTGCTCCAGATAAGCGAGCAGCGTAAGACTCAGTTCGTGGTCCAGCAGCTCCAAGGATCCGCGAGCGCGTGGTGGGCCAACTTCTGTGCTTCACAGCCCACCGACCGAGTGATGACCTGGACGGAGTTCCGGACGGCCTTCAGGGCCTATCATATACCGCCAGGTCTGATGAAAAGAAAGACGCAGGAGTTCTTACACCTGCAACAAGGGAGCAGGAACGCGCTGGAATACTCCAGAGCATTCAACGATCTCGCGCTCTACGCGTCGTATCACGCAGATAAGGATGAGAAGCGGCGGGACCACTTTTACCAGGGGCTTAAGCCGCTCCTGAAGGACAAGTTGGCGATGTTCAATCACGGCAGTCTCAACAACATCATTAATGCTGCGATTGTTCAGGAGGACTCTGGCAAGGAGTTAGTGGCGGCGGAGCGAAAGCGAGGCACGCCGCAGAGCAGCGGAGAAGGAGGCGGTCCTTCTCAGAAGTTTCAGAGGGTGAATCGCCCACCATCAGGTCCATGTTGGCAACCACCACCGCGATCGATGCCGTTCCGCAGTCGGCCGTACTCTTCACCGGCATTCAAGCCGGCACTGCCAGTACCACCGCAACAACAACAGCAGCAGCGGGCGATGCCGCGTGGTTTTGCACCTCAGCGATGCATGCCGGGCTTTCGTCCCCTGAGCACTACACCAGCAACGGCCACATGTTACAAGTGTGGTCGTCCAGGACACTTCGCGAGCAGTTGCCCGGAGAGGCAAGGCGGCGGAGTGGCACCGCAGTTTCCGGGGAGGAATCAACCACTACAGGAATCGGGACTATAGACGACGGCCGGAAACCGTCGTCAATAAGGACACTACCGTCGTCAATAAGTTATTGACGACGGTAAAAGTTTATAGACGATGGTTTTCAGCTGTCGTCAATTATTAGTCGTCAATAAGTTTATTGACGACGGTAACCGTCGTCAATAAATTTATTGACAACAGCTAAATCTAGCTGTCGTCAATAAACTTATTGACGACAGCTAAACCAGGCTGTCGTCAATAAGCTTATTGACGACGGCCAGGAAACCGTCGTCAGTAACCGTGGCTTATTGACGACGGTTTACACTAGGCCGTCGTCAATAACAATTGCTTATTGACGACGGTTTCTGGTACCTGGCCGTCGTCAATACTAATGGCTTATTGACGACGGCCAAGTACCAGAAACCGTCGTCAATAAACTTTTCAATTTTTTTTTAAAAAAACAGAAAATCCTGCCCTGGCTTCGAGGCCAGCCCTGGCTCGATGGCCAGATCACAGGCAATCAAAATATACATCACAGAATTGCATAAAAACACTATACGCACGCCACACTACCCTACGCTACCCCGACCGCTGCCACCGGAGTCCAGGAAGTCGTCGTGCGCTCGTCCAAACGCTGGTTGCTGAGGGGATGGAGTTTCCTGAACCCGTGTCGCCGATCCCTATGATGTACATGTATAGTTAGACAAATTAGAAGTTCACAAATGTGTATATGATTAAATAAACTCATTACAAGTTAAAATTGAGCAAGTTAGCTAGATTTGGCTATGTTTGAGTAAGTTTGCTCATATTTTACTAAGTTTGAGAAGTATGGACTAGTAGTGTTTTGTTTGAGCTAGTTCAAAAAGTTTTGGCTATGTTTGAGTAAGTTTGGTCATATTTGACTATAGTTGAGTAAGTTGTACCATATTTTACTCAGTTTGAGGATGTTTAACTAGTTTTCTCTAAGTTTAAGTAAGTTTGATCAAATTCAACTAAATTTGAGCAAATTTAACTAGTTGCAGCTATTATGAGAAATTTTGTACCTGTGCTCCTGACGTCGGCCCCTGTGGTAGCTGTATCGGTGGCGGCGCCCACTGAGGAAAGACAACGGGTTGTCCTGTGGCCATAGCCTGCAAATATGAAGTAAATTATTATACATGTCATTTATATATTAGAAACATTGAGTACATTGATCTGAACTTACCTGCATGGCAGCTTGTAGCTGTAGCATGTACGAGTGTTGATACTCGTCCCTAGCCCGGAGCTCGGCTGCCTGCCTCTCGTTCGCGAGCCTCAGCGCTTCCTGCGTCCTCTGGAGCTCCTCCTGGACACTCTGGAGCTCCAGATCACGGCTGCCACGCCTGCTGGATCCACCCTGCGATGAAGAGGCCCTCGAGTAAGACCGCGCCTCCCTCGAGTCTACTACTCCATCGAAGATGGCCAACCTACACAACGAAGTAAGAGTATTAAAGTTTCGTATCTCGAAGTTAATGAAAGTAAATGAAAACAACAGAACTCACCGGCCGTGAGGTTTACCGCCACCGCTTGCATAGGCGGCTTCAGGTACGATCGGCGAGTTCTGCCAATCGTAATCGTCGCCTCGAAGCCTCCGCACCTCCTCCCCATACTTTTCCTGAAAATACAAAAAATTAAAGTCATCAGAAGTTTTAAAGATAATACAATTAAGTCAACTAAAGAACTCACCAACGTCTCTGTCGCTGTCTGAGAAGACAGCTGATCAGGCTGCGAGGGGTCACTTCCTATGTGACCCCTCCTCCACACCTGGATAGCGGTCGGCTCCTGACCGATCTCGCGCTCCTATCGATACGTGTTAGCATAATGGTAGCGATAGAAATTAACTAGAATATAATTCGAGTATCACTTACCATCCGTTTAGCAAGGCGTACGTAGCCGTCCCCGCCAAGACGGTGTTTCCCGTCCGTCCCTCGACTCTGTCGGCGGGTCATCGACACGCCTTGGAAGCCCTGGCTCGCCCAACGAGCACACAGGGAACTGTAGGCGTCCGGACAGGACTCAAGCCACGGTACGCTGACCTGCACACATTTGTTGTTGGATGAAAACATTGATGAAAATTGGATAATGAAGCAAAGTAAAATAAAGAATTTACCTCTGCGTACTGTGCCTCCGTCAAGTACTTGTCCGCCACATCCCTAAACTGCCCCGGCTCACCCTCGTCCGGATGCAACTTATAGTACGCCTTCGTAGCCTGAATGCGAGCCGTTGAAATCGACTGCGTCAGGAGCTTCCTAGCGTTGTTGTTGAAGACCAGGCGAGCGTGATCCAGCTGGGCCTCGTCCTCCAAACGGTAATATTTCTACAAGTAGAAATATACAAGTTAATGTATTTAACATATAATAGGTTCGCATTTAACAAATAGACGATTTACTTACCATGAATTCATGCCACACATGCTCCTGGTGGTTGCCGTAGGTAATGTCCTGGGCCGTAGCGTAATCGTCCCAAGACGTAGCAGCCCGTCCGTTCACTAGACCGGGGTAGTGACAACGGATGAGCTGGCCCAGGACAGCGTTGACCTGGCGGTGGCGTCCTTGACCCGTGAACGAGTCATCGGCCCAAGACCTAATACACGATTCTCAATTAGTACATATATAAGTGTTAAAATATCTAAATTGATTTGTTATAGATTTACTTACCTATCGCCAACCGGACGAATAACGACCCGATCTTCTGGCCGTGCAGGAACCAGAGGAGGAGCCACGTAGTGGCTCCTCCTGTAACGCCGCTGTGGAGCCGGCTCCACATCAGGCTCTGTGGAAGGCTCTGAAGCAGGGTCTGAATCCTGCGGTGCCGGAACCTGAAGAGGATCCGAAGCAGGATCTGTAACAGGCTCCGAAACCTGTGGTGTCTGAAGAGGACCCCTGGCCTCTGTCTCCTCAGACGTAGAGTCGTCCTAAAAATTTGAAGATTGGTAATATAGATTTAAGAAAGTTATTTATATAATTCATGTAATTAATTATTCTTTACCTGTCGTGACCGCTCTCGTGACCCCTGGCCTCTGTCGAGGCCCAACAGCTGAGACAGTCTACCATTGCTAGACTGATAGCCCTGGAAAACGGAGTCTGCTCTCGGGGGCAGAAAGCCCCGCGTCCCCCGTCGTCTACTGCTCGATGACATCCTGATGAAAGGAAATTTGATAATGAATTTAAAGGAAAATATAGAAGACGAAAGAAGAGATGAAAGAAACGATACTTGTACTTAATTTCAAAATTCATCAGTATCACGATCATGTACTCTACTTCGTAAACCGGACCATCGATCTTTTGTCATGGTTGTTCGCCGTTTTCGTTTTTTCACATTATGAGTCTGTACATCTTGTGCATCTCCAACTAATTCATCGAGTCGTAGACCAGGCTCAACGACAAAAGAATCCGGCAACTCTTCTTCTTGGTAAACAACATCTGCCTCATCAATGTAACCAGTATTGTCCGGTGTATATAACCGCTCACGAGGATTCACCTTTTGTACAACCCACCATGCACTAAGTTTTTCGCATGGATATTGTAGATAGTACACTTGTTCGACTTGGTGTGCAAGGACAAAGGTGTCGTAGCCTCGTAGTCGGTCCTTGTGTTTGACTTCTACCATGCCAAATTGGTTTTGTCGAGTTCCATTGTTATTATCAAACCAATCACAGTCAAAGAAGACTACTTTAAGGTCTTTACTCCCGGCAAAACTAAATTCTAGGATTTTGTTTATGATCCCATAGAAATTAGTTTCATGTCCTTCGGCATCGGCGGCCCTTGTCACAACTCCGGTGTTTGATGTTGCCCTTAGAGGACGTTGAGCTTCAAATTGAGTTGAACGGAATCAGAGCCCATTGACATCATATCGACCGAAGAGTTTAACTTTAATGGATCCGTTGGACAGTTGTCGCAAATCTTCATGAACACCGACTTGTGTCTTGCACTGTCCAACATATGAAGTAAGAAGACTATTTTATGCTATGAACATAATTACTAAGAGGAACAAGACAAGGAAAACGTTACATGATTTCGAAACCACATTTGGAAGTTAGGTCCTCCATTTACTCCATAGTGTCGCATTGTTTGTATTTGCTTGCTAGTAGGTTGCTGCTTAGACTTCCAATTTTGTCGATCGAACTCACTAAATCAGGACAAAAAAGAATTATTGGTGTAGATGTATAACACACCACACAAATTAGTATAGATGTTGAACAACCACTTACTGAAAAAAATTGTCCATCCCATCTATGTTAGCGTACATGTATAACAAAGCAGCTGTCTTTTCATCTGCTGAAGCATCATAGCTCGTGCCACTACCAACAGTGGTGCCTCTCGTTTGAAAAAGTGAGAGTTCGCTACAAGAGGTTGCTTCAGCCATATTATACCGTAACACCGATGCATTAACATTGTGTTCTTCTGCAAAGTAGACACTTGAAAAGTATCCTATCTCCTGAAGTGTAAATGCTTCGGCGATGCATCCTTCAACCCTTGCCCTATTACGAACCATCGGTTTTAGACATCTGAGTGCTCTTTCAATGTGGTACATCCACCTATATTGAACAGGGCCACCTACTTTAGCTTCATATGGAAGATGGATTAGAAGGTGTTGCATTGGATTGAAGAACCCTGGAGGAAATACTTTTTCCATCTTACATAAAAGCACGGGTATCTCTTTTTCCAACTCCTCCATCATCCCCCTTTTGATTTCTTTAGCACAAAGCTGTCTATAAAAATAGCTAAGCTCGGCTAACACCTTTCAAACCTCATCGTCAAGATAGCCTCGAAACATAACCGGCAGAAGTCTTTCCATGATTATGTGATAATCATGGCTCTTCAAACCAGTAAGATTTCCAGTCTTAACATTAACGGCTCTTCTCAGGCTAGCAGCAAAACCGTCTGGGAACTTCAACTGTTTCAACCACTTGAAGACTTCTTTCTTTTCTTTTGGTCGAAGGCAGAAAGAAGCTTGTGGTTTGCCACCAGCTTCGGAGAGCTCAAGACTTGGTCGGTTACAAACCTCTGCCAAATCCTTCCGAGCTTTTATATTGTCTTTTGTTTTTCCCGTCATATCCAAGCACGTGCTTATGATGCATTCGCCCATGTTACGTTCCTGGTGCATGACATCAATGTTATGCATTAGAATTAAAGACTTCATATACGGTAACTCCCATAGTGCACATATATGAGTCCAATTGTGATCCTCTCCGTAACCAACAAAATATCCAGGACGACCTTCATCTGGCACTAGATTATTGAGCTGTTTAACAATTTCCGACCCGTTCAGACGTTGTGGTGGTCCCTTTTTTACAATGGTACCCTTCCTGAAGGCATTTCTCTGTTGCCTAAACACGTGATTTGGCGGTAACCAACGTCTATGACAATCAAAGTAGCATATCTTGCCACCATGACTTAGACGAAAACAATCCGTGTCCGAAGCACATATTGGACATGTCAATCGACCATGAGTGCTCCAGCCAGAAAACATGCCGTAAGCTGGAAAATCATGAACAGACCACAAGTACGCAGCTCGAAGGTTGAATTTCTGTTTTCTATAACAGTCGTACGCTTCGACTCCTGTCCATAACATTTTGAACTCTTCAATCAATGGCTGCATCATCACGTTCAGTCGTGAACCAGGATGATCCGGTCCAGGTACAATAAGGCATAGGAACATGAACTCATACTTCATACAAAGCGATGGTGGTAAGTTGTACGGAATAGCGAACACGGGCCAACATGAGTATGGTGTGGCGTTTGTACTAAACGGTGAGAAGCCATCTGTCGCCAACCCAAAGCGAATATTTCTCGCGTCATTGGCGAAATCTAGATCGAAGTGGTCAAGCGCCTTCCATGCCTCACCGTCCGACGGGTGCACCATCATGCTGTTGTTCTCACGTACACCTTCTATATGCCACCTCATGTGTCTAGCTGTTTTTTTAGATAGAAACAAACGCTTGAACCTAGGTGTGACAGGCAAGTAGCGAAGCTGCTTCTGTGCGACTTGAGTCATTACTTTTGAACCGCCGTCATTAACAACTTCGACAAATCTCACTTTACCACATTTTAATCACTTGTTCTCGTTGGCATGCTCTCTCCAAAAAAGCATGCAATTGTCTAGACACATATCAATCTTCTCATATTTCATACCTAGACCAGAAATCAACTTCTTAGACTGATACATATCTTTAGGCACTTTATATGGTTGTGGAAGGATATCGCTGATCAATTTGATAAGATCGTTGTAGCAGTTATTGGAGAAGAAATACTTAGACTTAATGGCCATAAATCTAGTCATGAAAGTAAGGAGCGTCACTTCGGTGTGTTCATGCAACGGCTCTTCTGAAGCTTTGAGAAGCGTGAAAAACGCTTCAACCTCCGTTGGAGGAGGATCCTCCATCAATTCAGGATTTATAGCATCAAGCATCTCGTCCATCCTATCGAACCCCGTGTTGTCATCCTCATCTGAAACTTGTAAGGGTTGAGAAGATGTCTCACCATGAAAGGTCCACACCTCATAATCTTGCATGAAACCGTATCGACATAAGTGAAACGCCAAATTCACTTTGTCCCAACACTTTGCACCTTGACATTTCGTACATGGGCACCGCACCTTATCGATCTTTGACAATGAAAACGCTCGATCTACAAAAGCATCTGTCTTTGCGAACCACTCATCCGAGTGACCACCAGAACTGTTCTTCCAACCGGTATACATCCAACTACGATCCTCACCCATGTTTGAATCTGCAGTTTAATGTCAAGGAAATTATAGTTACTTTATAATTTATTTATGTCACGGCCCTACATCTATTGGAAAGGATAGGTCCTAAACCCACCCAAGAGTGATCGAGCGGAGCGTGCTCACGACGAGACGCGTGGTATGGATCCGAACGAAATTTCGGCAGCATAACCCCGCTGTTCTCCACTGCACGCCCGAAAATGGTGCAGCAGAGAACAACAGGGTTATGCCGTCGAAATCTCGTCTAGATCTAAACCCGCGTTTCATCACATGCCACGCCCCCTCGGTCACTCCCAGGCTGTCCAAAAAGGGACAATTCCGAACGTACACGCCTCACATGCGCAACACATGTGAGACGGGCCCGTTCGAAACGGGTGACGCATGTTGTATAGGTTTACGTCAATCTTTCGTTTTTGAGTCATTTAAAAGAGAGAGAGGAAAGAACGAGAGAGAAGGAAAAAAGGAGAGACAAAGAAGTGGGTCAGCCGTCCTAAGTTATGCCCCGTTGGGGCCTGCCATTATCTTACGACGCCTTTAGGGTTAGCCGTCGTACGTTATACCCCGTTGTAAGTGGTTCAAAGATGAAACCGCACCGTTGGGGCCCGCCGTCCACGCGCGGGAGCTTGCCGTCCTCCGTGCCTGTCTCGACTAATACATTACCACTAAATGAGCCGTGACAGACCCTAAATGGGTCGTGTCAGACCGGACCGGGCCGAAACCCATTTATTTACATATAGCAACTAATCACACAATCAATCAAAGTATTAATTAAACAATAATCAATTACAATACTAATTAAACAATTAATCAACTAAGGTCGGACGGCGCGGCAGGGCGGGGCTTGGGGCGGGGCCGGGCGGCACAGCAGGGCGGGGCTCGGGGCGCGGCGCGTTGAGCGGCGGCGGCCGAGGCGCGGCCGGGGCTCGGCGCGAGCAGGGGCGGCCGGGCGGGGCTTGGGGCGGGACGGCAGCGGCTGCGGCAGGGCGGGGCGGGGCGGGACGACCATTGGTTAAACACACATGTATCTTCAGTAATAAAATCATACGTATCTCCAGTAATAAAAACACATATATCCCTGGCAATCAAAGGCATATGTATCTTCAGCAATAAAAAACACCCGTATATCAAATCTGTCCTATCCTAAGCTCGAGTTACAACTCACAACATTATCAAATCAAAATGACACCATGTCACTGTTTATTCCTGCAACTCTCGCAGTTTCACGGCGTGAATATCAATGTTTCTTTACCTGTTAGCAAGTGTTTTGCCACATCAGTTTTGCTAGGGACTGAAATGGAACTGGCCACGAGACCACACATGGTTGAGTTGATCGCTCCATACAGTTCTAGGCTCTAAACAGAGCGCCCCTGTCCCTCTTTTCCTCAGAGTTCCAGCGTCTAAGCCTAGAACTGTTAGAGAGGAAATTCGCAAGCTAAAATAAGTAGTTGTCCTCTGTGTCTGGAACACATATTTCCCCGGGATCTGATGAGCGTTCGAGGAACAGCTGCTTGGCTCACTGAGCACGCAAGCAACTCTCTCCGGCCATTGGCGCGCGCTAACGATGGTAGCAGACAGTGAGCCAGAACGAACCAGTGGCCGGGGCCGGGCCGGCCGGTGGCCGGCGGCGCGGCCCCGGCAAAAGCCGGGGAGAGGCCGGAGGGGAGGGGGAGGGGACTTACCTCGGCCGGAGACGGGCGGCGGCGGTGGTGGGGACGGGCGGCGGCGACCGGGACGGTGGCGGCGGCGACCGGTGCGAGTTGGGAGGCGGCACTGGCCGCCTCCCGGCTCGCGCACAGGTTATATACCCCGTTATTGACGACGGTGCTCGGAAACTATCGTCAATAAGGACTTGTTGACGACGGTACTAGGTCACCGTCGTCAATAACTCCTCGGGTGGGCCCGAATTTAGTTAAAGACGACGGCCACCGTCGTCAATAATTTATTGACGACGGTTCTCGTCTAGCCGTCGTCAGTAACTAAGTTATTGACGACGGCTAGATAAAGCCGTCGTCAATAACATTAAAGACGACGGCCTCGTCGACAATAAATTTGGCCGTCGTCAATGATCGTTTTTCCTGTAGTGCATGAACATGGCCTTCCATACCTTAAGACATGATTAACTTTGATATTTAGATTTGCAGGCCAAAGAGCATCTCCCCATGTCCATGTTCGAAAGGGGAAAATCTCATGGGCTTTAGGAGAGATAAGGTTACGCAGCAAATGTTTCCCTCCCCTGTTCAGTGGCAGCACGGTAACACGAAACCGATATGACGTGTGTAACCTGTTCAAGTCGAACTTCAATGGTCGTAAGAACAAATGGCCTGGAAAGATTTCCCTGGATTAAACATTGGAGACCACAGTCGCATAATTGACTAGATTCATTCAAAAATTTATTTACTGGTTGTTCAAAATTGATCCTTGATTTTCGACGCCAGTAGACCTCATATCAGATGCTTTAGCTGAGACTTTTTGCCCTCCAAGCAAGAAACAAAGGAAAGGCAACGAATGCTTGACTTATTATGCTGGAAATGCTGAAATTTGTTGCTTAAGCAATGCTGAAACCTCGCAGCATTCCTAGGTTCATGCACTTTCATTGGCACTGAGCAATTTTGGATCGGCACCTATCCGTCTTCCCAAAGACCCAAACCATGCTGCATTGCAACCTTTTGGTTGTTGCAACTTCAATTCATCACCCAAACGGAACCGGTTTAGTCCAGCCACAGGCGCAACAATCCTGCATTTAATTGTAGTCATTCTAACAGCCTGTATCACCTAGCTAATATGTTATGCCCAAGATCTTTCTTGGTCACTACATTGATCCTCTCAAGCAGATTCATAATGTGCACAAAGTTTCATCACGAGTTTATATTAACCTTTAGAAGTTTAATTGGATCCCATCAGGTGGTGTTTGGGTGATGGTAATTGTTGTTGCTGAAGAAAAAAATCACAGAGGACAAGCACCAATACCATCAACCAATCACCAAAAATATGGCGAACAAGGCACTAGACTACCCAGCATCAACTTGTGCGATCAAGTAGCAAAGAAAATGATAAATCTGCCAGATGAGGTGGTCACCCATAATTAATGAGTGGGAAAAAGCAGTTCAGACTTTAAAAAGCCAGCTGCATTCGGCAGCTATTGCCGTCAAGGCACGAGGACTCGAGCTAGTGAAAGAGGAGCTAAACGGAGGAAGCTTTTGTGAGATAAAGGCCGCAATGCGGCGCGGCCCGGCAAAAGCCGGAGAGAGGCCGGAGGGGAGGGGGAGGGGACTTACCTCGGCCGGAGACGGGCGGCGGCGGTGGCGGGGACAGGCGGCGG
Source organism: Neostapfia colusana (assembly GCA_030760725.1). NCBI lineage: Eukaryota > Viridiplantae > Streptophyta > Magnoliopsida > Poales > Poaceae > Neostapfia > Neostapfia colusana. Next base: position 12,973,249 of record JASWHV010000020.1, read on the forward strand.
CGACCGGGACGGCGGCGGCGACCGGTGCGAGTCGGGAGGCGGCACTGGCCGCCTCCCGGCTCGCGCACGGGTTATATACTCCGTTATTGACGACGGTGCTCGGAAACTGTCGTCAATAAGGACTTGTTGACGACGGTACTAGGTCACCGTCGTCAATAACTCCTCGGGTGGGCCCGAATTTAGTTAAAGACGACGGCCACCGTCGTCAATAATTTATTGACGACGGTTCTCGTCTAGCCGTCGTTAATAATTAAGTTATTGACGACGGCTAGATAAAGCCGTCGTCAATAACGTTAAAGACGACGGCCCCGTCGACAATAAATTTGACCGTCGTCAATGATCGTTTTTCCTGTGGTGAACCCCGGAACCCTACTAATGCGCGGCGGGCAAACCCTAGGCCCGGCACCGTCCACCAGCTTGCCATTGAGGACGTGCCGGAGGGCGAGCCAATCCTTGCGGGTATGTTCCAACTCCACCAGCATCCCGCTATAGTACTGTTTAATTCAGGCGCCACGCATAACTTTATTAGCCAAGCTTTCATTGCTAAACACAGTTTGCCAATACTACCCACCGATAGTCCATATTTAATTTGTTCACCGGGTGGGAAGATTTCAGCAAGCGTAATGGTCTCCAAAGCACCATTATGCTTAGCGGGTAGAGTGTACCCCACGTCTCTCATTATCTTAGAGGGACAGAAGGTCGATGTCATCCTAGGGATGTCATGGTTAACCCGCCACGGCGCTGTTCTAGACACCGTCCTTCGAGTCGTGCACTTAAACTCAGAAGTGCACGGGTCTCACTCATTATTTCTGGACAGTCCAGAAATAAAGCTTCCAAGTGTCTATCAAGCCACAACCATCAGATTGGAAGACATTCCAGTGGTCCGAGAGTTCCCTGACGTATTCCCGGATGACTTGCCGGGGATGCCGCCTGATAGAGAGGTGGAGTTCAAGATTGAACTTGCACCGGGAACCATGCCAATATCCCGAAGGCCGTACAAGATGGCACCCAAGGAGTTGGCTGAACTGAAGACTGAGCTCACGGACCTCCTGGAAAAGGGTTTTATTAGGCCGAGCTCCTCGCCATGGGGCTGTTCGGCGTTATTTGTCAAGAAGAAGGATGAGACGTTGCGACTTTGCGTGGACTATCGTCCATTAAATGCCGTGACCATCAAGAACAAGTACCCGTTGCCACGGATCGACATGTTGTTTGATCAGTTGGTCAAAGCAAAGATCTTTTCCAAAATGGACTTAAGATCCGGGTACCATCAGATTAAGATAAGGGCTGAGGACACTCCGAAGACGGCTTTCTCGACGAGGTACGGGCTTTATGAGTACCTGGTCATGTCCTTCGGCCTCACCAATGCTCCAGCTCACTTCATGTACTTGATGAACTCGGTATTCATGCCAGAGCTGGACAAGTTTGTCGTGGTCTTCATCGACGACATCCTGGTATATTCCAAGTCGGAGGAAGATCACAAGAAACATCTGCGTATAGTTTTGCAACGGCTGCGGGATCACAAGTTATACGCGAAATTCAGCAAATGCGAGTTTTGGATATCGCAACTGCCTTTCCTCGGGCATATCATCTCAGCGGAGGGTATCGCTGTGGACCCGAGCAAGATCACTCAAGTGCTGAATTGGAAATCCCCGAGAACTGTTCACGAGGTACGGAGTTTCCTCGGACTCGCGGGATATTATCGGAGGTTCATTCCGAACTTCTCGAAGATTGCCAAGCCAATGATAGAGCTGCTAAAAAAGGCTACCAAATATGTTTGGAGTCCAGCATGTGAAGCAGCATTCAAGGCTTTAGTCAAGCACCTGACATCAGCACCGGTTTTGGTGCAGCCAGACACAACAAAACCGTTCGATGTGTACTGCGATGCATCCGGCATTGGGCTCGGATGTGTGTTGATGCAAGACCGAAGAGTGGTCGCGTATGGATCACGGCAGCTTAGAAACCATGAGCAGAATTATCCAACTCACGACTTGGAGCTCGCTGCCGTGGTACTTGCACTAAAAATGTGGAGGCACTACCTACTCGGTAACCTCGTACATTTATATACCGACCATAAAAGCCTCAAGTACATATTCACTCAGAAGGAGCTGAACATGAGGCAACGAAGATGGTTAGAATTGATAAAGGATTACGAAATAGAGATCCATTATCATCCGGGCAAGGCAAACGTAGTGGCAGATGCGCTGAGCCGCAAGTCACACGTCAATAATCTGACCATCACACCGTTGGAAGAGAGCGAACCACCACTACATGTGATTCCACACGGAGCTCTCTACAACCTAGCTTTGATCCCCACCATCCGTGAAGAGATAGCGGCAGCCCAGAAGAATGACAAGGGCATGTCGCATTTGCGGAGACATGTAGAACGTGGGGAGCTGAGATGTTTCCGGAAGGACTGAGACGGCGTCCTATGGTTCAAGGACCGGATCGTCGTACCCCGTAACCCGGAGTTACGGAGGAAAATCTTTGATGAGGCTCACTTGTCAAAGTTTTCTATTCACCCCGGCAGCAACAAGATGTATCAAGAACTCAGAAGCAAGTTTTGGTGGACACGGATGAAGCGAGAGACTGCAAAATACGTGTCCGAGTGTGATACATGTCGAAGGGTAAAGGCAGACCACATGCGGAAACCGGGACTGCTACAACCACTGGGCGTTCCTGCCTGGAAGTGGGAGGACGTGAGCATGGATTTCATCGTCGGTTTACCCACCACCTTGCAGAAACATGATTCTGTGTGGGTGATCATCGATCGGCTCACCAAAGTTGCCCATTTCATCCCGGTCAACACAAATTACAATGCCAAGAAGTACGCTGAACTGTACATCTCAGGGATCCTATGCTTGTACGGCGTACCCCGTACCATCATATCGGATCGGGGCACTTTATTTGTGTCCCGTTTTTGGGAGCAGCTACACGCTTCCTTGGGGACGAAGCTGATCCGTAGTTCAGCATACCACCCGCAGACGGATGGGCAAACGGAGCGGGTAAATCAGATCCTAGAAGACATGCTACGAGCTTGCGCTATCAACCACGGCAAGAATTGGGATGATCACTTGCCGTTGGCCGAGTTCTCGTACAATAATGGGTACCAGGCCAGCATCAAGATGGCGCCTTATGAGGCGCTATATGGGAGGAAATGCCGCACACCAGTGAATTGGTGTGATTCTGGCGAAAGGGTTACCTTCGGGATTGACTTTGTCAACAACGCGGAAGAAAAAGTTCGACTGATTCAAGCGAACCTAAAAGCCGCTCAATCCCGACAGAAACAGTATGCGGACCGGAGAAGGCGCCCATTACAATTTAAAGTTGGAGATCACGTATACCTACGGGTACCTCCAATGAAGGGCGTAAACAGATTTGGGGTGAGAGGAAAGTTAGCACCCCGATTCATCGGTCCATTCCAGATTACCGAAAGATGTGGATCAGTGGCATACCGGCTGAAATTACCAGAAGCACTTTCCGGTGTGCACGACGTCTTTCACATTGCCCAGCTGAGGAAGTGTCTTAAGCTATCAACTACCGTTCAGCTGGAGGATATTGAAGAACTGCAACCGGATCTCACCTATCGGGAGGAACCGGTGCAAATTATTGATGAAAAGGCCCGAACCACACGCAACCGTACGTTGTGGTTCTACAAGGTTCTATGGAGTAATCACTCCATGGATGAAGCGACATGGGAGAGCGAAGAATTCCTTCGCACTAACTACCCCGAATTTTTCACGTCGCATATCCGGTAATTTTCCACCGTCCTCTCTCTCATTTTCACCTTATAATCTTGGGACGAGATTCTTTTAAGGGGGGAGGAATGTAAGGGCCTCAGTTTTTGACACACATTTGCAGTGTTCATCACCACACCACACACCTCATTTGAGGAAGGATGATGAACACAAATGAAGAGCAAGTAACAATTATCAACATGCTCATTAGAGAACAAACTCACACATTGCCAAAGTGGTATTTCACACATGTGATATAAGGGGGCTGGACATATGAAAACTCCTATACATTGCTAAGGATGTCCATGCCAAGTTTCACCCAAATTCAAAACCTTTTTGAGGTCATTTTGGGTATAGTTAGGAAGAGGGCAGTTTGAAACCATATTCAAATTCAAACTGTTTTTATCCCATGAATTTAAAAGTGGGAGGCATATTCTTACTCAGCACATTTTTGTGAGCCCACACACCAATTTTCACTCCATTTGGAGTTGATCTTGACATGAGCTAAGTGGGACAAATTCAACTTTATTTGAATTCAAAACTGAACTTGTGTTGAAATTCATTCAAACCAAAACCAATTTGAATTCTACTCAATTCAAATGGTTCATGAGTGAATAATTTGAATACCCAGGGTTATTTTGGGGCTTACTGTTTACAACAGTAATTAGGAGTGAATTTCAGAGGTTAAAAACCGGGTGGGTCCCACATGTCAGCCACAGAGAAGAAACAAACCGACTGAAACACAGCTCACTCGGTTCCCGGGTGAAGTGTGCGCGCGCCACCGGGGGGCAGCTGGCGCCAGCTCCTGCTGCGCGCCCCAAGCCGGAGACCAGTCGCCGGGCTACTTATCCCCTCCCCGGTGTGCTTTGATCGCCCATTCCCCGAGCTGCCGACGTGCTCGACCTGTTCTTCCACTGCAATCGCCGCCGCGTGAGCTCACACTTGATCAAGCCCGATCACTCGCGAGCACAGCCTCCTCCACAGAAAAACGGAACCGAGAGATCGTGAGCAACCTCCTAGACCCCGTGTTGTCCAGTGAGCAAGCGTCCTCGAGCTGTACGAGCCGTTTCTCCGGCGAGCCGAGCATCGCCGCCGATCGGGCTCTCGTGGACAGCACAACACAGCCGCTGTCACGTCCTCTTCTCTACACAAGAAAGGTGCGTGATTGTATGTAGATGGAGTAGCCGAAAGCCGTTTGGCGATTGATCAAACCTCGGCCGAGAATTTCCAAGTTTACTCTTGATCAGTTCATAAGGACTGAGCTCACCCTCGGGTGAAATTCGTGCTCTATACACGAGGGCTGGATAAGCTCATTCCCTAGTAGCTTCTACGCATGATAACGCCCATGCTCAAACTGGAATTAGGGGAAACCATCGAGAATCGGCCGTGATATGGCTGTTTTCCCCGCCGCCATGACTAAGCACCTCGGCTCACCGTCGAGAGCCTAGTTGTCGGCATTTTTAGCTTCCACCTGTGGCGGACCGGAATCCGCTCATCCAGGATCGCAGAGGGTGGTGCCGCGCGATGCGACACCCGACAGCACACGTCATAAGAACACCATATATTACATGAGAAAAACAGCTGAAACTGTACAAACAGGTACAAACTTCAGTTACAACTATTGTTCTATTACACAGCGGAAGACTACACTATACAACTCACGCCCGCCTATTTAGCAAAAGTCGGTTGCCCAGCCCTAGGGCAACCCACACTAGCTGCACGTCTCAGCTCAGCGCGGCGTGTACGGCTCCCACTCAGCCGTGGTCCCCGACGGAGGGTAACCCTTGCCGGTGGACTCGTACTCCGAGTCCGTGGGTGGCTCTTTACCTGAAAAACACTTAAGCAGCAACCGTGAGCACAAAGGCTCAGCAAGGCTTAACCGACTCACCTAAGCATGAAACTCTACATGAGGTGTACAATGGATATAGGATAGTAACATTTCAGCAAAAGGACACGCCTACAAGTTCATCCTTAGTTCATCTTTTAGCAACAAGTTAACAGTTCATGAAATCTGAAATTTAGTAAGCAGTATTTGGTGGCACACATGTAGCAATACAATTATATCAATCAGCATCACTGAATCAACATATTTCATCCATTAGTCTACGTTACGACGCAGTGAACAAGCAGTACTCGTCACCGCGAGGGACGGCGAATCGACTCGATATACACCTGCAGGGAAACCCAAAGAGCACGTCACGTACGCCCACCCGTGGAGCTGCACAGCACGCTCACTCGATGTCGTACGGGACAACCTTTCACCCAACAGCCCAAACGTCGAACCGGTCGCACCGAAACGAGCAGGAGGTTCCCCACACGGAGCATCTCTCTATGCCCGTTGGCAGATTTCCACCTTGCTGCCCTCAACCTACAGCTATAAATCGGTGTGCTATGCCTCGACGCCCGGAGGTTTAGGCTACATCGGTTTATCGGGGCCCATATATCCGATATGCCTTCGGTACGTTCAATACTTGTTCAGCAGGGCCGCACACGGATCGGTCCTCAATCGACACGGACAGGGCTGCGCCCACAAGACTCTCTCTTGCTGCGCCCTAGCCCCTGCCTAGTCTCATTTTCATTACTAAAGTGATCTCACATCACTCAACCGAACCCGTGTGTCCCCAGCCTATCTCGCGAGTAGATTCCAACTACTCGACTTGTACCGAAGTCCTATGACTCATTAAGCATAGCCTGTCTACTCGAGGTCCTTGACACTACCCTCACTCTTTTAGGAAACTTTGGTTATGCAAGTGGGGTTTCAGTCATTCTATACCTAATGCACATACATACTTCATATGACACATGTAAACAAAGTAAAGCTTTTAAAAAAAAATTAATGCAAACCGGGGCTTGCCTTGTTGCTGCTGGTCAGTAGTTAGTTCCTCGTCCGGAAGAAGGAAGTCCAGCACTTCCGGAGTCTCTTCTTCAACGGCTACACGTTAATGAAATACTACATGTTAATTTAGATGCAAATGTGAATTTTAGAGTAAGATTTCTACTATTAGTTCTAATAACCAGCCTCTAACACCTGGAACTTTGTTTAAGAATTTAAAGATGAACTGGTGTCGGTGGTTTGGCTTGGACTTAATCACATGGTTAAATGCTAAGTGGTTTTCCCCCTTTTCCATATTAATCCCTTAATTGGTTAAACAGGACAGGGGTGGTCTAGAGCTCCAATTGAGCTGAGAATTTTCGTGTGAGTTCCTTGTCACAAGAAAACCCTCTGGACCAAACATTAGCACTTTTCATGGAGTGGTTCGCTCAGAATAATTCTCTTGGCAAATCAGCAAGGAAGAATTTATTCTGAGGTAATACCCCTGTTCATGCTCAACTTAATGAACTACAATTTCAATTATAGCTCATAGAGTTTGCATGAATTTTCCTAGCATTTTTGGAGTCAAGGTTTGCCCAGAATTGAATTTCCAAGTTTTGGAAATTCTCTGAAAATGTTTCTGTATTCAAATGAACACAGCACCTTCCAATTTGAATTGCTCTGATCAAATCAACTCAAAATGGTCTGAAATTTTTACAGGGGTTTACTAATGTCCTAAAGAACATCCTGGCAAAATTTGGGGATTTTTGGATGAACCAAACTCCATCTAAAATTCTTTTGCTAAAAAGCTTTAAAGAATTTTCCAGAATTAATTAATGGGTTTCATACAAATTGGGTTGTATATTTGAACAGAGCTAGGAAAGATGAATCCAACCCAATTTGAATCACTAAATTTGGAGCTTCCTAGCAAAAGTTATGGAGCTCTAAAGTTTGAGGAATTTCTGGAATTTGCATTAATCGGGAAAAGTTTAAATTTCTGACAGCGGGCCCGGCTCGCACGTGTCATCACCCCGGCTGCGCCACACGGGCCACAGGATTGTTTTCCGCGCGTTCACAGCCGATCCGGTGCAACAGAAAATCCTCATCCTGTGCCACGAGGGACTGACGAGCGGGCCCGGCCGGCTCGTCTTCTTCCTCGCGCCCGCCCCTTTTCCCGCGCCGCCCCCTCGCCGGCACACTTCCGAAGCTCGCCGGACTCGGTCTCCCGACCGCCTCCCGGCCAGAAACTCGCCGCCTGGGCCTACTTTCGCGCGCTGAACACGCTGGTACCGCCTGCTCCGGCCGGCGATGGCCCTAACCTAGCCGGCGACGGTGCTGCGGCTCGGCAACCCTTCGGTCACGTTGCCCGGACAGTTTAGCCCGCCAAAACATCGGTGGATCGGCGCTATAGCACCAGTGGGTGCTAGGGAAGCTTGTCATGGTGGTGAGACTGCCCGGAGAGGGCTCTATCCTAGGTCTCATCGTGAGCCCGACCTTTCCCGCCATAATCGCGGCTGGAAAACCGGGAAATACGCCGGCTACAGCTAAAATTACGCTAGGGTTGCGAAGCAAACTTGGGCGCCGTCAAGTCTAGCTCCTGTGTGCACAGTTTAGTGAACTGATGCCGAGAAGGGAGTGGGAATTCGGAGGTCTCATACCGGAACGTTGTTCTGTGGTCGCCGACGGAGTTTCTCCAAATTCTTGCTCAGCGGTTCTCGGTTGGTCCTGTGGTTTGGGTGGGAGCAGCGGTGCTCACCGGCGCGTCCAAGACTGTCCTTGCTCAGCCGTGAAAGGCCCTCTGTTGGGCTATCATCGTGAGCCGAGTGGTGGCGGTTTCTCGGGTATTGCTCGGAAACGTGGAGCTAAGGCTGGGGAAGGGCCGAACTCGACTGCTCTCGTGCCGAGGAGGTAGAGGACGAGCAGCTGGTGTAGTTTTGTGGCTAGGAGAGGCGCTGCTCGCGGTGAATTTCCGGGTTTCGATCAAACAAAGTCGGCGGCGTGCGCTCGGTCGTTTCTTGGGCAACAGAACACGGCGCCTCTGTTCAGCGGTGTAGGTGCGTGATGATCGGCGGAAGCAGCTGGCCAGCGCGAGGGAGGAAGCAGGAGCTGGCTGCGTCGCCTCACGCGGGGGCGTCCGAAGGATCGGCTCGGTGGCACGCCGGAAGCGTTTGCTTTGGTGAGAAGCCGAACCCGTTCAGCTGAACCAATTTTCCCCCACTGACATGTGGGTCCCTCTCCCCTCTAATCCCCTTTCCAATTCTTTTTATTTCTGTTGGCACTCAATTATCTCCAGCTACTCACAATTTAATGTGAGACTTAGTCACCAAGTCTTTGTTTGAATTTGAATTCTCAAATTCAAACTTTGTTTGATTAAATTTGCTTCATATTTAAACTGAAATTCAAATTCAGTTTTGAATTCTAGCAAATTTAGCTCTTGACAAGATGAGCTCCAATGGGGATGAAAATTGGTGGGTTTACTCAGAAAAATGTGCTGAGTATAGATATGGAGCTAACTTTTGAATTTGGATGATGAAAGTTGCTGCAATTTGAATTTACATTCAAATTGGCCTCTTTTTGAAATAACCCAAAAGTGCCTCAAAAATTGTTGAATTTGCATGAGCTTTGGACTGAACCTTCCCAAGACTTTTTAAATCCTAGGGGTGAGATCAACCTCTCATGCTCATGTGTAGAAACCCTACATTGTGAAAGTGAAGGCTTTCCCCCCCCCCCCAATCATTCTTTTGATGGAGGCCACTTGCTCTTCACAATATTTCACAATCTACCCACAACAAAACTGTTGTGTTGTGAGGTGCATAAAAATTTTGCAAGTCCCTTTTCTTGGGCTTTTACACCCCTCCCCCCTTAAAAGAATCTCGTCCCGAGATTATAAAAGAAGAGATAGCGATGTAATAGGGACTTACCCGTGTTGAGAAGCCATGAACTCCGGGTAATTTGAGCGAAGGAACTCCTCGCTCTCCCACGTCGCTTCCTCGGCGGTGTGGTTGCTCCAGAGTATTTTGTAGAACCACAACGTTCTGCTGCGTGTGGTTCTGGCTTTCTCATCAAGAATTCCCACCGGATATTCATCATATGTTAAATCCGGTTTCAGCTCGCCGATGTCTTCGGTAGGAACAGCAGCTGTATGCTTCAAGCATTTTCGCAGTTGCGAAACATGGAAAATATCATGGACACCAGCCAGAGATGCCGGTAGTTCCAATCGATACGCCGCTGATCCACACTTCTCGGTGATAGCGTAGGGTCCAATAAAACAGGGAGCAAGCTTCCCCTTCACACCGAATCGGTGCACGCCCTTCATTGGAGACACGCGGAGGTACACGTGTTCCCCAACGTTAAAGTGCAACGGCCTACGCCTCTTATCAGCGTAGCTCTTTTGTCGGGATTGAGCGGCCTTCAAATTGGCTTGAATTGTCCGAACGCGCTCTTCAGCGTCGTTCACCACATCAACTCCGAATGTGACCCTTTCACCGGACTCGCACCAATTTAATGGGGTGCGGCATTTACGACCGTAGAGAGCTTCGTAAGGTGCCATCTTGATACTCGCCTGATAACCGTTGTTGTACGAGAATTCCGCCAATGGTAGGTGATCATCCCAATTCCTACCGTGGTGGATGGCACATGCTCTCAACATGTCTTCCAGGACTTGATTCACCCTTTCTGTCTGGCCATCTGTCTGAGGGTGATAGGCGGAGCTCCTGATCAACTTAGTACCCAATGCAGCGTGTAGCTGCTCCCAAAAGCGAGATACAAATAATGCACCTCGATCTGAGACAATGGTCTTGGGTACCCCGTATAGGCATAGAATCTTCGCTATGTATAGCTCCGCATATTTGCCGGCATTGTAACGTGTATTCACCGGAATGAAGTGAGCCGTCTTGGTTAACCGATCCACGATTACCCATATGGAATCATGCTTGTTGGCTGTTAGGGGTAATCCCACAATAAAATCCATGCTCACATCTTCCCATTTCCATGCCGGGATCTTCAGGGGTTGCAACAGCCCTGATTTCTTCATGTGATCAGCTTTCACTCGTCTACACGTATCGCACTCGGATACGTACTTAGCTACCTCCCGCTTCATCCGTGTCCACCAAAATTTCTTTTTCAAATCTTGGTACATTTTGTTGCTGCCCGGATGAATGGAGTATTTGGACAAGTGAGCTTCATCGAGGATCTTTTTCCTCAACTCCATGTCTCGGGGTACGACCATGCGGTCATTGAACCACAGCGTCCCCTCACTATCTTTTCGGAAACATTTAATTTCTCCATTGTCTATCCGTCTCCGGAGATGTGCCATGCCTTTATCCGTTTTCTGAGCTGCAATGATGTCCTCCCTAATAGTAGGGATGAGGGCGAGGTTGTACAGCGATCCATAAGGAACCAAGTATAAACTTGGCTCTTCCTCCTCCACCGGTGTAATGGTGAGGTGATGGACATGTGATTTCCGACTCAGCGCGTCGGCAACCACATTCGCCTTGCCGGGGTGGTAATGGATCTCAATCTCATAATCTTTGATCAGTTCTAACCACCTCCTCTGCCTCATGTTCAGCTCCTTCTGGGTGAAAATGTATTTCAAGCTCTTGTGGTCGGTGTAGAGATGCACCAAGTTCCCCAGGAGATAGTGCCTCCACATTTTCAGCGCCAACACCACGGCAGCAAGTTCAAGATCGTGAGTCGGGTAGTGCTGCTCATGGTTCCGAAGTTGGCGTGAGCCATAAGCGACCACACGTCCTTCCTGCATCAACACGCAACCAAGCCCAATACCGGACGCGTCACAATACACGTCGAAGGGCTTTGTTGTATCCGGTTGAGCTAAGACCGGGGCTGTTGTGAGATGCTTCACCAGTGTTCGGAACGCTCCTTCACACGCCGTGTTCCAAACATATTTTGTCCCTTTCTTCAGTAACTCTGTCATCGGCTTAGCGAGCTTGGAGAAACTTGGAATGAATCTCCGGTAGTATCCCGCTAACCCGAGGAAGCTTCTGACTTCATGAACTGAAGTGGGAGCTTTCCATTTCAACACTTGCTCTATTTTACTTGGGTCAACCGCAATGCCTTCAGCTGAGATGATATGTCCCAAGAATGGCACTTGGCTGATCCAAAATTCGCATTTGCTGAACTTGGCGTAAAGCTTGTGGTCTCGCAATCGTTGAAGAACGATCCGCAAGTGTTCGGCATGTTCGGCTTCTGTCTTGGAGTAAACCAAGATATCGTCGATGAACACTACCACGAACTGGTCCAGCTCCGGCATGAACACCGAGTTCATGAGATACATGAAATGGGCTGGAGCATTCGTGAGACCAAAGGACATGACGAGATATTCGTATAAGCCGTATCTCGTCGAGAACGCCGTCTTCGGGATATCCTCCGCCCGGATCTTGATCTGGTGATATCCAGAGCGAAGGTCCATCTTTGAAAATACACTTGCCCCACAAGTTGATCAAACAAGATGTCAATACGGCGCAGTGGGTACTTATTCTTGATGGTGACGGCGTTGAGCGGCCGGTAATCCACACACAGCCTCAGGGTCTCATCCTTCTTCTTCACGAATAGCGCCGAGCATCCCCAAGGCGAGGAACTCGGCCTAATGAAACCCTTGCTCAACAGATCATTGAGCTGTTCTTTCAGTTCCGCCAGCTCATTTGGAGCCATCTTGTATGGTCTCCGTGATATGGGCGTAGTCCCGGGTGCAAGTTCAATCTTGAACTCGACATCCCGCTCAGGTGGCATGCCCGGAAGATCATCCGGGAACACGTCGGGGTACTCCCGGACTATGGGGATGTCTTCTAACTTGAGAACTTCAGCATTATTAATTGCTAAAACTTCCCGGACTGGCGTGTCTAACACCATGGAATGCGGACGGTGGAATGGAGAATTTAAGTGAACCGTCCGTGTCCGAATCTCTAGGACAGCGCCATGGTATTGTAGCCATGACATCCCTAAGATTGCATCAATCTTTTGTCCCATAAGGATTATCAAGGTGGTGGGATATAGTTTCCCACCTAAGCACAGAGGTGCCTTTGGAATCATCATATTAGCGGAAATCTTCCCTCCCGGTGAGCATATCATATAAGTGCAGTCGGTTGGGAAGACTTGCAATTGATGTTTAGCCACATAGGATGCACTTATAAAGCTGTGGGTTGCACCAGAATCAAATAATATGACGATGGCTTGATTGTTGAGAGTAAACGTACCCGCCAGCACGTTGTCTCCCTCGGGGGCGTCCTCATTGTCGAGGTTGCGGACGCCTCCAGTCCGCTGACCAACCTTCTTCACCGGAGGTCGGCCTCGAGCACCGCCCTGGAGCTGGGCTTGCCCGCTGCTATGCTGCCCCTGGGGACAGTCCTTCGCGAAGTGGCCCGCCTGGCCACACGTGAAGCAGGTGAAACGGGGCGGTCCCCCGCTGATCGGTGGACGGAATCCCGGGGCGCGTTGTGGCGGTGGAAACGCCCGGGGTACCGTCTGCTGCTGCTGCTGTCTTGGTGGTGGCATCGGCGGACGGAACGGAGGTGCCTGAAAGGGACGTCCCCCGAACCGTTGCGGTCGCGCCGGTGGTTGCCACTGCTGCCCGGATGGTGTCCGATACACCATACAGTACTTCTGGGGAGCGCCACTCCCACCGCTGCTAGGTGGAGCGCTGCGCTTCCTCTGCTCAGCTGCTAACTCCCGCTGAGCGTCCTCTTGCATGATGGCGGCATTGACTAGATCGTTGAATGTGCCGCGGTTCCATTGTACGAGGTGGGTCTTCATTTCGGGATGTAACCCCCGATAGAAGTGCTCCCTCTTCTTCTCCTCCGTGGAGATGTAGTCTGACGCATACTGCGCCAGATGGTTGAAGGCACGGGAGTAGTCGTGGGCACTCCTCCCGCCCTGCCTCAGTTCCAAAAATTCTTGGAACTTTCTCCTCATTATTCCGGAAGGAATGTGATAGGCGCGGAACGCCTCCCGGAACTCTTGCCATTCCACGGCATGGCCAGCCGGACGTGAGGCGACATAATTCGCCCACCACGCACCAGCGGCACCGTGGAGCTGCTGTGCTGCGAACAGTGTCTTCTGCCGCTCCGTACACTGGAGCAGCCCGAACTTGGACTCGATAGTCCGCAGCCAGTTGTCCGCCTCCAGTGGTTCTTCAGCTTCGGTGAACACTGGAGGATGCGTACTCATAAAATCCGAGTACGACACTTCGCGGGGCTCACGAGGCCCTCGCTCTTGACGTCCTCCTGCCTGGGACGTATTCTGTACGATCGTGCGGAGCAGGTCGGTCTGCTCCTCACGACCTCCCACCAATGCCGCTATCACATCCGCTAGAGTAAGCGGAGGCGGCGGTGGTGGCTGCTGCTGCGGGGTGCTGTCGTAGGCCGGTGGCTGGGAGTCATCGCCTCCACCTTGGTTAGAGCCACCAACCTCGTGCGTGGTCCTAGTACGAACCCTCTGCAACCATACGACATTAAATATCAGTCCCGCAACATTTTGCATGCAGTCCAATAGAACTGGGCGTAAAAACAGTATGACAACCAAACATGTGAAATATCTCGTAAGTAGATAATGTAATAACTTTGCACAAGCTACACCATTACCAGACCAAACACAAGTTAGTTTAATCCAACTTGATGAACCCCCTCTTTGGAAGCTCACCATAACTGGGTTTGGTCTCTACGAGACATTATTATTGCGTTGTCATCACGTATAACACCCTTAGGGTACAACACCCTTTTCAATGAGTTCAACTGTCATTCTTCTGTCAGAATGACCAGTTTCTACCTATTCCAAGTTTTGATCTGGTTCTGTGCATCTTCATGACTCAAGTTGAATACCAAAGTTCAAGTTAACTTCAGTATCTTTCCAACGAGTACTCATTTGCCCCCAGATCAGCTTTGGTTAAAAAGTTATGTTAATTCAAAGTTAGCAGAATTCCTGGAAGAATTTTAACAGCACCTCCCTTGGAAGTGGCTGTTTCCAACCCTGATTTCCACTAAATTCTGTGCTGAAATTTCAGGAACTTTGAATTGCAAAGATGTCGCACATCTTCTACTCTTTCTAAGGATGTATTATATGCCAAATTTAGATTTTTCTACTGGGAGTTATGTTTGAAAAACAGATCAGTTCAGAGGATGTTTTACTCTGCCCTGGTTCTGGACAGTTTACATTCCTCTGGGATTTCAGCCATCTTAAGGCGAGTTTCAGCTCTGGAAGTCTACAACAAGGTTGTAGAGTACTTGAATACCTTTCCAGAGCTATGTAGCACACCTCCCTGGGCTAAAAGACCGGTGAGTTACACCCTGTTGAAGATCAGCAAACATGCTGCCCAAAACAGAGCCCTCTGTTTTTCAGTCTTTTTGGAACTACAATCATCACTATCCCATTCTTATACCCAACCAGGGTCCTAAATGTTGAACCTATAGATTTTTAATTCTTTGTTATCGTTATACTCATGCATATACCTACAATATCTCGGTACTACGCTCCTCACAAAAGAAAATCCTAACCGGATCATACCGGCATATACGTCTCGAGTGTGGCACTAAACGGTCTCTCGCACACGTTTTCTACACGGATACATACGTGGTTAGTACCTGCAGAAGACCACACAATAATGGTGCACTCAATGGTTATTCATTTCAGGCAGTTCCATATTTGAAAGTAAATACAAACGCCCGTATCATTGTCATACGGCCGTCCTTGAGCTAAGTCACGTCTCAAGGCACGTGATCGCGTTTCAACACCACACGACGGGGAACCCGAGTATGTCATGAACGGGTCGTCACGGTTGGGAATGTTATCAACCCAACAGATACCACCTACTGCCCTGCAGGGCACGCCGATGGCAAGCGCTGCGTATGTCCTCCTGGGCTATTTCCAGACGAACACACTCTCGCGTTACTGACCACGCGATGGGGTCTCCACTTACTTGCCTAATGCACGCTAGGGATCAGCGTTTCATATGAACTCAGGGACATGAAGAGTCCAAGAGATTCATATTGACATCTCACACCAAGCTGTGAGATCAATCCCTGAACCACGTTCCTCGTCAGGGAGAGCTAACCGAAATTGAACCGCTTTCGGTGGCGTTCCTTACCATACTTACCAGAGCGTAGGTGCGTCGTTACATAATTGAAATTCAGAATTATAACACATAAGTTAATCTTTGCCACTTTAAGTAACTATGCTAATATAGTCCTTACTTGGGCAACTACCGAATCCTCACCGTATACCTAAGTTTTTCCCATAATGCAGTCCTTTAGTACTGTGCTATCCCCACTGCAGCTCTGATACCAGGCTGTGGCGGACCGGAATCCGCTCATCCAGGATCGCAGAGGGTGGTGCCGCGCGATGCGACACCCGACAGCACACGTCATAAGAACACCATATATTACATGAGAAAAACAGCTGAAACTGTACAAACAGGTACAAACTTCAGTTACAACTATTGTTCTATTACACAGCGGAAGACTACACTATACAACTCACGCCCGCCTATTTAGCAAAAGTCGGTTGCCCAGCCCTAGGGCAACCCACACTAGCTGCACGTCTCAGCTCAGCGCGGCGTGTACGGCTCCCACTCAGCCGTGGTCCCCGACGGAGGGTAACCCTCGCCGGTGGACTCGTACTTCGTGGGTGGCTCTTTATCTGAAAAACACTTAAGCAGCAACCGTGAGCACAAAGGCTCAGCAAGGCTTAACCGACTCATCTAAGCATGAAACTCTACATGAGGTGTACAATGGATATAGGATAGTAACATTTCAGCAAAAGGACACGCCTACAAGTTCATCCTTAGTTCATCTTTTAGCAACAAGTTAACAGTTCATGAAATCTGAAATTTAGTAAGCAGTATTTGGTGGCACACATGTAGCAATACAATTATATCAATCAGCATCACTGAATCAACATATTTCATCCATTAGTCTACGTTACGACGCAGTGAACAAGCAGTACTCGTCACCGCGAGGGACGGCGAATCGACTCGATATACACCTGCAGGGAAACCCAAAGAGCACGTCACGTACGCCCACCCGTGGAGCTGCACAGCACGCTCACTCGATGTCGTACGGGACAACCTTTCACCCAACAGCCCAAACGTCGAACCGGTCGCACCGAAACGAGCAGGAGGTTCCCCACACGGAGCATCTCTCTATGCCCGTTGGCAGATTTCCACCTTGCTGCCCTCAACCTACAGCTATAAATCGGTGTGCTATGCCTCGACGCCCGGAGGTTTAGGCTACATCGGTTTATCGGGGCCCATATATCCGATATGCCTTCGGTACGTTCAATACTTGTTCAGCAGGGCCGCACACGGATCGGTCCTCAATCGACACGGACAGGGCTGCGCCCACAAGACTCTCTCTTGCTGCGCCCTAGCCCCTGCCTAGTCTCATTTTCATTACTAAAGTGATCTCACATCACTCAACCGAACCCGTGTGTCCCCAGCCTATCTCGCGAGTAGATTCCAACTACTCGACTTGTACCGAAGTCCTATGACTCATTAAG
The DNA here is from genome assembly GCA_030760725.1 of Neostapfia colusana. Lineage (NCBI taxonomy): Eukaryota > Viridiplantae > Streptophyta > Magnoliopsida > Poales > Poaceae > Neostapfia > Neostapfia colusana. The sequence goes on from JASWHV010000020.1 coordinate 12,990,298, forward strand.
CATAGCCTGTCTACTCGAGGTCCTTGACACTACCCTCACTCTTTTAGGAAACTTTGGTTATGCAAGTGGGGTTTCAGTCATTCTATACCTAATGCACATACATACTTCATATGACACATGTAAACAAAGTAAAGCTTTTAAAAAAATTAATTCAAACCGGGGCTTGCCTTGTTGCTGCTGGTCAGTAGTTAGTTCCTCGTCCGGAAGAAGGAAGTCCAGCACTTCCGGAGTCTCTTCTTCAACGGCTACACGTTAATGAAATACTACATGTTAATTTAGATGCAAATGTGAATTTTAGAGTAAGATTTCTACTATTAGTTCTAATAACCAGCCTCTAACACCTGGAACTTTGTTTAAAAATTTAAAGATGAACTGGTGTCGGTGGTTTGGCTTGGACTTAATCACATGGTTAAATGCTAAGTGGTTTTCCCCCTTTTCCATATTAATCCCTTAATTGGTTAAACAGGACAGGGGTGGTCTAGAGCTCCAATGGAGCTGAGAATTTTCGTGTGAGTTCCTTGTCACAAGAAAACCCTCTGGACCAAACATTAGCACTTTTCATGGAGTGGTTCGCTCAGAATAATTCTCTTGGCAAATCAGCAAGGAAGAATTTATTCTGAGGTAATACCCCTGTTCATGCTCAACTTAATGAACTACAATTTCAATTATAGCTCATAGAGTTTTAATGAATTTTCCTAGCATTTTTGGAGTCAAGGTTTGCCCAGAATTGAATTTCCAAGTTTTGGAAATTCTCTGAAAATGTTTCTGTATTCAAATGAACACAGCACCTTCCAATTTGAATTGCTCTGACCAAATCAACTCCAAATGGTCTGAAATTTTTACAGGGGTTTACTAATGTCCTAAAGAACATCCTGGCAAAATTTGGGGATTTTTGGATGAACCAAACTCCATCTAAAATTCTTTTGCTAAAAAGCTTTAAAGAATTTTCCAGAATTAATTGGGTTTCATACAAATTGGGTTGTATATTTGAACAGAGCTAGGCAAGATGAATCCAACCCAATTTGAATCACTAAATTTGGAGCTTCCTAGCAAAAGTTATGGAGCTCTAAAGTTTGAGGAATTTCTGGAATTTGCATTAATCGGGAAAAGTTTAAATTTCTGACAGCGGGCCTGGCTCCCACGTGTCATCACCCCGGCTGCGCCACACGGGCCACAGGATTGTTTTCCGCGCGTTCACAGCCGATCCGGTGCAACAGAAAATCCTCATCCTGTGCCACGAGGGACTGACGAGCGGGCCCGGCCGGCTCGTCTTCTTCCTCGCGCCCGCCCCTTTTCCCGCGCCGCCCCCTCGCCGGCACACTTCCGAAGCTCGCCGGACTCGGTCTCCCGACCGCCTCCCGGCCGGAAACTCGCCGCCTGGGCCTACTTTCGCGCGCTGAACACGCTGGTACCGCCTGCTCCGGCCGGCGATGGCCCTAACCTAGCCGGCGACGGTGCTGCGGCTTGGCAACCCTTCGGTCACGTTGCCCGGACAGTTTAGCCCGCCAAAACATCGGTGGATCGGCGCTATAGCACCAGTGGGTGCTAGGGAAGCTTGTCATGGTGGTGAGACTGCCCGGAGAGGGCTCTATCCTAGGTCTCATCGTGAGCCCGACCTTTCCCGCCATAATCGCGGCTGGAAAACCGGGAAATACGCCGGCTACAGCTAAAATTACGCTAGGGTTGCGAAGCAAACTTGGGCGCCGTCAAGTCTAGCTCCTGTGTGCACAGTTTAGTGAACTGATGCCGAGAAGGGAGTGGGAATTCGGAGGTCTCATACCGGAACGTTGTTCTGTGGTCGCCGACGGAGTTTCTCCAAATTCTTGCTCAGCGGTTCTCGGTTGGTCCTGTGGTTTGGGTGGGAGCAGCGGTGCTCACCGGCGCGTCCGAGACTGTCCTTGCTCAGCCGTGAAAGGCCCTCTGTTGGGCTATCACCGTGAGCCGAGTGGTGGCGGTTTCTCAGGTATTGCTCGGAAACGTGGAGCTAAGGCTGGGGAAGGGCCGAACTCGACTGCTCTCGTGCCGAGGAGGTAGAGGACGAGCAGCTGGTGTAGTTTTGTGGCTAGGAGAGGCGCTGCTCGCGGTGAATTTCCGGGTTTCGATCAAACAAAGTCGGCGGCGTGCGCTCGGTCGTTTCTTGGGCAACAGAACACGGCGCCTCTGTTCAGCGGTGTAGGTGCGTGATGATCGGCGGAAGCAGCTGGCCAGCGCGAGGGAGGAAGCAGGAGCTGGCTGCGTCGCCTCACGCGGGGGCGTCCGAAGGATCGGCTCGGTGGCACGCCGGAAGCGTTTGCTTCGGTGAGAAGCCGAACCCGTTCAGCTGAACCAATTTTCCCCCACTGACATGTGGGTCCCTCTCCCCTCTAATCCCCTTTCCAATTCTTTTTATTTCTGTTGGCACTCAATTATCTCCAGCTACTCGCAATTTAATGTGAGACTTAGTCACCAAGTCTTTGTTTGAATTTGAATTCTCAAATTCAAACTTTGTTTGGTTAAATTTGCTTCATATTTAAACTGAAATTCAAATTCAGTTTTGAATTCTAGCAAATTTAGCTCTTGACAAGATGAGCTCCAATGGGGATGAAAATTGGTGGGTTTACTCAGAAAAATGTGCTGAGTATAGATATGGAGCTAACTTTTGAATTTGGATGATGAAAGTTGCTGCAATTTGAATTTACATTCAAATTGGCCTCTTTTTGAAATAACCCAAAAGTGCCTCAAAAATTGTTGAATTTGCATGAGCTTTGGACTGAACCTTCCCAAGACTTTTTAAATCCTAGGGGTGAGCTCAACCTCTCATGCTCATGTGTAGAAACCCTACATTGTGAAAGTGAAGGCTTTCCCCCCCTAATCATTCTTTTGATGGAGGCCACTTGCTCTTCACAATATTTCACAATCTACCCACAACAAAACTGTTGTGTTGTGAGGTGCATAAAAATTTTGCAAGTCCCTTTTCTTGGGCTTTTACACCACCCAGCCCTGGTCCGTGTTCCACATGCTCTACTGATGCTCTCCGACCGATCCCCGGTCGATTTGGTGCACGGGAGAGCGGGACTGACCTCACCGGAACCCTAGCAGGTGCTGTCACCGGTGCGCACGGGTTTCCGGTCATCGCCGGCGGCCGGCGACCCCACCATCGAGTCCAGGGGGTCGGTATAAGGGCAGGCGGCGAGTTTCAGGCCGGGGGGTGGCCGGGAACTCGATTCCGGTGAAGGTCGCCGGAGACCGCCGCCACCGCGCAGATGGCGCGAGGAGGGAGACGACGCACTGTGTGCGGGGCCCACAAGCCAGAGTTTAAACTTTTTCCCGAATTTCAGTTTCAGTTCAAACTTCAAATCCTTATAACTTTGGCTAGAGGGCTCCAAATCAAGTGAACCAAATTTTGTTGGATTCAGCTCTCGGAGTACTTTCCAGCAAATCAAGTTTCACTTCATGAAATTCCTTATTTCTCCAGAATTAATTCCTCAAAGTTTAAACTATTTGGAATTTTAACTGGAGAATACCTTGGAGGAAAATCCTGAAATTTTGCTGGGATGTTCACCAAAATATCTCTGAACTACCATAAAAATTTCAGACCCATTGGAACTTAATTAATCCACCTAATGGTGTGATTAGTGAAACTGTTCTAGAGAAAATAGAAAATGTTCAGAAACATTTTCAGAATTTTCTCTGAAATTGTTTAGCTCATATCTTTAGTTAGGAACTTCCAAATTAAGTAAGACCAACTCCATTAGAACCCTCTGAAAATCTAGTTTTCAGAAAGTCATAGTTTGTTTCATGAAAATCCCTAGAACATCCTAAGAGTCCCAATTAAGGTCAAGGACATAATTAATTGTGGAGGGCTCAAATGAGCTTTACTGCAACTAAAACTTGACCAAGTCTCTGTTTAGTTTGTAACCAAGCCCCAGTAAAAGTTTCACAGTCATTGGGTCTGTCTAGCAAGGGTTATAGACTTCACAACTTCAAACTTAATACAAATGCATTTAAATTGATACATGTATTCCTTCTATCATGTAGTCGCTAAGGTCGAGGAGGAACCCGAAGTCCTAGACTTCGTTACTCCGGAGGAACAGCTAGCCTACGATCAAGAGCAGCAAGGAAAGCTCCGGTTTGCATTAACCTTTTTACAAATTTTTATTATTTTGAGCACATACTTGTTTCCTTTATTCTTTGCATTAGAGTCTTGTTTGGAAGCCCCACTGCATAGCCAAGAGAACCATGGGTTGGGTTTAGGATTGCAAACCCCGTTAGCTACTGCATTGCTAGGATAGAGTAGGATTCGGTACAAGTCGAGTAGTTGGAACTACTCGCGAGCATAGGCTAGAGGCACTCGACTCGGGTAGTGATAGCACATGAAACACATGGCAAGAAAATGAGACCAAGCGGAGGGTAAGGGCAGCAGGACTTTGGGGCCTGTGTGCTGTAGCTCCACTTGTGTTGATTGAGGACCGAGCCGTGTGCGGGTCTGTTGAACAAGCTAGAACAGTACCGAAGACCTACCGGCTATATGGGAACCGGGAAACTGATGTAACTCGGGTAGCTGGGTATTGAGGCATTGCCCGTCGTTCAGAGGGTAGGTTGAGAGCTCGAGGTGTAAATCGGCTGGCGGCACAGAGATGCGCGTGCAGAGACCTCTTGCTCGGGACGATGGGATCGGTTCAATATTTGGCTGACGGGCGAAAGGTGGTTGCGTACGGCGTCCGTGATGGTTGTTGTAGGCAACATCGAGTACGGGCGTACGTGACGGGTTGTTCAGGTAACCCTGCAGGTGTAAATCGATTATAATCGCCGTCCCTCGTGGTCAGTGAGTACCACTTGTTCACTGTACCGTGACGTAGAAAGAACAGGCTAGTTACATGTTAAAATGTTGCTGATTGAAATATGCACTTGATTGCTAATGAATTGCTGTAGTTTAGAGCTAACTAAAGTTCTTTTCAACTTTGGGCAAAGTACATGAGAGAAATGCGTTTCTTGTTTGATTGCGGCTCTCTCATGTGCCTTAGCGTAAGGTTCTCCACAAACTGCTGCTAAAACTTGAAAGTAAGGTTCCACTAATTAGGCGAGTCCTTTGCAAATGATTTTTACCTCATGTAACCCATCACCCCTCATGTAGAAGTTCCATGTTTAGGTGAGACGGGTCAGACTTGCTGAGCCTTCGTGCTCACTGCTTGTGTTTGAAGCTTTTGCAGGGTTCTATGAGGAAGGGACTCCCGAAGAGGAGACGGAACCCCAGGAGAGGAACCCCATCGAGTGGGAGTCGTGCACGCTGCAGAGTTAGTGTGCGTGTGTGCTAGCAAGGACACGTTCAAGGGCTGAACGTGCACTTGATGCTTAGTCTATGCCCGCGAGTGTAGACTGAACTTATTTTGATGTAAACATGTTCATAACTTGTTTATGTAATAAAATTTCCGCTTCCGCTTTGTACCTTTGACGTTTGTTATACGGTGCTGTGCAACGCAGCACCCCTCAGCGTGATCCTGGCTCGACAGGACCTTTGGGGTCGTGTCACGCCACCACCGATCAATCGTGTAGCCGGCGTTTCATCGGGCGCAAGCCTCGGCAGATAGGCAAAATGGCACCAGGGCATCTCCCTCCTCGACGTGCCACTGACCGGTGTTCACCTCCTATACAAGAGGACCCCGTGTTTCCGTGGCGGCCGAACGAGACCCGACGGTGAGGTCTCACGTGGACAGCATGGCAGAGAGCCTGTCAAGCCCGAGCAAGAGCATCCTTGGATGCGCTAGGACCCTGTGGTGCTCACCTCCGAAGATCAAGCCATGCCATGAACTACCGAGTGCGAATTCGAGAAAGTTTCTCCGGCGGGCACAAACCGACCTTCCGGCACGGTAACTTCAAATTCGATCTCTATTCTCGTTCTTAGGTCGCCAAATTTTCCACACAGGACCGCCAATAGTCGGCGATCATTAGCTCTTCACATCCCTAGCTTGAAATTGCACGTAGGTTGGATATTTCACAGTTTTCTAACGACAACCGAGGCGGGGGACCGCGGGCGCACGGTGAAACCCTAATTGCCATCCTTCCCGAGCAGTTATGAAGCTATGTTGAGATCCCTCATAGTTCAATGGTGTTGTAGCGCCGTTTTTCCGAGCTGTTGGCGCGCTAGGTCGATCGGCCGACGCCGCCGAAGGTGTACCGGGCCGCCGCACCGTTGGTAGCCATGGTAGAGGCCTTGCCGGCTCGGGGAAGCTCCACCAAGTTGCTCAGCACGTGATTTTAGTCTCTGACGGCAAGAAGGGGCTCGGGCAGAGGTCAGGAGACCGGTTTCTTGCAAGCTCCGGCGACCTAGCTGCGCGCTGCGCGCGAGAGGCGTCGGGAGGTTGAAGAAGGACGTCGGGCCCCAGCAGTCAGTGAGAGGAAAAATTTAAATCCGGATCCTCTGTGGCTATCGGATCCAGTGTGACTGCGTGGCTGGGACTGTGTAGCCGTGTGGTTTAGCCGAGGAGGTGACATGTGGTAGCCGGACCTGCTGTCAGAGATTTGAACTTTTCCCGGTTAATTTGAATTCCAGAATTTCCCCAAGCTTTAGAACCCCATAACTTTTGCTAGGGAGCTTCTAATTTAGTGATTCAAATTGGGTTGGATTCAGATTGGAAAACTCTATCCAAATATGCAACCCAATTTGTATGAAAGTCATTATTTAGTTCTGGAAAATTCTTTAAATTTTTTCAGAAAAAGAGTTTTAGAGGGAGTTTGGTTCATCCAAAAATACTCAAATTTTGCTAGATTATTCTTTAGGATATTAGTGAACTCCTGTAAAAGTTTCAGCTCATATGGAGTTGATTTGATTAGGTAAATTTAGATTTGAAGTTGCTGTGTTCAATTGGATACAGAAACATTTTCAGAGAATTTCCAAAACTTGGAAATTCAGTTCTGGGTAATTCTTAGATCCAAAAATCCTAGGAAAATTCATGAAGACCCTATGAACTATAATGGAAATTGTAGTTTGCTAAGTTTGGCATGAACATGAGAGTTACTTCAGAATTAATTCCTTTTTGCTTAATTGCTTAGAGAATTGTTCTGAACAAACCACTCAATGAAAAGTGCTACGTTTTGGTCCAGATGACTTTCTTGTGACAAGGAACTCACATGAACATTTTCAGCTCCATTGGAGTTCTGGGTCACCCCTGTTCTGTTTAACCTTTTAAGGTGATCAACATAGAAGAGGGAGAAAACACTTAGCACTTAATCATGTTTCTTAAACCCAAACCAAAACCTTAGCACCAGTGTCATTTTAAATTCTTAAACAGAGTTCCAGTTTTTAAACTTGTCATTAGAACTTGTTAGCAAAATCTTTACAATTAAATCCATATGCATATTCATTACGTGTAGCATCTACGTGAAAAATTTGAAGCAATTAAAGTGGAGATCAAAGAAGGAGGGGAGCGAGTGATCAAGCCTCAAGTGTTCTTCACTAACTGACACTTATATATAAGTCCCCTGCAAAACAAAGACAAGCCCCGGTTTGCATCAAAACTTACAAGTTTTTATTTGTATTCACTTTATAATGTCTAGCATTTTTTATTACATTAAGTCTAGATGGTATGACACTCCACATGCATCACCCAGAAAAAACCCTAGAGTTTGATTTAGAATAGGTTATCACTTAATTATAACTGCTGATCTCAAGTTAACAAAAGTGGATTAAAAGAAGCATAACTCGAGTAGGCCGTTTTCTACTCGTGAACCGGGACTAAGGAGGATCATTCGGAAGAGTTGGGAATTGATCCTCATAGTTAGGAATGGAGACCGGGCAGTGGATGAAAGGCTCAAGGATGTGGTCCTGTGAACCTAGTCTATGTCTGAGTCGATTAAGACCCATTCTCGTGTGCGGCTCTGTGGGACAAGTTTGAGTTGTGTACCTGATGCATACTGGCAATATAGGACCCAGTAAACCGATGTAACATGTTAACCTAGGTGTCGAGGCAATCCCAAAGTTTGATACAGATGCTGAAAGGATAGAGAAGTCGGCTCTACGAGGTTTTCCGTAGTGAGACTTAATCCCAGTCGGCGGGACCGGTTCGACATTTGGGTGTCGTGTGAAAGGTTGCCACGTACGACGTCAGTGATGGTTGCTGTAGGCAACGTCGAGTACGGGCGTATGTGTCGTGTCAGCCGGGAGTTATTGATTTGAATCACCGTCTCTCGTGGAATGAACCGAGCATACTTGTTCTCTGCGTCGTGACGTAGTAATAAACTGGGAAAAATTTAATATGCTTCGTGAGTAATCCTCATAATGGAGATGAGGAATGATCAACACTTTCACTAAATTTATTTTCCACCTTGGGCTAGTAGCGTCGAGGCAAAGCGTTTCTTGTTTGATTTTGAAGTCTCAATGTTGATGGCGCAAGGTCTGTATGGGTCTAGGGTAGCTCACTAAAGTTACTTTCACCTCAGGAAAGTGACATCGAGATGAAGTGTTTCTTGTTTGATTGTGGAGTCTCGATGTAAATTGTGCGAGGGCTATAAAAGTTGTTTAAAACTTGAAGTAAGGACTCTCCTTTAGCTCAAGTTTATCTTTTGTGCAAACTTCTATAATCAGCCCTCTATTTTCAGCATGTAGAGTTTCATGACTAGGGTGACGGTTAAGTCTTGCTGAGCTTCATGCTCACGGATACTGCATGAGTTATTTTGCAGGTAATAATAGTATGCTGATATGTACGGGTGTTCGATGAGACTCGGAACTATCAGAGTGGTGAACTCATGGCAACCCCTGCCGCTGCTATTGTGATCGTGTTGCTAGCGAGAAGGGTCCGCAGGCCGGACATCTTCTCTGTTGCTTAGCATAGATATGAGACGTGAGTTGTATTAGTCTTCCGCCGTAGATTATTTTAAGAAGTATTTGTAAAATTTACACTTTGTAAGCTTCTGCTTGATTTATGTAATTTGATGCTTTATTATGTGTGCTGTTGGGTGCCGCATCGCACGACACCACCCAATGCGATTCCCGGGCGAGTGGCACGGCCTCGTGATTGGGTCCGGGCCCTCACAGCGATTGTGTGATATCCCGACTCCCGGCTTAATAGGATTGATAGAGTACTCATACCATCGAGATATACCTTCTTTTCCGGAAGCCCACCTGCAAAGGACTCCGGGGTTAAGCGTGCTTGGCCTGGAGGAATTTGGGGATGGGTGACCGATCAGGAAGTATTCCCGGGTGCGCGCGAGTGAGGACAAAGTGCGCAGAAAAGACGAGTGTTGGTCTGTGGGGCCATTTCTATGATCCTAGAGAGTTGTCACAAATGGTATCAGAGCCGACCCTCGCAGTTTCACGGGTGCGTATGGGTCAGTGTGAAGGATACGGTAGCGTACGGATCAGGGACGTGGGTAATTACACATGACGCGTGGGTCCTCTGTGTGGGACACGATATGGTACGTATGGTGCTAACCGGACGTACTATATGCGTATGCTAGTACTGAACGTACGAACATGGCTAAGACGGGACGTTCTTGTCTTGGCGTTGACCGACGAGGACGTCGGTCTTATATGGGGGGTGGATTGTGTGATATCCTGACTCCCGGCTTAATAGGATTGATAAAGTATTCATACCATCAAGGTATACATTCTTTTTTGGAAGCTCACCTGCAAAGGACTCCAGGGTTAAGCGTACTTGGCCCGGAGGAATTTGGGGATGGGTGACCGACCAGGAAGTTTTCCCGGGTGCGCACGAGTGATGACAAAGTGCGCAGAAAAGACGAGTGTTGGTCTGTGGGGCCATTCTATGATCCTAGAGAACTGTCACAAATGGTATCAGAGCCGACCCTCGCAGTTTCACGGGTGCGTACGGGTCAGTGTGAAGGATACGGTAGCGTACGGGTCAGGGACGTGGGTACGTAAGCATGACGCGTGGATCCTCTATGTGGGACACGGTATGATACGTATGGTGCTAACCGGACGTACGATATGCGTATGCCAGTACTGAACGTACGGACATGGCTAAGACGGGACGTTCTTGTCTTGGCGTTGACCGACGAGGACGTCAGTCTTATATGGGGGTGGATTGTGTGATATCCTGACTCCCGGCTTAATAGGATTGATAGAGTATTCATACCATCAAGATATACATTCTTTTTCGGAAGCCCACCTGCAAAGGACTTCGGGGTTAAGCGTGCTTGGCCCGGAGGAATTTGGGGATGAGTGACCGACCGGGAAGTTTTCCCGGTTGCGCACGAGTGAGGACAAAGTGCGCAGAAAAGACGAGTGTTGGTCTGTGGGGCCATTCTATGATCCTAGAGAGGCCATTCTATGATTCTAGAGAGCTGTCACATAAGGAATCGACGGGGTCTAGATATAGTACTCAAAAGAATCGCCACAATACACCCGGACAAGTTCAGTCTTTAAATTTAGTCTCAGCTATTTAATTTAAAAAAATGATTTGCAACTTTTCTTCCTAGCTACAAAGGATGAACTCTTATTTGTCGTCTTATGTACTGTTTGCCTATGCTTACAGAAACAAAGATGTCATTGTTAAAATGTGTTTAGGTGCTTTCGAATGCATTCAGCTTTTTTTAAAGAAACACTGTACAAACACAGACCTGGTCAACATACAAGAACGAACCCCTACAAATGTACGAATTTGCAAAGCTTACCCCTATAGACAGTGGCGGATCCAGGAATTGAACTATTGGGGGGTGCAAACTTAAGCAACGGAATTCACTAAAATTCAATGTCGATAAATAGACCAACAAGTCATCCATGGTCGCTAATCATCGATAAAAGTATTCTAGTAAGATAGATGGACGATAATACATGTTTCCATGACAAATGACATCACATAATATGAATAGCTTAGAAAGGAGGAGGAGATGCCGTGATTGACTATTTTTAGCTCTCTAGTGAGCATTTGGGCTTAAAACACCGTTGTTTGACTAGTTTTATATGTGTACAATAAACTAAGAGGTATAAATACATGGTTCTCTGGCAAATGTTTTGGAGGCATAACTGTCCCCTCATGATTCTGGTGTAGATGCGCCCCTGCCTACAGATGTCTCCAAGTGAGGCTATTATATCTTAAGATCAATTAAATGACTACAAGGTCTGGACATGTTGCATTTCATTAATATAGAATAATTAGTCTTAAATGCAATACTCATGTAAAGTGGAGGACTCAAATCAGGGTGAACATGTCCCACCATAACGAAGCTATAAAATTTCTAAGTATTGTACTATTTGTTTCCACCACATTATCCAATGCATACGTTTCATCTAAATATGCTGCTGTCACTGCTCCAAATAAAAGGAAAACTGTGAACTTTGCTAGTATTTTTGCACTTATTTCTACAAGATGAAGTACTGAGAAAGGAACGCGAGACACAATGGGAGAGCCACCTGGAACGTGATCCAGTGAAAAATCAAGAAGCTCACACTACTAAAAAAACATTTTCACAGGCACCTCTAATTTCTTGTACATTTAGCCGATTTAAAAAAACGCCTGTGATGTCTAATGAATTAAAAATTATCTGTGATAATTTAGTACCACAAGCGATCCGTAAGAAAGAACCACCCGTGCTGGATTTTCAGAGGCGGGCGTACTTAAAAACCACATGTGAAAATACACAATATCTCACGCGGTATTCCTTAAAAACCGCATGTGAAAATAGACTTGTTTTCACGCGGTCAATATAGAGAACCGTCTGCTATAATGGACAATATCTAAGACGGTTTTGATTTACAGACCGCATGTGAAAATACGCTTGTTTTCACAAGTGTTTAGTGTTTGAAACCGCTTGCGATATTGTAGTGATCACATGCAGTTACATATATTGACCGCCTGTGAAAACAAGTGTATATATGCCTTCATGGGTTTTGTACGAGCTCGACTGAGCTAGTTACAGTCGCGGCGGACGATATTTTTATAAAATTTTGGAGAATGGTTTTGTTTTCAAATCTTTTTAAAGTTATGTCTCCTTATTGTTATTCTATGATTTTGTTTCGCTTTCCCATTCTTTTTGATGGGGTTTAAGGCCTCAAATTTATAATTTATGTTCTGCACCAAATTTCATGTATTTTGTATATTTGGACAAGGATAAGAGTTAAATTAGGAATTATATCAAAAATTTGTTTCTCCATAAGGTAAGCCTATGATCTTGCTCCATTTTTTCTCCTTTGGATGCAATTTGAGGTCTTAATTTTTGAATTTGAGTTCTACACGAATTTTTAAGGTTTAGAAGATCTGGAATTAGAATGAAGCTAAATTTAGAATCATTTCAAAGATTTCTCTCTTCAAAAGGTATGTCTTGCTACACTGTATATATGGTTTCTTAAATTTTCCTAAATTTTTAATTTTAGACGTGAAAATGGATGAGAATAAAATGATATCTCTTTTATATTTTTACGTACAGTCTAACGTAAAAGATGGACCGAGCGTGGATGTACAATATGTCAAGACCTGATCCTACGTACGTTCAAAATGTTGCAAGCTCTATTAAAGCGTCCAAGAGACATGCGAAGATGCAAAAGATAGATGATATATTATGTCCTTGTATCGAATGCAAAAACAAAATTGCTTGGACAAATACTATAGTAATCAATCACACTTGGTGAAAAGAGGTTTTAAAAAAACTACACAATATGGACAGAGCATGGTGAGTTAGATACACATAAAGTGGATAATGATGACGAGAAAGGTATCAGATATTCAGAAAGGTATAATGCTCATATCGATTATGGTCGTGACAATCATGATGATGATAACGATGATGAGTTTGATTATGAGGAGATGTTGCGTCACATGGAACCACATGTGTTGATTTCTATGGGAACAAGTAAAGGTTTAAGTAAAATGGAGACATTACAGAGTGCTTGAAAGAAACTTTTATATGATGAATCAAAGAGTTGTGATAAAGAGTTTACTACGTTTCATGCAGTCCTAGAACTATTAAAGTTGAAAGTCGCACACGTACAGTCTGATTGTAGTTTCACTGATCATTTGAATCTTGTAGCAGAAATTCTTCCAAATCTCAATAAACTGCCTAGAAGAACTTATAAAGCGAAGAAGCTTCTATGTCCGATGTCACTAGGTGTGATAAAAATACACGCTTATCCGAACCATTGTATTCTATATCGTAAAGAGTATGAGCTCGTAATGACATGCCCGATCTGCGATGTCAGTAGATACAAGAAGGACTACAATCACCAGTATGTTACCAACATGAATAAGACCTAGAAAAATAAGAAGAGTTTTATTGGTCCTGAGGGTGATGATGATACTTCTGACGATGCAGACGAGAAGAATAAGAGAAAGATTCCTATCTAGGTGATGTGGTACCTTCCAATAATTGATCGCTTGAAGTGTTTATTCTCAAACACTAGGGAGGTCGAACTTATGCGTTGGCATTCTGAGCAGCACACGAAGAATGACAAACATATCCGACATCCTGGTGATGCAACACAATGGAAGAATTTTGATATTCAATATCCAGAATTTGCAAAAAAAATAAAAAATGTAAGGTGTTATTTGGGTACAGATGGAATGAATCCGTCTAGTGAAAAAAGGAGCATACACAACACATGACCCGTGGTCTTAACGATGTACAACCTACTGACCTAGTTGTGTCACAAGAGGAAGTACATTTTGTTGTCTATATTCTTATCCAAGGTCTGAAACAAGATGACGTTAAAATTGATATGTTCCTGGAACCTTTAATGGAGGATATTACAAAACTGTGGAATGAAGGGGTACGTACATGGGACGAGTACAAGTAGGATATTTCACGCTAAGATCAATGATATTCGGTACCGTTCATGATTATTCTGTACTCTTTACATTATCGGGACTCTTTACAAACCAAAGGAAAGAAAGGTTGCATAATGTGCGTGGATGGAACTGGTTTTCTGTACCCCACTTCATCTAGAAAGTTGGCGTACATGAGTCGCCTGCGGTTCTTGACAGATACACACAAGTAGCGGAAGATGAAAAAACAATTTAATAACAAAAACAAAAAAGGTATTGCACCAAACTTTATAGTGGAAAACTCGTATTCGAAATGGTCAAGAACATTCAAATTGTTTTCGGCAACGGAAAAAAATAAAGGTACAAAGAGAAAGAAAACTACACATTCATGTGTACAATTAACACGACTTTAAAGAAACAATCAATTTTTTAAGTATCTTCCGTAATGGAAGGATCTAGAAATTTGCGACGGTATTGATTTGATGCACGTTACAAAGAATGTATTTGACAGCATACTTGGAACCTTGTTGGACATGCCAAGGAAGACAATGGACGAATTAAAATCATGTATGGACCTAGTAAATCTTGACATTAGACCAGAGTTTCACCCAATAGAAAAAGGCAACGGAAAGCATTACCTCCCCCCGTCTAGCTACAACTTGATACCACAGGAGAAAAAAGCAATTTGCGAATGTTTGCACGGGGTCAAAGTGCCCACGGTTTTTCATCCAATATCAATAAACTAGTCTCGATGAAAGACTTGTCTCTATTTGGCTACAATTCTCACGACTGTCATATAATGATGACAGTGTTCCTTGCCATTGCAATAAGGGTCATCAAACCACTGCATATAAAAGTTGTGATCACACGTTTGTGTTACTTCTTCAATGCAGTATCGCAAAAGGTGGTATCCTATGAAGACTAGGACTATTTGAAAATGTAAATCATCGATACTATGTGCAGGCTTGAGATGTGTTTCCCACCACCCTTTTTTGATATGCAAGAACACCTAATCATATATTTTGTGGATCAGATTAGAACATTGAGGCCACTATATTTACATCATATGTTTCTATTGGATTCAATTATGGAAGGCTATACTACGGAAGAAGTGCTTTAGGGTTGCACTAATTACATCAGACATAGAAAACAGATATGTGTGCCTATACCAGTATATGAGGGTAGACTACGTGGGAGAGGCAAAGTGGATAGAAAAACTTTCATCGTTCACGATTACAAATTAGTACATTGTCATATTTTTGTGTACTACAACAGCTCGCAATAGCTGAGCCGTACATTGAGGAATACCAAATTGAGCTTCGCGGAGAAAATCAAGGTCGTGGAGAGGAGTGGATCAAGAGAGAGCATATAAGTTGTTTTACTAAATGGTTAATTGACAAAAATATATCATACGGAGACTCTATAGAAGAGACAAAAATGAAGAAGTTAGCTTCTGACCCATCCACTTTGGTGACATCATGGCAAGCATATGACATCAATGTGTACACATTTTACATTAAAGTAAAATATAGTAAGAGTGTTGTATAAAATAATGGAATTCGTATAGATGTTTATGATCTACTAGAGCATAAACCACATACTTTGGGTTTATAGAGGAAATATGGGAACTCGATTATGGTAAAAAAATGCAAATACCTGTGTTTAATTGCTAATGGGTCAAACACCCTGATGGTTTGAAAGTGAACAACTACGGGCTCACAGTGGTAGGCTTAAAGAAAGTGGGCTATAAAGATGACCCGTAGGTTCTCGCTGATCGTGTTGCACAAGTTTTTTATGTACAATATACAGGAACTGAGAATATACACCTAGTTGTTTCTGGAAAGGAAAATATTGTTAGAGTTGAGAATTTGAGAGATTATGAAGAGGAATATAATCAATATGAAGAGATGTCCATCTTCACCATCCCAGAAAACATCAAGCTCGTAGAAAAAAATAAAAAGGATTTGAAACCCTACATGTGAGAAGATGTCAATGTAGGAAAATTTGTATAAAATAAATTTGACAGATATTGTGTATATTTGTAATATTGAACGCAGTGTCATGAAGCAGTGTAATATTGAATTACTTATGTTTTCATAATCTTTTTATTTCATTAGATTTGTTTTCATATATATAAAACCATGTTATATGCAACAAAGAACTGTTTACCACCCTAAGTTCATGTGTACTTATATCATAATTGTGATTTTAAAAATTTGGGCAACAGCAGAGGCAACCATGCCCAACAGAGCCAAGAGTGCGTGAAGCACTGCAAGCAGGCCAGCAGGCCTAGCCGCACAATAGCGCCACAGACACATGGGAGAACAGAGAGTACTAGAGTAGAGCAGTGAGAGTTCAAGTGAGTTCGGGGCAACAAAGACATCCAAGCTTATAAGATGGATGTAGACGAGTTAGGTACCCGAGGTGGTACTAAATCCCAGTTTCACGAGCGGTTCTTATATTAAACTGCCTGTGAAAATAGCACTTCACAGCCGAAGCTTATTACGGACCATCTGTAAATATGTTGGGCCATGTGCTATAGCATGGTCTTTTCACAGGTGGTCCTTATGTAAAACCGCCCGTGAAATATTTATTTCACAGGCGGTTCTACTAACAGCTGCCTGTGAAAACTATATTTCGCATGCGGGTGTACTAACAGCCGCCTGTGAAACTACACTTCACAGGCGAAAATTATGTTTGTGCTGTTTGAATTTAAATTTGAGCTAGAAATTAGAAATGACAGCATGTAGTTCGGTATAGGGTATACATCTTCACTAACAGTTCTAAAATATGAACCACATGTGCTAAGAAATTATCACATACGTCCGAGTGTAAAAAACATCATATGATGACTGATTATCACAGGCGGTGGGTTACTGAGAACCGCCAGTGGTACTAGGTTTTCACAGGCGGTTGGGAATGCCGAGAACCGCATGTGGTAGGAGATTTTCACGGGCGATGAATTGTCAAGAACCCCCTGTGGTAGTAGATTTTCACAGGCGGCCACTTATACTGAGCGACCTGTACTAACATATTTCCACAGGCGGTTTATTAACCAGAGACGCCTATGATATTCAACGTCACAAGCGACCTATCACGAAGAACCGTCTGCGATATCTCTTTTTACAAACGGTCAGTTATAAAGAGCCGCATGTGCTTGTCTATTTTCACCGGTGGTTTTTTATAGAGTTGCCTGCGATATCCATATCCACAAACGGTCCTTTATTTAGAACCGTCTGTGATAGTCAATTTTCACAAGCGCACTTTTATAAAGAGCCGTCTGTGGTAGTCCATTTTCACAAGCGGTCCTTCCTAATGAGCCGCCTATGATAATTCTGTCACAGCCGGCCTGCTTTGATGAATCGTCTGTGATGATACATTTTCATGGTCGGTTTTTAGCGCCGCCTATGGCATTTTCATAGGCACTTGTCACAAGCGGTTTCTAAAATCGACTGTGATAATATGTTTAGAGCCGCCTGTGAAAGTGTTTTTTAGTAGTATCAACTGCCATGCCCACAGTTGTCTTAGAACATGTTTGATTTTGCTTTTCCGAGACTCACTTATTTTAGAAAAAAGATTTTCTGATAAGTCGTGATCTGAATAATCTGCTCGTCGGAGAATTCAGGGTGTTTGACGATCCTGATTATTTTCAATGGATTTTTCATGTATTGCCTATAGAATGACTTGTACCCCGGAGGCTTTTACCACGTTCACGCATACATGAGGGTTATAATCAATGCATAATTAATAACAAAAATATTTTATTACTATAATATGTAGTCATGAAAATAACGAAAGATAGATTAATAAATAGTTTTATGTACAATAGTTATTCATGAAACATTGCAGTTGCAATAGCGGCATCAGTAGAGTAGCGAGCAGCGGGGAAGGAGATAGACGGGTCTGAGAGTCGGGGAAGGGTAGCAATGCAAATGGTCACTCGATTATGTAAAACGCGTTACGGTCGTGAACCTGTTGTTTCTGAGGATTTTTTAAATAATGAGCTTTGGAGATAAGCTAATTTTAAACATTACTGTTTAAATGGATTTTTACCTATTTTCACCAATAAATCGATTATAATCAGAACATAGCGCTCATCATCCCATGAGTTCTCGAGCGCTCTTGGAGAACAATTCTATGTAAAACGCAGCCCGCCCACCATATGCAGGACCAGGGGGGTTCTCAACACGTGTTCCTGTCCACCAATCCTAGAGCAGCTCCCTTCCGTGTATTTTAGGATTCATGGAAAGGGACGCCTCTTTATAGAATTTTTTTCACTTGTTGCCTCGTTTAATCACCCCTTCAAACTCAGACTAATTACGATTTCAAGCACTCTTTTTACCCCATTCTCAAGAATTGACACATTTAGATATATAAATTCTCAAGCCCAGGTTGTAACTCAAATGCAGATGATACATAATCTCTACTTTGTCAAATAAATGTTTTGAATTGTACGAGACTTATCCACGTACACAAACAACTGATAGCCTAAAACTCAGGAAGATCTTCAAATAATTGCCCCCCTAGTGAACTTTTGACTATCACTACGTGCGTCACAGCCTATACCTTTTACAGTTCATGTGGGGATTCAATATAATTAACAATCAGCAAGGATTATGTTCCACACACGATGTAGCTGAAGGAGCTAGCTCACCAAAACAGCAGTTTACAAGAAAAAAGGATTGGGATAACTTAAAATCTCTACTTCATCCAGTAAAAAACATCCACCGTTCATTTTATCTAATGGTTCCAATAAACTCTATAATGTTTTTGACATGTGTAAAAGCCTTCAGCACTACATACGCCCCCTTTTATTGAACAGTAGATGTGCTCTACTGCATGGCGTGCCGTAATTAAGTAGACTTAAGTTAGAGGACCCTCGTCAAAAAAATTACTGCCACCCAACACTACCCTGTAGATTATATAGTTACCTCCAAATGGAGGAAACTTGATCCAAAACAAGACTGCCGCATGGACTCTTAACATGCCAGAAATGATCAATTTAATCTGGACAGCAGTCGGGCTAGTCGTTCTACAAAACATTGACCGCGACAACACAGTTTCACAAGCTAAATATTAACCATTAGTGTATTCATTCTCAAATAACAGACTATGTTATACTGGTTGATCATACAGTACAGGGCACCACACATATACGATGACAAACTGTTCCAAGCATTAAATAGGTAACACTGAAGTAAACATGCAACCAGCAGAGAATAGTGTACCAAGTCGCACGAACAGAGAAAGTAACAAGATCCAGTGTAGTTTGAGAAATAACTTGCTGATATGCTAGTTGTTAAACTTTTTTATTCACGGTATCATAGATGAGCATAGCAGAAGCAAGAACAGACTGAAGCAACCATCCACTGGCGCCATTCTTTTTGTATGTAGTTTGTCCAATTGAAGATGACGCATAAGGCCCAAGTGTAACAACCACTGGTTTCGGTTCAGCAAACCTTCAAGTCTGAGCATCTAGGACTTTCCCATGCAATTCATCCACATCAGACTGGAAAACAGATCCATCCTCCATCCCAACTGGTCCGGAAAACGTGCCACCCTTCAAATTGCAAACCGTCCAAAAGCAGTAAACAATTAATAAACATGATAAAGAAGAAAACTCCCTAGTTAGTATTGACTATCCAATCATGATTGTACCAAAAAAAGTAAAGGGAAGTTCACATCAAAAATAATCATAAGGCAGTCATTGTTCTGTGAAGACTGAAAAAAAAAAAGAAAGGGCAGCCCGGTGCATGTAGCTCCCGCTTGGGCAGGGTCCAGGGAAGAGTCTGACCCACTTGGGTCTTTTGTACGCAGCCTTTCCCTACATTTCTGTAAGAGGCTGTTCTGTGAAGACTGAGAAAAAGAAGAAAAAAAATGAGTTCAGAATCCTAGGGACATTTCACAGTTGTATCTGATACTGAACTTGCATCGCAGTTTCATGTTCCCATTCAGTGCATCTTAAATCAACAAACTCAAATGCACATTGAAACGTGTCTGAAATGAACTGAAGTGTTAAACTCACCAAACCTAACAGCAGCGTGCGTTAGGCTTCAAAGACCATCATTCTCCAAAAGAAATGTAACACTATTCTGCAGGTATGGGCTGTGCACTCAGTAGGGGTCAATCTGTGCCACTTACTCCAACGGATCATCAGCAACGCCTACAAAGATGAAACAAAACAAAACACAGTTATTAGAAGTGCAACTTCTTCAGATATGCATATCAAATTTTGCTCTAACAAAAGAGAGCATATGAAATTAAATGATAGAAACTGTAACATGTGTAATGAGTAATCTCTAAACTGGAATGAAAGTTTTTACCAGCAACAATCCTGGTACAAGCTGGCGAGTCACACAAGGAAGCGGCAAGGCCAGATAGGATTTGCTGGATCTTGTTCAGCCATCTGGTCACTCTGCTGATTTCTTTGTTGATAATTTTGAAACATATTCTGTTTTGCAGGCTCAAAAAGGTGGAAATCTTGCCATGTCTTCTCATTGGCCACAGGGGTGTGCATCCCAGAGACCTGATGTTTTCCAGAAAAAGGGAATGGAGTAGTGAATCCAGTGCTTGTACCCCTCACATCAGGATAAACAGCTCTGAAGCTCTGAACTTGATCCACTGATGGCTGATAGTCATCCAACCAACTGTAATCATCAACTTGTGGATTTGACAGATTCCCAGTTGAAATAGATTCATCCTGACGCTTTGGAGTAACATTGTTAAACCCAGGAGGTGGTCCAACAGGCTTTGATGGACGACTAACTGGATTCTTCTTTGATGCAGCTAGTGGTGCTTCAGTGAATTTCAGTGACATGCCATCTGATGGGGTTACTGAAGGCACAATTGAATCAAGAATAGATGGGACAGTCTCTCCAGTCCCTTTCATCTGATTATGCATCAAATTTGTGATGTTACTGCCAGAATCAAGTGATACCTGAGGAGAATACCCCAAAGACTGCAACCCAGTAAATCCACCCTGCAGTCTCTGCTCCAGATAACCATTTCCAGCTATGTTAACATTCTTCAGTCCATTCATTAAGAGCATTTTCTGTTCATTGAGCAGTTTTGAATAATCAGGGCTACTGAAATTTGGGATCATTGATCCCAACAATTGTGGGTCAGAGACATCTGGGAATGCTGAAATTGTTTTCTGAGTACCAACATGTGGTGCACCATTATATGCCCAGCTGGAAGCAGGCACCTCAACAGGCTGAATGAATTCATATCTCGGGGCAATGCTTGGAACCACAGTTTGCTCACCATTGACAGCCCAACAAATGGAAGACATGGGAAGGGACTGGTTACTGTTATAACCACCAAGAGCTGATATTGATGAACTGCTCTGCACATGAACTGACACACCATTGGTTGGCCAACCACCAGCAGCAACTGATTGAGTGCCCTGGGCAGAAACTGAAGTAAGATTGGTTGGCCAACGAGCAGCAGTTTGTACAGGCTGAGTGTATCCATTAACAGATAGCTCTGGAGGAGGCTTTGTAACCTTCTCAGAGGCTGTAGGCTTGAAAACAATTTCTTCATCATCATCTCCTTCAGAACTTAACAGCACTTCTGACCGTAGCACACTCAGACCAGCAGAACCAAATCTCCCTGCAGCTTCATGTTCCCCTTCGGTGGCATTTATTTTCAGTGCATCTAATGATCCATGTGGAGGGTCGTTAGCTTCCAGAACAGGAGGCTTCTTTGCCATGATGAACTTCTTAGAAGATGGATCAAAATATACCCTCAATTGATCAATCTGAACAAAGTTCAGCAGTGATTTTCCTGCAGAAAAAATCCGCTGAACACGTTCCTTCTTTTCCTTGGTACTTCCAATATTTCCAGATGTGTGCTTGCTTGAGAAATCTAAAATGATCTGTGCAGGAACTAAGGGCAAAAACCCCCTTAATTCAAGATCTTCCCACAACGCAAGCCTGTTGCCAGTTTCGCCCTCCTCGTACATGCTCATATTAGAAAAGCAAGCCTCATCATCATCACCATTAATAGATGCAAGGTTTGTAAGGATCAGCTTGTTCATAAATGAGATAGATTGGTTCCAGAAGAAAGACCGAGCATCTGCATGTTTTTCCTCCATCTCTGAATCAACAGAGAACTCTGGATGAGACGCCAGCCATTCAATGTAGACCAGGATAGCTGGCAGATAAAAACTTGATGTAATGTCGCGAAGCTCCGAACATCTTTTGAGAATTCGTCCAACAAAATCAAAGGCAGCAGTAAAGGCACTTTGAAGAAGTACTCTGCGTTGCACAATTTCGGCATACGATTGGATTTCGGGTTCTTTCTTTACATTGTGTACAGTGAATATGAGAATAGCAATAAGTCTAACAACAGCCAATGCATTTTCTGCAGCATCAGAACCAAAATTAAGGTCTTCCTCAGGACCAGAGGAAAGAAGGATCTGAAAATCATTGCTGACAGAAGCAAACAACTCCCCGAATGTTTCCAAACTGTGAAAATAGATTTTCAAAGGTTAGCCATGAAGAGCAAGATTGAAATAACAGTCATCCACAGGAACGCAAAATACCTAGTCCTTGTGAATAGAATCCCATTGAGCCTAACAAATCGTACATAGAAGGCCTTCAATATATCCGGAACACTTGCAGCTAATTCAGTACTGGTATCTTTTGGCTGAAACCTTACTTCTTCCCGTCCTCGGCCTCTTCCAGATGATCGTGGGTGTAATGTCTTAGCTGGGGGAACTTTATTGTTGCCTCGCAGCTGTGCATAGCTTTGACGATTCTGCATAAGAAATCGAACAATAAGTCGAAGTTTCAAAGTGCAGATCTAGAAAGATTCTCCAAGCTGCTGGGAACTTCTAATCTTGTTAATACCAGAAACCAATGTCAACCATAGACAACACAACCTCTTTTTCTAAAACTGTTAGGACAGCTTCCATCTTTATACAATATTGAGAAAAAAGTACAAAACAAGACACACATAGACACAGGCAAAAAAGTTCACACCCCCATCGCATAGCCTAGATATACTCGTATACATTCGTGCCAGTGATAGAAAGAACACTTTAGTGACTAAATTAGGACAAGGAGCTTAGCTTGTTGGTGCCTGAAGAGCACCAAAATGCTAACCACCATTTCTAATCACGTTGCAACGTTCCAGGAATTTGGACCTATATGACTGGTTAGTATGTTGTTTGTTTCCCATATCCCCACATTATGAAGCAAATGAAATTAACATCATCTCATGAGGAAACAATGTGCCTGCATGGACCCCCACAAGATAGTTGACACAACAACAACAACAACAACAGAGACTCCAGCCACGAGGCTGGGGTCTCGAGACTGGTGTTTGGAACACATTCATATGCAAAACATCCTATAATTAGCTGTTGGTTGTATTTTTCCTTTATTAGAGAAAATGCTAAGCATGGAAAATTCAGAAACATAAAAGGTTAATGTTCCATTACTACTGTCATTAAAGGAGTGACACTGTAATAGCTTGGTCAAAATTTCAAGATTTCGGCTGCCTAAATCTCTATGAATGGTTAGGTGCAAGGTTAAATTAGGTGCTAGGCGGGCGGTAACCCACCGCCTAGAGCCTAGGCGTGACTAAGCGTTCCTAGGCGGTGCCTAGGCGTTTCACTGTAGATGCAGGAATTTTTAGAACTACAAGAATATACTATACCTTATTTCTGCTGCAAATAGTATAATGAAGAGAATGTAGTAATACACACCTGGAGGTTTTAACGTTTCAAATGACTACCATAAGAAAATCTGAGAAAGAACTTTTGATCCACAAACTTTTGTATGGAGCTCAATGGAATAAACTGCAGATTGATGAGTCAGTATAAGAAAGGAGAGGAAAAGAAGAAGAGGCAGAGGAGCCATGGCATTGAAGCAGAGAAGGAAGGCTCGCCTTGCTTGCCACATGCCATACGAGATCGGGCGGCGGCCGCAGAATCGGGCAGCGGCTGGATGGAATCGGGCAGGACGGAATCAGCAGGCAGCGGCGCGGAATCAGGCGGCAGCGCGGCGACGGTGTGGGAAGGAGCAGCGAGGGAACGGGAACGAGTGAAACAACCGAGTCAGGCGCGTCGCTTTGTTTGCCCACGAGGCTCGATTCGGATGGGACGAAAAGCGCACGCCGATTCAGGCAGGAAGATCTCCCACCAAACGAAAAAATAGCCTCCCGCCAAGTGCGCCTCCGCGCCGTTTTTCTCCGCGTCTACCCGCCTGCGCGCGCGGTTGCTCCGTCAACGCGGTCCGCCCGCCTTGCTACCGCTTTCCCCCCTAGGCTATGCGCTGGCCCTCCGCCCTGCGCCTAGTCGCGCCTAGGCGAGCGCTGAATCACGCCTTTTGTTTCACTGGTTAGGTGTAGACTCTTGAAAGGCACTTTCACATAACTATGTTAGTATTTTCCCTACATATGTATACTATGATAGAAACCAGTTCACAATGTTGCTTACAGTAGACCATGTAAAAACATCTCTCTTAGTAGCTCGAGAACATGAGGTTTCCAAGATAAACTAGCATTCCAGAAACATGGTAGCACTACAGAAGACAAAAACATGACAAACAGAGAAGAGTAAAAGTAGCATCTCTCCTGAATAAACTAAGTTGTAAAGAACAAAATAATCTAACAGCTCAAGGGTAGACAGACAAAAAAAAGAAACTAATCTATGGTTCTCAACTATAACGAGGAAGCATGACAAAACAGTGGTGGCAATATGAGCTATTGAATACCTTCTCAAAAAGGATGATCAAGTTATCCCGAGCCGTAGCAAAAGGGGTGTCTGCAGCTAAGCTTCGAAAGTACCTATAAACAGCTACCACCTCATTGCCTGAGTAAGAGGCCAGTATCGCAAGCTGAAAAATCAAGCCAGATAGTCATCATGAGATAAGTGGGTAGAGAATAATCATCAGTTGACCGTGAAAAGCAATGTGATGATACCTGATGATGTGGATTGCCACTAGAAGGATAGATTGAAGCCGCCTCCTTGTAGTAGCTAGATGCCGCAGCATATTCACGACTAGCAGAATCGTCATCACCGTGCAAGCTCTTGTAACGAGCAAGATCTCCTAAATATATCAGACATCGATGGCATGAAATCAGACCTTTCTTCACTTCAGCGACTTTCTTATCATCAGGGCCCTCAGAAAAGTAACCTAGTGGAAGGCCATAATTTGATTTGATCTTCAACATCAAGTCATGATAGAAGCCAGAAGCTTCTGACAAGAAGCTCCTGAAAGCTGACTTAATTCGCCTGATCCGCTCTGCATTTACATTGTTCTTCCCACTCTGAGATGCAGCTGAGCCTGCTGCAGTAATGTTCCTCCTGAAGTCTTCAATCCTTTTGTAGTGCAACTGCCACAGAAGATACTCTATCTCGTGCTGTTCAGAGAAATCATGATCTGTGAGAATTATCTTCTCAAAGTTGTCACGCATCTGAAGCCATATATTTGGATCTGATGGGACTTTGGACTGCACAGACTTCCGGAGATGGTTTTCCAGTTCACCATTCTGCACAGTTAACACGTCAACATCACCATTAAGTCCTAAAGCTACACAAAGACTTATATAAAGGGAAAAGATAATTAATTGATTCAGCGTGATTTTCTTTCTTTTCTAGTAAAAATATGTAACAGCTGGTGGTCCAACACAAAAAAAGTAGTTTGCTCAAAGTGATTTGAGCATATCAGAAAACGCAAATTTGGACGGTTACTACAGCAACATCACGGAACACAACAAATAACGCAAATTTGGACGGTTACTACAGCAACATCACGGAACACAACAAATAACGCTAACTAGCAGAACAATCCTTCTGTGAATCACACAAAAGCAGGATACACAGATTCCATTAGAACACGTGGCGCAGAGGCCAGCGTACCATGAGAAGCGGCATCCGCTGCGAAACATATATATATAGGGAAAGAAATCAAAAGAAGGAAAAGGCTGGACCTTCTTGAAGAGGCGCTCTGCCTGGTCCCTCGAGGACAGGGTGGTGGAAGTAGCGCTAGTATCCATTGGAACAGTCATCATCCATCAAACGCACATGGGCCTCGCCACCTGCAATGAAAACTTCGATGTATCACTAACAGGAATCAAACATCAATCTGTACCCGGGATACGACCCGCTCAAACCCTAATCCCGCACCTAGCTAAGCGGCAGTCCAACCAGGCTAAAGCGCGCCACGAATCTTTGAGTCCTCCACACCCAAGCGAGCACCGCGGAAGATCTCCATGAACCCCGGCGGCGGATAACCGAGGGCCACGACCCGCGAAATCTGGGGCCTAAAATCCACGGTTCCGCGACGGGGGAGTTCACGATCGGAGTACGGGAACGGAGGAATCAGAGGATATCGCTTAGCTCGGAGGAGGAATTCGTACCTTGGTTTGCTGCTGCTTGTTGCGACGGGAGCGAGGGGAGGGGAATTTGGGGATGGAGGGCCAACGAGACGGAGACGAGGCAAAGCTATTTTCTTGTCCTTTGGTCGTCGCCGTGTTCGGCTTGGACTCCCGAGGCGAGGCAAAGCGGTTTGGGGACTCTGACGCCTGGGACCCATACTACCATCTGTACTGCAGCCCGTGGGCCGTGGTTTTCGATATGGTTCAGCATCTCGATCCACGAAATTAAATTATCATAAAAATACAAGCCAAAACAATATGAAATGGTTCGTGGCTATAAACACCTTGTCCACGCAACCACGAGTCAAATATATTTATGGTGCATGTATAGGGATAAAACAGAACTCCATCTATTGTAGCCTATCTTAAGTTGATAAAAGGGTCGTGATAGACTTTACGAGTCACCAACTACATCTAACTATTTCTATGAAAATAAAACATATTAAAAATCATTTATAACGTAGCCATATCAATAGCGCATCATATCAGAACCTCGATTATCAGAACCTCGATTATAGTGTTAACTGAGCAAGTGTCGCATCTAAGTCGCCACTGTTTTAGTGGCGCGTCATATTAAAATCCGAGTGTGATGTTAAGTGGAGAAGGGTTGGGTCATCACCGTCTTAGTGGTGTGCTACATTATCATCCAGATGTAGTGATAAGTGAGCAAGAGTCTTTGCATCTCACTCGAGTGATGCAAAGAGTAAATAAGCTAGTGGAGGGAAACATGTTTTGGATGGGTGGTTCAAATATAAGATTTTTTACGGGTGTTGCGGGTATTTTTAGTGGTAGTAGAACTTGTATCAGGATCTTAAGGGACCCTGCAAGTTACCTATAGTTGATCATCGCATCAGTAACAGAAGACAATGATTACACAAGTTTATACCCTCTGTAACGAGGGAATACCATACTCCTGATTTATTGATTAGTCTTGACGAAGATTACAATAATGTCATCTTTTTTGCAAACTATTTTTGTGAACTTTGAGCACTATGTATTTGTACACACCCTTAACATTCATTGTAGTGCGCAAAAGCCATGCACAAATTATCTTCAAAGCGATGACCAAGTTATCAACATATAGAAAGTAAATTTAAATATTCTCTAAGCAAAAGACATATTTAAAGGCAGAACCGGATATTTCTTCTTAAAGAGTAGTGAAGATCCGGACAAATATGAAAGTTGGATAATTATAAGAGTAGGGTCATAGAATCTTTCATGAGATTTAGTTTGGTCAACAAAAAGTAGTACAAATTCAAACACACATCAATACCATTTTTAGTAGACATCAGTGGACAATCCCGTTCTAAAGATGTGCTAACACAAAGACAAAATCTGAACTTTTATCTTCCATTTTATTGATCGTTGACAGCTAAGTACTTTATTTCTCTCTATCTGTTTAACGATAAATGAATTACGAATACACAGATTTAAATTTCTCTAATAATATTTATGTCTTTCCATGATTGATTTTGGCTGGATGGAGCAATCTAATCATTTAAAATACCATTTCCTTATAGGTTGGTTTGAATAATCACTGGTTTACATCCAGAAAAGGTTGTGCTAGGAACATCAATCTCCAACAGCCACCCTAAAGCCTGTTTAGAACAGCTTTTGTACTAGTTTTTTTCACAAAAATAAATAGTGGGTGTGCCAAACACCTAGCTTCTCCAGCGGTTTATTAGTTTAGGTGTTCTCAAAATTAACTAGAAGCAGTATATAAGTTTAAGTTGATGTCCACTAGATTTTTAGATAAGTTGTTTTTTTAACAAGGGCCTAAATGGTAACTCAAATATATTTTGAGTCTTAAGAATCAGCCCAAACGTCTCCAACAACCAACCAACTGAGAACCTATTTTGGATTATTGTCCAGTTGTACCCCAAAAATAGGGATGTTGGAGATGCAACTCATTCCAACAATTTTCTTGCTCCACGACATCCTCCTCGTCTCCCTACCCACCCCACTCTGACCATGACTCCGTCCCGCGCCATGGCTCCTCTGTATCTTCTTCGTCCCCACTGACGTGCCCCCTCCTCCCCTTTGCCCTACGTTGTGGATCCTCCCCGCCGCCCCTCGCCGCGACTTCCTCCCCCCTGCCCCATGCCACGACTCCTCCCCTCCGACTCGTGTTGTGGCCTCCTCCACCTCTTCCTCGTCCCCGACCTGCCCCGCGCCCATCTCGACTCCGCCTCTACCACAGACTCCTCCCCTCTGCACCTCGCCGTGGGTCCTCCATGTTGCTCCGAACGCTCCGATTCCACGTCCTCCCCGTCGTCTTGCGTCGAGGCTCCTCCCCGCCGCCCTGCGTCGCGGCCTCCTCCGCCTCCTCCTTGTCCTTGACCCGCCCTGCCATGACCCCGATTTTGCGTCCTCCACAGTCCTCTCCTCCGCCCGGGCCGCCGCCTCCTCCCTGTGCCAACCCTGACACCGCTTTCGTTGACCCTAACCCCGCCTGCATTATCGCCAACCCTGCCTCCACCCGCGCCCCTCTGACCCTAATGTGATATTCTGGCTCCCAACTTAATGTGATTGATAGAATACTCATACCATCAAGGTATATCTTCTTTTCTGGAAGCCCACCTAGAAAGGACTCCAGGGTTAAGCGTGCTTGGCTCAAAGAAATTTGGGGATGGGTGACTGTTGGTACTCTACAGACCGGGTACCCCTGCGTAGTGGATAAAAGACAACATGGGCCCCGCCTTTCCAGCTTAGGCGGGCCCTAGCATAAGCCACGTACCGTGGGCCCCATGGGCGGTCCCGGGTTGCCACGTGTCTTCAGGCCCTAAGCCTGACTACCGGCCGAGGGTGGCTCAAGAGCCGCCACATGTCCAGTGGTGCCGGACCCGATCTTCCGCCACGCAGGGCTCCAGCGCTGCTACGTGAGAACCTCCGAGCCACACCCTCCGCTTGAGAGAGCTCCGGAGGTGCCATGTGTCCTACGGCTCCGGGTCCGACCTCCAGCATGGGAGGGCTCCGGTGCTGCCACGTGGGCAACGACTCCAGGTGTACCTTCCCCCAAGGAAGGCTCCGGAGGTGCCATGTGTCCTACAGCCCGGGCCCGACCTCCAACCTGGGAGGGCTCCGGTGCTGTCACGTGTCCAACGACTCCAGACCATCCACTACTCTACAAGACAACTCTAGTGGAGACACGTGTCCCGGGGGCCAGCTGCTCGGACATCACACCGACAAGCAACGGGCAGATGGCCAAGGAGTAAAGAGGAAGGTACGCTGTCACACCGAGCATTCAAGGCTCACGCCTCCCCCAGAAGCATGGCGCACGGTGCACACCTCAGTTCCCCGTCTGCACATCATTATGGTGAAAGATAGGACGACGAGGCGTGACGGCACAACAGTGCTACACAACAGCGCAGAGCCGCCTAGCAGAGCGAGGAGACGCGGCGACAAGACGAGGACTTCATCATCACCGGCACCCGGTAAGAGGCACCCGACGTGTCAGGCGGCGCACCTTAACTCCTCCGACAACGACAATACATATAGCTGTAAATACCCTAGCTCATGTATAAGGAACAGATAGCCGTGGGGCCACTTATCGGGCCCCGTGCCACATTGTAACTGCCCCGGCCTTGGGCTATAAAAGGACCGGGGCAGCCTCCGGGCAGGGGGTTCACACTCTGGTCACAACCCTGTCAACTCACTCTCTCACACACTCAAGCTATACAACATGCACTCCCGTGGACGTAGGGTATTATGCTCCGGCGGCCCGAACCACGTAAACCCTCGTGGCCTTCCTCGCCGTTGTGCTCCAACCTTCGAGATCCACTAGCCCCTCCGAAGAAAGAACCTCCACGGGCTGCTTCCGAGCAGACCGGGGGAAGTGTCGTAGCGAACACTTCGACATTTGGTGCGCTAGGTAGGGAGCTTTTGGTTCTTGAAGCTTTTCGTGAAGCCCACATTGGTGAACATCCAGTCCTTCGGGGGCTCTTCCCGCCCCTCGCATCGCCAGCAGCAGAGGGAGCAGGAAGCCTCATCCCATTCCAGAGCACGAATGACCGCGCCGGCGCCTGTCCCTACAGCGACGGTGCATGTTGCCACCCCGCAACCTTCGGTTGCGACAGCGTCGCAAGCACCGCCCGAAGCTAGCCCGGATAGTGCGCTGCACGCGGCGCGCACGCTCCTACACAACCCCCGAGCGCGGGAGCTTCCCCATCCGCTGCTGAGCAGTGGCGCAACGACGTCGACGACCTGGTCATCGCCACGCTCAACTCGCCATGCCGCCGAAGACAGTGACCGGATACGGTACAACTGTCATCCCGTACCCTAGCGAGGGATTACAGGACGACAGAAACCCACTCGACGGCGACGTCTAGGATCCCCACCGTAGACCTCAGGGTCGAGTTGGACCGTCGTCACCGTCAGAAAGAAGATGGTCGCGTTGCCATCGAGCGACAGCGCGAGTGGCGTCGCAACCTCGAGGAGGAGTATGGTACCCTGGGTACCATGCACCCCATCTATGCAGGCCAGAGCCCCGTCTCCCCAGGCTCAGTGGGAGGCTGCATGGCTTTGGCCCCACATCTTCAAATGGCAGTGTGGCCACGTAAGTTCCGGCCGCACCTGCCAGAGAAGTTCGACGGGACGTAAACCCCATCGAGTTCCTACAGATCTACTCCACAACCATCCTAGCTGCAGGAGGGGATGAGGCCATTGTGTCCAACTACTTCCCCGTGGCCTTGACCGGGTCAGCCCGGTCATGTTTCATGAACTTGCCCCAGGAGTCCATAACCTTCTAGGAAGAGTTGTGCCAATAGTTCACGGCCAACTTCGGGAGTTCCTACACTCGGCCGGGCACAGAGGCCGACCTCCATGCCCCGCAACAACAACCAGGAGAACCGCTGTTCCTTCATTCAGCGTTTCTCCTAGGTTAGGAACACAATCCCCCGCATCTCCAACGCCTTTGTTGTCGTCGCCTTCTGACAGGGCGTCCGCGCAAGAAGATGCTCAAGAAGTTGGCCACGCACGACGTGCCGGACGTCCCCAAGCTCTTTAGCTTGGCAGACAAGTGTGCCAGGGCTGCGGAGGGCCGCAACTGGCACACACCACCTGGCAAGGGGAGTGAGTCCGCCAGGGAGGGCTCTGGCGGCAAGAAGAAGAAGACCGGTGGCAGGGACAAGCTGCTGGCCGGAGCCCACACCGCATCAGTAGTAGCGGCTGCAGGGGTGAAAGTTGCCTAGAGGGGAGGTGAATAGGCTAATAAAACCTGAAACTATTGCAAACAGCAGATTAAACTTGAAGGAGGCCGGACTAGTCCGGTCTGAGGGTGAACCAGTCCGGTCTAGGTATAAAATTGTGTTTTAGGTTTTCTTTTTAAGTTTGTTTACGCAGAAGATATATAGTAGTCAAACAATCTCACTAATTAGTTGTGAATGATTAGATTGCAAGATAATTCACAAGTGTTAACAAGACAAAAACTTAATGAGTAATTTAAGTGAGAGAGCAAGACGGTAAGGGAAACACGAGACACGATTTATCCCGAGGTTTGATTCCACACAGGAATCTACGTCCTCGTTGAGGAGTCCACAAAGGACCGGGTCTTTTCCAACCCTTCCCTCACCAAGCGATCACCAAGATCAAGCCCGGGCTCTTTCACTATCAATCGAATGTGAATACAATGCTCTTAGGGGCTACTCACAACTTGAGGCTCCCTTCAACAACCTAGCAGTTTTAGGAATCAAAATGCAACAGTCAAGAACTCAAATTAACAATTAGAGTGCAAGAGAGTCAAACCGAGAGCTCAAACGTCGATTACCATGACTTTCCTCTCACAAAACCACAAACTCCTTAAGATCCAATCTTAGGGGTCAAGGAGGTGAGGAAAGAGGCTTAGAAGAGCTCTAGGAATGAGTTTTCAGTGCTAGGGTTGTTGTCTGCTCAATTCTCATCCGGGGGGTCTCCTTTTATAGAAATCTTGGCATCTAGCCGTTATCTACTAAAGTGTGGACTAGTCCGGTCCAAACCCCGGACTAGTTCGTTACTGAGGGACCACCCACGTCACAAGGCTACCAACTAAAGTCTCGTGACCGTTGGATTCAAACGGTCATAAAATCCCGGACTAGTCCGGTCAAGAGCGGACTAGTCCGATCTCATTCAGGAACCTTTGTTTCGTATGAGAACGGACTAGTCTGGTAGGGGCGGACTAGTCCGGCCCTAAGGGTGGACTAGTCCAGTCTTGTTAGACTTAGTCTAGAAAACTCTCTAATCTAGGACTGCGAACTAGTCCTGCCAACTTCGGACTAGCCCGAGCTCACACAGTAACCTTTGTTCCGTCCTAAATCGGACTAGTCTGAAGGGACCAGACTAGTCCGACCTTTTGATCGGACTAGTCCGAGGTCACTCAGAGATTCCTTCTCTTGACCCAAACGGCTTAGTCCGCTTAGCGGACTAGTCCGGCCCCACGGGCGGACTAGTCCGACCCTTTGAGACTTAGTCTCATTGAGGCTCAGACTCACTCGACAACGGACTAGTCTGGCCTAAAACGGACAAGTCCGAACTCACTCAAAGACTTCTTGTCCGGTTTATAATGGAGTAGTCCGGATTAGAACAGACTAGTCCGGCCCGTAGTCCGGACAAGTTCGGTCTTCCTTTTTCAGCCATACCTATGACTAATTCCTCTCACGATTCTAACTTTCTAACTTTAGTTTGAGCTCTCTAATGATTCTCAAGCACTCTAAAAGGGAAGACCCTGTACACAACTAGAAAATGTGAAACTCAATAGAAAAATTATATTTTCTACTCTTCCAAGTCTTCTTCTTTTCCTTTTTGCTTCTTGAGAGACTCCACATCCATTCCTTTGATAAGCACATGTTCCCATACTCAGTGAAAACTTATTAGTATCTTAATTGTCGTCATCAATAAACCAAAACCCACGGGGATTACCTAGATGCACTTTCAATCTCCCCCTTTTTGGTGATTGATGACAACACATTAAGATTCTCAATAAATAGATATAATAGATTATTTTCATAACACATGTGTGTATGGTCCACTCCCCCTAAATGTGTGCACAAGGGATTGTCAAGGAAAAAAATATGCGCAAGAGTGAGTTCTTTGGGGATTTCATACATACACGTGTTATGTTGGGGTGGCTAAGTGTGATGTTTTGAAGTGAGCATTAACCGCAGTAAGGAAGATATAACATTTACGAACAAACTCATCTCAATATGACATAATATGAAGACATAAAATAGCATAGTCATTACAAAATAACATAACGTGGCAGAATGTGGCATAGTTATTACAGCCCAACATAAAGTGAAGTGTTAAAGATCAAGACTAAAGACTAAGGAGCTAGACTAGACTAGTCCCCCTTATTCTCTCCCCCTTTGGCATCAAATCACCAAAAAGGGAAGGAAAAGAGAGAAAGACCTAATCGCTATCATCTCCATCTTGATCTTCATCTTGGTCACTCTGAGTTTCCTCGTCCTCATCTTCATCTTCATCTTCATGGTCATCCTCTTGATGAGCGTGGGAGGTAGGAGGAGCAGCTGAGGAGGAGCCAAAGTAGGCAAGCTCGTCCTCGGTGAGAGTGGGAAACTCTGTCACTTCGTCATCATTCAATGACGGTGGAGACATAGGTATCTCCATCTTGTCGCACATTGCCTCGAGATACTTCTCTTGGCGTTGCTTCATTTTCTGCGTGCAAACTTCCACTTTCCGGCACGAGGAGAATATGGCCTTGAATATTTTGAGCAGCCCACTAGAGGAGCCACTCGATGATGGAGGGACGGATGACCCAGCTGAGGAGGATGGAGCTGCAGAGGAGCTCCTGCCCAAAGACGCAGGAGGGCGAGGAAGGGGAATCGGCATCTGAGGACGTAGCTTTCCGGGACTTCACATCCTTTGCAAATTCTAGGCCTGTGACTTTCTCTATCATGCACATGATGTACGGCGCATATCCACATGACCTGTTCGGGGTGTAGGAGATGTTGAAGATATCATTGTATATGTAGTCGAAGACGTTGACTCGTTCTTCTTCATTGAGTAGCTTCAACAAGTTCCTAAGATACCGTTGTATCATCCCCGTATCCCCATCTTTTGGAGCTAGAGTCTTCCTCAGAATTCTGTTTAGCACTCCAAAGAAGGGTTTGATGTTGTGAGTTGAGGATGGCTCATAGGTGAGATATGAGGGATACATGAAATCCAAGTCATCCTTTCCCAAGGTCCTCTCATTGTGAACTATGATCTCATAGTTCAAATGCTCCTCAAGTCCAAGGATCCTAGCAAATTCATCATACAACACCGAGTAGACCACACCATTTGTCATCCAAGTGATTTTTCTGTTTCCGTAGGTGTGGAAGTAGCAGGTGGTGTAGAATTGGACTATCACCTCGATGTTCCAATCATACTGAAAAGCCATTAAATCCTTGATCCCATGGCGTTCTGCTGCTTCAATTACTGCATCAAAAACTTGATAATTTTTGTTTGCCATGTATGGCCAATCCACCCACTGAGCATCAACTACCGGTGTCTTCATTGGGAGATAGACGAGCCGGTAGTAGTCACAATGGAAGTCGCACCAGAAACGAGGGTCTGGTGTGGACTCCTCATACTTGTAAACCTCCTCTTTTGTGAACCTTCTGGCTTTGTCAGCTCCTTTCCCTTTGAAGGTTGCACTCGCCAAATTGGGTTGGCGGTTTGGGTTGTGCATAGGAGGTGCCCTCTCAAGTGGCCCAATAGGTCCTTGTGGGGGATTCTCCCTTCCCCATCTAGGGTTGTCACGAATGACGAGTCCCCTGTTGGCCAAGGCCTTTTTTCTGGGAGGATCAGCTGCTTTGCCTTTTCCTTTATCTTGGGTTGATCTTTGGGACTCAGCATGTTGTTTCTCCTTCAGGGTCACTAGCCTCTTCCTCCTTGGAGGATCAACGGACTGAGAGGCTTGTGCTTCTCTGTCAGCCTGTTTCTTTGTCTGAGCCTCCCTTGCTGCAGCCTCTCCTGCCTCTGCCTCGGTTGCCTCACGATAAGCGGCTTGGCGAGCCGCTTCGGCCTCAGGATTTGGAAGAGGACTGTCTCCGTCCTGACATGATCTGGTGATAGATGAAAAGAAAGGCTTAGATGCTAGAATATTGCGTTTGAAATAGTTTACATCCCCAAAGTTAGGGGCTAAAACTGTATCAGCCGGACTTGTCCGGGACAGGGGCGGACTAGTCCGCCCTGGCCGGACTTGTCCGGCTGGAGTCCGGACTAGTCCGGACTCTACAGTTTTAAACCCTAACTTAGGTCATTTGATCACTAATTCAGTAAAGTAGACGCAATACTACGAGGGATTGCAACAATATGGTATAGGAACATCAGGGAAGGCCTAAGGCACTAAAGGTATGACCTAGAGATAAGAGTTTCGTGAAAAATCAAGGTTAGGTCAAAAAAGTACCTTAGAGTGAAGAAGTTTGATAAAATCCGCGGATCGATAGAGCGGAGATGGTCGGAGAAGGATTCCCCGCACTACACAAGCCTTGAATCAAGGATTCCTTTGAGAGATTTGAGGGAGAGCTCCAAAATCGCCAATGGGGGCGAGTTTTGGAGGAGAGGAGTGGAGTGGAGGTGAATGAGAGAGAGGGAAGGGGGTTAGCCCGACCCTTGGAGGTTAAGTCTCCAGGGGTCGGACTAGTCCGGTCTGTCAGACTAGGTCCGGACTAGTCTATAGTCCGAACTTGTCCGGGTGCAGTCCGGACTAGTCCGTTGTGGACTTGTCCTCTACGTCTCGGGCTATTTAGGATACCCGGACTTGTCCGGCCTCTAGGGCGGACTAGTCCGACTCTTAGAGGTCGAGAAATTCTTATATATTAAAATTTTGCCCGTGATTACGGTGGATTTACTTGCACATTCTATTAGTATGATGACCATAATATGGCCAAAATTAATATGAGAGAAGAATGAGAGAGGGAACAAGTTTTTTCACAATCGTGCATATTTTTGAAATTTGTGAGAAAGTTTTGGAAGACTTATAA
Source organism: Neostapfia colusana (assembly GCA_030760725.1). Taxonomy (NCBI): domain Eukaryota; kingdom Viridiplantae; phylum Streptophyta; class Magnoliopsida; order Poales; family Poaceae; genus Neostapfia; species Neostapfia colusana. The sequence goes on from JASWHV010000020.1 coordinate 13,026,335, forward strand.
TTGTTAGCATTCAGATGCACAACAGTTCAACTCACATTCCTAGAGTCTAGGATATTTAGCTCACTTTGAAGTTCACAAAATTGTTTTTCATCTAGTGGTTTGGTGAAAATATCGGCTAGTTGTTTTTCGGTTCTTACATGTGAGATAGCTATGTCCCCCTTTATAGAATGATCTCTTAAAAAGTTATGCCGAATGTCTATATTTTTGGTCCTAGAGTGCTCAACGGGATTATGGGCTATCTTAATGACACTCTCATTGTCACATAGGAGTGGAATGTGGTTCATATTGTAACCTCCCTTAAAGTTTGTCGCATCCAAAGAAGTTGAGCACAACAACTTCCGGCTGCGACATACTCCGCCTCGGCTGTGGAGAGAGCTATGGAGTTTTATTTCTTGGATGACCATGATACTAGGGACCTACCCAAAAATTGACAAGTCTGTGAGGTGCTTTTTCTATCTATTTTGCATCCGGCGTAATCCGCATCTGAGTATCCGATGAGATTAAACTTAGATCCTTTTGGATACCATAATTGTCACACCCGGTTTTTCCAAAGAAACAACCAAGTGAATATCACATGTATGCCAGGATCATTTTCTCATACATGTGATGACAAATAGTGAAGCATCATTTATTACAAGCCAGGTGTCGAATATAAGTAAGTCTTACATAGTAAATGTCTCGATGGACAATAATAAGTTCATCACAAGTAAATAAACTAGCAGCGGAATATTATTCTTTTAGGGCTCCATCACAGGCGTTGCCCGGGGGTCTTCATGAACCTAAAAACCTTCCTCGGGTCTAAAATCTTGGTCATTATACACCACCTCATTGTCTTGACCTGAGCAGCAATATAAACCAACAAGTATGCAAGGTTGAGTACCAATGGTACTCAGCAAGTGTGGGAAAATTATATCATGCATGGCTAGAACAAGGAGAGGTTGAACTCATGGTTAAAGCACTACGCAATTAATACCTATCACCTTAGCTTATTAAGCACCTTCATTACTACACAGGTGAAATGGTCCCAATTTCCCATCCCATCATTGTAATCCAATAACCATAACATCATTACCAATGTTAAGCTCCCCGCTTAACTTCCAAAACCATCAATCCTCTAATCATGAATAAGTCCAGGCCGCTCTTAACCGTGAGCACGGCTGTCAAGACAGTTTTGACTCTGCAGAGTTTGTACCACTGTACCCACAAGTAGTGATTTCATCCCCCGTTGCCGGGTGGACTAAAAGAACCTCCATTATGCCAGTGGCTACGATCCACATTCACACTTCCCAGGTGTGCGGCCAGGAGATCACTACGAAGCCTTTACAAAGGGATTCCCGACGAGCGTGGGCCCACTGAGGTTTCACCCCTAACAGCATACAAGAGGCTCCAACCCCGCTGCAGTGGCCCCCTCTTGAGCCTTGCGGTTCATATGGTAGTCCAGCTGACACCTACTCCCCGCACCATCCAACACACCCATACTACGCCGGGGATACACCTAATTAATTGGCCAAGCTGCCCCATCTCAGCATGTGGTTGGCACTGTAAAGCCGGGTTACATGCTCCATGAACCGGTCCTTAGGATCCAGGCAAGTACTAAACACAAACCCAAGTCTCGTGCACCCAACACACAACCAAAACATCCAACTTGCCTTGATCCCTACCTCTACATAACTCACAATGTCTCATTCAAGAGTATGGTAATATAAACTGATGATCTCATTTCCCAAATATCCCATTCTAAGCATGGCTAAGCATATGCATGTGTATAAATGACATGACAAAATAAATCCCAACCCAAGCTTCAAGGAAACAAGGTAATGCAATTCTAGGAAAACTTCCTAGCATGGGTTTCATATTTAACTTGACAATGCAAATAATTCTATGTACACATCCTAGCATAGGATCAAAGTGGTCAAGGACACTTGCCTCCTTCTTGCTGCTCTTGAAATGGGTAGTCCTGATCTTGGAAAGGAATAACTTGCTCTTGAACAGGTTCTACTTCATACCATCACACATAGCAAAAGAAAAACAACAATCATAAGACATAGTTCACACTTCTACTTCATACAAACCACATATTTCATATTTATGAAATTCATTCACCATTATATGTGTTGTGGTTACTTTGTGTGTTGATCTGTGGCTTGCACACACTTTTATTTACATGTGTATGATTCCTACTTTGGTGCTCATATTTATACTTACATACTATATATATATATATATGTGTGTGTGTGTGTGTGTTTCAGTTTTAAATAAATTCCTTATATTAAACTACCAAGTATGTAAGAAAAGTATTTTTCTTCTCCATATGTGCCTTCATAATTTCTATCAACCCTAAACTGAACTCTTTGAATTTTTAAAAACTCCATTTATCATTTACTAGTTGCTATATTTTCAGATTTATATTCCTATGTATAATTGTGTATTTTATTATGAAATTAGTAATACACATCATCTAAACAGTATAGGTTTTGGTCCTAAATAATTGAATAACATATTTTGACCTTGGCCTCTGATGTAAACTATTTCATAATTATTTTCCCTATTTTTCTAGAGCTATTCTTTACTTAAAAATGTGTCCCTAAATGTGAATAATAAATTAAACAGATTCAATTCTGTCCAAAATATGTTTTTATCTCACTCCAAAATTTTCTAAACACTGAGAAAGTCTTTATCTTAATTTTGACAATATGTTTGTCCCCCTTTTTAATTTTTAAACACTAGTCACATATTCAATGTTTTAAATTAAATACTAAACAGGGCTAAAATAATGAACTCACCCCATTACAGGGTCTATAATATTATCTTCATAATTTCCAGGGGTCTAGCTACACTTATGAGAGGTGTTTTTCCTAATTTTTATTAAGTCCAGGGGCTAAAACTGATTTTTAAATGAATTTACATGATTTTCTGGAGTTCCAGGGGCTAGATCTGAAGTTTCCGGGGCTAGCTCTCAATTCCAGAGAACCCCAGGGGGTAGCACGTAAGAATTCCAGTCTTTATAATGCGGGGCTGACGTGGACCGTCCGATTTTAAACCGACGGCTGAGATTATAACATCGAACCGGTACGCGGGGTTTTAAAGTCTACCGTGCGATTTAAAATAAACGGCGCACAAGCGGCCACGTCGCTCTGATCGAGCGCGGGCGGCGGGAAGCGGCGATCGTTTCGGATCCTCGAGAATTCTGCCTAGAACTGTGATCTTATGGCCTAGATCGGTAGAGGGGAGGTCAGGGATCTCACCTCGGGGGTTTTCTCGAGCTCGGGGGTCCTGGAAAGTGATCGGCGGCGAGGTCCGAGGCAAAACCACGGCGAAGCTCGTCGGCGCTGGATTTACACCGTAAGTCTTCGGGTTTTCTGCACCTGCAAAGTTCTCCGGAGGCGGTGGATCAAGACCAGCGAGTTAGATCAGAGTTTCCGAGCTTAGATCGGCCAGAATTCACCGGCAAAGTCTCGGTGCTCACCGGAGTGAAAATCGGCGATCGCGTTAGAAAAACCGATCAGGGCTGGGGTTTTTATAGCCGGGGGAGGGCGGTGGGTCTGTTGCGATCGAGTTTGAGTCGTTTGGGACCAGAATTCGGGCTGCAGGACGCGGAAATCCGGTCGGTTGCGATCGCGCGCGCGGGAGAGAGTCCGGGGTCGCGGGGTTAGGGATGACAGGTGGGTCCCACCCGTCTGTGAGAGACAGCGCGGGCGCGCGGGGGCGGGCTGGCGCGGGGAAGCTGGGCCGGCTGGCGGGTTTCGGCCCACTGGCCGGTTTTTTCCCATTTTCTCTTTTTCTTTTTCCATTTCTTTTCTGATTTGAGTTTAATTTGAATTCCAGTTTGAATTTGAATTTTTGCAAAACATGCAACACGTCCAAAAATTTTTAAATTCTCCTCTGAACATGGTTTAGAGTTTTGAATCAAAATTTGGGGTGTTACAACTCTACCCCCCTTAAAAGAAATCTCGTCCTCGAGATTGGTGTTTCTAAGAAAACAATTCCGGAAATTGTGCCTTGAGCTCATCTTCCCGTTCCTAGGTGGCTTCCTCTTCTGAGTGATGCTTCCACTGCACCTTGCACATCCGGATTCTCTTGTTTCTGGTGAGGCGTTCCATCGTCTCCAAAATCTTGTATGGTTGCTTGGCATAAGACAAATCCTCAGCTACATCCACTTCATTCATGGGTAACACCTCTTCAGGCGTCCTCAGACATTTCTTGAGTTGTGACACATGGAATACATCGTGTACATCCGATAGATGAACCGGTAACTCTAGTTGGTACGCCACTTCGCCTTTTCTTTCCAAAACTTGAAAGGGTCCGATGTATCGAGGTGACAACTTCCCTTTCACCTTGAACCGACGAAGTCCTCTGATAGAGGACACCTTGAGATAAACATAGTCTCCCACGTTGAAAACGAGCTCTCTTCTTCGTACATCGACATAGCTCTTTTGGCGTGTTTATGCTATCCTCAAGTTGTTGCGAATCTCCCTCACCTTCGCCTTGGCTTCTTGTAGTACTTCTGGACCAAACACTTTACTTTCTCCTGTTTGGTTCCAAAATAGGGGAGTTCTGCACTTCCTTCCATACAAAGCTTCAAACGGTGACATCTTCATACTAGCTTGATAACTGTTGTTATAGGAAAACTCCGCATACGGTAAGTTCTTGTCCCAACTCCTATTGTTTTTGAGTGCACATGCCCTTAACATATCTTCAAGGATCTGATTTGTTCTCTCCGTCTGCCCGTCAGTTTGGGGATGATAGGCAGAGCTGAAGTTCAAATGGGTTCCCATGGTTTCATGCAACTTTTGCCAAAACCTCGAGGTGAACTGTGTCCCTCGGTCCGACACTATCTTCTTTGGCACTCCATGGTAACACACAATCCTTGACATGTACAATTCTGCCAATTTGGATCCGCTGTAGCTTTCTTTCACAGGAATGAAATGAGCTACCTTGGTTAGCCGATCAATAATGACCCATATTGAATCATACCCGGATTGGGTCCTAGGCAATCCCACGACAAAATCCATGCTGATTTCTTCCCACTTCCATTGAGGCACTTTGAGTGGTTGCAATAATCCCGCGGGTCGTTGATGTTCAGCTTTCACCAACTGACATGTGTCACATAGGGCAACATGTTCCGCGGCATCTCGCTTCATGCCATACCACCAATACCTGCTCTTGAGGTCCTGGTACATCTTCGTACTCCCAGGATGAATGGAATAGTCGGAATCGTGAGCCTCCTTCAAAATTAATTCCCGGATCTCCTTTACTTCTGGCACACAGATCCTTTTCCCGTGCCACACCGTTCCCTGTTCATCCTCTCTAAAACCAGGAGCTTTATTTTCCTTAATGAGCCGTCTGATCTCTTGTATCTTCTCATCATTCTTTTGGCCCTCGCGTATGTCTTGCTCGAGTGTGGAGTCCACTTCCATGGCGATGGCTTCACCACTATTTACTAGACATAGATTGAGTCTTATAACCTCGTCCTTCAATTCTGCAGGCATGTCCTTCAAACTCAACTTATTGACCTGCACTTTCTGACTCAAAGCATCGGCCACGACGTTTGCTTTCCCGGGATGATAGTTGATGCCCACATCAAAGTCATTGATTAGCTCTAGCCATCTCCTTTGTCTGAGGTTGAGATCTGGTTGTGTGAATATGTACTTCAAACTCTTATGATCCGTATATATCTCTGTCCTCTTCCCCATCAAATAGTGCCGCCAAATTTTCAACGCGTGTACCACTGCAGCTAGTTCTAGGTCATGTGTAGGATAGTTCTTCTCGTGCTTCCGAAGCTGCCGGGATGCATAAGCCACGACATGTCCTTCTTGCATGAGAACACATCCCAACCCATTTCCAGAGGCATCGCAGTACACTGTGAAATTCTTCTGCATATCTGGCATAACCAGCACTGGGGCTGTTGTCAATCTCTTCTTTAGCTCTTGAAAGCTCGTCTCGCACTGTGGCGTCCCGGTGAATGTGATTCCCTTCTCCAACAGTTTGGTGAGAGGTCTCGATATCTTGGAGAATCCCTCAATAAACCGTCGATAGTATCCAGCCAAGCCCAAAAAGCTTCGAACTTCCCCGACATTTTCAGGGGTTTTCCACTTCTGGATATCCTCGATTTTGGCGGGATCTACGGAGATTCCTCCCTCCGAGATTATATGTCCTAAAAAGGGAACTCTCTTCAGCCAAAACTCACACTTGCTCAACTTGGCATATAGTTGGTGTTCTCTCAGCCTCTGTAACACCAACCTTAGATGTTTCTCATGTTCTTCTTCATTTTTGGAGAAGACGAGAATATCATCTATGAAAACCACCACAAATTTGTCCAGATATTCCATGAATACCTTGTTCATGAGGTACATGAAATATGCCGGGGCATTGGTTAGCCCAAAAGGCATGACAGTGTATTCATACAGTCCGTACCGAGATACGAAAGCTGTCTTGGGAATATCTGATTGCCTTATCTTGAGTTGGTGGTACCCCGACCTGAGATCAATTTTCGAGAACACACAAGCTCCCCTCAACTGATCAAACAAGTCTTCAATGCGGGGTAATGGGTACTTGTTTTTGATGGTTACCTCATTCAAGGCACGGTAATCCACGCATAACCTTTGGGTTCCGTCTTTCTTAGGCACAAATATCACCGGAGCTCCCCATGGTGAGGAACTAGGGCGAATATACCCCTTCTCCGTCAATTCTCTCAAATGATCCTTGAGCTCTTCTAGCTGCTTGGAGTCCATTCGATAAGGTCTCTTGTATATCGGGGCTGTTCCCGGTACTAGCTCAATTGCGAATTCCACATCACGGTCGGGAGGCATACCTGGCAATTCCTCCAGAAAAACATCCGGATATTCCCTGATAGTCCTGATTTCCTCAACTTTCACCTCCACTTGATTTAATTTAATGTCCCTCCTAGGCTCGTGTATCGTTATGAACTTTACTCTTGTGCCATTGGGGTGAGTTAGTTCCACTGTTCTGGTCGAACAATGGATGATTCCTTTATGTTTGGTCAACCAATCCATACCCAAAATAATATCTATCCCTCGTGAATCTATCACTATGAGGTTAGCAGTAAATACTACCCCATTAATGTCTAGGCTCACTTTGGGACACACTTGTCTTGTCCTTATTTCTCCACCTGGAGAGTTTACCGCTAGCATATGGTTCATTTGTGTGGTTGCTAGGTCATGTTTCTTAACAAACCCTTGAGCAATGAACGAGTGGGTAGCACCAGAATCAAACAGCAGAGTTGCAAGGTGTAAATTGGCAGGAAACTTACCAACTACCACGTCGGGGGCCTCTTGTGCTTCCTCCATAATGACATGGTTCACCCGTCCTCTCAATACATTCTGCTGTTGTGGCGGCGCAGGCCTCTTCTTTGGGCATTTATGGGCGTAGTGCCCCACTTCACCGCAGCTGAAACATTGCACCCCAATCTTAGATGCTTGGCCCTTGTTGTCTTGGGGTTGGTTTGGGGGTCCTTGCACTGCTGGTCGAGGTGGATATGCGGGGCGAGGCTGCTGCACAAACTGACGTGGCGGCTGTGCTGGTGCCGCGGGTGGCCTGTAGTTTGGGTTGTACCCTCTTGGTGCTGAATAGGGTACCACAGCACGGCTTGTCTGCCCCGTAGGTTGCTGCATCATACGTGGGCGGGTGCTGCTCCCTGAGGCCTGATGTGACCATCCCGCCTTCCTCTTATTCTCATTTTCCAGGGCCTTTAGCTTCCTTTCCACCACAAACGCTCTGTCCACCATCTTTTGAAAGCTTTCATACTCATTGGAGGACATTGCACACTGCATCTCTGTGGTAAGTCCTTCCACGAAACAATCTTGTTTCTGCTCATCGGTCTCTATGTCTCGTGGAGCATAACGGGATAGCTGAGTAAATTTAGTGAGGTATTCCCTCACAGTCATGTTTCCCTGCTGCAGTCCCAAAAATTCCTTCCTCTTGTTTTTGAGTTCACCTCTTGGGATGTAATGGTTGCGGAAGCTACGCTTGAACTCTTCCCAAGTGATGTTCTCAGGGTCATGATGGGCGGCCACGTAGGCGGTCCACCAATCAGCAGCAGGTCCATGCAATTGATGAGAGGCAAACAGCACCCTCTCATACCCTTGGCATTGTATTATCCTCATCTTACTTTCAATGGTCTTCAGCCAATCGTCTGCCTCCAGAGGTTCAGCAGCACTTGCAAACTTTGGAGGTTGAGTTCCTAGAAACTCACTCAACCTTGGTTGGCGTGGTGCAGCTTGTGGAGGTGGAACTTGATGCAAGTTGGCCACCACTTGAGTCAAGTTCTGGATGAGTTGATTTTGATTCTCCAGCATTTGGTGGAGAGGATCAACTTCTTCACGGCGACCACCCCTGTCCTGGCCTCCAGAAAGATGAGGGTTGCATGCCTCATCATTGTTGTTGGCGGGGTTGGCAGCACGTCCTTTTCCTCTTCCGGCCATCTGGCAGAATCAACAAATGTTAATTTGATACCATTTAGTATCATCTTACTACTTTCATTTGTTGGTACTTTAAGGTGTTGAGGCTTTGTTAAAATTTTACGAGGGTTTATATCTCACACCAATAAATGCACTATTATTTCCTGTGGGTTCACACACCAAAGCAAAACAATCTGAAGACGAGGCTGTGGACAATTGCTCATGGCTTCCACAACTCACGTCACACACCAATCATTATCACACCATTAACTACGTAACGACTCAACTACTCGACCTCTTGTTAGCTAGGGGAAAGACTCTACACTACTCGTCCTCTTGAGCTGGCTCCTCGGGATCTTCCTCCTCATTTCGGCTACCTTCTGACTCTGCTTTGGGTGGGGAGGCTGCTGGTGGAGAAGTGCGACGACGCCTGATTGCTCGGCGATCCAGGGAGTCAGGAGTCCATGTATCATTCACGGTGACACACAGTTCATTCCCATCTCCTCTTTCTCTCGCCTTTAAGCAAGCTCGCAGCAACGCCTCCGTTTCCTTCAGGGTGTCTCGGACATCCTGAAGCTCTTGTTGACACTCCTGCAGTCGAGTGCTGAGCATAGCAGCATCCTCCAAGCACAAGTCCATGTGCTCATGGGAAGTCCCTTGCTGCACCGGTGGGTACTTGTACTCCGTGGTACCACTCTCACGTTGGAGGACATACATGTACTCAGTTTTGTCCAAGTGGCGACGATAGATGTGACTCTGGCAGGTGATGGCCTCCCAGGTGACATCTTTCTCCGCGTCAACTTGTGTTGCTCGACAAGCTGGAGAGTGGTGAATCTTAAGCAGCTGATTCTCGTGTATAATTCTCATCTCCGAACTCCATTCTTCCCTCTTCTCACGGATGGTCCTGGTGGAGTTATAGTGGATGATTAGCTTGCCCGTATTGCCGGCGGCTTCGAGCATACGTCGAAGACGGCGCAACAAATCTCCTACTGCCAATCCGTAGGAAAGGTACGTCACTGGACGACTCTCCTCTCTTTCGGCAAGGGCAACTACGGGAACTCTCCCTCCTGTGGACTTACGAGCGGTGCGAATCATGCGAACCATCTAAAAACAAAAGAATTTAAAATTAGGTTAGATAAATTCTCAAACAAAAATCCTATTTTGAATGAAAGTTGGGGTAAGATGAAGAAAATGACTCCTTTAATAACACTTTTCCACCCACACCTTGGAAAATAGTTTTTAAGAAAATAGGGCCCTTAAATACGTCCATTTCTACCTAGGTCCACGTTCCTACGGGCAACCTTGGCTCTGATACCACCTCTGTCACACCCGGTTTTTCCGAAGAAACAACCAAGTGAATATCACATGTATGCCAGGATCATTTTCTCATACATGTGATGACAAATAGTGAAGCATCATTTATTACAAGCCAGGTGTCGAATATAAGTAAGTCTTACATAGTAAATGTCTCGATGGACAATAATAAGTTCATCACAAGTAAATAAACTAGCAGCGGAATATTATTCTTTTAGGGCTCCATCACAGGCGTTGCCCGGGGGTCTTCATGAACCTAAAAACCTTCCTCGGGTCCAAAATCTTGGTCATTATACACCACCTCATTGTCTTGACCTGAGCAGCAATATAAACCAACAAGTATGCAAGGTTGAGTACCAATGGTACTCAGCAAGTGTGGGAAAATTATATCATGCATGGCTAGAACAAGGAGAGGTTGAACTCATGGTTAAAGCACTACGCAATTAATACCTATCACCTTAGCTTATTAAGCACCTTCATTACTACACAGGTGAAATGGTCCCAATTTCCCATCCCATCATTGTAATCCAATAACCATAACATCATTACCAATGTTAAGCTCCCCGCTTAACTTCCAAAACCATCAATCCTCTAATCATGAATAAGTCCAGGCCGCTCTTAACCGTGAGCACGGCTGTCAAGACAGTTTTGACTCTGCAGAGTTTGTACCACTGTACCCACAAGTAGTGATTTCATCCCCCGTTGCCGGGTGGACTAAAAGAACCTCCATTATGCCAGTGGCTACGATCCACATTCACACTTCCCAGGTGTGCGGCCAGGAGATCACTACGAAGCCTTTACAAAGGGATTCCCAACGAGCGTGGGCCCACTGAGGTTTCACCCCTAACAGCATACAAGAGGCTCCAACCCCGCTGCAGTGGCCCCCTCTTGAGCCTTGCGGTTCATATGGTAGTCCAGCTGACACCTACTCCCCGCACCATCCAACACACCCATACTACGCCGGGGATACACCTAATTAATTGGCCAAGCTGCCCCATCTCAGCATGTGGTTGGCACTGTAAAGCCGGGTTACATGCTCCATGAACCGGTCCTTAGGATCCAGGAAGTACTAAACACAAACCCAAGTCTCGTGCACCCAGCACACAACCAAAACATCCAACTTGCCTTGATCCCTACCTCTACATAACTCACAATGTCTCATTCAAGAGTATGGTAATATAAACTGATGATCTCATTTCCCAAATATCCCATTCTAAGCATGGCTAAGCATATGCATGTGTATAAATGACATGACAAAATAAATCCCAACCCAAGCTTCAAGGAAACAAGGTAATGCAATTCTAGGAAAACTTCCTAGCATGGGTTTCATATTTAACTTGACAATGCAAATAATTCTATCTACACATCCTAGCATAGGATCAAAGTGGTCAAGGACACTTGCCTCCTTCTTGCTGCTCTTGAAATGGGTAGTCCTGATCTTGGAAAGGAATAACTTGCTCTTGAACAGGTTCTACTTCATACCATCACACATAGCAAAAGAAAAACAACAATCATAAGACATAGTTCACACTTCTACTTCATACAAACCACACATTTCATATTTATGAAATTCATTCACCATTATATGTGTTGTGGTTACTTTGTGTGTTGATCTGTGGCTTGCACACACTTTTATTTACATGTGTATGATTCCTACTTTGGTGCTCATATTTATACTTACATACTATATATATATATATATATGTGTGTGTGTGTGTGTGTGTGTGTGTGTGTTTCAGTTTTAAATAAATTCCTTATATTAAACTACCAAGTATGTAAGAAAAGTATTTTTCTTCTCCATATGTGCCTTCATAATTTCTATCAACCCTAAACTGAACTCTTTGAATTTTTAAAAACTCCATTTATCATTTACTAGTTGCTATATTTTCAGATTTATATTCCTATGTATAATTGTGTATTTTATTATGAAATTAGTAATACACATCATCTAAACAGTATAGGTTTTGGTCCTAAATAATTGAATAACATATTTTGACCTTGGCCTCTGATGTAAACTATTTCATAATTATTTTCCCTATTTTTCTAGAGCTATTCTTTACTTAAAAATGTGTCCCTAAATGTGAATAATAAATTAAACAGATTCAATTCTGTCCAAAATATGTTTTTATCTCACTCCAAAATTTTCTAAACACTGAGAAAGTCTTTATCTTAATTTTGACAATATGTTTGTCCCCCTTTTTAATTTTTAAACACTAGTCACATATTCAATGTTTTAAATTAAATACTAAACAGGGCTAAAATAATGAACTCACCCCATTACAGGGTCTATAATATTATTTTCATAATTTCCAGGGGTCTAGCTACAATTATCAGAGGTGTTTTTCCTAATTTTTATTAAGTCCAGGGGCTAAAACTGATTTTAAATGAATTTACATGATTTTCTGGAGTTCCAGGGGCTAGATCTGAAGTTTCCGGGGCTAGCTCTCAATTCCAGAGAACCCCAGGGGGTAGCACGTAAGAATTCCAGTCTTTATAATGCGGGGCTGACGTGGACCGTCCGATTTTAAACCGACGGCTGAGATTATAACATCGAACCGGTACGCGGGGTTTTAAAGTCTACCGTGCGATTTAAAATAAACGGCGCACAAGCGGCCACGTCGCTCTGATCGAGCGCGGGCGGCGCTGCCGGCGGCGCACGGCGGCGGGAAGCGGCGATCGTTTCGGATCCTCGAGAATTCTGCCTAGAACTGTGATCTTATGGCCTAGATCGGTAGAGGGGAGGTCAGGGATCTCACCTCGGGGGTTTTCTCGAGCTCGGGGGTCCTGGAAAGTGATCGGCGGCGAGGTCTGAGGCAAAACCATGGCGAAGCTCGTCGGCGCTGGATTTACACCGTAAGTCTTCGGGTTTTCTGCACCTGCAAAGTTCCCCGGAGGCGGTGGATCAAGACCAGCGAGTTAGATCAGAGTTTCCGAGCTTAGATCGGCCAGAATTCACCGGCGAAGTCTCGGTGCTCACCGGAGTGAAAATCGGCGATCGCGTGAGAAAAACCGATCAGGGCTGGGGTTTTTATAGCCGGGGGAGGGCGGTGGGTCTGTTGCGATCGAGTTTGAGTCGTTTGGGACCAGAATTCAGGCTGCAGGACGCGGAAATCCGGTCGGTTGCGATCGCGCGCGCGGGAGAGAGTCCGGGGTCGCGGGGTTAGGGATGACAGGTGGGTCCCACCCGTCTGTGAGAGACAGTGCGGGCGCACGGGGGCGGGCTGGCGCGGGGAAGCTGGGCCGGCTGGCGGGTTTCGGCCCACTGGCCGGTTTTTTCCCGTTTTCTCTTTTTCTTTTTCCATTTCTTTTCTGATTTGAGTTTAATTTGAATTCCAGTTTGAATTTGAATCTTTGCAAAACATGCAACACGTCCAAAAATTTTTAAATTCCCCTCTGAACATGGTTTAGAGTTTTGAATCAAAATTTGGGGTGTTACAATAATCCTAGGTTAGGTGTGTGAACTAGATATCTTAGGATCCTTTTAACGCCTGTTAAATGACATTCTTTAGGTGATGCTTGAAATCTTGCACACAAACATACACTAAGCATGATATCGGGACTAGATGCACAAAGATAAAGCAATGAACCAATCATAGAGCGATATACCTTTTGATCCACGCTTGGTCCATCTTCATTGAGGTCAAGGTGCCCGTTTGTTGCCACTGGTGTCTTGATGGGTTTGGCTTTGTCCATGTCAAACTTCTTGAGTATGTCTTGTGTGTACTTGGTTTGACTAATGAACGTGCCTTCCTTGAGTTGCTTGACTTGAAATCCTAGGAAGAACTTCAACTCTCCCATCATGGACATCTCAAACCTATCCGTCATTATCTTACTAAACTCATTACAAAAAGATTTGTTAGTAGAACCAAATATAATGTCATTGACATATATTTGGCACACAAAGAGATCATTATCTACATTTTTTGTGAAGAGGGTATAATCTGCCTTGCCTATCTTAAAGCCATTATCAATGAGAAAGTCTCTAAGACACTCATACCATGCTCTAGGAGCTTGTTTGAGGCCATAGAGAGCTTTATGCAATTTAAACACATAATTAGGATATTCTTGATCTTCAAAACCGGGTGGTTGCTCCACGTACACCTCCTCCTTGATTGGACCATTTAGGAAGGCACTTTTCACATCCATTTGATAGAGTTTGAAATCATGGTGAGTAGCATAGGCCAATAGAATACGAATTGACTCAAGCCTAGCTACGGGAGCAAAGGTTTCATCGAAATCCAAATCTTCGACTTGAGCATATCCCTTTGCCACAAGTCGGGCCTTGTTTCTTGTCACCACTCCGTGTTCATGTTGCTTGTTGCGGAACACCCACTTGGTGCCTACCACATTTGCATTTGGTCTTTTCACGAGCCCCATACTTGGTTTCTTGTGAAGTTGTTCAACTCTTCTTGTATGGCCATCACCCAACCCAGATCCTTGAGTGCATCTTCCACCCTAAATGGTTCCAAGGACGACACAAAAGAGTAATGTGCACAAAAGTTAGCTATTCGAGAACGTGTTGTTACCCCTTTTGTGATATCTCCAAGGATGTTGTCAACGGGGTGATCTCGTTGAATGCTTTGATGAGCCCTTGGGTGAGGCACTTGATTTCTTGAGTGGTCTTCTTCTTCTCCCCCTTGATCAACATCATGGTTTCGATTTTCTCCTTCTTGCAATTGACCATCTTGATCTTGGGGTTCCTGAGTTTGATCTTGAATGAGAGGTGCTGATGGTGATGAGCTTGTAGAGTCTTGTCCTACATTTTCTTGGGGACGGACTTCTCCAAACCCCATTCTTCTCAGTGCTTCACATGGTGCTTCTTCTTCATCTAGCACACATTGATCAACTTTCTCCACTTGGGAGCCATTAGTTTCATCAAACACCACGTCACGTGCAATTTCAACACAACCGATGGTCTTGTTGAAAACACGATAGACGTAGGTGTTTGAGTCATAACCAAGTAGGAAACCTTCATCGGATTTCAAAGCGAAATTCGAAGTCCTAGGATTCTTGTTGAGAATGTAGCATTTACTTCCAAAAACTCGAAAGTAAGAGATGTTAGGTTTGTTACCAGTTAGGAGCTCGTATGGGGTTTTCTTCAAAAGTCGATGGAGATAGAGGCGGTTTGTAGCATGACAAGGGGTGTTGACCGCTTCCGCTCAAAATCGATCCGAGGTCTTGTACTCATCAAGCATGGTTCTTGCCATCTCTATGAGTGTTCGGTTCTTCCTTTCAGCCACCCCATTTTGTTTGGGAGAGTAGGGGGCCGAAAACTCATGCTTGATGCCCTCTTCATCCAAATATTCTTCTACTTGAGTGTTCTTGAATTCGCGGCTGTTGTCACTCCTTATCTTCTTGATTCTTGAGGAAAACTCGTTTTGAGCTCTCCTCAAGAACTTCTTGAGGACACTTTGAGTTTCTCCCTTATCATGCAAGAAAAACACCCAAGTAAAACGAGAATAGTCATCAACAATTACTAAACTATATTTGTTACCGCTGATGCTTATATAGGTGACAGGGCTGAAAAGGTCCATGTGGAGCATCTCCAATGGTCTTGTTTTCGTCATCACATTCTTAGCCGGATGAGCTGCTCCAATTTGTTTTCCTGCTTGACACGCGCTACATGGCCTATCTTTTTCAAAAACAACATCTTTTAATCCACGGATGTGATCTCCCTTTAGAAGTTTTTGTAAGTTCCTCATTCCAACATGGGCTAGTCTCCTATGCCACAACCATCCCATGTTTGTTTTTGCTATTAAGCATGTGTCAAGTTGAGCTTTATCCATGGAAAAGTCCACTAATTAAAGCTTTCCCTTTAACACACCCTTAAAGGCAATCGAGTTGTCATTTTTCTAGAGACGGCCACACCCTCGTTAGTAAACAAGCAATTATAACCTTTCTCACATAGTTGAGATATGGACAATAGGTTATAATCTAGTGATTCAACATGTAGAACATAAGAAAGGTAATGTTGAGAAGAGATTGCAATTTTACCCATACCGAGCACCCTTCCTTGGCTGTTGTCGCCGAAGTAGATGCCTTCACTTGGATCATCATTTTCTTCATACTCGACGAACATCTTTCTCTCTCCGGTCATATGGTTAGTGCACCCACTATCTAGCACCCATTTAGTGCCACCGAAGGAGTAGGGCTGCAACACAATTAAGCTTTGGTCTTAGGTACCCAAACTTGGTTGGGTCCTTTGAGGTTAGTTACAAGGCATTTGGGCACCCACACATAAGTTTTTGGACTCTTGTGGAGTGGCCCAACATATTTGCAAAAACTCTACCATACTTGCTTTTCATAAGAACATAAGATGCATCAAAATTATGAAATACTATAGATTTTACATTTTTGGTAATTTCATGTGAGGTAGATGCAAGGTTGTCACTCTTTTTTTTGACTTGAGTTTTCTTTGACAAAGGCTACGCATTTGCTATTGTTTTTAAGGATTCTAGCATTTTGCTTTCCTCCCCTAGTATAACCAAGTCCATCTTTGATGAAAGGAGATCTTGTGATTGAGTATGCACTACGTGCATATTTGATCTTCTCCTTATCAAAGATTCCACTTTTGTGTGTATTCTTGCTTTGTGCTTCTTTGAGCTCATTTTTCAAGTTTAAAACAATGCTAGCACATTTCCAAGTTTTAGTGTTGGATTCTATACTTGCTGAGAGAGAATTTTTGGAGGATGAATTAGTTGAGACACTTAACTTAAGTGAGTTAAGTTGTGCTTCAAGATTCTTGTGAGTTTTGGTTAAACCCACAAGTTCATCTTGAAGTACTACATTCTTACTTCTAAGCTCAACACAAGTCTCCTTTCTCATGGCAAGTTCGCTTTCAGGTGCTCTACTCTTCTCTCTCTCAAGTTCAAGGAGCTTCTCAATCTCAAGGTTTCTTTCCTTTTCAAGGATAAGCAATTCTTCTTGTTGATTGAGAACCTCTTCTTGTTCAAATATTTCGTCCGATAGCATTTTCATTTTAGCTATAACCTTTTTGTTTAATCCTTTAAACATGAATTCATTTTCACTACTACTATCAAAGTCATTATCATCTACAATATGTAACTTGGAAGGTTTAGACATTACCTTGCGTTTTCCTTACTTTGCCATGAGGCATGTGTGGCTTGGGCTCTTCCAATCACCCTTGTTTGGCAAAAGTGATTTCTTCATGGTTGGCTTCTTGATGGCGACGGTTGCCACCTTTTCTTCATCTTCGGAAGAGGATTCTTCTTTTGAATCCCACTCTTCTCCAATATGAGCTTGTCCATAAGCCTTCTTCTTTGTGAAGATTTTCTTGTCTAGAGGCTTCGCATCCTTCTTATTTCTCTTGTCATCTTCCTTGCTATGGGGGCAGTTCACAATGAAGTGCCCATGTTCGCCACAGTTGTAGCAAGTCTTCTTTGTCCTTGACTTGCCCTTGTCTTTTCTCTTGTTCTCATAGTGATGGCTTCTCCTTCTCCTCATCAACCTTTTGAATCTTTTAATGAAGAATGTCATTTCTTCATCATCTATGTCAGTGCTCTCATCATCACTTTCTTCATCTTCACTTGTGAGTTGTGTTTCTTTTCCCTTGGACTTGGATGTGGCCTTGAGAGCAATTTCCTTCTTCTTGGATGAAGTGATCTTTGCTAGGTCGTTGACGTGTTGGGCTTCCTTCTCCATCATCTTGTGGTTAATGATTTTCCCTAGCACTTCATCCGGAGTCATCATGTGAAAGTTTGGACTTTCCCGGATTAAAGTGCATAGGGTCACATTGCGAGGTATGAAGGCTCTTATCATTCTTTTGACCACCTCATGGTCATTCCATTTCTTGCATCCGTACACTCGACTCTTGTTGATGAGAGTTTTGAGCCGGTTGTACATCTCTTGGGGTGTTTCGCCTTCTTCCATGGCGAACCTTCCAAGCTCTCCTTCTATCATCTCGATCTTGGCTTCCCTCACGGATCGGTTTCCTTCATGTGCGATCTTGAGGGTGTCCCAAATATGTTTGGCGAGCTCTAACCCACCTACCTTGTTGAATTCTTCAATGCTCAGAGATGAGTTGAGCACGACCGCTGCTTGTGCATTGCGGTGGATTTGTTGTTCTTGCTCTTGGGTGAGTTCATCCTCGTCTTCGGGGATATCTATACATGTACACACAACATGCCAAAGACTTGGGTTCAATAAAATTAGATGCAACTTCATGTTGTGCTTCCACATTGTGTAGTTAGTTCCATCAAAGTGAGGTGGTTTGCCTAGAGGAATTGATAAATAACTAGAGTGAGAATTTAAGCGTTCATAATTAAAAGGATATCGCGAGTAGTCTTGTTGACTACTCTTGAGCTTCTTCTCCAACTTCTCCTTCTTTTCTTCTTAGCTTCCTCCTTCTTTTTGAGGAGTGCCATGAGACGAAGAACTTTTTCATCTTCTTCTAAGCTTGAAACGTCTTGTGGAGGGGTGATCACTGGAGGCGGGTTAGAACCTTGTTCTTCAAAGTTGCTCGTACTTGCTCCTTTTTCCTTGATGAGATCAATTTGGCTACCGGCCTTGTCCCCCATCACCTCTCCAAGCGGTCAAGCTTTTGTGGAGAGTTAGGCTCTGATACCAATTGAAAGTTGCGTAGAGGGGGGTGAATAGGCTAATAAAACCTGAAACTATTGCAAACAACAAATTAAACATGAAGGAGGTCGGACTAGGTATAAAATTGCGTTTTAGGTTTTCTTTTTAAGTTTGTTTAAGCAGAAGATATATAGTAGTCAAACAATCTCACTAATTAGTTGTGAATGATTGGATTGCAAGATAATTCACAAGTGTTAACAAAACAAAAGCTTAATGAGTAACTTAAGTGAGCGAGCGAGAAGGTAAGAGAAACCCGAGACACGATTTATCCCGAGGTTTGATTCCACACAGGAATCTATGTCCACGTTGAGGAGTCCACAAAGGACCGAGTCTTTTCCAACCCTTCCCTCACCAAGCGATCACCAAGATCAAGCCCGGGCTCTTTCACTATCAATCAAATATGAATACAATGCTCTTAGGGGCTACTCACAACTTGAGGCTCCCTTCAACAACCTAACAGTTCTAGGAATCAAAATGCAACAACCAAGAACTCAAATTAACAATTAGAGTGCAAGAGAGTCAAACCGAGAGCTCAAACATCGATCACCACGAGTTTCCTCTCAGAAAACCACAAACGGGGTCAAGGAGGTGAGGAAAGAGGCTTAGAAGAGCTCTAGCAATGAGTTTTCAGTGCTAGGGTTGTTGTCTGCTCAATTCTTAGCCGGGGGTCTCCTTTTATAGAAATCTTGGCATCTAGCCGTTACCTACTAAAGTCCGGACTAGTCCGGTCCAAACCCCGGACTAGTCCGTTCTTGAGGGACCACCCACGTCACAAGGCTACCAACTAAAGTCTCGTGACCGTTGGATTCAAACGGTCATAAAATCTCGGACTAGTCCGGTCAAGAGCGGACTAGTCCGATCTCATTCAGGAACCTTTGTTCCGTTTGAGAACGGACTAGTCTGGTAGGGGCGGACTAGTCCGGTCTTACCAGACTTAGTCTAGAAAACTCTCTAATCTAGGACTGCAGACTAGTCCTGCCAACTCCGGACTAGTTCGAGCTCACACAGGAACCTTTGTTCCGTCCTAAACCAGACTAATCTAAAGGGACCGGACTAGTCCAGCCTTTTGATCGGACTAGTCCGAGGTCACTCAGAGATTCCTTCTCTGGACCCAAACGGCTTAGTCCTCTTAGCGGACTTGTCCGGCCCTCTGAGACTTAGTCTCATTGAGGCTCAGACTCACTCGACAACGGACTAGTCTGGCCTAAAATGGACAAGTCCGATCTCACTCAGAGACTTCTTGTCCGGTTTATAACGGAGTAGTCCGGATTAGAACAGACTAGTCCGACCCGTAGTCCGGACAAGTCCGGTCTTCCTTTTTCAGCCATACCTATGACTACTTCCTCTCACGATTCTAACTTTCTAACTTTAGTTTGAGCTCTCTAATGATTCTCAAGCACTCTAAAAGAGAAGACCCTGTACACAACTAGAAAATGTGAAACTCAATAGAAAAATTCTATTTTCTACTCTTCCAAGTCTTCTTCTTTCCCTTTTTGCTTCTTGAGAGACTCCACATCCATTCCTTTGATAAGCACCTATTCTCATATTCAGTAAAAACTTATTAGTATCTTAATTGTCATCATCAATCAACCAAAACCCACGGGGATTACCTAGATGCACTTTCAAGGCGGCTCCGGGCCATGCACCGACAAGCGCCCGCGACAGCCATTCGACAGCCACAACGGCGACCAGTGGTGCTCAGTCCAAAACATCAAACGGCACAACGCCAGCGAATGCCGTGAAATCCAGAAGCTGGCAGAGCACTTCCGAGAGCTCCGACAGCAGCGCCAGTACAGTGCGCCCTTTCGCCAGTGGGAGGGCAAGCAAAAGGCTGACCCGGAGGTCAGTAACGACCAGAAGATGGAGTTCCAAGACACCAAGCGGGCGTTGAAGGTCATCTATGACCAAGGAGAGAGCTCCGACTCCGACCACAGCGAGCGGCACAAGACGCTCCACGCCTAACCAGGCGTTCCCCCTTTCCATAGTGAAGAGTAGGCAGCCCAAGATAGGGCTACCTGGTGCCTCGGCCAATGCTTTCTCGAGGGGGGCGACAAGCCCTTCCCCCAGCTAGAAGGGTCCCTCCCAACCAATACAAGCATGCCACTCCAGGTGGGCCCGCGTGGCTGCAGGGGATGGGTATCTCTACCCTGATCACATGACATAGGACACCTCTGTAAGTTCTACCCTTAGTGCAGTGGTAGCATATTTTTTCTTTTTCTCTTTCTTGTAAGGGTGTCATAGAGACTAGGAACAACGCTAGGAACAACTAAAGTCCCGGAAGGGTCCAACTACTCTTGCTATCTGGGGCGAGTCGCTGCCTTCTTACACGGCTTGTTGCCTCGTATCGCCCAAGGGAAGCCAGAACTAAGAAAAAATGTATCCTGTCCTGCGCACTCTATTTACAGTTTATGCTAGCTCATGCATATCAACTATAAATGGCATGTCTGGAGCTCGCTCTACACATTTGTCCTATAACCCGTGCCACTAGAAGGCCTCCTCGCCGAAAGGTTAATGCTAGCGGGAGGTCCAGTGTGTGTAGCCTGCTATGACTGGTACCATACCCATAGCGTGCACATGCTGCCTCCTCAGCGCGACGACTGAGTACTCGGGGGCCAGAAAGAGCACGGCTAAAGACAAGAGGAGTAACCAGACCTCGGACATCAACCAAATACCCTTCTCCTGTTTTATTTCCATACCGCTTCGGCCGTGTGGCCAGTCTGTTTTTCCTGCGTTCCACCGTAGCAGGAGCTGTGCTATCCTCCCGTAGGCGGGTCTGCTTGAGGTACCTGTGACGTACCGGGATCCGGAGGTTGTCTCATTGCTCAGGGGCCTTATGGCACCGAATGGTCCTCCCCTGAAAGTCTTATGCCAGCGGGGGGTCCAGGGTGTGTAGGCTGCTTAGCCTGGACCTGTGCCCTAAGCGTGCACACTTTGCCTCCTCAGCGCTACGACTCAGTACCAGGGTGCCAGATGGCTCATACCCCTGTGCAAGGTTTCAACCATATCCTGAATGACCACATCAAATTACCCAAGCCCCGTAGCTCGGCTGAGCATCGTAAGTCGCAGTAATGCTACCAAACAAGGAAAAGTGACTAGAGAGCACGACTACCCCCTTTCTTTTTCCCACCATACTTGTAGGTCCGAATAGGTCCTTGGCGTCCCGGACCTCTCGGGAGGTCCGATGCTGACGCCCTGCCTCATCTAGTCTACTTGGTAGGTGCGCCCCCACTATGTGGCCACACCTACCAGGGGGCCATCACGGTGAACCACGTGGGCAGGACATCAGACCACTTCAGCAACCAAGCAGAAGGCTCGGAGCGCCAGTTACGATAAGCTGAAGACAAGGGCCAAACTCCCCTCGGGTCCTTGCGTCGCCAGGGACCCGGAAGGAGTGGTAGCTATACTGCCAGAGCACCCTAGGTCCTTACGCTGCTAAGGGTCTGGAGGAACAAGCTTCGGACATTGGCAAATGCTACCCACGTCAGCTAAGTCGTTCTGGACCCTTGCGCTCTCTTGCCCTACCTCATGCACATCTACATTTTTACAGCTTTCCTTTCAAGCTTGTGTATACTTTTGCGCACCCCACGACATGTACATAGTTGGGTTTCTCTATCTCGCTCTTGGCCAAAGTTATGTTGTCCAGCTACAAGGCGGAAATGCGTGAGGCACCTGTGTTGTCTCCGGACCCTCTGGTTACCTTCCTGCTTGGGTCTAGTGGCGCTAGAAGGACACCTCCTCTCTTCATTGTGTCTCGCCAGTGGGAGGTTCAGGGTCTGTAGCCCGCTTAGCTGGTCCTGCGTCCTAAGGGTGCGCATCCTGCCTCTTCCAGCGTAGAACCCGAGTGCGCGAGGCTCGGACGGCACACCACCCCAAGAAGGATGGTAACCAGGGTCCGGACACTACTACATAGAATTGCCCAGGCCCCGTAGCTTAGCAGAGGACCATAAGCCATAATGGGGCCATCGAGCAGGGAAAATACAACTACACGACACGATTACCCCTTTTCTCCTAGTGTCTGTGCAGGCCACAGGGGTCCGGTCTGAAGGGTTGATCCTGGGGCACCAGCTTTCTCAGGGGGGGGCACCCTCAAGCCCCCAAAGCTGGCGTCTCACGGAGAATCCAAATCTTGTTTCTTGCGTTTTCATTCGTCTGCCGGGGGGCCATCACGACTGGTCAAACCAAGCAAGTCGGTCGGACCTCGGTAGCACGCAAGAGGAAGCAGGTAGACATCTACAGCAAGCAACAAGGATACATCAACCACTCTGGCAACTCAGAGAGCCTCTGGTCCTCGCGACATCACGGACCAGGTGTGGCGGACCCGAATCCGCTCATCCAGGACCGTAGAGGGTGGTGCCGCACGATGCGACACCCGACAACACACATCATAAGGATAAATTGTATTACATTGAAAACCAACTGAAATGTACAAAGTAGTACACTACTCAGTTACAAACTAGTGTTTATATTACACGACGGAAGCTAAATTTGTACAACTCACGCCCGTCTACCTAGCAAAAGTCGGTTGCCCAGCCCTAGGGTAACCCACACTAGCTGCACTCCTCAGCTCAGCGCGGCGTGTACGGCTCCCACTCAGCCGTGGTCTCCGACGGAGGTTAACCCTCGCCGGTGGACTCGTAACCTGAGTCCGTGGGTGTCTCCTCACCTGAAAAGCACTTAAGCAGCAACCGTGAGCACGATGGCTCAACAAGACTTAACCGACTCACCTAGGCATGAAACTCTACATGTAGTGTACGATGAACATGGGATGGTAAAATTGCAGCAAACGGAAACGCCTACAAGTTCATCCTTAGTTCATCTTTTAGCCACAAGTTAACAATTCATGAATCTAAAATTTAGTAAGTAATATTTGGTGGCACACATGTAGCAATACAATTATACATATCAGCAAAATTGAGTCATTACATTCCCCAATTTATCTACGTTACGACGTAGTGAACAAGCAGTACTCGTCACCGCGAGGGATGGCGAATCGACTCGATATACACATGCAGGGATACCCAAAGAGCACATCACATACGCCCACCCGTGGAGCTGCACAGCACGCTCACTCGATGTCGTACGGGACAACCTTTCACCCAACAGCCCAAACGTCGAACCGGTCGCACCGAAACGAGCAGGAGGTTCTCTACACGGAGCATCTCTCTATGCCTGTTAGCAGATTTCCACCTTGCTGCCCTCAGCCTACACCTATAAATCGGTGCGTTATGCCTCGACGCCCGGAGGTATAGGTTACATCGGTTTATCGGGGCCCATATATCCGATATGCCTTCGGTACATTCAATACTTGTTCAGCAGGGCCGCACACGGATCGGTCCTCAATCGACATGGACAGGGCTGCGCACACAAGACTTCCTCTTGCTGCGTCCTAGCCCCTGCCTAGTCTCATTTTCATTACTAAAGTGATCTCACATCACTCGAACCAATCCCGTGTGTCCCCAACCTAACTTGCGAGTAGATTCCAACTACTCGACTTGTACCGAAGTTCTATGAATCAGTAAGCATAGCCTGTCTACTCGAGGTCTTAGACACTACTGTAAAGGCCTCAGTTTTTGACACATGTTTAAAGTGTTCATCACCACACAACACACCTCATTTGAAGAAAGTTGCTGAACACATTTGAAGAGCAAGTAACCATTATCAACATGCTCATTAGAGAATAAACTCACAAAATGCAAAAGTGGTATTTCCCACATGCATCACCTAGGGCTGGGCATATGAAAACTCCTACACCTTGCTAGGGATGTCCATGCCAAGTTTCACCCAAATTCAAAACCTTCTTGAGGTATTTTTTGGTATAGCTAGAAAGAGGGTGGTTTGAACCCAAATTCAAATTCAAACTGTTTTTATCCCATGAATTCAAAAGTGGGAGGTATATTCTTACTCAGCACATTTTTGTGAGCTCACATACCAATTTTCACTCCATTTGGAGTTGAGCTTGACATGAGCTAAATGTAGCACATTCAAACCTTATTTGAATTTCAAACTACATGTGTGCTGAAATTTAGTCAAACCCAAACCAAGTTGAATTCTACCCCATTCAAATGGCCCAGGGGCAGATAATTAAAATACTTGAGGTTAGTTTGGTCTATACTGTTTAGAGCAGTAGAGCAAAGTTAATTTCAGAGGTTAAAACCCCGGATGGGACCCACATGTCAGCCACTGAAGCAGAAGCAACCGACTGAAAACCCAGCTCGGGTTCTTGCGCCGGACTGAGCAGACGCCATGGCGAGGAGTCGATCGGGACAGAACCTGCTTGCCACCCCGACCTTCTGAACCGCCTCGCGGTCCTCTTATCTCCGCAGCCACCCTGATCGGAGTGAGAACCGCGCACTCTGCTGCTTCCTCGCACCAGAAACACTCCATCGCTGCCGATCGCTCGGAGCTGATCAGGGAAGCGTGATCGCCACCTCTCCACTCCCTCCAGAGCTACGGTAAGGTACTAGGAACCTTCCTCCGTCCTCCCCGTCGCTAGAACTCGGCTGAAACCGGTTGATCTCGGCTATATCGAGAGTTCCATTCAGTAACACAAAGCCGCCGTACTTCAGGCTCCCGTGGACAGCCCAACCGGGGGGTTGTCACGCCCGAGCTAAGGTGTCCCTGGAGGCGTTGGTCACCGGTGCTGCTCACCCCTGAGCCACAGCCCGAGTGCTTGCTCACCGGCGAATTTCCAATTTTCCCCTTTCTCGGTACAGACCGACCTTCGGGTGCGGTTCTGTCGAATTCATACTCTAGTAAGGATTAGAGAGTCTCAATCCGCTCCCACATAAACTAGACCTGGTAGCGCACAAGTTGCCTTCACAACCTATAGCCGGACAACCCCTGTACGCGACATATTTCAAAGATTGCCAATGGCGGATCATGCGGGAAGCATCGGGCGCACGGTGAGGGTCTATTTCGGGCTTTCCCTGAGCTGCTTCAAGCTCATGTCTACCTTTCCTAAGGTCCACTGATGCTCCCCGACCGGTTGCTCGAGTGATTGAGGTGCTAGGGACGTCGGCCGACACGGCCGAAGTTCTCCCGAGGCCGCCGCTCGACGCCGACCAGGTGCCGGCTATTTTCATGACGAACTGAGCCCAGAATCATGTTCCCCGAGTGAAAGTAGGCAGGGGCGGCCAGAATCATGAAGTTTGGAGCTCCACAGAAGCTGCCGGCGAGCTCTCCGGCGAGGTACCGCGGGGGCAGAACGCGGGCGACGGGAGGTAGACGAAGGGGGTGGACCCCGGCTGCAGCGACAGATATTTTAAAACCGAGATCTGCTGTGGCATGGATCGGGTGCGGCTGCGTGTAGCCGCGTGTATCATCCGACGAGGAGCCAACACATAGCCCCAGGTCCCACGCGCAGAGATTTAAACTTTTCCCGATTTTCAGATTTCATTCAAACTTCAAATCCTCATAACTTTGTCTAGGAAGCTCCAAATCGAGTGAAACAAATTTTGTTGGATTCAGCTCTCTGAGTACTTTCCAGCAAATCAAGTTTCACCTCATGAAAATCCTTATTTCTCCAGAATTAATTCCTCAAAATTTAAACTGTTTGGAATTTTAACTGGAGAATCCTTTGGAGGAAAATTCTGAAATTTTGCTGGGGTGTTCACCAAAATATCCCTGAACTATCATAAAAATTTCAGATCCATTTGAGCTCAATTGTCCCACCTAATGGTGTTATTAATAAAACTGTTCCAGAGAAAATAGAAAATATCCAGAAACATTTTCAGAATTTTCTCTGAAATTGTTTAGCTCATATCTTTAGCTAGGAACCTTCCAATTAAGTGAGACCAACTCCATTAGAACCATCTGAAAATCTAGTTTTCAGAAAGTCATGGCTTGCTCCATGAAAATCCCTAGAACACCCTAAAGCCTCCAATTAAGGTCAAGTACATAATTTATTGTGGAGGGCTCAAATGAGCTTTGCTGCAACTAAAACTTGGCCAAAGCTCTATTTAGGTTGTAACCAAGCCACAGCAAAAATTTCAGGATCAGGGAGTCTGTATAGTGAGACTTATAAGGTTCACAAGTTTAATTCAAATCAAATGCATTTAAATTAACACATATATTTGTATCTCATGTAGTCGCTAAGGTCGAGGAGGAACCCGAAGTCCTAGACTTCGTTACTCCGGAAGAGCAGCTAGCCTATGACCAAGAGCAGAAAGACAAGCTCCGGTTTGCATTAACCTTTTTACACATTTTTATTGTTTTGAGCACTTACTTGAGTATCACTATTTCTTGCATTGGAGTCTTGTTTGAAAACCCAATTGCATAGCCGAGAAAACCATGGGTTGGGATTAGGATTGAAAACCCCGTTAGCTACTGCAAAGCTAAGTTAGGGTAGGATTCGGTACAAGTCGAGTAGTTGGAACTACTCGCGAGCATAGGCTAGAGGCACTCGACTCGGGTAGAGATAGCACATGATACACATGGCAAGAAAAATGAGACCGAGCGGGGAGTAAGGGCAGCAGGACTTTGGGGCCTGTGTGCTGTAGCTCCGCTTGTGTCGATTGAGGACCGAGCCGTGTGCGGGCCTGTTGAACAAGCTAGAACAGTACCGAAGACCTACCGGCTATATGGGAACCGGGAAACCAATGTAACTCGGGTAGCTGGGTGTTGAGGCATAGCTGGTCGTTCAGAGGGTAGGTTGAGAGCTCGAGGTGTAAATCGGCTGGCGAAACTGAGATGCGCGTGCAGAGACCTCTTGCTCGGGATGATTGGACCGGTTCAACATTTGGCTAACGGGTGAAAGGTGGTTGCGTATGGCGTCCGTGATGGTTGCTGTAGGCAACATCGAGTACGGGCGTACGTGACGGGTTATTCGGCTAACCCTGCAGGTGTAAATTGATTATAATTGCCATCCCTCGCGGTCAGTGAGTACCACTTGTTCACTGTACCGTGACGTAGAAAGAATAGGCTAGTTACATGTTAAAATGTTGCTGATTGAAGAATGGACTTTGATTGTTAATGATTTGCTGTAGTTTAGAGATAATTAAAGTTCCTTTCAACTTTGGGCAAAGTACATGAGAGAAATGTGTTTCTTGTTTGATTGCGGCTCTCTCATGTGCCTTAGCGTAAGGTTCTCCACAGCCGGCTGCTAAAACTTGAAAGTAAGGTTCCACTAATTAGGCGAGTCCTTGCAAATGATTTTTACCTCATGTACCTATCATCCCTCATGTAGAAGTTCCATGTTTAGGAGAGACGGGTCAGTCTTGCTGAGCCTTCGTGCTCACTACTTGTGTTTGAAGCTTTTGCAGGGTTCTATGAGGAAGGGACTCCCGAGGAGGAGACGGAACCCCAGGAGGGGAACCCCGTCGAGTGGGATTCGTGCACACCGCTGTGTTAGTGTGCGTGTATGCTAGTGGGGACACGTTCATGGGCTGAATGTGAACTCAGTGCTTAGTCTACGCCCGTGAGTGTGGACTGGACTATTTTGTTGTCAAAATGTTCATGAACCTCTTTATGTAATAAAACTTTGCTTCCGCTTTGTACCTTTGATGTGTGTTATCCGGTGCTGTGCAACGCAGCACCCCTCAGCGTGATCCTGGATCGACAAGACCGTGGGGTCGTGTCAACTACCCTCACTCTTATAGGCAAATTCTGGTTATGCAAGTGGGGTTCCATCCATCCTACACCTAATGCACATTCATACTTCACACTAGACATGTAAACAAAGCAAAACTTTATAAAAGGTTAATGCAAACCGGGGCTTGCCTTGTTGCTGCTGGTCAGTGGTTAAAGCTTCGTCCGGAAGAAGGAAGTCGAGCACTTCCGGAGTCTCCTCGCCTTCAGCGACTACATGTTAACGAGATACTACATGTTAATTCAAATGCAATGTGTAAATTTGAATAAGTGATTACTATAACTCTAGCTAGCCCTCCCCTTTGGCTCTGAAATCTTTTTGGTGGCTTGGTATGGTCCTAACCAGAGTCTTGACCAAGTTTCATTTGAGCCTTGTACAAATAAAAGCCTATTTGGTCAATATTAGAGCCTCTAAGGAATTCCAGAGGTTTTCATGGCTCCAACCATTACTTTCTGGAAATTAGAATTTAAGATGGTTCTAATGGAATTGGTTTCATGTCATTTGAAGAATTCTAGAGGAAATTGTGCCCTAAACAAGATTTGAGAAAATCTGAAAAATGTTTCTGTACATTTTTCTATTTTCTCAGGGCTGTTCTCTTAATCACCCCATTAGGGGGACTAAATAAACTCGGATGGGTCTGAAATTTTTACTGGGACTCAAGGATTTTCCAGTGAACCTCGCAGCCAAATTTCAGAATTTTTCATGAAGTCATCCTCCAGATAAAATTCCTAACAGTTTAAACTTTAGGGATTTAATTCTGGAAAACTATTAAGTTTCATGAACTGAAATTAGTATTGCTGGAAAGTACTCAAAATTCTGAGTTCAGCAAAATTTGGTTCACTGCATTTGGAGCTTCCTAGCAAAAGTTCGATGCATTTGAAGTTTGCACTAAAACTGGAAAATCCCCCAAAATGTTTAAACTCTGCGGGTGGGTCCCACCACCCGCCTTCTTCCTCGTCGCGCGCGCCCGCGAGTTCAGCGGCGGTGTACTCCGGCGAGGTTCGCCGGGACCGCCTTCCCGACCACCCCCAGCGCTAGAACTGGCCGCCTAGCCTTATCTCGCCCTGTGGAACTTGCCTCGGGGGTCGGAGCTCGCCGGCGGTGACCGGAAACGGCCGTGCGACGTCCACCGCGGAGGCTAGGGCTCCGGCGAGGTCGTTCTTGCTCTCTGTGGAATGAAAAGGGTTACGGTTTGCTCGAGGAGCACCAGTGGGTCATGAGGAACCCGACGTTTGCAGTTTCGGAAGCTAAAAATGCCGGCAAACCCACTCTCGATGGTGACCTGAGCCGTGTTTGCACCGGAAGCTATGGAAACGGCTATAACTCGGCCATTTCTGGACGGTTTTGCTCGGTTCTTCCTCGAGGAGGGGCGCTAGGAGGTGTAGGAGCTACTTGCGATCTAGCTTGATCATTGACTCAGCGTGTAAGCTGAATTTTGGATTTTTGCCGAGCTCGGTCAGTTGCACTAGGTTTCGGGACTTTCTAAAATTCTTGCTACCCGATGGATCAATTGCTAAATTGTTTGCGGCTACACCTTTTAGGGATCCCCACGCACCTTTCTTGTGTAGAACGCGGTCGGAGACGATGGCCGGATGGGGCTGTCACCGGTGAGCCGACGCACGGCTCCGCCGGTACCTCTCGGTTCCTCGACTCCGACGGCTTACACCGCTCACAATCGAGTGCAGCTTGCTGGAGCAGCACGGGGAACAGATAGAGCACGCCCTGGCGCTCCTTTTTGCTGCAGGGATCGCGAGTGCTTGGTGATCAGCGTGGGTGCACGCCGGGGCTCGGAGGTGCGGACGCTGCGGCAAGTTTTTCGCGCGTGCAGACGCTGAGCAGAGCGGCAGGCGAGGGAGGCAGCGAACTCAGGTTGTGCTGCGTACGTGGTGATCAGGAGGGGGGCGCGAGTTAACCCAGGCACGCGCTGGCACGGCCGTGAGGCGACAACCGGTCTCGGCGGCTGACTGACGACCACCGAGTCGGTTCCCTGCTGCTCACAGTCTCTGACAAG
Source organism: Neostapfia colusana (assembly GCA_030760725.1). Taxonomy (NCBI): domain Eukaryota; kingdom Viridiplantae; phylum Streptophyta; class Magnoliopsida; order Poales; family Poaceae; genus Neostapfia; species Neostapfia colusana. Next base: position 13,056,261 of record JASWHV010000020.1, read on the forward strand.
TGGACCCTCCTCCTCCAATTATTTTTCCAATTTTTCACCTCTGTTTTGCTGAAAATATCCCCAGCTACTCCAAATTAACTGTGAGACTTAAGCACCAAGTCATAGTTTGAATTTGGTTTCCCAAATTTGAAATTTGTTTGGCTAAATTAGCTTCATGTTTGAACTGAAATTCAAATTCAGTTTTGAATTATTGCAAATTTAGCTCCCGACAAGATGAAGTCCAATGGGGATGAAAATTGGCGGACTAACTCAGAAAAATGTGCTGAGTTTGAATGTGAAGCCAACTTTTGAATTTAAGTGATGGAAGTTGCTGCAATTTGAATTTACATTCCAATTGGCCTCTTTTTCAGATGCCTCCAGAAGTGCCTCAAAAAGTGTTGGATTTGCATGAAATTTGGCCTGAACCTTCCCAAGACTTTTTAAGTTCTAGGGGTGAGCTCAATCTCCCATGTTCATGTGTATAAATCCTACTTCGTGAAAGTTAGGGCTTTCCCCTCTAATCACCCTTTTGATGAAGGTTACTTGCTCTTCACAAGTCTTCACAAATTATCCACAACAAAAGCTGTGGTGTTGTGAGGTGATGAAAAATTTTTGCAAGTACCTTTTCTCGGGCTTTTACATCCCTCTCCCCTTAAAAGAATCTCGTCCCGAGATTACAAAAGAAGAGACAACGATGTAATAGGAACTCACCCGTGCTGAGACGCCATGAACTCCGGGTAATTTGAGCGAAGGAATTCCTCGCTCTCTGACACGACCCACAAAGGTCCTGTCGAGCCAGGATCACGCTGAGGGGAGCTGCGTTGCACAGCACCGTATAACACACGTCAAAGGTACAAGCGGAAGCAGAAATTTTATTACATAAACAAGTTTATGAACATGTTTACATCAAAATAAGTTCAGTCTACACTCGCGGGCGTAGACTAAGCATCAAGTGCACGTTCAGCCCTCGAACGTGTCCTTGCTAGCACACACGCACACTAACTCTGCGGCGTGCACGACTCCCACTCGACGGGGTTCCCCTCCTGGGGTTCCGTCTCCTCTTCGGGAGTCCCTTCCTCATAGAACCCTGCAAAAGCTTCAAACACAAGCAGTGAGCACGAAGGCTCAGCAAGTCTGACCCGTCTCACCTAAACATGGAACTTCTACATGAGGGTAATGGGTTACATGAGGTAAAAATCAGTTGCAAGGACTCGCCTAATTAGTAGAACCTTACTTTCAAGTTTTAGCAGCAGGTTGTGGAGAACCTTACGCTAAGACACATGAGAGAGCCGCAATCAAACAAGAAACGCATTTCTCTCATGTACTTTGCCCAAAGTTGAAAAGAACTTTAGTTAGCTCTAAGCTACAGCATATCATTAACAATCAATGTCCAGCTTTCAATCAGCAACATTTTAACATGTAACTAGCCTGTTCTTTCTACGTCATGGTACAGTGACCAAGTGGTACTCACTGACCGCGAGGGACGGCGATTATAATCGATTTACACCTGCAGGGTTACCCGAACAACCCGTCACGTACGCCCGTACTCGATTTTGCCTACAACAACCATCACGGACGCCGTACGCAACTACCTTTCACCCGTTAGCCAAATATTGAACCGGTCCCATCGTCCCGAGCAAGAGGTCTCTGCACGCGCATCTCAGTGCTGCCAGCCGATTTACACCTCAAGCTCTCAACCTACCCTCTGAACGACGGGCAATGCCTCAATACCCAGCTACCCGAGTTACATCAGTTTCCCGGTTCCCATATAGCCGGTAGGTCTTCGGTACTGTTCTAGCTTGTTCAACAGGCCCGCACACGGCTCGGTCCTCAATCGACACAAGCGGAGCTACAGCACACAGGCCCCAAAGTCCTGCTGCCCTTACCCTCCGCTTGGTCTCATTTTCTTGCCATGTGTTTCATGTGCTATCACTACCCGAGTCGAGTGCCCTTAGCCTATGCTCGCGAGTAGTTCCAACTACTCGACTTGTACCGAATCCTACTCTATCCTAGCAATGCAGTAGCTAACGGGGTTTGCAATCCTAAAACCAACCCATGGTTCTCTTGGCTATGCAGTGGGGCTTCCAAACAAGACTCTAATGCACAGGATAAAGGAAACAAGTATGTGCTCAAAATAATAAAAATTTGTAAATAGGTTAATGCAAACTGGAGCATGCCTTGCTGCTCTTGGTCGTAGGCTAGCTGCTCCTCCGGAGTAACGAAGTCTAGGACTTCGGGTTCCTCCTCGACCTTAGCGACTACATGATGGAAGGAATACATGTATCAATTTAAATGCATTTGTATTAAGTTTTGAAGTTGTGAAGTCTATAATCCTTGCTAGACAGACCCAATGACCGTGAAACTTTTACTGGGGCTTGGCTACAACCTAAACAGAGATTTGGTCAAGTTTTAGTTGCAGTAAAGCTCATTTGAGCCCTCCACAATTAATTATGTCCTTGACCTTACTTGGAACTCTTAGGGTGTTCTAGGGATTTTCATGAAACAAACTATGACTTTCTGAAAACTAGATTTTCAGAGGGTTCTAATGGAGTTGGTCTCACTAATTTGGAAGTTCCTAACTAAAGATATGAGCTAAACAATTTCAGAGAAAATTCTGAAAAAATGTTTCTGAACATTTTCTATTTTCTCTGGAACAGTTTCACTAATCACACCATTAGGTGGATCAAATGAGCTCCAATGGGTCTGAAATTTTTATGGTAGTTCAGGGATATTTTGGTGAACATCCCAGCAAAATTTCAGGATTTTCCTCCAAAGGATTCTCCATTTAAAATTCCTAACAGTTTAAACTTGGAGGATTTAATTCTGGAGAATTAAGGAATTTCATGAAGTGAAACTTGATATTATGGAAAGTGCTCAGAGAGCTGAATCCAGCAAAATTTGGTTCACTCAATTTGGAGCTTTCTAGCCAAAGTTATAAGGATTTGAAGTTTGAACTGAAACTGAAATTCGGAAAAAAAGTTTAAACTCTGGCTTGTGGGCCCCGCACACAGTGCGTCGTCTCCCTCCTCGCGCCAACTGCGCGGCGGCGGCGATCTCTGGCGACCCTCGCCGGAACTGAGTTCTCGGCCACCCCCCAGCCCGAAACTCGCCGCCTGCCCCTTTACCGACCCTCTGGACCCGATGGTGGGGTCGCCGGCCGCCGGCGATGACCGGAAACCCGTGCGCACCGATGACAGCACCTGCTAGGGTTCCGGTGAGGTCGGTCCCGCTCTCCCGTGCATCAAATCGACTGGGAATCGGTCGGAGAGCATCAGTAGAGCGTGGGAAACACGAACCCGGGCTGGGTGGAAGCTAGGAATACCGGCAACTATGCTCTCGACGGTGAGCCGAGGTGTTCAGCCATGGCGGTGGGGAAAACAGCCATCTCATGGCCGATTCTCGATGGTTTTCTCTAATTCCAGTTCGAGCGTGGGCGCTATCGTGCGTAGAAGCTACTAGGTAACGAGCTCGTCCAACCCTCGTGTATAGAGCACGAATTTCACCCGAAGGTGAGCTCGGTCCTTATGAACTGATCACGAGTAAACTTGGAAATTCTCGTCCGAGGTTTGATCAATCGCCAAACGGCTTTTGGCTACTCCATCTACATACAATCACACACCTTTCTTGCGTAGAGAAGAGGACGTGACAGCGGCTGTGTTGTGCTGTCCACGAGAGCCCGATCGGCGGCGATGCTCGGCTCGCCGGAGAAATGGCTCGTACAGCTCGAGGAAGCTTGCTCACTGGACAACACGGGGTCTAGGAGGTTGCTCACGATCTCTTGGTGCCGTTTTGCTGTGGAGGAGGCTGTGCTCGCGAGTGATCGGGCTTGATCAAGCGTGAGCTCGGGCGGCGGCGATGGCAGTGGAAGAACAGGTCGAGCACGTCGGCAGCTCGGGGAATGGGTGATCGAAGCACGCCGGGGAGGGGATAAGTAGCCCGGCGACTGGTCTCCGGCTTGGGACGCGCAGCAGGAGCTGGCGCCGGCTGCCCCCCGGTGGCGCGCGCACACTGCACCCGGGAACCGATTGAGCTGTGTTTCAGTCGGTTTGTGTTGAAGTAGAGGCTGACATGTGGGTCCCACTCCCCATTTTAACCTCTGAAATTTACTCCTAATCACTGTTGTAAACAGTGAACCCCATACTACCCCTGGCAATTCAAATTATTCACCCATGAGCCATTTGAATTGATCAAAGTTCAAATGAGGTTTGGTTTGAATGAATTTCAGCACAAGTTCAGTTTGAAATTCAAATAAAGTTTGAATTTCTCCCACTTAGCTCATGTCAAGATCAACTCCAAATGGAGTGAAAATTGGTGTGTGAGCTCACAAAAATGTGCTGAGTAAGAATATGCCTCCCACTTTTAAATTCATGGGATAAAAACAGTTTGAATTTGAATATGGTTTCAAACTGCCCTCTTTCTAACTATACCCAATATGACCTCAAAAAGGTTTGGAATTTGGGTGAAACTTGGCATGGACATCCTTAGCAAAATGTAGGAGTTTTCATATGTCCAGCCCCCCTTATATCACATGTGTGAAATACCACTTTGGCAATGTGTGAGTTTGTTCTCTAATGAGCATGTTGATAATTGTTACTTGCTCTTCATTTGTGTTCATCCTCCTTCCTCAAATGAGGTGTGTGGTGTGGTGATGAACACTGCAAATGTGTGTCAAAAACTGAGGCCCTTACACTCTCCCACGTCGCTTCTTCGGCGGTGTGGTTTCTCCAGAGTATCTTGTAGAACCACAACGTTCGGCTATGCGTGGTCCGGGCTTTCTCATCAATAATTGCCACCAGATATTCATCATATGTCAAATCCGGTTGCAGCTCGCCAATGTCTTCAGTGGGAACAGCAGCCGTATGCTTCAGACATTTTCGCAGTTGTGAAACATGGAAAACATCGTGAACACCAACAAGAGATGCCGGTAGCTTCAGTCTATATGCCGCTGGTCCACACTTCTCGGTGATAGCATAGGGTCAAATGAATCGGGGAGCGAGTTTCCCCTTCATGCCGAACTGGTGCACGCCTTTCATTGGAGATACATGGAGATACACGTTTTCCCCGACGTCAAAGTGCAGCGGTCTACGCCTCTTATCAGCGTAGCTTTTCTGCCGGGATTGAGCGGCCTTCAAGTTGGCTTGAATCGTCCGAACGCGCTCTTCGGTGTCGTTCACCACATCAATCCCGAATGTGACCCTTTCACCGGACTCGCATCAGTTTAATGAGGTGCGGCACTTGCGATCGTAGAGAGCTTCATAGGGTGCCATCTTGATACTCGCCTGATAGCCGTTATTGTACGAGAATTCCGCCAACGGTAGGTGATCATCCCAGTTCCTACCGTGGTGGATGGCACATGCTCTCAACATGTCTTCTAGTACTTGATTCACCCTCTCTGTTTGGCCATCTGTCTGAGGGTGATAAGCGGAGCTCCTAATCAGCTTAGTACCCAATGCAGCATGCAACTGCTCCCAAAAACGAGACACAAATAATGCACCTCGATCTGAGACTATGGTCTTGGGTACTCCATATAAACATAGAATCTTCCCTATGTACAGCTCCGCATATTTGCCGGCATTGTAACGTGCATGCACTGGGATGAAGTGAGTCGTCTTGGTTAACCGATCAACGATTACCCAAATGGAATCATGCTTATTGGACGTCAGGGGTAATCCCACAATGAAATCCATGCTCACATCTTCCCATTTCCATGCCGGGATTTTCAGGGGTTGCAGCAGCCCTGATTTCCTCATATGATCAGCTTTCACTCGTCTACACGTATCACACTCGGATACGTACTTAGCCACTTCCCGCTTCATCCGTGTCCACCAAAATTTCTTTTTCAAATCTTGGTACATTTTGTTGCTGCCCGGATGAATGGAGTATTTAGACAAGTGAGCTTCATCAAGGATCTTTTTCCTCAGCTCCATATCCCGGGGTACGACTATCCGGTCATTGAACCATAGCGTCCCCTCATCATCTTTCCGGAAACATTTGATTTCACCATTGTCTATCCGTCTCCGGAGATGTGCCATGCCCTTATCAACTTTCTGAGCTGCAATGATGTCCTCTCTAATAGTAGGGATGATGGCCAGGTTGTAGAGCGATCCATAAGGAACCAAGTATAAACTCGGCTCTCCCTCCTCCACCGGTGTAACGGTGAGGTTATGGACATGTGATTTCCAACTCAGCGCATCGGCAACCACATTCGCCTTGCCGGGGTGGTAAGAATCTCAATCTCATAATCTTTGATTAGTTCTAACCACCTCCTTTGCCTCATATTCAGCTCCTTCTAGGTGAAAATGTACTTCAAGCTCTTGTGGTTGGTGTAGAGATGCACCAAATTCCCCAAGAGATAGTGCCTCCACATTTTCAGCGCCAATACCAAAGCAGCAAGCTCAAGATCATGAGTCGGATAGTGCTGCTCATGGTTCCGAAGTTGGCGTGAGCCATATGCGACCACACGTCCTTCCTGCATCAACACGCATCCGAGCCCAATACCAGACGCGTCACAATACACGTCGAAGGGCTTGGTTGTATCCGGTTGATCTAAGACCGGGGCTGTTGTGAGATGCTTCACTAATGCTTGGAACGCTCCTTCACAAGCCGTGTTCCAAACATATTTTGTTCCCTTTTTCAGCAACTCTGTCATCGGCTTAGCAAGCTTGGAGAAGCTTGGGATGAATCTCCGATAGTATCCCGCTAAGCCGAGGAAGCTTCGGATTTCATGGACTGAAGTTAGGCCGCTGAGATAATATGTCCCAAAAATGGCACTTGGCTGATCCAAAACTCACATTTGCTGAACTTGGCATATAGCTTATGGTCCCTTAGGCGTTGAAGAACAATCCTCAAATGTTTGGCGTGTTCTGCTTCTGTCTTGGAATAAACCAAGATATCATCAATGAACACCACCACAAACTTGTCCAGCTCCGGCATGAACACCGAGTTCATGAGGTACATGAAATGTGCCGGAGCATTAGTGAGACCAAAAGACATGACGAGATATTCATATAAGCCATATCTCGTCGAGAAAGCTGTAAAAGTCCCAAAAATGTGTATGAATAAAAACCAAGGTTTGAGTTCATATGTGTGGCAAAGACATGAAAGATGGGACTTGCTAAAACTTTTCTTCATGCAAAGTAATACATGGATGAGCATCCAAAAGATAGGCTCACATTTTTATTTAAAAGTGTTGAACCAATAAGGAGTTAAATACCTCTTGCATGTAAGTTTGAAAATCAGATTTGAAAATTCAAAGTTCACACATGTGGTGGCCAAAAACTTTGAATAAACATGCAGCCATATAGTTGGAAATATAGGGAAAAGTTTGATCACAAACTTTTCATTTGTAGGGTGGGATCAAAAAGGAGTTAAAGAGAAGCATTTGCGAATTCTAGCCAAATTCAAACTTGTCATACAAATTTAAACTGAATTTGGAGAATTCAAATTCTAGTCACCCTTTTTAAACTCAGAATTTTGGGAATTGAGAGGATCAGCTTGAGAAGATATTTGGGAGATAAATGTGGAGTGGGACCCACATGTCATAGAGCTGAAGAGGGTGCCTTACACACTAAGTCTAAGCCTCGGTGAGCAATTCCACCGAACAGCTCGCGTGAGCCACCGAGCAGCTTTGCCGCACCAGCTCCTGCTGTTTTCTCCCACGCGTGATCACCCCGAGGTCGGTTCTGAACGCTCCTTCAACGTGATCACGTTCCCTCAGGCCGAATAAAGGCTCATTTGCCTTCCTCTCTCGCGAGAACGCCGAGCAAACCAGTTCCTCACGTCCGCTGCTCGGCCGATCGTAAGAACGGCGAAACAACCGTGCCATCCCTCCCCCGAGCTGCTAAACATTGCCGCGAGCTCAGTCCCCACCTGCCTGACCCGAAAGCAAGCGAGCCTCGGTGTAACAGCCCTAAATTTTGTAAAGTTTGATATCCAATATATGAAATAAAGTTAAGGCGATATAAGACTATAGTTGTGTCACATGAAATGATGAACACAAATATGGACATGTGAGAGAGTTAAAAATTTTCTCTAGCTCATGTTCAACACATGTTAACCTAGGGGAAAGAATTTCATTTCCAAAACTCTAACTCATGTGCACCTCCTCTATGAGTAGAGTGGAGGGAATTTAAACGCAATTTGAATCTTTTGAAAGGATTTCTATTCAGATTGTCCAAAGGCCTATATGTGAGATCATAGATGCATCTCTCATGTATTCAAGAGCCTAAGCTTCAAATTTGGAGAATTTTTGGTTTCATATACTATTTATTCCGAGGATTAAATGAGGGCACGTTCAAATTCAAACTTGAATTTGAATTTTGAACCAAACAAACTCAATTTCAAAATATGATTTCAGATTTGAGTTCCTCATAATTCTTTTGACCTATCCTCCAAGTTTTATAAAATTCAGAGCTTGTTTGCTATTTTAAATTGAAATGGGGGATAAGAGGGAGAATTGTGGCTGTGGACCCCACTGGTCAGTCTCACCAAAAATGCAAACCGACTCCCTCGGCTCCTCACAGCGCGCCACGGCGAGGAAGGCGGCTGGCGAGCTGTGTGCTGGATCCCTCCACCGGCTCTGCCCTTATCTTCCCCCCCCCCCCCCGAAGGCTGCACAGGCGAAGTTCCACTCTTCTCCTCGCTCTGCCTCGCTCCCGTGAAAATTTCTCTCGAGCAGAACAGAACAGCAGCAGCTCTCTGTTCCTTTGATCGCCCAGGCTGAACCGAACGCCCTATGCTCGAGCTCCCCACAGAAAATACCTTCGCCCAGGAGTGCTCTAGCCGGCTAGCAACCTCACCCCGGTGATCCATGCCTGCTGGCACCTAGAAACAGCGAGGTTTCCTCTGCTCCCGAGTTCAAACTCAAGGAACCAAAACTGGACGCCGTGGACAGCCCAAACCAGAAGGGATCACGCCCAAGCAAGCCACCCCATCTGTGAACCAACAAGTCTAGTTGCTCACCTCCAAAGCTCAGCCCTAGCCATTGATCACAGAGGGAGAATTTCAAGTTTTTCTCCCGGGCGGCAAAAACGGACCTTGAGGTAAGGAATTGTAAAATTCGTCCTCAAATCGTGTTTGTTGGGTCTCAAACTTCACACACAGGATTTTAACTGCCTAGCACACCTCCTCCATCGATTTTAGACCAAGAAATTGAGTGTAGAATGAGCAATCCAAGCTCTTTTAGAGGATATGCCGCTGGACCCTACCGGGCGCACGGTGCCGATAGGTTTAGAGCCCTCTCCAGCTGGTTTAGACCTCATGCCGGTCTTCTACATGATCCCCTGGTGCTGTAGAGCCCAAGAACCGATCATTTGGTGGAGAATTCACCGTGCAAGACCTCGCCGGAGCCCTAGGGTTTGCTGTGGCCGGTGCGCCCTGTTTTCTGGTGAGTTTCAGCCGCCGGCGACCTCACCAACGTGTTCAGTATAGGGGAAAACGGGGGGGGGGGGGGGGGGGGTGGCCAGCATGGGGTCTGGAGGCGGCTGGGAAGTGCTTTTCCGGCGACCTCACCGGAGTGGGCCGGCACTGCCCTGTTTGGCGCGAGTCTGGAGGTTAGGGATGACAGGTGGGACCCACTGTCGGAATTTAAACTTTTTCCAGATTTTCCCACTCTAGTTCAAACTTTGGAGAGCCATAACTTTGTGTAGGAATGTCCAAAAATTGTGAAACAAATTTTGTTGGATTCCACTCAAAGAGTACTATCCAGGGGTGCAGCCCAATGTTTATGAAAAATCCCTGGATTTGGCTCATTAATTCATTTAAGGAAAATCTTGTATGAATTTTTACAAGAGTTCTGTTTATTGTAAAATTCCCAAATTTGGGCAGGACATTCTTCCAAAATTTCTTGAACTCCAGTAAAAATTTTAGAGGCATTGGAACTCATTTGCTTGGTCAAATTATGTGTTCATTCCTTATGTCTCTGAGAAATGGGAAAATAAATAGAGACACTTTCAGCTTTTCCCCAATCCTTGTAAAATCCATATCTCTATGTAGGAAACTCCAAAAATGGTAAAACCAATTCCTATGGACTCAGGACATTTTGTACTTCACAAAAAGTCTACTTTGAAGCATAGGAAATCTTAATATCTTGGGGGTAAGGGCAGGTTAGTGAAAACCACATAAGGATTTGTTTGTGCTCACATGAAGCTATTTCTTGAGCTCAATTTTTGCACACTGCCTAAATACCGTCCATAGAGGCTGTGGTTAAATTCTCAGCTTCATTGGACCTCTGGAACTTGAGCTACCATCTTTTAGGTTTAAGTGTTCATATAATGGACTTAATCACATGATGATTACTAGTATCTCCTTTTCACCCTAGCTTTCATCATCTCTAGAGTTGTAGATCCAACAACAGAAACCTTGCTGTTGTTTGTCCCTTTTAGGTGTGAGTTAACTGGTACAACAATTTTGAATCATTTTCTAAATTGCTTTTGAATACTTGTGCATAAATCATCTTAATAGCACATGACGTCGACGTTCGACGAGGACTCAACTCCGCAGCGAGGATCTCCATCTCGTGACGAGCTTGGCGGATTCTCCGGAGGAAGACTAACTCCTAGCTTCTAACAAAACCGTTGAGCAAGGCAAGCCCCGGTTTCCATATCGTTACCGTTTTAAATTTTGCTTTACTTCACCTCATGGTTATTAGACTTGATATTGTGCATTATGTCTAGGATGATTGAAACACACTTGCATGGCTATTACATCCCTGATTAGAAGGTTTAGTGTAGGCTTTGCCTCGTTGTAGATGCTAGGCTAATGTTGTAGCTAACTCGGTAGAAGTCGAGTAGTAAAAAGCTACTCGCGAGAAAGGTCGAGTAATGGAGTTACTCGCGAGAGGTTAATGATAAGAGCACCCTCATGAAAATGAGATGGGGACGGGGATGTTCCTGTAGGATGGAGCGCTCAAGGTTGGTCTCGACCTGCGATGGGTGTGACAATGCTTGAGACCACATTTGGCCTGGACCGGGATGGTAAGGCAAATGTGGAGGTTGGTTGTAGCCCCGTCCGTGTCGGTTAAGGACCGTATGTATGCGGCCCTACTGGACAAGATTGAGCTGTACCGGATATATAGTGGGGTATGGGACCCATGAAACCGATGTAACTCGATGGACCGTGATATAGAAACTCATCCTTCGCGTGGGAATGACGTTGAGAAGGCGGGAGGTGTAAATCCTTTAGCGGGAAACTTCGACGTGTCCGCATAGAGGACCATCCTGCTCGGCGAAGCGTTTTTCTATGTCGGGGTGTCGTGTGAAAGGTTGCTGCATACAATGTAAGAAAGAGCTCTTGAGAGAGTATTTCGAGGCGGGTGTATGTGTCGTGTATTCCGGGTTGTTATTGATTCGAATCACTATTGCTCGCGGAAGAGGATTGAGCATACTTGCCCACTGTGCCGGGACTTAGTAAGAAGAGGAACTAAGTCTCTTAACTTGCTGTTTGTGGATTAATCACTGTATTGAAACCTTGACTGAAGTAGATATAGAGCCAACTAAATTTCATTTCCACCTTAGGCTAGCAACATCGGGATAAGCGTTTCTTGTTTGATTGTGGACTTCCGATGTTGTGAGGCGTGAGGACCACTAAAATGAAGGCTATAAGTATCTGAATATAAGGATCAAGTTTAGTCAAGCTGCATTTTGCAAATTCCTGTTCCTACTATCTTACTACCCCTGCATTTAGAGTTACATGTTTAGGAGTGAAGGTTAAGTCTTGCTGAGCCTTAGTGCTCACGGTTGCTTCTGAGTTGTTTTTGCAGGTAGCAGGATGCCTGCTATGAAGAGGGTTGTTCGGTGAGACGATGAACCTCACGGTTTGTTCAACTCATCGGAAACCTAGCCGCTGCCTTTCTTTGGTGAAGCTAGTAGGAAGCGTTCACGGGCTGAACGACCTCTCTTCGACGTAGTAAGGGTCGAGAGTGAGTAGTTTGTCCAGCAAATTTTAATTTCCGCTGCGTGTGTATATTATGTTGTAAAAGAAATTATCTTGAGTAACAAAATGGTTCCGTTATGTTCTTATCGTCTTTTCGTGCATGCTGTTGGGTGCCGCATCGCACAGCACCACCCACTGCGATTCCCAGGCCGGGCGTCACAGGCGTGGTATCAGAGCCGCATTGGGAATAGCACGCATGAAAAGAGCATATTTTCAAAAACTTAGAGGTATACGAGTGAGGAACGTATAGTATGCCCACATAAGGAGTATTATTAGCATAGCTACTTAAGGTGGCAAGCTAACAGTGTGTTACTCTTCAGTTTTTCAATTCAGTAACGACACACCTACGTGGAGGTAAGAATGGTAAGGAACGCCACCGAAAGCGGATCAATTTCGGTTAGCTCACCCATACGAGGAAAGTAGTGTGGGATGTCCCGTTCAGCAATGGATGGGAAGTGAATATGTTTCCTAAGACTCTTCATGTCTTAGAGACATATGAATGGCACTAGCCTCCAGTGCGCAAACCCAGGGGCAAGAGGAGGAGACCCATCGTGTGGTTTGTAACACGAAGTATGTTCTCTAGGACTCTTCATGTCCTATGAGGCTTACGAAAGTGTTGTTCCACTGGTGTGCTTTATTGCAAAGGTGTGGAGCCCCCATCGGGTGGTGAATAACCCGAGCATGTACCTTGAGACGTGGCTTGACTCAAGGACGGCCCGTATGGCAATGATACGGGGTGTATGTTTTTACTACGATATGGATCTGCCTGAAATGATAAACCAATGTGTGCATCATTGTTGAGTGATTTTCTGCAGGTACCTTAACCACGTTAGAACATGTCGTGTAGAAAACGTTTGTGAGTGATTGTTTTAGTGCCACCACTTGAGACGTATAAGCCGGTATAAAGCCGGATAGGATTTTAATTTGGTGAGGCAACGTAGTACCGTGACATGTTTTGAACCGCATGAAAAAGAAGGTTTGAAAAGGAAAAGAGTAAATTTGGAGTCTAGGATTCTATTAGGGGGTAATGAACTCCTATATTGAACTAAGAGTCAATTGGGAGTATAGATTTATTCACAAAGACTTAGGAATAACCTCCCCTGTTTTCAGCAAAATTTTTGCTGAAGTTGAACAGGACATAACTTTTGTTTGGTTGAACCAATGGAGGTAAGTGATACATTTATGGAAATCTATTGAAGTATTCTACAACTCTTCAGTAGAACTCCAGATCAGAATCACCATCCAAATGGATGAAATTCTCAGAGGAGTGTGAACTGCCCAAAAACAGGGCAGTCACAAATTGCTCTCTGGAAATTTATGTATTTCGACCATAACTTTCTGTAGAAAAATTTCTAAGGGTCAAGTAATACACTGTTGGAAAGCTTGTGATATGTGCTACGACTTTGTAGTTCAAAGTTTCTCCAGATTTTGTAAAAGCCCAAGGAAAAGGACTTGCAAAAACTTTTCTTCACCTCACAACACCACAGTTTTTATTGTGGATATCTTAGGAAATATTGTGAAGAGCAAGTAACCTCCATCAAAAGAGTGATTAGAGGGGAAAGCCTTCATTTTCACAAAGTGGGATTTGGACACATGGACATGAGAGGTTGAGCTCACCCCTAGAACTTAAAAAGTCTTGGGAAGGTCCAGGCCAAAGCTCATGCAAATTCAACACTTTTTGAGGCACTTTTGGGTTATTTGAAAAAGAGGCCAATTTGAATGTAAATTCAAATTGCAGCAACTTTCATCACTCAAATTCAAAAGTTAGCTTCATATTCAAACTCAGCACATTTTTCTGAGTAAGCTCACCAATTTTCATCCTCATTGGAGTTCATCTTGTCAAGAGCTAAGTTTGCAAGAATTCAAAACTGAATTTGAATTTCAGTTTAAACATGAAGCAAATTTAACCAAACAAAGTTTGAATTTGAGAACTCAAATTCAAACCAAGACTTGGGGGCTAAGTCTCTCATTCAATGTGTAGTTGCTGGGATATTTACAAAAGGAATTCAGAAGAGAGGATTAGGGGGAAGGATGGGCCCACAGGTCAGTGGGAGGGAGGTGCAGCCCGGACAGCTCTCTGTTTTCTCGCCGAAGCAACCCTCCTCCGTGCGCCAGCGAGCTGCTTCCCGATCGCCACCTCCCGAGCGCCAGCCCACAGCGTGCACCGACGAAGCGGTCGCCCGGCGTCATCTCCTCCTGAACCGACCCCAGTCGCGGTCGTGATCGGTTCCAAAACCCTCAACGAAGAAACACCGCCGCACAACCGAAAACTTTCGGTGCTCCGGCGTCCTCCCGTCCCAGCAGCTAGCAAGCGAGTCCGAGCTCTCCCCGAGCTTCGCCGAGGCGTCCTCGACGCGATAGACACGATACCCCGGCGCCCCATCCACGGTAAGCTACCCCCGAGCTCCTGGTTTCCCCTTCCACACCGGGTAGAGCCGCCACAACCAAAAACTCCCAGACCGGCCGCTGGGCTTGATCCCCCGTCAAGTGAGCGAGCCAGGAGGTTCGCCTGGAAGGGTGCTCCCTGTCCAACAACGCCGGCCGCATGCCATGAGGTGTGCTGGCCGGAATTTCAGTTCTTGCGAAAGCATGTGATATAGCCCGGTTCGGGTAAATCGGCAAAATTCGCCTCACACACCGAACCACTCTTCTCCAGACCTAGAAACCCAGTTGCAGACATCCGTGCGGGCACGTGGGATCAAGAACTAGGAAGAATCATCGAGGAAACCCTCAGTTCTTCGAGTTTTTCCAGTTTTCCCCGAAATCGCCCTAGGTCACACGGTGAGCCCCTAGTTGCCTACTTTTCTCGCAAGATCAGAGCCCTGTACGTTGTTCCCTAGGTCATGGCGATGCTGTAGGAGCTATCCGGAGCAAGGTTGGGGCAGTAAAGTGCCCTAGCGACACCGCCGAGGTTACCACAGCTACGGTCGCCGTTGCACCGAGGTTTCCGGCTACCCTCGATCCGAGGTAAGGCCGGCAATGTGTTCCTCGCACTAGAATAAGCAGTGGCGGCGAGATTCAGCAAGTTCCGAAGGCCAGAACCCCTCTCCGGCGAGAGCTCCAGCGAGCTCGGTGGCGGGGTCGCGCGGGTGGCCGGAGGAAGACGAAGGGGTAGGCCCCACGCGTCAGCGGCTGGAGATAAATGGGTGGGATTCTCTGTGGTCCGGGATCTAGTGCGGCCGCGCGGGAAGGAATCTGTGGCCCCGTGTGGCTCGGCTCCAGCGGTCGACACGTGGGCGGTGGACCCACCCGCAGGATTTAAACATTTTTGGAATTTCCAGTTTTAGTTCAAACTTCAAATGCATAGAACTTTGGCTAGGAAACTCCAAATTTGATGAACCAAATTTTGCTGAACTCAGAATTCTGAGTACTTTCCAGCAATACCAAATTCAGCTCATGAAAGTGAATAGTTTTCCAGAATTAAATCCCTAAAAATTTAAACTGTTGGGAATTTTATCTGGAGAATTACTGCATGAAAAATTCTGAAATTTGGCTGAGAAGTTAATTGGAAAATCCCTGAATCCCAGTAAAATTTCCAGACTCATCCCAGTTCATTTAGTTACCCTAATGAGGTGATTAAGCGAACTACCCTGAGAAAATAGAAAAATATACAGAAACATTTTTCAGATTTTCTCAAATCTTAATTAGGGCATAACTTTCTGTAGAATTCTTCAAATGACATGAAACCAACTCCATTAGAACCATCCTAAATTCTAGTTTCCAGAAAGTAATGGTGGGAGCCATGAAAAACCCTGGAATTATTCAGAGGCTCAAATATGGACCAAATGGGCTTTTATTTGTACAAGGTTCAAATGAACTTTGTTTCAAATGAAACTTGGTCACAACTATGGTTAGGACCCTACAAATCCACCATAAAAATTTCAGAACCAAAGGGGAGGGCTAGCTAGAGTTATTAGCAATTATGTATTCAATGTTCACACATTGCATTTAAATTAACATGTAGTATTTCATAAACGTGTAGTCACTGAAGAAGAGACTCCGGAAGTGCTGGACTTCCTTCTTCCGGAAGAAGAGCTAACTCCTGACCAGCAGCAACAAGGCAAGCCCCGGTTTGCATTAACCTTTTTATAAGTTTTTACTTTGTTTACATGTGTTGTATGAAGTATGTATGTGCATTAGGTATAGGATGAATGAAACCCCACTTGCATAACCAAAGGTTCCTTAAAGAGTGAGGGTAGTGTCAAGGACTTCGAGTAGACAAGCTATGCCTAAAGATTCATAGGGCTTCGGTACAAGTCGAGTAGATGGAATATACTCGTGAGATAGGATTGGGACACACGGGTTCGGTTGAGTGATGTGAGATCACTTTAGTAATGAAAATGAGACTAGGCAGGGGCTAGGGCGCAGCAAGAGGGAGTCTTGTGTGCGCAGCCCTGTCCGTGTCGATTGAGGACCGATCCGTGTGTGGCCCATGCTGATCAAGTTTGAACGTACCGAAGGCATATCGGATATATGGGCCCCGATAAACCGATGTAGCCTAAACCTCTGGGCGTCGAGGCATAATGCACCGATTTATAGGTGTAGGCTGAGGGCATCAAGGTGTAAATCTTCCAACGGGCATAGAGAGATGCTCCGTGTGGGGAACCTCCTGCTCGTTTCGGTGCGACCGGTTCGACGTTTGGGCAGTTGGGTGAAAGGTTGTCCCGCACGACATTGAGTGAGCGTGCTGTGCAGCTCCACGGGTGGGCGTACGTGACGTGCTCTTTGGGTTTCCCTGCAGGTGTATATCGAGTCGGTTCGCCGTCCCTCGCGGTGAAGAGTACCACTTGGTCACTGAGTCGTGACGTAGACTAATGTATGAAATGTGGTGATTCAATACTGCTGATATGATATAACATTGTATTGCTACATGTTTGCCACCAAACATTGCTTACTAAATTTCAGCTTATTGAACTGTTAACTTGTTGCTAAAAGTTGAACCAAGGATGAACTTGTAGGCGAGTCCAGTTGTTGCAATATGACTATCCTATGTCATGGTACACCTCATGTAGAGTTTCATGCTTAGGTGAGTCGGTTAAGCCTTGCTGAGCCTTCGTGCTCACGGTTGCTGCTAAGTGTTTTTCAGGTGAGGAGCCACCCACGGACTCGGAGTACGAGTCCACCGGCGAGGGTTACCCTCCGTCGGGGACCACGGCTGAGTGGGAGCCGTACATGCCGCGCTGAGCTGAGACGTGCAGCTAGTGTGGGTTGCCCTAGGGCTGGGCAACCGACTTTTGCTAGATAGGCGGGCGTGAGTTGTACAAAAGAAACTTCCGCTGTGTAATAAAAGACCCTAGTTTGTAACTGAGAAGTGTACTACTTTGTACATTCAATTTGTTTTTCCCATGTAATATAATGTGTTCTTATGATGTGTGCTGTCGGGCGTCGCATCGCGCGGCACCACCCTCTGCGATCCTGGATGAGCGGATTCCGGTCCGCCACAGATTTGGAGTTTAATTGTATGAAATCTTGCGGACAAAACAACCACTTTCAAAGGAGGTGCTGTCAAAATTGTTCCAGATTTCTGTTAACTTTGAAATATCACAACTTTTGATCCAGAACTGATATGAAGACAAATCAATACTCGTTGGAAAGATATTGAAGTTAACTATAACTTTGATATTCAACTTGAGACATGAAATTGCCATTTTCATATTCAAATTCTGGGATTAAGACCTATTGGTCATTCTGAACAGAGTAGTGCTTATTGCCTATGTAACTTAGGACTTTTTGTGGACAGGGATGTTTTAGACTTCTCTAAGCTCCATAACATGTTCTTGAGTTATTTTTCAGTTTGTCCTACTGTTGTAATTAAGGGTTTGGACAAACTTGCTCATATTTGATAGATTTCAGTATTGTCGAAACCCTAGTTAGCTTGTGTAATACTGCAATATTGATGTGATGCTTTTACGGTTATGTTTTCAATTCAAGTTGAGTTTAAACTTTGAATTTTAACCGTAAATTGCTCACTCTTGCAGCATGGATCGTGCTCATTCCAGGAGTGAGGTTGGTGAGTCGAGTCACGGCGAAAGTAATTCGCCACGACAAGAAGTGCCGACATCATCAACAGGATTGGCGGAAATCTTGGCAAAGATGGCTGAGTCTCCTGGATCTGTTGGTGCGACAAAGCATACGACAGGAGACACTACAGCAAAATTCCCCGCCAAGCACTTATCTGGATTTTCTAGCAAGACAACCACCGGTTTTCTCGGAAGCGAAAGAACCGTTGGAGTCAGCTCATTGGCTCCAATGTATTGAAGCCAAGTTCGAGATGCTTGAGTGTGATGAGTACCAGAAGACTTTATTTGCCGCTCAACAACTCCACGGAGCTGCTGGAGTTTGGTGGGCGGAGTACATCGCTACTCTTCCTGAAGGTCATCGAGTGACGTGGGATGAATTCCGGACTGTTTCCCAGGCACGTCACATTTGTTCGGGAATTCTTTGAACAAAGTATCAAGACTTTCTGGAGTTAAAGCAAGGGGAAAGGAGTGCGTACGAGTACTTCAAACAGTTTGAAGACTTGATGCAATATGCCACTCATATGGTAGACTCGGAAGCGTTGAAGTGCGACTATTTCTTCTGAGGTTTGAATGTCGAACTTAAGGAGCAAGTGACCTTGTTCAATAACGGTATCTACAATGAGTTGGTAAATGGCGCTATCATTAAGGAAGACATGCATCTTCATTGTGAAGCGGAGCTGAAAAGAAGTATACCGCCAGACAGCGATATCGAGGTTCATCCGAACTATCGAGTGCGATATTACTCGTCAGTTAGGCAACAAATTCAGCCAGTGGTGCAACTCTCACAACCACGGCTGGAGTTGATCACTTATGAGCCTCCACCTCAACAACAATTATCAGGAGTTGTTTGTGCAACCCTACCCCAACCAGCTGTGCACAGTTTATCTCCACCTCGTGTTAGTAGAGAGCTGAGGATTTCTGCAACACGAAACCGTCGTGGTGCTGAGCAGAGTCACACTCGTGTGTTGTCTCGTTAATGCTCATATCAGCATCATGAACTTTCAAAGAAGCATCTTTCAAAAGCTGGCAGGGTTAATTACACTGCTATTGAGGACATTGCAAAAGGCGAACCAGTTTTAGCGGGCATGTTCACGTTACATGAACATCCCACTTTCCTGTTATTTGATTCCGGGGCCACCCACAATTTTATTAGCAGAGACTACGTGCTGAAGAATAATCTTCCATTTAGCACAGTTAAGCATCTGTTTCATATCAGCTCACCCGGAGGCAAGATATCAACAGATGAGATGGTCCCACGGGCACCTTTATGTTTGGGTGGAAACATCTATCCTACGAGCCTTATCATACTCAAAGGCCAAAGGATTGATATTATCTTGGGGATGTCATGGTTGACACATTATGGAGCTATCTTTGACATTAGCTCTCGGACTGTCCAACTGAATTCCCCAATACACGGTTGCAACACATTGAATCTTGTGGATCCATCACAACGAGTTGCAGCGGTGCATCAGATTGAAGCTCCTAAACTTGAAGATATTCCAGTGGTATGTGAATATCCAGATGTGTTCCCTGAAGACTTGGGCATGCCGCCCGAACGTGATGTAGAGTTCGAGATTGAACTAGCACCGGGAACCACACCTATTTCTCGGTGACCATACAAAATGGCACCGAAGGAGCTAGCAGAATTGAAGGAGCAGCTTAATGACCTCATGGACAAAGGTTTTATACGCCCAAGTTCATCACCTTGGGGCTGTTCCGCACTCTTCGTGAAAAAGAAGGACGAGACTTTGAGACTATGCGTAGATTATCATCCACTGAATGTTGTCACTATCAAGAATAAGTACCCACTACCATGCATTGATATTTTATTTGATCAACTAGTGGGTTCTAATGTATTCTCCAAGATGGATCTTCGGTCCGGGTATCACCAGATAAAAATCCGGGCAGAAGATGTACCTAAGATGGCGTTCTCAACAAGATATGGTCTTTATGAATATCTTGTCATGTCCTTTGGGTTGACCAATGCTTCGGCTCACTTTATGTATCTCATGAACTCTGTGTTCATGCCGGAGTCAGAAAAGTTCGTCGTGGTTTTTATCGATGACATCTTGGTCTATTCAAAGTCAGAAGAAGAACACGCTGAACATTTGCGTATTGTACTCCAACGCTTGAGGGATCACAAGCTATATGCAAAGTTCAGTAAATGTGAGTTTTGGATCAGCAAAGTGCCGTTTCTTGGGCATATTATTTCAGCGGAAGGCATCGCTGTGGACCCAAGTAAAATCGAGCAACTGCTGAATTGGAAATCTCCAACATCTGTTCATGAAGTGAGGAGTTTCCTGGATTTAGCGGGTTATTACCGGAGATTCATTCCCAACTTCTCCAAAGTCACTAAACCTATGAAGGAGCTGTTGAAGAAAAGCACCAAATATGATTGGAGCGATTCATGTGAGCAAGCTTTTCAAACATTAGTGAAGCATCTCACTACAGCTCCAGTTTTGGCCCAGCCAGATACCACGAATCCTTTTGATGTCTATTGTGATGCATCCGGCATTGGTTTGGGTTGTGTGTTGATGCAAGAAGGACGTGTGGTCGCGTATGGATCCCGACAACTCAGGGGTCATGAGCAGAATTACCCCACGCACGACCTTGAGCTAGCTGCAGTGGTCTTAGCATTGAAAATGTGGAGGCATTATCTACTAGGCAATCTAGTACATCTCTACACTGACCACAAAAGCTTGAAGTACATCTTCACACAGAAGGAACTGAATATGAGGCAGCAAAGATGGCTCGAATTGATCAAGGATTACAAACTTGAAATTCATTACCACCCGGGTAAAGCGAATGTGGTTGCCGATGCACTTAGTCGGAAAGCCCACATTCACCATTTAGCCATGGCTGCACATGAAGAAGGAGAACCAAGCCTGCGCTTAGTTCCTTACGGATCGCTGTTCAACCTCGCTCTTATTCCTACAATCCGAGATGAGATTGTAGAGGCTCAGAAGAGAGACAGAGGTATGTCTCACATCCGGAGGAGAGTGGACAGCGGTGAGTTGAAAATGTTCCGCAAAGATGAAGAGGGAACGCTCTGGTTTAACAACCGAATAGTTGTACCTCGGAATATGAAATTGCGGAGGAAGATATTGGATGAAGCACATCTATCCAAGTATTCCATTCATCCGGGAAGCAATAAGATGTACCAGGACTTGAAATCTAAGTTCTGGTGGACACGGATGAAAAGAGAAATTGCGAAATACGTATCCGAATGTGATACGTGTCGGCGGGTTAAAGCCGACCATATGAGGAAAGCCGGACCACTTCAACCGCTAAAGGTTCCAGCATGGAAGTGGGAAGACATAAGTATGGACTTCATCGTCGGTTTACCCATGACCAGCAACAAGCATGATTCTATTTGGGTAATCATCGATCATTTGACCAAGACAGCACATTTTATTCCAGTCCATACCAAATATGTGGCAAAGAAGTAAGCGGAGCTGTTCATCTCGAGGATCGTGTGTTTACATGGGGTTCCCCGCACCATCGTTTCTGATCGAGGTGCGTTATTCGTATCCAGATTTTGGGAACAACTGCATGCTTCCTTGGGAACCAAGTTAATTCGGAGTTCAGCGTATCATCCGCAAACTGATGGTCAAACAGAGAGGATAAATCAGATTCTGGAGGATATGCTACGGGCATGTGTCATCAATCATGGGAAGAATTGGGATGACCATCTACCGTTAGCAGAATTCTCATATAATAACGGTTATCAATCCAACATCAAGATGACCCCGTATGAAGCTCTTTATGGCCGGAAGTGCCGCACACCGCTGAATTGTTGTGAGTCCGACGAGAGAGTGGTCTACGGGATTGATCTTGTGAATGAATCCGAGGAACGAGTGCGAGTGATCCAAGCCAATTTAAAGGCTGCTCAATCTCGGCAGAAAAGCTATGCAGACAAAATATGTCGACCTCTTCACTTTGACATCGGGGACCACGTTTATCTTCGTGTCTCTCCGATGAAAGGGGTTCATCGGTTCGGAGTGAAGGGAAAGCTTGCTCCGCGATTCATCGGGCCGTTTGCTGTCACTGAGATATGCGGACCCGTGGCCTATCGTCTGGAGTTACCGACGTCACTTTCGGGTATTCACAAAATTTTCCACGTCTCTCAGCTGCGGAAATGTCTTAAGTACCCAACCGCAGTTCATATGGAGAACATTGAGGATCTTCAACCGGATCTCATTTATTCTGAGTATCCGATACAGATTATATACGAGAAGACTCGTGCTACAAGAAATCGGACATTGAAATTTTACAAAGTCTTGTGGAGCAACCACACCGCTGATGAAGCCACGTGGGAAAGCGAGGAATTTCTCTGTTTAAATTTTCCTGACTTGTTTGTACCATATGTCCAGTAGCCATCCTCCCTTCTTCTTTCTTTTTGTAATCTCGGGACGAGATTCTTTTAAGGGGGGAGGAATGTAACAGCCCTAAATTTTGTAAAGTTTGATTTCCAACTTATGAAACAAAGTTAGGGCGATATAAGACTATAGTTGTGTCACATGAAATGATGAACACAAATATGGACATGTGAGGGAGTTAAAAATTTTCTCTAGCTCATGTTCAACACATGTTAACCTAGGGGAAAGAATTTCATTTCCAAAACTCTAACTCATGTGCACCTCCTCTATGAGTAGAGTGGAGGGAATTTAAACACAATTTGAATCTTTTGAAAGGATTTCTATTCAGATTGTCCAAAGGCCTATATGTGAGATCATAGATGCATCTCTCATGTATTCAAGAGCCTAAGCTTCGAATTTGGAGAATTTTTGGTTTCATATACTATTTATTCCGAGGATTAAATGAGGGCACGTTCAAATTCAAACTTGGATTTGAATTTTGAACCAAACAAACTCAATTTCAAAATCTGATTTCAGATTTGAGTTCCTCATAATTATTTTGACCTATCCTCCAAGCTTGATAAAATTCAGAGCTTGTTTGCTATTTTAAATTGAAATGGGGGATAAGAGGGAGAATTGTGGCTGTGGACCCCACTGGTCAGTCTCACCAAAAATGCAAACCGACTCCCTCGGCTCCTCACAGCGCGCCACGGCGAGGAAGGCGGCTGGCGAGCTGTGTGCTGGATCCCTCCACCGGCTCTGCCCTTATCTTCCCCCCCGAAGGCTGCACAGGCGAAGTTCCACTCTTCTCCTCGCTCTGCCTCGCTCCCGTGAAAATTTCTCTCGAGCAGAACAGAGCAGCAGCCGCTCTCTGTTCCTTTGATCGCCCAGGCTGAACCGAACGCCCTATGCTCGAGCTCCCCACAGCAAATACCTTCGCCCAGGAGTGCTCTAGCCGGCTAGCAACCTCACCCCGGTGATCCATGCCTGCTGGCGCCTAGAAACAGCGAGGTTTCCTCTGCTCCCGAGTTCAAACTCAAGGAACCAAAACTGGACGCCGTGGACAGCCCAAACCAGAAGGGATCACGCCCAAGCAAGCCACCCCATCTGTGCACCAACAAGTCTAGTTGCTCACCTCCAAAGCTCAGCCCTAGCCATTGATCACAGAGGGAGAATTTCAAGTTTTTCTCCCGGGCGGCAGAAACGGACCTTGAGGTAAGGAATTGTAAAATTCGTCCTCAAATCGTGTTTGTTGGGTCTCAAACTTCACACACAGGATGTTAAATGCCTAGCACACCTCCTCCATCGATTTTAGACCAAGAAATTGAGTGTAGAGTGAGCAATCCGAGCTCTTTTAGAGGGTATGCCGCTGGACTTTATCGGGCGCACGGTGCCGATAGGTTTAGAGCCCTCTCTAGTTGGTTTAGACCTCATGCCGGTCTTCTACATGATCCGCTGGTGCTGTAGAGCCCAAGAACCGACCATTTGGTGGAGAATTCACCGTGCAAGACCTTGCCGGAGCCCTAGGGTTTGCTGTGGCCGGTGCGCCCTGTTTCCCGCGAGTTTCAGCCGCCGGCGACCTCACCAACGTGTTCAGCGTGGGGGAAAACGGGGGGGGGGGGGGGGGCGGCCAGCAGGGGGTCTGGAGGCGGCTGGGAAGTGCTTTTCCGGCGACCTCGCCGGAGTGGGCCGCCACTGCCCTGTTTGGCGCGAGTCTGGAGGTTAGGGATGACAGGTGGGACCCACTGTCGGCATTTAAACTTTTTCCAGATTTTCCCACTCTAGTTCAAACTTTGGAGAGCCATAACTTTGTGTAGGAATGTCCAAAAATTGTGAAACAAATTTTGTTGGATTCCCCTAAAAGAGTACTATCCAGGGGTTCAGCCCAATGTTTATGGAAATCCCTGGATTTGGCTTATTAATTCATTTAAAAAAAATCTTGTATGAATTTTTACTGGAGTTTTGTTTATTGTAAAATTCCCAAATTTGGACAGGACATTCTTCCAAAATTCCTTGAACTCCAGTAAAAATTTCAGAGGCATTGGAACTAATTTGCTTGGTCAAATTATGTGTTCATTCCTTATGTCTCTGAAAAATGGGAAAATAAACAGAGACACTTTCAGCTTTTCCCCAATCCTTGTAAAATCCATATCTCCATGTAGGAAACTCCAAAAATGGTAAAACCAATTCCTATGACTCAGGACATTTTGTACTTCACAAAAAGTCTACTTTTCAGCATAGGAAAGCTTAATATCTAGGGGGTGAAAGCAGGTTAGTGAAAACCACATAAGGATTTGTTGTGCTCACATGAAGCTATTTCTTGAGCTCAATTTTTGCACACTGCCTAAATACCATCCATAGAGGCTGTGGTTAAATTCTCAGCTTCATTGGACCTCTGGAACTTGAGCTACCATCTTTTAGGTTTAAGTGTTCATATAATGGACTTAATCACATGGTGATTACTAGTATGTCCTTTTCACCCTAGCTTTCATCATCTCTAGGGATGTAGATCCAACAACAGAAACCTTGCTGTTGTTTGTCCCTTTTAGGTGTGAGTTAACTGGTACAACAATTTTGAATCATTTTCTAAATTGCTTTTGAATACTTGTGCATAAATCATCTTAATAGTACGTGACGTCGACGTTTGACGAGGACTCAACTCCGCAGCGAGGATCTCCATCTCGTGACGAGCTTGGCGGATTCTCTGTAGGAAGACTAACTCCTAGCTTCTAACAAAACCGTTGAGCAAGGCAAGCCCCGGTTTGCATATCGTTACCGTTTTAAATTTTTCTTTACTTCACCTCATGGTTATTAGACTTGATATTGTGCATTATGTCTACGATGATTGAAACCCACTTGCATGGCTATTACATCCCTGATTAGAAGGTTTAGTGTAGGCTTTGTCTCGTTGTAGATGCTAGGCTAATGTTGTAGCTAACTCGGTAGAAGTCGAGTAGTAAAAAGCTACTCGCGAGAAAGGTCGAGTAATGGAGTTACTCGCGAGAAGTTAATGATAAGAGCACCCTCATGAAAATGAGATGGGGACGGGGATGCTCCTGTAGGATGGAGCGCTCAAGGTTGGTCTCGACCTGCGATGGGTGTGACAATGCTTGAGACCACATTTGGCCTGGACTGGAATGGTAAGGCAAATGTGGAGGTTGGTTGTAGCCCCGTCCGTGTCGGTTAAGGACCGTATGTATGCGGCCCTGCTGGACAAGATTGAGCTGTACCGGATATATAGTGGGGTATGGGACCCATGAAACCGATGTAACTCGATGGACCATGAATAGAAACTCATCCTTCGCGTGGGAATGGCGTTGAGAAGGCGGGAGGTGTAAATCCTTTAGCAGGCAACTTCGACGTGTCCGCGTAGAGGACCATCCTGCTCGGCGCGAAGCATTTTTCTATGTCGGGGTGTCGTGTGAAAGGTTGCTGCATACAACGTAAGAAAGAGCTCTTGAGAGAGTCTTTCGAGGCGGGTGTATGTGTCATGTATTCCGGGTTGTTATTGATTCGAATCACCGTCGCTCGCGGAAGAGGATTGAGCATACTTGCCCACTGCGCCGTGACTTAGTAAGAAGAGGAACTAAGTCTCTTAACTTGCTGTTTGTGGATTAATCACTGTATTGAAACCTTGACTGAAGTAGATATAGAGCCAACTAAATTTCATTTCCACCTTAGGCTAGCAACATCGGGATAAGCGTTTCTTGTTTGATTGTGGACTTCCGATGTTGTGAGGCGTGAGGACCACTAAAATGAAGGCTATAAGAATCTGAATATAAGGATCAAGTTTAGTCAAGCTGCATTTTGCAAATTCCTGTTCCTACTATCTTACTACCCCTGCATTTAGAGTTACATGTTTAGGAGTGACGGTTAAGTCTTGCTGAGCCTTAGTGCTCACGGTTGCTTCTGAGTTGTTTTTGCAGGTAGCAGGATGCCTGCTATGAAGAGGGTTGTTCGGTGAGACGATGAACCTCATGATTTGTTCAACTCATCGGAAACCTAGCCGCTGCCTTTCTTTGGTGAAGCTAGTAGGAAGCGTTCACGGGCTGAACGACTTCTCTTCGGCGTAGTAAGGGTCGAGAGTGAGTAGTTTGTCCAGCAAATTTTAATTTCCGCTGCGTGTGTACATTATGTTGTAAAAGAAATTATCTTGAGTAACAAAATGGTTCCGTTATGTTCTTATCGTATTTTCGTGCATGCTGTTGGGTGACGCATCGCACGACACCACCCACTGCGATTCCCGGGCTGGGCGTCACACTCGGCCTCTCTAGCCCGGGAACAACCGTCACAGCGGCGACCTAACGTCGGCCGCCGAGCAGGCGCTCGTGGACAGCTCACCACAGCGACTTTCACGGACGAGCAAGGGCGGCAAAAGGAGCACACGGACTCCACTCTGCTTACACCTGAAGCTCAAGCCACGTCGTGAGCTCTCGCCGGCGAATTCGGGAATTTTGTCCCGACGGCTTCAAACCGACGTTCCGGTACAGTTCCTTAAAATTCTCCTTCTCTACTCCTCCTTAAGTCATCAAACTTTGCACATAGATGCTGGATTAGCCGGCGATCAAGGCATCCATTGCATGAAAACGCCTCAGACCGACGAATTTTGAGCTCTACTGAGGGTGTTCATGGCGGACCCATTCGGTCGCACGATGATAACCCACTTGCGGCCGTTTCCGAGCAAGTTTGCGACCATGTCGGTTCTTCCTAAGACCCACTGGTGCTGTAGATCTCGTCGGCACAGGTTTGCAGGCTGGAAACCTCGGGCGACGGCGCCGAACCTCAATAGAGGCCGCCGCACGTCGCCGAGCTAGTTCCGACCACCGGCAGCCCTAGCACGCTCCACCATCGTATTCCCCAGCCTCCATAACCCCCTGGCGGCGAGTCCTAGTTCGGATGGTGGCCGGGAACGGCCGGCTGGCGAGCACCGACGTCCTCCGGCGAGGGAGAACATGCGGGCGTGGGAAGGGGGCCGGAGGAGGAAGACGACGGGTGGACCCCGTCTGTCAGCGACCCAAATTTTAAATCGGGTCAGTCTGCGGCTCGGATCCGGTGTGCTGGCGCGCAAAAACCCCGTGGCCCCGGTGTGGCCCAGTCCTGATTGGCTGGAATTTAAATAAGAGGGCCCAGTAGAATTTGGAGTAGAAAAACAATTCCAGAGATTGCTCCAACTTGGGAAATTCTTAGCTCCGTGTAGAAACCTCCAAATTAAGTGATTCCAATTGGGTTAGATTCATCTTTTAGAGTTCTATCCAAATATGAACTCAGATTTGTATGAAAGTTAATATTATATTCTGGAAAATTCTTTGAAGTGTTTCTGAAAAAGAATTATTGAGGGAGTTTGGTTTATCCAAAAATCCCCAAATTTTGCCAGAATATTCTTTAGAATATTGTTAACCTTCTAGCCAAATTTCAGCTCATTTGAAGATCTTTTGAGTAGGAATTTGCCAAAAACAAACTGCTGTGTTCATAAGAGTCCAGAAACATTTTCAGAAAGTGTTTGTCACTTCAAAAATCTATTCTGCGAAATCCTTAACTCCAAAAATCAAGGGAAAATTTAGGCAAGCTCTCGGATACATACTTGAACTTGTAGTTCACTTAATTGGGCATGAAAATGCACATTACTCCAGAATTAATTCTTTTAAGTAGAAATGCTTAAGGAATTATTCTGGAAGAACTACTCAAGTAAAAGGGCTAAATTTTGGACCCAATTACTTTCATGTGACCAGGAACTCACATGTAAATTATCATCTCAAGTTAAGCCCTTGAACTCCCTGTTCTTATTCTCCATACTTATGTATAGGTGGAAATCCATGAGAGACATGTGAGAATTATGGGGAACACAATTTAACTCCACATTAGCTGCAATTTGGCAAGCTAAATCCCTAGGTAGTATAGAACCTGCTTTAAAAATGTTGAGGCCATTGGAGTTCTTGTTCTTCAGTTGCATTCAAACCTTTTCAGCTCAGCTATTATATTCATTAGGGAAAGTAGTTAGTGTATAGCTAAGACATTAAGGTCAATTTAGTCATTTCTGTTTCTTTGCACAACAGAGGCAAACCAAGCCATTCTTGGCTTTTCCACACAACCTCTGTTCTTAAGAATTCCATCCTATAACTCCTTTCCATTACATTCTATAAAACATATACATATGCATTTCAATAGGAACCACAACGAAGGGGATTCAAAGGAGTGATTCATTGAAGTGGATCAAGCTCCGGAGAATCAAGGGTGGATCAGCAAGGATACTAACTGCTTATATACGACTACCCTGCAAAACAGGCAAGCTCCGGTTTGCATTTAACAGCTGTTAAGTTTTTATTTTGTATTCACTTTTGGTTAAGATATGAATTGTGCATTAGGTCTAGTGTTTGATACCCCTCTTGCATAACCAAATGAACCCATGGAGTGTTGGGTAGGTGTCTTACACCGTGTAGAACTGCCATGCCTAAGTAAGGTTCGGTAGAAGTCGAGTAGTGAGATGCTACTCGCAGGTTCAGGAACAACAGGGGCATACGGGATTGGTTCATAAATGAATTAGCAAGTTAAAGTTGAGACCGGAAAGTTGTAGGGGCAGCAGGACATAGGGGCCTGGGTGCTATAGACCTGTCCGTGTCGGTCAAGGACCGATCCGTATGCGGCCCTATTGAACAAGTTTGAGTTGTGTACCGGACTCATGCTGGTATTATGGGACCCGGTAAACCGATGTACATCGGGAAGCTGTCGTTGGGACTTTTCGGGTCGCCTCAGGCGGACGGCCGGTGTGCAGTATGTGGGGAACATTCTCATGACATCTCACGTCGGCAGGTGCACCATGAGAGTGGCTACTGTACGGGGCCACTTGATCGATTCAACAGGGGTGAAACGGGAGAAAGGCTGCCACGTACAACGTCAGGGATGGTTGCTGTAGGCAACGTCGAGTACGGGCGTACGTGTCGTGTAGTCCGGGTGTTATTGATTCGAATCACCGTTGCTCGCGGAATGGACCGAGCATACTTGTTCTCACAGTTGTGACATAGTAAGAACTTGCATTAGAAAGGAACCAATCACATTTATTTGAAGTTATACTATCTTTGTTATGCATCATTGATGAATAGCTAGTGCAAACTCGATTCTTTTATGCCGTGAGCAATTTACATCGGGGGAAAGCGTTTCTTGTTTGATTGTGGGCTCCCGATGTGGCGTGCCCAAGGTTACTTAAAAGTGCTGCAATTAATACCTGAAAGTAAGGATTTACTTTTAGGCGAGTTTAATTATGCTTATGCCATCCTATTTTAGGTTCATAACCTCACATAGAGTTTCATGTTTAGGGTGACGGTTAAGTCTTGCTGAGCGTTATGCTCACGGATGCTATCCAAGTTGTTTTGCAGGTATTTGACTTCATGCTTAAGAGAAGGGATGCCGATGAGACTCGGGAACCTCCGAGTGTTTACTCAAAGAGCATCCTCGCCGCTGCAGATTGTTCTTCGTGTTGCTAGTAAGAAACAGTCCACGGGCTGGACTGTTTCTTTGTTGCTAAGATAGAGATGAGTCGTGGGAGTTATAGTCTTCTGATGTAGCTTACTTTGAGATAAGTATTTGTAAAACACTTTTGTACGCTTCCACAAATGATTTATGTTGTGATGTGTTTCTTCGACCCGTGTGCTGTTGGGTGCCGCATATCACGGCATCACCCAACGAGATCCTGTCCCTCACAAAGGCCGTATTCGGGATATCCTCCGTCTGGATCTTTATCTGATGATATCCAGAGCGAAGGTCCATTTTGGAGAACACACTTGCACCCACAAGTTGATCAAACAAAATGTCAATGCGGGGCAGTGGGTACTTATTCTTGATGGTGACGGTGTTGAGTGGCCGGTAGTCCACACACAGCCTCAAGGTTTCATCCTTCTTCTTCACGAATAGCGCCGAGCATCCCCAAGGCGAGGAACTCGGCCTAATGAAACCTTTGCTCAACAGATCATTGAGCTGCTCTTTTAGTTCAGCCAGCTCATTTGGAGCCATTTTGTATGGTCTCCGTGATATGGGCGTGGTCCCGGGTGCAAGCTCAATCTTGAACTCAACATCCCGCTCAGGTGGCATGCCCGGAAGATCATCCGGAAATACGTCGGGGTACTCCTGGACTACGGGGATGTCCTATAACTTGAGAGCTTTAGTATTATTAATTTCTGAAACCTCCCGGACTGGATTGTCTAATATGAGGGACTGCGGACGGTGTAGTGGGGAGTTGAGGTGAACCGTCCGTGATAATGTTTCCAGGACAGCGCCATAGTAGCTTAGCCATGACATCCCTAAGATTGCATCAATCTTTTGTCCCTCAAGAATAATGATAGTGGTGGGATATATCTTCCCACCTAAGCACAGTGGTGCTTTCTGAATCATCATAGTTGCTGAAATCTTTCCTCCCGGTGAGCAGATCATATAAGAACACTCAGTGGGAAAGGCTTCCAGTTGGTGCTTAACCACATATGATGCACTTATGAAGTTGTGGGTTGCACCCAAATAAAATAATATGATGATTGCCTGATTGTTGAGAGTGAACGTACCCGCCAGAACGTTGTCTCCCTCTGGGGCGTCCTCATTGTCGAGGTTGCGAACGCCCCCAGTTCGCTGACCAACCTTCTTGACCGGAGGTCGGCCTCGAGCACTGCCCTGGAACTGGGCTTGCCCGCTGCTCTGCTGCCCCTAGGGACAGTCCTTCGCGAAATGGCCCGCCTGGCCACACGTGAAACAAGTGTAGTGGGGCGGTCCTCCGCTGATCGACGGACGGAAACCCGGGGCACATTGTGGCGTGGAAACGCCCGGGGTGTCGTCTGCTGCTGCTGTTGCGGCCACGGTGGTGGCATCGGCGCTCAAAACGGGGGTGACAGGAAAGAACGACCCCCGAACTGTTGAGGTCGCGCCGGTGGATGCCACTGCTGTTCGGATGGTGTCCGATACACCATGCGGTACTTCTGGGGAGCGTCACCACCACTGCTGGGTGGAGTGTTGCGCTTCCGCTGCTCAGCCGCCAGTTCTCGCTGAGCGTCTTCTTGCATGATCGCGGCATTGACAAGGTCGTTGAAGGTGCCGCGATTCCATTGAATGAGATGCGTCTTCATCTCGGGGTGTAACCCCCGATAGAAGTGCTCCCGTTTCTTCTCCTCAGTGGAGACGTAATCCGATGCATATTGCGCCAGATGGTTGAAGGCACGAGAGTAGTCATGGGCACTCCTCCCACCCTGCTTCAGCTCCAAGAATTCTTGGAACTTCCTCTTCATTATCCCGGGAGGGATATGGTAGGTGCGGAACGCCTCCCGGAATTCTCCCCACTCACGGCATGGCCAGCCGGACGTGAGGCGACATAATTCGCCCACCACGCACCAGCGGCACCGTGAAACTGCTGCGCCGCAAACAGAGTCTTTTGCCGCTCCGTACATTGGAGCAGCCCAAACTTGGACTCTATTGTCCGCAGCCAGTTGTCGGCCTCCAGTGGTTCTGCGGCTTCTGTGAACACCGGAGGGTGCGTACTCATGAAGTCCAAGTACGCCACCTCACGGGGCTAACGAGGCCCCCTCTCTTGACGCCCCCCGCCTGGGATGTATTCTGCATGATCGTGCGGAGCAGGTTGGTCTGCTCCTCACGACCACCCATCAGTGCCGCTATCACATCCGCTAGGGTAAGCGGAGGCGGCGGTGGTGGTTGCTGCTGCGGGGTGCTGTCATAGGCAGGTGGCTGGGAGTCATCGCCTCCCTGCTGGCTAGATCCACCAATCTCGTGCGTGGTCCGAGTGCGAACCATCTGCAACCATACGACAATAAACATCAGTCCCGCAACATATTGCACGCAGTCCAATAAAATAGGCATAAAACATAATAACATTAAAACATGCGATGCATCTCATAAACAGATAATATAATAACTTTGCACAAGCTACACCACTACCAGACTAAATACAAGCTAGTTAAATTCAACTTGATGGACTCCCTCTTTGGAAGTTCATCTCAACGAGGTTTGATCACTACGAGACGTTAATATCGCTTTGTCATCACGTATACCACCCTTTTATCTTCAATACGACACAAACATGGCCTCTAGCAAAAGAAACTTGAGTAAGGAATATACTCACTCTTTTACTAGTTGAAGATAACCACTCATGCGTATGTTCTATCCCATTGGAAGTACTTAAACCCCCTAGGGTACAACAATCTCCCAAATGAGTTCAACTGTCATTCCTCTGTCAGAATGACCAGTTTCTACATATCCAAGATTTTGATCTGGTTATGTGCATTTTGATGACTCAAGTTGAATACCAAAGTTAAAGTTAACTTCAGTATCTTTCCAACGAGTATTTATTTGCCCTCAGATCAGCTCTGGTTAAAAGGTTATGGTAATTCAAAATTAACAGGATTTGTGGAAGAATTTCAACAGCACCTCCCTTGGAAGTTGCTGTTTTAAACTCTGGTTTCCACTAAGTTCTGTGCTGAAATTTCAGAAACTTTGAATTAAAAAGATGTAACACATCTCCTACCCTTTCTAAAGATGTATTATATGACAATTTTAGATTTTTTTATAGTAAGTTATGCTTGAAAAACAGACAAGTCCAGAGAGTGTTTTGAATCTGTCCCGGTTCTGGACAGTTTACATCCCTCTGGAACTTAAGCCCTCTTAAGGTGTAATTCAGCTCTGGAAGTCTACAACAAAGTTGTGGAGTGCTTAAGCACCTTTCCAGAACTATATCCCACACCTCCATTGGCTAAATAATCTGTGAGTTATGCCCTGTCAAAGTTCAGCAAACTTGCTGCCCGAAACAGAGCACTCTGTTTTTCACTCCCTTTGACTACACTGATCAGCTATTACATTTTCTACCCAACCAGGCTCCTAAGTGTTGAAACTTAGTGATTTTAGTTCCTTATTCTCATTATTTTTCATGCACATGCCTATGATATGTATGTACTACGTTCCTCACAAAAAGAAAATCCTAACCGGATTATACCGGCTTATACGTCACAAGTGTGGCACTAAACGGTCTCTCACACACGTTTAATACACGGGATACATACGTGATTAGTACCTGCAGAAGACCACACAATAATGATGCACTCAATGGTTGTTTCCATTTCAGGCAGGACCATATTTAAAAGTAAATACAAACGCCCGTATCATTGTCATACGGACGTCCTTGAGTTAAGTCACGTCTCAAGGTACGTGATCATGTTTCAACACCACACGATGGGGAACCTGAGTATATAATGAACGGGTCATCACGGTTGGGAATGTTATCAACCCAACAGATACCACCTACTGCCCTGTAGGGCACACCGATGGCAAGCGCTGCGTATGTCCTCCTGGGCTACTTCCAGACGAACACACTCTCGCGTTACTGACCACGCGACGGGGTCTCCACTTACTTGCCTAATGCACGCTAGGGATCAGCATTTCATATGAACTCAGGAACATGAAGGAGTCCAAGAGTTTCATATTGATGTCGCACACCAAGCTGTGAGACCTATCCCTGAACCACGTTCCTCGTCAGGGGAGCTAACCGAAATTGAACCGCTTTCGATGGCGTTCCTTACCATTCTTACCAGTGCGTAGGTGTGTCATTACAAAATTAAAGTTCAGAATTATAACACATATGTTAGTCTGGCCACTTTAAGTAACTATGATATTATAGTCCTTACCTGGGCAAACTACCGAATCCTCACCGTAAACCTAAGTACTCCCGTAATACAGTCCTTAATTAATGTGCTATCCCCAATGCTGCTCTGATACCAGCCTGTGGCAGACCGGAACCGCTCATCCAAGATCGCAGAGGGTGGTGCCGCACGATGCGACACCCGACAGCACACATCATAAGGATACATTGTATTACATTGAAAACCAACTGAAATGTACAAAGTAGTACACTACTCAGTTACAAACTAGTGTTTATATTACATAGCGGAAGCTAAATTTGTACAACTCACGCCCGTCTACCTAGCAAAAGTCGGTTGCCCAGCCCTAGGGCAACCCACACTAGCTGCACTCCTCAGCTCAGCGCGGCGTGTATGGCTGCCACTCAGCCGTGGTCCCCGACGGAGGGTAACCCTCGCCGGTGGACTCGTAACCCGAGTCCGTGGGTGGCTCCTCACCTGAAAAGCACTTAAGCAGCAACCGTGAGCACGATGGCTCAACAAGACTTAACCGACTCACCTAGGCATGAAACTCTACATGTAGTGTACGATGAACATGGGATGGTGAAATTGCAGCAAACGGACACACCTACAAGTTCATCCTTAGTTCATCTTTTAGCTACAAGTTAACAGTTCATGAATCTGAAATTTAGTAAGCAATATTTGGTGGCACACATGTAGCAATACAATTATACATATCAGCAAAATTGAGTCATTACATTCCCCAATTTATCTACGTTACGATGCAGTGAACAAGCGGTACTCGTCACCGCGAGGCACGGTGAATCGACTCGATATACACCTGCAGGGATACCCAAAGAGCACATCACGTACGCCCACCCGTGGAGCTGCACAGCACGCTCACTCGATGTCGTATGGGACAACTTTCACCCAACAGCCCAAATGTCGAACCGGTCGCACCGAAACGAGCAGGAGGTTCCCTACACAGAGCATCTCTCTATGCCTGTTAGCAGATTTCCACCTTGCTGCCCTCAGCCTACACCTATAAATCGGTGCGTTATGCCTCGACGCCCGGAGGTATAGGTTACATCGGTTTATCGGGGCCCATATATTCGATATGCCTTCGGTACATTCAATACTTGTTCAGCAGGGCCGCACACGGATCGGTCCTCAATCGACACGGAAAGGGCTGCACACACAAGACTTCCTCTTGCTGCGCCCTAGCCCCTGCCTAGTCTCATTTTCATTACTAAAGTGATCTCACACTACTCGAACCAATCCCGTGTGTCCCCAACCTAACTCGCGAGTAGATTCCAACTACTCGACTTGTACCGAAGTTCTATGAATCAGTAAGCATAGCCTGTCTACTCGAGGTCTTAGACACTACCCTCACTCGTATAGGCAAATTCTGGTTATGCAAGTGGGGTTCCATCCATCCTACACCTAATGCACATTCATTCTTCACACTAGACATGTAAACAAAGCAAAACTTTATAAAAGGTTAATGCAAACCGGGACTTGCCTTGTTGCTGCTGGTCAGTGGTTAAAGCTTCGTCCGGAAGAAGGAAGTCGAGCACTTCCGGAGTCTCCTCGCCTTCAGCGACTACATGTTAACGAGATACTACATGTTAATTCAAATGCAATGTGTAAATTTAAATAAGTGATTACCATAACTCTAGCTAGCCCTCCCCTTTGGCTCTGAAACCTTTTTGGTGGCTTGGTATGGTCCTAACCAGAGTCTTGACCAAGTTTCATTTGAAAAAAGGTTCATTTGAGCCTTGTACAAATAAAAGCCTATTTGGTCAATATTAGAGCCTCTAAGAAATTCCAGAGGTTTTCATGGCTCCAACCATTACTTTCTGGAAACTAGAATTTAAGATGGTTCTAATGGAATTGGTTTCATGTCATTTGAAGAATTCTAGAGGAAGTTGTGCCCTAAACAATATTTGAGAAAATCTGAAAAATGTTTCTGTACATTTTTCTATTTTTTCAGGGCTGTTCTCTTAATCACCCCATTAGGGGGACTAAATAAACTTGGATGGGTCTGAAATTTTTACTGTGACTCAAGGATTTTCCAGTGAACCTCCCAGCCAAATTTCAGAATTTTTAATGAAGTCATCCTCCAGATAAAATTCCTAACAGTTTAAAATTTAGGGATTTAATTCTGGAAAACTATTAAGTTCCATGAGCTGAAATTGGTATTGCTGGAAAGTACTCAAAATTCTGAGTTCATAAAAATTTGGTTCACTGCATTTGGAGCTTCCTAGCAAAAGTTCGATGCATTTGAAGTTTGCACTAAAACTGGAAAATCCCCCAAAATGTTTAAACTCTGCGGGTGGGTCCCACCACCCGCCTTCTTCCTCCTCGCGCACGCCCGCGAGTTCAGCGGCTGTGTACTCCGGCGAGGTTCACCGGAACCGCCTTCCCGACCACCCCCAGCGCTAGAACTGGCCGCCTAGCCTTATCTCACCCTGTGGAACTTGCCTCGAGGGTCGGAGCTCGCCGGCGGTGACCGGAAACGGCCGTGCGACGTCCACCGCGGAGGCTAGGGCTCCGGCGAGGTCGTTCTCGCTCTCTGTGGCATGAAAAGGGTTACGGTTTGCTCGAGGAGCACCAGTGGGTCACGAGGAACCCGACGTGAGCAGTCTCGGAAGCTAAAAACGCCGGCAAACCCACTCTCGACGGTGACCCGAGCCGTGTTTGCACCGGCGGCTATGGAAACGGCTATAACTTGGCCATTTCTGGACGGTTTTGCTTGGTTCTTCCTCGAGGAGGGGCGGTAGGAGGTGTAGGAGCTACTTGGGATCTAGCTTGATCATTGACTCAGCGTGTAAGCCGAATTTTGGATTTTTGCCGAGCTCGGTCAGTTGCACTAGGGTTCGGGACTTTCTAAAATTCTTGCTACCCGATGGATCAATTGCTGAATGGTTTGCGGCTACACCTTTTAGGGATACCCACGCACCTTTCTTGTGTAGAACGCGGTCGGCGACGGTGGCCGGATGGGGCTGTTACCGGTGAGCCAACGCACGGCTCCGCCTGTACCTCTCGGTTCCTCAACTCCGATGGCTTACACCGCTCACAATCGAGTACAGCTTGCTGGAGCAGCATGGGGAACAGCTAGAGCACGCCCTGGCGCTCCTTTTTGCTGCAGGGATCACGAGTGCTCGATGATCAGCGCGGGTGCACGCCGGGGCTCAGAGGTGCGGACGCTGCGGCAAGTTTTCACGCGCGCGGACGCTGAGCAGAGCGGCAGGCGATGGAGGCAGCAAACTCAGGTTGTGCTGCGTACGTGGTGATCGGGAGGGGGGGCGCGAGTTAACCCAGGCGCACGCTGGCACGGCCGTGAGGCGGCAACCGGTCTCGGCGGCTGACCGACGACCACCGAGTCGGTTCCCTGCTGCTCACAGTCTCTGACCAGTGGACCCTCCTCCTCTAATAATTTTTCCAATTTTCACCTCTGTTTTGCTGAAAAGATCCCCAGCTACTCCCAATTAACTGTGAGTCTTAAGCACCAAGTCATAGTTTGAATTTGGTTTCCCAAATTTGAAATTTGTTTGGCTAAATTTGCTTCATGTTTGAACTGAAATTCAAATTCAGTTTTGAATTATTGCAAATTTAGCTCCCGACAAGATGAAGTCCAATGTGGCGGACCGGAATCCGCTCATCCAGGATCGCAGAGGGTGGTGCCGCGCGATGCGACACCCGACAGCACACGTCATAAGAACACCATATATTACATGAGAAAAACAGCTGAAACTGTACAAACAGGTACAAACTTCAGTTACAACTATTGTTCTATTACACAGCGGAAGACTACACTATACAACTCACGCCCGCCTATTTAGCAAAAGTCGGTTGCCCAGCCCTAGGGCAACCCACACTAGCTGCACGTCTCAGCTCAGCGCGGCGTGTACGGCTCCCACTCAGCCGTGGTCCCCGACGGAGGGTAACCCTCGCCGGTGGACTCGTACTCCGAGTCCGTGGGTGGCTCTTTACCTGAAAAACACATAAGCAGCAACCGTGAGCACAAAGGCTCAGCAAGGCTTAACCGACTCACCTAAGCATGAAACTCTACATGAGGTGTACAATGGATATAGGATAGTAACATTTCAGCAAAAGGACACGCCTACAAGTTCATCCTTAGTTCATCTTTTAGCAACAAGTTAACAGTTCATGAAATCTGAAATTTAGTAAGCAGTATTTGGTGGCACACATGTAGCAATACAATTATATCAATCAGCATCACTGAATCAACATATTTCATCCATTAGTCTACGTTACGACGCAGTGAACAAGCAGTACTCGTCACCGCGAGGGACGGCGAATCGACTCGATATACACCTGCAGGGAAACCCAAAGAGCACGTCACGTACGCCCACCCGTGGAGCTGCACAGCACGCTCACTCGATGTCGTACGGGACAACCTTTCACCCAACAGCCCAAACGTCGAACCGGTCGCACCGAAACGAGCAGGAGGTTCCCCACACGGAGCATCTCTCTATGCCCGTTGGCAGATTTCCACCTTGCTGCCCTCAACCTACACCTATAAATCGGTGTGCTATGCCTCGACGCCCGGAGGTTTAGGCTACATCGGTTTATCGGGGCCCATATATCCGATATGCCTTCGGTACGTTCAATACTTGTTCAGCAGGGCCGCACACGGATCGGTCCTCAATCGACACGGACAGGGCTGCGCCCACAAGACTCTCTCTTGCTGCGCCCTAGCCCCTGCCTAGTCTCATTTTTATTACTAAAGTGATCTCACATCACTCAACCGAACCCGTGTGTCCCCAGCCTATCTCGCGAGTAGATTCCAACTACTCGACTTGTACCGAAGTCCTATGACTCATTAAGCATAGCCTGTCTACTCGAGGTCCTTGACACTACCCTCACTCTTTTAGGAAACTTTGGTTATGCAAGTGGGGTTTCAGTCATTCTATACCTAATGCACATACATACTTCATATGACACATGTAAACAAAGTAAAGCTTTAAAAAAAAATTAATGCAAACCGGGGCTTGCCTTGTTGCTGCTGGTCAGTAGTTAGTTCCTCGTCCGGAAGAAGGAAGTCCAGCACTTCCGGAGTCTCTTCTTCAACGGCTACACGTTAATGAAATACTACATGTTAATTTAGATGCAAATGTGAATTTTAGAGTAAGATTTCTACTATTAGTTCTAATAACCAGCCTCTAACACCTGGAACTTTGTTTAAGAATTTAAAGATGAACTGGTGTCGGTGGTTTGGCTTGGACTTAATCACATGGTTAAATGCTAAGTGGTTTTCCCCCTTTTCCATATTAATCCCTTAATTGGTTAAACAGGACAGGGGTGGTCTAGAGCTCCAATGGAGCTGAGAATTTTCGTGTGAGTTCCTTGTCACAAGAAAACCCTCTGGACCAAACATTAGCACTTTTCATGGAGTGGTTCGCTCAGAATAATTCTCTTGGCAAATCAGCAAGGAAGAATTTATTCTGAGGTAATACCCCTGTTCATGCTCAACTTAATGAACTACAATTTCAATTATAGCTCATAGAGTTTGCATGAATTTTTCTAGCATTTTTGGAGTCAAGGTTTGCCCAGAATTGAATTTCCAAGTTTTGGAAATTCTCTGAAAATGTTTCTGTATTCAAATGAACACAGCACCTTCCAATTTGAATTGCTCTGACCAAATAAACTCCAAATGGTCTGAAATTCTTACAGGGGTTTACTAATGTCCTAAAGAACATCCTGGCAAAATTTGGGGATTTTTGGATGAAACAAACTCCATCTAAAATTCTTTTGCTAAAAAGCTTTAAAGAATTTTCCAGAATTAATTAATGGGTTTCATACAAATTGGGTTGTATATTTGAACAGAGCTAGGCAAGATGAATCCAACCCAATTTGAATCACTAAATTTGGAGCTTCCTAGCAAAAGTTATGGAGCTCTAAAGTTTGAGGAATTTCTGGAATTTGCATTAATCGGGAAAAGTTTAAATTTCTGACAGCGGGCCCGGCTCCCACGTGTCATCACCCCGGCTGCGCCACACGGGCCACAGGATTGTTTTCCGCGCGTTCACAGCCGATCCGGTGCAACAGAAAATCCTCATCCTGTGCGACGAGGGACTGACGAGCGGGCCCGGCCGGCTCGTCTTCTTCCTCGCGCCCGCCCCTTTTCCCGCGCCGCCCCCTCGCCGGCACACTTCCGAAGCTCACCGGACTCGGTCTCCCGACCGCCTCCCGGCCGGAAACTCGCCGCCTGGGCCTACTTTCACGCGCTGAACACGCTGGTACCGCCTGCTCCGGCCGGCGATGGCCCTAACCTAGCCGGCGACGGTGCTGCGGCTCGGCAACCCTTCGGTCACGTTGCCCGGACAGTTTAGCCCGCCAAAACATCGGTGGATCGGCGCTATAGCACCAGTGGGTGCTAGGGAAGCTTGTCATGGTGGTGAGACTGCCCGGAGAGGGCTCTATCCTAGGTCTCATCGTGAGCCCGACCTTTCCCGCCATAATCACGGCTGGAAAACCGGGAAATACGCCGGCTACAGCTAAAATTACGCTAGAGTTGCGAAGCAAACTTGGGCGCCGTCAAGTCTAGCTCCTGTGTGCACAGTTTAGTGAACTGATGCCGAGAAGGGAGTGGGAATTCGGAGGTCTCATACCGGAACGTTGTTCTGTGGTCGCCGACGGAGTTTCTCCAAATTCTTGCTCAGCGGTTCTCGGTTGGTCCTGTGGTTTGGGTGGGAGCAGCGGTGCTCACCGGCGCGTCCGAGACTGTCCTTTCTCAGCCGTGAAAGGCCCTCTGTTGGGCTATCACCGTGAGCCGAGTGGTGGCGGTTTCTCGGGTATTGCTCGGAAACGTGGAGCTAAGGCTGGGGAAGGGCCGAACTCGACTGCTCTCGTGCCGAGGAGGTAGAGGACGAGCAGCTGGTGTAGTTTTGTGGCTAGGAGAGGCGCTGCTCGCGGTGAATTTCCGGGTTTCGATCAAACAAAGTCGGCGGCGTGCGCTCGGTCGTTTCTTGGGCAACAGAACACGGCGCCTCTGTTCAGCGGTGTAGGTGCGTGATGATCGGCGGAAGCAGCTGGCCAGCGCGAGGGAGGAAGCAGGAGCTGGCTGCGTCGCCTCACGCGGGGGCGTCCGAAGGATCGGCTCGGTGGCACGCCGGAAGCGTTTGCTTCGGTGAGAAGCCGAACCCGTTCAGCTGAACCAATTTTCCCCCACTGACATGTGGGTCCCTCTCCCCTCTAATCCCCTTTCCAATTCTTTTTATTTCTGTTGGCACTCAATTATCTCCAGCTACTCACAATTTAATGTGAGACTTAGTCACCAAGTCTTTGTTTGAATTTGAATTCTCAAATTCAAACTTTGTTTGGTTAAATTTGCTTCATATTTAAACTGAAATTCAAATTCAGTTTTGAATTCTAGCAAATTTAGCTCTTGACAAGATGAGCTCCAATGGGGATGAAAATTGGTGGGTTTACTCAGAAAAATGTGCTGAGTATAGATATGGAGCTAACTTTTGAATTTGGATGATGAAAGTTGCTGCAATTTGAATTTACATTCAAATTGGCCTCTTTTTGAAATAACCCAAAAGTGCCTCAAAAATTGTTGAATTTGCATGAGCTTTGGACTGAACCTTCCCAAGACTTTTTAAATCCTAGGGGTGAGCTCAACCTCTCATGCTCATGTGTAGAAACCCTACATTGTGAAAGTGAAGGCTTCCCCCCCCCCCCCCCCCTAATCATTCTTTTGATGGAGGCCACTTGCTCTTCACAATATTTCACAATCTACCCACAACAAAACTGTTGTGTTGTGAGGTGCATAAAAATTTTGCAAGTCCCTTTTCTTGGGCTTTTACATCCAATGGGGATGAAAATTGGTGGACTAACTCAGAAAAATGTGCTGAGTTTGAATGTGGAGCCAACTTTTGAATTTAAGTGATGGAAGTTGCTGCAATTTGAATTTACATTCAAATTGGCCTCTTTTTCAGATGCCTCCAAAAGTGCCTCAAGAAGTGTTGGATTTGCATGAAATTTGGCCTGAACCTTCCCAAGACTTTTTAAGTTCTAGAGGTGAGCTCAATCTCCCATGTTCATGTGTAGAAATCCTACTTTGTGAAAGTTAGGGCTTTCCCCTCTAATCACCCTTTTGATGGAGGTTACTTGCTCTTCACAAGTCTTCACAAATTATCCACAACAAAAGCTGTGGTGTTGTGAGGTGATGAAAATTTTTTGCAAGTCCCGTTTCTTGGGCTTTTACACCAGGGGGCCTCACGAAAGCTAAGAGTGGTCCTTCCTACTGGACTCTGCGCCAAGTGACTGATGAATGGAAGACCAACAGAAGGATTTTTTTCATTCATCAGTACAGAAATACAACTCAAGACAATGAAAGACTTGAGATAGAGATACTTTCATTGATAATGGAGTTCTGGCGTACAAAAGGGGATACAAGACAACTAAGGAACTCAGAAGCTATGAGTCGAGTGGTCTTTTACTCCGTGGCCTGCTTGGTTGTCCCCTGAGCCGATCTCTGTGCAGTGAGACGGTCACCTGCTATTAGACCCAGGTCAGCGGCAATGCACGCTGGACCGAGGCAACGATGACATCCAGTGTCGCATGGGACAAACGCCATGAGGTCGGCAGCAATGCGTGTTGGACCAAGGCAACAGTGGCGTCCAGTGTCGTGTGGGCAAAATCGCCATCCATAGTGGATTTTGCTGTCTACCACAGTACCTGTAGGAAGGCTTGATCACTCTGGACCTAACCTTCCTCTGGTACCGGCATGCAGCCCTTCTTGCGACACTAGTGTAGGGGTTCACGGCGCGTCGAGGACCCTATCCCCGACGGCCTCCCCTACCGCCGGTGCACCATCAGGATGGCTTTTGCCTCTATCCAAGGCCGTCAAGGAGAGGGATGCACCAGAGAACCTCACTAAAGGCCGCACACATACGAACATCTCGAAGAAGTAGATGAGGATGGCTACCAGTGAGGAAGCATCTGGTGGGCGAGAGTTCCTGGAAGCACTGGCTCCTAGCACGTGAGGGGGCCCGACCTCGATCATGGGGTCGTGCCGCCTCACCCGGGGATCGCATTGGGTGGTGCCGTGTTATGCGGCACCCAACAGCACACATATAAGGGACAATGTATTACATAAATCAAAGCGGAAGCTTACAATTGTTCTTTGTAAATACTTTACATAAATAGCTACAGCGGAAGTCTATAACAGCTCACGTTGAATATCTAAGAAGCACTCGAAAAGAGGTCCAGCCCGCGGACTCCTCTCGCTAGCAACACGAAGACATGGCAGCGGCTAGGTTCTCCAAGGGTGACATGACTCGGGAGTTCCCGAGTCTCACCGGACAACCTTCTTTATAGTGTCGAGGTTAACCTGCAAAACCACTTATATAGCAAGAGTGAGCACAAAGGCTCAGCAAGACTTAACCGTCTCTCCTAAGACATGAAACTCTACATGAAAGTAACCTAAGACTTAAGCCTGTCATTTGCGAAAAGACTCGCCTACGAGTTCATCCTTAACTTTCATATTTTAGCCATAATAGTAGTGACCTTGCGCCCAGCAACATTGGAACTCCACAATCAAACAAGAAACGCTTCATTCCAATGTTGCTTGTCCCAAGGTGGAAAATAACTTTAGTTTGCTCTATCTCTACTTCAAACAGGGTTTTCATGCAACTTAACATAATCATAACAGCAATTATACTTTTGCAAACTGTTTCCACACAAGTTGATTACTATGTCACAACATGGGAGCAAGTGGTACTCAATAACCGCCAGGGACGGTGATTCGAATCAAACACTACCCGAATAACTCGACACATACGCCCGCCTCTGAAGACCCAACTGTGGCGTCCTTCATTACATCGTATGTGACAACCTTTCTCAGGACACTAAACTGTAGAACCGGTAGCGCCGTCTCGGGCTCATAGGTCTAACGAGACGATGTGGTACGCCTCTACAATCCAGTGAACCTGGTACATCAGTTTCCTGGTTCCCATATATCAGTAAGCATCCGGTACACAACTCAATACTTGCTCCTGGACGCGGCACACGCATCGGTCCTTAACCGACACAGGCAGAGCTACGCGACCAAGACCTCGTCTTGTCGCTGCC
Organism: Neostapfia colusana; assembly: GCA_030760725.1. Lineage (NCBI taxonomy): Eukaryota > Viridiplantae > Streptophyta > Magnoliopsida > Poales > Poaceae > Neostapfia > Neostapfia colusana. The sequence continues at coordinate 13,100,268 of JASWHV010000020.1, forward strand.
TAACCCCTCTGCCCGGTCTCATCTTTAGAAATGTAAACTTTAGTTTGCTTTCTTTCCCAACCACACTTATGATATTCTGAACTATGGCTCGCGAGTAGATTCCAACTACTCGTCTTCTACCGGATGCCCTAGTCTATTTAGCATGGCCTTATTCTACAACGATGACACAATTCTACCCTTGACCTCAGGGTTCATTTTTGGTTATGCAAGTGGGATATAAAACATCCTTGACCTAATGCACATACAAACTTTGACCAATAGTAGTGAACAAAAGGAAAACTTTAAAAACAACTTAAATGCAAACCGGGGCTTGCCTTGGTTTTGCAGGTGACTAAAGCCATATGTTTATGGAGTTAGTTTCTGCTGACTTGCAGCTCAATGTCTGCCCTTCTTGCTCCTTGATCCACTCTTCACGTATCCACTTTTAATCACTACACGTTATGAATATGCATACATGTTTAATTATAAAACCTTTGCTAACAAGTGCTAAAGACAAGTTTCAAAACTGGAACTCTGTTTAAGAATTTAAAATGAAACTGGTGCTAGTGGTTTGGGTTTGTGTTTAAGCACTAGGATCAAGTGATGAGTGGGGTTTCATCACTTGGGTGGGTATCACCTAATTGGTTGAACAGAACTACTGATCCAGGGCTCCAATGGAGCTGGAAATTTTCTTGTGAGTTCCTTGTCACAAGAAAGTCCTCTGGACCAAAATTCAGAATATTTCACTAAGTAGATCACCCAGAACAATTCCCTAAGCATTTAGGCATAAAGGAATTAATCCTGATTAAACTTGCACTTTCATGCAAATACAAGTGAACTATAATTTCATACATAGATCAGGGAGTATGCCTGAACTTTCCTAGGATTTTTGGAGCTAAGGAATGGTCAGAACTGAATTTCCAAGTTTTGGAAATTTCCTGAAAATGTTTCTGTATTTATTTGAATGCAGAAACTTGGAATTAGAATTACCCTAACTAAATCAACTCCAAATGAGCTGAAACTTTTACAGGACTCTCCTAATATCCTACAGAATATCCTGGAAAAATTTGGGGAATTTTGGATGAACTAAACTCCCTCTAAAATTCCTTTGCTTAAAAGCTTTAAAGAATTCTCCAGAATTTTCTATTTATTTTCATGCAAATTGGGTTGCATATTTGGATAGATATTTTCATCCTGAATCCAACCCAATTTGAATCACTAAATTTGGAGCTCCCTAGCAAAAGTTATGCAGTTCCAAAGTTTGAACTGAATTTGGACTTCAAATTAATCACAGAATTGTTTAAACTCAGACTGCGGGCCCCTCGTACACGTGTCAACCGCGGGAACTATGCCACACGGGGTCACAGACTTTTTCCCGCGTCGTCACAGCTTGATCCAGGGCCACATAGGATCCGCACCTCTATCTTCAGCCGCTGACGAGTGGGGCCGGAGGGGTCTTCTTCTTCCTCCCGCTCCCGCGCCTCCCCCTCGCCGGCGCTCCTCTGGAGCTCGCCGGACCCTCGCCGGGAAGGGGTTCCGGTCCTCAGAACTTGTTTATTTTCGCTGCCACTGCATGTTTTTGCGCAAGGAACACGTTGCCGGCCTTACCCCCGATCGAAGGTGGCCGGAAACCTAAGTGCATCAGCGACAACGGCGGTGGCCACTCCGGTGATGTCGCTAGGGCGTTATACTACACCAAACACGTAGCCATTTGCGTGTAAGCACCACCGCACCGAGGAGAACACGGACCCAACTGCCGATCTCGCTGTAACTCGCCGGAAATATGACCTCACCGTCGGGCTAGGTCAAAATCCGGCGAAAATCGAAAAACTCGATGAACAGCGGCTCTGCTCGATGGTTCTCGGTGGTTCTTGATCCTATGAACGCGCGCGGAGGTCTGGAAGATGTATGCTACGTTGTGTGATGAGTAGTTCGACGTGTGCGACGAATTTTCCAAGTTTCTACCCTCGGTTATTATCGTATGTCGTCGGAAGAATTGAAATTCCGGCGAGCACCGTCCAAGACAGGCCGCCAGAGTTGCGGTGAAGTGAGCAGAGGCATAGGCGAACCTTTTTGCTTTTGCAACTGGAGCGGAGATTCTCTGTGGTGGCCGGGCGACGTGATCTTGTCGCGGCGGCTCTCTTCAGCGCTGTGGAGGAGAAATGAGCTCGCTGTCGGGGTTTCCGTGGGGTTTGCTCCGGTTTCTTTTGTCGGCCACGCTCAGTGAGGTCTGGCGACGCTGCGGAGAGGCTCAGCACGGCGGGTGCCTCGTCGGGGTGGCCAGGCGTCGATGAGCTGCGCGATTTCTTCTGCGCGGGAGCCACTCGGCGAGGAAAAACCCGGGATGGCGTCGGTGGGGGTGGGGGTGGCTGTGTGGGGCGACACTCACTCGGTGGGATCGATAAGGGCGAGGGAAAACCGCCTCTGGAGCTGCTCGGGAGCTGGCGGCAGCGCTGCCCCGGTGGCGCGCGCGTGCTGCGCTCGGTGCTTCAGCGCCTTCGAGCGAAAAACAGAGAACCGGTTGAGTGAGTCTGAACAGGGAAAGTGTTGCTTATGTGCTAAGTCTTCCCCCTCTCCTCAATGACAATTGGGTCCCACTCACCTCCTCTACTAAATATCCCAATTTTTGTCACATTGTAAACTTCAGCTCTGAGAAACTCAAATCCAAAAGTCATTTGGCAATTTGACAAGTTGTTCCTCAGTTTTGAGTTTAAATTCAAATTTGGATGAAATTTACAAGTTCCTTTGATAATCATATCAAGGCACCTCCAAATTTGCTCAAAATTTGCCTCCTTCATAATTTAGACCTGAGGAATTCAAATATGTCCTCTGATCTTTGAGTTGGCCATTGCAAATCCCACTTCTCAAACAACAGTTTGAATTTCCTCTTTTGAAAATGCCCTTCTTCTTTTTGAAATGCACCTCTTAATTCAAACTGAATTCTAGGTTTTATTGCACATGCCAACACTTTCATGAGTAACACCAAAGTTTTTGCAAGTCCCATTTCTTGTATTTAAACTCAACTTTATTCATAGCTCAAGTTTTCTATTTACAAGTTTTGGGACTTCTACAGCGCGCAGGAGGAGAACAAAGGCCACATGGTGAGGGGGAGTGCCATTCTACACCGCAAGGCTTCTTTTTATTCCCAACCACGACCTCTGGAAGGGCAACAGGCGCGTCGGTTGGGTCGCCATCACTGCACGCTGCGGGCTATTCGCCTCCCCCCAATGATGGGATGGATTTGGGTCCACCCGTCGGTCACTGGGGGACAGGAGGATAACCCCTCGGGAACGCCCGACGGTTTCTGAGGAGGGCGGTGCGACCGGCTCATCGGTTGCCACATTAAATAACCTGAGGCAGCCCCTCGAGCGCGCCGCCTTAGCGCTTGCCAATGACAGGTAGGGACCAGGTCCACCAGTAAGGCACTGGCGGGTCAGGCGAGCAAAAGCTCGGGAACGTCTGGCGGTTCCCGAGGAAAGCGGCGCAATACTTCTGCGGTTTCCGAAGCGACCCCTCGACTGCAGCATCATGACGGCACCAAGGACTTGAGGAGGAGTGGCCACGTGGAGGTGTCGAGCGACGGCACCAAGGACTGGGGCTTGATGAGGTAGACGTGGGTCTTCTCCTTTTCCCTTCTTGTCCTTCTTTACCTTCTTCTCATGCTTGGAAGCCTTGGCCCTTTCCTTCTCACCTTCAATCAATGCAGCTTTCCTGGCCTTTTTCTTCTTCTTTTCCTCCTTTGCCTCGCCCAAATCCATGCCACAATGCACGGTTGCCGCCACGGGACCTCAGCAGCCTCAAATTTATGCACAGGAACCTCAATACCAGACAGCTGCAACCCCTTCACGACACTAACAAATGCATCCTTCAACCCAAATACCACCTTTTGGTTCGCTTGCACTGTCTCTGCCTTCACCCTAATATCAAGGAACCTCTTGTTGAATCCAAACAACAGTCCAACGCCTGCATAGCTTCTCCTCAGCACTCCCCTTCCCCATCTCTGACAATAGCCAGCAGCAAAGAACTCCATGCTATGTGAAAGATTTCCACATGCTTCAATTGCTCAAATAGCAGATGTGCGTCTCCAGACCGGCCACACTTGACGCACATGTCTATCAACGCAGCATCAATTCAAGTACTAGATCCACAACCACATTTAACCACAAAGCATGGACCTACTCACTCACCTTCCTATCAGCGGCAATAGCACATGCATTCAAGGCACCTGTCACTGTGACATCTGAAACCTCCAGTCCGTCCTGCACGATTTGCCTAAACAACCTCAGCCCTCGGAATTACTCGCGGAGGATGCAACACTCCCAGAACTTGAAGTTGGCACTCCAGCACGGTGGCAAGCATAATTCCTTGATCTCAGCCATGAATGGCTTATACCTTATATACTTCTGCCAGATACAAAGAACAACCTTATGCTTGGCAGACGATTGCTATAACCTGCGTGGAACATCTCGAGCAGGCACATCCAACGTCTCTATTTATTCAAACCTGCGTCGCCTCTTCCCTCGCCAAGGTGTTGAAATGGCAGAATCAGGATGACCACCAGGCGCAGCCTTATAGACGGGGCACACAGCAACACAGACGCAAACAAATGAATAAAAAATTCCGTATAATTTATCCCCAACAGTCCACGACTGCTTGATGCGGTCGACACTTTCCTCGTTTCCAGTCCTTCCAGAACGCGCGCCACGAGGCGAGCACGGAGGGCGAGGTAGCGGCGCGGATGGCCGTTGCGGAGGAGGAGGCCGGTGCCATGGAAGAGGGCAGGAGGAGGTGGAGCCGGGGGGGGGGGGAGCTGACCGGCTACCGGGAGGAGCGTGCTGGCCGGGGCGCGGGGCTAGGGCGGCGGAGGTTTGAGCCGCGACATTGGAGATCGGCAGTGGGTGGCGCTGAGGGAAGAGGTGGCTGGAGGGGGCGTGGACCGGGGGAAGCGCCGGAAGGGGGCGGGCGCAAGCGGGGAGGAAGGAGACGGCGCGGGGTGAGGAGGAGGTGGCGTCGTGGTGGAGGAGGTGGGGTGACTGGGGAGTGAAAGTTGCCTAGATGGGGGGTGAATAGGCTAATAAAACCTGAAACTATTGCAAACAGCGGATTAAACCTTAAGAAGGCCGGACTAGTTCGGTCTTAGGGTGGACTAGTCCGGTCTAGGTAGAAAACTGTGTTTTAGGTTTTCCTTCTAAGTTCATTTAAGTGTAAGATGTATAGTAGTCAAACAACCTCTCTCTAATAAGTTGGGAATGATTAGATGGCAGGTCAGCGGAACAATACACAAGTGTTAATCAATACGAGAGCTTAACAAGTAGTTTAAGTGATCGGGCAAGAAGGTAAAGTAAGCAAGAGACACGATTTATCCTGAGGTTCGATTCCACACAGAAATCTACCTCCTCGTTGAGGAGTCCACAAAGGACCGGGTCTTTTCCAACCCTTCCCTCACCGAGCGATCACCAAGATCAAGCCCGGGCTCTTTCACTATTAATCAAATGTGAATACAATGCTCTTAGGATTTACTCACAACTTGAGGCTCCCTTCAACAACCTAGCAGTTCTAGGGAACAAAATACAACAATCAAGAACTCAAATTATCAATCAGAGTGCAAGAGAGTCAAACGGAGAGCTCAAACGTCGATCACCACGTCTTTCCTCTCACAAAACCACAAACTCCTTAAGATCGAATCTTAGGGGTCTAGAAGGTGAGGAAAGAGGCTTAGAAGAGCTCTAGGAATGAGTTTTCAGTGCTAGGATTGTTCACTGCTTAATTCTCAGCCGGGGGGGTCTCCTTTTATAGAAATCCCGGCATCTAGCCGTTACCAACTAAAGTCCGGAGTAGTCCGGTCCCAACCCCGGACTAGTTCGTTCTTGAGGGACCACTCACGTCACAAGGCTACCAATTAAAGTCTAGTGACCGTTGGACTCAAACGGTCATAAAACCACGGACTAGTCCGGCCAAGAGCGGACTAGTCCGATCTCAGTCAGGAACTTTTGTTCCGTATGAGAACGGACTAGTCTGGTAAGGGTGGACTAGTCCGGCCCCTAGGGCGGACTAGTTCGGTCTCACCAGACTTAGTCTAAAAACTCTCTAATCTAGGGCTGCGGACTAGTCCAGCCAACTTCGAACTAATTCGAGCTCACACAGGAACCTTTGTTCTGTCCTAAACCGGACTAGTCTGAAGGGACCGGACTAGTCCGGCCTGTGGAGCGGACTAGTCCGATGTCACTCAGAGACTTCTTCTCCAGACCTAAACGGCTTAGTCCGCTTAGCGGACTAGTCCGTCCCTCTGAGATTTAGTCTCATAACGGCTCAGACTCACTCGACAACGGACTAGTCCGGCCTAGAACGGACAAGTCTGAACTCACTCAGAGACTTCTTGTCCGGTCTAAAACGGAGTAGTCCGGGTAGGAACGGACTAGTCCGACCTGTAGTCCGGACAAGTCCGGTCTTCCTTTTTCAGCCATACATATGACTACTTTCTCTCACGATTCTAACTTTCTAACTTTAGTTTGAGCTCTCTAATGATTCTCAAGCACTCTAAAAGAGAAGATCCTTTACACAACTCCAAGATGTAAAACTCAATAGAAAAAATCTATTTTCTAGTCTTTCAAGTCTTCTTCTTTTCCTTTTTGCTTCTTGAGAGACTGCTCATGCATTCCTTTGATAAGCACCTGTGTTCATACTCAGTAAAATTCATTAGTATCTTAATTGTCGTCATCAATCATCCAAAACCCACGGGGATTACCTAGATGCACTTTCAGGGAGGCGGGGGCTAGGGGTGTGGGTTAGGTTTTATTTTTTTGTATTTTTTTTACAGAGTAGGATGTTACACCTTGGGTAGAACGTATAAAGCACTTGTGAATGTGCATTGTGTGACCATATTTCTTCCGCTTTGACATGTATTCATTAAAATACGAAAGAGAAATTTTAAATCTGATATGAGCATAGTTTGACATATACATATAGTAGAGAACTCATCCAAGCCATACTATCAAATAACTTACACGATCACATCAATGAAATACATAAAGTAGTGTAAGTCATGCTAGAGATTGAATGTATTTCAATTTAAGCAAGTCATGATCTCACTAACTCAACTATTTTAAAACTTGAAAGCATGACACGTATTGCTGTATTTTTTATTATCTTTCACTATAAAAGTAAAAATTGCATGTATTTTGCAAGAGATTATATGCAACATCAGCCTTTTGCTAAGCAACCAAGCCAGGCCTATGTCAATAAACATTTAGAAGCTTAAGGACATAGTTTTAGTCATACACAACTCCTTTCAAGTTCATATCTAAAAGCAATGATTAGCAATCCAAAAAGAAGAAGTGTGATGCATGCATATCTCTTGATCTTTCTAGTTTTTTTTTACTTTGATCATAAAAACTCAGCATGTGGCTGTTGTATGTTCAATTTCTCAACATTGAAAGCACTTGTGAGCATGCTACAAGATGAAAACAACAAAGAAAGTTTGATCATGACCGGATTTGGTGCAAGTATTTATTCCAATTGCTAGTCATGAGAAAAACTACAAGATGTATAAACATGAGTGAATGTATTAAAAACCTTCACATGTACAAGGACTCACAAAGTCATATATGTTGAAACACTATTCTCATATTATTTTCAAGTTCAGGTTCACACATAGACTTCCCAAGTGTTAACCCCCCTAAATTTAAGCCATGAGGATGCTTAACTCCTAGTTCACCCTGAATGTAAGAAAAATGAGTGAAATCTAAAGATTTTGTGAAAAATATCAGCCAACTGTTGTTCAATCTACATGGTGAAGCACAATGTTTCCTTTCTCAACATTATCACGAAGAAAGTGATACCTAATAACAATGTGCTTAGTTCTAGAGTGTTACACGAGTTTTTTAGCAATGCAAATAGCACTAGTGTTATCACAAAACAGTGGGACACTATCTAAGTCAATCCCATAGTCCTTAGTGTTTGAACAATCCAATGAAGTTGAGAACAAGCACTAGCAGCAGCTACATATTCAGATTCGACAGTGGATTGTGCAACTGAACTTTGATTTCTAGAAGACCAAACAACAAGTGAGTTACCCAAGAAATAACAAGCGCCTGAAGTACTTTTCCTATCAATCCTATAACCCCCATAGTCAGCATCTGAAAAAGCTCTCAATGTAGCAGTTGAGAGAAGAAAAACGCCAAATTCTTGGGTTCATGTAAGTACCTTAGTATCTTTTTGACGGCTTGAAGATATGATGCACGTGGAGAAGCTTGGAATTATGCACATAGACATACGCCCAATTGTATGTCCAGTCTTGATGTTGTGAGGTACAAAAGTGACCCACCATGCGTCTATATTCTTTTTTATCCACGGGTTCACCATCTTAATCAAGTTCAAATGTTGTTGTTCCTCCCATTGGTGTCCGAGTAGGCTTGCTGTTTTCCATGTTGAAGCACCTAAGGAGGTCTTTTGTATACTTCGTTTGATGCACAAATTTTCTTTCCTTGGTTTGCAGCCATAAAAAGTACGTGAGCTATCCCATCATACTCATCTCAAATTCTGAACTCATCATAGCTGAAAACTTGGACACAAAATCGTTAGATGCGCACCCAAAGATAATATCATCCACATACACTTGAACGAATAGTGAGTCATTGCCGTGCTTAAGTACAAAAAAGAGTTTTATCTATCTTGCCCATGATAAACCCTCTGTCAAGTAAGAATGTTTTAATTCGATCATACCATGCTCTAGGGGCTTGTTTGAAACAATACAAGGCTTTAGACATTTGTAAACATGGTTAGGAAAATATGAATTTTCAAATCCGGGGTGGTTGCTTGACATAAACCTGCTCATCTATGTAGCCATTAAGAAAAACACTTTAACATCCATTTGATACAACTTAAATCCATTAGATGCAGCAAATGCTAAAAAATTCTTATGGCTTCTAATATAATAACAGGAGCAAAAGTTTAATCAAAGTCTTAACCCTCTATTTGTGTGAAACCTTGAGCAACCAATCTAGCTTTATTCCTAACCACAACACCATCCTCACTTTGTTCCTATCAAAGTGTCACCGTGATGTGGAGGAACAAGTTTCCAAACTTTATTTCTTTCAAAATTTTCTAACCCTTCTTGCATGACAATGATCCAAATTTCATTTTGAGTACCAATGATACATCTTTGGGATCAAAAGAAGCAACAAACGCATAATGAGCGTGAGAGTTTTGTGAGGGCCCGATCCCGATCACGGGGCCGTGCCGCTCTCCGGGGAATCGCATTGGGTGGTGCCATGCGATGCGGCACCCAACAGCACACATAATAAAGCATCATATTACATAAATCAAGCGGAAGCTTATAAAGTGTAAATTTTACAAATACTTCTCAAAATAATCTACAGCGGAAGACTATTACAACTCACGTCTCATACCTATGCTAAGCAACAGAGAAGGTGTCCAACCCGCGGACCCTTCTCGCTAGCAACACTATCACAATAGCAGCGGCAGGGGTTGCCATGAGTTCACCACTCGGAGTGTTCCGAGTCTCATCGGACACCCGTACATATCAGCGTACAGTTATTACATGCAAAACAACTTATGCAGTATCCGTGAGCACGAAGCTCAACAAGACTTAACCGTCACTGATGTGGACATCACTCCTGCAGATATACACAACACTCACATGGTAGACATGCAAGGTCCAATTACTAGAGCTCGAGCACGACAATTAAATTTAGAGGTGAGCTCGTTCCTGAACAATTCTTTATATGTGAATTTTGAGAGTATGTTGCTACCAAATGGATTAATTATGATTAGGAACCGTGGAGAGGATATGGAGATACATGGAGAGGGGTTTGGAGGCGTGGAGGACCCGAAAATACGCCAACAAGAAGTTAGAGACCGAGCCCAACTCAAACTCGAGTCCAACTCGGGTCCAGGAGCAATCCACCTTAAAATGGATGCACAGGAGGCATACGAACTCCGTTTTTGACGTTCTACATATGCACGGAAAGCTGAGAGGATAAACTTTCCAATGGAACTGGCCACACATCAAAATGCCCTCGGAGTCGACGGGAAACTTCGAAACAATATAAAGTTTAGAGTCTGTCAGGGTGTTGCAACACCTAGTTGGGCCATTGGGCCTTGTATCGAGTCCAAGTCCATTATGTACGTGTCTTAGGGTTAGGTCACGACCCCAGCACCCCCTGGTCGTCCTCCACCTCCTTTATACCCCTAGCCGCCGTCACAAACAGCTGGGTTTTGCTTAGATTATTCTGTCAAGAACAGTTTCGCCGTTCATCGGTTTGTGAGACCCCAACTTGAGTGCTTCATATCTTTCAGCAATTTGGTTGCATTCTTTCTTGTTCTTGCTTGTGTTCTTCGATTTGCAGGCAAGGATTAGCCTTCTTGGTGAGGTCAACCGCACAATATCGGTTGATAACCTGAGGAGACGTGGTGTTGCGATTGCAGGGTTCAGAACGTGTTGTTCGGAAGCCGGATCGATTTGTGTCAAGTCTCCACCAAATCGAGAGTTATCAGAACCTTTCGGAAGATCGGGACCCCTGTACACATCAAGTGGTAATCATAGCTTTAGGTGCACCAGCAGGTTCGCGTTCCCCTAGTTTTGTTTATCTCGAACTCGTCCTATCGTCCACGAAAAAGCCAAAAAAAATTATAGTCATAGGTTTCCCCATCCCAGACCAGGTTTAGCCTTTTACACAATTCTGTTTTGGAGTCCATAGTGTTAAATCTGTGTCCTAGTTCGTGTTTTGTTGCTGGTTTAATCGTGTTTTGTTCCTACTTTGTTATTCCATCCGCTGCATTCCATCGAAACCCTAGCTGCCACAATCGTTATCAAATCGATCACCATAACTATTCATTGTGCTAGGGTTATCCTTGTTCATCAGTTTTCATCACATATTACGTGAGTTTATCCTCCTTGATATACGCACACCATCCCACACGTTGTCCCCATCATATCCAATTTTTTTCTCACCACCGTTTCCAATTCAGCTCCACCAAAAACATAATCTTGTGGTGCTGTCTTAAAACAGCCATAACCTTGGCATTGGGTTAAATTACATTGCCCAGATTCACTTTGGAAGATTGATTATTTGGCATCTAAAGGCTCAACAATAATCATAGAGAAACATATTGAATTTCTGTTGTCCACATCTTCTTGTTTCAAGTGAGCTGAAAATTTGTGCGACGTGTATATTAGTGCTCCTGATTTCACGGCAGATATAAAAAAATCAAAGAAAAAAATATAGAAAAGAAAATTTGTGAAGAGGAGCACAAATATCAAAACATGGGTGTGTTATTTTGCCTTGTGGGGGCAATTGTTCCTGCTCAATTATTGTCCTTATCATTCATATTTCTTGCTGTCTTGTTCATAACATCCGGGATAAGACACGAGTAGGCCAGCAACAAGGACGAGTGTTTGGACATCTATTCAACATTACTATCTGTTATTGAATTGTGTGCTACTCACATATATTTGGCCATCCAAACTCCACATTCATCCTTTCGAACAGCACAAGTTTTTGACCCTTGCAATCGCTGAATCACGTCGTCCAGGTATCCTTTGCCTTGTTGTGGTAAGAAACTTGTAAGAGCTTGGTAAGACTCGACCCATTGCTTTGTGAGTTCCACCATCATTGCGTAGTAGTTAATACGGACAATCTTGTTGTTTTCCATATTATTCTTGCTAACAATGTCAGATCATGTTGATCCTACGGAGTGTGTTTTGAAAAGTGAGACGAAGGGTTACATAGAACAAATGATGAAGTGTCAAGGAAGCAATCGCACAAGGGGTAAAAGATTATCTTGCTGAACAGAGAATACCCCACACACTTGAGAGGTTGGACAAACGCTTAACCTCGTTAGATGGAAGGATTGATGATATGGAGACCCACCTACCATTCAGCCATGATGCTACCCACCACAACAACTTTGAAGAAGAAGAAGACGTGTTGTGTGATGTCAATGGAGAGGTGGATACACGTGCTGCGCAGAATGTACATCTACGTCAACGCCTTCGTCAAAACACTCATGGTATGGTAGGAAACAACATGCGTGGTAACAATAACCACCCTCTTGATGACCCTTTTGCTAAAGTTAAATTTTCCATACCTTCATTTTCTGGTCCTTATGATGCTGAGGCATATCTTGATTGGGAAATGACGGTTGAGCAGAAATTTAATTCCCACCTTGTTCCTGCACAACATAGAGTTCGACAAGCCACTAGTGAGTTTAAGGATTTTGCTATAATATGGTGGAATGAACTAGGTACCACACGCTTACAACCTGATACATGGGAACGTTTAAAAGAAGCTATGCGTAATCGTTTTGTTCCTCCATCGTACCAACGTGATTTACGAAAGAAATTGCAGCGCTTAGAGCATGGAAATAATTCTGTCCAAGATTATTATGCGGTGCTTCAAAAGGGTATGATACGATGTGGGGTAGTAGGGGACACTGAAGATAAAATTTGTCGTTTCTATGGGGGGTTGAGACGTGAGGTACAGGATATTGTTGATAATAAGGAATTTAATACTGTCAACCAGTTGTTCCAGCTTGCTATGTCTTGCAGAAAAGGAGTTACAGGGTCGTCAACAAAAGAACAAGAGCAGCAGCGGTGCCTCCTACACTCCACGTACGACAAAATCTTCGGGGGCGTCCAAGTCATTCCGTTTTGATGCCCTTTCACCAAAACCAGCATCCAAGCTTCCTTCTGGTAGCAACAACGTTTCAGCAGCACCGAAACCACCATCTGCACAACCTGCGGATTCGGGTAAAAATTCCATGCAGGTACCCGCCAAAAGTGCTTCATCCGTTGCTTCAACAGGACGCACTTCTGGCATTCAGTGCCACCGCTGCCATGGTCTTGGTCATGTGCAAAAAGATTGTCCTAGTCAGCGGGCATACGTGGCTACAGAAGAGGGAGGATACATCAGCACCTCCGATGTCGAAGATAACAATAATGATGAAGCTGCCACCGACAATGATGAGGGACATGTTTTTGGGAGTGAAGACACATCATCCTACATGAACATCATTGTGCAGCGGGTGCTGAACACACAGGTACATCAACTTGATAGGTTACAACGCCATAATTTGTTTCATATTTTCTTTGTCATCAAGAACCGGCGAGCACGTGTCATCATTGATGGAGGAAGCTGCAACAACTTGGTGAGTTCTGAATTGGTCAAGAAGCTTAGCTTGAATACACGACCACACCCACATCCGTACTATATTCAATGGTTGAATGATTCTGGAAGAGCTAAGGTAACGCAAACTTGCAAAATTCCGTTTTCCATTGGTACATATGTTGATTCCGTTGATTGTGATGTGGTACCCATGCAAGCATGTTCACTTTTATTGGGTCGACCTTGGGAACATGATAAGGATGCTTTGCACCATGGTAGAAGTAACAAATATACTTTTATGCATAAAGGAAAGAAAATTACTTTGATACCTTTGACTCCTGCTGAAATTGTACAAGCTGATAGGTGATAGGGAGAGAGCTGGAATTTCTAGTAGTTCTAAATCAGAAAATCAACAAGCCATTAATTCTGTGTTACCACCAAATAATGAGAGATCTACACCTAGTTCTAAGACTGAGGGAATTAAATTGAAGGGTCGTGTAATGCTTGCTACAAAATCAGACCTTGCTGAAATTTCTGATCATGATATTTGCTGTGCATTGGTGTGCAAACAAGTTTTGTTCTCCATTGATGATATTGCTAGGTCTTTGCCTCCAGCAGTTACTAACTTGTTGCAAGAGTATGAGGATATTTTTCCAGCTGAGATACCCCCGGGACTTCCACCTTTGAGAGGGATTGAACATCAAATTGATTTGATTCCAGGTGCAATTTTATCAAATCGTGCTGCATATAGGACCAACCCCGAGGAGACTAAGGAAATTCAGCGGCAAGTCCAAGACCTTTTTGACCGTGGGTATGTACGTGAAAGCCTTAGTCCTTGTGTTGTTCCTGTACTTTTGGTTCCTAAGAAAGATGGTACTTGGCGTATGTGTGTTGATTGTAGAGCCATTAATAATATTACTATAAGGTATCGTCATCCTATTCCTAGGCTAGACATGCTTGATGAGTTGTGTGGTTCTATAATTTTCACTAAGATTGACTTGCGTAGTGGTTACCACCAAATAAGAATGAAATTGGGAGATGAATGGAAAACAACTTTCAAAACCAAATTTGGGTTGTATGAGTGGTTAGTAATGCCTTTTGGTTTAACTAATGCACCAAGTACATTCATGCGTTTGATGAATGAGGTTTTGAGAGCTTTTATTGGAAAATTTGTGGTGGTTTACTTTGATGATATCTTGATTTATAGTAAGTCATTGGATGAACATATGGATCATTTACGTGCTGTTTTTAATGCTTTGAGAGATGCACGTTTATTTGGTAACCTTGAGAAGTGCATCTTTTGTACGAATCGAGTTTCCTTTCTTGGCTATGTTGTGACTCCACAGGGAATTGAGGTAGATGAGATGAAAATTCAAGCGATCAAGAGCTGGCCAATACCTCAAGCCATCACACAGGTAAGGAGTTTTCTTGGTCTTGCAGGTTTCTACTGACGTTTCGTCAAGGATTTTAGCTCTATTGCTGCCCCATTGCATGAGTTGACTAAGAAAGGTGTGGTGTTCCATTGGGGGAAAACACAAGAGGAGTCCTTTGACACCTTGAAGGACAAGCTTACACACGCACCATTTCTGCAACTTCGTGATTTTAGTAAGACTTTTGAACTTGAATGTGATGCTAGTAGAGTTGGCATTGGTGGTGTCTTACTGCAAGTGGTAAACCGGTTGCATACTTTAGTGAAAAACTTAATGGTCCTGTCCTGAATTACTCCACATATGATAAAGAATTTTATGCTCTCGTACGATGCTTAGAGACATGGCGCCATTATTTATGTCCTAAAGAATTTGTTATTCATTATGATCATGAATCGCTAAAGCATATTCATTCTCAAAATAATCTGAATCGTAGACATGCAGAATGGATTTAATTTATTGAGTCTTTTCCTTATGTCATTAAACATAAGAAAGGGAAGGATAATTTGATCACTGATGCATTGTCTAGACGATATAATATGCTGTCCCAACTTGATTGTCGAATTTTTGGACTTGAATCAATTAAAGAACAATATGCTCTTGATGCTGATTTTAAAGATGTGTTGCTGCATTGTAGAAAAGGTTATACCTGGAATAAATTTGTACTTGATGATGGATTCTTGTTTAGAGCTAACCGCCTATGCATTCCAGTTGGTTCCATTCGTCTTTTGTTAATACAGGAGGCACATGGTGGAGGTTTGATGGGCCATCTTGGCGCAAAGAAGACGGAGGATGTTCTGGCCACACATTTCTTTTGGCCAAAGATGAGGAGAGATGTAGAGCGGTTTGTGGCTCGCTGCACTACATGTCAGAAAGCTAAGTCCCGTTTGAATCCACATGGTTTATACATGCCTCTTCCCACTCCTTCCATTCCACTCTATGGACTTTGTTTTGGGATTGCCTAGGACTAAGAGGGGGAGGGACAACATTTTTGTTGTGGTGGATCATTTTTCTAAGATGGCACAATTTATACCGTGTCAGAAAAGTGATGATGCTGTACATATTGCCGACCTTTTTTTTCAAAGAGATTGTTCGCTTGCATGGTATGCCTTCTACTATTGTTTCAGATCGTGATGCTAAATTTTTGAGTCACTTTTGGCGCACCCTATGGAACAAGTTGGGTACAAAACTGTTGTTCTCTACAACATGTCACCCACAAACTGATGGGCAAACAGAAGTAGTGAACCGCACTTTGGGCACCATGTTGAGAGCTGTTTTGAAGAAAAATTTAAAGATGTGGGAAGAATGTTTGCCACATGTGGAGTTTGCATATAATCGGGCAACACATTTTACCACTAAGGTAAGTCCTTTTCGGGTAGTGTATGGATTCAATCCTCGTGCTCCTATTGATATCTTGCCTTTACCTACTAGTGAGAGAACTCATAATGATGCAAAGGAACATGATGATTTTATTTTGGAAATTCATGAGACCACTAAACACAATATTGAAAAGATGAATGAAAAATATAGAATTGCTGGTAGTAAAGGTAGGCAGGAAGTTAGACTTGAACCGGGTGATTTAGTTTGGTTACACTTGAGAAAGGATAGATTTTCAGAACTGAGAAAGTCTAAATTGATGCCTAGAGCTGATGGTCCTTTTAAAATACTTGAGAAGATTAATGATAATGCATATAAACTTGAGTTGCCTCCCGAGTTTGGGGTTAGTCCCACCTTTAACATTTTATATTTGAGGCTATATTTGGGCGAAGAAGATGAGCTTGAGTCGAGGACGACTCCAATGCAAGAGGGGGAGGATGATGTGGACATCACTCCTGCATATATACACAACACTCACATGGTAGACATGCAAGGTCCAATTACTAGAGCTCGAGCACGACAATTGAATTTAGAGGTGAGCTCGTTCCTGAACAATTCTTTATATGTGAATTTTGAGAGTATGTTGCTACCAAATGGATTAATTATGATTAGGAACCGTGGAGAGGACATGGAGATACATGGAGAGGGGTTTGGAGGCGTGGAGGACCAGAAAATACGCCAACAAGAAGTTAGAGACCTAACCCAACTCAAACTCGAGTCCAACTCGGGCCCAGAAGCAATCCACCTTAAAATGGATGCACAGGAGGCATACGGACTCCGTTTTTGACGTTCTACATATGCACGGAAAGCTGATAGGATAAACTTTCCATTGGAACTAGCCCCACGTCAAAATTCCCTCGGAGTCGACGGGAAACCTTGAAACAATATAAAGTTTAGAGTCTGTCAGGGTGTTGCAACACCTAGTTGGGCCATTGGGACTTGTATCGAGTCCAAGTCCATTATGTACGTGTCTTAGGGTTAGGTCACGATCCCAGCACCCCCCTGGTCGTCCTCCACCTCCTTTATACCCCCTAGCAACAGTCACAAACAGCTGGGTTTTGCTTAGATTATTCTATCAAGAACAGTTTCGCCATTCATCGGTTTGTGAGACCCCAACTTGAGTGCTTCATATCTTTCAGCAATTTGGTTGCATTCTTTCTTGTTCTTGCTTGTGTTCTTCGATTCGCAGACAAGGATTAACCTTCTTGGCGAGGTCAACCATGCAATATCGGTTGATAACCTGAGGAGACGTGGTGCTGCGATTGCAGGGTTCAGAACGTGTTGTTCGGAAGCCGGATCGATTTGTGTCAAGTCTCCACCAAATCGAGAGTTATCAGAACCTTTCGGAAGATCGGGACCCCTGTACACATCAGTCACCCTAGCCATGAAACTCTACATGCTGAAAATACAGGGCTGAATTTAGAAGTTTGCACAAAAGATGAACTTGAGCTAAAGGAGAGTCCTTACTTCAAGTTTTAAGCAACTTTTATAGCTTTCGCACAATTTATATCGAGACTTCACAATCAAACAAGAAATGCTTCATCTCGATGTCACTTGCCCGAGGTGAAAGTAACTTTAATGAGCTACCCTAGACCCATACAGACCTTGCGCCATCAACGTCGAGACTCCACAATCAAACAAGAAATGCTTTGCCTCGACACTACTAGCCCAAGGTGGAAAATAAATTTAGTGAAAGTGTTGATCATTCCTCATCTCCATTATGAGGATTAGTCATGAAGCATATTAATTTTTCCCCAGTTTATTACTACGTCACGACTCAGTGTACAAGTATGCTCACTACCGCGAGCGACGGTGATTGCAATAAAAAACACCTGGCTGACACGACACGTACGCCCGTACTCGATGTTGCACACAGCAACCATCACTGACGTTGTACGAGGCAACCTTTCACACGACACCCAAATGTCGAACCGGTCCCACCGACTGTGATTAAGTCTCATTACGGCAAACCCTCATAGAGCCGACTTCTCTATCCTTTCAGCATCTGCATCACACGGTGAGGTATGCCTCGACACCCAGGTTAACATGTTACATCTGTTTCCTAGGTCCCATATTGCCAGTATGCATCCGGTACACAACTCACACTTGTCCAGCGGGGCCGCACACGAGAACGGTCCTTAATCGACTCAGACATAGACTAGGTTCACAGGGCCACGTCCTCGAGCCTTCCATCCACTGCCTGGTCTCCATTTCCAACTATGAGGATCAATTCCCAACTCTTCCAATTGATCCACCTTAATCCCGGTTCACGAGTAGGAAACTGCCTACTCGAGTTATGTATCTTTTAATCCACTTTTGTTAACTTGAGATCAGCAGTTATAATCAATTGATAACCTACTCTACATTAAACTCCAGGGTTTTCTGGGTTATGCATTTGGAGTTTCATACCATCTAGACTTAATGCGATAAACAAAATGCTAGACAATATAAAGTGAATACAAATAAAAACTTGTAAGTTTTGATGCAAACCGGGGCTTGTCTTTGTTTTGCAGGGGACTTATATATATGAAGTTCAGTTAGTGAAGACCACTTGGCTTGATCAATTGCTTTCCTCCTTCCTTGATCTCCACTCCGATGACTTCAAATTCTCCACGTAGATACTACACGTAATGAATATGCATATGGATTTAATTGTAAAGATTTTGCTAACAAGTTCTAATAACAAGTTTAAAAACTGGAACTCTGTTTAAGAATTTAAAATGACACTGGTGCTAGTGGTTCGGATTCGTGTCTAAGCAACATGATTAAATGCTAAGTGTTTTCCCCCTCTTCTATGTTGATCACCTTAAAAGGTTTAAACAGAACAGGGGTGATCCAGAGCTTCAATGGAGCTGAAAATTTTCATGTGGGTTCCTTGTCACAAGAAAATCCTCTGGACCAAAATTTAGAAATTTTCAATGAGTAGATCACTCGGAACAATTCCCTAAGCATTTAGACAAAAGGGAACTAATTCTGAATAAACTTGCACCTTCTTGCAAATTCAAGTGAACTACAATTTCAAAAATAGCTCAGGGAGCATGCATGAATTCTCCTAGGATTTTTGGAGCTAAGAATTCCCTAGAACTGAATTTCCAAGTTTTGGAAATTCTCTGAAAATGTTTCTGTATTCAATTGAACACAACAACTTCAAATCTGAATTTCCCTAATCAAATCAACTTAAAATGAGCTGAAATTTTTACAAGAGTTCACTAACATAGTAAGGAATATACTGGAAAAATTTAAGGAATTTTGGATGAACCAAACTCCCCCAAAATTTCTTCTGCTGAAAAGGTTTTAAATTTTTTCCAGAATTAAATGCTGAGTTTCATTCAAATTGGGTTGTGTAATTGGATAGAGTTTTCCGTCCTGAATCCAACTCAATTTGAATCACTAAATTTGGAGCTTTCTAGCAAAAGTTATGAGGTTCTAAAGTTTGGGGAAATTCTGGAATTCGAATTAACCGGGAAAAGTTCGAATCTCTGACAGCGGGTCCGGCCAACACGTGCCAACTCCTTGGCTAAACCACATGGGGCCACAGGGCTATTTCCCGCACTGTCACAGATGATCCCGTGTAACAGAAGATCCCACACCGGTTCACTGAGCGGCTGACGTGCGCCCGGTCGTCGGCTAGCTTTAGGTCGCCGCGGATGGAGAAGTTTAGGGCTCGGAAAACACCAGAGCTTGCTAGCTCTTGCACTCAGGAGGTGAGGAATGATGGCACAGCGTTGTTGTGCAGCTTGGAGGGCGCTGTGGCACCAGTTTAGCCAGCTCCCGATGGTTTCACAGAGGCGACGACGAACTCAGAGTTGTTTCGGCTCTTCTCGTGCGTGAGGAGGAATGCAACAGCGGTCGCCTCGGCTGTGAGTGAAGGATCACGTCGAGAGGGCACAGCCAACCCCGTGTTGCCAGCGATCAGTGAGAGGAGCAGGAGGTGGCTCGGAGCTGCTCTCGCGGTGGCACACGGTGAGGCCTCTGTTTTGTCGAGTGGAAGACTTAGGTCTAAAGATTTGAAGATCTTTTGCAATTTTTAACCTCCCCAATGATAGGTGGGTCCCACCAGGCAGTCTCTCCTCATCCCTCAAAAGATCTCCAAAATTTGGCAAGTGACCAATTCAAATGTTTGGAGTTGAAAACTGAGCTGCATTTGGATAGTTGGACAAATTCCATCCAAATTCAAATGTATATTTGAATTCTTTGCACATTTAAATCCTTTTTGGAAAAATGGATAGCAAACCTTTTCAAAAATTAATGAAACTTTGCCTACCCACTAATTTGGACCTAAGGAATCCAAATATGCAATTTGATTCTTGTGTTAGCTGCTGCAAACAAGAGTTTGAACACAACAGTTTGAATTACCATTGTGCCCTCCCCTCATTTGAAATTTGAGTTGAACATTTAGTTCAAACTCTGATTTTTATACCTTTCCATTGCACCTGAGTACTTCAATTCTGTGGGTTTAATCCACCTAGGGTCCAAACATGCAAGTAACCCTAAGTTGGTTTTAGAAGAATCTCACATGTGTTATCTGAGACGGACCCGTCAACCGAGACAGGCCACTCGCCCGGGAATCGCATTGGGTGGTGCCGTGTTGTGCGACAACCAACAGCACACATACAAGGAACAACGTATTACATAAAACAATAGCGGAAGCTTACAAGTTTTTCTTTGTAAATACTTTACATCAAGTAACTACAGCGGAAGTCTGTATCAAATCACGTCGAATAACTAAAAGCACTCGAGATGAAGTCCAGCCCGCGGACTCCTCTCGCTAGCAACACGAAGACAACAGCAGCGGCTGAGTTCTCCCTGGGTTAAATGACTCGGAAGTCTCCGAGTCTCACCGGACAACCTTCTTTTCAGCATCGTTGTTAACCTGCAAAACCACTTATATAGCAAGCGTGAGCACATAGGCTCAGCAAGTCTGACCCGTCTCTCCTAAACAAGAAACTCTACATGCACGACGGTTTCAAATGGGTCAGCTAGATTTGCATAAAAGACTCGCCTAAAGTTGATCCTTAACTTTCAGATTTTTAAGCCTCATTGTACGGACCTTGAGCCGAAAAGCATCGCAACTCCACAATCAAACAAGAAACGCTTTGTTGCGATGCTCCTTGCATAAAGTAAAAATAAAGTTTAATGAGCCTATCTCTAATTCAATCATGGTTGCAATACAAGTTATAGCACAGCCTTATCAAGTTCAAAAGAATAATCAGTTCAGTTCTTACTACGTCAAGACGCAGTGGGCAAGTATGCTCATATGACCGTGAGCGACGGTGATTCGAATCAGTACACGCCCGGACTACACGACACGTACACCCGTACTCCGAGTTGCCGGCAGCAACCTCGACTGACGTTGTACGCGGCCACCTTTCCCAAGATCTTCCACATTGGACGCAGTCCAACTGCCCCGAGTACGCAAGCTCCCTCAAGGTACATACCCGCAGTGGTATGTTCTTGAGCGAGGTACCTCCTGCTACCCTGACGCCGAAAGCCTAAGGCAGTTGGAAAAGTTCCACTATGGATCTCCCAAGGTACATCGGTTTCCTGGGTCCCATATAGCCACTATGCGCCCGGTACACAACTCAAACTTGTCCAACAGGGCCAAGCACGGACGGGCCTTAACCGACACAGGCAGGGCTATGCACACACGGCCTGCAACCTGCTGCATCTAAACCTCCCTGCCCGGTCTCCATTTCTTATGTGTGAACTTTCCTCATCTTCTCTAAATTGGACCCGTTCCAAGTACACCAGCCCTAAACTCGCGAGTAGATTCCAACTACTCGTCTTCTACCAGACCTTTCCTACTAACATTAGCGTAGCCAAATTCCCTCGAGGAGTTGCTATTCTACCCTTTCTCTCTTAGGTGTTTCTGGTCATGCAAGTGGGGTTTTCAATATCATCTAGACGTAATGCAATCAATGATGCAAAGCTATGATCTCTACAAATGAAAATGCTTTATAAAATGGTTCAAATGCAAACCGGGGCTTGCCTGTTTTCCAGGTGACTAAGGTTACAATCAGTTAGTGACGATCACTTGGAGCTTGATCACTCGTTTTTCCTCCCTCCTTGATCTTCACTTCAAGTCCTTCTCACCTTCTTCGCGTATATGCTACACGATATGATCATGCATATGTATTTAATTGAAAAGCTTTTGCTAATAAGATCTAATGACAGTTTTAAAACTGGAACTCTGTTTAAGAATTTAAAATGACACTGGTGCTACTGGTTTGGATTGGGCTTAAACACTAAGATCAACTATTAAGTGCTTTTCCCACTTAAGTGTTGATCACCTTAAGAGGTTACTTATGACAGTGGTGATCCAGAGCTCCAATGGAGCTGGGAATTTTCATGTGAGTTCCTGGTCACAAGAAAGTCCTCTGGACCAAAATTTAGCACTTTTCATGGAGTGGTTTATTCAGAATAATTCTCTAAGTGTTTAGTCAAAGATGAATTAATTCTGAGGTGACACTCATGTTCATGTCAAACTCAATGAACCACAATTTCAATTATAGTTCATAGAGTCTACATGAATTTTCCTAGGTTTTTTGGAGCTAAGAAATTCCCAGAACTGAATTTACAAGTTTTGGAAATTCTCTGAAAATGTTTTCTGTATTCATTTGAATACAGGAACTTACAATCTGAATTACCCTGATTAATTCAACTCCAAATGAGCTGAAACTTTTACAGGAGTCTAATAACACCCTAAAGAATATTCTGGCAAAATTTGAGTATTTTTGGATAAACCAAACTCCCTCTAAAATTCATTTACTGAAAAGCTTTAAAGAATTTTCCAGAATTAAATAAAGACTTTCATACAAATTGGGTTGCATATTTGGATAGAGTTCGTCAATCTGAATCTAACCAATTTGAATCACTAAATTTGGAGGTTCCTAGCAAAAGTTACGCTCTTCTAAAGTTTGGAGAAAAATCTGGAATTTGAATAAATCCGGGAAAAGTTTAAACTGACGGTGGGACCACGGGTACACGTGTCTGCTGCTGGGAGCGCGCCACAAGGAGTCACAGGGTTATTTCCCGCGCTGTTACAATTGATCCCGCGCCACAGAATATCCAGCCCGATACCCTGAGCCACTGACAGGCGGGACCGGCGAGGTCTTCTTCAACCTCGCGCTCCCGTGCGATCCCGCCGCCGGTCTCGCTGGAGAAGCTCCGAAATCGGTCGTCCAGCCACCCCTGACGCTGAAACTCGCCGCCAGCCCTTAATTCAACGCGAGGAACACGCTGATGGGGTTTTCTCGAGCTGGCAGGTCCCCTAAACTAGCCCGCGACGGCGCAATGGTTCGGACGAAGTCCGGCGACGTCGCCCCGTTGAGCTAGCCCGCCAAAAGATTCCTAGAAGGGCTCTACAGCACCAGTGGAGGTTGGCCAAGCTTGGCATGGCCGCATATGGGCTCGGGAACAGCTCTACCCTAGGGTTCACCGTGCACCCGCATCTTCCCGCCAAAGCCACCGTCGTAAAAAGTGAAATTGCACCGTGCACAGTGTGTTTCATGCGAGGCTTTGGGAAGAAGAAAGGTTGCTACACCAGTCTAGGTTCTATGTGCGAACTTTGCAGAGCTCTAAATGAATATAACTCGAGAATTTCATCGATCCATACCCGCGGGTCAGTTTTCACCGGCCGGAGAAGATTTCTGAAATTCGTCGACCAGCGGCAAAGACAGGCTTTGCGCTTCGGGTGGAAGCTGCACGGAGCTCCTGCGCGCCCAAAAGTGGTCTCGCTTGGTCGTGACAAACTCTGGAGGAGGCTGTCCACGGGAGCACGTCGCCGCCGGGGTGTTCGGCCGCCGCGGGAACTCGATGTTCTCGGCGTAGAGGGCACGAACGCACTTGGCGATGGCTCGAGGAGGTCGTGGGGACGATGGTGGTGTTTTTTTGCTGCTCAGAGGCGCTGCTCACTTGCTCTGCTCGAGTACCCGGGCGATCGAAGAAGAGCGGCAGCGTTTCTGTCTCTCGGTGTGAGGGAGAGAGGAAACAGCGCCGTGGCTTCGGTTAAGAGGCGGGAGAGGGCGCGAGGCGGTAGCTGCCGACGTCCAGCAGCTCTCCAGCGCGAAAGAATTCAGCAGGAGCTGGCTGCAGCTGCGCTCGGTGTCGAGCGGAGGGAGATCGGCTTCGGCCGTTGCTTCGCGTGGGAGGTAAGCAAAACAGAGACTGTGGACTGGGATCTTTTGCAATATTTAGTGCACTCAATGACATGTGAGACCCACTGATCAGTCCCTCCTTACCCCCCTCCAAATATCTCCCAAATTTGAATATTGAGTGAATTCAATTATGGGAATTCAAATCTGGTATGCATTTGGATAATTGGGCAAGTTTCATCCAAATTCAAATGTGCATTTGAATTCTTTGTCATTTAAAGTTCATTTTGCAAAATGGGTTGCAAACTATTTTCATAAATCTTGAAACTTTGCACACCCCCTAATTTGGACCCAAGGAATTAAAATATGAAATCTGATTTTTATTTTGTCTACTGCAAATGAGATTTTCAGCACAACAGTTTTGAATTCCATTGTGTTGTCCTCATTTGAATTTTTGTTTGAACAAACTGTTCCAAATCTGATTCTTGTTTTCTCACACATATGGAAACTTCCCATCTTGGTTTTTGACCCCTCTAGGGTTCCAAGTTCTCAAATGAACATTTGACTTGTGTTAAGAAAACTTTCATGTGTGTTATCACATGTGGGGAAAAGTTTTAACAAGTCCCAAATTTCACTTATATGAAACAAAACTTTTGCAAACAAGAGTTGCTTTGTATTCACATTTTTGGGACCTTTACATTCCTCCCCCCTTAAAAGGAATCTCGTCCCGAGATTCAAAAGAAGAACGGGGTGGGAGGTAATTACAAGGTTTTATGACAAAAGCTCCGGATAGTTCTTGTGGATGTAATCTTCGGTTTCCCACGTCGCCTCTTCCGGGGTATGATTACTCCACAGGACTTTGTAAAATTTTAAAGTCCGGTTCCGGGTGATCCGGGTCTTTTCGTCAATAATCTGAATAGGTTGCTCGACGTAGGTGAGATCCGGCTTCAACTCGTCGATGTCTTCGGTGCGGATGGCAGCTGTAAACTTGAGACACTTCCGCAGCTGGGACACGTGAAATATGTCGTGAATACCGGCAAGGCTTGCCGGTAGTCCCAGCCGGTAGGCTACAGTTCCGCACTTCTCCGTGATAGTAAATGGACCGATGAATCGGGGAGCAAGTTTCCCCTTGACACCGAACCGATGAATCCCCTTCATCGGAGACACACAAAGATACACGTGCTCTCCGACTTTGAAATGCAGCGGTCGACGTCTCTAGTCCGCGTAGCTCTTTTGACGAGATTGGGCAGCTTTGAGGTTCTCTTGTATTATCCGGACTCTCTCTTCGGCTTCATTGACAAGATCAACCCCGAATGTTACTCGTTCACCGGATTCGCACCAATTCAATGGTGTACGGCACTTCCGGCCGTATAGAGCTTCATATGGTGCCATCTTAATGCTCGTCTGATATCCGTTGTTGTACGAGAACTCCGCCAGCGGTAAGTGATCATCCCAGCTCTTACCGTGGTGAATGGCACACGCTCTCAGCATATCCTCTAGTATTTGATTCACCCTCTCTGTTTGCCCATCGGTTTGAGGGTGATACGCAGAGCTTCTAATCAACTTTGTCCCCAAGGATGCGTGTAGCTGCTCCCAGAAACGGGCTACGAACAGCGATCCTCTATCTGACACAATGGTACGGGGAATTCCATGTAAGCACAAGATCCGTGCTATGTACAGCTCCGCATACTACTTTGCGTTGTACCTAGTATGCACAGGGATGAAGTGTGCTGATTTGGTTAACCGGTCCACGATTACCCAAATCGAATCATGGTTGTGCGGGGTCATCGGCAACCCGACGATGAAGTCCATACTCAAGTCTTCCCACTTCCATGCCGGTACTTGCAATGGCTGCAACAGGCCTGACTTCTTCATATGGTCGGCCTTGACTCTTCGACACGTATCACACTCTGAAACGTATTTTGCAACTTCACGTTTCATACGTGTCCACCAAAACTTCTTCCGGAGATCTTGGTACATTTTATTACTGCCCAGGTGAATGGAAAACTTGGACAAATGAGCTTCATCCAAAATTTTCTTCCGTAGTCCCATATCCCGGGGCACTACAATCCGGTCGTTGAACCACAAAGTACCTTCATCGTCCTTCCGGAAGCACTTCATTTCTCTGTTGTCTATCCTTCGCCGTATGTGAAACATACCCTTGTCTTTTCGTTGAGCTTCAATGATCTCTTCTCGGATGGTAGGTATGAGAGTGAGATTATAGAGAGCTCCATACGGTATGACACGGAGGTTTGGTTCGTCATCATCCATTTCAGCGATACTTAGGTGATGGATATGCGCCTTACGACTGAGCGCATCGGCGACCACATTCGCCTTTCCTGGATGATAATGAATCTCCAGTTCATAGTCTTTAATGAGCTCTAGCCATCTTCGTTGTCTCATGTTCAGTTCTTTCTGAGTGAAGATGTACTTCAAGCTCTTGTGGTCGGTGTAGAGGTGTACAAGATTTCCGAGCAAGTAATGCCTCCACATCTTCAAAGCAAGGACCACGGCAGCTAACTCAAGATCATGAGTTGGATAATGCTGCTCGTGAGTTCTGAGTTGACGAGATCCATAAGCGACCACTCGTCTTTCTTGCATCAGCACGCAGCCAAGACCGATGCCAGATGCATCGCAATAAACGTCGAATGGCTTTGTTGTATCCGGCTGAGCAAGAACTGGGGCTGTTGTGAGATGCTTCACTAAAGTCTTGAAAGCTTGTTCACACGCAGCACCCCACATAAATCTGGTATTCTTCTTTAATAATTCCGTCATCGGTTTAGCAATCTTGGAGAAACTCGGAATAAACCTCCGGTAGTAACCCGCTAAACCGAGGAAGCTTCGGATTTCATGTACTGACTTTGGTGACTCCCATTTCTGCACTTGGATAATCTTACTCGGATCTACAGCGATGCCCTCCGCTGAAATGATGTGTCCGAGAAAAGGTACTTGATTAATCTAGAATTCACACTTGCTGAATTTTGCATAGAGCTGATGATCTCGCAATCTTTGTAGCACAATATGCAGATGTTCAACATGTTCTTCCTCTGACTTGGAGTACACCAATATATCGTCGATGAAGACAACGACGAATTTATCCAACTCCGGCATGAACACTGAATTCATCAGGTACATAAAGTGTGCCGGGGCGTTGGTCAAACCAAAAGACATAACGAGATACTCATACAGCCCGTATCTCGTTGAGACTGCCGTCTTCAGAATATCTTCTGCCCTTATTTTAATCTAGTGATATCCGGACCGAAGATCTATCTTCGAAAATACCTTTGCACCCACTAATTGATCGAAGAGCATATCAATGCGAGGTAGTGGATACTTGTTCTTGATGGTAACGGCGTTCAAAGGACGATAATCAACACAAAGCCGTAGTGTTTCGTCCTTCTTTTTGACAAACAACGCTGAACAACCCCAAGGTGACGAACTCGGTCGTATAAAGCCCTTGCTCATTAGGTCATTCAACTGTGTCTTCAATTCTGCCAGTTCATTGGGTGCCATCTTGTACGGCCTTCGTGATATTGGTGTTGTTCCCGGTATAAGTTCAATCTTGAAGTCAACGTCTCGTTCGGGCGGCATGCCCGGTAAATCTTCGGGAAACACATCCGGATACTCACGCACCACCGGAATGTCTTCTATCTTAACAGCTTCCGTGTGGTTTACCGTTGCAATCTGTTGCCGTCTGGCGCCCAGAATTAATATATGAAGATCGTGCTGTGGGGAGTTGAGCTCAACGGTCCTGGAGCTGATGTTAAGAACTGCTCTGTGGTAATTCAACCATGACATCCCCAAAATGATGTCGATCTTCAGACCTTCAAGACTAATGAGGGTCGTAGGGTATATTTTACCCCCCGAACAAAGAGGTGCTCAGGAGACAACCTCGCTTGCGGTACTGCTGCCCCCGGGCGAAGATATGAGGTATTGCCTCTTTGTATAAACTGTTTGGAGCTGATGTTGAGCCACAAAAGATTGGCTAATGAAGTTGTGTGTGGCACCGGAATCAAAGGGAACTAAAACCGGTAGCTGATTCAGAGAAAACGTCCCTGCTAAAGCGGCTTCTCCTTCCGGAACATCATCAATCACCGTATAGTGAATATTGCCCCTTATCTGCCCTCCTATCTGCAGATTAAGACACGGGTCGTATTGTTGTAAATATGATGACCCGCATCCTTGAATTCCCTCCAGACATTGCCTAGCATAATGGCCCGTACGCCCACAAGTCAAACACGGATGCCTCTCCGGTTCTTCGTTGACTTGCGGTGGACTGCTAGGTACACATGGCTGCAGCGATGGAGCACAAACCACCGTCTGATGTTGCGGCTGTGGAGGTGGTGCAAGTTGTAGAACTTGACCAGTAATCAATCTCTGAGGAGTTGATCGTACAGGTGGCCTCCATCTTTCACCGGATGGCGTTTGATACACCAAACGGTACTTCTGAGGCACATAACTTGTGCTAGCCTGCTCGATCTCACTCATCTTTCTCTTCTCCGCTTGCCACTCAAGTGCCGACTTCTCTTGAATGAAAGCCGCATCGACCATGTCGGTGTAACTGCTGTTATTGTGTACGGCCAGCTTCTCCCGTAATATGGCACTCAGGCCATGGAAGAATAGGTCACACCGTGCCTCTTCTTTCGCCACATATTCGGGAGCATATTGGGCCAAAAGATTAAATCTCCTGACATACTCGAGGACACTCATGTCCCCTTGCTTCAAGCCCAAAAATTCCTCCCGCTTTGCCTTTACAATACCTAGTGGTATGTAACGAGTACGAAAGGCTTCACAAAATTCACTCCATGCTACTTGATGGTCCTCCGGAATGGTGGCAAGATGATCCACCCACCAGTTTCCGGCGGCTCCATGGAGTTGCTGAGCGGCAAACTTTGTCTTCTGGTATTCATCACACTTGAATACTCCGAATTTTGACTCCATGACACGAAGCCATTGATCTGCTTCCACAGGTTCGGTGGCTTCAGTAAAAATTGGCGGTTGAGTCGCCAAGAAATCCAGATAAGCGTTCCGAGGTGGAACGACTTGTTGCGTGTTCTGGAGTACGCCTTGCTGTACCAAAGCTTGGAGTAAGCGTGTGTGTTCTTGCATTGCTCCTTGGAGTAGCCTAGTGTTCTCTTGGTTAGACTCGACGACTCGAGTCATAAGATCCATCCATCCCGTGGATGGTGGTTCCACTGGTGGAATTGAAGCATCACCACCTCGACGAGAACTTCCAGCCCTACTCCTAGAGCGAGTACAAACCATACTGCAAACATGTAGTTGAGAAGAGTTAAACAAGAACTCAGCAGTATGTGAGACTAATGAAAACATGAATATGTCAAAACTTTAGTAAAAGCAATAACAAAATCCATGTTTACACAATTCCTTAGTAGGCATAACTATCCAGCCTATCTGTACAGGACAGACCTTTATGCACTATCTCCAAATTTTGATCTAGTTAAGAGCATTTTCATAACTCAAGTCGAATACCAAAGTTAAAGTTAACCTCAGTATCTTTCCAACGAGTACTCATATGCCCCCAGATCATCTCCGGATTAAAAGTTATGATTTTCCAAAGTTGACAGAATTCCTGGATAAAATTTGCCAGCACCTTCCTTGTACGTGGCTGATTTTATCACAGTTGTATATGTAAATACAATAAGAACCTGAACAAACTTTGAACTACAACAATGTTGCACATTTCATAACCTATCCAATGGTGTATCATAGGCTTCTTAAGGGTTTGTCTACAGAAAGTTATGGCTTAAAAACAGAAAGGTCCAGAGAGATTTTGCTGCTGTCCTGGTTTTGGACAGTTTACCTTCCTCTGAACTTTCTACCCATTTAGCATGTGATTTAGCTCTGGAGGTCTACGAAGAAGTTGTATTTCACTTAAAAGTATTTCCATAACTGTATCATACACCTTAATTGGGTCAATACACTCAGAGTTATGCTCTGTTAAAGTCCAGCAAAAATTTCTGCCGAAAATAGAGCACTCTGTTTTTGAAATTTTTGAAGCCTAGTCTTCCTCTCATTTGAATCATAGCTCAAAATAAGAGTTCAGTAACTAATATTTGTTTCAAACTTCCATTTTTAGTTGAAAGTTAGTTCATGACTCATTTCTTCAAAGGAAAGGGGTTATTAAGTTTAGTACGGTGTCGACGCACCGTAAGAAGCATGTCGGTACTATGTAGCCTCACCAAAAGAAAATCCTATCCGGATTATACCGACATAAACGTATCTTAGGTGGCACTAAAACGATCACTCGCAAACGTGTTCTATTGGTACTACGATTTCATGGTTAATTCTGCATGAGTCACACTCAATCGTCAGGTCCGGTTGCACACGGAACCCGGTATCCATACAGTTCTTACGCCTGTCCGTCATCACTCGCACAGGTGTTCTCAAGCCAAACACGCCTTGAGCTACGTGTTCACGTTACTAACCACGTGACAGGGTTTCCCAAATTGCACCATGCACGCCTGGGACAGACGTTGCTCGAGTAGCCCAAACGACATGAAGAGTCGTAGAGGATACTAAAGCGAGTCGGGTTACCTGCCACCCGTGGGGCTCCACCCTTCAGCTTGTGCGCACTGGTGGACAGCGCATACGTGCACCCCCAAGACATAGACGTCCCGAGATGCACGGTTTTCCGACCTAACAAATAAGTTAGCTTGCCACCTTCATAATATGCTAATAGTAGTCCTTATGTAGGCCTAGTACCGTTTCCTCACCGTATCCTAAATTTTTGTCGTAATACCTTCCTTATTCCGTGTGCTATTACCAATGCGACTCTGATACCAGCTGAGACGGACCCGTCAACCGAGACAGGCCACTCGCCCGGGAATCGCATTGGGTGGTGCCGTGTTGTGCGACAACCAACAGCACACATACAAGGAACAATGTATTACATAAAACAATAGCGGAAGCTTACAAGTTTTTCTTTGTGAATACTTTACATCAAGTAACTACAGCGGAAGTCTGTATCAACTCACGTCGAATAACTAAAAGCACTCGAGATGAAGTCCAGCCCGCGGACTCCTCTCGCTAGCAACATGAAGACAACAGCAGCGGCTGGGTTCTCCCTGGGTTAAATGACTCAGAAGTCTCCGAGTCTCACCGGACAACCTTCTTTTCAGCATCGTTGTTAACCTGCAAAACCACTTATATAGCAAGCGTGAGCACATAGGCTCAGCAAGTCTGACCCGTCTCTCCTAAACAAGAAACTCTACATGCACGACGGTTTCAAATGGGTCAGCTAGATTTGCATAAAAGACTCGCCTAAAGTTGATCCTTAACTTTCAGATTTTTAAGCCTCATTGTACGGACCTTGAGCCGAAAAGCATCGCAACTCCACAATCAAACAAGAATCACTTTGTTACGATGCTCCTTGCACAAAGTGAAAATAAAGTTTAATGAGCCTATCTCTAATTCAATCATGGTTGCAATACAAGTTATAGCACAGCCTTATCAAGTTCAAAAGAATAACCAGTTCAGTTCTTACTACGTCAAGACGCAGTGGGCAAGTATGCTCATATGACCGCGAGCGACGGTGATTCAAATCAGTACACGCCCGGACTACACGACACATACACCCGTACTCCGAGTTGCCGGCAGCAACCTCGACTGACGTTGTACGCGGCCACCTTTCCCAAGATCTTCCACATTGGACGCAGTCCAACTGCCCCGAGTACGCAAGCTCCCTCAAGGTACATACCCGCAGTGGTATGTTCTTGAGCGAGGTACCTCCTGCTACCCTGACGCTGAAAGCCTAAGGCAGTTGGAAAAGTTCCACTATGGATCTCCCAAGGTACATCGGTTTCCTGGGTCCCATATAGCCAGTATGCGCCCGGTACACAACTCAAACTAGTCCAACAGGGCCAAGCATGGACGGGCCTTAACCGACACAGGCAGAGCTATGCACACACGGCCTGCAACCTGCTGCATCTAAACCTCCCTGCCCGGTCTCCATTTCTTATGTGTGAACTTTCCTCATCTTCTCTAAATTGGACCTGTTCCAAGTACACCAGCCCTAAACTCGCGAGTAGATTCCAACTACTCGTCTTCTACCGGACCTTTCCTACTAACATTAGTGTAGCCAAATTCCCTCGAGGAGTTGCTATTCTACCCTTTCTCTCTTAGGTGTTTCTGGTCATGCAAGTGGGGTTTTCAATATCATCTAGACGTAATGCAATCAACGATGCAAAGCTATGATCTCTACAAACGAAAATGCTTTATAAAACGGTTCAAATGCAAACCGGGGCTTGCCTGTTTTGCAGGTGACTAACGTTACAATCAGTTAGTGACGATCACTTGGAGCTTGATCACTCGTTTTTCCTCCCTCCTTGATCTTCACTTCAAGTCCTTCTCACCTTCTTTGCGTATATGCTACACGATATGATCATGCATATGTATTTAATTGAAAAGCTTTTGCTAATAAGATCTAATGACAGTTTTAAAACTGGAACTCTGTTTAAGAATTTAAAATGACACTGGTGCTAGTGGTTTGGATTGGGCTTAAACACTAAGATCAACTATTAAGTGCTTTTCCCACTTAAGTGTTGATCACCTTAAGAGGTTACTTATGACAGTGGTGATCCAGAGCTCCAATGGAGCTGGGAATTTTCATGTGAGGTCCTGGTCACAAGAAAGTCCTCTGTACCAAAATTTAGCACTTTTCATGGAGTGGTTTATTCAGAATAATTCTCTAAGTGTTTAGTCAAAGATGAATTAATTCTGAGGTAACACTCATGTTCATGTCAAACTCAATGAACCACAATTTCAATTATAGTTCATAGAGTCTACATGAATTTTCCTAGGTTTTTTGGAGCTAAGAATTTCCCAGAACTGAATTTACAAGTTTTGGAAATTCTCTGAAAATGTTTTCTGTATTCATTTGAATACAGGAACTTACAATCTGAATTACCCTGATTAATTCAACTCCAAATGAGCTGAAACTTTTACAGGAGTCTAATAACACCCTAAATAATATTCTGGCAAAATTTGAGGATTTTTGGATAAACCAAACTCCCTCTAAAATTCATTTACTGAAAAGCTTTAAAGAATTTTCCAGAATTAAATAAAGACTTTCATACAAATTGGGTTGCATATTTGGATAGAGTTCGTCAATCTGACTCTAACCAATTTGAATCACTAAATTTGGAGGTTCCTAGCAAAAGTTATGTTCTTCTAAAGTTTGGAGAAAAATCTGGAATTTGAATAAATCCGGGAAAAGTTTAAACTGACGGTGGGACCACGGGTACACGTGTCTGCTGCTGGGAGCGCGCCACACGGAGTCACAGGGTTATTTCCCGCGCTGTTACAATTGATCCCGTGCCACAGAATATCCAGCCCGATACCCTGAGCCACTGACAGGCGGGACCGGCGAGGTCTTCTTCAACCTCGCGCTCCCGCCGCCGGTCTCGCCGGAGAAGCTCCGGAATCGGTCGACCGGCCACCCCTGACGCTGAAACTCGCCGCCAGCCCTTAATTCAACGCGAGGAACACGCTGATGGGGTTTTCTCGAGCTGGCAGGTCCCCTAAACTAGCCCGCGACGGCGCAATGGTTCGGACGAAGTCCGGCGACGTCGCCCCGTTGAGCTAGCCCGCCAAAAGATTCCTAGAAGGGCTCTACAGCACCAGTGGAGGTTGGCCAAGCTTGGCATGGCCGCATATGGGCTCGGGAACAGCTCTACCCTAGGGTTCACCGTGCACCCGCATCTTCCCGCCATAGCCACCGTCGTAAAAAGTGAAATTGCACCGTGCACAGTGTGTTTCATGCGAGGCTTTGGGAAGAAGAAAGGTTGCTACACCAGTCTAGGTTCTATGTGCGAACTTTGCAGAGCTCTAAATGAATATAACTCGAGAATTTCATCGATCCATACCCGCGGGTCAGTTTTCACCGGCCGGAGAAGATTTCTGAAATTCGTCGACCAGCGGCAAAGACAGGCTTTGCGCTTCGGGTGGAAGCTGCACGGAGCTCCTGCGCGCCCAAAAGTGGCCTCGCTTGGTCGTGACAAGCTCTGGAGGAGGCTGTCCACGGGAGCACGTCGCCGCCGGGGTGTTCGGCCGCCGCGGGAACTCGATGTTCTCGGCGTAGAGGGCACGAACGCACTTGGCGATGGCTCGAGGAGGTCGTGGGGACGATGGTGGTGTTGTTTTGCTGCTCAGAGGCGCTGCTCACTTGCTCTGCTCGAGTACCCGGGTGATCGAAGAAGAGCGGCAGCATTTCTGTCTCTCGGTGCGAGGGAGAGAGGAAACAGCGCCGTGGCTTCGGTTAAGAGGCGGGAGAGGGCTCGAGGCGGTAGCTGCCGACGTCCAGCAGCTCTCCAGCGCGAAAGAATTCAGCAGGAGCTGGCTGGCGCTGCGCTCGGTGTCGAGCGGAGGGAGATCGGCTTCGGCTGTTGCTTCGCGTGGGAGGTAAGCAAAACAGAGACTGTGGACTGGGATCTTTTGCAATATTTAGTGCACTCAATGACATGTGAGACCCACTGATCAGTCCCTCCTTACCCCCCTCCAAATATCTCCCAAATTTGAATATTGAGTGAATTCAATTGTGGGAATTCAAATCTGGTATGCATTTGGATAATTGGGCAAGTTTCATCCAAATTCAAATGTGCATTTGAATTCTTTGTCATTTAAAGTCCATTTTGCAAAATGGGTTGCAAACTATTTTCATAAATCTTGAAACTTTGCACACCCCCTAATTTGGACCCAAGGAATTCAAATATGAAATCTGATTTTTATTTTGTCTACTGCAAATGAGATTTTCAGCACAACAGTTTTGAATTCCATTGTGTTGTCCTCATTTGAATTTTTGTTTGAACAAACTGTTCCAAATCTGATTCTTGTTTTCTCACACATATGGAAACTTCCCATCTTGGTTTTTGACCCCTCCAGGGTTCCAAGTTCTCAAATGAACATTTGACTTGTGTGAAGAAAACCTTCATGTGTGTTATCACATGTGGGGAAAAGTTTTAACAAGTCCCAAATTTCACTTATATGAAACAAAACTTTTGCAAACAAGAGTTGCTTTGTATTCACATTTTTGGGACCTTTACATTATCATATGTGGAAAAAGTTTAAACCAGCCCCCTTTTTCATACACATGACACCAACATTTGTGCAAACTCAAGTTTCTTTGTATTCATGCTTTTGGGACCTTTACAAGTTTAAATCAAAGAACCTGGACCATGTCACTTTTTCGTGCAAGCTTCCAATAACCTGTTGTGGTGGGTGCATTTTATGGATGTAGAAAGGAGTAGAGATGTCGCAAGCTTCTTGTTCATGTTCATCATCAACCGAAAAGATCGTGCTTGTGAATGATCAGGACCAGCTGTATTGGACATTGGAGCTGGTTGTGAATAAAAAAAGGAGCTAGAAAAGTCATCAATAACTTTTGAATTTTCAGGCGCGGCAGCTCCAGTTCTTCTTAATCTTCAATAAAAATGCTCTCCCCGTGAGGATATGCACCTGAACCTACAATTTTAGAGCTAGTACCTGGGCTAGCTTCATAAAAAAAATGTCACAAGTCTCCATAATTTTGTTAGTGTCAAGTAAAAGCACATGGTAGCCTCTAGTGTGAGACGGATAACCAAGAAACATGCCATCGACATATT
The DNA here is from genome assembly GCA_030760725.1 of Neostapfia colusana. Taxonomy (NCBI): domain Eukaryota; kingdom Viridiplantae; phylum Streptophyta; class Magnoliopsida; order Poales; family Poaceae; genus Neostapfia; species Neostapfia colusana. Next base: position 13,135,886 of record JASWHV010000020.1, read on the forward strand.
TAGCTTCAAACTTATCAAGGTTACCATGTTTCTTTACAAAACAGTTGCAACCTATGAACCTAAAGCTCATAGGGTGTTCTTACTAGCTTAGCTCAAGGAAACTCGATTTGAGACATAACAAGCTGTTTCAACCGCATATGCCCAAAATTTTATAGGAGTTTGATATTCGTCAAGCATAGTTCTATCCATCTCAACTAATTTTATTCTTTCTTTCTACTACTGTAACAGACCCAAAATCCGAAATATGAAAATTTGAACTGAATTCAAATTTGGAAGCCAAAACATAAAGTAGAGAAAAACAACAACAACCAAGCCTTTATCCCAAGCCTGTTGGGGTCGGCTAGACATGAAACCCAATATCAATGAAGTAAAAGAGAGGAAGAGTTATAAGAACAAGAAAAAAAGAAAAAAAAAGAAAAAAAAAGAAAAAAGAAAAAATAAAAAGAGAAAAGAAAAAAGAAAAAAGAAAAAAAAAAGAAAAGAGAAGAGAGAAAAGAAAAAAGAAAAAAGAAAAAAGAAAAAAGAAAAGAAAAAAAACAAGACTACGATTCTGGCACATGGATTGCTACTTTCCATGCGGTCCTATCATGAGCTAAGTCTCTGGATACATTCCAATCTCTCAAATCTCGTTTTACCGCCTCCTCCCAGGTCAACCTTGGTCGTCCTCTACCCCTCCTAATATTTTCTCTACCTCTTAAAATCCCACTGTTAACCGGTGCTTCTGGAGGTCTCTGTTGGATATGTCCAAACCACCTAAGTCGATGTTGGACTAACTTCTCTTCAATCGGCGCCACCCCTACCTTATCTCAAATCACCTCATTCCTTATTCGGTCTCTTCTCGTGTGCCCGCACATCCACCGTAGCATGCGCATCTCTGCGACACTCATTTGTTGGACATGTTGCCGTTTAGTTGGCCAACATTCCGCCCCATAGAGCATCGCGGGTCTGATCACCATCCTATAGAACTTCCCTTTTAGCTTTTGTGGGACTTTCCTATCACATAGGATTCCAGAGGCTTGTCGCCATTTCATCCACCCTACCTTGATCCTGTGGCAAACATCCTCATCAATATCGCCATTGCTTTGTAACATTGATCCTAAGTATCGGAAAGAGTCCCTTCTAGGTACTATTTGTCCTTGTAGACTAACATTTCCCTCTTCACGACCAACACCACTAAAGTCACACCTCATATACTCAGTTTTGGTCCTACTAAGTCTAAACCCCTTGGACTCTAAGGTTTGTCTCCATAACTCTAATTTCTTATCAACACCATCTCTAGTTCCATCTACCAGCACTACATCATCAGCAAAGAGCATGCACCAAGGGATATCCCCTTGTATATCCTTCAACACCTCATCAATCACCAAGGAAAAGATGTATGGGCTCAAAGCTGATCCTTGATGTAGTCCTACCGTGATAGGAAATGCATCAGTCTCACTATCACTTACGCGCACACTTGTCCTAACATTATTGTACATATCCTTGATAAGGGTAATGTACTTTGTTGGCACTTTATGTTTCTCTAGTGCCCACCACATGACTGACCTTGGTATCTTGTCGTACGCCTTCTCCAAGTCGATGAACACTATATGCATGTCCTTCTTCTGCTCCCTATATCTCTCCATAAGCTGACGAAGCAAGAAAATCGCCTCCATTGTAGACCTCCCAGGCATAAAACCAAACTGGTTTTTAGTGACATTGGTCACTTTCCTCAGGCGGTGTTCAATCACTCTCTCCCAAAGCCTCATAGTATGACTCATAAGCTTAATGCCTCGATAATTAGTACAACTTTGAATATCTCCTTTATTTTTGAAGATAGGTACTAATATACTTTTCCTCCATTCTTCAGGCATCTTGTTTGACCGAAAAATGTGGTTGAATAGCTTTGTGAGCCATACTATTGCCACGTCCCCAAGACATCTCCACACCTCAATAGGGACATCGTCAGGGCCGAGGGCCTTTCCTCCTTTCATCCTTTTTAAGGCCTCCTTAACCTCAAACTCTTGTATCCTCCGCACGAACCGCCTGTTGGAGTCATCAAAGGAGTCATCCAACTCAACCATAGTGCTCCCATTCCCATCATTGAATAGCCCATTAAAGTAATCACGCCATCTATTCTTAATCTCTTCATCCTTCACTAGAATACGGTCAGTCTCATCTTTGATGCATTTAACTTGATTGAGATCCCTCATATTTCTCTCGCGGATTTTTGCTACCTTGTATATGTCCTTTTCACCTTCTTTTGTCTCTAGTCTCTCATATAACTTATCATAGGCCTGTCCTCTTGCCTTACTCACAGCCCGCTTTGCATTCTTCTTCGCCTCTTTGTACTTAAGCATGTTGCTTGCGCTTCTATCATTATGCCAACTCTTGTAACACTCCTTCTTCTACTTAATGGACTTTTGTACATCCTCATTCCACCACCAAGTGTCTTTATCTACAAGTTTCTTTCCCTTTGTCACACCGAACACCTCACTAGCTACCTTCCTAATGCAAGTTGCCATCTTCATCCACATACTATCTGCATCTCCATTTTCTGCCCAGGGTCCTTCTGTGATCACCCTATTTTTAAAGGATTCTTGTGATTCTCCCTTCAACTTCCACCACTTTGTTCTTGTGATTTTGACACCTTTGTCCTGCAAAGAGCATGTATGGAAGCGAAAGTCAGCTACCACAAGCTTATGTTGTGTCACAACACACTCCCCCGGGATCACCTTACAATCAAGACACTCCCGTCTATCCTTTCTCCTAGTGAGTACAAAGTCAATCTGGCTAGAGTGTTGGGCACTACTAAAGGTCACTAGGTGAGATTTCCTCTTCCTAAAGAGGGTGTTAGCTACCAACAGATCATAGGCTACGGCAAAGTCTAGGATGTCCTTACCCTCTTGATTTCTATCACCGCATCCAAAACCTCCATGTACTCCCTCCAATCCTAGATTAGTTGCACCCACATAACCATTGAGATCTCCCCCTATGAGGAGTTTCTCGGTTATCGGTACACTACTAACCATATCCTCCAAGTCCTCCCAAAATTACCTCTTGGCACTCATGTTGAGGCCAACTTGTGGGGCATAAGCACTAATGACGTTCAAGACAATGTCCCCAATTACTATCTTGATTAAGATGATCCTATCCCCTCGTCTTCGAACATCCACTACTCCATCCTTAAGACTCTTATCTATTAGAACACCTACGCCATTCCTAGTCCCGGCCGAACCAGAATACCAAAGCTTGAAACCGGTATTATCGACTTCTCTCGCCTTTTGACCCGCCCATCTAGTCTCTTGTACACAAAGGATATTTACTCGTCTCTTAATGGCAACATCTACTAACTCACGTAGCTTCCCCGTCAAGGATCCTACATTCCAACTACCCACCCGAAATCTATGTTCCTCGGCTAGCTTCCTTACGCTTTGCACCCGTCGAGTAAGATGCAAAGACCCTTGCTCACTTATCACTACATCCGGGCGATGATATAGCGCGCCACTAAGGTGGTGGCGATCCGGCCCTTGCTCATTTAACACCATATCCGGGTTCTGATATGGCGTGCCACTAAGGCGGTGGCGACTCGACCCTTGCCCACTTAACACCATACCCGGGTTCCGATATGGCGCGTCGCTAAGAGGGTTACGCCCCAACGAATTTCTATTGGGTTTCATTTCCATGAGAATGGCTAAGTGTAAGTTGTTGGCTCGCCAAGCCTATCACAACCCCCTCCTCCTTTACCCGGGCTTGGGACCGGCTATGTCATTACAACATAGGCGGAGTTAAAGAAAGAGAAAAACAAAAACAAAAAAAAGAAGATGGGCTAGTTTTCCAAGCGCAGCCCACCTCACCAGCAGCCCAGTCCGCTTACCACTTTTCTTTTTCCCTCTCTCGCACGCGGCCCGGCCGCTTCCCCTCCTTCTCTCACCTGGCCCGACCCGCTACCGTACATCTTCCTCTTCCCCCTCCCGCCGCCGAGCCAAGCAAAAATCCCCAGAATCCCGTCAACTAACGCACCCCATCACGTCGCTGCTCTGCCCGAGGCCCTCCATCACCTGGCGCTTCGTCGCCTCCATTAATCCCGCCCCATGCCACGGAAATCCAGCCGCCTTCATCAATGGCGCAACCGCCACCAAACCGACCACCGCCTCTCGGCGCTATAAAAGGGCATCTCCCTCGCCCATTTTCACCACACCCTCACCACCAAGCTTCCTAGCACCAGCTCGAGCAGAGGAAGGAGCTCTCGGCTTCCAATTTCACGGAGCGGCGATCCTCCCCCAACTCTGGCCACCACCGTCGCGCGACTCCGGTAAGCCTCCATGGCCCAATTATTCCCATAGCTTCCCTAGGTCGCGCACAACCTTTTCCCCGCATCGAGGATCGAACTAGATGCCCCTAGGCAGCCCCCACCGAGCACCAAACCTTCTCGGCACGTCGCCGGCCACCGTGGGGGCTTCCCCGACCCGGCCGAGCCTTGCAACACCTTCCCTGTGACCCAGTGATCGTGAAGGAGCTCTTAAACCCCGGCTAAAGCAAGTGTAACCGAGAAATCACAGCGCACCACCGACAAGCCACCTCCGGCAAGCCGCCGACGCCACCCTAGTAAGTTTCACCGACGGTAGCCACCCCCATTAGGTTCCCCACGACGCGTAGTCCACCGGCATGAGTTTCGTTAGACCATGACGGGATTGAACACGACTCTGGCGAGCCGTCGGCCGCCTCCGCCGCACTGGCACCCCCCCCCCGATCGGCCGCTCACGTGGCAACCTGGTGGCAGGGACACGCGGGCAAGGCACCGACGTGGCCGCTGACTCGGCGCCACGCGGGCGCCAGCTCCCCCGCGCGCCTGCCAGGGACCCCGGTGGGCTCGGTCCATGTGGACCAGAGACCCAACGCCCGCTGTCAGCCACTGTACGCAGGGAAAAACACTAGGTACACCCGATAAGTGTACACAGAAACTTGAAAAAGGCATTTTTGGGTGCAGAAAAATTCCTAAAAATAGGACTTAGTCATTAGAGGATAATAACATGCGGATAAAGGCTATAAACTATTTTAGGGCATTACTAATCGTCAGTAATCGCGCTAACCCAACAAATCAAGTGAACGGCAAAAGGGGATAGGGTGAGGCCCTCCGGCCAAGGACATACCCCCTCCAAAAGCCCAACTAAAACATGTTGGTCCTTAGGAAACCCCTTAAAACCCTACAACCATGTATCTATGATGATTAAGTTTTGGATTATTTTGGGTTCAACGCTAATTCGGGCAATTCACGTACTATAGCAAGAGGAAGCTGACGAGGAATTTGACGACCCGGATTACGAGGAATTCCTAGAAGCTTTTGAAGGCAAGCTCTAACCCCCTTGATAATGATTGCTCCTATAAATTTGTGAATTTACCCTGATAGCCAGTTTTCAATATGCATGTTTTTCGTAATTATTTTAAAACATTTTAGTAGCTAAAACCCCTTGACTAGTGGTTGCTTAGTCACATGCTTGACATGTGAAGTGCCACAAATCCTCCTTGATCTTGTTGACTCCTCCTTGATGCCCTAAAACCCCGTCGTTACAATATAATGTGATGGCGTGTGTGATCCCTTGAAAGTAGAATGCTTAGGAACCCTCGCGATGTTCGCATCGCGACTCACTACAATTAATCATCGGATTTTTGAAAAGTGTGAAAGGTGTCTTGGTGGTGTGAGTTAGGAAGTGGGTTGGGAATTTGTGGTATACAACTTGTGTGGGGTGAAGTGGGGAAAAAGGGAATGGTTGAGGCGGGACTCGGTGAATGTGTAGTGCGTGCTTCGGTGTAGTCCATCTGTCGTGGATATTGATGGACCTGCCTCACCAACTTAAGGACCGGTTCATATGACCTCGTCATAGTGATTTCGTACAACCACAAAACCTGTATGGGCAGGACTCCATCTACCTTCTTGATGACTTCCACATGAGCCATCTGGCGGCCAGTAGGCCACGAGGGACCAGGAAAAGACACGCTGGAGTCATTACCCGTGGTCCGGCTGGGAGAGTAATTGCCCAAATAGCCCCTGGGTGCGTCCCGAGGTGTGATTGTGGGGTTACTAAGGGAAGATGAGACAAATGTTACGCAATTCCGTTGCTAGGAGTGCTTGACCTATGGGTAAAGTGTACAACCTCTGTAGAGTGTAAAATTCTTAACCATTGTCACGGTCTTGGCACACTATGTTCCGAGCTCTTGTTGATTAGCCTTAGCATGATTCCTTGATGTGATGGGTGGTAGTGTTTGCCGTGTTTTGGAAATTACGGCTGTGTGCCGGGAACTAGTAGAGCCGTGGGCTTGAACGTTCTGGTAAAACTTAGGGAACTGGCGGGATGGAGCTCAAACTCCCCCAGGTCCCACCAACTAAAATCAGGACACGATTACCTCTTTTGCTTTGCAAAAACTTTCTTTTAAGAAGACCCTACATGAATGCTTTTCGGCAACCCTAATCCATAAGGCCCTGCCTTGCTACAACCCTTGCATGAAACACATCCCCTCGAGTAGTGTTAGGGCTTGCTGAGTGCCTTCCGTACTCACTCTTGCTTTCTTCACGACCATCAGAAGCAAAAGAGGAAAGGGAGATAGAGGATGAAGCACAATACAATGACGAGTAGGCCTAGTCCTGCGTGCCAAGGCTGCCTGAGGGGAATGGGAGCCACTTAGTCTTCCGCTTTTCACTAGTTTGTTGTTACTTTGAGGCCCTGTGAGGCCTACGAATTGTAACTTAATACTTGGTTGTACGACCTTAAGGGTAATGTGGAGGATGAATTAATGTATGGCATTCGATCTATTCTATTGTGCATACCAACTATTGATTCAGGGATTGGTACGGAATGCACAAGTGGGCCCCAAGAAAGCTGGGTCCCAACAGTGTGGTATCAGAGCCGTAGGACAAATCCTTAGAGACGAAACACCGACGGAACACGTATTTTACAAAATTATGTGCGAAAACCTACCTTTACTAGACTTACCTCACTCTCATGTTGAATTGTCTTTGTCAAAAACAACACTAACCCATAGTTTGCCTTCGCAGATGGACGACTAGTCTGAGGGTACTTGCCAAGACCTGACTGGGTTCCCGCAGGTGCTGATACACACTTTGGAGAGACTCGGCTACATGAGGTTTCTGTGCTACCGCTGGAGGGAGTACGAGAAGGACGGTGCACTTCGCTTCGAGGCAGAGGTCCACATCACTGAGGCGTCGGGACCTTATGGAGTGCAGCCCTACTCACTCACATTCATCGGAGCCCACTATGCGGACTCCATCCGGGCTGTTGCACGGGAGGTACTGTTGGAGCTTAGCGACAGATGCATGGAGCGTACCGGGACGATGCTCATCCGCTACTTCCCCGTGCGCTGAGAGGACAGCTATGTCTGGAGGCACCGAGTTGCGACACTGGAGGGACCCACCAAGACCATGGAGGACACCACCTTGACAGAGACCGCCAAATACCTGCACGCCTTGGACCAGTGCTGCGAGGATGCCCACATGGAGTGGAGGGCAGAGGTTCCTCGCACTCAGGATGTGGAGCTAGAGTGAGGAGTTTGCAGGCCCAGCTGGACGAGGCCCGCACCGAGACCACGCGAGCTCATGAGGTGACCGAGGCTCTGCGCGTCGAGCTCAACCATAGGACTGTAGCGCACGTCAGAGAGTTGAACTCCCTCTACCAGGCCGGAGCCCGCTGAGGAGGAGCGCGAGTCTGGATCACTGCTAGTAAGAGGACCCTGGCCGTGCAGTACGAGAGTGGCCCGCAGATGATGCGTGTGCCAGCTGTACCGCACCTGACTCACTCCATCCGAGCCACTATTGCCAGGGGCGCTGGACGCTTCGGTCGAGGCAAGAGCCTACGACTGTTGGAGCGGCTGCGTGGGGGACGCCCTGGGAGCACGGAGACGTACAACGACTCCAACGACGACACTGGAGACGAGCCAGAGGAGGACGAGCACCCGTAGGGAGGCGACGGTCAGGACTCGAGCGTCGAGATGCTCGAGGAGGTTGCTAGCTGTGGAGGACCTAGTTAGGGGACCATAAGACACTGCGGTGGACAGTTCCCCTTCACTGTTGAGGAGCTGGTTGACGACAGGATTGACTTGGGGTGCGGGTGGCGCTAGGACCACGGCATGGACGACGCCGTACCCCCACCGGTTCCCCCACAGTAGTTACAGGGACAGCAGCCTATAGTACCATGAGTAGCCCGGCATAGTGTGAGTTGTGTATCCCGTGTTAGTGGATGACTACCATCATGATCGTTAGATGTGGCGTGAGTGTGTTGCAAGGTACTAGACCTGCTATGTGTTGTACCATGTGATGTGACATGACCCCACGGTCTTGTCGAGCCAGGATCACGCTGAGGGGTGCTGCGTTGCACAACACCGGATAACACACGTCAAAGGTACAAAGTGGAAGCAAGGTTTTATTACATAAAGAGGTTTATGAACATTTTTACATCAAAATATGTTCAGTCTACACTCACCGGCGTAGACTACGCATCGAGTTCACGTTCAGCCCGTGAACGTGTCCCCGCTAGCACACACGCACACTAACACGGTGGCGTGCACGACTCCCAACCGACGGGGTTCCCCTCCTGGGGTTCCGTCTCCTCCTCGGGAGTCCCTTCCTCATAGAACCCTGCAAAAAGCTTCAAACAGAAGCAGTGAGCACGAAGGCTCAGCAAGACTGACCCGTCTCTCCTAAACATGAAACTTCTACATCGAGGGGTGATAGGTACATGAGATAAAACAAGTTTGCAAAGGACTCGCCTAATTAGTGGAACCATACTTTCAAGTTTTAGCAGCAGGTTATGGAGAACCTTACGCTAAGACACATGAGAGAGCCGCAAACAAACAAGAAACGCATTTCTCTCATGTACTTTGCCCAAAGTTGAAAAGAACTTTAGTTAGCTCTAAACTACAACAAATCATTAACAATTAAAGTTCATCTTTCAATCAACAACATTTTAACATGTAACTAGCCTGTTCTTTCTACGTCACGGTACAGTGAACAAGTGATACTCACTGACCGCGAGGGACGGCGATTATAATCGATTTACACCTGCAGGGTTACCCGAACAAACCGTCACGTACGCCCGTACTCGATGTTGCCTACAACAACCATCACGGACTTCGTACGCAACCACCTTTCACCCATTAGCCAAATGTTGAACCGGTCCAATCGTCCTAAGCAAGAGGTCTCTGCACGCGCATCTCAGTGCCACCAGCCGATTTACACCTCGAGCTCTCAACCTACCCTCTGAACGATCAGCTATGCCTCAACACCCAGCTACCCGAGTTACATCGGTTTCCCGGTTCCCATATAGCCGGTAGGTCTTCGGTACTGTTCTAGCTTGTTCAACAGGCCCGCACACGGCTCGGTCCTCAATCGACACAAGCAGAGCTATAGCACCCAGGCCCCAAAGTCCTGCTGCCCTTACTCTCCGCTCGGTCTCATTTTATTGCCATGTGTTTATGTGCTATCTCTACCCGAGTCGAGTGCCTCTAGCCTATTCTCGCGAGTAGTTCCAACTACTCAACTTGTACCAAATCCTACTAGATCTTAGCATTGCAGTGGCTAACGAGGTTTTCAATCCTAATCCCAACCCATGGTTTTCTTGGCTATGCATTTGGGTTTCAAACAAGACTCTAATGCAAGAAGTAATAGTACTCCAAGTAAGTGCTCAAAACAGTAAAAATTTAAAAAAAGGTTAATGCAAACCGGAGCTTGCCTTGCTGCTCTTGGTTGTAGGCTAGCTGCTCTTCCTGAGTGATGAAGTCTAGGACTTCGGGTTACTCCTCGACCTTAGCGACTACATGAGATACAAGTATATGTGTTAATTTAAATGCATTTGATTTGAATTAAACTTGTGAACCTTATAAGTCTCACTAGACAGACTCACTGACCCTGAAATTTTTACTGTTACTTTATTACAACCTAAACAGAGACTTGGTCAAGTTTTAGTTGCAGCAAAGCTCATTTGAGCTCTCCACAAATAATTATGTACTTGACCTTAATTGGAACTCTTAGGGTGTTCTAGGGATTTTCATGGAGTAAGCCATGACTTTCTGAAAACTAGATTTTCATAGAGTTCTAATGGAGTTGGTCTCACTTAATTTGAAGGTTCCTAGCTAAAGATATGAGCTAAAGAATTTCAGAGAAAATTCTGAAAATGTTTCTGAACATTTTCTATTTTCTGTAGACAGTTTTATTAATCACACCATTAGGTGGATCAAATGAGCTCAAATGGATCTGAAATTTTTATGGTAGCTCAGATATATTTTGGTTAATATCCCAGCAAAATTTCAGAATTTTCCTCCAAAGGATTCTCCAGTTAAAATTCCAAACAGTTTAAAAATTGAGGAATTAATTCTGGAGAAATAAGGATTTTCATGAAGTGAAACTTGATTTACTGAAAAGTACTCAGAGATCTGAATCCAACAAAATTTGGTGCACTCAATTTGGAGTTTCCTAGCCCAAGTTATGAGGATTTGAAGTTTGAATGAAATCTAAAAATCGGGGAAAAGTTCAAATCGGCTGGTGGGTCAACGGTACACGTGTCGAGCAATGGGGCGACAGCACACCGAGGTCTACGGGGTTTTTGCATGCCAGCACACCAGATCCGAGCCGCAGCAGATCCCGGTTTTAAAATATCTACCGCTGACAGCCGGGGTCCACCCCCTTCGTCTACCTTCCGACTCCCGCGTTCGGCCGCCGCGACGCCTCGCCGGAGAGCTCGCCGGCAGCCTCTGTGGTGCTCCAAACTTCATGATTCTGGCTGCCCCTGCCTAAGTCCACTCGGGGAACATGATTCTGGGCTCAGCTCGTCATGAAAACGGCCGGCACATGGTCGGCGACGAGCGGCGGCTTCGGAAAGACTTCGGCCGTGTCGGCCGACCTCCCTAGCATCTCAATCACTCGAGCAACCAGTCGGGGAGCATCAGTGGACCTTAGAGAAGGTCGACATGAGCTTGAAGTAGTTTGGGGGAGGCCCGAAGTAGGCCCTCACCGTGTGCCCGATGCTTCCCGCATGCTCCGCCATCGGCAAAGTTCGAAATACGCCGGGTACAAGGGTTCTCAGGCCAAAGGTTGTGAAGGCAACTTGTGCGCTACCAGGTCTAGTCTGTGTAGGAGCGGATTGAGACTCTCTAACCCTTCCTAGAGTGCGAATTTGACCGAACCGCACCCGAAGGTCGGTTTGTACCGAGAAAGGGGAAAACTGGAAATTCACCGCCGGTGAGCAAGCACTCGGGCTGTGGCTCGGGGATGAGCAGCACCGATCACCAGCGCGTCCAGGGACGCCTTGGTTCGGGCGTGACAACCTCCCGGTTGGGCTGTCCACGGGAGCCCGAAGTGCGGCGGCTTTAGGTTACTGAGTGGAGCTCTCGGTATAGCCGAGATCAACTGGTTTCAGCTGAGTTCTAGCGACGGGGAAGAAGGAGGAAGGTTCCTAGTACCTTTCTGTAGCTTTGGAGGGGTCGGGGAGACTGTGATCGGGGCTCTCCGATCGGTTCTGAGCGGTGGAGAAAGAATTCCCGGTTCTGTGTTCTTGCGAGGAGAAAATGGCGAGGGGCTTCGGCCAAGGAGGGGGGGCGCCTTAAGAAGACCCCGGAACCGACCCTGGCTCGAGCGTGGCCAAGCTGTTGGTGGCGCGGCGGCCTCCCTCGGTGGTGATCGCTGCTGAAGCCCGAAGACCCGAGTGAGAAAGTCTCAGTCGGTTGAATCACTTCAGTGGCTGACATGTGAGTCCCACTTTCATTTTTAACCTCTGAACTTAACTCCAAATTACTGTTGTAAACAGTAAGCCCTAAAATACCCATGGTGATTTGAATTATTCACCCCTGAGCCATTTGGATTGGTTAGAATTCAAATTGTGTTTGGTTTGACTAAATTTCAGCACATGTTCAGTTTGAAATTCAAATAAAGTTTGAATTTGCTCCACTTAGCTCATGTCAAGATCAACTCCAAATGGAGTGAAAATTGGTGTGTGAGCTCACAAAAATATGCTGAATAAGAATATGCCTCCCACTTTTGATGTCATGGGATAAAAACAGTTTGGATTTGAATTTGGGTTCAAACTACCCTCTTTCATGCTATACCAAAAAATACCTCATAAAGGTTTTGAACTTGGGTGAAACTTGGCATGTACATCCCTAGCAAGGTGTAGGAGTTTTCATATGCCCAGCCCCTAGATAATGCATGTGGAAATACCACTTTTGCATTCTTGTGAGTTTATTCTCTAATGAGCATGTTGATAATGGTTACTTGCTCTTCAAATGTGTTCATCAACTTTCTTCAAATGAAGTGTGTTGTGGGGTGATGACCACTTTAAACATGTGCCAAAAACTGAGGCCTTTACATTCCTCCCCCCTTAAAAGAATTTCGTCCTGAGATTATAAGGTGAAAATGAGAGAGAGGACGGTGAAAAATTACCGGATATGCGACGTGAGAAAGTCGGGGTAGTTAGCGCGAAGAAATCCTTCGCTCTCCCATGTCGCTTCGTCCACGGAGTGATTACTCCATAGAACTTTGTAGAACCACAACGTGCGGTTGCGTGTGGTTCGGCTTTTTCGTCAATGATCTGAACCGGTTCCTCCCGATAGGTGAGATCCAGTTTCAGTTCTTCAATGTCCTCCAGCTGAACGGTAGTAGATAGCTTGAGACACTTCCTCAGATGGGAAATATGAAAGACGTCATGCACACCGGAAAGTGCTTCTGGTAATTTCAGCTGGTATGCTACTGATCCACATCTTTCGGTAATCTGAAATGGACCGATGAATCGGGGTGCCAACTTTCCTCTCACCCCAAATCTGTTTACGCCCTTCATCGGAGACACACGTAGGTATACGTGATCCCCGACTTCGAACTGCAATGGGCGCCTTCTCCGGTCCGCATACTGTTTCTACCGGGATTGGGCGGCTTTTAGGTTCACTTGAATCAGCCGAACCTTTTCTTCCGCGCTGTTGACAAGGTCAATCCCGAAGGTAACCCTTTCGCCAGACTCACACCAGTTCAATGGTGTGCGGCATTTTCTTCCGTATAGCGCCTCGTAGGGCGCCATCTTTATGCTGGCTTGGTACCCATTGTTGTATGAGAACTCGGCTAACGGCAAGTGATCATCCCAATTCTTGCCGTGGTTAATAGCGCAAGCTCGTAGCATGTCTTCTAGGATCTGATTTACCCGCTCGGTTTGCCCATCCGTCTGCGGGTGGTATGCTGAACTACGGATCAGCTTCGTCCCCAATGCAGCATGCAGCTGCTCCCAAAAACGGACACAAATAAAGTGCCCCGGTCCGATATGATGATACGGGGTATGCCATACAAGCATAGGATCCGTGAGATGTACAGTTCAGCATACTTCTTGGCGTTGTAGTTGGTGTTGACCGGGATGAAATGGGCAACTTTGGTGAGGCGGTCGACGATCACCCACACAGAATCATGTTTCTGAAAAGTGGTGGGTAAACCAACGATGAAGTCCATGCTCACATCTTCCCACTTCCAGGCAGGAACGCCCAGTGGTTGTAGCAGTCCCGGTTTCCGCATATGATCTGCCTTCACCCTTCGACATGTATCACACTCGGACACGTACTTTGCGATCTCCCGTTTCATCCTTGTCCACCAAAACTTGCTTCTGAGTTCTTGATACATTTTGTTGCTGCCGGGGTGAATAGAAAACTTTGATAAGTGAGCCTCATCAAAGATTTTCTTCCGAAACTCCGGGTTACGGGGTACGACGATCCGGTCTTTGAACCATAGGACACCGTCTCCATCTTTTCGGAAACATTTCAGCTCCCCACTGTCTTCACGTCTCCGCAAATGCGACATGTCCTTGTCATGTTTCTGAGATGTCACTATCTCTTCACGGATGGTGGGGGATCAAAGCTAGGTTGTAGAGTGCTCCATGTGGAATTACATGCATTGGTGGTTCGCTCTCTTCCAACGGTGTGATGGTCAGATTGTTGACGTGTGACTTGCGACTCAGCGCATCCGCCACTACGTTTGCCTTGCCGGGGTAATAATGGATCTCTATTTCATAATCCTTTATCAGTTCTAACCATCTTCGCTGTCTCATGTTCAGCTCCTTCTGAGTGAATATGTACTTGAGGCTCTTGTGGTCGGTATATAAATGTACGAGGTTTAGGTAGTGCCTCCACATTTTGAGTGCGAGTACCACGGCAGCGAGCTCCAAGTCGTGAGTTGGATAATTCTGCTCATGGTTTCTAAGCTGCCGTGATCCATACGCGACCACCCTTCGGTCTTGCATCAGCACACATCCGAGCCCGATGCCGGATGCATCGCAATACACATCGAACGGTTTTGTTGTGTCTGGCTGCGCCAAAACCAGTGCTGATGTCAGGTGCTTCACTAATGCCTTAAAAGCTGCTTCACATGCTGGACTCCAAACATATTTGGTAGCCTTCTTTAGCAGCTCCGTCATAGGTTTGGCAATCTTCGAGAAGTTCGGAATGAACCTCTGATAATATCCCGCGAGTCCGAGGAAACTTCGTACCTCGTGAACAATTCTCGGGGATTTCCAATTCAGCACTTGTGTGACCTTACTCGGGTCTACAGCGAAACCCCCCGCTGAGATGATATGCCCGAGAAAAGGCACTTGTGATATCCAGAATCCACACTTGCTGAATTTCGCGTATAGCTTGTGATCCCGCAGTCGTTGCAAGACTATACGCAGATACTTCCTGTGATCTTCCTCCGACTTGGAATATACCAGTATGTCGTCGATGAAGACCACGACAAACTTGTCCAGCTCCGGCATGAATACCGAGTTCATTAAATACATGAAGTGAGCTGGAGCATTGGTGAGGCCGAAGGACATGACCAGGTACTCATAAAGTCCGTACCTCGTCGAGAAAGCCGTCTTCGGAATATCCTCAGCCCGTATCTTAATCTGGTGGTACCCGGATCTTAAATCCATCTTGGAAAAGATCCTTGCTTCGACCAACTGATCAAATAACATGTCGATCCGTGGCAACGGGTACTTATTCTTGATGGTTACGGCGTTTAATAGACGATAGTCCACGCAAAGCCGTAACGTCTCATCCTTCTTCTTCACAAATAATGCCGAACAGCCCCATGGCGAGGAGCTCGGCCTAATAAAACCCTTCTCCAGCAAGTCCGTTAGCTGAGTCTTCAGTTCAGCCAATTCCTTGGGCGCCATCTTGTACAGCCTTCGGGATATTGGCATGGTTCCCGGTGTGAGTTCAATCTTGAACTCCACCTCTCTATCGGGCGGCATCCCCGGTAAATCATCCGGGAACACGTCAGGGAACTCTCGGACCACTGGAATATCTTCCAATCTGATAGTTGTGGATTGATAGATACTTGGAAGTTTTATTTCTGGACTGTCCAGAAATAAAGAATGAGATTCGTGCACTTCTGAATTCAAATGCACGATTCGTAGGACGGTGTCTAAAACAGCGCCGTGGCGGGTTAACCACGACATCCCTAAGATGACATCGACCTTTTGTCCCTCTAAAATTATGAGAGACGTAGGGTACACTCTACCCTCTCAGCATAATGGCACTTTCGGAACCATCATGCTTGCTGAAATTTTCCCACCCGGTGAACAGATCACATAAGGACTATCGGTGGGTAGTATTTGCAAGCTGTATTTATCATTGAAAGCTTGGCTAATGAAGCTATGCGTGGCGTCTGAATCAAACAATACTATGGCGGGATGCTAGTGGAGTTGGAACATACCCGCAAGGATTGGCTCACCCTCCGGCACGTCCTCTATGGCAAGTTGGTGGACAGTGCCGGGCCTCGGGTTTGCCCACCGCGCATTAGTGGGGTTCCGAGGCTGATTCCTCCCCGGAAGCTGTGGTGCAACTCCGCCGCCTTGTCTTTCCAGACAACTGCTGGCGAAGTGTCCTGGGCGACCACATTTGTAGCATGTGACCGCTGCTTGTCCGGTGCTTGGGGGACGAAAGCCCGGCATGCGCTGCTGAGGTGCATACGCACGCGGCATCGCCCGCTGTTGCTGTTGTTGTTGCGGAGGTGGTGCTGGCAGTGCCGGCCGGAACGCCGGTGAAGAATAAGGCCGACTGCGGAATGGCATCGACCTCTGTGGTGGCTGCCAGCGTGGACCTGATGGTGGGCGATTCACCATACGAAACTTCTGAGAAGGACCGCCTCCTTCTCCGCTGCTTTGCGGCGCGCTTCGCTTTCTCTCCGCCGCCGCTAACTCCTTGCCGGAGTCCTCCTGGACAATCGCAGCATCAATGATGTCGTTGAGGCTGCCGCAATTGAACATCGCCAGTTTGTCCTTCAGGAGCGGGTTAAGCCCCTGGTAAAAGTGGTCCCGCCGCTTTTCGTCAGTATCGGCGTGATACGACACGTAGAGCGTGAGATCGTTGAACGCCCTGGAGTATTCCAGCGCGTTTCGGCTCCCTTGTTGCAGGTGTAAGAATTCCTGCGTCTTCCTCTTCATCAGACCCAGCGGTATGTGATAGGCCCTTAAGGCCGTCTGGAACTCTGCCCACGTCATAACTCGGTCGGTGGGCTGTGAAGCACTGTAGTTTTCCCACCACGCGCTCACGGATCCCTGGAGCTGCTGGACCGCGAACTGAGTCTTGCGCTGATCACTTAGTTGGAGCAGCCCGAACTTCATCTCTATCGTGCGGAGCCAGTTGTCCGCATCATGGGGTTCATCCGCCCTTGAAAATACCGGGGGATGAGTCGCTAGGAAGTCAGAGTAGGAGCTCTGTTGACGCTCCTCATGGTCTTGACGTCTCTCTGGACGAGAAGTATTTGTAATAAGAGTTTGCAGCAACTCCGTGTGCTGCTGATGAGAACCCGCCATTGCCGCAACGATGTCGGCCAATGTAACCGTTGGAAGTGGTGGTGGCGGTGTTTGCTGTTTCTGTTGCTGCTGTCCCGAGGAGTCCTAAGGCTGTTGGGAGGTTTCTCCCCCTTGAATAGAACCCCCAACGTCTGGGTTGGCACGAGTATGAGTCATTCTGAAATTTAAAACAGCAGCGATTAGCACATGTCAGACTTAAAATTCCATATGCAACAGTAGGTATTGAAGTGACACATGAATAATTTGCACAACATTCACATATATTGATAAAGCATAAACTTTATACAAGATACATTATTCTCGGGTCTCCGAGAAGTCGTGCTCATGTCGTCACTACCTATACGTACGCTACTGCCTACACGACATGTCACTGGTTACAAAGGTTTGGGTTACACTATCCTGGTTGCCCTACTTGGTAACGGTAACCCCCTACTCGGAGTAGAACTCGACCTCTTGTGGGTCGTCCTCCTCCGGTACCTCTGCTGGTAGCTCCGGATCTGCCACCTCTTCTCCCATGTCGGGTTCTCCCATTGCTGGAAGACCCAAGACCACCGGTATGCCCAATACCGGAGGCACGAGGTCCTGCAACGCGTGAACATCGTCCATGGCCTGGTTGTAGTCTTCTTCCCAGCCTTGCCCTTCCTCAATAGCATCGTCTTGCTCTTGAGTAAGGTCCTCGTTCTGCTGGGTTAGAGTCTGCACCAGTTCTTGCAACGCCGCGATGTCGACACGGCTCTTCGTCTTCGCCTTCTTCAGACGATGCAACTGATTATGCTGTTCATTCAGTCGCTTGATCGTCGGAAGGAGCACATTGCGGAGTGCGCTGTGGGCACTCTCGAAATGGTCTCCACGGCTTGTGCTCTCTTTGAGCCTTGCAGCGAGATGCTCCGTATGAACAGCTTGGCTGTCCATCACGGCCTTCCCCGCCCTCATTTGGAGGCTGAGGTTTGCCTCCGCGGGGTTGTACCTTGGGCAACCCGGATCTGTTGCCTCCAGATACCTCGCTTCCCACACATGATGAGCCCGTCCCTCCACCGGAACGAGCGCGTATGGAGTGCCCTCCATCGCTCTCACGTGTAGCTGGCAGAAACGTGACATGGTGTCACGGGCTGCCACTTGCCACCTTCCCTCGGGTTGTCTACCTCTCACCGTGATGGTGAACGGCACCCACCCGGGTGGCGTAGGTCCTGCAGGAACCTTGACATAGATTGTCCATATCTTGTTCCCTTCTTCGCCTTCTTCCTTAGTGAAGTACTGCGGCATCTGGTTGTACCCGAAATATTGAAGCATCTGCCTCAATGCTTCCGGATAGCCGCTGTGGTGAGAACAGTGAGATTCCACCCACCCATTCTCAAACAGTTTATCCGCTGTCATCTGTAAAAATATATTTGAGAAATGTCAAATATTTATTTGAACAGTAAACCATTGAGTTATAACACAAAACATGTTATTGAACCCATAAAATTTGGAAACATAGTTCAAATTTGAACAAATTTGATTGCTGACCTGCTGTCCCACATGACAGCCCTGACCAGTTCCCATTTCAACCTAATTTAGGCCATGCTAAAGGCAAAACCAATTCTGGAACTCAACATCAAAGTTAAAGATAACTTTAATATCTTTCCAGAAAGTATTTGCTTGGCCTAATATCTGTCCTGGTTCAAGAGTTATGAGATGTGAAAGTTAACAGAATTTCCAGAGAAAATTGGACAGCACCTCCCTGCTTTAGGTATTGATTTGATCCAAAAATTCCAGTTAATTCTGCTCCCAATCTGACAAAACTTTCTGTTACAAAGTTGTAACCCATCTCATAAGCTTTCCAGAACTACCTCATTTTCTATTTTTAGATTTTTATGCAGGAAGTTATGCTCAAATTACAGAGAGTTTACAGAGAGTGTTTGCTCTGCCCTGTTCTCTGGACAGTTTCAACTCTACTGCAGTTTTCGATTGGTTAAGGGTTGAAACACCTCTGGATATCAACAGAAAAGTTGTAAAGCTCTCCCAAAGATTTCCATAAATGTATCATATGATCCTAACCTCAAAAGAACTCAACCTCTAACCTCTGATTAACTTCAGCCTTCTATCAGATGAAAACAGGGTACTCTGTCCTTAATAGCCTATAAGTTGAAAACTTGTTAACTTTGAATGTCCTGATTAAGGGAAGGAGTTACATCAAGTTTTAGTGCTCTGGATCAAAACTTTAAAGTTTTACAATGAAGTTGCTCATTTAATGGAGTGTGACGTCGATGCGTCACCAGAGCATGTCGGTACTACGTCCTCAGAAAGAAAAACCTATACCGGACTTAGCCGGCTTTGTTAGTTCAGTGGCACAAAACGTCACTCGCACACGGACGCTACACGTCTACCGTTTCGTGGTTAGACTACCTGCATATAACTCACACAATCGTCAGACTCGGCTGCACACCGAGCCCGGTATCCATACAGTTCGTACACCCGGCCGTCATCATTCGCCCGGTGTTCTCAAGCCAAACACGCCTTGAGCTACGTGTTCACATTTCAGACCACGTGACGGGGTCTCCCAAATTGCACCACGCACGCCAGGGACAGACGTTGCTCGAATACCCCAAACGACATGAAGAGTCGTAGAGGATACCAAAGCGAGTCGGGTTACCTGCCACCCGTGGGGCTCCACCCTTCAGCTTATGCACTGGTGGAAAGCACTTACGTTCACCCCCAAGACATAAATGTCCCGAGATGCACGATTTTCCGACATAATCAAATAGGTTAGTATGCCACTTTCTATACACTAATAACATCCTTATATGGGCTACTAACTTGTTCCTCACTGGATTTTTGAAAAAGATGACCCTTTTAGTGCGTTTAACCTCAAGCGAGCTCTGATACCAACGCTGACATGACCCCACGGTCTTGTCGAGCCAGGATCACGCTGAGGGGTGCTGCGTTGCACAGCACCGGATAACACACGTCAAAGGTACAAAGCGGAAGCAAAGTTTTATTACATAAAGAGGTTTATGAATATTTTTACATCAATATATGTTCAGTCCACACTCACGGGCGTAGACTACGCATCGAGTTCACGTTCAGCCCGTGAACGTGTCCCCGCTAGCACACACGCACACTAACACGGCGGCATGCATGACTCCCACTCGACGGGGTTCCCCTCCTGGGGTTCCGTCTCCTCCTCGGGAGTCCCTTCCTCATAGAACCTTGCGAAAAGCTTCAAACACAAGCAGTGAGCACGAAGGCTCAGCAAGACTGACCCGTCTCTCCTAAACATGAAACTTCTACATGGAGGGGTGATAGGTACATGAGATAAAACAAGTTTGCAAAGGACTCGCCTAATTAGTGGAACCTTACTTTCAAGTTTTAGCAGCAGGTTGTGGAGAACCTTACGCTAAGACACATGAGAGAGCTGCAATCAAACAAAAAACGCATTTCTCTCATGTACTTTGCCCAAAGTTGAAAAGAACTTTAGTTAGCTCTAAACTACAACAAATCATTAACAATCAAAGTTCATCTTTCAATCAGCAAAATTTTAACAAGTAACTAGCCTGTTCTTTCTACGTCACGGTACAGTGAACAAGTGGTACTCACTGACCGCGAGGGACGGCGATTATAATTGATTTACACCTGCAGGGTTACCCGAATAACCCGTCACGTACGCCCATACTCGATGTTGCCTACAGCAACCATCACGGACGTCGTACGCAACCACCTTTCACCCGTTAGCCAAATGTTGAACCGGTCCAATCGTCCTGAGCAAGAAGTCTCTGCACGCGTATCCCAGTGCCGCCAACCGATTTACACCTCGAGCTCTCAACCTACCTTCTGAAAGACCAGCTATGCCTCAACACCCAGCTACCCGAGTTACATCGGTTTCCCGGTTCCCATATAGCCGGTAGGTCTTCGGTACTGTTCTAGCTTGTTCAACAGGCCCACACGGCTCGGTCCTCAATCGACACAAGCGGAGCTATAGCACCAAGGCCCCAAAGTCCTGCTGCCCTTACTCTCCGCTCGGTCTCATTTTATTGCCATGTGTTTCATGTGCTATCTCTACCCGAGTCGAGTGCCTCTAGCCTATTCTCGCGAGTAGTTCCAACTACTCGACTTGTACCGAATCCTACTCGATCTTAGCATTGCAGTGGCTAACGAGGTTTTCAATCCTAATCCCAACCCATGGTTTTCTTGGCTACGCATTTGGGTTTCAAACAAGACTCTAATGCAAGAAGTAATGGTACTCCAAGTAAGTGCTCAAAACAGTAAAAATTTAAAAAAAGGTTAATGCAAACCGGAGCTTGCCTTGCTGCTCTTGATCGTAGGCTAGCTGCTCTTCCGGAGTAACGAAGTCTAGGACTTCGGATTCCTCCCTGACCTTTGCGACTACATGAGATACAAGTATATGTGTTAATTTAAATGCATTTGATTTGAATTAAACTTGTGAAACTTATAAGTCTCACTAGACAGACTCACTGACCCTGAAATTTTTACTGTGGCTTGGTTACAACCTAAACAGAGACTTGGTCAAGTTTTAGTTGCAGCAAAGCTCATTTGAGCTCTCCACGAATAATTATGTCCTTGACCTTAATTGGAACTCTTAGGGTGTTCTAGGGATTTTCATGGAGTAATCCATGACTTTCTGAAAACTAGATTTTCAGAGGGTTCTAATGGAGTTGGTCTCACGTAATTTTAAGGTTCCTAGCTAAATATATGAGCTAAAGAATTTCAGAGAAAATTCTGAAAATGTTTCTGAACATTTTCTATTTTCTGTGGACAGTTTTATTAATCACACCATTAGGTGGATCAAATGAGCTCAAATGGATCTGAAATTCTGAGGGTAGCTCAGGGATATTTTTGTGAACATCCCAGCAAAATTTCAGAATTTTCCTCCAAAGGATTCTCCAGTTAAAATTCCAAACATTTTAAACTTTGAGGAATTAATTCTGGAGAAATAAGGATTTTCATGAAGTGAAACTTGATTTGCTGGAAAGTACTCAGAGAGCTTAATCCAACAAAATTTGGTTCACTCGATGTGGAGTTTCCTAGCCCAAGTTATGAGGATTTGAAGTTTGAATGAAATCTGAAAATCGGGGAAAAGTTCAAATCGGCTGGTGGGTCCACGGTACACGTGTCGGGTACTGGGGCGACAGCACACCGAGGTCTACGGGGTTTTTGCGCGCCAGCACACCAGATCCGAGCCGCAGAAGATCCCGGTTTTAAAATATCTGCCACTGACAGCCGGGGTCCACCCCCTTCGTCTACCTCCCGACTCCCGCATTCGGCCGCCGCGACGCCTCGCCGGAGAGCTCGCCGGCAGCCTCTCTGGTGCTCCAAACTTCATGATTCTGGCCGCCCCTGCCTAAGTCCACTCGGGGAACATGATTCTGGGCTCAACCCGTCATGAAAACGGCCGGCACATGGTCGGCGACGAGCGGCGGCTTCGGAAAGACTTCGGCCGTGTCGGCCGACCTCCCTAGCATCTCAATCACTCGAGCAACCGGTCGGGGAGCATCAGTGGACCTTAGGGAAGGTTGACATGAGCTTGAAGCAGCTCGGGGGAGGCCCGAAGTAGGCCCTCACCGTGCGCCCGATGCTTCCCGCATGCTCCGCCGTCGGCAAAGTTCAAAATACGCCGGGTACAAGGGTTCTCAGGCCAAAGGTTGTGAAGGCAACTTGTGCGCTACCAGGTCTAGTCTGTGTAGGAGCGGATTGAGACTCTCTAACCCTTTCTAGAGTGTGAATTTGAACGAACCGCACCTGAAGGTCGGTCTGTACCGAGAAAGGGGAAAACTGGAAATTCGCCGCCGGTGAGCAAGCACTTGGGCTGTGGCTCGGGGGTGAGCAGCACCGATCACCAGCGCGTCCAGGGACACCTTGGCTCGGGCGTGACAACCTCCCGGTTGGGCTTTCCATGGGAGCCCAAAGTGCGGCGGCTTTAGGTTACCGAGTGGAGCTCTCGGTATAGCCGAGATCAACCGGTTTCAGCTGAGTTCTAGCGACGAGGAAGAAGGAGGAAGGTTCCTAGTGCCTTGCTGTAGTTTTGGAGGGGTCGGGGAGGCTGTGATCGGGGCTCTCCGATCGGTTCTGAGCGGCGGAGGAAGAATTCCCGGTTCTGTGTTCTTGTGAGGGGAAAATGGCGAGGGGCTTCGGCCGAGGAGGGGGGGCGCCTTAAGAAGACCCCGGAACCGACCCTGGCTCGCGCGTGGCCAAGCTGCTGGTGGCGCGGCGGCCTCCCTCGGTGGCGATCGTTGCTGAAGCACGAAGACTCGAGTGAGAAAGTCTCAGTCGGTTGAATCACTTCAGTGGCTGACATGTGGGTCCCACTTTCATTTTTAACCTCTGAACTTAACTCCAAATTACTGTTGTAAACAGTATTATTCACCCCTGAACCATTTGGATTGGTTAGAATTCAATTTGTTTGGTTTGACTAAATTTCAGCACATGTTCAGTTTGAAATTCAAATAAAGTTTGAATTTGCTCTACTTAGCTCATGTCAAGATCAACTCCAAATGGAGTGAAAATTGGTGTGTGAGCTCACAAAAATGTGCTGAATAAGAATATGCCTCCCACTTTTGAATTCATGGGATAAAAACAGTTTGAATTTGATTTTGGGTTCAAACTACCCTCTTTCATGCTATACCCAAAAATACCTCATAAAGGTTTTGAACTTGGGTGAAACTTGGCATGGACATCCCTAGCAAGGAGTAGGAGTTTTCATATGCCCAGCCCCTAGATAATGCATGTGGGAAATACCACTTTTGCATTCTTGTGAGTTTATTCTCTAATGAGCATGTTGATAATGGTTACTTGCTCTTCAAATGTGTTCATCAACTTTCTTCAAATGAGGTGTGCTGTGGGGTGATGAACACTTTAAACATGTGCCAAAAACTGAGGCCTTTACATGATGATTGTACTCTAGTAATGATGATGTGAATTGTCGGGATTTAAGAAACTTCCAGTGTGTGTGATAAAACTTTGTTGAGTGATATGGGCAAGAGCTCAGATGAGGGGCACCCCTCTTGGAAAAAAGAATAAATAATAATAAGTAAAATATGAACTAAATTATCAAACCTCTACATTAGAATATAGGCAAGTAAAACATGAAACGGTGAACCAAACAACAACTAAAAATTCCATAATACGGTACTTCCCCAGATGGCCCCCAAGAGATCCGGCAGAGTCCAGGCACACCGGGAGCGCGTTGCTGAAGAGGCTCAAGCACCAGTAGTGCATGCACCCCGAAGCATACCCACCCAGAGAGGCAGGGGAGCAAGGCGCCGCGCACCAATCCAGGCCGCGCAGGCAGCAGCTGTTGGGATAGATGAACCCAACAGGGCAAACAACCTTCCGGGAACAGTCGGGGAAATTAACCCCGAAGAAGTGGCAGCTGCGGAGGAGGAAGTGGTGCCTCCACCACCACTGGCTACGTTGGGCGAAGTTATGGCGGTACAAACACAACTACTACAGAGCATAACCCAGGCAATGCAGGGGCAGCGAGGCCCTTAGGCACCTCCGCCCTCTAGGATGTCAGAATTCATGAGACTCTGACCCCCGGTCTTTGACGGAGCTGACGAGGATCTGTTGGCAGCCGATGACTCGCTGCGCAACATAGGCAAGAAACTCGACATTACCGCAGCCGGAGACAAGGAGTGAGTGATGCTAGCCTCCCATCAGCTAGTGGGAGATGCCGCAAAATGGTGGGACAACTACCGTGAAGCAGCGGCTGAACCGGATACAATAAGCTGAGAGGAATTCCAACAAGCCTTCCGGGATTACCATATACCCGAAGGGGTTATAGAAATGAAGGCGGATGAGTTTCGTGTTCTACGACAAGGAGCCATAACCATCAACCAGTACGTCAAGAAATTCTTGAAGTTGGGATGCTACGCCAGTAGTGAAATCAACACCGACAAGAAGAAACAAGACCGTTTCCGCAAAGGGTTGAACAGTGTCATGAAAGCGCAACTTGTCACTCACATATACCCAGACTTCAACACACTCATGAATAGGGCCATACTTCTGGAAGAGGCACGTTCCCAGCTAGATGGGGAACGAAAGAGGAAGTTCCAGGTGCAGAAGTTCAAGCAGCAAGAGCGATTCCAACGGGCAAGGCCTAACTTCCCGCCGAAGCCACGACAACAACCCACGATGCAGTTCCGCACCACGGGGTCCAACCTACAGCAGCCAATGCAGCAATACTGACCACCAAGCACCAATGCACCGCAGCAGGGCAATGCCAACACAACTCGGACGACGACTGCCAGAAGGGCTTGCTTCCATTGCCACGACCCAGGGCACTTGATCGGAAACTGCCCACTCATGAAGAAACCAAATGACGCCCCAACAAACTCAGGAGTAAGTACCGTTACGTCCAACAATGGGCGTAACCCACCGCAAGCGTCAGGGACGCAGAACCGAGCTCAGTCCTTCGGACGCGGTCGCATGAACCACATCGACGCAAGTCAGGCTGAGGATGCTCCAGACATCGTACTCGGTAAGTACCTGGTCAACTCAACCCTTGCCACAATACTATTTGATTCCAGGGC
The DNA here is from genome assembly GCA_030760725.1 of Neostapfia colusana. Taxonomy (NCBI): domain Eukaryota; kingdom Viridiplantae; phylum Streptophyta; class Magnoliopsida; order Poales; family Poaceae; genus Neostapfia; species Neostapfia colusana. Next base: position 13,161,222 of record JASWHV010000020.1, read on the forward strand.
TTCGCACTCTTTCATTTCCTCCAAAACTTTGTGGCTAGAATGGATTGCCAACGGTATGGCTAAAGACCCCACTAGTGAACAGATCCCCAGAGGCCACTACAAAGTGCCACCTAGGATGCCTGGGGGTTAAGATTCAAATAAGTGGGGTAGAATTTCTAGCGGATCTAGTCGTCCTGAAGTTGGACGGCATAGATGTTATCCTTGGAATGGACTGGCTGCCACGACATAAAGGGAATATATCCTGTGCCGACCGCAAGGTCACGGCGACAAACCGTGACGGTGACATTCCGACCCCGCAAACTCGGGATGGAACCCCTAGTATGCAGCATGGAAACGACACCCTTGAAACAAGTGCCCATTGTAAATGAATACCCAGACGTATTCCTAGAAGAATTACCCGGAATGCCCCCGGATAGGGATATCGAGTTCTTGATCGACTTAATACATGGGGCAACACCGATAGCCAAGAGGCCATATCGGATGGCAGCCAACGAGCTGGCCGAGCTAAAGGAGCAGATCGGAGAATTGCAAGAGAAAGGATTTATCCGACCTAGCTCTTCACCCTGGGGAGCTCCCGTGCTTTTTGTTAAAAAGAAGGAAGGTAGCTTGAGGATGTGTATCGACTACGGTACCTGACCTAGGTCATGATTAAGAACAAGTATCCCCCTGCCACGGATCAACGACTTATTCGACCAGCTAAAGGGAGCAAAGTACTTTTCCAAGATCGACCTACGACATGGTTACTATCAGTTGAAGATCAGAAATGTGAACATAATGAAGACGGCCTTTGTGACTCGTTACGGACAATACGAGTTCACAGTAATGCCGTTCGGGCTGACCAATGCGCCGACTTACTTCACGAACCTAATGAACAAGATATTCATGGAAGAATTGGACAAGTTTGTCATCGTCTTCATAGACGACATACTGATCTACTCAAAAATCCAGGCGGAGCATGCCAAACACCTAAGAATAGTACTAGGAAGGATGAGAGCACACAGCTGTACGCCAAATTCAGCAAGTGTGAATTCTGGCTGCAACAGGTCGCATTCCTCGGGCACATCATAAAGGCCGAGGGAGTGGCAGTGGACCCAGCTAAAGCTGAGGCAGTTACCGACTGGAAGCAGTCCACTAGCATGATGGAGATACACAGCTTCCTCGGACTAGATGGATATTACTGAAGGTTTATAGAAGGGTTCTCCAAAATTGCGAGACCCATGACCGAGTTGACAAAGAAAGACAAGAAATTTAAGTGAACTCCCGCCCGCGAGAACAGATTCAAGGAATTAAAGAAGAGGTTGACCGCAGCCCCAGTGCTGATCTTGCCAGATATACACAAAGATTTTGTCGTATACTGCGATGCCTCCCGATAAGGAACCGGGTGTGTTCTGATGCAGGATGACCGAGTCGTCCCCTATGCATCCAGACAGCTGAAGGTCCATGAAAAGAACTACCCAACCCACGACTTGGAGTTGGTAGCTGTAGTTCACGCACTAAAGATCTGGAGACACTACCTGATCGGAAACCAGTGACAGGTCTTTACGGACCACAAGAGCCTGAAATACATATTCACCCAGTCGGAACTAAACCTGAGGCAACGAAGGGGGTTAGAATTAATAAAGGACTACAACCTGGAGGTGCAGTATCACCCCGGAAAGGCTAACGTAGTAGCCGACGCTCTGAGCCGGAAGTCTCACTGTAACACTATAGGGCCTGTTACCCGCCAACTAAGCCTGAAAGCTGAGGTGCGGAAGTTGAACCTGCACATAGCACCCAACGGGTACCTGGGCACCCTATGCCTACAACCCATGTTGGAGGACCAAATTCAGCAAGCCCAACGGGAGGATTCGGAAACCCGTACACTAAAGGCTCACACAGGGGTAGGCAAAGCCCCTGGGTTTTGAGTGGACGAACACGAAACCCTGTGGTACGAGAACTGGATATGTGTGCCGAAAGCAGACGGGCTAAGATGACTAATAATGGATGAGGCCCACAACTCAGCATACTCCATCCACCCGGGGACTACCAAGATGTACCAGGACCTAAAGCAAAAGTACTTGTGGGTGGCTATGAAAAGAGAAATAGCAGAGTTCGTCGCCCATTGCGATGTCTACCTCCGAGTAAAGGCCAAACATCAGTGGCTAGCAGGGTTGCTAAAACCCCTAACCATACCAGTTTGGAAATGGGATGAAATCGCTATGGAAATCCGATAAACTGATGTAACCTAAACCTCTGGGCGTCGAGGCATAGCACACCGATTTATAGGTGTAGGTTGAGGGCAGCCAGGTGCAAATCTGCTAACGAGCGTAGAGAGATGCTCCATGTAGGGAACCTCCTGCTCGTTTCGGTGCGACCGGTTCGACGTTTGGGCTGTTGGGTGAAAGGTTGTCCCGTACGACATCGAGTGAGCGTGTTGTGCAGCTCCACGGGTGGGCGTACATGATGTGCTATTCGGGTATCCCTGCAGGTGTATAATGAGTCGATTTGCTGCCCCTTGCGGTTATGAGTACCGCTTGTTCACTGTGTCATGACGTAGATAAAATATGGAATGATGTGATGTTATACTGCTGTTATGAATAACTTGTATTGCTACATGTGTGCCACCAAATAATGCTCACTAAATTTCAGATTCATGAACTGTTAACTTGTGGCTAAAAGATGAATTAAGGATGAACTTGTAGGCATGTCCTTTGCTGCAAATTGCCATCCTACCTTTATTATGACTTGCATGTAGAGTTTCTTGTGTAGGAGCGTCGGTTAAGCCTTGCTGAGCCATCGTGCTCACGGTTGCTGCTATAAGTGTTTGCAGGTGAGGAGTACCCCACGGACTCAGAGTACGAGTCCACCGGCGAGGGCTACCCTCCGTCGGGGACTACGGCTGAGTGGGAGCCGTACACGCCGCGCTGAGGATGAGCGCAGCTAGTATGGGTTGTCTGTAGGGCCGGACAACCAACTTTTGCTAGTTAGGTGGGCGTGAGTTGTATAATTATCTTCCGCTGTAGTAAACTCTGTAAATAGATGTAAATTGAATGTGTGTACTACTTTTGTACATATTCAGGATGTTTTCAGTGTAATACAATAGTTTCCTTATGATGTGTGATGTCGGGTGTCACACCGTGCGGCACCACCCTATGTGGTCCTGGGATGTATGGATTTCGGTCTGTCACAGGCTGGCATCACAGCTGCTTAGGGGATAGCACACTAATTACGAACAGTATTACGGAAAACTTAGGATTACGGTGAGGATTCACTAGTATGCCCAAATAAGGACTACTGTATTAGCCAAATATGAAGGTGGCAAGCTAAATTATGTGTTATGTCGGAAAATCATGCATCTCGGGACTTCATATGTCTTGGGGGGTGCATGTAAGCGCTGTCCACCAGTGTGCACAAGCTGAAGGGTGGAGCCTCACGGGTGGCAGGTAACCCGGCCAACTTTAGTATCCTCTACGACTCTTCATGTCATTTGGGGTATTCAAGCAACGCCCTTCCCTGGCGTGCTACAAACAAGTATGGGAGACCCCGTCACGTGGTTAGTAACGTGAACATGTAGCTCAAGGCATTTTGGCTTGAGAACACCCGTGCGAGTGATGACGGCCGGTGTATTAAACTGTATTGGGACCGGGTTCGGTGTGCAGCTAGACCTGATGATTGTGTGTAATTTATGCAGGTACTAACCACGAAACCGTAGTCCGAGTAGAACACGTTTGCGAGTGATCATCTTAGTGCCACCGTTGGATATGTATATGCCGGTATAAGCCGGTTAGGATTTTCCATTTTGTGAGGAACGTAGTAGCGACATGTAATGATCATGATTGCATTAAAAACAATGTTGAAAAGGAATTAAGATAACCAAGTGTTAATCTTTAGGACTCTGGGTTTTAGAAGAATTAAAAAGTTGATTAGTTCAGCTCAAAAAGACTTGAAAAACAGAGTGCTCTGTTTTGGTAGCAAGTTTGCTGAACTTTAACAGAGCATAACTCACAGGTTACTTAGCCAATGGAGGTGTGGGATATAGTTTCCGAAAGAAGTTCAAGTGCTCTACAACTTTGTTGTAGAATTCCAGAACAGAATCACACATCAAACTGGTTGAAAGTCCAGAGGATTGTAAACTGTCCAGAAACAGGACAGAGGTAAAACATTCTCTAGACCGTGCTGTTTTTCAAGCATAACTTCCTGAAGAAAAATCTAAAATTATCATATGATATATTTTTGGAAAGGTTAGGATATGTGTTACATCCTTGTAATTGAAGGTTTTTGCAGTTGCAGCACGGAATTCAGTGGAATTTTGAGTTGAAAACAGCAACTTCCAAAGGAGGAGCTGTTCAAATTCTTCCAGAAATTCTGTTGAGTTTTGAATTATCATAACTTTTTAACCAAAAATGATCTGAGGGAAAATAAATACTAGTTGGAAATATACTGAAGTTAACTTTAACTTTTGTATTCAATTTGAGTCATGAAAATGCCAATTATCAGGTCAAAATCTGGGATAAGTAGAAACTGGTCATTCTGGGCAGAGGAATGAACAGTTGAACTCATTTGAGAGATTGTTGTACCTATTGGGGTTTTATTACTTCCAATGGGGAAGAACATACTCATGAGTTGTTATCTTCAACTAGTGAAAAGTTATTTGAGTATATTTCCTAAAGTTTCTTTTGCTAGAGACCATGTTTGTTTCGTATTGAAGATAAAGGGTAGTATACGTGATGACAAAGCGATGTTAACGTCTCGTAGTGACCAAATCTAGTTGAGATGAACTTTCAAAGAGGAAGTCCATCAATTTGGATTTCACTAATTGTATTTGGTCTGGTAATGGTGTAGCTTGTGTAAAGTTATTACATTATCCATGTACGAGATGTATCGCATGTTTACCGTCATTATGTTTTACTCCTATTTTATGGACTGCATGGAGTTTGCTGTGGGACTGATTTTATTGTCGTATGGTTGCATATGGTCCGTACCCGGACCATGCACGAGGCCTGGGGCTCTAGTCAGCAAGGGGGTGATGACTCCCAGCCACCTGTCTACGACAACACCCCGCAGCAACAACCGCCACCTCCGCTTACATTAGCGGATGTGATCCCGGCGCCGGTGGGCTCTCGTGAGAAGCAGACCGACCTGCTCCACACGATTGTGCAGAATACGTCCCAGGTGGGGGGGGGGGGCGTCAAGAGAGGGGGCCTCGTGACCACATCATGACGTACTCGGATTTCATGAGTACGCATCCTCCGGTGTTCACCGAATCGGCGGAACCACTGGAGGCCGACAACTGGCTGCGGACGATCGAGTCCAAGTTCGGGCTGCTCCAATGCATGGAGTGGCAGAAGACTCTATTCGTGGTGCAGCATCTTCATGGTGCCGCCGGTGCGTGGTGGGCGAACTATGTCACTTCACTACCTGCTGGACACGCCGTCGAATGGCAGGAGTTCCGGGAGGCATTCCGCGCCTATCATATACCTCCCGGGATGATGAAGAGGAAGTTCCAAGACTTCTTGGAACTGAATCAAGGCGGGAGGAGTGCCCACGACTACTCCCGTGTGTTCAACCATCTGGCGCAGTATGCGTCGGATTATATCTCCACCGAGGAGAAGAAGCGCCAGCAGTTTTATCGGGGTTTAAACCCCGAGATGAAGACTCACCTCGTGCAATGCAATCGCGACACCTTCAACGATCTCGTCAATGCCGCGTTTATGCAAGAGGATGCTCAGCGGGGATCAGCGGCTGAGTGGCGGAAGCGAAGCGCTCCACCGAGCAGCGGGGGTGGAGCTCCTCAAAAATACCGCATGGTGTATGGGACACCATCCGGTCAGCAGTGGCATCCACCGACGCGACCTCAACAGTTTGGGGGTCGTTCTTTTCAGCCATCCCATTCCTGTAAGGGCCTCAGTTTTTGACACCTATTTGAAGTGTTCATCACCACACCACAAACCTCATTTGAAGTAAGTTGATGAACACAAATGAAGAGCAAGTAACCACCATCAACATGCTCATTAGAGAACAAACTCACATATTGCAAAAGTGGTATTTCCCACATGTGATATAGGTGGGCTGGACATATGAAAACTCCTACACATTGCTAAGGATGTCCATGCCAAGTTTCACCAAAATTCAAAACCTTTTTGAGGTCATTTTGGGTATAGTTAGAAAGAGGGCAGTTTGAAACCATATTCAAATTCAAACTTTTTTATCCCATGAATTTAAAAGTGGGAGGCATATTCTTATTCAGTACATTTTTGTGAGCTCACACACCAATTTTCACTCCATTTGGAGTTGATATTGACATGAGCTAAGTGGGACAAATTCAAACTTTATTTGAATTCAAAACTGAACTTGTGCTGAAATTCATTCAAACCAAACCCAATTTGAATTCTACTCAATTCACATGGCTCATGGATGAATAATTGGAATCACCAGGGGTATTTTGGGGCTCACTGTTTACAACAGTGATTAGGAGTAAATTTCAGAGGTTAAAACCCCGGGTGGGACCCACATGTCATAGAGAGAAGGAGGCAAACTTGCACACAAAGTCACAGCCTCGGTGGGAAATTCCACCGAGCAGCTGTCGGCTGTGCCACCGAGCAGCTACCGGCGCCACCAGCTGCTTCCCCTCTCCGCGCGCTGGCGCCCAGGGCGGCTTGCTCGCGCCCCCACGCGACCGGCACCGCCTCCGCCGAGCAGGAGTCGGCCGGCTTTATCTTCTCGCAGGCAAACCCGAGCAGCAGCATTGTTTCTCGCCGCAGCTCTCTGCTCAATCGGGAAAACCAGAAAAACAATCTCCTACTTCATTCCTGAGCTGCTAGACAGCAACCTTAGGTCACACTCCACCTCCCCAACGCCAGAAACCCCGAGCTCCCACCTCCTTTGCCTGAAAACGATCGCCACCGCGGCGACCTAGCCTCAGCCGAGAGTCAGGCGCCCGTGGACAGCGTTCCACAGGCGTTTTCACGGTCCAGCAAGAGAGGCAACAGGAGCGCACGATCACCGTGCTGCTCTCCTCCAAGTTTGGAAGCAAACCGTGAAGAATCCACAGGGAATTTCCAGTTTTTGCTCCGGCGACCGTAAACCGAGCTTCCGGTACGGATTCTTCAAATTCTCGCTCTATGATCTTTCGGTGGTTATCAAATCTTGCACATAGACGCTGTACTAGCCGGCGATCAAGTTCTTTTCTGCATCCGTGGCGTGAAACTGTCTAGGAGTGATGAATTTCGAGCTCGATCAAGGGCGGTCATGGCGGGTAGGATCAGTCACACGGTGCCGACCGACTTGCCGCCATCCCTGAACCCTTTTGAGACCTTGTCGAGCTTCCTAGAGGTACACTGATGCTGTAGGACAATTTGTTCGAGGTGTTGGCGGGTTAGAACCTACGGTCGACGGCGCCGAACCTCAACCGAGGCCGCGGCACGTCGCCGAGCTATTTCCGGTCACCCCCAGCCCGACCTGACACCACCGACGTGTTCCTCGACGTCGACAACCCCTGGCGGCGAGTTTCAGACCATGGGAGTTCTGGCAGCAGCGAGCCGGCGAGCTCCGGGTCTGCTCCGGCGAGGTCGGCGGCGCAGGCGCGAGAGAGCGGCGGGAGGAAGACGAAGCCGGCTGGCCCACGTGTCAGCGGCTGAAGAATTTAAATCGGGATCGGGTGTGGCCGGGATCGGCTGTGCTGGCGCGCAAATACCCTGTGGGCCTCAGTGTGCCGGACACCTCCGCGCTCAACACGTGTCCCTGCGGGCCCCCGAGAGTTTAAACTTTTTCCCCGATTTTCAGAATTCTTCTAAACTTCAAATCCTCATAACTTTGGCTAGAAAGCTCCAAATCGAGTGAACCAAATTTTGTTGGATTCAGCCCTCTGAGCACTTTCCAGCAAATCAAGTTTCACTTCATGAAAATCCTTAATTCTCCAGAATTAATTCCTCAAAGTTTAAATGTTAGGAATTTTAACTGGAGAATCCTTTGGAGGAAAATCCTGAAATTTTGCTGGGATGTTCACCAAAATATCTCTGAACTACCATAAAAATTTCAGATCCATTTGAGCTCATTTGATCCATATAATGGTGTGATTAGTGAAACTGTTCCAGAGAAATAGAAAATGTTCAGAAACATTTTCAGAATTTTCTCTGAAATTGTTTAGCTCATATCCTTAGCTAGGAACCTTCAAATTAAGTGAGGCCAACTCCATTAGAACCCTCTGAAAATCTAGTTTTCAGAAAGTCATAGTTTGTTTCATGAAAATCATTAGAACATCCTAAGAGCCTTCAATTAAGGTCAAGTACATGATTAATTGTGGAGGGCTCAAATGAGCTTTGCTGCAACTAAAACTTGACCAAGTCTCTGTTTAGGTTGTAACCCAGCCACAGTAAAAGTTTCACAGTCATTGGGCTTGTCTAGTAAGAGTTATAGACTTCACAAGATTAAAAGTTAATACAACTGCATTTAAATTAATACATGTATTGCTTCTATCATGTAGTCGCTAAGGTCGAGGAGGAACCCGAAGTCCTAGACTTCGTTACTCCGGAGGAACAGCTAGCCTATGACCAAGAGCAGCAAGGCAAGCTCCAGTTTGCATTAACCATTTTTACAAATTTTTATTGTTTTGAGCACTTACTTGAGTATTATGATTCTTTGCATTAGAGTCTTGTGTGGAAACCCAACTGCATAGCCAAGAAAACCATGGATTGGGTTTAGGATTGCAAACCCCGTTAGCTACTGTAATGCTAAGATAGAGTAGGATTCGGTACAAGTCGAGTAGTTGGAACTACTCGCGAGAATAGGCTAGAGGCACATCGCTCGGGTAGAGATAGCACATGATACACATGGCAAGAAAGATGAGACCAAGCGGAGAGTAAGGGCAGCAGGACTTTGGGGCCTGTGCGCTGTAGCTCCGCTTGTGTCGATTGAGGACCGAGCCGTGTGCGGGCCTGTTGAACAAGCTAGAACAGTACCGAAGACCTACAGGCTATATGGGAACCGGGAAACCGATGTAACTCGGGTAGCTGGGTGTTGAGGCATAGCTGGTCGTTCATAGGGTAGGTTGAGAGCTCGAGGTGTAAATCGGCTGGCGGCACTGAGATGCGCGTGCAGAGACCTCTTGCTCGGGACGATTGGACCGGTTCAACATTTGGCTAACGGGCGAAAGGTAGTTGCGTACGGCGTCCGTGATGGTTGTTGTAGGCAACATCGAGTACGGGCGTACGTGACGGGTTGTTCGGATAACCCTGCAGGTGTAAATCGATTGTAATCGCCGTCCCTCGCGGTCAGTGAGTACCACTTGTTCACTGTACCGTGACATAGAAAGAACAGGCTAGTTACATGTTAAAATGTTGCTGATTGAAAGATGGACTTGATTGCTAATGACTTGCTGTAGTTTAGAGCTAACTAAAGTTCATTTCAACTTTGGGCAAAGTACATGAGAGAAATGTGTTTCTTGTATGATTGCGGCTCTCTCATGTACCTTAGCGTAAGGTTCTCCACAACCTGCTGCTAAAACTTGAAAGTAAGGTTCTACTAATTAGGTGAGTCCTTGCAAATGATTTTTACCTCATGTAACCCACCACCCCTCATTTAGAAGTTCCATGTTTAGGTGAGACGGGTCAGACTTGCTGAGCCTTCATGCTCACTGCTTGTGTTTGAAGCTTTTGCAGGGTTCTATGAGGAAGGGACTCCCGAAGAGGAGACGGAACCCCAGGAGGGGAACCCCGTCGAGTGGGAGTCGTGCACGCCGCAGAGTTAGTGTGCGTGTGTGCTAGCAAGGACACGTTCAGGGGCTGAACGTGGACTTGATGCGTAGTCTACGCCCGTGAGTGTAGACTGGAACTATTTTGATGTAAACATGTTCATAAACTTGTTTATGTAATAAAATTTCGCTTCCGCTTTGTACCTTTGACGTGTGTTATCCGGTGCTGTGCAACGCAGCACCCCTCAGCGTGATCCTGGCTCGACAAGACCTTTGGGGTCGTGTCAATTCCGACCGCCGATGCCACCACCGCGACCGCAACAGCAGCAGAAGCAGATGGTACCCCGGGCGTTTCCACTGCCACAACGCGCCCCGGGATTCCGTCCGCCGGTCAGCGGAGGACCGCCTTGCTACACATGCTACACGTGTGGCCAGGCGGGTCATTTCTCGAAGGGCTGTCCACAGGGGCAGCAAAGCAGTGGGCAAGCCCAATATCAGGGCGGTGCTCGAGGACGACCACCAGTCAAGAAGGGAGGTCAGCGTACCGGGGGCATTCGTTACATCGACCATGAGGACGCCTTGGAAGGAGAGAACGTGCTGGCGGGTACGTTCACTCTCAACGACCGTACAATCATTCTCTTATTTGATTCGGGTGCAACCCAGAGTTTCATAAGTGCTTCCTATGTGACTAAGCATCAACTGCATGTCTTCCCACCCGACTACTCATATATGATTTGCTCACGGGGATGGAAGATTTCAGCAAATATGATGATTCCAAAAGCACCACTATGCTTAGGTGGGAAGATATATCCCACGACCTTGATAATCCTTACGGGACAAAAGATTGATGTGATCTTAGGAATATCATGGTTACGCTACCATGGCGCTGTCCTGGAAACTCTGTCATGGACGGTTCATTTGAATTATCCATTCCACCGTCCGCATTCAATGGTATTAGACAACCCTGTCCTGGAAGTTTCAGCAGCCTATAACACTAAAGCTCCCAAGTTAGATGACATCCCCGTAGTCCGAGAGTACCCCGACGTGTTCCCGGATGATCTCCCGGGCATGCCACCTGAACGGGATGTGGAGTTCAAGATTGAACTTGCACCCGGAACTACACCCATATTGCGGAGACCGTACAAGATGGCTCCGAACGAGCTGGCTGAGTTGAAAGAACAGCTCAATGACTTGTTGAGAAAGGGTTTCATTAGGCCGAGTTCCTCGCCTTGGGGAAGCTTGGCACTGTTCGTCAAGAAGAAGGATGAAACCTTGAGGCTATGTGTGGATTACCGGCCGCTCAACGCCGTCACCATCAACAACAAATATCCACTGCCCCGCATTGTTATCCTATTTGATCAACTTGTGGGTGCAAGTGTGTTTTCAAAGATGGACCTTTGCTCCGGGTATCATCAAATAAAGATCCGGGCGGAGGATATCCCGAAGACGGCATTCTCGACAAGATGTGGACTATATGAATATCTCGTCATGTCTTTTGGTCTCACCAATGCTTCGGCACATTTCATGTACCTCATGAACTCGGTATTCATGCCGGAGTTGGACAAGTTCATGGTGGTGTTCATTGATGATATCTTGGTTTACTCCAAGTCAGAAGAAGAACACGCCGAGCACATGTGAATCGTCCTTCAACGATTGCGGGACCATAAGCTCTATGCCAAGTTCAGCAAATGTGAGTTTTGGATCAACCAAGTGCCATTTTTGGGACATATCATCTCAGCGGAAGGCATTGCGGTTGCCTCAAGCAAATTGAACAAGTGCTGAAATGGAAAGCCCCCACTTCTATCCATGAAGTCAGAAGCTTCCTCGGTTTAGCGGGATATTACCAGAGATTCATCCTGAGCTTCTCAAAGCTTGCTAAGCCGATGACAGAATTATTGAAGAAGGGGACGAAATATGTTTGGAACTCAGCTTGTGAAGGAGCGTTCCAAGCATTGGTGAAGCATCTCACCACAGCCCTAGTTTTAGCTCAACCGGACACGACCAAGACTTTCGATGTGTATTGTGATGCGTCCGGTATCGGACCTGGCTGCGTGTTGATGCAAGAAGGACATGTGGTCGCATATGGCTCATACCAACTGCGAAACCACGAGCAGCACTATCTGACTCATGATCTTGAGCTCGCTGCTGCGGTTTTGGCGCGTGAAGATGTGGAGGCACTATCTCCTGGGGAATTTGGTGCATCTCTACACCGACCACAAGAGCTTAAAATATATCTTCACCCAGAAGGAGCTGAATATGAGGCAAAGGAGGTGGTTAGAATTAATCAAAGACTATGAATTTGAGATTCATTACCACCCCGGCAAGGCAAATGTTGTTGCCGACGCGCCGAATTTAAATCACATGTCCATAACCTCACCATTACATCAATGGAAGAGGAAGAGCCGAGTTTATACTTGGTTCCATATGGATCACTCTACAACCTTGCTCTCATCCCTACCATTAGGGAGGATATCATTGCAGCTCAGAAGGTTGACAAGGGCATGGCACATCTCTGGAGACGGATAGACAGCAGACATATCAAATGTTTCCGGAAGGATGATGAAGGGAAGCTGTGGTTCAATGACCGCATAGTCGTACCCCGGAATATGGAGCTGAGAAGAAAGATCCTTGATGAAGCTCACTTGTCTAAGTTCTGTAAAAGTCCCAAAAATGTAAAGCAATAAACATAGAGTTGACAACCGTTATGATTGGAATGCATGAAAATGGGACTTACAAAAAATTTATACACGTGATGATGCACATGGGTGTCCAACCAAACGAGCTCTCACCTTCATTTGAAACATGTTTAGCCAAGGTTGAATTAAACAACATGTGTAAAGTTCTCACATGTAAGGGGGAGTTTAAATTCAGATTTGAACTCAATTGTTCCCCTAAAGTTGCTGCCAAAAATTTGGAGCACACATGTATCCTCGTATCTTTGAATTCGAGGAAATTCATGGTGGCCACATTCTAATTCCAGAGTGGGATAAAAAGGAGTTAAACATGATCATTTCCAATTGTGAGCTGAATTCAAATTTGAAAGTGAACTTCACACTGGATTTGGTTTATTCAAATTTCCGCTCACGTTTAAACTCCCGAAATATCAGATTGAGGGGATTTACATGAATGAAGACCTTTTTTGGAAACATTTGGAGGATAAGAAGAGGAGTAAAGGGGGTAGACCCCACATGTCATTGGGCCGCTTTAACTTGCTCAAGA